>CM066576.1:34760670-36124837 GCA_033816785.1 Picus viridis
TTATTATTATTTTTCTCCTATATGTTAAAGCTGTGAATTTTCTTGGAAAGCTAGCAAATGGAACGTGCCTATGAAGAGATTAAAGTAATTATACTGCAATGCTCCACTAGCAACAGAGCAGTCTGGGATAAAATTATTTGGAGAGATGCCAAAGCTAAGTTTGGTTCCATTTTAAGCTAAAACTAATTAAAGTTGTCAGGTCTTACAGTGGTCAAAGGTTGCTTAGCTGCTACTTGGAAGAAATGAATCCTTTTTCTCATCAGGCTAACAGCTATATGTTTGCATCTGTCTTCATAATAAGAAGAGCTTGAAGAACCTTCCAGTTCACCTATGTGTATGTCTGTTTCAGCATGTCAGGTCCTATATTCTGACCATAATATGTTCTTACCAGTCTCACTAGCTCTTTTAGTCTTTGGCTATACCTGCCATCTTCTTTGTGACATTGTTTGTTTTGGGGAGGGGAGATTCTTACAAAGAAACTTTTTTTGGAGCTTTTAGACTTTGTTTCAGAAAAGCTGTCATGGGTCTTCTATGTATTTAAAACAGCTGCAGGTTCAGAAGAACAAGTATGGATTCCTAGAATGTGAAGTCTGAGGGAATACTAAATTCTTCTGACATATCATTGATTTATTTTATTTTTTCCCCAAAAAAAAGTCATATGCTGAACATGAATTTGGCAATTGATTGAATGAGTTGTGAGCTTTGCAGTTAAGTGGTATAGCCATCCTGAAAATCTGGGTGTTGTTTTATATAATGCTAAATGTATCCCTCTCATGTAAACACTGATGTGTAATCATTCAAAAAAACATGTATGGCACTTTCAAGAATGGGCAGCCTGTCCTCCATGTCAGTGGCAGGTTTTTGTGAAGGTGTCTTTCGGAGATAGTGATGTTTCACCGAATCACAGAGTGTGAGGGGCTGGAAGGGCCCTCTAGTGATCATCTAGTCCAACCCCCACTGTCAAAGTAGGACCACCTCTACCAGATCACACAGGAACTCATCCAGGCAGGTCTTGAGTATTTCCAGAGGGGGCGACTCCACAACCCCCCTGGGCAGCCTCTTCCAGTGTTCTGTCACCATTACAGTCAAACAATTCGTTCTCCTCTTTTCATGGAACTTCCTATGCCTCAACTTCCACCTAGTGGCCCTTGTCCTGTCGTTGGGCATTACTGAGCAGAGCCTGGCTCCATCTTCTCGTCACTCACCCTTTACAGATTTATAAACATGAATGAGGTCACCCCTTAGTCTCTTCTCCAATCAAAAGAGCCCCAGCTCCCTCATAAGGAAGATGCTAAACTCCTTCAATCACTCTTGTGGCTCTGTGCTGGACTCTCGCAAGCAGTTCCCTGAGGTCCTTTTTGAACTGAGGGGCCCAGAACTGGACACAATATTCCAGATGCTCTCTATATAATAAGGATACATTAGGTATAGGTTCCTTAAAATAGGAAATGGTTAAAAAGAATGGAGTTGGGATTGTTGAGTGTTTTGCTGTCACATTCCCACTAGTGTGGAGGTAAGGGAGACCTAACAACAGCCTTCCAGTAACTAAAGGGGACATACAAGAAGGAGGGAGAGAGACTGTTCACAAAGGCCTGTAGTATTAGAATGAGGGGCAATGGCTTCAAATTAGAGAAGAGTAGTTTTAGGTTGGGTGTTAGGAACAGGATCTTTACCAGGAGGGTAGTGGAATGCTGGAGCAAGTTGCCCAGGGAGGTGGTTGAGACCCCATACCTGGAGATATTCACGGTGAGGCTTGTCGGGGCTCTGCACAACCTGATCTAGTTGAAGATGCTCCTGGTTACTGCAAAGGATGTTGGACTAGATGACCTCTGGAGGTCCCTTCCAACCCAGCCCATTCAATGTTTTTATATACTTAAGGTTTGGTCTTAGCATATTAAAACTGAATTTTACAGTCTTGCCTTTTGTAATTTGAAGGTGGCAGCTTGCTGCATTGATATCCCTAGTTCTGGCCTTCTGTGATGATACAGCACCAAAACATTGGAAGCTTCGTCACTCAGATGGATGCATATGTGTGCGCATACACACATATTGAAAGAACATAGCCAAGAAGGTTGTTCTTTCATACATCCCGTATGGATGAGATGTAAAATTTAATCATGGTTTCGTAAGACAGCAGTGCTCAGGAATGGTGCCCAGGGCAAATACTTGAGTAAATTTCATGCGTTTGCTTCCAGACCTACCTAGAAATTTGTCTGCATTGTGTATTAGTTTAACAGTTGTCCCACCAAAAAAGGAAAGAAATCATGTTGGTAGCTTTAAATTCATTTGAAGTGTTTTTTCTAAGTTTAGTGAATGTACCTGAGGAGGAAAAAGATCTGAGAAGATGTGGAGTAAAAAGGCTGATACCAGCTAGAGCTACTTGCTGAAACAGGGGATGTATTTCACTTTTACATGCCCCTTCTAATAAATACACTTCTGCATCTAAAACTTCACCTAGCTGTACTGTAGAGTTACCATGAAATTTAGGTGTCAGGCTTGACTGGCTAAATTCCAATTGGGATAATTAATAATTTTCCTTTAAAATTATTTGAGGTTTTTAATTTCTTCCCCACAATATTCAGAGCAACTTCAAAATGGTGCTCCTATGCATAGTCTGTGTGTATGTGTTTTACTGGATGATATCCATTGTGAATGAGTGTAATGAGGAGATAAGCTTGAAAAGATGAATTTGAGTTGGATGTCAGCTGACTTTCAGTGTTTTTGTGGATGTCTCAACCCTAATTTCCTGAAGGGAGTTGGGTTGAAATGATAAGTGCTAGCCTTTCAAAGTGTGTGTGTGTATATATATATATATATAAATAAAGGCTTAGTGGATATTGTAGGCTGCAAAGAGGTGCTTTTATAGCTATTTACTATGTTGCCAAAATATTTTTTTTCATACAGGAAGATATGAGATCAAGCAGGTTGCTTTCACTTTTTATAGCACGTATACATAATTTTAGTAATAATATTGAAGCACAATTATGAAATACTACTGTTTTCTGATTATTTTTGTTGTTGTAGAGCTTACCTTGGGCTGGTGTATTTGTAACTGTTCACAAGCTTCCAACACCAGCTACATCGGAGACTTACTTAACCAATTGGAATGGCATTCGAAAGCAACACTAATGAACCCCATGGGATTGGGATAGCTGTTAGTTATAGCAGGTGCTCACTCAGGTGGTGTTTAGTTTGCTGCCTTCCTCGCAGTTTGAGACAACACATCTGACCAGAATGTCAGTTTATGAAACTTCCATGAAGATGACTCTGAAGTGGTCAATATGTAATACATCAAACAAAACAAACAAAAAAACCCTCACCCTCTTGCATTGAGTGCATTGAAGAAAAGCAAGGACATGCAATTGCTGTGCTTAGTTTCTGGTAAAAGAATCTTAGATGTATTTAATAACAAGAAAAAAAATAAAATTATTACAGGCATAACAGACTCAGTGCTTTCTTTACATGTTACCCTGTTGAGGGAGTTAGCTGCTACTTGTTCCTGGCAGTTTCTTTGTCTGCTCAGTGCTCCACATGCCTTAGCAGGGGGAAGAAACCATGTGGCCACAGTGTTCTAACCTGTTATGAATGTGGGGAACTTGGGGTCTGCTGTTGCACAGCAGCCTCTCAAGGCCAACTTGCTTAGTGCAAAATTTATTTTTAAATTGTTTGCTGCTGTTGCTGTAAAACTCCTGGGCCTCCTTTTTAGTATACTCTTGGGGTTTGGCCATCTCACTTTCTGTGGGAGGGCTGGCAGCCCACAGCCTTTCACAAGAACTGAGGTAGCTTTGCTGTTAACCTTCTCAGCCTGTAAATCTTGCTATTGTAAAAGTGATTAGACAGATTCATAGTCAAGGGGTCATAAATGGATAGTAAAAGGACTAGGCAGGAATGTACACTCTAACATCTTTAACAGAGCAGTTTTGGATGCAGGGCAAATGCAAGGGGAAGGGACTGCAGGCAGTTATCAGTCTGATATGGGCTCCCTGAAGATTGTCCCCTGTAGTTCCCAGCCAAGAGAAGTCCTCTGGGCTAGTGTGGCAGTTTAGGTTGGGTGCCTCCTGTCGCTGCCACACAAGGTACAACTCCTGTGTCCTGGGGGTTCAGCCTAGTGGGTGGACGCAGGAAATAGCATATTTCATACCCATAATATCCTGCTCCCTATAAAGTCATCTGCAAATTCTCTCACTTCCTTTTTCTTCCCTCGCTGCTCCTGTGGGAGATGCTCCCTATTGGGTAATGGAAGGGGACTTATCTCAAGGCCTCTTAGGTCTGGCTAGGCATACTGCCAGGAGGAGAAGGGTAATCTCAGATTTGGCCAGCTGAGATTATCCTAACAGTGGGGGGGGGAAGAAAAGAGCCCTGGGGGTTTTGGGTATACCTTCAGGCAGGGAGAAGGGGAGTGCTGGGAGGCTTCTGGGTATGCTATAAGGGACTCTATATTCTTTGGGTTTCTTTTGTCACTGTGCTTGTAGCTCTCTGTAAAACACTCACTGCTTTTCCATTTAAACTTTCCCTAACTTCTGCAATCCATTTGTGTGAGTCTCATTTTTTTTTCTGCCCTGGTGGGAGGCAAGAGAGGATCTGCTTGCCTCCAACTGTGGACAGCTAGGCAGACCTTTAGCCTTACTTAGTAAGGCATTTCTTCATTTTAAGAGTATTAGAGAATCATAGAATGGCTTGATGTGGATGGGATTTTAAGATCATCTAGTTCTAACCCTGCTGCTGTGGGCAGGGACACCTCTTGCACTAGACCAGGTTGCTCAAGGCCTCATTGTGGAGTAGATATCTCTTGCTCTTAAAAAGTAAAATACTTGGGCTTCTCAGGATGGACTAGTTTTTCTCTCATAGCCTCTGTTGCCAGGAAGAAATTAAAATTTTTCACAACATAGGGAGGAGTCATGGAATGTGTTAGGGTTTGGAAGGTGATCTTCCGGAGATCCCAACCCCTCTGCCAAAGCAAGATCACCTAAGGTAGTCTGGAATGCATCCAGGTGGGTTTTGGAAGTCTCCAGGGAGACTTTACAACCTTTCTGGGCAGCCTGTTCCAGTGCTCCCTCACTGTAAATAAGTGCCTCCTTGTATTGAGCTGTGTTCTAGCTTTTACTTGTTGTTCCTTGTTCACTGGGCACCAGGAAAGAGAGACTGTCACTTTCAACTTAACACCTTCCCCTCAGATATTTGTTGATGTTGATAAGCTGCTCTCTGTCGTCTTCTCAAGACAAAACAGCCCCAGTCCTCTGTCTTCATAGCAGAGATGTTCCAGTCCCTTAATCATTTTCATAGCTCTCCATTGGACTCTGTCCAGCAGATCCCTGTCTCTTGAACTGGTGAGCCCAAAACTGGACACAGTATTCCAGGTGTGGGCTCACCCGGGCAGGAAGTGCTTCTGCATTTGTTTACAATAGTCTGAAGTCTTCTCTTGTAGTAATGAATGTAATAAGCTAAGTCCACCTTTTGTAAATAAGTTTTTTTCCTTTTATGATCAGCAG
The DNA here is from genome assembly GCA_033816785.1 of Picus viridis. Lineage (NCBI taxonomy): Eukaryota > Metazoa > Chordata > Aves > Piciformes > Picidae > Picus > Picus viridis. Next base: position 34,766,160 of record CM066576.1, read on the forward strand.
TTGCTTTGTATTGACTGACAATTCAGTTATTCCAACAACATGTAGCTATCGTGTGTTGTGGAGTGGTATGTAGGTTTAGATACATGTACTCCAGTAGCTATAGCCACCCAAGTCAGGGACACAGAGCAGTCTGCTGTATTCCTAGAAACAGGGATAGCCAAGTGACTGTAACTGATGTGGTATTGGTTGGGATTTTGCTGTTTGGGTGCATTAATAAGCAATAGCCATGCTTTTTTTTAACCACAGCATTTTCATCAAGTGCAGAATGTGTTGAAGTATTAAATTATTTCTGTGGACATAGCCCACTTAAGATGATTCCTTGTGAAGTTCATAATAGAATGCCAGGGTTTTTCCATATTGGCTTTCAGAACTTCACCATGACAAACTGCACTTGCCAACCTGGGCTGCTATGATATCTGGAAAACTTCTGTTAATCACTAGAACCCACAAGCCCCTGAACAAGCTAACCAATCCAAGAAGTCACAGATTAACTTGTTATGCTGTCCTGGATGACTTGTTTTTCAGTGTGTTTCTGGGGATTGGTTTCTACTGCCTGTCAGTTATTTAACCTTGGAAATTTTTACCATGGAAATTTTGTGGAAAAAGCTTTTAAGTCAGCTTTTCTGAGCCAGAAGGGTCTTTGTTTAATTGTTCTATGATTAACAATAAAATGAATGTGAATGTCTGTTTATGACAGCATTAAGCTTGTAACAGCTCTCTTGTTTGCTTGAGATTTAGGGGTTTTGAGGGTTACTGATGCAGGTAGGAAAGAAAACTCATTTGAATCAGAAACTCCATGTTGGAATAGGAAATAAGACTTGAAGCAGAAACTCTGTGCTGGAGTTGTGTAGTAATTTTGGTTTACATTGGAATTTTAAGATTGTCATGATTATAGCGGAGACAGGTCAAATTATGATTACAAAGGAGGTAGATCTTCAAATGGTGCCAAAATAGTAACTGCAGTGTTTCAAGTGTGTCTTGTTTCTTCAGTAAGATTGAGCTTCCAGTACTTGTACATCCAAAGATCATGTAAGTATTGAGTACTTCACACAAAGAAGCAGAGGCTTTTGTGTACTGCTTATAAACAACAAATATGCTCTTCGAGTTCCATACCAGTGCTTGAACAAATAAGCATCTACTACTTCATGCTGTAAAAAAACCTCAGAACATACAGGTTGCAGGTGGTGAGAGGTCATGTTTGTAGCTGAGAACAGATTGATCTCAGCTGTGGCTCTGCTGTAATTGCTTATTACCTATCGGCTGTGCAAATAGAACTACCCCAGGCTGAGGGAGAAGTGAAGCTCATGCTCTTCCTGGTCAGCCTTAACTGAAATGGCTGCTGCCTCTCAAGCAGAAATGCTTTTCCTTTCATCTGTGGAAGCACAAAAGGGGGGACTTTCGAAAGCCATAATGAGAATCAGGAGCTGAAATACCATTGACTTTTAAGAAGGGTAGGGGCAGGCTCTTTTGTTGTGCATCAAAACCTGCCCCCTTCCTTCTCAACTGTCCCAAGTTGCTGATGGTGGATGAGTTGTGCCTGTGCTGCCTTCTGACTCCTGTAGAAAGAAAAGTTGTCTGAGTTTTGTTTATTCCCGTGCCTGAGTTGAAACATATATTCCCTTGTTTCCACAAAGAGCGGTCTGTAGTCGCACACACACATCTGTCCCTTTCCTTTACATGATGCAGAGCTGTGGCTCTTCATAGTAAAGTCACTTGAAAAGGTGTGGATAACTTAATATTTGGTTACTATGTGCTAAAGCACTGGGACCCATGAGAAAATGAGTCAAGATTTTTTTGAGGGTATCTTGTTATGTTATATGAGAGAAACTTTATCTGGTGTCCTTTAAAAGGTAATGCAAATGTCTTTTTCGAGCAGTGTTGGGCCACATATGGCTGTGCTTACAGGAAGGGTGGTTTAAAAAGTTTAAAACATTAAAACATTACTTCATTCTCTGACTGAAAAAGTCACTTCCTGTTTGATAATGTGTGAAGATACTTCCATAATTTATATGTTTTATAATATTGGCTGTCATGACTTTGCACAAAGTTACAGTTTTGCATTTGAAAATATTTGCATCTTCCTCTCTAGGTATCCTTTTCCCATGTGGACTGGAAGCTGCTCCCATGGCCGTGACTGGTTAGCACACACACTTGCATAATTCATTGCAAAGTGCCCAGGCAGCTTTCTGACTCTGGTACTCAGAGTGTAGGGTCACAGCCTTCCCTCTGAACAGATGAGGAGGGACAAGTGTTACCGTTTTGGGGAATATATAGGATAAGCAGGGACTAATTTATTTGGAACGTTATTTATGGATGCATCATAGAATTAAATGTAGTTTTAAATCTTGTTTTCTCCTAATAGTCAGCTGGTTCTCTCTCTCTCTGCCTCTGTGAAACATGTGCTTTATACTATAATCAGTCAGAATTTAGGACTTAAACTATTTCATAGTTACTTCTGAGAAGTTGTTGATTCCAGTTTTTGAGTTTGAAGATGTGTGTTTTGTGTGGCTGTTAAAGTCCTTTTGGTTTTAAAACGTGAAACTGTGTGAAACTATGGGGGGACTGTGGTGAGTACCTCTATCTTCTGTGTTATTTTATGAGTTGAGAGAAAGATGCATCTGTGTCACTTCTGAAAAAGGTCCTTGGATGCATTATGAATGAAGCTAGAGACAAAGTGCTTTTAAAAAGTTTATCTTGCATAGTCACGCTATATATGAATGTAGAATCTATATCTCTTATAATGATTAGATTGTTGTCCACCTTTTTGCTTGTGGCTTTCTTCCACAATTCAATAACCATCTTTATTATGCATATATGAAATGATGAATGATTGCTTTATAAAACTCTGCCAGTATAGCTATGGAAAGTATTGGGTGCAGTGTGGGCTCACCATTTGTCTTGAGTTTCATGGATACCTGCATTTTGCCTGAAGTGATGTTTGCTGAAGCTGCTCTTCCATGGGAGTTGTCGATAGAAAAATGTTGTTCTTGCCAATGCAGCTGCTCACCTCTGTATGTGTGCTCTGCATATAATTTTTTTTTACCTTACCCTTCCTTATCAGAAAACTCAATAGCACAAGAAACAAGCATACTTTCTGTAATGTTATGAAGTACTCTACTTTGGTGGTGGTTACTCCTAAAGGTTAGAATGTATTTTTATAACCTGAACAGTTACTACAGGGAAAACTGAGCTGAGGTCTCTTGAGTTTTGCCTATTAATAGTTGTTCTGACTGCATCTTTGTAGTTATATAACTTTATTTTTTGTTTAATCTTTCTGTTACATAAACTTTTGTCATTTTAAAGAACAGATTATGAAAACACAAGTCACAAAAAAACTAGTCCTGGGTGATTCTAGAAGAAAACTGAACATAAGGGTAGAAGTATGATAATATCTTTATCACTTACTTTTAAAATGATTGGGAGGGAGGAGACAAGAAATGGTTTCGGCCACCTGAGCGATGTTTGTTTTTTTTTTTTCTGTGACCAGTAGTGTCTTTGTGATGAATGTGGATGATCACCTTGTGCATGATCTTTGTTCCCTGTGTTTTATGTAACATTTGCCCAAAACCTAAGCTGTTTTCTGAGTGATTTGATAACTGAGAATGTGACAGAAGGTTATTAAAAAGTAGAGATCTTTAAAGTCTCCAGAATAATTAAAATGCATAAACCACAAGTAAGTAGCAGATGGCAAGCAAGTAGTTGAATTAAACCAATAACTCTTTAAATACATAACTTCAACAGCTAATGTACTGACATGGCAGGCTGTACTACAGTTCCTACCAGCGCTGTTTTAGTCATGACATGAACTAGAAGGCAGTTTTAAACACTATACTAAAGAACAACAACAAACCAAAACCAAAGAAAAACCCCCTCAAAATTACACAAAACCAACCCTCTCTCCCAAACCAAACAAAAAGAACAAAACAACCCCAAAACATACATGGAAGTGATTATTTTGGTGGGTTTTAGGTTTGATCTCATCCTTCCTCCTGCCAGCCATATTCATTTTATTCTTCAAACTGCTATTTTGTGAACTGTTACTGGGGCTGAAGAATGGCAAGGAGTCAGCTCCTCTTGCTGGCATTAAAAAAAGTAAAATGGAAGTAGGTTTGCTACATGGAAGTCAGGAACTATGGTCAAGACTCAAGTCATGTTCAGAATCATAGAATTGTTTTGTTGGGAAAAGCCCTGTAAGGTCATCAAGTCCAACCGTTACCTAACTCTACCAAGTCTGTTGCTAAACCCTGTCTCTCAGCACTACATCCCTGCCTCTTTTAAATGCTTCTAGGCACAGGGCTTCAATCACCTTCCTGAGGAGCCTAGTCCAGCCTTTGAGAACCCTTTCAGGGAAGAAGTTTTATGTGATATCCAATTTTGAGGCTGTGTCCAAGAGACCAACATCCACCTCCCAACAACCTCCTTTGCTGGGGGGAAAAAGTGTCATTTTGGGGGCCTTGAGGGAAGCATAGCTGCAAAAGTTGTTCTCACTTGTTTTGTCCTGTGGTCGTCAACATCATCCCCATCATTTGCCTTCTGGTAACTGGTGAAATTTAGATTTACAGGATTGGCAGTGTCAGCCCTAAGAAGACTTTAGATTGAGGTTTTATTTGCTGCCTTTATGCCCACCTAGTTATAGTAACTATATTCTAACATGTTAGGTGTTGGAAGGGACCTCAAAAGACCATCTAGTCCAACCCCCTGCCAGAGCAGGATCACCTATACCAGATCACACAGTAACTCATCCAGGTGGGTTTTGAATATTTCCAGAGAATAAGACTCCACAGCACTCCGGGCAGCCTGTTCCAGTGTTCCATCACCCTCACAATTTTTTTCCCTCATGTTTCCATGGAACCTTCGTGTGCCTCAACTTCCACCCAGTGGCCCTAGTCCTGTCATTGGGCATCACTGAGAAGAGCCTGGTTCCATCCTCTTGGCATTCACCCTTTATGTATTTATAAACACGAATGAGGTTACATCCTAGTCTCCTCTCCAAGCTGAAGAGCCCCCAGCTCCCTTAGTCTCTCCTTGTAAGGAAGATGTTCCGCTTTCTTAATTTTTGTGGCTCTGCACTGGCCTCTTTCAAGCAGTTCCCTGAAGCCCTCCTTGAACTGAGGGGCCTAGAACTGGACACAGTACTCCACATGTGGCTTCACCAGGGCATAGTAGAGGAGGAGAACCTCTCTCGACTTAGTAACCACCACCCCTTCTAATACACCCCAGGAAGGCATTGGCCGCCTTGGCCATAAGAACACATTACTGGCTCATCCACTAGGACCCCCAGGTCCTTTTCCCCTTCACTGCTCTCTAGCAGGTCAGTCCCCCACCTATACTGGTACATGGGGTTGTTCTTTGCCAGGTGCAAGACTCTGCACTTGCTCTTAGTGATTTTAATTCATTTTCTCCCTGCTCAGCTCTCCAGCCTGCCTAAGTCTCCCTGAATGGCAGCATAACCCTCTGGTGTGTCAGCCACTCCACCCAGTTTTGCCATCAGCAAACTAGCTGACTGTTCACTTTGTGCCCTGATCCAGGTTGTTGATGAATATATTTAGTAGTACTGAATGGCTGCTAGTATTTGCTATTTTAGGGTTTGTTTTGGTCTTGCACAATAGCATTGCCAGCTCAAAGATGTTCCTTATATTTCTTTTCTTGTGAGATTCCATGAACAGAGGACCTTCTTCTACAGTGGTATCTGGTGGATCAATGGATTGTTATGATGGGGTGTATGACAGAGTAACTATACCTTGCCTTCCTGGCCATGAAAGTGCAAACACAACTGTGCTGTATGTGCACGTGTGAGGAGGAGGAACCTCCTTATTAATTTTTAAGCTTAAACTGCAGAATAAGTACTTGAATGGTAGTATGAGCCATTCACAGTCTAAGTGTATTGTCATGGTAACAAGGACACCTGAGATAATACAAGTCTAATTTGATTTTTTAAAGAAAAATAGTTTAATGGAGTATTACCTGCATTTCACTACCTCCATAGCTTGTTTACTTACTGTATGGGAAAACACATTTGCTCAGCTCAACCCCCATGGCCCCCAGTCCCCTTTCTTTCCAACCTTGCAGGCTCCTTTGGGTGTTCATGTCAGGCTGCTTTGTGATTTTGGTCAGTCCTGTGCCAGTCTCCAGAACTGATGGTGCACTCATTTTTATGTATATAACTCTCAGCATGGGAGGAAAGAAGGGAAGGATTAAAGAAAAGACTTGTACTTACACATGAGTGAATTAATGTGTTTTCATGTAAGCATTGAACTTCTCACTTGTCTGTTGTCTTTTCAGTTACTTCATGTAAACCAGAAAAGAGAAAAGAAAGAAAACACCACCACCAAAAAAAACCAAACAAAACAACAACAACAACAACAACAAAAAAAACCCCACACACCCCACCCCCCAACAAAACCACAAATGAAACCCTAACCAACCACACAAAAGCCCCTCCCTGAGGGAAAAAAATTAAAAAAAAAAAAAAACCCACCCCAAAAAAGATTTGATGTAGTACAGCAGGCTTTCCTGAAGCCCTTTACCACTTTTTGGTGGTGATGGCAGCAACTTTAGCTTGGTGGAATTCCTTGGAATGATTCTTTGTGGATGGGATTTCTCTGGAAGTGAGACAGATAACCAGGGCTTGGGAGGCAGAAATCCTTTGCAGGGGAGAAGTTAATGAGATGGAGACAAGAGTTGTAGTAGTGGAAGCATCTGTTGTGGTTCTTTGCAGTTGTCTTAGTGCTAGAGCTGCTCTCTGCTTCTCTTTCAGTGCCGACTGCTGCACTAAAACAAAGAAAAGGGTGGTTTAGACCTCAGCTCCCCTCATGTTTCTGCCTCCTGTTGGAGAAAGTGAGGAGCTAGCTCTGCTCACTTACTCTGGAGAGGGACTGCCAAAATTTGTTTTCTCTGACCAATGCAATTTCCTCAAACCAGAGATATTTCAGTGGAATGATAAGTTTGAAGACGTTTTCTCTTTAAAGTTTCATATGACTTAGTGAGGAATTTAATACTTCCAAATGAGAACAGGCTTTGTGAATGAATGCACATGCTAGGGCTTCTGTTAGTCATAGCTTACCCTTTCAAATTCAGACTTCTGGGTGCTTTTGCAAGAAATCAACAACAGAAATATTTGAATAATTTAAAACCATGTTTAAAGCAATATGTGTTATGACAATTTCCTTTTCAAACTTTCTGTAGCAAGGCATGATCGTTCTCTTTGAACTATGATGCAGAAGTTCTTCAGGGTATCAGGATGCTGCCTACACTGTACATTTGCAGAGTGGTAGCACCAGGGAGTGCTTTTGTTATGACACTATTAAAAGTTACATAAATATTTCCTGTTCTCTCTAATGAAAACTTTTTTCTCCTTCCCTCATAATAGTAATGCTCAAGTAGTCATTAGGATGTCATTGCCAGATATTTTGAATAAATTATTTTCCTTAAGAAGGAAAAATTTATCAACAAATTCAAGAGTGTATTCAGTTATGCCAGATGTACAAGTAAGAAGTTTGAATATGCATACATAATTTCTCTTGGATTGCTAATGAAGTTGACAGGCAAGAAAACAAATGACATGCATTTTTATTCATCAAGCTCATTATTTAATTGAAGAGTTATTTAAAACTTATTTCTGACTAAATGACTATTTCTTGAACCTCATCTTTGTATCAGGCTCTTCATAGTTGTTTTTAATTCTCTGTATTCTTTTTTTTTCCTCAGCCTTTAAGTCTTGTACATGATCTGAATGCACACATGTGGGATCAGAGTTACATTGAATCTGTTCTGTTCTCTCTGCTTTTGACCATATGGGCATCTCATTTGTTGTTTATTTTTGTGTTCTGGGGTGGGCTTTTTTTGAGTCTGCTGTAAAGCCTCATAGCTTATAGTTTACCAGAACGTTTACCTTTTCCTTTATGTATTTGTTTTCCCTTCTCTAACAGCACTAAAGTTTGGGCCAAGGGAGGAGAAAAAAGGTGGTTCCTATGAAGTAGTTTGGGATGAGGTTACATTCCACTGAAAGGCCAGGAGTCCTAGGTGCTTGTCTTGGGCAATCCTGAAGATTCCTCCCTTGGAGTTAGTAAAACACTTCAATACTTGATTTTTATCTTAATGTGCTAATGAAAGTATCTGTGGTATTTCAAACAAATACCTTGATAAATCAGCTTGTTTGGTAACAGACTGTTTTCTTTTTTTTTTTTTTTTTCCTCTTTATTCATAGATCTAGAATTTTCTTCTTGGTCTCCTTCCTTTAGCACAGAAATGACGGTGTGATGCATTTATGCATGGCCAACATTGTATTGGAATGTAAATATAAAGGCAGAAATTCCTCTAAGACTGAGAATAAGTTTGAGACTGCAGTGTAGTGAGGAGGGATGGAAACATATAACTTGTCTGACTTGGTCTTTTTAAATTACATTTGTTTTTTTCTTGTAGTTTGAACAGTTTAGCTTGATTAAAAGGAAGGCAAAGACACTCCTTGATTGTCCATGAATTCTCTTTGCAGGGACTGTGGAAAGTTTTTGGCAATGTACGTTTGTAACAGCGAAACTGCAGCGTTCAGGTGTGTTAGCAGGCTGTGAGCTGGGATTTGGTGCTTGGTCATGTGCAGCAGTAGGAAGCCTCAGGGTGAAGTTCCCTGCTGTTGCTTTGGCAGATTTTACTCGCTTTCTTGTGTCTTACTTTATACAAGTAACAAATTCCTTGGAAATACCTGTGTTTTGAATTCCAAGTGTTTAGAAATTGCTCTGGTAGTTTTATTCCTGAAATACGCAGTTGTCTGGGTGACAGTCTGTGGAGATGCCTCCCCTAGATGAGAGGAGGATGGTGGAGGTGTGGTGCAGGTGTGAAAAAGCTGTGGTCCACATCCTCTTTTTTCTGAGCAGTGTGCTTGCAAGAAGTTATGGTTTGGAAATTGGAATAAATTTGAGAGCACACAACTGTCAGCTGAGTCATAGAGGAAGACTTGAGCTTTCTCCTGAGGAAAATAGTCATAGCAACTGAGCTCAGTAATGTGAAAGTAAATGCAACACACTGCACCAGCTCTGAGCTGAGACATGGGCCAACCTCATACAGTTTCTGCCTTTAAAGCAGGAAGGGTGAGAGCATTTGCATTTTCTGCCTTGAATAGCAAGTTACTCAACACAGGTATATATAACTTTGGATTCAAAACTACTGCATGTATGATTTGCACCTATGCGCTGCTCTTCTAAGGAAGGAAATGCAAAACATCAGATTCATTCATTAATTAACCTGTTAGTGTTGAGCTCTTGCTTGATTTTTACAGGTGAGATGTTCACTAGCCAGGTTTTCAGAGAGAATAACAGCCAATGAAGATTTGTGTATAGTAAGGAAGAGCCTCCTTTCCAGAGAACTTGACAGGCTTTCAAGTCTGCCAGGGTCTTAAGTGAGTCTAGAAACAAGGCAGTGCTGAAGGAATTTATAGGATAGGTATATAATCAACTGATAACTTAATGTAGCATCTTAACTACTTGTCTCTAATTGGATTCTTTCCAGATGTTCAGTTTTAATGGAAGTCTCTTCAGAGACTCATGGAAAAGGTAACATCTGGGGAGCATGTTTAGGGAAAGCTTGCATGGAATTTACTGACATGCAATGCTCCCTTAGTCTTTGCCTTCCATGTCAACTGAGGCGAGCCTGAGATTTATAGAAGTTATGTGTGTTTTTACATATATGTGTGTATGCATATATTAAACCCCCAACTCTACATAGTTTATAGATTTTTAAAACAAAAACCCCATCCAACTGTCACTAGGCAAGTGACAAGCACAGTTCACACTGGCAGTGTTTCTGTGGACTGGGACAAAAGCATAGTGGTTGCTTCAAGTGTCATACAAAGAGGTCAACTTCCAAATCTGTCAGCTTGGCCTATGTACAACTAAGCTTGATCCTGGGTTACAGTAAAACTTAGGCTGTAAAGCAGCAGAGCTCATCTGAAAAGCTGTGGGTAGGAGACAAACCAAAACAAGAGCTGTTGAGCTTTCTTTTGCTGAGAACTTTTTATTTTGAGGTTCCTGTATTAGAGACATGTGCGACTGCTCATTTAGTAGCCTGGATGAGAGCAGAGAGCAGCCAGGGCAGCTGATGTGATTGTCAGATGCCTGGCCTGCATCTTTAACAGTCACTTAGGAGAATTTTTCATTCATTGTGTTGACACTGTTCAGATGAAAGACTGAAAAGCAGAGCCTTTATGTGAATAACCCATAAAGCTTTTGCTTTTATAGTAGATTGTAGAGTTATAGAACAAGTTCTCTGCATTTCCACCCATTTATACAAATACTCAAAATAAAAATTCCTTTCAACACGGATTATTAGTCTTGGGTGATTTAGGTGCTCTTTCTTTAGTTTGTGACTGTTTATATTTGTATGTTTCACTTTCTATGAGAGCAGGTTGTAGGATTTGAAAATAAAAGCCAGATAGTAGGAGGAAATGCTTTCCTGTGGCCCTCTCGAATGGGACAAGCAAAGCACTTAGGAAAAAAAATATTGAGCAGGTTAATGAATACCCTCTCTTCCCCCAATTTTTAAAAAGCTTTATGTTAAAAAGCGTATTTGTCCATATGTTTTAGATAGAGTATCTATATTTTTGCAGAAAACTGATATTAAATGGAAACTTAAGCCTTGGCAGCTTTCTTAACAAAAGACACTTGTGGTCCAGAGCTCTGAGGTCCCAGGACAGTTCCATGACTGTAATTCCACAGCGTGAGCTTTAAATGTATCTGGAGATTTTAATGGATCACATGGGAGGTAAATCTCTTTGTACCTGCCTTAAGCCATATGTTACTGATACAAGGCATTGAGCTGCCTATCTCTTTCACTTGGACGCAGCTGTGCACTTCCATAAGGGTTGCCTTTTGTGAACTGCAAAGGGAAGTTTCAGATTCCAGTCTTCTCCCCCTTTATAAAGCAATCTCATGCTTTGTAATTTCAGTTGTGTAATTCTATAGAATTTTCCAGAAGAGGTAATTTTTGATACATTTCTAAATCTAATGATGCTTTAAATAATGCTTTATGACTTCTAATGTAGTCACTTCATTTTTTTTTTTTCTGTATGCCTTTCCTGTTGTTGATAAAGTTTCTTTGTTCTTACTATTTAAATGGCGTGCACAAAACCTGTTTGTTCCCAACTGATATTGCCGAATATTGAAGCACGGCAAAACTAAACATTAGGTTTAAATAATGGACTTGTTTTTCATACTCCTTGTTTTATTGTTTTCTAATATGACTGTAATCAGTGAATATTGTAAACAATTAATATAACTGTGAGACAAATAAAGCAGGATTAAAATTTTATGCATGACAAGACACATAGACTGTTAATGTCGAAGAAGCAATTTATTTTTAATAAACTAACAATTCCCATTTGCAACTCTAACCACTCTTCTGAATGCTGCTTGTGTTTCACTTGCTTTTCAGAAGTCATACTGGTTATTTCCCAGTTCTCAGTGACATCTTAAATCACTGGTTGAACTCTCTACCCTCGAAACCTGAGGCTAATATTCTCTTCTGAAAACCAGGACCTTCTTTGCTGCAATTCCTGGAAATTATATTTATGGCCATTCCTTCAGTAGTGAAGGAAGTTGTTTTCTATCCAGAGTACCTGGGTAGTAGTTGTAAACCCGGTTTTCCTTTATTTCATTAAGTGGCATGGGAATTAAGGCAGTTACTTGCCACCCTCTTATGTTTTTGTTTTGTTCAGCTGTTGTTTTTTGTGTTCCCCCCAACTGTCAGAGGAAGAGGAAAGAAAAATGGGGATGGGGAAGTGGTACTGGTGGAAGTGCTTAGTTATAGCACTCTGCACAGAGCTGCAGGTAGCAGTCACCAGCTTTCTCAACAGCCTAGTTTGAACAGCAAAGAATGGGAGCCTGTACATAGAAATTTTGAGATGGAGGGAGACTAGTGTGATGGCAGCAGAGAGTAATGTTTTTACTACTTTTTTCCTTGGTTAGGAGAAGATGGTATTGCTGAGAAGATGTAAGTGAACAGGATAAAAAAACAAAACACAGAAACAAAGAGTGATGGGGTGGTGGTGGGTATGTCTAGTGGGGAAATTAGTAGAACTAAAGGGGGCAGATAAAGGGTGAATGTTGGTGTGGAAGTTTAGAGAAGAGGTGGTTGAAGTTTTCCAAATTCTTCAGGATGTGCTTACTTCAGAAAATGATATAAAAACCTGGGTTTGGTGTGACTTCTTTCAGTGAATGATGACTAGAACTTTCCTTTCTGCAGATATCTTAACTTCTTTTAGCACTACGCAATATGAAGCTTATCCTTTTAAAAAAGAAAATTGATGCAATCCTTACTCCTTTCAGCAAAATGCAAATTATATGCAATATTGCCAATAGAGTTTATACAAGAGGCTCTGTACTCATTGTCTTAGCTTTAATGAGCTGGGTTAATTATACCATGCCATAACTAACCAAGTAAAAACAAAATTGATTTTTTTTTTCTTCTTTCTTTTTCTTCTACAAGATGCTTTGGGCTTGTGGGTCTCAGATTTAATATACTCATGTAATTACACAATGTTGTAGTTCAGCTTGTTATTGGAACGTATTTAGACTGTAAGTAGTTGCGAGAGTGTGCAACTTCTCATCCACTTTGTCCACTTTTACATGTCTGAACTTTAAGTCAACAAGGTTTTTCTTCAGGAGCCAAAGTTGCTGAAAGTCAATTTTCTGCATATGGGGAAGAAATATTTCTCACTTTTTTGTTCCCTCTTCTATTTTAATGAGCTGAAGGCATGATGCTTCTGTAATAATGTATATCTTCTGTAGGCCAAATATCATGGATAGAGTTTGCCTTGATTTCTACTGTGCGAGTTGGCCATCTGCTGCTTCTATAGGCAGTGGAGGAAGAGTACATCTCAAACCAGTCCAACCTTTTGTAAAACTTGGAGCTGAGGTGGATTCTCCTTTAGAGTTGCTGACATCTCTCCATTCCCTGTAGACAGAGATGGAAAGTGTTTAACCAAGGAAAAATATCTAGAATAGGCCTTTGTCTTACTCAAAATAGCATCTTTCGCTTCTTCATCACCTTGAATGGAAATCTGCAACAATGGTCTGTTTTGGACCATTCAGTAGATGTGATTACTTGTTTACATAAAGATAAGCGTCTTCTTGTTTAGGATCACAGGCAGCCCTTCAACTGGGACTCCTTAATGAGGTGCTTCCCAGCACATTTTCTGAACATCTGGAGGGTAACAGTGGTATCCTCAGGTAAGTCAGGTAGACTTGGCTGAGAAGATACAGAAGGATCACAGAGGGCTCAACTAAAGATGTGGTTGGTGGCAACAAGGATTATGGACATCTTGAATCCATGGGGTCAGGAGGCTTATGATTTATTTTTTGTTGTTTTGTTTTTGTTTTTTTTTATCTGAAAGTCTTTGTTAGTTGATGAGCCTTATGCTGCCGCATTTGAGACAAGTGTCTATGGCTTAGTCCTGATAATGTGCTGTTGCTGGATAGTTTTGCTTTCAGCTCTGTGAGTCAGTTTAGCTGTTGTGTTGCCAACATAGAAGTTTTCTGTAGCTTAGATTAAGCTTAGCGATTTCATCATGTTTTCTGTTACATTCCTTTAGGCAGAAAGTAAAAATAATCCAAATGCCCTGTGAAATAGTATCTTCATTTAATTTTAAATGAAAGAGCTCACGGATTAGCCAAGGCTGTTTAAAATATATCACAGAATATATCATGCAGGAGAAAAAGCCACCAAATAAGTGGATTTAGAGTGGTTTGACCAGCAGTGGTTTCATTTCAAATGCTGACCAATTAATTATCAGTTTGAAATCTAAAACAAGGTAAAAATTCCTTTCTTTTTCATATTTTGTGTGAAGTGCTGTCTCGATCCGGAGAGGGAAAGAGATTGAGGTTTTTAATGAATATTCCCGTGTTGTGAAATTAGAGGCACAAACGAGGCCAAAATATCAACAGCTAGACTATTTATTACATAAATAAGGTGGAGAGAGAGAGAAAATAGAGAAGAGAGAAGAGGGAGATTAAAGGAAAGGAATTATATTAGCACACCCCTCACCCCCCAAGACAGTTTGAGTCTGTGGAGGAAAGGTGCTGCAGGAGATGTTGGGTCTGTAGAGAAACGGTGCTGCAGGAGATGTTGGGTCTGTAGAGGAAGGGTGCTGAGGCTTTGGCTGTAGAAGGGATGAGGTCCTCTGGGCAGCTTCTTCAGCTCCATGAGTTGCAGCAGGCAGAACTTAGGGCACGGAGAGTCCAAGATCCATTGTGTTGGCCCCGGGATGTTTCCAGCGTGTGCTGCCGTCAGCTTTCTTCTGCATCTTGCTTCTCCAATTTTCTCCTCCTCAGCCAGCAGTTGCTCCAGTCTTTTATACAGTTTTTTAGCCCTTAGGCAAGTGTCCAGGTGTTGTTCCCCAGGATATCGTTCTGGGAAATCATCTTTAGGTCCAGGTATCGCTCCCCAGGAAATCTTTCTGTGTACTCAGGTGAGTTTGGGCAGCCACTGGATGGAGGGGGGAAGGCCTCCACCTCCTCCTGCTCCATCTAGCTACCCACACACTCTTTACATATCAGGAACCATTGTCCTTTCCTGGGGTATCTGATGGCTGGAAATGATCTTGTCCTGAAGGTGTGAATGCTGGGCCCTTGGACCATTGTTGTAGGCCAGCTGCAGTCCCGTGAGCAATGTTATCTTTGCACCTTCCAAGAGTCCTTCCAGTGGCTCTGCCCAAAGCACATCAGCTATTGTCTGGACAAACAGCAAGTGATTTTATCTTTGTTGAGTCACCAGGAGACACAAGCTTTAGTCTCTCACAAGTGCTTTAGGCTTATATTTTTGAAACCACTACATTCCTTGAAGGTGATGAAGCTGTTAAACTTGAAAGGCTGTTATACTTGTCTGTTCAGTCAGCTGAAGGAGGCTTCATTTTACCATCAGTATAAGTTGTTAGGGTTTTGGGATTTTTTTGGTTTGTGTGTTGGTTTTGTTTTTTTTTTTTTTTCTTCTTGAAGAGTGGGAGGAGTATAAATGACAGATATTCTGCAAATGGGTACCTGTATTTCTCATGATTAGAATGAATGCTGCTGTTGCCATAACATTGCAAAAATGCCCTCAATGTTTTCCTGAGTCTGAATTCCAAATGTTAATTTACAGTTTGCCATTTGCTTTGGTTTGATGGTTTTGTCAAGTTGCAGGTCAAAATTGCAACTTGTTTGCTGTCAAGAGAATGCCAGCATTTGCAAAACCCATATCTTATGCTGATTTTTTTTTTTTTTGTCTGTAATTGCAGTCTGACTTGTGTTTTTTGCCCTTACTTGCTAGACAATATGCATATATACCAAGAATCTGCTATAATTGTATGTGGCCCTTGTGTGTGTACACTCTTTGGTTTCTGGTGTGCTAATCTTCCAGGCTCTGCAGCTCTGAATTTTACTCCTCCTGAGCTTGTGGAGTAAGGTAATGCTAGGAAACAGATGATGACCTTCTCATCTTGCAGAGGTGTTGAAGCTCCTCCTTGAGATGCAGCAATCAAAAGCTGGGTGTAATCTCGATTCTATGACTGTAGTAAATGTTTGGTTTATTGTTAAGTGAAAACATTTTTAGCTTTTAAGTGTGGAATTGTAAACTACACCTCCACAACAGCAAAAATAAATGTCAGTCTCTCACTTTGAAACATGGCTGAATGATGTGTGCTAACAAATATGCTAGTGTGACTTTTTTTTTTTTTTGCTAAAAGCCTGCCTTTGAATTACTGTGACATTACCGACGTGCAGCTTTTCACCTAGAAAGTCGTTACAGTTCCAATCATTATTATTTCAAAAGAGAAGTACACTTAACCTCTTCTGACCTATGTTGATGGTTGATTGGGGTTTTTTCTTCCCAGAATTTGCCTGTGGTGTTTGTTTGGTTTTCCTTCTCATGGTGAGATAATAAAGTAGTGAAGAAAGGGAATGTTTGGAGATCCAGATTCTGTGCTGTTGTTTTTGCTTCAAAGACAGTGTAGGAGTTTCCAAAAGGGGAAATTTCTGAGGTTAGGTGCAACAGATGTGCACACATGAGCAAAGCAGTGAATATGTGCAACTAATGAGTGTAGTAATAATTCCTGAAGACATTTTCTCTTGAGAAGTCAGAGTTACAAACTGGGCTTAGCTGCAGAGACCACACCTCCATGTGGTCCTGCTTGATACCCTTTGGGTAACTAAGTTGGTCTCTGCCCCTGTCTCTGGAGCTTTGATGCTCCAATCTATCAGTCTGCTTGCCACTGACTGATAGTGAAACAAACTTTAGTGGCAATTTAATTGTCACCTGTCAGCCTAGTCCACAAGGCAGTTAGATGGGCAGAGTCAGTTGCTCTTGGAGGGAAGGGTTTCTGGCTGATTCCTCCCTCACATTGACTTGACAAAATGGATCATGAACTACGTAGCCTTTTTGTAACCATAGGCACCCAGACCTGTCCCACAGATTGGCTGGAGGTTGCAACCAAACCAGAAATGAAACTACCAGATGAGGAGGTGCTAGGGGTGTGCTTGACTGGAATTGAATTTGTGAACTTGATGATAGCTGAGGATTATTCTGCCTACACGCCTATCTGGAACAAGAAATCGGTGGTATTGCCAGAGGTATGTGAAGGACCTACCTCTCCAGCTCATGGGAAAGATATCCAAGATCAGAGCCTAGAGAGGAGCAGGAAAGAGGATGTGGACTGTCCTGAAACCCCGAGCTCTATGGGTCAGATCCCAATACTAACAGCATCACCCGAGCTGGCTGCTACAGCTGATCTCTCTTGGGATTCCTCTGGTGAGGATGCCGGACAACAATCCAGTATGTCCATGCCGTACCACTTGGGTAGGCAATCTGATGAGATGGACCATCTAAAGAGAGCCAATGGGAAAAGAAAAGGCACTTTCCAGTGTTTCCGCTGTAGGAAGACAAATGAAAAGCATCATAGTATCTCATGCCATCTCCCAGGGTGTGAAGGGGTCCAAGAGCCTACCCAGATAGAAGGGTTTGTATGTGAGGAGTGCAGGAAATGTTTTAAAACTTAAATTGACCTGGGACAACACAAAAGACTAGGTCACCCAGCCCTGAGAAACATAGAATTGAAGCATCTTGCCCCAAAGAGTTCTCTAAGTGAGGTGCTCACAAGCAAATCTGGTCCCAAGAGGAGATAGAACTAGTACAGAAATTAAATCAAGAGTTTCAAGGGAGAAAGAACATCAATAAATTGATTGCTGAACAGTTAACAGCCAAAACAGCAAAACAGATCAGTAAAAAGAGAAGGCAGCTATGAACAAGTTTGTTGCCAGAAATAGAGAAAATGCTGGAGCAAAGAACAGGTTAAAAGAAGAGGTGACTGAGATACCATCTTCTGGTAGGGGGGAGATAACAGCCCAGTATAGAAAGACTATTAATAAAATGATAACATCAAGGAATCTGCCCATCCTTAGAAGTACATATAAGCAAATAATTGAAGGCAAGAGAGAGTCATCAAAAATACTCAGTGAGGTAGCTGAGGATGAATATTTATACCTGTTTAAGAAGGTACTTGAGCAAAAAGCACCAAAAAAGAGCCAACGTAGACCTCAGCAGAAAAACACTAAAAAGGAGTGGATGAAAAAAAGATCTAAAGTGTGGAGAATTTCTCCAGTTCCAATGCCTCTTCCATTTAGATAGAGGGAAGCTGGCTAACATCATTCTGGATGAGGAAGACTTGTCACAGTGTACCATCCCTCTGGAAGAGGTCAGTAACACCTTTAGATCTAGATGGGGGTCTCCAAACACTTTTCAAGGACTTGGTGCGTTCCAGTCCATGGGATGGGCAGATAATTCAGCTTTCAATGAAATGATTACAGAGAAAGAGATCCTTAAGAATATCAAGGAAAGGAATAAAAAATCTGCACCAGGCCCTGATGGGATCACCTTAAATACTCTTCTTAAAATGGATCCAGGTTGTGAGGAGATCAGGGAACTGTACAGTGTCTGGCTACTAACTGGTAAAATTCAGATGCTGTAAGGGGATGCTGAACCATCCTAATACCTAAATCATGAGCCCCCAAACACCAAAATGATACCAACAACTAGTGGCCAGTTACTATTGGTTCCATCATCCTGAGACTTTATTCCAGAATCCTAACTGGGAGGCTGACAAAGGCATGTCCCATCAATCTGAGGCAGAGGATTCATTCAATCTTCTGCATGTGATGAGAACCTAAAACTGGTACAGCTATTGATTAGGAGTGCCAAAGCCTTTGACTCAGTGAGCCACACCCACATCCTGGCATTTCTAGAACAAAAAGGCCCATTGCAATGACTCCTGGGAAAGTACAAAAATTACTTATATTTGGGCTTTTATAGCCCAAATCTGTGCAATTAATTGTTAAGAATAGGAAAACACTTACATGATTGTAATTAATGTTAACCTTTTGCTATGCAAGGAACATTATGCCCATACATTATTAGGGAACTTGTTAAAGTCTTCTCTTAAATGTTGGGCTTCATTAGCAGCTCAGAATCAAAACTCAGAGCAGTCTGGCCAGCTGGCTTGTTAGATCTGCATACGAGTTTGCTGCTGGTGTTTGTCAGGGATAGCTACTTGCTGCCTCTTGCCAGGCAGCTGTGACACCACACTCCAGCCCTGTCTCCTTTGACTGGGTAGGACCCCAGGTCTGTGCTTAGTGCAGGTTTAGGCTGCACTTCTGGTTTCTCATACTGCTTGCTTTTGCTATGTGTGCCACACATAACCTGGATCATCTTAGTTTTCCTTCACTGAACCTGTAATGTTTGCTGTCAGCTTTGCTCTGTTGCACCTTCCTGCAGTGGCATCCTGTTAATAATGCCTGTGGGCGATTAATGGTTTTGTGTTAGAAGCCCTGCTCTGAAACAGAGCAGTTTTGACCCGCCATGGCTTCTCATGTCCTGTGAAGCAGGTTGGAAAAGAAATGCATTTTCAGGATGATTTGAAATTGAAATGTATCTTCATATAAACTGAGCTCATAAACAGATACTGGCACAAAAATCAGTTCCCTTGCTGTGCATATAGTTGTTTATCCAGATGTGTGTGTGTTGGTAATTTGCAACCCTGACTTAATTGCTATTTCCAGTCCTTGAAGAGCTAAAATCCACCTATAATTTGCCAATAAGGTAGTTAGGGTTAAATTGGGGCTGCCACTCATCAGGTAGAAAACAAAGTAAAAAATCTGCAAGTATTTGGTTACCTCTGTTAAAAAAAGATAAAATATGCACTTGCAAACTCAATTAAGATGAATAGATTCTCCACATAACTTACACTTCCCAGCAGTGTTGCAGAGAAGCATGAGGCTTCTGGTGTGGTTTTTATTTTTCTGTCTTAGCATGCACACTGTGAATTACATTAAGTGTAAGCAACTCTTGTTTTAAAGAACTGATACCCACCCCCCAACCCTAGAACTGGAAAAAATTATCTAAAGAAATGTGAAGCTTGTTGCAGGGAGTACATTTCTACCTGCCACTTTAGCTTTTCCTGGAATATAACTATTTAGTGCTGGATGGCAGTGCTCTTTCACTTGTTCAGCATTTCATGGTGGGGATGGTGGTGTTGAGAAATCCAAATGATTTCATCCATCCAAAATGATGGAGGAAACTGGACAGACTTCTCTCTCTCTCTCTCTTCTTCCCCTCAGTCCAGTGTGGGGACTGGATCCCAGTGGTCTTAGCCTCCTTGGTTTCTTTCAGCAGATTTATGTGCATTTGCATGCTTGGTATTTTTAACCTTTCTCTTGCCTTCTCATGGCCAAATTTTTGTAGTAAAATCTGAGAAAACTTGTACAGGCGTTATATAAATTCATACACAAGTAGGTGTTTGTTGCAATTATTAAAACAGTATTTGAATATTTCCCTTCTCCTCTGCTTCTTCTCCATAAGTTATTCTTGCTTGCTTTCAAGAGCTACCAAACACTGTGTTAACAAACTAAATGGCAGAACTTGGAGGATGCCAGGAACTGGGGCTGTAAGATTATTATGGAAGCATGTTGTCATGTCTCTGTGCTTACCACTAATTTATATAGGATGTGGAACTGGATGTGAAATAAGAATTTGTTAGGTTCTTATTTTGTATTTTGATGGGTTTAGTGGCATTTTGCTTGGTAACTTTCACAGGTTGAATTAAGTTTATTTAGGTATTATGTGTCATAAAGCTATAATGAAACCAAGTTCTCTTCTTACTTACCTTGCTATGTTGCCAAAGGAAGTGTAACAGTTACTCAACAATTTTTGCAGCAGACAGCTTTTTCTATTGGTGAGCATGAGCAGAAGCTGTCACCAGGAGCTGCTAGAACTTTCCAGTGGTGATTGTGGCACTTAAAACTTCAAAATATTTTGGTTTTTTTGGCAAAAAAAAAAAAAAAAAAGCTTTTCTGAGAACTCTTACTAGCAGTGCTGCTAGCAGCCATGGGTCCTGGTAATAATTCTCTTTGAGCCTTTTTCAGTTAGAGTTGACATGAGAAAAGCCTGATGTGCTGGTTGTAGTGCATCATAGTCTGATGATTTGTAGGAACTGAATAAATGGTCCTGTCAGTGTTTGAGCACAGAGGAAGAAAGAGGAACATCCCGGATACCTAATGTTTAAACTTTGATGAGAGAACATTGGTTTGTATTTCTTTAAAAAAATAGCAAGGGGGATTAAAGAAATGTAATGTATCGGTGACTACTTTGTATTTGTTGTGTAAATGTTTGCTTTGTATATTAATAGAAATATGACAGTAGTTATTGTTTTTGCAGAAAAGCAGCTGGTACTGCTTCATGCCAGAGCTTAGTGCCAAAGAGAAATTCAAGCAAATCCTGTTGAACAAAGACAGTAGGGAAAAGAAAGGCTGATTCATAGCAATGAAGAAGTGAAAATAGTAATAAAAAGGAGAGGCAGTGCTCCCAAACTCAGGTGAGGACATTTTCAGGCAGGGATGTTCTACGTGATGTGGTAACGCTGATCCCTGTGAACCTCAGCTTTTGTTGGGAACCTACAGGAAATCCATTTAATGCCCCTCTGTAGGTGGATGCAGTATTTGTCTTTGAAGGGCATAAGACTATGTAGTATTAAAACTCAGTTTGCCCAAGGAATTTTTAGGGACAGTGTTTACATGTGGTGATGCCAAATATAATAATATTACAGGTGTGCATGACTTATGGATGTCCGTTAAGAAACACAGCTCTTTAACTCAAAGGTTTTTTGCAGTTTTTACAGAGCAGTAGAAGAAAGGTTGAAGGTAGTGAGAGGGTACTAAAGCTGGAATTTAATTTTATCAATATCCCTGAAAACTTAATGAGGTATTCATAGTTTAAGAGAATAATTCCATATACAGTAGGTGTTAGAAAATGCCACATCTCAGGAATGTGACAAAACATGTCAGGGTTCTAATGATTATAAAAATAGACTCCTGAGAGGCAATGTGTGCTAGTGGCCAGGCCAGTGAATTTCTCTTCCCTTAACAAGAGTGCTCTGAAGGCACCGTTCAGCTTGGTTTCAAAATGGTTTTGATCATTAAAACCAACAAGCTGCTTCAAAAGTATATTGGAATTTAGGATGCACTGTTTCAAAACCGTGAAATAAATTACAGGGCTGGAGCAAACAATCCAGGGTGTGCAGTAGCAGGCTGTGATGCTTCTCCCTTATGAAACAGTCCTCGATGCCGCTTTTTGAGTGCAGCTGAACAGCGCACAGTTTCGTGTTGAGTGTCAGTCAATAAAGAATGCTTCAATGATGAGGAAATGATTACCTTACTAGAATAGAAAAATACATGAGGGGAAAGAGCTTCTGAAAGAAATAGATTTAGGGAAAAAAACCCAACTTGATGTGTTGTGCAATAGTGATTAAAATAGCAAGCTTGCAGAGAATGGTTTATGCCATGCCACTATTCATGTCTAAGGTAGTACTGTAAATCTGTAATTCTGTAATTGCTGTTTTCTTGTTAAGCTCAATTACTACAAGGGCTTGCACCATTTCAAGAGCAGTAGCCTTTCCTACCACATGTAACTCTGACTACACATCTAATTAGCAATAACAGTAGCTGAGTATTAGCATTTTTTAATGACTGTGTTGGTGTCCTTGTGAAAAAAATGCAAATTTCTTCTAATAGCAATGGCAAAAAACTTCTTAGGTTGTATAATGAATTAAAGACAGTGCAAGCCTTTTTTAGAGCTTATTAACTGGGTAAATACTGACTAGTCAGTGCTGTTGCCTGTTCTCTCTGTTGGGGACCAAACCTGCCAGCAGCCCATTGCAGCATTTCCCCTCTGTGAGAGTGCGTGCCAGTAATCTCTCTGAAGCAAGGCCTTTTGATAACTCTTATATAATAAGTGTTGTCAAAACCATAGATACAATAGCTTATTTTTACTGTGGTGTTTGTTACTGTTCAAAATTAGTAAGTTCTCTGAAATAAGCTTCCTACTTGCGAGTGATCCACAGTGGTCGCACGTGGTACTGCTGGTGTGGCACCGCTTTTGTGTCTTTACCCAGGGAATACTATACCCAGGGATTGCTGAGGTTGGAAAGAAATCAGTTGTCTTCTAAAAGCAATATTTAAAGTAATACACAGGATTTTAGAGAGTTGTAACTTTCTCAGCAAGTGTCCTTGAATTCCTGTTTTATCTGTCTTACAGCGTCCTAGGTAGTAGCATATGGAGATTACGCACATTTAATGCATTCTGAACTCTTAAACAGGAGAGAGATGTTGATTGTGTGTGTTTTTAGTTTTCCAGTGTTTTGGAGTTTGTATATATGAAGTTGGCTTGAAACATTCAAACTTTATTAGTCAACATCTTGCGGTCTGTAAAAGTGCTGTAAAATCAAGGTGTAATGGGTAATACAAAATGCTTCTTTTCTCAGAGAAAGAAAAGATTGATTTGGTCTTTTATCTCTTGCTTTTGTAATCACTTAAGATTGAATTGAGCTTAAGGTAGCCAGCTTTGAAATGGATTACTTTTCATGGTGCTCTGTCTGAAAACTTAGTCAAAACTTTGTGAAGTCTGAACCCTGACTGGAAGAAAAAAATATCAATAGTTGGCTAAATAGTTCGAACATGTTTAAAGTTTCTGTTTTACTGTTCACTTGAAGGAAAAAATCCAACCATGGAGAGTCAGGTTTGGTGTTGTGGTTTTGTTAGTTTGTTTTTGGGTTTGTGTTACAAACCAAGAAGAAATCTGTGTATTTCATGCTTTACACAGGTGAAGATGGTAACAAGATGGTTTTTTTTTCCTGACTGCTTTTCATCCCCTTCAGTGGACAGTGATCAAGAGGAATATATCTAACATCAGTTATTAAAGAACTCAGTAAATTGGGTCCAGCCTGGTAGATTTAGTCTGTGCATTACTGAAAGAGAGAACAGTTTTATAATTCTTAATGGTCTAAAATATCCAGGAATTTCTCTCAGGAGCATCCATGTAGATTAATTTGTTTGCAGCATTGTTTTTTGTTAGTTTTTCTTCTTGTTGTTTGTGTATGATTTGTTTGTTGGGGGTTTTTTGTTGTGTTTAGTACTTTGGCAGCTGTCAGGACAAGAGGTCTCTGTGCCCTGTCTGATGCTGGTGCATGTCTGCTGCTTTGTAAAACTGGCAAGGTGTTGGCCTAGAACTCTGTAATCCACACTGACTCACAGAATCACCAAGGTTGGAAGAGACCTCAAAGATCAAGTCCAACCTGTCACCACACACCTCCTGACTACTAAACCATGGCACCAAATGCCACATCCAGTCCCCTCTTGAACACCTCCAGGGATGGTGACTCCACCACCTTCCTGGGCAACCCATTCCAATGGCTAATGACTCTCTCCGTGAGGAACTTTCTCCTCACCTTGAGCCTAAGCTTCCCCTGGTGCAGCTTAAGACTGTGTCCTCTTGTTCTGGTGCTTGTTGCCTGGGAGAAGAGACCAATCCCCTCCTGGCTACAACCACCCTTCTGGTAGTTGTAGATGGCAATAAGGTCTCCCCTGAGCCTCCTCTTCTCTAGGCTGAACAATCCCAGCTCCCTCAGCCTCTCCTCATAGGGCTTGTGCTTGAGGCCTCTCCCCAGCCTTGTTGCCCTTCTCTGGACATGTTCAAATGTCTCAATGTCCTCCTTAAACTGAGGGGCCCAGAACTCATTGGTTTGTTGCCAAACACATAGCTAAACACCTTTAATCAGTGAGTCTCTGAAGCTGCTTAACAAACTTGAAAGCCAATACAATGAGGAATGATCACAAAAGACCTTTTCCTTAGGAAAAAAATTATATTACCAACAGTTTTGCCTGTTCTAATATTTTACTATCAATCAGAAGTGTAACCATTTGCTATTGTTTTATAAAATATTACAGCTCACTTGGGCACAGATGTTATTTAATACCATTATTTTAATTTCATGGATCACGCTGCTATTAAAATACTCTTTTTCTGCTCTTTTTGATGCTTCTGAATGTGAAGTCTTGTTTCAGTTTGGACTAACATTGATTGCTGCTGCTCGTATGTATTGTACTTGCTTCTGAACTGAGTAAAATGAAGAAGGTGGGTTTTTAGGTCTGGCTTATCTTGATACAACCATTTTTGAGACCACGATGAAAACTAGCTGTTCTTAGCTCCTGAGCTGCCTTGCCCAGTGTCTTCCCCTTCTTACCCTGGAATAACCAAGATGCCCAGTAGTCAGTTGTAGAAAATGCAAATATAATATGGATTTCATATTTTAGTTCAAAAAAAGTAAAATAAAGTCATCACTAATAGTCGTTAGTTCTGCATTTAAGAATACGATTGCACAAATTATTTCTGGAGGAAAAAGTCATCACAGTTGAGAATGTGTGACCAAACGTGTATTATTGGAAATTTACTAAATACTTTGATTGTGTGTTTCAGGAAAATGAGATTTAAAAAGTTTAATGGTGGGAAGTTCATGATCTGTCTTCCTGGTTTCTAAGCTTTTTTTATGCATACATGTTATCAGTCATCAGAATTTCTCATTTCTTTCTAATGTTCAGTAATTCCTAAAGGAATAGGGAATATGGCACTGGCTGTGATCCTGGGTCTCATTCCTGTTCATGCATAAAAATTTCCATTTCCCTTTCTGAAGACAGTGTAACGGACATTTTCTGTATTCATTTAGGAAAATTTCTTATACTTAGTATACCAGATTGTTTTCTCTGATATCATAACATGTCATGAAATCTTTTCTCTTCAGACATTCCAGAGGAGAATTTGTTTGGTTTTTTTCAATAGCTGTGTCAATTTGTCTATCTCAAGACCTTGTATCCCTCAAGATTGCTTGACTCTCAGAGCCATGCCATCTTATTTTTCAGTGTAGTAAAGGAATGTTTTTTTTGTTGTCATTATTTTTGGTGTGTTTGGAATTGGGTTGTTGTTTTGTTTTGATTTGTTTGTTTTTAACTTCAAAATTACTTTTATTCCTGTCAAGAAAAAAGTGAAAGAAACAAAGCTAAGGGGTTATATAATATTACACAAAACCTTGAATATAAGCAATCTGCAGAATGTTCATGTGTTAGGGGAACTCTTGACTTTATGAACCCACTTCTTTACCCCTAACTGGTGAAGCTAGTTTATTATCTATGAGAAGTACTGACTGAGACTGAAAAATCTGAGGTCTTGTATGAGGTCTGTAATGTTGTAAAATACGTGGTTATGAAGAAGCTTATGAACGTACTTTTTTTTTCCCCTTGGGGCATTCAAAGATAACAGTATGTCTAATTTTTTCAGGTAGCTTTGTCTGTTACATAACCTGGGGATTAGAATGCTTAACTTGTTGGCTGTATGATGTATGTAGTATTTAGTTTGTAGAAATGGACTTGTCAGTTTAGCAGAAATGAATCCAAGATCATCAGTTTTATTCCCTCCCATCTGTTAACCTGGCTTCCTTGTTTACTGTGCTACGCCTAGGAGATAAAACGCTAAGAAGCTAGAAAGCTGGTAGAAACGTTAGTCTGAATTAAGTCAAAGTAACTGAATTCTATTGCTGCAGAGGAAATTAAAGCTTGAATCCCAGTATTCCTAATTGATCAGTGAAAATACATTTATCCAGGAGCCTCTACTGTAGCAGCAGTAGCTTGTTGTGAAGATGGGTCAATTCCTCCCTCAAGTCAGTGTTTTACTGGACATATGGTAGAACATATGGCTCTCACAGGACTCCATGCCTGGTTGTTAGCTAGAGACAGGTGACGAGCTCTGGATGTGCAACAGGGAGGTGCAAACCGCATATCTGATGGCTTTTTCTTTCCTCACACCATCAAAGGGAAGTTTTTAACTTGAATTCTTTGGTTGCTCTTTTTTGGCAAGATGAGAGAAAATGCACAGAGGTAGCTGATACTGTGTCCAAGCTGATGTTGCAGACTATCTCTACTAGCCTGATGGCAGCAAGCTTGGGGAGGTTCTCTGCCTGATGGATGAAAAACTATTTCACTTTTTAAAATAATTTTATTTTCCCTGGCTTTAAATACTTTCAGTTTTGTGTTGTGTTTTCAGCTTCTTTACAACCAGTGCTGCTTTGTAAACCTGGATTGTTTCACCTCTGCCTTTTCCAGTTCAGAGAGTACCAGCCTCTCCAATCTCTCCTCCTAATGCAGCTGCATGAGTGGGTGTTTACAGCAGTGCAGTTTTTAAATTAGAGCTTGCTATCTAATATAGAGGACTTCAGCAATATTTACAGTCAGCATTTGCTGGGAGATAAGCAGTAGTCACACTAAAGCTTTTCATCAAAGAGAATAAATGTCCGTGTAGAATTATACTTTAGAGATTTTTTGAAGAATTAAACAATGCTTTTTATGAAAGTTCTCAAGAGGTTTTAGATGATGAAAATGCAGTGCAAGAAGAGTGAGGTGAAGCCACTGCGTGTGTGTGCTGATAGAATTATTCTTAAAAAATCCTCTGTGGTGTTGAGGTTCTTGAAAAAACGCAGACCACCAATCCTCGAATTCATGGAAGTGGTTAGGTTTGACATCAAACCATCTGGCATATCTATCATTTACGCTGCCCCAGCTTTACCACACAAACATTACATCCCTGAGATACCAGACATTGCGTTATTATATGGACAGGAAAAGCTAGGAAGCTTTTACAGCCCCTTTCCCACAGTCTGCTGAAGACAGATGACCTGTGCAAGTGTGTCTGATTCACAGTCAGTTGCACAGCTGGGGTTTAAATAATGACTTTTGTTTCAGTCTGGAGTATACCTGCCTTATAGGCAGTTTTACATCAGTTCCTACAACTACCTCCTTTTCGTTCTTTCTTTTCTTTTCTTTTTTTCTCTTTTCCATTCTCTCTCTTTTTTTTTTTTTTTTTTTTTTTTTTTGGTTAGAATTGCATCTTATTTTCTCATGTGCTTTGTTAGATTTCTCTTATATATCCTACTAATCAGTGGGCCAATGACTGTAACTGAGTAGGCTGCATGGAGAGAGTTAGCATGTCACTATGACAGGGTTTTGGGTGAGGCTTGTGTGTTATCCAAGTCGGCATCTTCTCCACTTCTAGCAGACTTCTGAGGCTATGACTCTGGTCTTAGGGGTTACCACTGTAATGCAATAATGTTTGATCTGAGTTGCTTAACAAGCATATTTTAACTTTGTATCCACACCTTGTGCTTTGTACTCTCTTATCTGAAATCAGCTTCCATTTCTCTCTTCTACTTCTGTCTTGCTGTGTATTTATTGCCCTTCCAAGGTCTTTTGATTGTACTGCCTTCCAAGTTATTGTTATCAAACTTTCCATTCTCCTCTTCTTTATAATTTGGCAGTTCATATTTCACATATTGTAACCCTTTCCCAAAATCTGTTTGCTAAACTTTTACTGTTGCCTGTGCCTCTTTCACTGTTCATCAGGCTTGAACACACACACACACACCCCCCCACACCCCCCTTCTTATCTATATAAGTAGTGCTTTTGATTTTCCAGCTCCAAATATTTTATTTTGTTCTAGTTCCCTGCTTCTCATCTCCACTTCTCTCAATCTTATGGAGGAGCAATGTTAGATTGGCTTTGCAAGCTCCTTCCTTGGGTTTTGTTTCCAAGAGAAGTGGGGAAGTATAGAAATACAGTCTAGCCTTTCCAGGAACCTCAACTGTGGAAAACTGGTTCAGTTTTGGGATTTACAAAGGTGTTGCTCATACCCCAAATGCAGAACCTTGCCCTGTGCATCACTCATCTATCAAGTGAAGCTTTTTCCAAACATGCTTGACATAACATCAAAATGTGAAACCCTTTTTCATGAAGATTTATTTTTCATAATGGAATATGGAGTTAGGTTCTAGGTGATTTGCATAAAAGTGAGAACAAACAACCAGACAAGTAAATACCAACAACTTGAAGCAGATGTCTGCTAGCTTTTATCATGCCTTGTTTTAAGATAGGATAGAAATTACAGATTAACAGATTTTACGTACTCATGGCTAACTAATCAAGTTTTAAAGTTGGTTTTTCTCCTTGTGATGTTCCATCATAAACTCTCATGAAAGTCATCCCTTCAGAATTTTGAAGACAGGCTAAGTTGAGCTTGGGAGATTGCATAGCTCATTTTCTTCTTCTAGAAAATCTATTAAAGGTAAATTGAGATGTGTTTAAAACTTGCTCTTAATCTTTGATTTTCATTGTTTTTTTTTTTTTTTTTTTTTTTTTTTTTGTGGGGAGGTATTTTTTGTTTGTTTGTGTTTTTATTTCTTCACTAAAGAAGCTGTGGGCTTGTTGGTTTTAGAAGTAGGTTTTAGGGTCCTACTGCTGGGCAAA
This sequence comes from Picus viridis, assembly GCA_033816785.1. Lineage (NCBI taxonomy): Eukaryota > Metazoa > Chordata > Aves > Piciformes > Picidae > Picus > Picus viridis. Next base: position 34,794,846 of record CM066576.1, read on the forward strand.
GCTTTGAGGTGGGTCATCACAGAATCCAATGAACATTGGATGACATTAAAGCAGAGGGAAAAAAGGGCAAGTTTTATTATAATATAAACTCAATTGACTGTTCAGACAGAACTAAAATGCTATTGGAAGGTATAAAATAAGAGGTTCTCAAATCTTTCATTGACTGTTGTAAATAGATTCATTCTTCTAGCCTTTGTTTCATTTGCTTGTTGACTTTGTGGTGGCAAGGCCTTACCTTGAGATGTGATGATGATGATGAGACTTGTTTTAGTCTCCTGGCTTTTAGAAAACATGTGAGAAGCGTTACACTGGTTCCTCTGATTGTAGTGGGATGATGACCAGTGAACATGCAGTAATATATTGTCCTAGAGTATTCTTTCAGCTTCCTCAGAGTAGCTCAGACTGCTTGAATGGGTGTTGCCTAGGGATCAGTGCTGGGCACCATCTTGTTCAATATCTTTATTGATGATCTGGATGAGGGGATTGAGTCCATCATCAGTAAATTTGCAGATGACACCGAGCTGGGGACAGGTGTTGATCTCTTAGAGGGTAGGAGATCTCTGCAGTGGGACCTTGGCAAGCTGGACAGATGGGCAGAGTTCAACGGCATGAGATTTAACACATCTATGTGCTGAGTTCTACACATTGCCACAACAACCCCATGCAGTGCCACCAGCTGGGGTCAGAGTGGCTGGAGAGCTGCCAGGCAGAAAGGGACTTGGGGTACTGGTTGATAGTAGGCTGAACATGAGGCAGCAGTGTGCCCAGCTGGCCAAGAAGGCCAATGGCATCCTGGCCTGTATCAGGAACAGTGTGGCCAGCAGGAGCAGGGAGGTCATTCTGCCCCTGTACTCAGCACTGGTTAGGCTACACCTTGAGTCCTGTATCCAGTTCTGGGCCCCTCAGTTTAGGAAAGATGTTGAGTTGCTGGAATGTGTCCAGAGAAGGGCAACAAAGCTGGTGAGGTGTTTGGTGCACAAGCCCCATGAGGAGAGGCTGAGGGAGCTGGGGTTGCTTAGCCTGGAGAAGAGGAGGCCCAGAGAAGATCTTATTGCTATCTACAGCTACCTGAAGGGAGGTTGTAGCCAGGTGGGGGCTGGTCTCTTCTCCCAGGCAACTAGCACCAGAACAAGACACAGTCTCAAGCTGCACCAGGGGAGGTTTAGGCTGGATGTTAGGAAGTTCTTCACTGAGAGAGTCGTTAGCCATTGGAATGGGCTGTCCGGGGAGGTGGCAGAGTCACCATCGCTGGAGGTGTTTACGAAGAGTCTGGGTGGGGTGCTTGGTGCCATGGTTTAGTTGATTAGATAGTGTTGGGTGATAGGTTGGACTTGATGATCTCAAAGGTCTTTTCCAACCTGGTTAATTGTATTCTATTCTGATATGACTGCTTGAAAGTAGGTGGTTTCTCTGTTTCTGGTGTTTGTCATTTTTCTGTTGTGAATTTATGCAGTCACTTGTGAGCCTCTTCAAACTGTACTATAGCCTAACTACGTATCCTGTGGTCTCTTTTGAACTTGTTCATTGCTGGTTTCATTGCATCATGCCTATTTGTTGCATTGGAAAAGGTGGAGAATTGACGCCTCTAGCAGCCTACTCTGTGCTGCTTGCAGGAGTCTGACTCCTTCCTGCTAAAAGGATTTAATGTATCAAACCTTGTGTGATAACATTGTAATCTGGAGTGTGAACTGAGAAATACCTGCCTGAAAAGGGGATGTGTGAAATGAAGCAAGCACCTTTCTACCCCTAGCCTGAGGCAATGCCTGCTCTTTAAGGAAGTTAACAATGGGAAGAGATAAGTTCTGTGAAGGTAGGACCATGTCTTCCTCATTTCTTCAGTATGTGACCATGGCCACTCCACCCATATTGGAAGTTTACAGAAAGGATAATAGTGTATTGATCAATGTGTATCCATCATGGAAAACTTTGGATCTGCACCAGCCACCAAAGAACTAGTGCAAGAACTGCACTGCTCTTGTGAGGCATCACTTGGACTATCACTCCCTCTCTTTTCCCTTTCCTTTCTTCAGACTGCGTCATCCTTAAGGCACAAGAGACCAAAAGCTTTCATATAATGCTCCTTGATTCATTTGGTGTTGGTTCATCTTAATTTACTGCAAGGGAATTTCTGAATCTAGCATGACCCTCTGTGCTGCCCAGGGAAGTTCAGCTGTTGGGGCATGACACTGATCTCACTTGTAAGACCTTAGTCTTTGCAAGTGGAAGATTTTTAGTGCTTTATGCTGAGAACAGTCTGAACACCACGTTCCTGTTGACCTCCTCCCCAGGTCACCTGTGAATGATGACAAATATAGGCCACACCTCCCCTGTCTGTGTGGTTTCACTCATGTTGCTTCTGTGGCCTTAAGGACTGGCCATGTGCCCTGTAGTTCAGTCTGCAGTCCATCCAGCCTTGATATATATGTGAGGACCTTCTCTATCCCACAGCCACGTCTTTGACTTCAGTTAATAAAACAAGATGTGGTATTCAGAAATTAAATTCTTGCTTTATACCAATTTTTACTGATCTGAGAAGAGAGTAAATATTAGTAAACATCTTTGTTTTTTTTAGGGGCTTCAATTTGTTCTGATGGATCTTTCTTGGCTTAACGTTTAGGCTTTTGAGATGTAGTTTATTTCCAATGAGTGTGTAATGTGGTTTGATCAGAAAATGGCCATTTTAACAGGACTGGGAGTTGAGAAAAACTAATATATTGGGACAGAAAGGAAGGAGAATTGAAATATTTCTTCTCCATTTCTCAGCTTTCTACTCCAGTAGTAAATTGCAATAACAATGTGAAAGTAGAGCAGCAGCCCTAGAAAGCAGGAAAGATAGTTGGTGAAAATGAGTATTTTTGTAAATGACTATGTCAAAGTATAGTTCTGAATGGGGTAGGCATCTGGTGTCACAATGGCAATGCAAATGACACAAATCTAACAGGAAATTACAAGATTTCTCTAGGAGACTTGATGCCTTCTCTGTCAAATGCAGTCTGCTGTATGTATTTGTGTTGGTGTATTTTATTCTTGTTAAAATAATTGTGTGTTTAGGAAACTCCTTGGTGAAATGGCAGCCTTACAGGCAGCTTTGCAATTACAGATCAACAGTGTCCATATTCAGACAGAATATCTATTGTGGCTCCAGTAGATGAAGCAAAATACTGTAATGTGTCTTTTTGTCCCAAGCAGTTTGAGGAGTGCTTAACTGTGTAATTGGTGTATTCAAAGGATAGCTGTAGTGCTGACTAAAGTATTTATTAAATTAACATAATTTTAAGCTCTATCAAAAGGGTTTTAGTGTATGCTTGAATTTTCAAATGCTAGAAGAATAAAAGGAAGTTTTTCTTTAAGTTTCTATTTACTTGTCTTAAATTATAGAGGAAATAACTTCTTGTTTTCTTACAGGGCAAATACATTGTGTTTTTTTGCAAATAAAATACAGCTTTTCCTATTCTGAAGTTGACTCACTGACTATGACACTTTAAACAAGTGGTTTATATCTTCTGTACACCTAGAGAGAAATGTTTGTATCCCCAAGTGAAATGATACATTTTGGAAAAAAAGATATATTCTGGAATAGAGGGTCATTTTGTTTCTTTCTGTTTTGTATTTGGGAAGGGGGAGAAAAAGCACACTGATCTCTTCATATAGCAGTATATCTAATTACATAATACCAAATCCATTGAAGCAGAATTAGAGGTCATCTGTGTTTCTAGCTAGTTTCTGCCACTCTTCTCTCAATTAAATATCTTAACATGACAAAAGATTTCCTGACACTGACACATGCTTTAAAAATCTTCATCTTCATCTGTCATTAATTTTCCCTTAACTAGTGATGCCTACTTGTGAACTGCATTGAAGCAGGAAAAATCTGATGCTGATAATACCAACTTTTCTTTTCAATTTATAAGCTCTCTGGGGGCTACTTTTGAATTTATGAATGACAGTAATGGCAATCAAAAAAATTTCTCAAACTTCATGGATCTTTTCTGACCACAGGAGCTGGACAAATTGGAGTCCTTTCAAGGACTTCTCCACTTAACACGTTATCTCCTGCTCATGTGTTGGACAATATATTGAATACCAATTAATTAGGTGTGTCAACTTGTGTAGTTTTAAGTCACTTCGTAGTGTCTAGTCCTTCTTGGTAGTTTTTCCTCTTCTAATAGCCTAATGAGAAAATAAGTACTCCAGTGAGGGTGGGGTAAGTTAGAAAGATGGCCTGGATCTGAATGTCAGGCTTGCAGTGTTGGGCTAACCTGGGTCTGTTGTATATGAGAGTTTGTCATATGGCTACTTCTTTGCCATGACCTTTTATCTCTTCTGAACAAAGGTTTGAAAAGCAAGGGGTAGCATTGAGGGAATTGGGATAGCTGGGAATCTGCATATTAAAGTGATTTTCAGAAATCTCTGCAAAGGCTAATTGCTCATTATTTCTGTTCCTTGAAAACTATCTTCAGGGGCCTTTTTTGAAAAAATAACTTGTGTGAGAGAGTTGCTGAAGAGGTGTAGCTCTACTGTCTTGCCTATCTGCAACCTCAAAAGTAGCTGAGATTTGATAAAATTGTGTACAGATTTAGAGAAGAATCCTAGTTTCTTCTTGAGGTATGTGGTTTACTGTCAGCCAGTTCAGACTGGCTTTGTAGGTGTGATTTAAAAGAATGTAAATCTACATGGTAAGTAAGCAGTCTGAACACTAAAAAAAGCTTTCTTGCATCTTACTGGCATTCTTTCAGCGACTATAGTCCTCTCAAACTGTCTGGAACCTCAAAATAAAGACAAGTAATCTCTATGTATGTATTGTATGCCCTACCTCATCCAAGTCTCTGTCTCAGGAGACACATTTGACTTTTTTTTTCACTTCTTGCAGTCTTGTTGTTTGCAAGGCCAGCAGTTCACTTCACTGGATGCTGACTGTAGTTTTCACTTGGCCTATAAAGTATATTTTGCACCCACAGAGCTGAAATCTGTGCACCTTCTGCACCTAGGCACTGTTTCCAGCTTTCAGCAGTGAAGACAGTGGTTTGAAGAAGTTCAGCCATGAAAGAGGATTTCTGCTCTAACTTCAGTGCATAATATTTTTCTCTATCCCTCAAACTTTGAGGAAAGTCTCCAGTTGGTGCCAGATGGCTGATTAGGGAGTAAATGTGTGCATGAACCATTTCAATAGAAATATTTGTGGCTGAGCCACATTAGTACTAACCTTGCTTGTTGTGATCCTGGAAAGGTTGATAATGCTTGTTGTGAAATGCTGAAATGACAAATGAACCATTAGGATTTTATAGCCAACGTTCTTATTAAATGCCTGTTACAGGACCTTTTGGCCTCAGAAACCAATGTGCTAAAAGGATGTAATGTTTCTACTGTCTTTGGACATCTGAAAATGTTATTCCGGGGCGGGGGGAGGAAATGAGGACATGAGTAATTTTCTACTTAAGTCTTAAAAGTGATGCTTAGGCTATCAATATATACTGCAAATTTTGGGATTACAGCCTGTGCCCTGAAGAAGTGGCTGGGTTTGTTTAGAAGACAGAGGAGAGGAACTCTTATCTTTCCCTGCAAGATCAAGATAAAGGACTGTTATAACACTGGATGAGGATGTTGAGCACTATTTCTGTGGCTGAAACAAAACAAAAAGTGTTAGAGGTGCTTTCCCACTCTGTTTTGTTGTATGGGCTGGGCAATGTTAGGGCATAGCAGTAAGTAGCTGTGCTGTGCTTTGATCACCACTGACAGGAAGACCTTGTGAATGTTTAAAGCTGCTATACTCAGTTCTTTCTCTTTCTGCTATGCTTAGTTTCTTTATGCTACTACTGCTGGATTAATGGTTGGACATGATGATCTTAAACATCTTTTCCAACCAAAATGATTTTGTTACTTTTAGTCTGTGAGGAGCTGTTCATCTGATGTTTGTGGATACTGGAAAAAACTTGAGGTTCTCAGGTACTAGATAAGGTCTCTTCTTCTATCCCTGTAATGGAAAGGTGGGGTAAAGGGCTCAGGAGCGATTCTGGATCCGTAGAATTGTATTGGAACAAATGAAGTACCTCTCTAGTGCAAAATAAATAGGTATCTGTTGACGTTGTTAAACTAATAAGGTGTGTGCTGCTCAAAACCCATTTAATTTTCTTATATCTGTACCTCCTAAATAGGTGTGGCTTCAGTTTATTTTGTTGACTTAAAGTTTATTTGGGCATGAAAAATGGAATTGTCAATTCCATTATCCTCTTTGTGCATTTCACTTTCAGGCTTATCTGCATTGACAAGGAAGCATTCCAGGAAATTATTAAAAAAGAAAAAGATCTGTTATTACTTGCAAAATCTGTGTAGAAAGTTGCACAGTTGATAATCATCTGGGATTTCCCCAATGTACATTTTTTGCTTGTGTAGAGTATTTGCAATTATAAGTCTCCATCTCAATGGGATAATTAAAAAATAATTTAGCACTTGGAAGGAATAGGTCTCCTTGGGCATTCTGCACTGCTATTAGTTAATTACTACTAATTTTTGGTTATCTGGTACAGTTCTTCCTGACCTGACATCTGCATAATGTAGAAGGTAATGACAACAGAAATTAAGCCTGATTGCTGTCGCGTCCTCTATGCGATTGGAGAGAGCAAGGTGGATGGAAATTAAAAGGAAAATTGTCAAAGTGGGACTTCTGCATTGCTGGAAACTTTACATCAAATAGCACAACATCTTCCTATAGATGGATACGTATGTTGGGAAAGAGAAAAACACACGTGATTTAGCAACCCTTCTGTTGTTTTTTGTGGCACTAGCTGAAATACTGTCAGAATATCTGAATATTGCACAAACTTCAGTCACTAATTGCCATGAGACTTGCTGTAAAATCAGTTTGTCTCTTTCTTTTGCAATAAATAAACTTTACTTTTTTATTTGATAAGTAGATATTTCTGTTACACAATATGCAATGATTTATTTTTTGTATTGTTCACTTTTTGGACTCCCCAGTTCAGGAGAGACAGGTAACTACTGGAGACAGTCCGGTGGAGAGCTACCAGGATGATTGGGGGACTTGAACATCTCTCCTGTGATGGAAGTATGAGAGAACTGGAGCTGTGTAGTTTTGAGAAGAGAAGGCTGAGGGGGATCTTATTAATGTCTATAAATATGAGGCGTGGGTATCAAGATGAAGGTGATGGTTTCTTTTTGGTGATGCCCAATAGAATAGGGCAAGGAACAATGGGTACAAGCTGGAACACAAGAAGCTATATCTGAACATGAGGAAAGACTTCTGTCCTGTGAGACTCCTCATGTTGAAGTGAAATCTTCTATGTTCAAGTTTGTATCCATTGTTCCTTGTCTTATTGCGCACCACTGAGAACAGATTGGCGCCATCCACTTGACACCCATCCATCGGACAGACATTGATCAGATCCCCTTTCAGTCTTCTCAAGACTAAACAGCCCCAGGTTTCTCAGTCTCTCTTCATGGGGGAGATGCTCAAGTGCCCTAATCATTCCCCTAACTCTCCATTGGACTCTTTCCAGCAGATCCCTGTTTCTCTTGAACTGGGGAGCCCAAAATTTGATGCAGTATTCCAGGTGTGGTCTCACTAGGGCAGATGGATACAATGTTCCTATTGTATTCATTTTAGCAAACTCATGTCTGGGTGCCATGTCATCATGAGGTATTGGGGAGAGAAATCAGTTTTGTGTGGTAGGGGGAGAAGGAGAATTTGCCTCCCCCTCACACCCACCCCCCAAACTGCAATGAGGTGCAGTTCTGGTAGCCATGATGGTGCATCTTCCCCAGGGTGAAGGCACTTTGTGACCGGTTTAGGCTGTGCCTTTAAGAGAAGGACACTTTCTGAACACTCTAGCCGAATATTTTGGTATATGAATGAAAACAAGAGATATGCTAATCCAATTTCATTGGTGGAACCCGGCTGAAGGTTCTTGTTTAGTCTTTCAGTCGGGGGGGGCAGTCAGTCGTCTTCTTCTTCCCCCTGTACTGTGAGCTGGCTCGTTTCTCTCTACGATTCTTGCTAACCAGATAAGAGAAAAACTAACTTTTGCATCTGCTTTGAGCTTTAACAAGTTTTCACCCTTTTAATTACCTTCCTTTCTCTCTCTCTCTCTAACCCTTTTGGGAAAAAGGGGAGGTAGGGAGGGAAAGGCCGAACCCCTGGCCTCAGGGGGGTTGGGGAAAGGTTTCCTGTATACTTCTGTATATATTGTAAATATTGTATGTTTTTGTACATATTCATTGCATTCCATATCTGCTTGTAAAATACAGCTTTCATCTGCTTCTCCGGCTGAGTTAGCTGTGGAATTCTTTTGTGTGTGGGGGGGGGAACCTTCCTACTCCACCACACACTTACAAATGATGCAGTGGTGCTTTGCTGAGGGAGCCCAGCCTGCAGGATTGCCATGGCTTGGCAGGTGGGTGCAAGGGGAGGAAAGTGGTTTGCAAAGGCAGCATTGTTAAGCTTTCTCTCAAATGAACTGCTGTGCTTTGAAATTGATAACAAAATTCTTCTTGGTATAAATTTACTCTTTTTAATTTATTTACTTTTTTATTAATAGGCGTGTCCAATGGTGCATGGGCACACGGAGACGAGTCACAGAACAGTAGTGCACATGCCAAACTGTGACTGTTTTAAAGAAAATAAAGATGAGATACACGAGATCATTATTTGCAGTACTAATTTGATGTTCAGCTTGGGTCTTGCAACTCTTATAGAGTGCTAAAAGGTTGTTTTATTTGCCTAAAACCAGGCTATTCCAATTAGCTGTGAACATGGACAGGTTTATTCAGAGTTGAAAGACCACCTCGCACATTCCCAAGCTAGTTTACCTGTGTAGCTGTGACCTTTATGGATCCAGAGGCATTATTCCATGCTTAAAAAATGCTCCATTTTGCTTCTGTTGACTGCAGAGCAATAAAATCATGTTACACTTTGAATTTTTCTTAATGAGAAAATAGCCGTATCCCAGTTGAGAGGATTATTATGATAAATGGGCAAAATCTGCTCCTGTCTCAAATGAAACTTTTCTTCTATTCAGCAGCCACACAGCTTCACAAAATACGATGACAGATGCAAACAGGCAAGTTAAAAAGCCCATACAATAAGATGGCAGCAGAATTAAAAAACAAAACAAAAAAACCCCACCAAAAACGGAGTGGAGAGAGTGCAGCATATGAAACGAAGCCATCTGTCTCTGCCTTACAAAGCCTTCATTCCCTTGGAGAGCATAATTATGGGTCTGGCTTTTCTGTTGCTGGATTTTTATATCAAATTGTCCCTAAGAAAATTGGAGTTGATTCAGAATATTGTAAAATAACTTGTGGTACTGTAAATTCCCTGAAGTATGGCCACAAGAGTCACAACTTCCATTGCTGTTCTCCGTCTCTCCAATAGTATTGCAGATAGAGGTATCTGCAGTAGCATTTTACAAACTGGGGGCTCTGTCATTAAAAAAGAGCTTTATCAATCATGCTGTATCAGTAAAAGAATTTGGGATAAGTCTTTCTGGAATGACAGGTTAAATCACAGTCCTGATGTTTTAAGTGATAATTTTCTTTTGGGCTTGCTATATATTAATTATGACTTTAAAAAAAAAAAAAAAAGGAAGAGCAACTGAATTATATCTTACAAAGTGGAAATTGAGCAAATTTTAATATTTAGTGTATAATTCTGCAATACAGTTGTAAACCAGTTTTTGGATAAAGGCTTCCTAATTGAGTAATACCCACAAGTGCGTGTGAATTATTCAAATTAGCAATCTCTTGCTATTCACTTAGTCATGGTTTGAGCCACAAGCTGCCCAGGGCGAAAGGACAGAAATCATTTTACCCCGAAGGAGTAAAGAAACACACTCACACAGAATTGGAGGTTAAATAGAAAATACTATTTATAAAAGTAACCAAAGGTACAAAAAGTATAACGGGACAAAGGAAATATATATGCAAACCGGAGTCAGCCTTGGCCCAGTTCTCTACCTGAGCCTCCTGGACCTCAGTCAGGCCAAAACCTTCCCCCCACTCATCCTCAGTAGGCTGCTGAATAGAGCAAATTGTGCCTTCTCCCCCACCGCCCCCCAAGACAGGTCCACCAGGCCTTGATGTGCCCCTACTAGGCTTCACTGCCTTCCTCCCACTAGCTGAGCCCTCTAGGCCCAGTGGCACAGCAAGAAATTAGCTTGCCATGAAGACTGCAAAAAGGCTGCGCTCCCCCACAAATCAAAGAGGTAACAGGAGCTATGTTCTGGGAGGAGCAGAGAGGAGGGAGAAAGCAAGAGAACTGGCTGTGAACTCTCCTTATGTAGGGAAATGCAGGATTATGGGATGGAATAACACAATTTCCTGGGTCCACTCTCTGGTGGCTGTCTGCCCCCTGGGATTCTTTGGTACTCTAGCGGAATTTATCTCTATGGTAGGACACTTAGTACTCTACCTATAATAGTGACTTATGAAAAAAAAATCTAAACCTTGTTATAGGGGAACTGAATCAGGTCATCTGTACTTAGGCCATGGCTGAATTGTCGTGCTGTCCTGAAGATAGGAAAGGTGGTGTTGAAGAGTCTAGTGCTGCTCTGTAAATTATTTTATTTTTTTATGTAATTTAGCGTATTTAAACATGAGGCTTCTAAAATAAATACAGGGTCAAACAGAATCATCTTGTGTGGACATAAGATTGCTTTTACCTTCTTATATTGGCTATCAGCTTTAAATTTCTAGATAGAGGTGGTGTCAGGTATAGAAGCAGTACTAGGATGTGTCTTCGCACAGAAAGTAATAATGCAGTTAAGGGAAACATTAAGAAGAATGAAATATGATGATTTTGAAATGCCTTTTAGTCAGAGAACTTGGAAGCATTCAGCATGTTATTAAAAAATAAACTTGGTTTATATTCTCTTTGTACCTATTTCCCCTGAATAATGCTGCAGACATACATCACTTTCTGCTCTGTTCAGGCTGCACCCTGTTGTGGTTTTCTATCTCTAAAGTTTAATGGGGTAACCATGAGAATCCTGCTTCCTTCTCATCTTAAATTGCTGTCAAGTGGTTTAGCAGGGCCAGATGTTCTGTCAGCTAGCTTAGCAGCTTTTTATCAGCTTATGGTCATACACCCACTGTCCATGTGTTTGCTGCTTTCGCTGTTGGGCTAGAGGCACAGTGAACCCAAGGAGGCTATGGAGGATGGAGGAGGCGGAGTAAGAGGCCTTTAAAGTATTGATTAGTGTTCTTCTGTTCCCAGCATCTTGTGTCAGCTGTTGTCTGCCTTCAGGTAGTCAAACATCTTTTGGTTGATAGTAAGATGATCTCTTTTCTGCTCCTCATACACTTAGAATGTGTTGGCTGCTATGAAATCAAGAGCTGCCTTCAATCTGCATTTGAACTACTTGCCTGTAAGTTTGGCTCTGAAGCAATTTCCAAGCTTCCCCCTCACCCCAGTAACTTGTCAAAGGCCTTTTCTTTGATCTTGCTCTAATGAGGTTTGGTTTTAACATCCTTGTTACTGTATGGTGGATGAAGAGATGACGATGACCTGCAGCCTTCCTCTTCCTGAACTACCACATTGCTTTGGGTAGCATCCAAGTTTATATTTTCTTTCAGTAGCAGATGATTATTTAAAAGACAAATAATAATGCATTAGTATGCAATGCTTAGAGCAACGGTTTGAGAACACAGTTAATGTAATCTTCCTATTCTGTTTGTAACACTTGTTTTCCTTGTATGCAAACTCTGGTGGAGCAACTGTGACAGTCTTTGCAGTTGAAATCTGAATATTAATTTTGTGTCAGCTATAGGAGCTGGTACTAACTTTAATGAGGCTGGCGCTCAAAAGCGTTGGTGCATAACTGGCACTGTCTTGAGAAGATGAAAACCCTCTTGTGTCACCAAGGGGCAGCTAAATCAAGAAGCAGCTTGCCAGCCTTTATTATCTCTTTGACAGTCTCTTCCAGTTGGTTTTGTTTGGCTCAATCAATCTTCTTCAAGAATATAAAGTGTTTCTTGTTTTTTGTGTTTTGTTTTTGGTGTTTTGTTTTTTTTTTTTTTAGGATTTTCTTACTGATTTAGCAGCTTGCCTTTTTTTTAAGAGGCAAAATCCAGCCACCCTTTGTGAATCTAGTGGTAAGCAGTCCTGTGTCATAATAGAATTTGGGTAATGTAGGTGATACAGGGAACAGAGGATAATCGTTATGTAGCTTCAACCCGCTGATGGAAAGCAAATCTTCTGTACCGAAGACATTTCAGTAAGGTTGTTGGGACACTGGACCCTGTCCCTTGCAGGGAAGGGACTCATTTGAGGTGGTAGCTGATGTGGTTTTGTACTGCCAATCTCAGTACATCAGTTTTGTGTTGTAAAGCATGTGATCCAGTTAACTTAGCAGATAAGATAAATTGTTGCCTAACATTAAGTTACATTCATTATCAGTGAGTTTTGGCATTTGTTATGCGCTTTCACCAGCATCTTTTTTTTGTGTGGTGTTGTGTTTTGGGTTTGTTTGTTTTTTTTGGTTGGTTGGGTTTTTTTTGTCTCAAAGCTATGCACCTCTTTACAATGATTCTTTAAAGCAAGCACCCCACCCTTAGGAGAAAATGGCCTCCCCACAGTGACCATAAGCAAATGACAAAAAGCAGCTCCCCAGTGCTGTTCTTTGAAGGAGCTTTTGCAGCCTTTTCCTTTGAGGTCTTCAGGGCTGAGTGCAACAGAGCTGTATTTCTAGTATACTAATGTAGGCCTTTTTTTTTTTTTATTATTTTAAATCGAGAGGTTTAATTGGATAGATTTTCCATCTAGTCAGTTAAGGAAACTGGAGCAAGTTCTGCTTGCCCTCTACCATCAGTAATTCCTTGCTGTGATGGGAGCTGCTTATCTGGAGAAACATGCAAGCAGCATTTGCTCTGTTACAGATAACTACCATAAACTATAGAATTAAAATGTGTGTGCTCTGTGGACAATTGAAAACTGTTTGGTGAAGGTTTGGTTGGGAAAGAGATGGTATTTGCATGGTATCATCAACGTATTTCCTACAGGGCATTTGAGCTGAGATGATTCCTGTTCTGCTGACACTTTAGCAATGCTCTAATTGGTTACAGCAATGTTTGGGTGAAAACTGAAAACTTGACTTCTTAAATTGAGAACCCTGTCACAGATTTCTTGAGTTGCGTGTGGTCAGACCAAAGGATTTTCTGCATTCTTTGCAGTGTGTATTGATTTCCTGCTACTCATTTGAAATATGAAATCTACAGTTATCACTTAGTTAGAAGGTGCACAGGACTAAATTCAGGGGAGGACTGATGACTGACAGTGGAGCAGAGCTAGTCTGTACTGTAACACATGGCTTGTTCTGTGCAAAACTGGGCAGGTAAGTGATCCAGTAGAGTAAGTTAGGAGAAGAGGAGTCAAGGGACTTGGATTCCAGTCAGCACCTCTGTTTGTGACTTGTGCCTCTGGGGATGAATCACTTCAACTTGGACCAAAATACTGTTTTTGTTAAATCAAATGTGAACTTCTCATGGTTTTGGTGAAATGAGGCTTCATCCTCTGCACTTCCTTGTGTGTTGTTTTTTTTTTCAGATGTGATAAGGAGGTGGAAAAGTGATGTTATGTTGAACATCATCGTTATTACAATGCTACCCACAGAGAAACAAGCAAATTAAACCAATTGTGGCTGCATGCATTAAAGACTTCATTACACTGATGCTTTCCTTGGTTATTGAATGATTTTGCATTTTCTCATTTCTGTTTCTTAATATCTGTTGTTTTAATGATACTTGTTGTATTGATTTGTTGTATTGTAATGATATATGTTGTATTTTACAACATTTGCTTTCTGACAGATTTGCCTGTGGTATTTGTACATGCAACATCATTGTACTTATGTGATGCTATCTTCTGCTCACTAAAGAAACCCCAGAAAAACTCCAAAACAACAAAACCAATGAAACCTTTTTTTGGGAATGTTAGTAGTAAATTACTTAATGCTGTAAGGACAAAATTAGTCTTGGCAAAGTATAAGAAAAAAAATTCTAGCTTAATACATTCTAATCTTTGTACAAGTATTTTCCAAACATGACATGATAAAAAAATAGACTTGGGTTCCCCAAATGAAGGTATATCCACAAAATGACTATTGAAGATTGTTTTAAAAATTGCTGGTGATGAAGGGTAGAGCTTTGCATTAAGTTAATCTTACAGCATCTTATATGAACTTAAAAATAAATCCTGTCTTACTGTGCTCTCCTCCCAGCCTGTACTGCTGTCTATGAGAGTCTTACTGGTCTGTCTTCTGCTGTTACATGTCTTGATTTTAGGCTCTAGTGAAATCCTACATTATGCAAAAAATACACTTTATTTCTCATGGAGCTGGAAGGGCAGGCAGAGAGGTGCATTTTGCAGGTACCAGTCACCCAGGTTTTTAGAGTGCAAAGAAAGATGTTAGCTGTTACCAAGGAATGAAACCATCATCTAACTTCCCGTAGTCTGATAACCTTAAATTTCTGCCATCTATACCCTGATTTGAACACATCACACAAAAGTGATCAGTTACATACAGAATTAATCAGTATATGCAAGTTATCGAGTGTCTTATTCAGAATTAAACAGCCACATCATTGCTAGCATTCCAGAGAAGGATGCCAGCAGTTTGTATTTCAGCATGATAACACATTTGGAACCGGTCTGCTGCTGCTGAAAGAAGCAGGCGGGTTCTAGTGTTTTTTTTTTTTTTTTTTTTCCCAAAGGTTGCTAAGGCAACCAGTTGTTGATTTTTAAACTTTGAAGAAAAGTTGCTTTGGTAGGAGTATTTGTTTGAACCAACTCTGTCTTTAAGATCACAAAGTTAAAATCAACCCTGCCAATACTTCTAACAAAAAGGTAGAATGTAGTGTAGTTCAATATTTCGTTAAAAGAAGGGAAATGTGTGTTTACTTCAGAGACTTGAGCCTGTGACAAGGAATAATAGTGGCAGAGAAACTTCTTAACAGGCAGAAGGTCTTATACTCAGCCTTTTTCAGTACACTTTATATGGTTCATTAAGACAGCCACTTTCTTCTAATCATGGCTGAGTAGAAAACAAGAAGCAGCATCTTTTCTGGGCATAAGTAAAGCTGTGAAGTCTGTAGATTATTGACACCTGCAGCTAGA
Source organism: Picus viridis (assembly GCA_033816785.1). Classification (NCBI taxonomy): domain Eukaryota; kingdom Metazoa; phylum Chordata; class Aves; order Piciformes; family Picidae; genus Picus; species Picus viridis. The sequence goes on from CM066576.1 coordinate 34,809,970, forward strand.
AACTGCTGTAAAACTGCATTTTTCTCACTGTCTTTTAGTGATTTTGGTGGTGGTTGATGCTTGAGCAAAGAAGACTTTTTTTTTTTTTTTTTTTTTTATACAAATCTGTGATCGTTGTGCATGTGACTTACAGGATGTGCTCTCTGTTAGAGATCTTACTGAAGCTGACTGGTGCAAAGATAGCTTTACCACAGGTGGCACAACTGGCATCTGCATTGGTGAGGTTTCTCTAGAGAAGTTTCAGGCAAACAAGTAGTTCCTTTCAAAGTGCCTCGTGGGATTAGTGTCTCCCAAAGACACTGAAAACTGTCAGTGTGGTGGTTGTAACTCTTACTTTGGGAAAAGGATTTAATGGCTTTTCCTGTCTTTAGATGCCTTTGAACAGTTTTGCCTTTAACTACATCAACTGGATATAAAATATGTATGAATATGTCTTACTATGCTTTATGACAAATTGAAGGTATAAAAGTAAACCCTACTCTGATAAAGGTTTTGCTGTATTTTAGTTGTGGGGAAATTAAAATAAAGTCAATGAATTAATTTAGTGGTTTGGATTTTTTTTTAATAACTTAAAAGCTAATCTCTGAATTGTCAGCTTGCTACCTCACTGAGAAGAGCTTAGACTTTTTGAATCTGAGTCGTTAGTGTTGAAGATGCATTTTCTATAACTATTTTTCATTTTAAACTGTGACTGGAACAATGTAATATGCTGCCTAAGACCCAATATTGGTATTGGGTTTTTTTGGGTAAATATACTTGCCAATGTGGCCATATGTTGGACTTTGTGTACAGCAATACTGTACAACTTTGGAGTTCTTTGATGTACAGCCTTTAAAGATGGGAGATAAACTTATTGCCCTGGCAGACAGTGTTCCTATTTTTTCATCTTTTTATGAGTCCTTATCCAAAAATCATCGAAGTCTGTGATTCTGTGAAGCCACCCTGTTTACTTCAATGGGAATTGAATGTGCAACACAATTTCTGTGGGCCAGTGTTAAAAAAAAAAAGAGAAAACAAACCAACCCAAACTAAACAAAAAAACCCCAAACAAACAACAAAAATTTTGCAGTTAAAGTCATAATTTTATCCAGATGAGTTTCTCGAAGTGGTTGTGAGGCAGATGGTGGAAACACCTTGATATGACCAAATTCAGCATGCCACTTGTTTCTGTATGTGGGAAAATCTGACACAATCTGGAAGTAATTAGCCTGGAACCAACAGCCCCTCTGCAGCCAGCAGTCACTTTAAAATAAAGGGCAAACAAAAAGGCTAGAGAGTCCTAAATACAAGGTACATCTTACATTGTGGAAGGTAGTTTTATCAGTAGCTTGGCTTCTGGGATGTTTTAGTTTTTAATGGTGCATCAAGCTGTATGTGTAACGCACTGTACAATGATTGTCTTCCTCTTGTTCTGATTTTTACTCTGCATGCAATGTATGTTACACAGTCTTCTGAGCCAAAGCCTCTTTTTACATTATTATATGAGACACCAGACCTGAATTTCTAAGCAAGATTCTAGTTTGTTGATATGGCTAAGGGAGCCTTGGCTTTGCTCTGGACAATTTTCTGGATCCTAGCTTGGCCCTTTTGTATATCACTTATGAGGAACTAAACAATAGGAATGAAATACTCATGAATAAAACAAAGAGGAAAACCCAGTTAAATGGTGGAACAGTAATAAATGTATATGTAATATTCAAGAGCAGATTTATTCCTGGTGGTACTTCTGTGAGACACATGGTGATTCATTCCCGGGCAGAGCATCATCCTGCCGCTGACAGCTTTCAGTATCAGCTGTTTAAGGTATACAATAAAAACAGACAAAAAGCTAGTAATAGCTCACCAGAATGTTGTTCCTATCTTAAAAAAACGGTGATAAATGCATCTTACTAATTTAAGTGGAATTTTTTGGTGATATGTCAAGTAGGTGAAAATGTGAAGGTCGTGGCCTTGTATCTTCTTTCTTCCATGAGGTCAGTGCTGAACTGCTAAGCTTATTACTGCTTGACCAGACACCCCGAAAACATAGGTTGGAGCAAAAGAGAGAAAAAGCTAAAAATTTGAAGTGTATGGATAATTTTTTAAATTTTTTTTTAGAGGGACAAGAATGCAAGCACTGTTTATATAGTTTTTAAAAAACAGTGATAGTACATAGGACATGTATTTCTTAGTGTAAAATCATGAGGGGGAGCAAAAGAGGAATTTGAGAAAGATGCACTGATGGAAAACCAGCAAGACATAATTTATTTGCAAGCTGCTGAAACAGAGAAGCAAAATTAACTTTTTTTTTAATTCTGTTATGACTAGCTGAGCTATAATGTAATATAGTAAATCTTTCAGTATTATGTAATAAACTTAGTCAAAAGATGACAAAAGCATAAACAATTCACTAATGAAAAAGCCTTGCAGGACTCATTTAAATTGGATTGTGCCTCTTTGATTTATGCTGGCGAGTAAGTATGCTCAGCTCACATGGTTGTGGAAGTGTGGACAGTATCCCATCTCTCTTGTTTGCTCTTTCTTTTCCATTTTTTTTAAGGTTTGAAATTACATTGCTAAATATTATAACACCATTGTCAATTACAAAGCATTGGGAATAGCTGTGTTTGTTGCAGAGTCTGGGAATATAATTAGGAACAAGTGAAAAAAGAGATTTTACAGTAACACAGTAAATGGTGGAGTTACTAGATTGTGTTGAGCTCACTTGGAAGGCTCAGCCTAGATGCACAAAAATGCCATCCGCAGAAAACTTTTCACTTGAGCAGAATCAATGCATTTTAAGAGGAAGCATTTCCCTAGTGTCACTTAGATTGCAGGCCAGAACTCTGCATGTGTTGATATTTCAGCAACCAGAATACATGCAAAATATCCTTTTTTTTTTTTCCCAGCATCATTTCTGATGGTACCTCTGTGAAGTCTCTGTGGTTTTAATGACAGTGGTGACTGCTTTGTTCATGCATAATGTGCATAAGCTTGCAAGCTGTACAAACCCTGTTAGCTGCTGTTAAAGCAAATCCCAAACCCAGTTATATAAATGAATATCTAATTTATGGCTGTGAAAAATGAGAGGAAACAGAAGTGGCTTATCCAGTTACTTACTGCTTGCGTCCAAGCCTTACTTCTGCTCTCCTGTCTGCTGATGAAAATACCACTTGGTGCTTCACTAGTGTGTGTTATTTTTTAACCTGCAGCATGCAAATACTGTTAGTGTTTTAGTATCCCAGAATGCTAGAGCTTTTCTTTTCCCTATTTTGATTTGATGTGGTGAGCATGTCCTGAACTCTGAAGTATGTAAAAAAAAATGTTAGCAAGACAAGGTGGGAAAGATTGAAGAAATGTATTTAAATGGAGTGTTTCTTTGTACAATGGAACCGATTTAAATGACGGGAAAAAATGATTGAATATAAGTGAACGTACTACTAACTGTTCTGGGGTGAAATAGGATGCACCTAGGAGCTCAGATTAATAGATTTATAGAATGGCTTGGGTTGAAAAGGACCATAAAGATCATCAAGTTCCAACCCATTCCCCCCAACTTCCCCCCCCCCCCTCTTGGGTAACGGTGGGGGAGTTATCTCAAGGCCTCTTAGGCCTAGCTAGGCCTAATGCCAGGAGGAGAAGGGGAAGGGCTAGTCTCAGACCTGGTCAGCTGAGACCAGCTTAGCAGTGAGGGGGAAGAAAAGAGCCCTGGGGGGTTTGGGTATACCCTCAGGTGGGGAGAAGGGAAGTACTGGGAGGCTTTTGGGTATGCTGCAGGGGACTCTCTATGCTTTGGGCTTCTTTTGTCACTATGCTTGTAGTTTTGGTAAAATGCTAATTGCTTTTCCATCTAAACTTTCCATCACTTCTGCAATCCATTTGTCTGTGTCATTCTTTTGCCCCTCTCAAGGGGCAAGAGAGGATCTGCCTGACCTCAAACCAGGACCCATCTGAAGCAGAGCAAGTGTCAGTCTGGCCATTGGTGTCTGTGTTGGGTGGGAGGTGGGGATCTTGTGCCTCACTCAGCGTGCTGGATGGTGCACAGGTTGGCATGCCCTGACACAGCCTGTTCCCACATTGCCTGCAGTCTGTGAGGGAGTGGGTGGGAGGCAATGTCTGTCTGAAGATGTTGTCTTGAGCAGTGCGGGGTTGAGGGAAGTTTATAAGGTTTAATAATGCCATCCATGTGACTTGAGTTGCTGATACCAGTACAATGATTGATGTGCTGATATGTATGACAAACACCCAACCTGCTTTGAACCCTCTTCCCTGGCCTGTGTTACAGAGGTGCAATGAGGTAACATTCATGTCTTCATGGTCTCAGTTCACCCACATGAATCATATGCATAATTTTTCCATAAAGGATGCCTGTCAGGATGTATATGATCTGAATTGAAGACAGGTGTACATACTCTTATTTTTCCTGTACGACCGTCTGGCTGTGTAATTTATCAACCCAAAGTGAATGCCGAATATCCAAACAAAGCTATTTGTGATACCTTACATCTTATTTTTTTCTTGTATTGCTCAATTTCATGGGACAACTTGTGTTTGTTAATAAATATTTCCCTAAGAGCATTTATATTAAGTATGGCAGTGTTGTTTGCATACCAAGTTACAGAAAAATGGTTTGTTTTTCAGAAGTGCTCTTTGTTGGGTGAATCTCATCATATTTAAGTCAATGGTAAATCCTTCATTAGTGTCAAAACTAGTGCAGGTAAGGCAACACACAAGCACTTTTAGAAATCATTTAGTAAGATGTCTGTCTGCTTGCGGGACTGGCAAAATAACAAGCTCATTGCTTCTGTTACAATGCTAGAATTTGGCTATTTACATAATACAGAGCAGTAACACTTTCATGGATAAGCTTTTCAGACAGTGGTTTCAGCCACGATGGAATTTTGTGAATGCTGCTTAAGTAAATTACTGACTTTGAACACATTTTAGTATTTATTGGGAAGCTGAGTTGATACTCAGGTGCCCAGGCCCAAAACCAGAACGTAATTTGGCATTTGTGCGTAGGTGCTTCCTGAGTGAGGATGAAGGGGAACTACTGAAATGATTCTGTATTCAGTTGCACATGAAATAGGTAAACTCAATTATTCTGTGCTTGCATTGTAAACTTAGCAATTTTGCTATCTAGGGATTTTTTTAAAAATTATTTTCTTTTAAACACAGTTTAAGGGTAGTGCTAGTACTGGAGAAGCCCTGCTTGGTTTAGGGCTGTAAGAAACTGGTAGGTTTAAAATGGACTCCTGTGCATACCTTATATGAAACTAAAAATACTGCTGGAGCTTTTCCTGTGGTTGCTGTGCTGGTCCTATGGTTTGAAAGTAAGATAAAATATGAGGTGGGGCTTAGGAAGCATATGGTGATGGTGTTCATGGACTGCATGAACCTGTCTCCCCACAAGCCGGTTCATGGTGTTCCCTAATGCCAGGAAAGTTGTGTGAAGATGAATGTAGGAGTAGTGTCAGATGTGCTGACTGAAGAGCTCCATCAGGAGATGAAGAGTTGAAATATAGATAGAAGGTAGTGTCATGTATGATGTCTGTGATAAAGATCATAAAAACTTGCTGAGGAGCAGCTTGGATTACAAAGAACTTTTTGCCTCTTTCATCTCTCACAATAATTAAATGGTCCATTTTTATTCACTCGCTTTCAAATGGGGTTCTCATTAAGCAATAGGTAATGAAATAAGAGATTAAGCATCAGCAAATCACTGAGATGTGCCTAGGACAAAGTCCAAAACAGTTCTGGAAAACTAATGCTTGAAACAAAGCAAAATTAGTTACTGTGGAAACAGAAGACAATCTCTACATGTACATGCAGAGTGAATGAATTTCCTTAGTGTTATACTGAACTGAAAAAATGTAAAATTAAATTTGTATCCCCTTTCATGTGGTTTGCTGTACCATCACTTCAAATTTCCAAAAAAATGCATCTGTAACCAGATAAAAAGATGCTATCAGGCACTTTTAATTTTAATTAAGGTTTAACCTATTGGAGGAATATATATTTAAAGGATTAATTAAGATGCTGTTTGCTGCCTAAGAGATTTCAGTATAGGAAACGAGTTAATTGCAGTATCATAGGGGATCTGTGCTTTGCAAGCTGTTTTGTGATGCTAAAAAAGCGTCTTCATGTGGATGATAGGGAACTCTCCACAGAACCAGAAGATGATGATGGCCTTCTTTTGGATTTAGTTTGAATAAAAGTAGTTGCTGAGTCTTGCTACATCTGTGTGTGGCAAACAGTCTTACTTCAGCTTCTGTTTATTCCAGGGTGGGTGGCTGGCACAAATGCTCAAAATACTTGAGATAATGGGGCATAATTTGATTACATCATGGTAATCTTGTATCCTGCAAGAAGGGTTTTTAAGGTGGTTAAAGTACCTTTGAAAACTGAAGCCTTTCAACACTGTCATTCCCGATAACCTTGTATCACTGTGAGTTTAATTTTTTCATTCTGCTGAACATATGAAGTTACTGCTGGAGTTCCTCAAGGATCAAATCATGCCTTATTTAATATTTTCATTAGCAGCCTTTACAGAAGAATTAGAAGCATGCTAAATAAATTTGCCGACTCCAGAGTTGGGAGCCGTTGGCAAGGCGGGGGAGGGCTGGATTATTATGTGAGAGGAACCGCTTTCCTCTGCTGTTAATTGGTTTCAGCAGAACGTCTTGTACTTAAGGATGGATGATATTAATATCTTCTATAAGCTCAGCCTCATCATTTGGGACCAGCAAGAAATGAAGGCACCCTACTTGTATTTGGGAAGATAAATTTAAGCTGCCACAGGTCAAGGAAGGGTAATTAGGATGGTTGAAGCATTGGCCCTCATTTTCATGAGCAGCTTGGAAGAACAAAATCTGAGAGGAGGTAGGATTGCCCTCCATACATGTGTGGAAGGGAAGAAACTGATGTGCCAAGTTGTTTAAGCTACAGGATAGTTTTAGGAGGAGGCATCAGGTATGGAATCCACTTAGGCTGACAGGCACGTTGTTTCCCCTGCCTTTTTGGTGCTTCCCCATGGGACACACCACCTTGAGCATTAAATATTGCTCAAACTCCAAGGTCAACTGTTGGAAGTATCAGAACAGGTTGGTTTGGGACCTCTTTAAATTGTTTCTTTGAAAAGAAAGAGCAAAGCTTCTAGAGGAGAAGTATTCAGAAAGCCAATGTAGTGCATAGGCAGCCCGGTCTTCCTTAAGGATTTTCTGCTACTTTTGGTGGTTGCGTGGACGTACCAGACTTTGACACCTTCAAGTAGGTGCCAGTCTGTCAGATTATCTCAAAATAAACCTTTCTCCCACTTTCTGTCTGTTGCTGGCCGTTGGAGAGAGAATTGCCTTTTAACACATGCAGGGATGTTTGTTGGGTGTTTATTTGGTGGTTTTAAACTAGTTTTTAAATGAGCAGAGAGGAGGTGAAAAATCCTGGCCACTTTGAATTCTGTCGTTTAAAGATCTTGCCCTCTGAGCCAGTGCTTGGAGAGATGGCTTCTCTTCAGTCCTCCTTTGCTTTTCCTTGCCTGTTTTCCACAAGAGTGTCTATTATTGTGTTAAGCCAATAACCCTTTTTATATAGGTCAGGGTACAGTATTAATGAGCTTTTATACCTTGGTTATAAACATCACACATATTTCTTAGAATAGGAGTGGGGAATAGAAAATACTGCCTGCATTTGTTGTTTTCCAACAGTGGATTTGTGAAACAATTGATCTTCTGATGGGGGGAGGGGGGGAAGGGGCAAGCAACTTTGGTTAATTGGAGGCTTCTAGCTTCTGTCATTCGAAATGCAATCCCAAAGACCAAACATTGTGGTCCTTGCTTTCAAAAGCACCTACCGTAGGAAAATGTGAAAAAATGAAGTTGCTGTGAGATAGGTGTACTCATAATGAGAGAACTTTAGACAACCTGCACATGAAAGTTGAGAGCTTTTATATGTCTTGTGAACCCATAGTGTGTTCAAAAGTGCAGCAGAGCAATGTGAGTTGTATCATTTCCTCAAAAGGCAGCAGAGTTAGTACTGATCAAGGTATAGAGGTGTCAGGTTTGACTAATACCAAGAGTGCTCAGTGTGTTTGATCCAGTGTAACATGTCCAAGTCTCTGTATAGATGAAAAGTGTAACAAAACATACTGCATAGCCCAGAAAACCAAGTAGTGTGAAGGGTACACAAGTGGTTCATAGAAAGGAGGTGGTAGGTGCTCTCCAAAGCTCTGACTTCTTGTGTCTGGATTGCAAAGCACTTCAGTGTTGTCATCCTTCAAAGTTTCTAGTATTTGATTTCCTCCAGCAGCAACTGCTGCAGCACAATGTTACTCCTGTTAAGATGAGGTAGCCCCGGTGCTGTTATTTCTACGTTATCTGAGTAAATAGAGGGTTGAACATCTGCAGTTTTGCTTTATTAAATGGTCCTTTAATACTACAAAAGGAGAAGCTGAACACATTTCAAAGTAGCTTAATAAATTAGTATTGTAATTTGCTCAGTCTTTAGGATTCTGGCTACTTAGCAAAAATTGCATAGAAAAGCTATTAATTTTATTGTAAGAATGATGATACTGTTTACAGAAAAGTATCTGACCATATGTTGGTATCTGTATTGTAAAGGACAATGACTGCTGACATGTAATTTAATAGGAAAAATAAATTACTGTTGTTCTTATTCTCCATTATACTTTTGAAGAAAATAGAGGATAGATGGATTTAGAGCCCTAATTTTCTCATTTGCACCATGTCTGTGCATAATACAAGCTTTTGAGAGTTCAGGGGAAGTGTCATCTGGAAGAGCATTCTTGAATGGAAAAGTAAATATTGCAGATTTTGCAGTGTTTAGCAGATGATCTGACATGTACTTGAGTGGATTTCAGTAGTGTTTCATAGCTGTTTTCGTATCTGGTTAGTACATTTTACATTCCTCTTGCATATTGTGCTGATTTCTTTTGTTGTTGCTGTAGCTGAGCTAAGAATTACTGTCAAGTTGTAAAGTGTCTTTTAAGCCGATCACAAGAACTTTGACAAATCATTAGTGAAGAATTTATTTAAGCCTTACAAACCATATTTTCAATAAATATTTTTCTGGACAGAGGCAGTTGGAACATGGGAGGTGGTCACTGCAGTGGGCAGGAGTGATTTTATTCTTTTTCCTTTTTATTTCCTACAACTTTTATTCCAGTATGAAACAGTTAAATTATCACTATTGCTTTTCACCATATAGGGCATGCTTTTGTTTTCTAGGTAGGTACAATGATTACTCCTGCAAAACTGTCAATTTATCAAGCCCCCACAGCAGTTCACAGTGTTCAAGGAACCTGCATCATCAGCATATAATCGTGTATCACAGGTTTTAATTAGCAAGCAGTTCTTATACCATTAAAGAAATAGTCAAATCTAGGTTAGCTCCCAGGAGATGGAGTTTAAAGGTCTTGGAGAACTTCCTAATACCCACATATCAATTGGCCACCTCCCTGTTGTGCTCCAGCAATTCTGGGAATTGCTAGCAGGTTTTCAAGTGCTCTCGACTTCTGTGCTGAGGTCACTCATCTTCAGGCTCACAATGCTGCTGTCCCCCTCAAAAGAGAGAGGTGTTTCAGGTTTGTGTGCAGTGTCTTGGGCTTCTTTTTGACCCCTACCTGAATGGATGACTCACCATTAATTTATACCATTTTACTCATATTAGGTCATTTGGTGCAAAATGCCTTAAAATTACCTTGGTGCTCCTCACCTTTTCTGTTGACAGAGCCAAAATGGAAAAAAAAACCCCAAATCTGTAGGAATGGAGTTTTCTGTCATGGCAGTGTCTGAAAATCATTGGAGGCATTTAAGCCTGCTGCTTGCCTCCTTGTTTCCTCAGCCATTGTAGCTGTGGTCCTTTTAATACAGCACTAGCCTGCTCAGTAATAATGACACAGAGACAAATATTTGTTTGGCTTCTTTGTGTGTGAGGTGAATCAGACTTCAGTAATCTCTCATCTGATCATGGAGAGTAAATCTAATGTTGCTTTTGGGCATACTTACTCCCTATCCTTTTTCTTACTAGTTTTCAGGACATAAGTGACACTAATTTGCACTTGTACAGTTCTTCTATCTTGATGACCGAGCAGGCTGGATGATGTGAAGATTAGCAATGGCATTTTGAAAGACCAGACGCTTGCCAGTGTCTTCAAAAGTCTCTTTTTCTTCCTTGTCTGATTAAGCCCCAGGGTGAGACAGCAGAGGCAGCATCCTACAAATGCAGAAGCAGTAGAAAATGTGATCTGTGGCTTGTGTGTCAGGTGGAACCTTAAAGAAGGGGTCACTGATGTGGGGTTTGACCTAGTGTCTTGCTAGAACTAGTGAGCTAAACAAAATAAGAAATACTTTTAAGAGCTGGATTTGTTTTGCTTCTTTCTAAAGTATTTCAGCACTCCAATCTCTGCATCAGCCAGTGCTGAAGTTTTGCATAATCCAAACCAGGCTTTTGTTAAAACTTCACTAGCAGCCTTTCAAACCACTGAATGTGTTTTAATTGATTTGTAGGGATTATACCAAAGGATAAAGTTAGTCTTTATTAGTAGGAAGAGAACAATAGGTGATTTTTAATGTTGTTTTTATTTTTTAAGGAGAACAGCAGTATTTAGTGTGGCAGCAAATGCTTTCAGCAGTGCTGGGTATTCTGTGGAGGAAAAATAAACTACCTGTCAAAAATGTGCTGATTAGAGCAGCTCGCCCCAGAGCTAAAGTCACTGTAGTGAACCCTCCCTGACCAGAACAGGGGGCCCTTCTCACTATTTGCTGCTTGAGTTGTTTTTGCAGCGTGTAAACTCAAAACCAACAGCTGTCAGGTCGCAAACATCTGAAGAGCCGTGTGGTGAGGCACTGCTAATCTGCAGGGCTCCTGTCCTTCGGAGGTGGTGTCAACTGGGCCCTGGCAATGATGGTTTAGCTTAGAGGGGCTGAAAGCATGGGATTTAGACGAGTTTACATCCTTTGTCTTTGTACTGGATCACTGGATTGAAATTACTTTGATAGGTGCTTTTTGAGGATTTTGCAGGGTTGGTTGGTTTTTGATTTGTTTGGGGTCTTTTTTGAAGTCTCTGGAACTATCCACTGAGTTGCTTGCCCTCTAGTTTTGCAGCAATGCTAGCACTGAGTTTAAAGTGGACATTAAGATGATCAAGCTTATACTTAGCGCATCAGAAGGGTGCTCCCATGGGACACAGACTATCACCTTCAAATCAATATCGGAGAAACAGACTCCCTTCTTCTACCTTCTCCCTTCCTAATGTGATGTAGTTGCTTTGGGAACCAGATACATTTCTTGAATGAGCAGTTCCATGGGCCCTTTTGTCAGTATACCTGGATTAATGAAAGTTTGGGTTGTTTTGGGTTTTGTTGCCTCTCAGTAAAACAAGGAATCTACCTGCAGCATGTTGTAGCACACTTTTTCTAATTAGCATCCTAATGTCTTTCCTTCCTTTCCTTCTCTCAGCTGTAATACCCTAAAAACTAACAAGCCACTATTTGTACTTTTAATATTTAATGACTAAAATGTTACCAATGTTAACAGAATCAGCTGATAACACAGGGAAAACAGGAAGGTGTTGAATCGAGCTGCACAGATTTCCATGTACTTCTGTGCAGAATATGTATTGAAAGATGGCAGGGGTGGCTCTTTTAAAATCTGCTCATGGTTGCTAGCATTGGTTATGAATTCAAACAGATCAAACCTTTATAATTTGGGACAGATTTTTTGTTTGTTTGTTTTGGACAAAACCAGCCTGCATTACTTTTGGGCACAATCTGCTTCTCTTAATGCCTCCGTTGACACCAAGGAACATACTGAGCAGTGCAGCTCCATCGTTCATCAGGTCCCTAGGCCCAACAAGTAACGAGAAAGGCTTGAGCACTTGGTGACACAGATAAACAATGATAAATCAAATAGGTATTCCAATTTTCAGTTTTGGAAATGTTATTTTGTGGTGTTGTGTTTATCCCTTTAAGTTCTCTTTAATTGACCTTATTTATTTGGACTTCCCAAGCTTGTATTTGAGCCAGAGGAAAGCGGCAATCTTGAGTAGCTTCTTAGGCATAGATGACTTTCCTTCCTTCCACAACATCATGTAAGGTTAGGTTATAGTGGGTATTTTGAGGGTAAATATTTTTACAACAACCTTACCTTGGATTTAATTGCAAACTCTTTGTAAGGAGGATTTAGAAACTTTTTCACTGAAGTGGTTCTCAAAGACTGGAGCAGGTTCCCCAGGGAGCAGAGTTGTAGTGCTGAGGCACATGTTTAGCACCACCCTTGGTAAAGTTAGAGTGATTTGACTCAATGATCTTATGGTGCTCTTCCAACGGAAATGATGCTTATTAATCTGTTCTACTGTGTATCAAGTATAATTAGCAGTGGTGAGGTTTTTACATGGATGTCAGTCATGTTTACTGAAGGAAGTCTCTCACTGAGCTTTCTTTGAAAAGAAAAGATTAAAAAAATTGGAAGAGCTTAGAATTAGTTATGAATCTGCTGGTGCTCAACCTTCTTGGCCCTTCAAGGTACTGACAGCAGTTTTCCTATAGTCAAAAGCAGCACTTGGATGTCCTACCTACAAGTCTGCTGCTGCCATCAGTGCCTTTTCTCCTTTACATGAGGTCAGCAATTCAGTTCCCCTGGCACTATGCTCCTGTACCTGACTTTTTATTTCATTTGGCTGCCAAGTGCCAAGTTTCAGTGACTGAAACTGCCAAGATCTATGAATACTGTGGGGAGTTTTGTTAATTGTTGTTTTGGTGTGCTGTGTCTCCTTTCTTTATTGGGGAGAATGAAATGTTTTTTAGTGGATGAAGTAGGTAACATGTCATTAAGGAATCCTTAAGAGTAAAATAATTGCTTTAAAGACATTAGGCACAGAGGATGTTCTGCATTATCAGCTAATGCCCTAAAATGATGTTTACTGGCTGGGTTAGCACTTTCCCTGTGTATTATTTTCTTCCTGCTAATGAGCTTATATGTTCCTTATGGGCAGTAAAGTGTTCTGTCAGGCTTCAAAAATAAGTGTCTTCAACATTTCTTGTGAAGGTTATTGAAGGCAGGTAAACAAACAAACAAGCAAGCTTCTGGTTTTGTCTGTGTTCTTGTATTGTTGCTCGGACTGTGTAGAAAATGAAAATAGACTTTCTAGTAAATTTCCTATTAGAGGAGTGCAATGCAAACAACTTTTGTTGGCAATTCATGTAGTTTAAATAGGGGATGAGCATACAATAGGTGCAATCAGAAAGTGTGTAGGGCTTATGCAGGCTCAGGTTTTGCATGTACTTCTAGAGTAAGAGTTGGAACATGACTTCTTAAACTCTGTGCTTTGTCAGAACATCAGCATTCTTGGCTAGAAGGGTTTACCTTTAATAAAAACATGTTTACTTACTTTACTGTTGAATCTGTGGAAAAAAAACCCACTTCTGTTTAAGCCTAATTAACTCTACTTCAAACATACGGAGCAATAGCCTAAGATGATGTGTAAGATGAGGATGCTTTCTCTTACTCTCTGAGCAGCTAATACCCATTCTAGTAAATCAGGAAGTGACATTCATATAGCAGGATCAGAGCTGGACTAAGACTTAGGTTTGAGGTGGCCTGCTGTGTATTACCCAGCCTGAAAGATTTCTGATTCTAATCCATAGTATGTCAATACAGCTGCTTATGTTCACCTCAAAAATAAGAAGTCCCAGATTTTGAAGAGGGTCTTAGAGTGGTGAAAACCAATGTCATTACCTGGGGACAGTTCCTTCAATAAAAGCAAGTCTTGAAGTTAAGATCCTGTAAGGTGTTCTTGTGAGGAGAGATGTGAAAGGAAAGTTAATGGGGAGCTCTTAATGTCACCAGCACCTGACATAAATATATGTTGATGTGGGAGAGACACTAACTTAAAATCATCAACTAATTCACTTTGGTATGCAATGAAAACAGAAAGATTCACAGTGAAATAATATACCTCTATAATATACCTCTATAGTATACCTCTTAATTAAACAAACAAACCCCCCCACAAGCTCTCCAAACCACCCTTACCCCAAACTTTCCAAACTAAACAAATCACACCTCCAGAAGAATATATTTTTATGTAGAAAGCCAGTTAGTTGCCTAGTAGGCATTTATCCAGGGACTAAGGCCACTGGAGGAAATCAGTATTACATAATTCAGATGTGTATTTCTGATCTAAATCATGTTTAAAATATTTTGCATAAATATTAAAAAAGTTTAATTTTACATAATACTTGTATAATCCCATCCTCTTGTAAATTATGTTCCCAGAGTTAATTGAAGACCATTGCACAGTGCCTTCATTTTGACCAATGAAGCCTTCCAGGGCTTCATCTATAGATATTCTTAAACCTCAGCAAGGGGTCAGGAGCATGCTGGCATTTGGCTATGGCTCCTCCCTTTTTTTGATTGCTTAAGAGGGCTGTTCAGGACAGAGTATCAGCCTGTATGAATACTATCAACTAGCTTAACAAGTCCGATTATTTAATTAGCTCTATTAAGACAGCTCTATTTTTATAACTTATTTATGAGTGTTCTTGCTAAACTTAGAAGGTCCAGCTTCAGATCTAGCTTGTGTAGTTGTGTTGTTAGTTTTGAGGGGTTTGTACCATGACTCCATAACATTCTCATCCTAAAAACACCACCAAAGGGCTTTGAAAAGCAGTTGAAGTTGGGCAATGCAATTGTGCAACCCTGGCCCGCAGATTGCAGGTGTAGGACATTTATGATGTCCATGGATAATGGATGTTTGCCCAGTTTCCAAAGTGTGTGTTGTGCACCTTTGCTCTAGACCACCAGTAGTCCAGAGGATGGTTGTTTCTTCTAACAACCATTATGGTGAAGTGTTTTGACTTCCCCCTAGGGCAGTGATGTTCCCCAGCTATCCTTTAAAGACTACCATAAAATGAGTATCTTGCTTGATGTCCAGTGCTGGTAAAGCACAGGTGATGCTTGTCTTCAGCCAGGTGCTCTGTCACTGTTTTAGTGAGATCCACCCATTTTGTGCAGTTCTTATCTAAAGTTTTTTAGAAGAGCAGGAAATGATTTCATGACTTAACTACTTAAATCAATGCATGCTTACTAAAAAAAAAAACAAACAACAAACCAACCCTTAAAGCAGCTGTGTCCAGCATCTGATAGCTGTGTTATGGTTGCACCTTCAGAGTGTTTGAGAAGGCTCTAAATTCATCACAAGGGACTCCTCCTCTGCCACACCCAGAATTAAATTTGCAAAGAAAAAAGGAAGTGTAAAATGTTAATATCTGAATTCAGCTAATGGGCTTTTAATTTCTGGCTAAACCACTCAGAGCTAATTTCAGAGAAGAAACTCCCCAGTTATGGAGTAACTTTATGCTCTGCAAAAAAACTGTACTGGTGGTAAATGTTGTCTCATGGCTTGAAGCTTGTTGTTCTGGCATCAATAAAGAAACAGTTAATTAAACAAAGATCAATGTTGTCTAGGTGATGCTGAACCAACGTATGAAATTGGAAGCAAGTTGAAGGTGTTTTGAATGCAGAGGATATCTCTGCAAATTATGGCTCCATCCAAAACTATCCCAAGCAAATGTGGTTTGTATAAATCCAGGCGGATGGGGCATCTGCCAAGTCATATTTGAAGATGATATCCAACCCTAGGTGCAAGTGAATATGCTAAATTGCATCCTTTTACTTAAAGTCTGCATATGTGCTTTAGTGCATTATGTCATCAGTAAAGTATTTTAATAGCAAGTAAGGCTTTATTTCTTTTGCTCTTGCTTTATTGCATTTGCTGCTCTACATTCAATCTGTACAGCATTGGCACAATGTAACTTGCATGCTAAGCTAGTGCATTAGCAGAAGAAATGGTAACTGTGTTCCAAGACCATAAAACTTTGAATTTGGTACTGTTAAAGCCAGGATGAAAACAAACCAAACCCCAACAACAAACTAACAGTTTTTTGCATTTCACACTCTTGTACAAAACTAGAAAATAATAGCTTGTAAATGAAGCAAATTGAGTTCTGGAAGGTACTGAGATGAGGCAAAATTAATAAGGTTCCCAAAATAACAGGGTGCGCTTTTATTTTTCTTCCTTTGAGTTAGCTTTCAGGGAAAAGAGAACTGTGATCAATTCAGAATATCAGTCTAAATAATA
Source organism: Picus viridis (assembly GCA_033816785.1). Lineage (NCBI taxonomy): Eukaryota > Metazoa > Chordata > Aves > Piciformes > Picidae > Picus > Picus viridis. The sequence continues at coordinate 34,826,105 of CM066576.1, forward strand.
ATAAGTAAGTTTTAAAAGTATGATAAAGGATGTGAAAGATACTTGGCATAATATTTTAATATGGAGGATGTTGGCTGAAATAACTCTGCACAAGGTCTAAGCAGTGCTGAAAAAAATTATACTCCTTGCTCCACAATTAAATTTTAAACAGTACACTGAAGTAACATGGAATTAGAAAACGATGAGATAAATTTAATATGGATTAATGTTATTTTGACAAATGTGTTGAGTAAACTGTTCAGTGGAGTAATCCAATTTGCCTACGTATGTAACTGTCTAATACAAGGGATTTATATGCGGTGCTAGAGAGCATTTGATGCTTTAATGGCAGTGCTATGGTAAGTAGAAGAGTGTTCAAGAGACAGGTGTGGCACGGAAAGGAAGAGGAATCTTAGTAAGGAGTCAAAGGAAAAAAATAGTTGTTGAAATCACTTTCACTCGCCAAATTTATCTTATGTGTGTTCCATAAAAGTTGCTGTAGAACCTAAGGAAGAGCTTGCATGCATGGGTCATTTTTTTTTCCATTGAGGTCAAGTGCAGTGGGAGGACACCAGCTCACCCTGTAAACGTGGCCTGTTTCTCCACAGAGGACAGAATTGCATGCCCCAGTTTTCATTCTCTGTTGGAAGTGAACCAGGAACAACTGGGCCAACCTGATGACATTGCTTTGGATTTGCATAATATTGGCTCACAGTGCATGAACTTCATATGAAAAGTCCTTGTGTTTTCACATGCAATTATCTCCTCCTCAAATGGCAACTTTTTTGTAGCCCATATGACATTTGCCTGGCATCACTTGGGATGCACAGTAGCCAGTTGAGGTGCCTCAGGAGAGGCCTGGGAGACTGCTCATTGAGTGTTACTTTGCCCTTACCACATCATGAATTTGGAGTTACCTTGAGGTTTTTCAATAAACAGCTTGAAAATCCAGCAAAACCTCTTATCAAAGAGCTTATGGCAAAGAAATAGTAATCTACTGCCAGTGACCAGCCAATAAATGTATCTCCAAGATAAGGGGTCCCTATATGCTTGTTTTGATGAACACTAAGTTCGTCTTCTCCATCTGTGCTGGTTTTTCTTTCCTGCTTACTGCTTGAGAAAGCTTTTGCACAAAAACATAATAAGGGTCAGTCTGCTTACTCTTGGGTTTCTTGCCCTTCCCTGGATTTGTACCTGATGGGTAAATAGAGCAAAATAGTCTTGTGTAGTGCATTACACTGAGATGAGCACATAGTTATCATTAGCATGGCCCTTTCTGTTTACATTTGGCATCTAATCAGTGCTCCATGTGAAGAAGGTTGGTAGGGAAGCACAATGCTGCTTCTCCATCTGGGACTCCATCACTCCTCAGGAACTGTAGGAGGAGGCATTTCTGAAGAAAGGGTTGAAGAAACAGTACCACAGTACAGGGGGGTTGGGGAGGAACTTCCCCGGACACACCTGGAATATGTGGATGGAGAGCTGCATGTGCTGGAGGTTTTGAGTTTGTGCAGTTAAGATGGATCCCTGGCAGGTGAATTGTTTGGAAGCTGACGGCTGAAATGATCAGTCTTGGTGTTTGCCACTGTTTTCTCTTGTCATCTTCCATCCTTTACAACCCCTAGGGAAAGGGACAGGCCAAGCACTGCTACAATTCTCTTAAAATGGAAGTGCATTTGGTATACATTCCTTCTTGTCTGAGATATTGGCCAAAACAGTGTTTTTCTTTTTATCTGCAGTTTCTGTTGAAAAAAATTGTATTTCAGAGAGTTATAACTCCTACCTTCTCTCCCTTTCATTGTTCACACACTTAGAACTTGTGAAAACGTGTCTTCCAAGTGATTAATAAAAAAGAAATCCTGCAAGTGTAATAGTGTCAAACTGAAGAAGGAAAAAGGTGAGGCTCATGACCTGAAAAGTAGCAGCTTCTGAGTGGGTTTCCTATCAGCGCACTGCAGAGGTGCAGCATTATTTTTTACTAATATATTTCAACTTTATTAATCAATAAGACCAGTATTTTTCATAGTTAAATTATGTATGAAAAAGTGGGTATTTTATTTTAGGCCCCCCCCCTAAGTTTTTAAAAGCTCGATACATGTAGCATTGGATCAAGGCACACACAAGACTGGCCAAAGGGCGTATAAAGCACTTTGGGTTTTAGTTGAAGAAACATATGATTATGGCAACAAGTTGTGGCTTGGGGTTTAGACATGAAATCGTTTGTAGTCCAGTAAGAAGGCAGAAAGAAATATGTTACCTTACAGATTTATCAAGGAATTTCTGGGAACTGTGACAGTAATGGGCAGTATTCCTGACTGTAATGCCTTTATACTGTTTGAGTATACCCTTTAAAATAGCTGTCTTTCCCAACTGTCTGCTTCCTTAAAATTTTTGAGATCTTGCTTGTATTACCTGTTCATACTTTTTCAATCCTTTGTTTTTCCTATGAAACTGCACTTTCAGCCCCTTTTTTCTGTTCACAGTAGTTTCCAGGTTATTGTCTCTGTCCTTCCTGCCCTTGCCTCCTGAATGCCTGTGCCCATCCATTTTCTCTGTTAATAAGCAGACCACTGGCTTTGATAACCAGAAATCTCTCCCTAATCCCTATCTAGCCCCTTGTCTTGTAAAGCCTAGCACATCTTTTTAAATTTCTTGTTAGGAATTTCATTATGCTTTCTTCCAGGGATCAATTTTTTTTTCCCCTATGCATGTCAGAAGTCTTATCCATGGCATCGATTTGATTATTTTTCTTTAAATTGGATTTCACCGTTGTTGAATGGACATATCCAGACAGCTGATATTGCCCATTACTACACGCATTTTTGTTTATTGAATATTGTTGTGGTTTACAGATTTAATAGACCCAACATTGGAAGTTCTGTCAGTTTTTGCAACCACTTCTTGATCTTCCTGATTTGCCAGGTTCAACATTGTTTTATTGATACCAAAGTGAAAAATGGCCTGTGCTTACACTTAAAAGGATCTCAGATGAATGTTCTGACTGCTCAACACGGCAAGAAAATTCACTTTCACAGTCAACAAGTCATCTTACTCAGTAGAACACAAAAGTTAAATGGTCTGTAACTTCAATATTAGCAAGGAAAATACAGTACAAATTACTAAAAAATACTAAAATATAGAATTGTGGTCAGGTATCCCCACTACATTAATCGCAGCAGTAGCCTGAAATTTGAAACTTTTAATAAAAAGTTCTTAAATATAAATTATATGGCAAATGTACAGTACATTGCTTTGTCAGTCTTTTAATCCAGTGTTTTGCAGTAGAACAGCAATTGTTAAGTCAGTCTTTTCTCGTTTTCTTTAAAAAACAAAACCAAAGAAAACCCAACAAAACCCAAACTAGTCTTTCATGTCCTTCAGTATCATGAGTGTGAATGATCTGAATCTGGAATACCACTGTCTCTGTAGCTCCTGTTACTACTGCTTTCACTGTGGCTGTTCTTGTACAGGTTCATGCCGTTAGGTGGGAAAATGGTATGTATTACAAATTCCTCCTTGGACACTTGATCGTTAGTTATTGGTATCATCTGGAATGACGTCTCCCTGATTTCTAGAATGGAGTTATCCTTCTTGGTTCCCGCTTCAGCATAGTCATCTTTTCTCCGGCGTCCCTTGCTGTAGGCGCAGTTCCGGGAGAACAGGGACCCGTTTCTGTGGACATACCAGCAGACCAGGGCCAGCAGTGCTATGGCCACCAGCGCCACCGCGCCACCAATGATGGCGGCCAAGGGCAAGCTGGAGTTTTTGTAAGGTTCTTTCTCCTGCTCCCGATTGAGGGTGGTAGTAGGGTTGTACATCTTAAGAGGTGCTGTCTCAGTCTCGATGCACTCGGGCGTTTCGTCGGAGAGATAGATGTTGCTGGTTTCCATGGGAACCATGCACACACGGTACGGCGATTCTGGTTCGAGAGCTGTGAGCAAATAGTCATTTCTGTCACCTGTAACTATCGTTTCAGTTATAGATCCAAAGGCAGGGCTGTGACCCATCTTGAGCCAGCTCAGTCTTAAAGCAGTCATTGGTAGTGCAACTTTCCAGGAGATGTGAATAGTCTCCGTGCTTACAGATTTCACAAATATTGTAATGATTTTGCGTACCGGGCTTGCTGTGGTTCTGTAGTTTTTATTTAGGTTAGGAGTCTTGATGTCTGGTTGTTTGGTCACAGAGACCGGCCAGTGTCCCTGGGCTGGGTATAATGTGTTTGGTACTGCAGTAGTGATTTGTATGGTGCTTATCATGCCATCATCCTTACAATCAAATAGCTCTGCACTGAGGTCTTTGATAGCCATTCCACGTACTTTTTCTGGTGCCTGACACATCAGTCCGCGTACGTTAACTTTTAAAGGCAATGACTGTAACCAGTCGCGTACCCATTTCATTTTGCATCCGCAGTGCCAGGGGTTGTTGCGAAGAAAAAGTTGAGTTATGTTGTCCAGATCATCAAAGACACCCTGAGGTAAATTGCTAATGTTGTTATTGGACATATCTAGTCGATACAACTGCCTTAAGTAAGAGAAAGCATTGGGTGGCACACGGTTGATATGGTTTTCCTGAAGATAAAGCTTTCTTAGGTTTGTTCCTGGTAAGTTTACTGGTGCTGCTGTGAGCGAATTGCGCACCAGTGACAGTTCTGTAAGATTGACGAGATTTGTGAAGACTTTGTCTCCTAATCCATGATTATTTAGAAGATTTCCATCTAAAACAAGGCGTTTTAGATTTGTAAGGTCTTGAAGGGACAGCTCTGAAATCGTGGAAATACGATTATCATCCAAGCGTAGCTCTTCTATTGTTTTAGGCAAACCCCAGGGAATGGTGCTAAGGTGATTTCGAGAAAGAAAAAGAAGTCTGAGATAGATGTTGTCCCGGAAAGCTCCATCCTCAATGCTAACAGCAGAAACAGAATTATCATCCAAATGCAGTTCTTCCAGATAAGGTATTTGTGAAAGTGAATCATAAGTAATGGTCCTTATATTATTCTCCTGCAAATGCAGTTCCTTAACGTACTTAGGGAGGTTAGTGGGGAATTCATCTAGGCTGTTGTGGTATAAATATATTCTTTCCACCCTAAGCAAATTCTTCAGTTCTGAAGGAATCCCAGCATTATTTATTTGATTGTTCTGAAGGAAGAGGGTGGTAGCATCCTCTGGGATTCCTGTAGGAATAGATGTCAAATCGCGATCATTACAGTATATGAAACCCACATCACAGCGACAAACTGAAGGGCATGGTTTGGCACTAACAGAAAAAGGTGCCATGTCAAGTAACAGCCCTATTTTAGTCCAAACTAGGAAGATGCTCCAGGTTACACTAATCATGGTCAGGAATGATGAGATTTGTATACAGTTCTGATCTTCAACAATCTAAAAAAACCAAACAAACAAAATTATCCAGATCATCAGTGAAGAAACTGCAATGAAAATTCAACTTCAACAGTACAGAAAATATCTGAAACACACATATTAAACTAACATTCAAGATCATTGACACATTTCACTCTCTTACATCAATAATTGTACTACTACTTGTACTAAATCAATCAGTAGTTTATCAAGTACTAAATCAATTAATAAATAATCAAGTATGTCTGATCCGTGAATTGTTTCTTAAAAAGTTTTTCTAAGGATTCTTTCACGTTTCATGTGTAGAGACAATCTGTGTTCACAGATACCAGATTGAGGACAGAGCTAAAGTCACACAAGAGTTCAAGTAAATCATTCTATATCTGAAAGATAATTAATTCTTAAGCCAGCTAAATACCCCAGAAGCCCTTAAGTGAACTATAAACCCCTTAACAAACCCACAAGTTTAGTGGTAGCTGTTTTGGAGGTTCAAAAAAGTCCTAACAGCAAGGCATAAAATACAAAAGAGCAAGGACCAACCAAACTACATTTCCTGCACACACACACACCCCCCACACCCCCTCCCCCAAGGTTTTCAGAGTGCTCAACATCACCTTGTGTACGATACAAATATTGCAGCCTATTTCTCTTGGGTTTTGTGCTGAGGTGTTTACAGAGGCGACTGTTAAAAGTGGTAGTTAAGTAACAACCTGACATAGCTGGTAGAGCCACAGCTTTCTAGTTGACTGGATAAAATGTTTCATTACATGCTTAATTTCATGTTTAAATATTTGTCATTCTCAAAAGTCATTTTACTAAGCAGTACATTAATATGAAACTGTTTGGCAGGTTTAACCACATTTCCCATCTTACTAGTTCAAACTATGCAAGGTAGGATAATATACATTAACTCTTAAGACTGAAATTGTACTTTGTATTGGTAGTGTTTGTACACTAAGCTGAGGTAATTAGCATTTTTATAGCTTTTAAGACAACATAATTCAATTACCATTGTAATTAGGGTTGTGAGAACTTCTGCAAGATGACCTATGCATTAAGCAGTGTCATGACCTTTTCTCTTGTGGGTTCATATATTAATTGAACTTTATACTCTGAGGCATGGTAAGGAAAATAAATTCATATTGATCCTACCGTATTCAAAGGTACAAGTAAATTTTGTGCTTGAGGATATCCAGCAAAGGAATGTCTTTCCTGCGAGGCACTCTTACGGTTTACTCCATGGAGCTGCTTTCTTCTTGACTCTGTTTACTCAGATGGTCCTTCTCGGTGGTGTGTGTTTCCTGTCTCCTGGCACAATACTCAATGAGCATTCCAACCAAGATTTATCATGGTACATAAGCACACCAGGCCAGGCCACAAAAAGCTTCAGCTTCCCTCTTATTTTTGTCCTCACATAAAGTCTGTGAATGAAGAGCTTCTTTTATTTAATGCCTTTAGCAGGAATTACTTTCTTTGTAACTCTTACAAGCTGTTCTGTGCAGCGTAGTATTCGGAGGTGGTAGCTTCAGTGCCGCGTGATGAAAACCATTCATTATGATGAGATCTGAAGGATGGTAGCCTCTTCAGGAGGTCAGGAACAGGGCTGCTTTTTCCTGTCCAGAATTATCCAAGTATAAACTTTGTACAGTAGCTACATCCTGATACATCCATGCCTCTTTGAGAGAACCATTTCCCAACTCTCACTTTTTAATACTCCTTCCAAATTGTAATGCAGGAAAGAATTCCTCCTGCGCTGCAAGAACAGAACTTACTCTAGCGTAGAAACGTTAGGCAAGTCAGATGGTTTTCTTCATTAAAAAAGCCACAGAATTGATTGCCTTCCCAGAAAACTCCCCCTGTTAAAGCTGTCCTTGAATTCTTTAATTTCCTGCAAAAGTAAAAACAAACAAAAAAATGGAATTAATAACAACTAGTGGACACTGGTATTCAGAGTTGTGTAGCTATGCATTGTGTTGCATAAATCACACCATGTTTATTGTGCACATTGTGCACACATTGTTTTCCCAAAGTATTGGTATTTCAGCAAAATACAGAGCTCTTTAAGAAAACATTTTGCTGTTTAGTCTCATGTTGCTGCAGTTTTGTTGCAGCTGTATTTTCCTTTCTTTCAGTAGAAAACAAAGTCATCCTGAACAACAAAATATTCGTAACTGATATTTCCCACCTGATGACAAATGCTGGTCCTGCCTCCTTGGAGGAGGCCAGAGTGGGTGCTTGTTTTATGTTCTTGCTGAACTGAGGTAGATGCTGATCCTAAGATTGGTTTTAAGTGTAAAAGGTTACTGGATGAAAGGGGAAACTGCATTGCTAAAATACTGCATTAAGATACTATGTTTGCAACATACTGATTCTGAGTTGGAGACTAGCTAGGCACCTGTGTCAGCTGTTTCACAACAGATACATATGTGGATTTTATTCATTTAGACTGAACTTTTAAGCTGTTGCATTTGTTACTTTGCACAGTGGAATTGATACTTAGCTTAACATTTCATATTATTTTTTTCCTAATTACAAAAAAAAACCCAACCAGAAACAGTCAGTCTTGGTTGTTCCTGACATTTCTTGAAGAATTCAAATTATTTGGTTATTTTTGAATGGTATTTTAACTTGGGCTACTTCACATCACTGCTGCAGGAACTATTCAGTAAGATGTCAGAGTTATGCTTCTTCTCCTCTTTTGAATAGTAAGTTGTCAAATCTGAAATTTAAAAAAATCCTGAACGTTTACTTGCTTTTCTTTTTTTTTTTTTTTGTGACTGGATGTTATCCAAAGAATTGAGCCTGCTCCACCGAACTGAAATGCTAGCAAGGAACAACATGCTGAGTAATGCTTGCTTAGCTGCCTTCCTATAAGCTTAACTTCTGGTCCTTCATACGATGTTACATCTAAACAGAACAGTCTCTGTTTTAAAACTCCATCTTCTGCATTTTGAAGCAGGTTCATCTTGAAGCAGATTAGTAAATTTCGACTGCAAGAGGAAATTAGCCCTGATGCAAAATTACTGACATAGATACAAATTATGCTGATCTTTTTCACAGAAACATGTTGATAATTTAAAAAAAGTGAATTTTAAAAGCCCCTACCCCTTTAGTGATGTGACCGCCTAGTAAGGAAATGGTAAAGCCTTTTCTTTCCTGATGCTGCTTTCATGCTCATCTGAGCATTGGTTTTGCAGTTGTGTAATGAAAATAGTAACTTAAAATGAAAGACCCCCACTGTGGCAAAGTGTTTTAACCTATACTTTAGCTATGGCAAAATCCCCTCAACCTATGTGGATAGTTATAGAATATGAAGGAATGCATACTTGTTGGTAATTCACATAATTTGGGTAAATTATGCAGTCATTACCAAATGGAACAAAAAGGCTCCACAGTCTTGAGTTTTCTTTTGTCTTTATTACTGAAGTGTTTGGGGAAAGACATCCAGGCTTTCCTGAAACGTTGAAATAAACAAATTGTTTCACAGTTGGTGGGGGGGGAAAAAAGGTATCTCATAGAAATTAATGTGTAATTGTGATACAGGGTATTTTCTGGATGTATGTTTTGAAGTAGTAATAGAAATTCTTCAAAAAGGCCTTTGAAGGCTACAATACTATGAAAGTATTAAAATAAAATTCACATACTTTCTTTAGAACTTTTAGGGCTGTAAAAAAAAACCATTAAGACAGAGACCATGGTATGCATACATTACATCCATACACATGAGAAAGTAAGTTTGTGAGTTTTACCTTTCTAGCATATAAACTCTTTCCTCTGCTCCATTTGATAGTCATCCCTTCGTTTATTGCCTCTATTATAATGGCAGTGTAGGATTAAAATGAAAGCACTAAAGCTCATTAAGTTCTTGGAATTTTTTTCATCCCTCCTCTTAAAATTACATGATAACAAGAGAAGGAAAAATAAAAGCAAGTCTCTTCGGAGAAGATGACAATGTTTCAAAAATGTGGATTAAGATTATACCCCCCACTCCCTTTTCTAAACTTAGAATAGTTTTCCTCAGGTTTTGATTGTTTGATATCTCACACTTCCCTCTTTTATCTAAGGACATAGCTGAAAGCAATGTTTTTGCATATCAAAGGCTCCAGTGATCTGTCTACAGAGAAGAAGGGAATCCTGCTGCCATGCTCAAACTTTCCCCTTCTTGAGCTGTCTCTAAATATTCCCTGACATCAAGTCATTATAGCTGATCCGGTAGGATGAAAAGAAAAGTGACCCCCCCCCCCCACCCCCCCACGGTACAGACACTGTGTCCAGATTTCTGCAACACCACATTGGGAGGCTTCATGGACACATGATTTTGAAAGAAGCCATTACTTTTGAACAGAGCAGATTTCAGAAAGTGTGCTGAAATTCGTGCTTTAAAAATGTGAAAATGAATTTTTCTTTGGTAACAAAAGTAGCAGAGCAACTGAACAGCAGCTTTTTTGCTTATCTTTGTGCCAAGTTGAATGTTTTCATGAACTTTGCTGAACTGCATGGTTATATTGCTCTTCCTGGGACATTGTGTAAGCAAGTGTATTACTACAGATAGTGGTAATGCGTGAGCCTCACGTGTGTACTTATCGTTGTGGTACAGCTAAGGAGGGGGATATTTAATTTTAAAAAGTTCAAAGCAATTTGCACTGTACAAGAAAAATGTACTGAAGAACAACACTATTTACTACAAGGAATGGAGTCCAGCTGCTTACAGGCAGGCTACAACAATAAAGAAGAAAAAATAATAATAAAACATAACAAAACAAAAAAACCCAACAAACCTCAAAACATGGCTTTGGTATATTTGAAAAGTTGGGAGTTGTTACAAAAAATGGTGCCTAAGATTTGGATTTTTTTTCCTTCTTCCAAGCTCTGATAAAACATGAATAAAATCAAGACCTGCCTTACTTGAGGTCACACAATGGTTATTTGAATTTCTGATCTACCTTTCGTTCTAACCATCAAAGTAACAGGGGGCAGGGAAACAGCCTTGCATTTTTAGCTTATAAATGACAAGAGTATCATTTAAAGTTAACATTAGAATATACGTGTTTGATAAGCCTAACAATTCTGCTTAATCAGTGTGCTTACATTCCAGAATTACCTCCACATTTGATTATATCCTGGAAAGCATCAGGAACACAAAAAAAAAAAAAAAAAAAAAAAAAAAAGTGCTTATCTTTGAAAATACTCCTGAAGTCTATCTAGTGCTTGTAGTGCCAGTTTACAGAGGTCATGCTGCTGCTTAAATAGCTTCACCGACTTTTTAAAAAAAACAAAGTTCCCCAGTGTTAACCTACACTTAAAACAATGCCCAGTACTTTGTTGTCTTCAAGTGTATTGCTCGGGGTTTAGTTGATAGTGACAACAAAATGCTTTCTAAGCATCCTGTCTAGGAGCTTTGCAATTTCCACGATCATCATATTTCAGGAAGGTGCCCCAGTCTTTTGTTTGGCGCTAGGCAAGCAGAAGGTACTCTAGCTGTCTTTCCAAGGGGTAAGGAATGCAAAGAGGTTTAAGTGAGAGTGAGCCCTTTAGCCAAACTGTGTCTCTGGGTTTTAGTGAAATTTGTTGTTTTGGTTTTCTTTCTTCTGTTGGATAAGGGCTTTATTTACTTGTAGAAAACTTGGTCCCCTTCCTCTTTTGTCGTAGTTGAATACAGTATACTTTTGTCTTCCTAGTTCTAACTCAGCTGTCTTTTTTAAAAAAAAAAAAAAATGCAAATTTTGATGTGATCTTCCCTCAAATGCAAGTGAATCTGAGGTGTAAATGGATTCTGAGTAAAAGCTTCACTCCATGCCTAAGATAAGCCAAACCAGTATTTGCTGTAGAGGATGGAAAAGGACTAAGTTGTTATCTTCTGTAGTTTACTTTTTAAACCTTTCCTGGTTTTGAAGATGGGAGGCTGAAAAGATTCACACTATTATGCTATTCCTACTCACTCTCTTGTTTTAACTACTTTGCTTCTGTAAAGGTTGCACGTTAAGAAAGCACTTTGAGGGGGAGTGTTTTGCAGTGGGCTTTTTGTTTGGTGTTTTAGTGCTCCGAGTTTATCCAGTTTTGGCTTCTAGGTTTTCTTTTGAGAGCTGCTGCTGAGGGTAACTTGCCCGTGCTTAAAAGAATAGAGAACAAATGCTGCCATTGTTCCAAGGTAAAGATCAATCCCCTCCCTCTCCCCCCTCACCCCCCCCGACAAGTTTAGGTGGAATTATACCTGATGGGGAGTTTCTGACACAAAACATTAGGCATGTTAAACTATTATATAACACTGGATAAAGTTTCAGTAGTTTTGTTTCATTCCCTTTGAAAGCAGTTGCTTGCTCATCTCCCAGTTACTAAATTTGCTCCTCAAAGAATGAGACTTAAAAAAAAACCCAAACAAAAACCGAACCATAAGATTGTTTGAATTCTTACAGCTCCTGAAGGAAAAAAACAAAACAAAAAGATACAATATCTCTACTCAGCGCTTTTCCAGACACCTGCCCTCAGTGATATTTAGTCACTTAGTAAAAATAAATGTAAGCAATCACATACAAATTATTCCCTGCATTCCAATGCTTTGAAGTGATTAAGGAAAAATAACTTTAGCAGTAACTAGCCATTAGCATCCATGCTTTCTGCTAAAAGGAGACAAAGATGGCCATCTACCAACTGAAGCCACTTCAAATAATTGCCATGCGAAGTTTGCAAACTCCAGCAATTGCTTTGATTAGTCACCATTGCCTTACACAGCATCTCCCAACTTCTAGCTATTGGTTACAAAGGAAAAAGGGGGAAAAAAAGGAAGAAAAAAAACCCAACAACCCACCAACAAATCAAACACAAAACAAACCCAGAAACGCATCTTTATTTTGGTCTTGCTGTAAAATGTACAAGACACTTTGTTTGTGTAGATTAAAGCTTGCTATGAGTTTACTACAGGTTCTTTTTGCCCACTGGGGGGTGGTACACGCTACAAAAACTCTGCTTTTAAGAGCCACAAGTCAGATGTTTTTTGCTGCTGTCCAGTTTTCTGTGCTTTAATTACAACAAAGTCTCCTGTTGAGAAAAACAGGAATAAAAACAGGGAATAAAAATACAAATCACTCTTTCAGAGAATCTTATTTCCTGTGCTGATTGTATGAAGTGAACTATTTATCTGGTGTTTCTTCAGTTAAAATCAAACGGTATTAATGTCAAAAAAAAAAAAAAAGGGGGGGGGGGGGGGAAGAGAGACTTAGCATTTTAAGTACAGGGCAAGGACCGTCATTGTTTCTGGTATAGAGGAGAAGCACAGAAGGCAGGGAAAAAAAAACCTAGCTTTTGGAAGTGATTAAACATGGATGGAAAAATAGCAAAGCCTGATAGTAGCATGAATAAAAGGATTAGAGTAACCTCAGTATATTTTAAGATAATGGGCTTGCTATAAACCTAGGTATACCTTTTGTTTATGAAATATTTGAAAACCAATCTTAAACTAGGCTGTATTGTAAGAAATTGGGATAAATTAAAGGAAACTTGAGGGTGAGTGGGTTTTGAGGGAGGGAGGAAGAGGGAAGGGCACCGAAGCCCCTCATGTATGACCTAATGTGGGGCATATAATTGACAAGGAAAACACATACAGATCTTCCTGGTTTATAGCAAATCATTCTTTTCTTGGTACACTTGAATTGACAAATGCATTTCTCATTCTAATTCAAAGAAATATTCATTAAGACGCCATATCCCCAGGCAGTCGATGGTGAGCATAATTGTTGCTTCTGTCTTTTTGGGCAGCATATTTTAGGCAAGGAAATTGGGGTCAGGATAATTAATTGATTTTTTTTAAAAGTCTGAACATTTCCAGCCTCTTTCTATACTTTTTCTCTGCATTGGGGATTTAGATGGAAATACAGAATGTGACTAAGGGGCAAGGAGGAAATTAATTCAGCTGATATGCTCTTTTGAAGGAATACAATTTAATTGTGAAGTAGCTCTACATTTTCGTGTGAATCTGGTGTACAAAATACGCTACTGCACCCTGTTAAGTGACCAGAATTGATCCCTTGAAGAAGGGAAGCGACTTGCCTTCAGTCCAAATGAATATGCCATGCCTAACAGCACTCCACGAATTAGCTAATTATATGCACTCGTCGTCGCGTTTGCATCCTCCCTCCTCGCAACTTTGGATGCAGCAGGGTTGTGCTCAAACCCCTTTGCGGTCAGGGAGATGCACATTTAGGCTACCTCAAAGACAAGGACTGAGCCAGAAGGGCAACCGGCTGTGCAAGAGCAGGGCTTTGGTTTGCCAAATGGGCGATCCTGGAAACTAAGGAGAAACCAAAACAACCACCCCCAAAAAGCAGAAGGCTTAGACTAGCTCCTGCGAGCTCTGGCAGATGCCGAGAAGCAGCAGGGCTGCTGCCTGAAGCGGTTGTGCGCTGGGAAATGCAGGGATGGAGATTGAGCTTTGCCATATCGACGAAAGTTGCTTCTCCTAATTGTGTTCCGAGGAAATGGGGTAAACCAGAAGGAACCGGCCCGCCTAGGAGCGGGGATACCGTGTTTGGGGTGAGATGGCATAGAGAGGAGGTGTGCACAGGATTAAGTGGATGAAGTATTTATTCGCGAGCCATTTGCTGTGCTTGGACGAAGGCAGACAATCATTTAATAGTCCGAAAACAGCACAAAAGTTCATGAAAACTAGGTAGGCAGCTGTCGGAGGGCGGGGGATTATCGGCCAGCACTTCTTCCCCAAGAAAGTGGACCATTTTAAAGGAATTGTGGGCCTGTTGCATTCTTTCTTAACGTAGGTGCAACCATTTTGTTGCCCATCTCCTCGCCCGCAGATTTGGTGCGTGAGGAGCGGCAGCACGGAGGGGGCACGACGGCTCCCGCTGCCTTTTTATCAGATACGGACACCAGGGAACGGGAGCTCTCCGACCCGGCTAGAAATGCGGTGGACGGGGAGGAACATTGCCCCCTACCCTGTCCTATTCGAACGACGGGCTGGGCTCCTGGCAGCCGCGGGACACGGGAAGCTGGCCCGGCAGCGTTGCTCTGCGGGTCCCCCATGGGCTTCCCTCCGCTTCCGCGGAAGGGCGTTTTGCGCTTTCTCCTGGGGCCGGTGCAAAGATGCTACAGCACTGTCAGTTTCGCAAGCAACCAGCTTTGCACCCCAACTACGTGGCCGGTGGGTGGGCGAAGGCCGGCTGCAGCCGCCCCGCGGGGTTGATCGCTCCTGCGCGCCCTGCCGCGTCGCCAGCGGAGCGCTCCTCTCCACAGCGCTGTGCCCGCAGCCGGTCTGGAGTGTCTGTATGGAGGCGCCCAAACTTCCCGCCGCAATCTCCTCCTCCTCTAACTCCGCAACCCTTGTGCCCTGGTCCGCGCAAGTCCCGCGGAGAAAGAAATCGCTTTTCTCTCACTTACCTGCGGACTGCGAAAAGGAGCGATTCCGGCTCCAGCGCGACCGCCGCGGTAATTCCACTCCTGGCCGAGGCCGGAGGCCAGGTCGGATCACGGGTCCGTGCGGAGCGATGCGCTGGGCGCTGCGCTGTCGCGGGGCAGCCGCGGAGCTCGGCGCGCGCCCTCAAGTCGCGGTGGCAGCGGCGAATCACGGGGGCGGGGCTGGACGTCACTGGGGGCGGGGTCGGCGGCGGGGCGGGGCGCACGACGCTGCCGCTAGGGGGAGCAGCAGGCGGTGCCATGGTCGCTCGGGGGAGGGACGGCGATGCCGCCTGTGCAGTGGGGAGAGCGGCGTGGGGGTCCTACGTCTCGGCCCCGTGGAGAGCGGGGACGTGGTGTCGCGCCTCAGCCCTGGGGAGAATCGGGGAAGAGGATCTCCCACTTCACCTCTGGGGAGGGCGGGGGCGGTCCCGCCGCAGGGCTGGCGTTCCTTGGGTGGTTTTAATTTACTCTGCTTTTTTATTTCGGCAGCGCCGTGGTGGTGCAGCGGCTAGCCTTGCTGGGAGGGAGCTGATGCCCCCAGTCCCTCCAACGCTGCGATAAAAAACCCGGATTTGTTGGTGTTGGTTGGGCTCCGACGGGGCGGGCGACACGAAATTCACCCCGACCGCCGGCATCCCCGTGGTTTTGGCCCAAAGATCAGGGATGGCTACGAGTTACACCAGCGTGTTTAGAAGAAAAATAGTCATAACTGGCTGTCACTCATTTCAGTTTCCCTAAACAAATGGCCGTGAGTGTTCTTGCTCCCTAGGCGTTGTCCTCCCAAAGCATAGGGCTAAGCCGTAGCACTTCACTTGAACTGTTGTGGGTGATGGTGACGACTTCAGGAGGTTTAAGGGTTTTCTATTTAGTTAGTGCTGTTTAAAATCAGTCAGTGGTTAAAGGTTGCCCAGGTTTTGTGCTCCACCCAAGACAGCACTTGCTTGGAGATATGTTATCATGCTTGGCGAGACTGAGATTGAGGACAAGTGAGGCCTGGCTGGTGCCCAGTCTTCAGGGATTTTCTCTTGGAAAACAAACTCTCTGCTGTTCCAACAACCCCCCAAATTTACAGTAGTTGTAAGGCAAGCCAGAAAATGTATTCCCTCAGTTGTTTTTCCTAAAACCTTATTTCCTTTTATTTGTAGCTTACTAGCTCATGTAAGCAGTGTTGGATTTGGAAGACGCAGTTGATGTTTCTAATGTTGCTTAAAAAAAAATCGATTAAAACATGAGTTAGTCTTGAGGCTGACAGCTGCTGCCTTCATGAGAATCCTATTGTCTTTGTGAGTACTGCGTAGGTGATCTTGGTCATCTCCTGCTCCATTTTGACCATGTGCGTTCACCAACAGGAGGAGCTGATATTTAGGGGAAGATAGGCTCCAGAAAACTGCCTCTGCTGACCCCAGTTGCACTTTTTGCTGGCATCAGAAGTTGGACGAGGCCAAGCTCCACAAAGCTACAAAGCTTAAACAGAGCTTGATTTTCTTAAGGACTATGGAACCTATCAGATAGTTGCACTTTCTGTATAAAGTTAGAATCCCCGAATTTCCTTTGTTTGCCATTTGGTGCAAGACAAAACCTAGAAAGGTGTCCAACCTCATCCTTTTTTTTTTATTTCAGAGAAGAATTAGAATAGATTTTTTTTATTTACTTGGAATTTAGGTGTTAAAAATGTTACATATGTGTTGTACTTATTCAGCTAATTTATCAAAACCTTCTAGATTGCTTTTCCTTGACAATGAGGGAAAAGATTGGGTTTTTCTCTCATATCATTGCAATTCTACTCTGTCCCCAAGGAAAGTTAAAACTAATAATAAATTGACTTCAAGTTAAGGTGTAGTTATCTATATTGAAAGTCCTGGCAGTGTGAGCTGTGCATAATGAGATCACTATATGCAACAATACTGCATATGCATCTTAAGGTACATATAACATGTATATGTGTATGTCCTGTACAAACGTATGTATAACTGGCATTGTAGCATGTCTTCATCTCATCATGTGGGTCAGAATTGTGACCAGTGGTAATGCAGGAGGCGTTTTTAGATGCTGTGAGAAGCCTGTAAATTTCTTTCAGACTGAGGTTCTGTGAAGATTATAGTAGCATTTTTCAAAAGCATTGTGTGTTTGATATTTTTCATGCCTGAGCTTGTTGTATTAGTTAACAAATTCCAGCCATATGTTGCTGTGCCAGGTTCCTAAGCTTTAACATACATCTGTGGGACATTTGTAAAAGATGTATATGATATGCATTCAGTTATCTTTCAGTTTTATTCCAAGGCTGGCCCACTGCTTGTGGCAGCAATTCAAAATTACAGTAAATATTCCCGGAGAATTCCAAAGGGCATGTGAGAAATAATTGGATTTTAGCAGGTCACAGCTGCTGTAGAGTACTGAAAGGTCTTTAATGTGCTGTTGCAAGCAGATTTTTGACTGCATTCTTTCATGTAAAATCTGTAAATATGCTTCGTAAGAACATGGGTAGCCTTGAAAATACTCTCCACAAAACACCTGTTGTATGTGGCAGCTTGACCACTTCCTTCATCTCTTTTTTTCACTACAAAATATGGAAATTCAAGGCCTCTTGAATTCCAGGAGAATTGAAGAACTCTGTTAATATCAATGGACTTAGTCCTGTGTGGGGAATAAAAATATGAATATGTAACACAGATGTATCAAACCTAGGAATATAATGGGATATTTTAATTTTAATTCTAAGTTAAAATAGTTCTTTGCCTGTGTTTTGTTTATAAAATTAATTAATGCTGGTGACATGGAGATTAAAGTTCTTGTCAGACCTATAGGGAAATTTCTTTCAAAGACATGGCAATCTTGTTAATATTTAATGGACTGAGAAAGTTTAAAATGTGGTAGATGGGAAATTGAGAGTACTTAAAATACATAATGTGTTTCAGATAGTTTTCATGCAAGTGTATAACACTCATAAGGTGATATTAGGTCAACATGATGGTATTAATGATGCCTTTTTCTTTTTTTTCTGAGCACCCTGATGATATGATAAGAATTGAAGTTCTGAGAAGTCACTCAGCCAAGGGCTGACCTGAATGACTCTGACTATGACTTGACAGGCATTTTAGATTTACTTTGTCCTGATGTAAATAAGGTTCTAGTCATAAACATTTATGAAACCAAACACATTGACTGGGAAGTGAAATTGAATCTGAGATCACTCATCCTCAGTGCAGAGGAGAGCAAGCTGTCTTCAAGCACTGAAACCGAAGCGTGGCTTCTTTGAGCTTCCAAGGACAGATTTGTTTTAGATAAATCTGAGAGTAATAGTTTGATATTCCATTAAATACCCTGGAATGAGTGTTCGTGGTCTATAGCTTTAGGCTTTTAACAGGTTATATGGATTTTTCAAAGCAGTCTGTCCCAAATCCAAGATAGGCAATGGCTGATTTTTAGAGGCATATAAGAGAAGAAAATGCTCAATTATACAAACTTTTGTATGATGCATGTTCTATAAAGGTTGTTGTTTGATATTGGCTAAGTACAGTTTCTCAGCAAATATGTATTGTAGTTTGCATTAGAATTTAATCTTTAAATGATTTAAACCATTTCAAAATTAGAATCCAATTTTGGATACATTCCTTCAAAAATAAATGCCTGTCAAATTCAGCTTTCAGCATTGTGTATATACATAGGGAACCTTGTCAAAGTTGGTGCAACAGGTCTGTATCAAATGCCAATGGAAATGAGAATGTAATCATGCAAGACAGTCCACAGTACTGCTAAAAAGGTATGTAGTGTCTAAAACTAAATACTTGTTTAGAATTCGGTGGGCTTAAGAGTGCTTTTTTTTTTTTTTTGACAGAGGAATGTTTGAGAGGTAATAGTTGTAATTGTGATTATTCTTTTATCTGTAAAGGCCAGGAGATTAGACCTCTACACCTGTGTTTTCTGCTTTTCCTCTCCCTTCTCTTGATGCTCTCTCCCTGTTCTATCCAACTCTTCTAACAGCCCCAGGGAAAAGCCCTGTCAACTCAGAAACGCCCCTGATATAACCACATTTCTATTTTTCTTAAGGCAAATAAACAGTTTTGCTTCTGAGATCATGTGCTATTTGAGAGCAAAATTAAGCAACTTAATGGAGTACTTGAAATTGCAAAGCCTATGAGTAAGGTATTTGTTTATTTTTATTTATAGAGCATTCAAACACAGATCAAGAACTCTGACTGGGTGAGTTCCATACCAAGAAAGTTTGCTGCTAATGTTTAAAACCTATTGCTTTTTTTATTACAAGGCAATTTTCTCTATTTGTAGGATGCCAAACCATGACGTATTTTTAAGGAGCTAACTCCTTCACAGCTGTGAAGAATATGGATTATTTGCTTGCAAATTTGACAAAGTACCTGATGCTGTCAGAATGCAATAGACTTTTGTATGCTTGATGTGGCTTTGAAGGTGCCTTAAAGAAGGAAAAGTAGTGTGTGTCCCCACAAATTTTAACTGAAATTGTTAGTAGTATCTAGGATATGCAAGGAAGAATCCTGTAGAAGACAAAACTACTCTTCTTCCCTGAGGGTATTTTTCACATTTGCAAATTCATGGTTTTATGGATGCAGCCTATACTGAGCCAAAAAAAATAGTGGTAAATGCTTTTTTTATGCTTGCCTTAATATAGAGGGTCCAAGTAGTAGAGAAATACTTTTTTTTTTTTTTTTTTTTTTTAAATCTTCTGAAACGTCAGGAAAAAAAACGCTATGCTGCGGTATTAGTCTTGGACTTTTTGTCTTGGAGCTTTAATTGCTGTTTACATGACAGCTGCCCAAAGCTGGCCTTCAAGAAGAGAGACATGCAAGGCAGTGGTGATTTGTGGCTTGCTAAGAAGGGGCTAGGGATGGATGACTCCTGTCTGTGTTCCTGTTTTGCCTGTTGGTCTTTGAACTCTGCTGTTCCTGTTACTGAGTGTTCCTGTACTAAGCAGACATCTGTTTAGTGAAAATTCATGTTTCTTGTTAAATTTTCATATGCAGTTCCCCAAAATCTTAGCTCTTCATGGTATGTACTGAGAGCTCGAAAGTCACATTCTTTCTGGCAAGTGTGTTTTTAGACAACAAAAATGGTTCTTGTCATCCTTTCTCTTTGTTTTCTTCTGCTTCCTGATAGCCCCAAGAGTTTTTGCTGCCACTCCCTCCCCTACCTTTGTCATCCTCTCTTTGCCAGGCTTTCTGCACATACCTTACCTCTTACCCACCTCTTCCCCTCCTCCTGCAATGCCCAATAGCTGATTTTCTGCACCTCAAACACATGCATAAGTGTTTACTTTCTAATTCTCTGTGTGTTGCTCTGCCACAAGAAGCTCTTTCTGCTGAATGCTTCTCTCTCCCTCATTTTTCTTCTTTTTTGGCTCTATTTATATGTTAAAGAATTTCCCATTTTCTTTCCTCACATTCGTTCCAGATTGGATGAGTAGTTTCACAAAGATGTTCTTGTAAAATTACAGTGGCTGAGTTCTGTGCAGATCTGTAAGGTGTAATATTTAGCATTCTTTGTAAGCTTTAAGCAGTTGCATAGATCTAGTGCCACCGAAGGCTTCAGGTGGTGATCTGTTATCTCTAAAAAAAATGTGTACTGCCTTCTTTGCCTGGAAATCAAATCAAATCAAACCCAGAATGTACTGTTTGGGCCAAATCCACCACCTTAGTTGTTTGTGTTGTTTGTGTCTAGTCTGTGTTAACATCTAGCAATAAGCTGGAGCCTGGGCCTTTGCTGATTTGTTTGTGTAATACTTGTATTTGAAGTTATGAAAGGCTACCTGCCAGTGTGGAATATATGAATAAGTCAAAAGTGTTTATTCTCAGGAAGGACTAAGTTTACATTGTCTGAACAGATTTGTTTAGTCGTAAGTGGGGGTGATTATTCTGTCTTTGTCTTTTCAGCAGGAGAGGACATTTCAGAAATGGCTTTGCACAACAGCACTTAATGCCCGTGGCAGAATGTTACCCGTTGATATGGTAATTAAAAATGAGTTAACAGGAATTTTGAAATTTCCTTGGCCATGAGGAGTGTGGTTACGTTCTATGACAGACTAACTTAGAGGATATACATGCAGAAACTTTATCTCAGTTGAGAAGACAAGCTGGTCTTACATGAGAATCAACCCCAGCAGCACCATCTGCATGAGCCTATGTGGAAGCTGACTTTGTCTTCAGCATCTGGTGGCTAAATGTACTCCTAGAATCTCCTTGAAGCTAAACAGAAAAAAATAAAAATAAGTAGTTGTATGCTGCATATGTATTTGTTCACATCTATATTTTCCTAGTTATACATTCCTAATGCTGATTTCACTGTTTACCAGTGAAATTTTGTCTAGAACGTACCTCAAACATAAAGAAGATCTCATTTCTAAAACACTGATGTGTTCAGCAGAGACATATTGTTCCCTTCAAGTCTCAGAAGCACCTTGAAATTGGATGGTTTCCCAGGTATTAACTCCTAAAGCCATTTCTCTTCACTTTTCACCTGTGTCCCAGTTCCAACACCTGGAGAAAGTAACTAGGAACACAAGTGGAGAGAAGTTCCCCTGCCCAGAGTTCGCTGGTGGTGAAGGAAGTGAGGAGAGGGCCTGAAGCCTGGGAATTACTTTCAGTGGGTGATGGGCATGCATTGTTTAGTTGGTAAGCTTTGCTGCTGCAGAGGGTGAAGCTCCTTGAAGTGGTGAGAGACTGAAGTTCCATGAGCAATAGGATCTGAAAGTCACTTGAAGCTTAGTATCTGGGGCAGAGTTTTGCATTTTCTTTTCTTCCTTAATCCATCTTTAATCTCATTCCTCAAAGTTTTTGTTCTTTGGTGTTTTGTGAACATGCACTAATTGCTGCTGCCAGTCCCAAAGCCTTGAGGGAAACATGAATCCTGAAGAGAAGCAATCTGTAGAAACCCATGAGACCTTCAGCCCTGTGACTCTGGGAAATGAAGACATTTTGGCTGAGGTCAGGATGGATGTAGCCCTGCATGTAAGAGAGGCATCTTGCCTGAGAAGGTTACAACAGTGGATTTGCTACTGAAGAACTGAGTCTTTATGTCACTGGATGGTTCAGACAAGTAGAAGAATGCAGAAGCCAGAATGGAAAGGTATTACAGAAGTCCATTAGATGAACACTTTGATCAAGGCTTTGCATTTGATTTGAGTTCCTTGTTTTTCCTCTCACTTTAAAAGTAAGAAACCCAAACTTCTACCTTTTACATACATAGCTGAGCATGTTTTGGTCTCCCCTCAGAGTGGTCTATGCTGTAGTAGCTTTGCATCAAATCCATTCATGGCGAAAAAGGTTTTCAGAGCTTCTTGCAACGCTCCACTGAAGGCTTGTGACATCAGTCCAGAGGCTTTATCTTTGTTTCCTTTGGAGAATAGTTGGAGAGAAGGTCAAAGGCAGGCCTTGCTGGGCCAAACCAGCAGGTAAAGCCAAAGTCCTTTACTGCACTCAGTACAGTATCAGTCATACCGTGGAATCACGTGATCAATGATATATGCTCTTAGGTGCTCTGGCTTTTCATTTCCTTGCTTGGTAGTCTAGATGGGCTATAAAACCACTGTATAAATCAAATTCACATTTTCAGGTTATGACAGAACTCGTAGGTGCAATACTCCTTTTGCTCTGAAAGCAAAAGCTACTTGGTGGTGTGACAGGGCTAGCTGGACCTACAATCTGAGTCAGATATGATGTGTCCATGGGCCAAATTAAAACATTATTTATCTGCTTCCAGATAAGCAGACTTTCAGATATGGTAATGTGCATGTGAGAAATATTTATTTTACATTTACTGACAAAAAAATGAAGTCTTTATTTGAAAGAGGCAAACAGACCAAGTCCCCTAATTAAAACTAGAGTAACTCTTGAGCTTAGTGCTGGTCTTTAAAGTTATGCATCAGTAAAGCCACCAGTGGTGCCTGAACTAGCACATTATTTATAGTTGTTATTCACCTGATGCATATCTCAGTATACCTTTTGATAGATTAAAACCCATGTGAGATGCTTGTTAGAATAGCTGTGTAGTTTTTATACATAACACTTCAAACCTTTCACAAATGAAATCAGTGTAGTATCCCCTGAGATTCAAAGTGTGATGTTTGGAAGTAATGCTTGAAACATTTGGTTTTGTAGGTTTAAAGCACTAAAACCAGAAGTTTGCCTTGCAAATACCAACAGATGCAAGCACCCAAACTTCAGGAGAAGCTCGGGAAGAGCTGTTAACAGCTGCACTGGGAAATTACCTTCACATTTAAATATGAACACATCTAAAAATAGCCCCTGTGAGAAATGAAAACTCTTATTTGTTGTTAGCTTGCCTAGCGTTTTTTCTTTATTTCTATTTTATGCCATTTTACATTGCTGCTCATGGATATAACAAAGCCTATTTCATTTCTTCTTGATCATTTTTCCCAGTGGATGCAGAGTGGCTCTGATTTCAATTGTAAATTCTTTAGTGAACAAGTCATGATTGCAATGGATTGTTCAACCACAGCCATTCCAGGCCTGCGCTGGGTTAGCTCTGTACTCTGTGAACGCAGTGGAGCCTAAAAGCATATAACAGAAGGGGTTCAGGTTATTGAGTTTAGTTCCCTGATATTCCAGCCAAGAGCATCTAAAAATGGGTTTTAACAATACAGCTGGGCTGTTGGAATAGCTGGCTGCTTCCACACAGGGCAGCCCCGACTCCACTCTTGCATCAGTGCTTGTGTTTGGCCAAGCCTTTCAGTAGCTCAGCTGCCAGAAAATCAGACTTCCTCCCAAAATAAAATCTGTTCTGCCAGTGCTGCTGTTCCATCCAGCTCATGATGGAGCCAGACAAGTGCTGGTGCCCACGCCACTGCAAAAAGGGAGCAGGACTGTCCTCTTCCACTGCAGTTTGGTGGGTAGGATGGGTGTGCTGTGCTGTGGAGATGAAGTTGACTTTTGTGGCTGGCTTCAACAGGACTGCAGGTACACTTTTCAGAAAGATGAAAAGTCAACTTTTAAGCCTTGTTAGGGGCTCTATTTCGTATCGACAGATTTTAGTGTGAGCCCTCTGTGTATGTGTGCATGTGGAATGGTTTCAAGTAGAATTCATCAGCTGGAAGAGCAGATGATCCAGCTCGGAATGACAGCCAGTGACAGTGCACGTCACAAATTGCTGCTGGCTCAGTTTCACTTATTTGTTTATTTACTTCGCTGTTCTTTGCTGCCTGCAAAACAACTGCAAAGCACTGCTGCCTGATGGTTAGCTGTGGTCCTGCACCCACCATCACTGTTCAAAACTGACTTCAGCACTGTATCTCTGAACTTCTGCCTTAGAGCTCCCCAATAAACTTGTTCTTAGTAAACGTGTGAGTTTGGCATATGCAGCTATCAGCTTCCTTATGGTTTATGTCGCCTGTCATATTACTACAAACACAGTTTCTTCTTTGCTTTTTACTTTTGAAACAAAAAATATTAATCAATTCTTTCTGTAATGCCACATCTGCTCAATGTTTAGAAGTGATAGATACCGTAACATGCCGGGGTTGTTGCTGTGGAATTGCTTGGTTATTTTCCTGATGGTCTTAAGGATTTTAGTATGTTGGCAAAATGCCTGATTGAAGGGATTGTGGTATTAGCATGGAAACTGGCACTTCCATCAAATGGTGTGGCAGCTGTTCATTTTGTCATGATTAGCAACTCTTTGCTCTCCTGGAATGTGGTGCTTATGTTATTTAAGCTTTCCAGTAGAAACAGTCTCATGTAGGCATTGATGAAATGTGCAGCATTTATTCTGGTAGTCACCTGAGCAGTGAGGTTGCTGCTTGGTAGCTTCCAAAGACCATACAGGTTGTTAATCCTGTGTAGCCAACTATGAAATCCACTTGCCTTCTCAGCCAAGGGTGGTTTAAGTTCCTTTCTCTCATACATGAAGAGAAGTTTTGAGCATTGACCATTAGTTGCTTTTGGAGCGACTGGCTGGAAAATCATCACTGGAACTATGTAAAGGTGGGAATACTGTGGAGAAATGTATGGAAATGACAGTTTGTCCTTCCGTATGAGATCCTAATCTGTAGAAGATTGTGCATCGGAGAGGCGTATTCCTATGGACTGAACCAGAGAGCCAGGAGGATACGGGATGGTTTTGCTTCCGCATTTCAGCTCACAAATGTGTTGCTGTGTTGTGTTTGTGGCCCAAAACAGAGGCAGAGGAGAAAGAAGGCAGCTGTGGCAACCAAACCAGAAGTAAATTACAAGGGTAATGATGAGGCATTGCTGTAACAAGCACTGACCCGTTGCTTGCCTGCGAAGGGTTTTACCTTTGCTCTTTGAAGCTACATAAGTTTAACAGTTCTTACCTGAAAACTTCGTAATTCTAATTCCTAACTGGGTGTCCTTGTAGTACTGTAGAGAGATTTACATCTATTTTGTATTTAATGTTATGGTAGGAATGTGTTGCCTGGGTTATCGACATTCTTTTGAAATCACAAATTAAGGTTGCTTTAAAGTTTTTGGGTTTGCAGATCGAGTTGAGTCTCATTGGGATTGCTTCAAAATGGGGTGTTGCAAATTTTGCAGGGATTAATGTGCTGTTTAGAAAAGAGATGCTATTTGATATCTTCAAATCATCTGACCTTTTCTGGGTTAGAAGCCCGTGCTGTTGATTTGTGTTTCCTGTTGCCTGCCAGCTCCTTCACCTCTTTCTGTATGGCTTAGTGGTCCACACAGTTAGCAATCTGTTTAATGTATAGATACTTGGGGCCTATGTTTTGTCTGTTGTTTGAAATGGAGTTAATAGAATATGCCTTTTAAAATTTTAGAGCAGTTACTTTGTAATAGCATATTGCAGTGGTCTGCAGTGAAGAAAACAAATTGGTCAGGAGCACAAGAGTAAATCATCCACTAAAATAAGTAAAAAAACAAACACACACCAAACACATTTATAAGAATAAAGGAAGTATTTTATGACTTCTGGGACTTTTTTATAATTGAGTGTGGCTACTTTTCTCCCTGTCTATGCTCTGCACATACATGTGTGTACATGCTTTCCTTACATTCCAAATGATTCTGATCAGAGCAGCTAGTTGCAGGCAGAAATGTTGTTAGGAAAATATCAACCCTGGAAATGGCAACTATTGAAAGATTAGAAGTGACTGAAAACAAAATATTTTAAAAGAATTTCTAATGTAATTGTAATTTGTTGCTGCTCTTGCTGTGCTGTGCCATGATTAAGTACTGAATTTGAGTCAGCTTTTAGAAGTTTCATTCCGCAGCACAATTGGCAACTAAATAAAAGTTCATTCTGGATTTTTTTTTTTTCCAGCCCTCTTTTCATGGAGAAAGAAACATGTACATAGAGTCTTTTGTATTTTGCAGAGAGGAAGTGTAGCACAATAGGCCATTGGAGGAAAGCAATTCCAATAATCAGTTTTCTGTACTACTTATTTCAACTGGTCAGGACTGGGTTTTAATTAAATTTTCGGGCTATAGGACAATAGCGTGTGCTAAGGACAGCGAGTCAGCTTAAACATAGAATTTCCTGGCTTTTATCCATTTCTGTGCCAACTGAGTAGTGCTTAAATGCGTGACTTCAGCTGGGATTCACTTGTACATAAAGTAATAATTGTTGGGCTTTTAGGAATATTTCAAAGAGTCTCTTTTGACTTCTAGAGTCAGTGTTTGTTCATAGGTGGGTCACAGGAGTGTGTCACCTGCTAATGCCCCCTTCTGTGCCAAGCTTCAGCACTGTGTGGCTGCACAGTAAGTTGACAAGTTTATTAGTTTGTGGTTATTTTTAGAATAAACTGAAAATATAGTGATTTCCAAAAGACAGTTTATTAAGAGCCAATGCTTTTTGACTCTTAAATGTTTTGTGTCAGGTTCAGAGAGGATGTAAGCAGCCTGGTATGCCATTATGACATTTAGCATGACCTGCATAATGGAGCCCAAATAACCTCTCACCATTACTTTTTGCTATCAGATCTGTGACAGGCATAACTTCAAAAAGCATCTGATCTTCCAAGGTGAAATGAAGAACGCACTGCATATCTTAAATATTGACTATTGCATGATTGCCTTCCAAACTGCCCTCGCTATTAAAATCTATGCTCTCTGCTCTGTGATTTGCCTGCCTTCACTGGGTTTGGACATTCTCTGCAAGATGAGTAATCTTACTTGGTAAGAGTTCTCACACATTATGGACTTTATTGGCTGCAGGTAAATCACTCTTAACTTGCAGCTGGATATGTGTATTGACTACAATCCTCTGCTTGCCCACACTGAAGCAAATTTTCTAGGGTTTTTTATTCCTTCCTGTAGAGATTTTCTAGTGCACTTCTAGAGCCATTAACATTTTTCCCCAGGGTGGATACAGCTGCAGCAGTAATAGCTTCAGATAGTACTCTACCAGCAGACCATTTGAGTTCTTTACTGATAGCATCCCCACTTTTGCATAATTTTTGCCATACTTTCTTGTCATGCTGGCAGTTTAGAGACAATGTTGTAGAATTCTGTTTCTCAGACACAGCTAGAGTATTAAACAGCGAAAAGCAAAACTGGCTGTCTTGCAGGCAGCATATTATTTTGGTCCTGTATTCCTTAAGAATAGCAAAAATATCTTAGAACAGGCACCACTGTTTCAGCTTGTACTTCATAGGGTATGATATTTATTAGATACTAGAATAAAGTATTCTAATTTTGGAGAACTTGAAAAACCCTTATATTGACATGTATTTAATTTACTTGCTGTGGAAGAGGACGCTGCTTCATGAACTTTCCCTTTATACTTTTGTGGGTAACGTGCTCAGCTGGTCTGGCATGTTATGTTCATGCTGTGCTGTATATGTACATTGCAGTCTTTTTTCAACAATGATGCGAGAAATTAAAATAAAACCCCACTTGATAAGTAAACACCCAACCCAGACCTTACTTGTATGTCTGCTTTTTAGCTGATATTACAGGTTACCCTCACAGTCCTACACAGTATGGATTGGGACACCTAAAATTTGAAATGCTTTTTGGCTTAAAAAGTACAATCATAAGTTGCATAATTTTAATCTGGAGTTTTCTTGACTAAATTACAAAACACTTGAAAATGAAGGTGCTTATGAATTTTGCTGACATGTCCTTCAAGTGAACATTGCTAGCTTCACAGTACAAAATTGTATAAACAGTGTTAATAAGCCTAATTATTAAGACTCTAAATATTTGGATTGGTATTTATCATAGCATTTTGTTAGGGCGAGTTCCTATACTGGTGTTTATTCTGTGTTTAAGGCATATGCTACTTCTACACAGATGTTCAAAATCAGTGTGTTCAAGCTGCTTATTCCCACTTACTTTCATGAATCATTTGAAAAGGGAGGATTGAAAACACTGGCAATTTTATCAAATGCGATCCAAGAACACGTTAACAAATACTTTGCACACACCCCCAAAATCTTGTATTAACAATAAACCTGATGTGAGAATATTAAATTGATACCTGCTGCACATTTTTTTCTTGTGTTTGTGCTATAAATGGTACTGGGAAGGCTATTGAATAATTTTGCTCAATTATGGGTTTGCTCAATGAGAGACCAATTTTCTACTTTAGACAACAAAAGCTCTAGTATTTATTTTATAAAATTCCAGTAGTTGAAAAATTATTCTGGCTAGTCTTGCTTATCATATAACAATAAAGCTTTAGGGCAATTGACCTGCTGACCTTAATTCCCAGGAAACTGTCCCATTTCTTCTTTATTCCTTTGTTCATCTTAACAATGCAACCCAAAATACTAGTGAGCTTTACAGTTTCTCAGCATTGCAAGGTCAAGCTTTGGTCACCATAGTTACAGTTCAGCTCCGTGGGTCAGAGGGCAAATAGATTAATGATGTCAGACACATCTTTAAATGGTTCTTACACCTCTTTGCCATGCGGTAAGCAGCTGAGCGTATTTGATATGACAAAGGCCTTCTTAAGTCTTGCTAATAGGAGGATCTTTGGAGACATCTTATGGAAAGGTCCTTTCCGCTGTGCACTGGCGCTCGATATTGAATGGAGCTGGGCACTGGCAGTGGGCTGCTTCGGTTCACACTGTCAGAAGAATATTGCAAAAAGTGGATAAATAGCCACTGCTCCTCTGTGCCTTTCTTGCTGGGCATCCGATTCCTTTGTCCAGGATTCAGTCCAGTGGTTAAAAGCCCCAGAGAGGATGTAAAATAGTGAGCTGGAAGAATGTATTAGCATTCTTGATGAAAGATGTGCTCTCTCCTTGACAGCAATGAGGTGAGGCGGAAGCCAAGAGTAACATGGTTTATGTGCCTGCTTTCTGTTAGTTATTAATAAAAGCCCGTCTTCATACATGTCATAGTCACACATATATTAAAAACACATCTAGGTTCTTGCTCTAGATAATGAGGCTTCTTAAATTAAAACAAGGAGATATGGCCTGCCTGATGAATTACATGGGTTCCTCCTGGAATAGGCCGTGGTGGTTTGGACTAATGTAGCACATTTGTATCTGAATTCAGTAAGACTAAGCAGCTGTACAACCATTTTCATTTACAAGCAAAGAGATTTTTCTTTTATAAGTCTTATTACTTGCACACTTGCACTTTTTCCAGAGAATGATACATGCTGCACAAAATCAAGAATCTGTGGATGACCTTACAGCATCGCAATGTTCGCTTTAAAACAAACCACCAACCAAAAGAACCCCTCAAACCGAGCAAAGCACTTCCATGTGCACTGTGCCTGAGTATCGTCAGCAAACCTCTGATCTTGCAACACCATCTGTGTAAACCGTGAATTAGTCCTTGACATGGAAATCCAAAGAGTGGCATGTGTAAATAACTGAAACGAAAGAAAGGAATGAAAAACTTCATTGTGAAGTTTGTAAGCAAAATCAATACTTTTTCATTACATACGTATTCTGCCCTTCATCAAGATGTATTATCAATTCATCATTGGGATGGTTGACAGCAGGAAAGAGGAAACTGTTGATATAAAAGTAATTTAGTTGAAGAGTAAGGTCAGAGCACTCCTCAAATACGTGTGTATTTTTCACAGTATAACCAAGGTTGGAAGAGACCCCAAGGATCATCAAGTCCAACCTGTCCCAACAGACCTCACAACTAGACCATGGCACCAAGTGCCATGTCCAATCTCCCCTTGAACACCTCCAGGGACGGCGACTCCACCACCTCCCTGGGCAGCCCATTGCAATGACGAATGACTCGCTCAGTGAAGAACTTTTCCTCACCTCGAGTCTAAACCTCCCCTGGCACAGCTTGAGACTGTGTCCCCTTGTTCTGGTGCTGGTTGCCTGGGAGAAGAGACTTCCTGTCTACAACCACCTTTCAGGTAGTTGTAGAGGGCAATGAGGTCACCCCTGATCCTTCTCTTCTTCTCTTGTGCTGATGGTGGTGGATCGAGGAGGAGCATCAGTCCTGAGAGGGCCTTGGTTACCTGGGGCTGTCTCACAGCCTTTTCTTGCAGTAAGCAGAACCATCTAGTATTTCCTTTTCAAGCCATTGGAATTAAATGTAGTGGCAGAATTTGGAAACCTAATGATCCAAATAAATGCTGACCTGTCAGGGCACATTTTAATGTGCCATATTAGGGGAACAACAAATATTTATGTTATTTAAAGTAAGAGTCATTAATATTGCTGCCACTGAAAGGTATGTTACTAGCTTTTTTTGGCTACTTTTCCTAAATATTTTTTATCTTGATATCTGGTATTTAACTGATTCTGTTCTTTTCAGTCCAGTTCCATGAATACAAAGTTTTCTTCTTCTTTATATACTGTTTTCTGTTGCTGTAAGGGGAAATAAGGGGCTTCTTATTTTCTGGTGTTACCTTTCCAGCCCAGCAGGATAAATTGCAGCCTCTTTTTTTATAGTGTTCTCATTGGCTTGGCCTAATGCAGTTTCCTTTTCTTCCACAGAACACTAGTGTAGTATTTGAGTTGTTTACTGTCCCATTTCTTGTGTTCACAGTGCCCTGCTTCCCCAGCCCAAATTGGTTCACTTGCATCCTCCCAAGTGAAAGCATTCTGGTTTAGCTTCTTTTTTTTTTTTTTTCCCTTTTTTTTTTTTTTTTTTTTTTTTTTTTTTTTTTTTTTTTTTTTTCTATTTAATTCAAGGTAAGTTTTGAATCATTCAGTTCTTCAGTTGTGTAAACTCTTGCAGTCTTATTAGTGTTTGGGAGACTTTCATGTGTTAGCTGGATTTAAGAAGTTTATTTTTAAAGAGCATTTCTCTTCAAGAGTGATTCAGTTTGTCTCGGCCTTGGCAAAACTGAGGAGTTTGATCTGTGTGTCATACATGGATATATTAAATACTGTGACTTAGCCAATGGTGTGCAGCCAAAGTAAGAGAGGATAGCAAAGTGCAGCAGACCAGGAGGAGCACCGCCAACACAGAAAAACAATAGATTTTTGGTAGAGCACTATGTACTCAATGAGCAAGGCAGGGCTGGTGCCATCATGGGAGAGGAAGAATTGTTTTCAGTGCTGGCCTCTTAATGCAAAGATATTCTCTTGCAAGATGAAGAAAAACAGCTGCTGCAAATTCTTCCACTTATTTCCTTGCAGCCCTGTGCACTTTTCAAGGCTTTATCTACAGGAGAGCTCAGTTAAAGTATTTCTTAATGTGTCAAGTGCAGAGCTCATGGTGTTTCTGTCCTCTGGGAGTTGTCAAATACTGCTGCTGGAGTTCGATTTGATCATTTGATAATCAGTAGCGACGCTATTCTTTGTGGCCATTATTTTGAATCAATTTTATGTGATTGACAGAATCACATAATTAAGAAAGAGGAAAAAAACCAAACCAAACTCCAAACTTTAAGCACTAACCATCTACTGTAATGTGCTTGTGATGTGGGAAAATGTGTGTGTTACCTCCTTTTGCATATGGATTGATTTAAAGATTAAAAATGTAACCCAAGATCCTTGGATTCCTAGAGCCAAGTTGCTGTATGTTCTTTACTAGACAGCCTATTAGTATTGTTAGGAAGTATGTCTAAAATTGTATTATTACTATTCCAGAATGGTGGAAAAGCAAAAAAGGTAAGACCTAGTTTCCATGTCTCAATGATGAAGTATATGAAAAGGATTTGCATCTATTTAATTGATGAAGAGTGAGTCTTTACTGGAGGCAGACTGCTGGGATTTAATAAAAGAACTGTAAACCTAGTAAACTGTGTGAGGGAAAAAACAGTGTGGTAATCTCTGGCTACAAGGCTGTGTGCCATATTCTCCCAAGATAACTACTAACTCCAAGCAAATTTGCTAGATTTTAAGTCACATATTTTGACACATGCTTTATTGTATCCACATACTCTGATGCATTTTTTACCTTTGTTGAACAGCTGTATCCATCCCTGGCTTCAGCGCAGGAACTGTGTGGAAAATGGCAGCAATCATCTTTGCAAAATCTCTGTGTGAAGGGACTCCTTTGGACTGATGTGAGATCCATTGAACTGACAGCAGAGTGCACAGGCCTCTGCTTTCTCTCATCTGATCTCTCCTGCTATGAAAAATATCTTTGTCTTTTCTCTTGCAACTATTTTGATGATAGCTCCATGAAAACTCTGGTTTTTTGGTGTTCTCTAATGTTGCCCCATCCACAGTCCCTGTGTCTGAGCTTTCATTTACAGTGAAACTCAATGCATTGTTTCTGGCCCATGTCTTCCCCTATCTGAGAATAATTCTTCTTCCTTATGGTTTCCAAGACAGCTTGTGCTAGTCACCTCAAAGATCTGGTTTCTTTCAGGGAAGGGGTTCACGGAGATGGAAATTTCCAGAATCCTTTCCCCATGTTAATAGAGCAGCACTGATTTCTGTGAGATACAATTCTTCCAGTTTTAAGTTCTAGAGTTGGTGAAGTTGCCTGTGTCCAGGGTATTATTAGATTAGGTGTCCATTTTCTTAATAAAAACCTTGGATAAGAGGCTCAACACAAAGATTCAGAAAGGAAGTGGTTCAAAAAAATACTGAACCTTGTAATTATTTTTCTGAAAAATTTGTTTTTGTACTAATCTTTCTGAGCAAAGTGAAACTGCTCAAGCACAACTTCTGGTGAATTTTAGTCTCCTTCTGAAGAACAAATTTAATGTGTTGTAATTAAGTAACTTCTGATATCTCCATGTTATCAAGTACTGTGATATTTTCTTTTTTGGCCACAGTGAAGCCAATTATCCCTGTTTCTTATCTAACAAACGACTTCTATCCTCTACACTGTGTAAAAATAAACCCATTGAACTAAAGTTTTCACAGTTTGTACAGCTCAAAAAATTTACTTGGGAAGCTTGAAAGGAAGACTTCTCACTGTGGAGCATGTTGTAACTTCCCTGGACTTTGAAAGTAGCACAAAAGTAGGTGTTTCCTAGTGATATCCAAAATAATGAGTCTTGTGCCATTGCATGTGAGGTGCAGTGCAGTTACTTTTAAGCTAATTTAAGACAAATGTGAATTAAATTATGGGGGAAATTTGTATCCAAATATACTAACATGCTGCTTTTTTAATGTAATAATTAAAACACCCCTTGAATGTCATGTCTGATCTGATTGTCTGTTGTTATAAATGTCTGGCAGAGTGGATGTAATTCATGTACATAAATGAAATGAGTGCTAAAGGGTAGAAAGTACTGCAGCTTTTAAAATATAAACAGAAGCATAATGCGGGTCACTTGTGGAGGCCTCTATCTTTTCTCTATTAAATCTCATCGTTTTTTGTGCACTACTACTTAGGTAATGTTTCATTTGAATTCCATTCATAGCGAACATCTTCATTTTTGTAAAGCATCTACGATTTCTTTTTGGTCAAGAACTCATTCGAAGTGTCTGGGAGTACTCCTTGCAGCTGCATAAATGGTTTGACACTGCAATTATGATCTCAGTTCTCAAAGGTATAAAAACGGCAGAAACAAAAAGGGGCTTCCCTTAATCCTGAGTGCATGCAAGAATGGCAGATACAAATCAGAGACTGTAAAAATAATAGTAACAGGTTTAGATAAAGTCAGGGGTTTGCAAGGAGTTGTGGTAGGTATGTTTCTTTGCAGATGTTTAGAGTCGAAAATAAATAGTGTGATGTACCTAGTATTAAACCCCCCAGTATTTAAAAAGTTGATTTACAAGCAGAGTGAGAAAGAAGAAGGCATATTTCTCTTGATAGAACTGGAGATAGGGTAATCATCTTGGAGAAGGCTTGAAAATCAAAATGCATAAACAAAGTTCAATTTAGTTGTGCATGTGTATCGTTTCAGCTGGTAGTAGAAATTACTCTGATTGTTCGTCATCAGATTTTAGTCCTTCTGTTCCGTGCTGTTTATATTAACTTCCATTAACCTACATGTTTTGAGTGGAAGTTTAAAATGGCCTATGAAAATTGCTTTCATCACTTCTCAATTTTAAAATAAGCATCAACACAGCATTACTCTGTTCCTGTAGTAGATTAGTTATAATCCACAATAACTCAAGCCAGGATGACTGCATGCTTTTAAATGGAGGTTTAAAAGTTTCATTTTTATTTCGGTCAGTGATTGTAATAGATTTGCAGCACACAAAGTTGTGTGTACTGAATGCTAAAAATTAGATTTTTCTTTGGCAGTTGAGAGATCTCATTGCTTTTTTACTGTAATGCACCTACAATAGCAAATCCATAAATTGAATAGCCTGAACTTGCTGCATCTATGTACAGGTTAGCTTGAGTTGGAGTGCATTTTCCTTTCTTTTCAAATGATCAGTGATGAATATAGTCTTAAGGATCCAAGGATATATATATGCATGTATTTTAAGCATTGTTGTTTGCTGAATAATTCATGTGAAAGCTGCTCATAAAGCTTGGCTAGTAATGTACCTTTGCAAGGTATTACCATCAATATCTGACATGACTTTGATTCCCACTAATGATATGTAACCAGGAAGGCTGCTTAATCTGTCACTGTGCATAAATCACGGTATTTGGGTGGTCAAGGAGACCACTGTATTTGGTAGGTTGGGAATGTAAATCCCTAATCCATCACTGTTGAGCTGGATTTCTAAGTGCTGCTTTCTATGTTCTGTTTTAGGTCTTTGTTTATAACATATTTGATGGGTTTGGAGCTAGTGAGAGGTGAAACGGAGCAGAAAAACATTTATTTAATGCTAAAATCCCAGCATGGAATGCTCATTTGAATAAGGAGAGCTAAAATGTAGAGCAACAAAAGGTGAATAAACTATAAATGTGCTATGAACTACTAACCAGCTGTTACATTGAATTTTAGAAGCAAAACAAATTCATGCAAAGGAAAAGAAACCCAAGGAGAGCTGAAAAGGATTTTTGAAGCAAAACACAAATAACTCAGTCGTGCCAAGAATGAAGCAGGAGGCCAGCTCAGCCACAATCACAGGCAA
Source organism: Picus viridis (assembly GCA_033816785.1). Classification (NCBI taxonomy): domain Eukaryota; kingdom Metazoa; phylum Chordata; class Aves; order Piciformes; family Picidae; genus Picus; species Picus viridis. The sequence goes on from CM066576.1 coordinate 34,861,181, forward strand.
GGCTGCAGTTGTTAATTGCTTCGGAACTCTTTGTCCTTCTGCAGCCTGCATGCACACACAGACATGGGCTGTGCCTACATGCCATCTTCTGTCCTTGTCTCCCACCTGAAGAAGCAAAGATGCTTTACCCAGTGCTATGGAAAGACATAGTGTAGAGGCAAGATTAGAGTTTAATTTGATTTGCTTTTAGTGAGAAAGAAGCATAGGCAATTAGAAAGTGATGAAGAGCCTGTCAATACATCTATAGAAGGCTTTGTTGTCTGGAAAAATTACTCTGTGTAATAAGTGACACATTTGGGTGACAAAATATCACCAACTTTACAGTTCATTGCTTGCAGTTATGGCAGTTCCCTTCACAACCACATCCTAGGCTGATCCCGTTGAAGGAAAGCAAAGGAAATGAAGGGGATTAGGATTTCAAGTTTTATGAGCAGTGAAGAGAATAGCCTTAATGTTTTTACCTAGGAAAAACTGCCTTTGGTTTCCAGCTAAATATAACAGCTTTTGGGAAGGAAAACTGAAGAAGCCAGAGGATAATGGAGTTGGGAGCAGTAAGTGGGATGAGCTTGAAATAATGAAGCATTGCTGGGCAAAAATAGTTTTTGAGATCATTACAGAAGTTTAGCCCAAAGGACACAGGATAGTCTAAATCAGTCCAAGCCTTTTGTATGTGTCACACAAAAGAAGCATCCTGAAAAACAAATTTCTGTTAACTACTGTTTGGCACTCTGCAATGTATTGAAAACTGGTTAAAGAACCATGAGCAGACTTGTTCAAAGCAGTGTAGTCAGCCAATGAATCAGTTGGCCATTTCTGTTTTGTGGAGATTATCTGTTTCATTGTGTCAGGCTGTGTTTACTTCGAAGATACATAGTTAGAAGAGTTCAAAAAAAGCCAATGCATGAAATGAAGTTGAGGAAAGGAAATGAAAATTATTTTCCTTTGTGGAAAATGTTTTCTGCATCTGGGAGTGGAGTGGGGGCAGAAAATGACCAGTAAATATGAAAAAAACCCAGACAACTAAATAGGGTAGCAGGAGGTTATGGCAAGAAGGGACTTAGTAAAAATGATGGGAGTAACTTCATGACTTGATTGTTCTATGAAGAGTTAAAGGTTGTGGGCTTTTTTCCCTGGTGCCAAATAAAAGTCAGATACTCCTTATACAAACCTAGCAGTAATTTGCCATGCTGAGATGTGCTATGGAAATGCACAGAGGAGTTGGCCTTCCTAACCAACCAAAACCTCTGTAGCATCTCATCTCCGACTTAAAACACCAGGAAACTCAGCCACAACCCCAACATCTGCTGTACTATCTTGTCTCTTCCCCCATCTCTCTGCAGAGACAGTATACAAATGGAAAATTGTTAAAAAAAGTTCTCTTGGAAAAATAGCTTTAGGTCTTGACTTGTTAGGTCAAGCTGAAAATGGAAGTTCTTGTGTCAGGAACTAAAAGTAAGCCAATAAGATTTTTTCCTTAGAAGCAAGAGAGTGAATAATGTTAGACAGAGATAAAGTGTTGAACAGCACCTAAAAGGCAAAACAAAAATGCAGGATCTTAATTGGGTCCAATAAAAACATTTACTGTGGTAGGATAGTTACCTTTTTATTGGTGTTTTGCAGTTTCTTAAGGCATCACAGAGAAATCATTTAATTTCTGTGAACTAATGCATAGTGCTAGGCTTTCTGCTTTAGGACTTGCATTAATTACTGCTTCATTGTATTAAAATCTCTAAGTTCTTCACCCAGTACAGATCTGTTGATATGTGAAATCTAAGAATCAGTGCAAAAGTAAAACTTGATTAAGTAGGTTGAGTGGCAATAGAAACACTGAAGTGAAAAAAGGTTTCTGATTTTTGGATTCTCTTCTTTTGGTGCACGAGGATATTTAGTGGAGTTCAGGACTGGAGATAATGAGGCTGTCTATGTGGAAACAAAACCTGAGGAGTTACTTGATTCTCACACCTTTCTGATTTGAAGTGAGATTATTTGCATTTCCCAATGAAACAAAAATTAATAGGCCAGATTTCCTTGGTTTTCATAAGACTGAACTGATGTTTAAATTCACTGATCTATGCACATCTCCTATTACACTCTTAATAAAGTTAATGCTGCTTTTAAGAAGCTTTTAAAAATGGAATATTTTTTTCCTCCCTTCTAAAGCTGTTTGACCCTGGCCTTTCTATCCTGAGCTCACACACTGCTCCCATTTTCAGCTTCATCTTTGTAATTGTAATGTGAACTTGTAACTGAGCTGAGGAGGCAATTTCACACAGACGTTTGGCTGACTTTTCCCCCTGTTTAAGCAGAAACAAATATTCCTTCTGATTTTGATGACAAGGTGCTGTGTATATCATTTAAGTCCTAGTTCACAACAGTAATTGCTACTGTGTGACAGTTTGTGGAATGAAGCCATGATTTGCCTGGTTTTCATGGATTTTCAAATTACGCTGGATCACCAGCCGCTGCTGATTATTGCTTTGCAGCACAGAATTTTAAGGAGAAACAATGCAGAGATAGGGTTTCTTGTAACAGCAAGATCTGAGCTGCATTAGGTCATATTCGAGGGAGGCTGATGAAGTGTTCTGGAGGAGTTTCTGTTTGTGATGAGCTGCTTAGTTGATTGAATAGTTGACTTGATTCTTGACAGCTGTCAATCTCGAAGTTTGCTTCTGAACCTCTGTTTTGGCTCAGTGATCTTAATCTCTGATTTTCTTTCCAAGTTGTTTTTTTCTCTTCCCTTCCTGCACTAGTTTAGGTTCTTGTCTCCATGTTGCCTCTTCCTTTTTGAGGGAGAAACCTTTTCCTGGAGTCCCCTCAACCTGCAAAGATTTAAGTAGGCTGCTGGTTTTAAATTCTGTTTTTTAATAAAATACAGAATCTGCAGGAAAGATAATATATATTTTAAAACCTGAAAAAGCAGTCTAAAGACGAATAATGAAGTTCCTTTTGTCCGTGATGACTAATGTAAGATAGATAGTGATATGTCTGAAAGATACCTCGTTTGGGAAATGGCTGGCTGAAAATCAAAATGAAATTGTTAGAGTGAATATGTATGTATCTGTCCAGACAATTCTTTTTTAATGCACTTGGACCAGCAGATAAACTGAATTTTGCTGAATTTGATTTTTTTTTCTGGGGGGAAGTGTCTTTGAAAGTTTCTCAGAGATTTAGCCTGCATTACATTTTTTTTGTGCGCACAAATCACAGAACCTGCTCTGTGGCTTACATAGTATTGTTTTTGTTGAATCCAGTTGTGAATTATGAATAGGAATGCCTAAAAAGTGAAAAGCTCCAATGGCTTCCAGGTTACTGACAAACATTAGAGATGTTTAAAACTTTATTTCTTTTAGACTGACTCTCAAAGTACTGTAGTAGGTGAATCTTGCAGTTTGAAAAAAGAACTAAAATTGCATACATAGTGCCATTTATTGAATTGAATATCACATGTGTTGTTTGTATAGATAACACTACTGAAATATTAAATACCTTTGAAAACAGAAATAAATTTACTGTAGTGATGGAACACTGAAGCCAGGAGGCCTTGAGTCCATCCCCAGATGGGCTTTAATTTTGTGACCTATTGTGTGCGGTCTGCTAATGTTTGTTTCCTTGGCTCAGGAACGTGTGAATAGGAAAGAACTTCAGGTAGCTAACTGAAAAATGAGCAGCATGCTAGTAATTATGTCTGCATATAATAATAGTTGTTTTTCTAATAGTCTTTTACTCACTATCCCGAATGAAACTGGAATGTTATCAAGAGGGAAGCTGGGCTTAAAGCCTCAAAGTCTGTCCATGTATTTGTAATAATTTGAAGAGAAATGACTGCCCTTTTCTATTGCCGTGCACAACAGATCAGGCAAAGCATAGTCACCCTGCATTTAATTTTAAACTTCTGCAATATTTTTCAGAGTGACTGAGTTACCTGTCTTCTGTGTTATGGAAGATGAAATTATCAGCCACACAAAAAACCCCCACCCTGTATTTATTCACAACTTGAGCATGCAAATTAAAACTAATGTATGTATTCTGATGTATGACACTATTTCAGAATTAATGGAAAAATCTTTTTCTGTGGTATTTTTTAAATAGGAAAGAAGATTTTATCTCTCCTCCTGTTCTGATGTTTATGCACTCCTCTGTGTCAGCTTTGCAAATGTGTTGGATCTGGTGCTGTGTGTTGCTAGGTGGCACAGATGATAAAAGATGAATTTTCAGTGTTCCTCTAAATGATTTTGTTTGTGGCTGATCTGTGTGTATTGGTGAATTTTTATCCCACCCCACCCCCACCCCCCCCTTCCTGGAGGTGGTGTGATGATGTGGAGGAGGAAAGGTGCTAAATTCAGGTTTATAAAGTAAATAATAAAAGATGTTTACACCTTCAAAAATATAATCAAAATGGTAGTTTAGCCAAAAGTGTAGTCATTTTGCAAGTTTTTCTCGCATGTTTATTTGAGAGCAAAGTGTTTTTTCTCTCTGAGTGGAAGTTGTCAAAGGCAGGATGATGCATGGCTGTGATTGCTTTCTTCTACATGACTACAGATGACAGTTTTACACTATGTGGTACTCTTTCTGAAGGGACAGGTACAGAATACACATGGTAAAAAGGGGCTTTGGAGTATTCTAGTCTATCCCCATGTTCAAAGCATGTCCAGTTAGACCAGGTTGCTTACAGGATCACAGGATGTTAGGTGTCAGAAGAGACCTCTGGGGAGGTCTCTAGCACAGGTTGCACAGGAATGCGTCCAGAGGATACTCCACAACCTCTCTGGGGAGCCTGTTCCAGTGCTCCATGACCCTTACAGTAAGTAAAGAAGTTCTTCCTCCTACTGAGATGGTTTTTCCTGTGCTTTTGTTTACATTCATTGCCCCTTGTCCTGTCACAGGGCGTGAGTGAGAAGACCCTGTCCCTTCCTTTCTGACACCCACCCCTCAGATACTTATATACATTTATTAGATCCTCTTTCAGTCTTCTCCTCTCCAGACTAAAAAGGCCAAGGTCTCTGAGCCTGTCTTCATAAGGCGCGTGCTCCAGTCCCTTAATCATCCTTGTAGCCCTCTGTGTCCAGCCCAGATTCCAATGTATCTAAGGAAGGAGCTTTTACAACCTTTCTGGACAATGTTTTTTAGTATTTAACTGCTCAGGTGGTGAGAAGTTTTCCCTTATGTCTCATTGGACTTTTCAGTTACTGGAAATACAAGGAGGCAAGTGGCAAAGTACCAGGATGTTGTGCATAGGATGGGTAAATGCACAGTGGGATGTTTCCTATTGGTCCATCTATATTCTATGCAGTGTGTGAGGTTTCTTTTCTGAGCAATGAGGTAAACAGTTTGACACTCCCTGTTCAGCATCTGCTTTTTGGCTTCTTTGTCATGGGGAGAAGACTGGTTGGAGTCCAGCTAAGCTGATCAGAAGTATGATGTCCTTTTTATTCCTGAAGGCATGACTATCAGGACTTATGACTCTTGGATCAGATCCTTGACCTATGCATGCAAACATTCTGATACTGGCATGGTAGGATCGTCAGTCCAAGTGATTTTGCTGCCTGCACTATCTGTGACTTTCATCAATTGCCAGATCAGATCATGTACGTGCTGTAGCTGCTACTTCTCTGCATTCTTTCATATTTAAACCCAAACGATCTGGGCATTTATAGCAAGATCTTAGTTTTCTTCTAGCAATATGCACTTTTCATTTTCATGATACTATATTTCCACAGTTTTTGAATAGCTTGAGTCTGCTCTGGAGAATACCTCTAATCTCACACAGGCTTTTGGATGAAACATTTTAGCTCAAGGTATGATCCATCTTACCTCTGCTTACATGTCTAACCTTTAAACACCTAAATGTGAGCTACACATCTCAGAGGTTTCTGTTACAATCAGTGGAGAGAAATAAATCACAGAAAGTGGTTCAGCTTGATCAAATTAGGAACTGAAGATAAGTTAGAGTAATTGCTGTCTTAAGCCATTTATTCCTTTCCATTGTCTATAGGCAACTTTGACAGTTAAATGTGAGATAGTTACATTAACTCATGGAAGCCTCATCTGAGGTGACTGAAGTCCCACCTTCCTTTAATTGTACTGCAATTCATATATTCTGCTTGCTTAATTATGGATGCTGCTTTTAGCAGACAGCAGTTCTGTCTGCTTTATGTCACAAGTTCTGTGACAGATATGCTTTGAAAAGTGATTTTGGGGTGAGTGATGTGTTACAATTTAAATGATTGAATGTATTTTTATGTGGCTGTTAATGTTGTCTAACTAGAACTCAGTATTTTCCGAGTTCCTGAGAAAAAATATTCTGCGGAAGGACAAATGATAGCAATGTACAAAGCTAACTGGCAGCCTGTGCATGGTAGTCTGAAATTTCCAGACACAAAGGCTATGCAAATGTTGACAAGACATAAAAAATAAGTACTGTGAAATACCATGCTAGGTCTGGACAGTAATAAGACCAGTTTTAGCTAAGCTGTTTCTGCTTGAGGCTAGCACTCAAATGGCTGGGAAGACACTGGGTGACCTGCAGAAAGATGTGTGGTTTGTTGAGGTTTTTTGCTTGTTTGGTGGTTTTTGCTTTTTTTTGTTTTAGGCAGCTAACCTTCTGAACTACTGGCACTAGCTGTCAAAAAAAATACTTGTTTGAAATGTGGAGACTGGGCAGTGTTTTTGAGTTAGGAGGAAAGGCAGAAATAAAACTTACTGTAGAAGGCTGATTGTATTACAAGTTGGTTGGGGTGGGTTTTTTTTCCATAATATTGCCAGCTTTGTGGATTGATGGCATGAAAACTCTTTTGTCTGAGGAGTAAAAATATAAAGACGACTGGTTGTTCCTTAGAGGTAGAAAGAAGATGCACCTGACACTGAAAATTTATGAGATAATTCCCTTCAAACTTTAGACTCAAAATGAATACTTGCACTTTGAGACCAGGGTGAAGTTGTGGCTATGCTCAATTGTTCATGAGGAAAGAGATTCAGACTTGTGGTTGGGATTTGATGTTTATTTTAGAGCTTTTCAAGAGCATGATAGTGTTTGGAAGATACTTTAATAGCGAGTGAGTCTGTCACATATACATGATAAAATGCATTTTATTATATGCTATTGCAATTCACCAAATGGATAACCCTACGTTAAGTGTAGAATTTATAGATAGAAAAGCATTGCAAGAATATAGCTCAATATTCAGAAGTATACCATCTATAAGAGGCAATGAAAACATGTCTCAGTGCTCAGAATTGCATTCATTCATAGTTCATCACCAGCAATTGTGAAAGTAACTTTTCCTAAAGCACTCTTGATTTTTGTTCTGTATTAGAAGGTGAAGCCTCTGAAAGTTTTATGTCACTTTTTTTTTTTTTTTTTAAGTTTTCCATTCTGTTCTCATAACTTACAAGGAGGGTTTGGCTTTTTTTTTTTTTTTTTTTTTTTTTTTTTTTTTTTTTTTGTGGTGGTTTTTTGCTGTTGTTGTTTTGTTTGGTTGGTTTTTGGTTTTGGTTTTTTCCACTATGAGGGAAGTGTTGTGCTCTCAAAATGTTCACCTTTCCAACATCCCCGTGAGATATTCATGCATGAATATTGTCTCAGTCTACAGGGACGTTATGCCCCTGAAGCTACAGGAAGATATTGTAGGAATTTGGACTAAAGCTCTTGAGTCCCTTGTTGTAAAGCTCAGGAAGGTAGATGGTGCTTTTCTCTGCAGGGCAGGCTTTTCTGGGTGAGTCAAAAAGTGCTGTTCGCCTGTGAAGTGTTTTGACTAGAAACAACTGCAATCAAACAAATCTCTGAGGATGTAACTGTTGTGTTTCTGAGCGAAGAATGATCAAATAAAAGCTTACAGTGTGGTCTTTACTCAGACCGTGACAAAACATCCTCTGACTTCACTGAGGTCAGATTACATTGCAGGTATTGAAAAACTTCCTACCTTTTTATACATGTTAAAAGTAAATTGTTAATAATAAATGCATTTCTGTCACCACATCAGTGGAACTTAGAGATTAAAAAGATGAAGAGCTTTTCCTGTTGTATGTTAATATTTAACTGCTTCCACGTATCTTTGTATATATGATAAATGAAAGGTGTTGTCTGAAGGATTCAGCTCGGGATCTTCATAGTTTACTCCTTGTAAATTTGCTATAATCTATTTACTATTGGAAGAAGAGTCCTAAAGTAGTTTTAAGTAGCATCAGAATTTTGCAATGCCTTTTAAACATTTGCAGTGATGTAAGAGAGTGACCTTTCACTGCTTAAAAAAAAGGGGGAGGGGGAGAAAATAGTGCCTACCACAGCAGAGCAAATACCACCTGCTCTGTTTAGACATAAGTGTTAAAGAAGTCATGCAGGTAGAACAGCCTTCTTTCTCCTGTTGTTCTGCAAAAATAAGTAGATGTCAAACCTTCCAACAGTAAACTTTCTGAGTCAGGATGACATCTGGTTAGGCCTTCTCAAATCCAAAGATGCTGAAGTGTATTATCTTGTGGTTATTCCTTCCTGACCTTGAACGATGGAAGGAAATATTAAAAATGGAAGTGTTGCTTGTGTTATTTAGTTTCATTATTGGAGTTTGTCTTGTAAACTTACAGCTGGTGGCAATGCCTCAAAGATGCTTTTGATTTACTAATTAATGAAATCTGAGCTTCTCCACACAGTTCCAGATTGGTCTGCACTATATTGGGCTGATTTATTTGTGGGAAAAATACTGTGTAGTCCTTTTAAACAACACACATAGAAAAGACTGGCTTTTTATGTAATGGTTGCACAAAAGGAGAGCGTGTACAGTGTGGTGTATTAACTCAGGTTTGTGAACAGTTCTGCGTGATGAAGTAGTGGTAGACTAGACTAGACTAGAGTAGAGTAGAATAGAATTAACCAGGTTGGAAAAGACCTTCAAGATCATTGAGTCCAACCTGTCACCCAACACCATCTAATCAACTAAACCATGGTACCAAGTGCCTCATCCAGTCTTTTTTAAAACTGTGATGGTGACTCCACTACCTCCCTGGGCAGCCCATTCCAATGGGCAATCTTTCTGTGAAGAACTTCTTCCTAACATCCAGCCTAAACCTTCCCTGGCACAGCTTGAGACTGTGTCCTCTTGTTCCAGTGCTGGGTGCCTGGGAGAAGAGACTAACCCCCACCTGGCTCCGACCTCCCTTAAGGTAGTTGTAGAGAGCAATAAGGTCTCCCCTGAGCCTCCTCTTCTCCAGGCTAAGCAACCCCAGCTCCCTCAGCCTCTCTTTGCAGGACTTGTGCTTGAGGCCTCTCACCAGCCTCGTTGCCCTTCTCTGGACACATTCCAGTAACTCAACATCTTTCCTAAACTGAGGGGCCCAGAACAGGACACAGGACTCAAGGTGTGGCCTAACCAGTGCTGAGCACAGGGGCAGAATGGCTTCCCTGCTCCTGCTGGCCACATTGTTTCTGATACAGGCCAGGATGCCATTGGCCTTCTTGGCCAGCTGGGCACACTGCTGGCTCGTGTTCACCCTACTATCAACCAGTACCCCCAGGTCCCTTTCTGCCTGGCCGCTCTCCAGCCACTCTGACCCCAGCCTGTGGCACTGCATGGGGTTGTTGTGGCCAATGTGTAGAACTCAGCACTTAGATGTGTTAAATCTCATGCCATTGAACTCTGCCCATCTGTCCAGACTGTCAAGGTCCCTCTGCAGAGCTCTCCTACCCTCTAACAGATCAACACCTGCCCCGAGCTTGGTGTCATCTGCAAATTTATGGAAGAGTGCTTCTTGATTCTTCTTGGGGGAAAATAATGAGTTTGGATTCACCTAAATTACCTTTTCTCCTCTATGCAATTGTTAGTAGCATTTGGTGATTTTTTTGGGTAGTGTTTGCCTGTTTTCTGAAAGTTTTGGTTGTTTGTTTTAGTTGGTAGCAACAGAAGCATTCCCCTTCTGTTGGTTAATAGAAAATGTTTACTTTTTACAGTGGTTCTCTTTATCTCTTCAGCTCTTGCCTGGAGGGGTGTGTATATATATATTCTTTTGCAGATATGAATTATATTTTCTGCCTGGAGATCATAAGTTTTTTTGAAAGCGAAACAAAATGATTAAACTGAAGTCAACTACATTATTTGAAGCTGCTGTATGTGTTTATCCTCATAGTGCTTAATCCTTGACTTTGCCTCAGGCTACTAACCCTGGCTGGTTATTAATTCCTTAAAAATGCCCTGAGCCAGTGTTGCTGCTGTTATAACTTGTCTGGGACTGAAATGAAGCTGACGTTTTTCTTAGCTGCAGCATCTTCTTGCTGTAATGTCACAGGATCAATTGGTTACAGCAGTGCTGCTATTTCACCCTGTGCCTTGAAAAATTTATTTCTCCTGCAGCATCTGTTTAGACTTCTCAAGTTAACGTTTAGTCTACCAGGGACATAACCTATTTTAATAAACGAATTTCAGATCTTTTGGAAATACTCTCACTGTACAGATCCTAAGTGGCCTATTATGGAGAAACTTGTTTGTACTACATGAAACAGAAAGAAACCCATCTGCAGGACTGGAAATTTAGGTCATTACACCGTAAGAAGAGGAAAACTGTGAAATTGGGGTGAAATACAATACCATTTGAAATGTTAGAAACTACTTTCTGTATAGATTTTGGGGTTGATTTCATGAACTACTTTAAAATGCTCCCAAGGAAAAAATGACCCAGGGTGAGTCTGAGATTTTCCTCTCTGGAATGAACTTCTTGCAGGCTGGAGTTTGGAGTTTTCTGTTTTAATAGAAACCTTACTCTAAAAATCAAATAACATGCTGTAAAATTACAGATTAGCTTCAGAAGCAGCAAACCAGCTTGGTGAATTATCTCCTACTGCTAAAGCCATTCCCATTCTCATCAGCTGGCACAAGCTGTGTGGTAGTCGGCACGGCGCAGACAATTTGTGCTGCCGGACGCCCAGCTTGACTCTGACTGACTCAGCGGTGATGGAGGGGACATGTCAGAAGGAGGATGAGTCGGAAGGATGTGATGGTATGTGGAGCCTCTGCTCTTCTGTGCCTGGCACGCAGCTGAGCTGACATCCTGGGAAATTCCTGCTGCCGTAGGAAGCCAGCATGAGGTTCTGTGAAAGCCCTGTGAGGGAGGAGAAGCAGAGTGTTTCTGCCAAAGTGCCACCATCTCTTTGCCAAGCTTTTAAAAATGTAATTTTTTAATTTTATTATTTTTTTTTTTTTTTTAAATTTTTCTGGTGCTTAAGTGTTAAATGTCTTCTGTTTCCGTGAGTTCTTTGAAACATGCTCTTGTTTTTCAGGATGAGGTAAAACAGTTCTAGAGGTAGGAGGATCTCTTAAACAACTTAAAAACCCAAAACATACTCCCCTTTCGCACACCCAGAGGTTTTAATTTAAAAAAGAAGATTTAGCTCCAGATTCTGCTTTGAAAATGAATGGCTGAAAAGCCCATTGCAGAAATAAAATCCCAAACCTCTTCTACTGCCTTCCAGGAAACCATGCCCAGCAGACATCTTAGAGGAAAAATCACTGGACTGAAAAGCAGCAACAGAAGGAGGCTATCCCTTACCATCAGTAGTGATATTTAGCACTCCACTCCTCCCTGAGTCCAGAACTCCAGAACAAAGAATACTTTTAAGTGTCTCGGTGTGTCCAGCCACCAGAGCTTCTGTTGCAGGCTGGGAACATAACTTGGTTTCTAATCCTTTTGTGAGAGGCAATACAGAATGTTATTTTGAATAATCTCTGTATCAATCTATAAAGAAAACTTAAGTTTATTTGACTAATGCAATGAAAACCTTTTGTTACATTTATTATGTTTTGTATCTTGTTCTGTTTGTGTCACACCATTGTATACTTTCTCTGTTCTCAATAGTGCCAGAAATGTTTCAAATTACTATTTAAATGGTAGTTAATCATTACAGATAATTAAAGCAAAGTCTGTGTGAAGAATGCTGAAATCTGGTGAATATGAAACCAAAAATTCTTTTATGCAAAATTACTGTAATGGACATAATACAAAATAATTTCATCCATGCTAAACAACTTTAATAACTATTATCCATAGCTGATATCTCACTGTTTTCCCAGTGGTGAGAGACAAAGGTAACAAGATTGTCAGCTGTCTATAACTAAGCAGGGTCGGGAAAGTGATTGTTCCTCTGCACTGATGAGGACATGCTTTGAGTACTGGGTTTGCTTTTGGGGCCTTCATTACAAGAAGGACGCTGAGGTGCTTGAGTGTGTCCAGAGAAGGGCAATGAAGCTGGTGAGGGGTCTGGAGAACAGGTCTGGTGAGGCGCAGCTGAGAGGAGACCTTCTCGCTCTCCACAGCTGCCTGACAGCAGCTTGTCCCAAGGTGGGGGAAGTCTCTATACCCTGGTAATACATGATAAGATGAGAGGAAATGGCCTCAAATTTCCCCAGGGGAGGTTTAGGTTGGATATTAGAATGAATTTCTTCACTGAAAGGCTTCTCAAAGACTGGAACAGGTCTCTCAGGAAGGTGGTTGAATCCCCATCCCTGGAGGTGTTTAAAAGATGCAGAGATGTGGTGCTGAGGGATATGGTTTAGCACCAGACTTGGTAGAGTTAGATAGTGGTTCAGCTGGATGATCTCAAGGGGCTTTTCCAACCAAAATGATTCTATGGTTCTAAGGGACAAGGGGCCCCATGGCTTGGGACTTCCCACACACTATTTTTAAGTTGATTTATATAATTTTCCTTCTAATTTATTTTCAACCATGTTGTTCAGTGGTGGTGTAATAGCTCCCTGAAGTCAAAATGTGAGATACTTAGTGCCAGTGGGTATGTACAGCCCTTCAGAAATTAATTGGAGACATCCACCTGCCTTTTCTGTAGGGGAAAGGAGAAGACTTGTCTCCTTTTGCAGCTGAATAGTTTTCCTTAGACCTTATATTTCATAGGAGGAGAAGGGTCTGTGCTGGACCTATAATGCTTTCTGAAACGCTTTTTGCCCAGAACCCAGCATGGAGCTGCTTCTGCCACCACTGTCCTGCAGCAAGCTTTCTCTTTTGTATGATGGTGATGCCAAAGCAAATTATATTGGGGAACCCTGGGTCAATGTGATATGGTCTGTTAAAGCAAGGGAGAAGCTAATTCAGATCATTGTTATTTGTTATGCATTAAAAGCTGTGAATTAAATGCTGGAAATGAAAGATCTTAAGCTTGAGAAAGCAGAATAGATTTAGTTTCAGTGTTGAACTTGGTTCTACTGGCTGCGCAGAGAAATCTATGAAGATTTGGAACATTTAGCAGAATTGGGCTTGGCATCAAGAGATTCTGGAGTTTGAAATCAAGCCGTGCTGGTCTTGTTTCAGAAAAGTTCCCTGCCACAAATTTGAGTTTCAACTCTCTGGAATGTGCAGCACAGCCTGTGATTTGGAGGAAATTAGCAAAGAGTTAAGAACCAGGAGTAAGTGATCAAAATAGCAAAAGTTTTCATAGCACTGCTTGTGTTTTTGGAGCCACATTTACAGTGCTTGTGCTGGTGTGGGAGCTCCTGGCAGGGAGACAGCAAGGCAAAACTATTCACTATCTGACCAAACTATGCAGTGGTGGGGGAGAGGGGATCACAGACCTTATGTTGCATTAAAGATCTGCTAGTCAGGGAAAAAAATATGAGTCCCTTAATCTTGCACAGCTACTCTCTGCTCCCTTGCTTCAAGCACAGCCCCAGAGGCATAATCTAGTTGTTTCAAGAGGAGTTCTGCCCTGGAAAACATCTCCTTTCTTACTGGACAGTGCTGCCAAAGTTTACAGAAAGCCTGTATCTGCTGACTCCAGTGACAATTTCTGTCAAGCTTTCCACCACCAATTTCTATAGTGATATATGAGCAAAAAAGAACATAACTTGGCTTTCAGCTCCAGAGCTATTTTTACATGTCTGGCTGTTAAAGACAAACAAAAGAAAACATTTTCTTTCTAAATGGAGCATATTTGACATTAAAGGCCAATGAGAGATGATGCAACCAGTACTCTGATACTTATGCATACAGTTGCTTATGGAGCAGATGAAATTATTTAATGACCTGCTGACGACTTCTTCTGTCTTCCCGAAATGAAATTCAACCCTCTTCACCCCGTTGTGTGCCCCTCTGCCTGTCCCTTCAACCAAAAACCTGTGAAGGATTTTGTCTGTGAAATCTGCACCTTCCATTACCCTTTCCAGGTGCAGCAACTGGAATTCCTGAAATGAGATTCAAGGGTGTTGTGTGACTGCTGCTGCCATTATGCAGATAATTAATATAAAACAATTATGGGAAAGATAAAAAGGCACCATGTGCCTAAAAGCATTTCTCCCCCTTCTTCCCCACCCCCCAATATGCTCTGAAAGAGAAAAATAATCCTGGAAACCAATTGGTCAGGGAAAGGTTGGTATCTATTGATGCACAGAGCCCAACGTGAAGCTAGCCGCTAGCCGTCTTCCCAGGAGACTGAGGGAGGGGAAGCGAAAAGGAGGTGTGAATGTTTTTATCAGAAGGTGCTTTTCTCACGGTACCCAAGATAAAGGGGCTGACATTCTTGCAGCACTTTAATGGGGGTGGAAGAGTAACTGGATCCTGAATTAGGTGGTTCACTAATGTGCCTATTTTTTCCAGTCCAAGTAGTTCTGCCTAGGGCCTCAGGCTTCTGGAACAGTGTTTTTATGCCACTTAAGGTCTCAGATTTGTACTTTCCGAACCAAAAAATATACTAGTTTTGTAATTGATTCATCCTTGTCCTTTTTTTTTTTTAAACACTGTGCTCAGTTCAAGGGATGGTTTTGATTTTGGAGAGGTGGTGCTTTTTTCCTCTTTTTTTTTTTTTTTTTTTTTTTCCCTTGAATCAGCTCAGTTGTGATATGATGTGGTTAATTTTATTTGGATGGAAATAATTTGCTGCAGCACATAGTGTATTGAGATCCTGATTTTTTTTGTCGAGTTTACAGTCTTTTTTTCCAGTGTGGGCTGTGGTTTCATTACAGTAAGTTCCTGCTTTGGATGCAGAGACTTACGTCAGATTCAGCAGCTGCTGCTCTCTCTAAATAGGCAGTGTGCCAGTACCAAGGATTAGCTGGGTTACTGTTTGTCCCACCAGTTGTTTTAAAAATCTTTAACTGCAGAAGCATCCTTGTGTGTCATCCCTGCAACTCAGTGCCTGCTGCCCTCTATTCCTACCTTCCTTTTTATTATTTACTTTTTCATTCCCCAGGTGGTCTATTTTGCTTGCACTTTTAGTATTCAATTACTTGCTTTGAAAAATACTTTTGTAAATATATTTGTGTTTTATTTTAAGGTAGCCGCCTTACCATATAAATATTTTTCGTCCTAGGTGATTGATTCCGGAGAATGGTTTGTTTCACCTGTCACAATGGTTGCAGTATTCAGATACTGTCATTAAAATGCATAGCATAAAATCATTAAGGTTGGAAAAGATCTCTGAGATCATCAAGTCCAACCATTTCTGATCATCCAGGAGGAGAAGACAGCAGCAGTAAGCAATGCTTACCTGAAGCACAGTTTGTTTGGCTGGTGGAACCATTTTGTCAATAAAATTATCTCCATCCTGCTAGGGCCATGGCTTGAAAACTGTGGCTTTGTGCAAGTCCTGCTCGGTTCATCAGCTTCACTAATAAAGGTGAACTGAAATCCTAAACTGGCTCCTAATTTGAACTAAATAGCCCTGTTGATGCTGGTGTCTCGTAGCTGAGGAAGCCAGGGCTTTGCCTGTTGAGAGCTGCCAGAAGCACCAGGCATGGGCGTATTTCCCCAGAGGAGCCAGGTCTGGAGGCAGAGGAACCCAGGGCTGGGAACACAGCTACACCCCTGCTACTGCTTGTGCGCAGTTCCTGTGCTTCTGAGAGCATCCTGGGACATGGCTCGTGCTTCTTTCTGCTGAAATGTTCTGCAGGCTTCAGCTCTCCCCCTTGCCCAAGTTAATCGTGACAGTTTTGGAGCAGGCATGTCCTTTAGGGTGAATAGCGGGAAAGTTATTGGAAGACCATGAACACTGATACATTTGCTGCTGTCCTCCTCACAAGGCTGACAGGTTTTTGCCCCAGTTTAAGAGAGAAATCTGAATTGCAAGTGCAGCCCAAGCCAGAGCAGCCAGCTTGGACTGACTGTCTTGTACCAAAGGTGATGGTACACAAATGTATGTAGGACCTGAGGTGAGCTGTGAGGTGAGTGAGGAGAGACTGCAGTGCTGGTCCTCTGCTATGGCAGCTGCTTCCCTCCAGGCTATGGGGTTTAACCATGCCAGGTCAATTGGAGGGTGTGTTTTAAGATCCACAGATGATTTATCCTCAAAAGGAGGAAAAACATTTTGAGACCTTTAAGATACATGCTATGAGCATAACGAAGAGAGGTGTCTGGCAGGAGCAGCAAAGTTAGCTCCGCTAAGGAAGAAAATGTGACAGATTTAAGATTATGGTTTCTCTCTTCCCCTCTAAATATTCTTTGGACAGAAGGGTGTGGGTCCTCAACTCTCAAACCATGTTGTTTTTCCCCAGCAGCTGATTTTTGCCAGGTGGCTACACTTCTGATGAGAGGTGTGTGAGGAGCTGTATCATCTTGAGTTGCAATCTGTCAGCACCCGTACATGTTAGTAGGAGATGTGTATATTTAGGCTGTTAGTGTCTTGAGTGAATGAATAAGGGAAGAGCTTTTGTTCAGAACGCCTCCGGATGCTACAGCTATTGTCAGCTCTTCAGAGCTGCAGATGGGAGTGCCCTGGCAGCTGTAGCATGTACATGGCTATGCAAGTCTGTGCACTGTATACATACTTCCTAGAGTTCTTGCTGCTGCTCACTGTGATGAGCTCTGCTGCTACTGCTCTGCTGATCTGCCCAAAAGAGATGCTCTTTCTCTTCAAAAGGCTCCAAGCCTTCCTTCCCTACACTCATCTCTTGTGATTTTCCAGTGAAGAGCTCAAAGACATCATCAGGTGATGTTTTTTGGACAAGCACACTTTGGCATTTGTGCATTGGTTAGCTATGGGATGTGGCCTACCCAGAAGACTGTGCATCAGTGTGCCATGAGTAGCCACTCAATTCTTAAACATTCTTCTTCCACTGGATTTAAAATCACCTGAGGAAGCCAAAGTGATAATAAAAGGATGAGAAAAACCTCCACTCTAGTTCTACTTTAAAAAAAGACTGGACTTTTATACAGTTTTTAAAATGTAGATAAATATTGGAATGTTGCATTAATGAACACACATAGATTTAGAAGGCTTAACCATTTGAAACCTGGGAGTCCCTAGGTTACTGATGGTGATTTCATTGGGGACTTTATTCGAAGGGTATTGTGGGGGATTGTGACCCCCTGGGCAGAATGATTGAACATAAGAAACTGCAAGGAGAGATGAAATGGGAACCACCTGTTGATGGCTTAACAAGTAACTCCTATAGATAAGAGTCAGCTGCACTACCCTAATAAGTATCACCAGCCAGTTAGAAGAGGAGGTTGATTAACCAATCCCCTGCAGCCACACCAAGAGGAGAGCAGCTAATGTGAACTGTGATGAGAGCAGTCGTGAGTCTCATGATCTTGCTGCTGTGGGCAGGAGCTCTGGACCTGGGCGCTCCCTACCCCCCTGCTTGAATTCCCCCTCATCGCTGTGGGTGCTCCCCTGAACCCTGTAGCCACAGGGTATGTCTGATTTTGTTAATATATTAATATTAATTTCACAAGTAAGGAAGTTAATGTTCTCGTGCTTCTCTTGTTGGACTCTTGGGGAGTGCACGAGCCAAAAGATTCCAGTGTTGGGGTTTTTCTTTCAATTTCAGTAGTCTCTCTCTCTCTCAATAGGGTAATATGTAAGTCCTCAGTGCTCTGGATGACAGGAGGAAAAGGTGATTGTCTTTGATGCTTTGAGACCTAGGACTTACTTAGCAAGCATACTACTTAGGTGATATTCTTTGCTTTATCAAGTGCCATGTTTCATCTTATAAATGACATAGAACTACGATGGCTCATGTCTCACTGGCTTTCCCTTGAGGTAGGAAATACAAACTTGTATAATTTTCTGGAAGCATTTCATTGTCCCACGCCCGGCTACAGAAGGGTGTATAAATGATGCCTGTTTAATTCTTGGAGAACTGACATTACGATGCCACTAAAGGGTGTCCTCTGTTGATGAGAGAAAAATATGCTATCTGTCCTTAATGTTGTAGTTGATTACCTTAAAAATCAACCTAATATAAGGAAATTTTAAGAGAACGCTCAGAAAAGTTTTTAGTCAAAGGCATGAAATTAAAGTTTAGAGGTAGCCTGAGCTGTGGTAGCTGCTGTTTTATGTTGATTTATGTTTAGGTGCCAGTTAACAGCAGGATCTCAATAAAATGGTCTTATTGTTCCCCAAACACTGTTTTTATGTAACTGTTGTCTGTGGTTGGTAGGCCACGTTTTGATGATTCAGTGAACTGTTATAATGGTTTGTCTTGTCTCTGTTTCTGTATCTTTTTTTCTTGTTTTCTCCTGTCATCTTTTAAGGCCATGCTAACACACAGATGATCGTAGTATCAGTCAGGGTTGGAAGGGACCACAAGGATCATCTGGTTCCAACCCCTGCCATGGGCAGGGACACCCTACACTAGATCGGGCTGGCCAGATCAGCAACAGATCAAGTAAGAGCTGCTTGCAGGTAGCCAGCTATGGACTAGGACTTGATCCAGCAAACCATTAAGTATGGACCTAATTTTGTTCATGTCAGTCATGACTATATGTATTTTTAAAGGTGAACATATGCTTTGCTGTTTTAGTGAATCAATCTGCAAGGATATTTGTAAGGGCTGTCATGAAGAGGAAATAAGTTGCTTTTCCTTAGCAATGCTTCTTTGGTGGTGTCTATCAGAACTTTTTGGAGACGCTGGAAATTATTTTATGCTTTATTACAACAGGGAAATCCAACATATTTTTCTGCAAATAAGATTCATAAGTCCAGTCTGACTTAACTCAAAATTTGGGAAGAGGTGCCTGTGTCAGGCTTGGACAAATGTCAAAAGTTTAGAGCCCAGTGAGTTTCATGCTGTTTGTGGAAGGACTCTTGCTTCTGTAGAGACGAGTAAGACTCTTCAAAATGCATAGCTAGTTGTCCTCTCAAAGATATATTCCTCATGTTACCAAATTTTATTTTATGTCCTTATAACACAAAATGTGTCCCACCTGATCATGGCATGTTTGTAACAACAAATGATTCTTCTCTTTAAAGGGGGATGTTGCTGTTTCTGGACTAGTTTCTGCAGTGGGTGAGGAAGGCCACCTAGCTCTTCTACTGTAATAACATACATTTCTTTAGATTTGAGAAGATGGGGGGGGGGGAAAGAATTCCCTGTTCACATTGTATTTCTTGCTGCTCTTAGAATGTGTTAGAGTTTGGGGGCTTCACTATAGCATGATACTTGAAATAAAGTACACATTCATTAAACACCAGAGAAAGAAAAATGATGCTTGTTGTAGTCATATAATTTCAGCCTGTAGTTTATTGTAGATATGAAGTTAAAACTGTACTTTTGAAGTGTTCTAAAACAGCTGAAACCAAGACAGTAAGTTAAAGTATTTAATGTCAGTTTCTTTTATAAATGCCACAGATAGCTCATTAGTGTTGTCTGATTTTGCTTTATACTGGGATTAAAGAAAGTTGTATGTGCCAATTGATGTAGAAAGGTTTATTCAAAGAATAAGGATTAAAAATAAAATCCTTCTCAAATGTTTTTAAGAACCCAGACCATACATATTTTACACAATATTTAGTAATGTACCCTCTTTTTGTAAATAAATCAAGATCAGCCTGATTTCCTTGGTATAAAAAATATTAACACAACCGTGTAGCATTTGAAATATAGAAAATTCAAATCTTTGCTATCAAGACAGGTGTAGTGTTGCCACCATTTACAGATGTTAGTATAGAATGCATCAAAACAAGAGCATTACACTTGTAAACTGAAATTTATTCTTTTGAATATTGTTTGAAGGTAGAGCAGAAATGGAATAGAGAACGATCTATTGTGTGGTAGGCTGTAATGGTTGCAGTCTTCATTATGAGTTCAGCACTGGGAAACTGCAGAGTCCTAGACAGTTATGGCTGTAGTAAAGATGGTGTTTGTCTTGCTTTAATTCGCATGCAAAATAGTTATGCTGATGACTTCACCACTTTGAGAATTCACCAGTTCTTCTCTCAAGACTAATAATACCCTTAAAGACCAGATTTCAGGAAGAGGTGCATCAGCTTACATGAGGGCTCCTTTAGAATTACTAAGACTGAAAATTCAAGTCAATAATCTTTTTTTTTTCCCAGTAACCTGAAAGGGAATTATAAAATGGTATGAAGACATTGTTTCATACATAAGAAACAATCTTGACGTTAGGCTTGTATGCTGTCTATAAACCTCACAGCTTCTGAGGCTACTGGTGCTTTTGTGCTTTGATAAAGCAGCATTACTGCAGTGTGTTAATCTTACAAAGTGGACCTTATGAAACATCACTTGAAAAAGCCCTCTGAAGAGAATCCAGGTGAAGATACTGAGTAAAATTCTGTTTTCCTTTTTTGCCGTTGAAGATGGCAATTCATGTGGTCTTCTTGATCTTCTCGCGTTTAGTCATTCAGCATAAAGCATAAAGCTCTCTATTGGAGCCTCCATACAGCCAGTGATTGCTTTCCTACTATGCTGAGTAGGGCTGCTTCTGAGCTGTGACTGTATCTAATCAGCAGAGTGGGCTGACTTCACACCAGTTATCGAAAACAGATTTTCATAGGGCTTCTTTGATGGTACATATCCAACCAGAATTCTTGCATGTTGTAGTATGCATTCCTATTGAGAAATGTTTAGAAATACATGTACAGTATTGACCATACAAATATGGGTTTGTAATACTTCTTAGCATATTCATTATGAATTCTTGAAGTGTTAAGTTATCTCTGTCCTACAGTATATCTGTGCTGAGCAAACCATGGCTGGGGGCCAAATCCATTTTACAGCTATCCAAAACAGTCTTGTGACCAATCAATCAAGTTTGCACTTAGAAGATGCCCATAGCATAAGCACCTAAGGCAATGTGCATAATCCATACTAAAATAAATACTATATACTATCTCTGACTAGTGAAGCCAGGTGAAATTAGACACGTGCCTCTGAGGTTGTAGTAGATAAAGGAATCAGGTTCTGTAGGAGGAGATGATTAACACATAGTACAAATGCACACAATTCATAAGCAGTCGCACTTGGGAGATGTGAATGGAAAATTGATTGAATGTCTGAAGGGAGCGAAAGGGTAGTGAATAAGAAGGGTTTATAAATGGGACACAATCAGGTCGCTGAAACTTCTTCTGCAAATTAATGTTTAGCTCCATGGAGAAGTCTACCCTTTCTTCTATCACAATCACAACTCCATGAGCTTCAATTACTTCAAAATTTACCTGCTGTTGGGTGAGGGGTATTGACTGTAAGCGTGGACAGGCTTATCAGATCTTGCAGTGAGAGCACTGTGTATTGGTGAAGTGTGCAGCTTGGCAGCCTCCCTTTTTTCTTTTCTTTTTTTTTTTTTTTTTTTTTTTTTTTAAGGCAATGAACTGTTATCATGAATGAGAATCATTAAAGAAAAATAAAAAGGGGAAAAACCTACAGTCTGCAGGGGTATGGATACTGCAGTTTTAAAAAAAAAAAAAAAAAAAAAAAAAAAAAACCTGAGGGAGGGGCTTTACCCTGTTTGATCTTGCCACTCCCATTGCACCCTTCCAACATCGTCTGCTTCCCTTCCCAGCCATGGGAGGTGGGCCTGAAAATCAGCTTGATTTGCGCTGTGCTGCTGCTTGCTGCTACCTGTCTTGGATATCATTGGTCAAGGTCCCTAGGTGGCCCTCAGTAATTGCCAGGGTCCTTGGGTGGTTGCCAATATTTGCCTCTTTGCATGAGCCTGAGCTCCAGCTGTTTTCCATTAAGCATCTTCACCTCCTCCTAGCTCCCCAAGTCTCTCATTTTCCCAGTCTAACCATCCCATGTGCAGGAGCGCAGCATGTGATCCAGCTCCTACTCTGTTGTTCTGTCTCCTGTCTGTACCAGATGCCAGTAGAAAGGAGCAGGTTTGTGTTTGAGCAGCCGAATGTTCAATTTTTCTCCCCCCAAATTACCTACCACCCATGAATTTTCACTATGTAAATTACTTGATTTTGCCCGTGACACCCCAAGCTCTCAGCTCTTGGTTGACTGTGTGTGCAGCTCTTGAGTTTCCAGCTGCTCCATGAGTGTGGAGCAATGATCGAAAGCAAGCGATGTGTGTCTTGAGAAGGGGTGAAATGGTTTAGAGAGTGCAGAATTTATTCTAATACATGAATCTATTTAACGTGCAGGTAGAAAAAAAAATGCATCCTGTTTTGCTAATCCTTGGCTGGATGTTTGACAGCCTTCTGGAACTTTTTTTCTAGCCTTTTCAGCTTTCCTTGATAAAGATGCAAAAAAAGACAGACACGTACAAAAGGACTGTATGTAGTGTATAACTCATTTTGTAGAGCTAGAACATCAAGCTGAATGTGCCATTGATTTACCCTGGCATTAATTCCTGGTGAGCAGCTCATTTTCAAAGTAGCTACCAGTTGGCATATTTGCAGGAGCATTGAATTCTGGCACGCAGTCACTGTTGTGTTAAAAACATGATGTGCAGCAAGTCTGGAGAGCCTTTGAAAGTGAGATATCAATAGAAGCCATGAGTTGCATTGTTACTCTGAGTATGTACAGCATAAAAAACCCACGCGGAGTGAGTCGTGTATGTTACCAACAGTGTGCAGTGTAAGGCATGGATTTTTCTTGCAAAAATGTGATAGTGATGTCATATTTATTAAAGAATTGCACTCAAAGCCACTTTTAAGTCCATATGGTAACTGGTATGATTGCCTTAAAAACAATAGCATAATTGTGGGTATTCTGTCTTTACAGGATTGAATGTGCAACAAACATTGCTTGTGAGCAGCAAATTTTCATGAGAAATGACAGCTAGTTTAGAACCCAAATTATAGCTTATTTATTGTGTGTATACATTTGAGCTGGGCATAAAATTGAAAAAGAATGACATCTGCAAAAGAACTATCTCGCTGTTATTTTGCAAAAAAATAGTTGTATACCAATAAGAATGAGTTGGTTGGAAATAACATTTCTGTGAAAGAGGATATTTCTACAGAGTTCCTCTAACTGCAGAATGTACTGAGTACCAAGGCTTTTTCCCTTGTAGGGAGAAAAGGAAGATAAAAAATGGGGCAGCTCCTTCAGAATTTGACCTTTTTCAGTAGTGGAAAGCTGTAGTGGAAAATGTTGAGCTAAAAGAGATGGCTAACCATCACCTCAGTAAAGCAAGGAGATGAAAGGAGCTGCTGAATGTTTACTGTATTTTGTATGGATCTTGTAATGGAAAGTCTCTGCCTTGGGATTTGGCAAGGGCAGCACCCATGTCAGATTATCCCAAACATTAGGTATGAGAGTGAGTTGAGTGGAAGGGCCTAGTTGGGAGAAGGTTAACTCCAGACTAGGATTCTCTTTTCCTTACTTTTCTGTGTTTTTTTCTGAATCTCTACCTGTCTGAGAGAGTGGTAAGTACCACTTAAAAATTTAAATCCAGCCTTTCACATGCTGCAATCTTGATGTTGGAAATCATGGCCAGGTCTTTAGGCTAGGTTGCAAACAGAAGTAGTATAGGGAGTGTGTTAATTGAAAGTTAGTTTTATAAGTTAGAAAGTTAGAGGTTTTAGGAAGTCATTGAAGGTCACAGAAAATCCAAAGCTTCCACATTGTTATTGCAGAGAGTGGCACCCTCTCACAGGAGTGAAGAAATGTGAGGTGGGAACTTGTAAAGCTGTATTAAGAAGGTGTGGGGGGAGAGGAATTAAGATGCTTCATTGCTGCAGATGAGCTAGTGTGGTTTCCAAGAAGCTGGGGGGAAAAGTACATGCATCACAGACGAACAGACATTTCATAGCAGGGCTTATAAAGCATTAAAATGCAGGCACAACTGCTGTACAAACACAAACCTGGGCTCTTGCATAAAGAGAGGAACTTTCCTTCTGTGTGAGGGATCTCCGCACAAAAGGACGTTTTAAAATATGAGAAGGTTGTTAGAAACTGGTTCCCTGGCATAAATTAATGTAAAATTTCTGGTGTGTGCTGTGAGTGTCCCATTGGTTGTGTCTCACTGAGATCTTAAACCTGGAATAAGGGTGACAGCTCAGATTTACCCTGCAGTGATTCTCTGACAACACTATTGGACAAATTCCCTGCAAGAGAGGAGAAAGGTTGATCAGAGATAAACTAGGCTGTGAAAAGCAACTTTGGCAATTCCGAAAATCCTGAACACTGAAGGAAAAGTGGCTGTGAACGGAAATTCTGATTGACCCCTCTTTAGGTTTTGTGTTGCATTGCAGTAGGTAGTGTCTCTCTGGACGCAGTGGATAAAGGGCCATTGCCCTGAAGGCTGCTGGGTTGTATATGATAGAGAAATGCAGGGAGGAGTGATGGGGAAAAGGAGAATTCAGGGAGCAGGAAGGTTTTAAGTTTCTTGAAGGCATCATTTCTGGCATGGGCTCAGGGGTTTTATCCAGATTTAAACTCTCTTAATGCCTCATCCTTATTTTCTTTGTGTGCAGCTGAGTACAATGAGGGACTTGGTTTTGAGTTTTCGGAAGGCTGTAGCCATGTAAAGTGAAGATGAAAGCCTATGAAAGGTGGGGTACATGGCCATTGTCACAGACAGAGGTATCTTACAAAGCTGTTGCCCAAGCTGCTCACTCCTGTGGCTCTGCGGCTGCTTGGCACCCTCTATGATCACTCGGGATCATGTACAGAGCCAGCAAATTCTCGGGAGTCTCTGGCTGCACACTGCTGGTGCCTTCTGGTCATGAAAACAAGTGTCTGCTTGGAAATCCAGCAGCAGAGAGTTTGTGCTGTAACAATTGACATAGCAGAGAGAACTCTCATCTGTGTGGAGAAGATATTTCCAGGACAGGAGTTTCCAGAACAGTTGTGGACAGAAGTATCATATGATGGCTTGCTTTGAAAATACTTTGTAAACTCGGACCTCTTCCCAGCTCCGTGAAGGGTGGGGGGAGTGAAGTCACCCAACAAAAACAGTTTTAGGCTTTTTGTGAGGTTTTGTTTTGGTGTTTTGTTTTGGTCTTTTTTGGGGGGGTGTGTGGTTTTTCAGGATTATTTTAAATATAGTGGTATGCCAAATTCCTTGAATGGCAAATACTGGCAGATTGTGTCATACCTCTTCTGTGATAGGAATGATTGCCAACCGCGTGACACTGAGGTGTTGATTATTTATGCAGTGATAGTTGTGCTTAAGTAGCTTTAAATTGTGTGGATCTTGTTAATCTCTCTGAAAAAAAAATCCACAGCAAAACAAAACCCAATAAAACAACCCATGCCATTATAAAACGCTGTGGAGTATAATGGCCTTGGGTTTTATTCTGTGGATGCATGATTTTTGATTGCTTTTTTACTTTTACCGTAGCTATGAAATGGTGGTTGGCACTAGTAATTTGATGGAAACACTTGAAAAATTATAGCCAAGTTACTCGGTTTTGTCTGTAGCCTTGGATGTGAGTTAGAGCAAAGCTTAAAAAAAATGCATTTTGCAAATGGCCAGAGCTCCTTACCTAATGCACTGAATTATGGATGGAAAGAAATGCTGTAGTGGGTTAATATGAGTATAATGGCTGATCCTATTGGGATCATCTTTAAAATGTGTGCGTCCAAAGTATCATCTAAGGTGTAATTTCGAGGCTGTATCCATTCCAATGTTGGCATTAGTGTGGAAATTATTTTACTGAATTCTGGAGTGCTTTGCCTAGAAATCCGACAAATAAGGTTATGTTCGACAGAAAAAGTGATCCTTTTTTTCCTCAGCAGTAACATCAATGTATTTTTCCATTGGCATGGAAGCCTATTTGTAATTTAAAAGACTAAAGGACTGCTTTTCCTTTAGGAAAAGGTCATGTGATCAAAAATTTGAAGTTAAAATGGAAAAAAAAAAAATCCTGGAGCTGATGGTGAATTTTGCTTCTAGGGGAGAAAAACAAAATACCTTTCTTAGCATGAAATAGTTGGACCTGAAACAGCGTCCTAGTTCTGATTTTTGCTATCATAAGTCTGTATTAAAATATATATATGTATATCTAGAACAAAATGTTACACTGAAACTAAAAAAGTAGATTTTTTTTTTTTTTTTTTCCAGGAATGAGTTGCAGAAGCTTGTGACTGTCTTTTGGCTTTTTTCCACTTTAGAAGATGAAAGGGTTTAGATGTGGAATATTTGGCATAACAGAAAATAGAATTCCATCTAAAATCTAGTCTTTGCAAATCAGTCAGGTCAACTATTGTAATTTTTTTTAAATTTTTTTTTTTTAATGCCAGAGTTTGCAAGAAGGATCTGCTGGTTGGGTGTTATAATTAGGAATTGAGGCAATAAATTGTATTACTTAAAGAAGTTTTAGTATGTAAGCAAAATAATGTATTTCTAAGATGCTATGACAGGTTTGCTAAGACTGGTTTGACTGTCCTCATTTCCCAATTTAGGAGTTACTCCAAGATGTTATAACTACTGCTACTTCACTCCTGCTGTTTGACTTTGGTTTGCATGAAGCTGGTTTTGGCAGGTGAAGGAGTCATCTATTGTGATGAATCTTTTGAAGAATTAATTTAGGAATCAGTCTTTCAGGGTTATTTTTAGTGGCGGAACTGACTCAAAGAGGAAACAAAAACTCTTGCTGATTACATCTGTCCAAATTGTATAGGTGCATAATGTCATTCATTAGGCTGATACAGGTCTTGCTAGAGTTTCCACTTCAGCTGGAAGACTTTCTTTCACTTAACTGGGCATTAAATGTATTACACGTAAAACCTCGACAGGTCTGTAATTAAATGGCTGTGACTCTGAACTCTCTTGTGTCGTCTTGGTGTTATCATCTGCATCTGAGACTTGTCTGCAGACTTGGTGGTGGTGAGAATGGGCTGAAATGTGCAGTGTGACCCAGTAACCCTTTATGCCAGCAGGAAAGGAGGTGCAATAACAATCAAACCAGACTATACTGAAAAGAACAGTATTTCATCTATAGAAAGAGACACAAGGAACTAGGATAATTTCCGAAGTGATCCATTAATTTTCCTTATTAAGTTCCAAACATTACAGAGGAAGTTTGTTATATAAATTGCACTGCTTATCCAAAATCAGTTTTCGAGTGAGCATTCTGGTGCCAAAGCCTATTTGCTCTTACATTTAGGAGTGTGTCATCAAGAGTTTTGGTAGAAGATGAAGAATGACATTGCTGTGGTATAATACACACACCAGATGGGATTTGCACTGAAATACTGGTAACCACAAAAAGTAGAGAATTTCCCCTGCCAATTTGCATTCTCAGAGATGTTCCAACATGGGTTTAAGAGGAGAAGCTCCTGCTTGATACAATATAAGCTGAGTTTTGCTTTTTGCCTTGGTGGCTCAAGATCAATCAGCAGCTCTCCTCAGGAAGCAGATACTGCAAAAAGTCCCCCAACAAGTGCAGTATAAAGTGATCTGGTTTGCTGTGTTTACTTTCAGGTGAATGCCAAAAGTAAAAAAATTTTAATGGCTGATCATTTAATTATTTGTATAATCAACTCAGTTGAAATAGCATACTGGTTTAAGGCCTGTTTTTAAATATAACCTATTTAGGCTAGAAAGGAACTTGAAAATAAAACGTCAGAATCTTCCTGTATTTGCAGACAAACACCTGCATATTCCCACTGAGTAATTCAGCTACTTAAATATTCTTTGCTCTTCTGGTTCTGTATCTGCCTGTGATCTTTGGGATGATTCCTTGGAGATCAAGGAGTCAAGCCAACCAACACAAATATAAAAGCGTTGACAGCAGAGGAGAAATCTGCTTCTTTGCAATCTTAATCTATGGTTTGTCTGGGTTTCAGCATTGCACGAACACCTGAAGGGCTGGAGGTACAACCATTGGATTTCTTTCTTTCTGAATGTAACATTGAAGTGAAAATAGAAAGCTGTTATCTTAAATTAGCAAAACCCTTTGTAATTCTTCTTTAATTCTTGCTGGTTCATTAGGCTGTTTGTATCAGTTTGACTCGGTACTAATTTAAATAATTAACTTTTCTTTTTTCTTTTTCTTATTCATCCCATCAGCGTAAGGAATATTTTTGCTTTGAGAAAGAATGTAGATGCTGTCAACAGAAATGGATTTTTAAATTGTGTTTGTCACCTTGACTTTGCCAGAGAGGTTGATAGCCCTTAAACATTGTGGGAAGAGAAACCACTATGGTCATTTTTCAAAACTTAGAACAAAGGATGCTGTCTCCTTACAGATGAATATGTAGAATAGAGTAGATTAGATGGTGTTGGTTGATAGGTTGGACTTGATGATCTCAAAGGTCTCTTCCAACCTGGTTAATTCTAATCTAATATTTAATATGATCTAAAAAAATTGCACATTGAGAGCAGCAGCAATGCATGAGGAAAAAGAGTTGTACAGATTAAAATATATTTATAAAGAAGAATATTTTCTGATGAAAAGTAATTATCTTTGTATGCTATTCTGCAAGTCTCATGCTTAAAATTTGGCATGAATCATCCAGGAAGGTTCTTTAATTCATGAAAATTACATGGATATGAATGTCTTGCCTCATATTTGTCAATTTAAATTTATTTCCTGCAATAGGAAAGTAAAAAGATTTTTCTTATTTAAGCAATGTTTTGTTTGGAATTCATTTGTTTTCAGTCTGTCATCAGTTAAAGAAGAACTTGCAGAGGCGAGTTGCATGCCCATATGCCAAGATGATCAGGTCAAATTTCTGTGACTTGTAAAGTCTTTTTATTATAAATATATTAAAGACTATTCCATCTCATCAGAATCAAATTACAGCAAATACTTGCTTTATCCAAGATCCTCTCTTCCCCAGGAGCCCTTCATCATTAGTTCTAACACTACCTAAAAATACTAATGAATTTTAAAATGCCAAAGGCAGAATTTTAGCTGACTGTATTTAGTGCCCTTTTTTTTTTTTTCCCTTTTTCTTCCCTGTGGGTGATTCAGGCTCACTTGTTTTTCTTTAAGTTGAGCGTTTCTGGAGGCTTTTCTGTTTGCACACTTTGCATGTGATGCCTTCCAGGGTAAGGCCCATGCCATTGAAGGTTTGTCAGGTTAATAAAGAAAAAGCAAACTTTTGTGTCAAAGCTGAAGCTGGAAAGGATGTAAAAGCATCTGTATTCCATTTGCTATAAATAAGGCACACAGCAGAAAAGTCTTATTTCATAAGGTCATTGATTAGCTCATTCCTGTGTCATTTGGGTGGGAATATTCAAACTGCTGTGAGTGTTCCCCACCAAGTTTCAGCTTTCTGTTGCCTTTATGGTCTAAAATTGACCACTTAAAATCAGTGTTGAGTTTGAGAACCATGGACAAAAATAAGCAATTTGATTATTCAGTTGTGAATGATGTAAATAATTCTCTTGGGGGTTGAGACTTTAGATAAAACTATACACTATACAAAACTTTCCCCCTCCACTTAGCAAAACAAAAAGAGGCAAGGGTCAGAGGAGATGATTCTGTTTTTTCAAAACAACTTGGTTTTTCTTTTTCATGTTCCTGTGAAAAATCCATTTGCTTCTAACTATCATAGATGATAACCCAAGGTTTAGCAAAATTGCTTTGCCTGGACTAGAGGTAACTGCTACTCTCTCATGTGGTTATTGATTGAAACAATGTGTAGCCTAGGAAAGGGGGGAACAGAAAATGTGGAAGCCCAACTGGGGAAAATAAGCAACTTCTTAGCCTCAAAGAACCCCACTGTATTTATGTGTGCTCACAGCCCAGGCAGTCAGCTGTGTCCTGGGCTGCATCAAACGATGCTTCACCAGCAGGTCAGGCGAGGTGATTCTCCCCTTCTCCACTCTGGTGAGACCTCACTTGAAGTCCCTTGTGCAGTTCTGGAGTCCTCAGCACCAGAAAGACGTGGACCTCTTGGTCCAGAGGAGGCCACAAAAATGAGATCTAGAACACGTCTCCTATGAAAAAAGACTGAGAGTTGGGGTTGTTCAGCCTGGAGGAGAGAAGGCTTCAAGGAGACCTTACTGCAGCCTTTCAATACTTAAAAAGGGGGCCTATAAGAAAGATGTGGACAGTCTTTTTTCACAACAGACCTTGCTTTAAAAAAAAACAACCAAAAAACCAGAATAATGGCTTTAAGCTAAAAGATACGAGATTTAGTCTAGATGTAAGGAAGAGATGTTTTTACAATGAGGCAGGTGAAACACTGGCAGAAATTGCTCAGTGAGATGGTGGAAGCCTCATCTCAGGAAACATCCAAAGTCAGATTGGAAGGGGCTCTGGGCAACTTCATCTAGTTGAAGATGTCACTGCTTACTGCAGGGGGTTTGAACTAGCTGACCTTTAAAGGTCTCTTCCAACCCAAAACATTCTGTGATTTGATGATTCCTCATGTCTCTGGAAGGAATGTCTACAGATGTGCTACAGAAAACTTTCTTGTTGGAGACATAGAGGCTGTGTCTGAAGATAAAGAGGTTATGAAGCAAACGGACAAAACCAGCAGTGACATGTTTCCAAGATGATGTGATGCTTCTCAAACATTGTGAAGGTGCTCAAGAGTGAAAGAGGTGAATTACTGATGGTGTAAACGCTTGGCTAAAGTGGGTTGGTGTGTAAGGTGGCAGATGTAATGTCATGCTTTTGAATGCTACGTTGGGAAAGCTGAAGACTGCAAGCCTGCACGCTTCCTATGTTCTCAGCAAGTTATTAAAAAGTGTAATAAAACTGAAACTTTTAACACCTGCATAAATAGAGTTAGTGCCAGGTTTGGAGCAAGCAAAAGCCAGGCTTTTTATGCAATAGGAACTATGCTTGTGAAACTTGTTGCCAAAGGGTATGGCAGATACTTACGGTTTAAAGAGAGGCTGGATAAGTTCATGGGCAAAAAACCCTTTGAGGATTATTTAGAAACTACGGAAAACTCAAGAGGAACTCTCTAAGCTGAAAGTGTCTGTAGTTTTAGGAAGAATGACCATATTTGGGAATATTGTGCCTGATTACCCTCATACTTTTTCTTGCTCATCTTTTCATGACATCTGTTAGAAGCAGGATCTCGGGCTAGGTGGATCTTTGCTTTGAAATGGTACTGCAGTTCTCATGGTCTTTTCTTCCAGAATACCATCTGCCACATAGGAAAGGCTAGTTACAAAAATAAACCAGCAAATGGCAGAAAACACAGTCTATTAGAAAAATCCTGTGGCGGTATGTGGGAAGAGGTCAGCAGACCAGTCACGTCTCTGTCATGTTGTCTTGCCATACTCTTTCTCTCTGCGGAACAATGCTGAGTTGTTAAGAAGAGGGCAAAGAAATACTGAAGAGTGATTAGGGTAGGGCCTCTGAGTTTGTGCTCATCTGGAGCCTTGAAAGGAATTGCAGTTTGTAGCTTATCCCATGCTCTGGCTTAGGGTACAAAAGGTGTGGGTTGGAATGTCTAGAGGGAAGTTGGAGGTCAGATAATGGTATTTGGTTTCATTTGGTGCTTTGCATTCCTTACTCCTGATTACCTATCATTAGCCCTGTGCTTGTGCCTCGCTGCTTTCTGTGAGCTGCATTAGCTCTTCGGTTGGGGTTAGTCTCTGCTCGGTTCCCAGGCTGGTGTATGGAAAAGGGAGGAAGAGGTACTTCTCCCGGGGGCAGGACCTTTCAGATCTGGTTGTGCTGCTTCTGTACGAAGTGGCAGGCTGTCTTTTGCTGAGATTAGTGGGCATGAGCTTGTCAGCAGAAGCACTCATTTTCTGGAAGCAGGACGTGGAAAAAGCAATTGCAAGGGGCAGGATAAAACATGATCTAGTGAAAAGTTGAGTATGAAAAGCAAAGTGGATTTTAAACTCGAAGTCTCCATGTTACTGCAAAGTAATCTGTACTGAAAAGTACCAAGCTTGCTTACCAAATCATCCTTTTGAGTATAAACGACACACACAGCCTCAGTTTTACTTCAGTTAGTTTCCTTGTGATATCTTTGAGGGCCTGAGTTTCTAGAATCAGGCTATGTATTGATTTCCTTTACTGTCATTTTGCAAGAAGAGGCTGTATTTTGCATCTTTTTATTTTTCGGTTCCTGAGGCTGTAAATCAGAGAAGTGCTGTATGGAACTTGAAGCCCAGAGGTTTTTAGCTTCCATGTCTCCATTTGTTGGAGTAGTGAAATTGTACAGTTAGGGAAATTCTATTAAATTTTCCACATTAACTGATTGCATTTGTATGACTTTGGGAATCTTTGGGTTGTATTAAATTAGGATTTCTACAGAACCCTTATGGAAATTGATACTTCACTGTACAGAATGGTGTGAATCCTGTCCATACATCAATGAAATGCATGTTTAACTGAGCAGGATAGTGGAGAGGGTGGGGAGTAAAGCAGATTGTATGAGGGTCTTCACCATATTGATTATGTGAACAAGGAAATGGCCTTTTCTGTTCAGGGCATTTTGGAAGCATCATGTTTTGTGAAGAGTATCTGAACAATTTTATTTCCAAATCGTTTAAGGGAAAAGTATCTCTATTCTGCCTGTTGTAGAAAAAAGAGCTGATCTATGTCCACCCACTCAAAATAAAACTGCATTGGTAGATTAGAACTGGGTCTCCTGAGGACTTTCCTTCTAAGGTAGATCACTTCTCTCATACCTTTGGTCCACAAGTGCCTCTTAATAAAAGCTGCACTTGATTTCCTTCAGAAGAGCTTCTGAGATCCCAAGTACCCAAGCTCTACTGACATCCACAAACCAGATCTACTGTGGCATTTCCTACCTGGAGCTAAACTATGCATGCCATTTTCTGCAGTTTGCTCTGTGCTACTAAGTGCTCAGTATTTTCTGTGCCTTCATATTTAAGAGCTGCTGGACAGTGTTGTTTCTCAAATATGATTTCTCAGTCTCTCTTTTCCAGGTGATGTACGATGGTATTAAATTTCTGGTTAAAACATTGTTTATAATCTTCACTGCACACAGTTACAGAGCCCTGCTTCCCCCTGAGGAGTTCCTGTAGAGCAGGTGGCAGGATGCTGGCAGATTAATTTATGTCGCAAAGCCTCCAATTCAGTCCTTAATTCAGATTTCCACTGTCTGCTTCTGCAGCTAGAAATTGGATGTTGCCATCAGTATTTCCTTCATGGAAATACAGGATAAAAATTAGACAAATGATCTTAAGTAAGAATACTTGGGATGTTAATCTAAATGTTAGTTTTCAGTTAGAGGTGGAAGAGTCGTTTGACTTATTACAGTTGAAATGCAATTGCGATGTAGGATTTGCTTGTTAATCACATAAACAAGTGGAAGAATGGATGGGGAGAGTAAAGTTAATTTGAGAAGAGATAACTCTTCAGAGACAAATCTTAAATCTAGCTGAACCAAGGAGGTTAATGTAGTACTCTCTGAGCACTAAATGTAACTTTTTCGGTATTTATTTCCTGGAGGCTGATTAAATTGTCTAGTCTCAAGGGAGCAAGTGTTGTTTTTTTTCACATTGTGATAATGATTGGTATTCAATATCCAATTTAGGTTGTTTGTTTAAGTCAACATTTGTGATGCATCCTGGTGAGTGAAACTTTTTTGCATGTGCTTCTGAGTTATAGTTGAAAAATTGTATAATATCTAATCTTAATAGTGCATGCAGACATTTCTCTTGCATCTTACATCTGTTTTCCAATAAATATTATGATTCCACAACATGTATTTGCAGCTTCATAATTACATTGCTAACTCTTAGAGGACACCGAGGGGCAAACTTCAAATGGTCTATATGGTGTTCAGTAAAATGTTCTGAAGGGCTTTGTTTTTTGAAAGAAATTATCATAATGCATAGGGAAAGATAATGGCTATTCTTCAATCAGGATATATCCCAGTCTCATGTGACCTTTTAACTCCCAAACTATCAGATAAGGTTTTCTAGTTAGCAGCTACATTCCCTCTCAAGCGAAAGCTTTGATAAATTCATTTAAATCTGAAAGTTTCTTGACTACCCAGGGGTGTGTTGTAGATGTCTTTCACGAAGGATGACTTTGAAAAATGGATGGTTGGGCTCAATGATCTTAGACATCTTTTCCAACTGAAATGATTCTATGATTTTAAAGGAGTTGGGAAGTGGCAGGCAATATTTACTGGGGCAATGAAAACAGTGCTATTTTCTCAAATGTGAAGCCTGCTTTAGGCATTTACATCGAATAGCTGCTTGTTTACATATTTGCCTTCTTTCTAACTTAAGCCACTTTAATCCGGTAACTGGAAACTGAAAATGAAAGGCAAAAGGTCATACTGCACTGGAAAGCTGGATAGCAAATGGTAAGAGGGCAGCTTGATAGAGAAGCAGGTGGAGCAGGGGGCGTGTAGGAAGGCAAACTGGTTCAGCAACCTAGACCTGTGGGGGGAATAAAGCAGCTGGGAGAGGAAATGGAGCAGAAAGGAGTACTTGGTAGAGGTTGTGGTTGTGAAAGAAAAAGTCATGTGTAGAGAGGAAAGGTAGGGATTAGGTCAAAGAGAAGAAAGCATGGGTGGGACTCGACAGGCATGAATGCTGAAACGGGATGGCTTTCCTCTGAAAGAAAGTCTTGGGAGATAGATGATGCTCATTGGCTCAGATAACACCATCTCATTCAGGCTCAAGATTATTTCTATGCTCAGCAGTAGCATAGAAAGGGTTGCTTTCAATTAAGTATTATAGAGTGTGGTGGATGTTTGGGGTGCAGTTGTCTTTATTTAAACATATGTGCCGTCATGGAAGGATGAAATGTCCTAGGAGACAATCCCTTGCAGGAGCCCCCGGCTAGATAGTACAGTAAAAGTATAGCTGCTACGTTTAAGTTCATACAAGCTGACTTAAACTTGTATTTGTGGGTGAAAACCTGGTCTGGATCAGTCACTAATGCATTTTAATTTACCTGTGACAGCACCTGCTGGGTGCTGGAGTTCTCCCACTGTACCTGCTGTGCGCTTCCGAGGGCTCACTTAATTTTGAACTCTGGATTTCTGCTAGAGGATTACTGTGGGTGAAAACCTGGACTTTTCCAGTGTGTTGTTTGCTTGCATTGCACCAAAAGGAAAATGCTGACATTGCTCCCAGACTGCAGTAACCTCTTACTCCTCAAGATTTTGAAAACTGATGTCAGCTGTCCCTTATCCTACTCCAGAGTGCAGATTGCCAGCTCTGCATATATGTGAAGTAAATGCTAGAAAGCTTATAGGTTAAATGCTGGTTTTGAACCTAAAGGAAGATTTTCACAAAAGCTGGCTAGGTCCTTCATACCATTGGTAGAAAGAGGGAGATTGCGTCACAAGATGGGAAAGTCTCATGGCTACATCCACTGTGTGTTCCACAGTGTGTGTTGCTTTTTAGAAGGACTGATGACTACCCAGGGAACCAAGGAGAGCAGTACATTATGCTAAAATGATTATTTGTGAATGCCCTTTGATATATAATAGTCCAAACACCGTCATTTACAAATTCCCAATTTGCTTTCCACTCATGTGGCTTCAGCACCATTAGTTAAAGTTGGTTGGTTTCAGCAAACATTTTTTGTCATTATATGTATTTGCTATTGCGTTCTTCAAGTGTAAATCATGGAAAAGTCAAAGCATTAAGTGGTTGAGAAGTAATAAAAATACCTCAACCTGATATTCTAGAGATGATATATACCCAGCCATTTGCAAAAAGAGAATAAAATGGGAGAAAGAAGAAAGGACTATCAGCTGGGAGATATCTTATGTGTTCCTGGCAGCTTTGGAAACTGCTATAACGTTTAGTTGTCTGCTTTTCCAGCAAGAGAAAGTAATATTTTTTTCAATGTAATGAATTTCATAAATAAGTGATATTACACAGAATTTTTAGTTACAGCTTATTTTCACTGTGGCTGAGGGAAAAACCCGAACAAACCAAACCCCAAGTATTTCTTGTTTAACACAATACAAGCTGTTCATTTAGCTTTAAAAATAAGCCTTTGGGATGCAGCAAGTTTTCTTTTAGTTTCTAGACATTCAAGAAGATGTCCCGTGAATAAACAATATTTTGCATCTTTTCTCATGGATTTTGTTCCTTCTGGTGAGCTTTTTAAATGCTATGTTAAAGTGGAACATGTAATTATTGTTTTAAGTAAAGGCTTTCACATGTGAGTACAATATGAGTCATAAATGGTCACTGTCCATTACTAAATAGATTATATTCATAGAGGATTCTTAACAGATACTGCTATAACCTGGTTTACACCTTGGGAAATAATGCAGGATTCCATTCCATCTTGTTGACTCATCATCAGCCCTGCTAAAAGCTGATGGCCATCAGGGTCTTATGCCTCTCCCATGTCTGTATGTGTGGTTTTCCTGTTGAATATGATTTTGATGACAAATTGAATGAAAATTCATACATGGAATAATACTTTTACACTATGGCAATGGTATCAAAACATTGCTGCTCTTCCTGCACTCATTTTTCTTTTACAGGGGACTCTGAGAGATTTGCTAAAGTAGAGAATTGATTTTTGTTGGAGTTGGGTTTTATTTTTTTATTTCACTTGATCTACAGGCTCAGCATGGATCAAATGTCCTAAGACAAAAATTATGCATATATTAAAATTAACTAGAACTGCCCCTAAATAAATAAGCAAAACCCCCGAATAAACCAACTGTCATGGAAACGTGAAGAAAAAATCTTCTCAATGGTAGCTCTACATTTCTCTCTCGTAGCAGGATAAATTGAGCCCACTGGGGTCAGTGGGACATTTTTTCCCTATAAAGATTGTAAAAACACCACTTTCCTCTAGATAGACGCCATTTCTAAAAGCATAGACCCTCTCATGTTCTGAAGCCAAAAGCATAACTGTGAAAGCCTGGTTTCTGAAAGCTCATTTGAGGGCAAACCTGTGTTTGCGGAGTCCCACACTAGGCCCTCACAACAGTTCTTTGCCAGCACCGCTCATCCTGGGCTGCTGGGACAGAGACCCATGGAGGTTAGCTGACAGCATGAATAACTGCCTGGAAGGGGAAGGTCAAAGTATCTGGTAACTAAGGCTTCTAGTACTTTCCAACAGTAACTGAAAGAGGTATTAATTTTGTCTGTCAAAACAGACTAAAGCAGTACTTAGGAGCTGGAGATTATTCATTTAAATTATGAAAGGGCTAATGTTACAGTGATGGATGCCTTGGAGGATGCAAGAGGGGACTAAAGTTATATTTAAATGTGAATCCACTGTGAAGCTGTCATAACATCCCTTACAGTGAAAAGTGAAATTGCTGAGCTGTAAGATTTGTTTTCTGAAACTATACATAGGATATATCCAGTTTTCTGCTTCTGTGCTGTTTCTCAGATTAGGAATTTTAATCATTTTAAGCCTGGCTGTTTAGTCAGTACTGACCCTCATGGTGGCTGTGACATGAGAACCTTCCACGAGGCTCTTAATTTTTAGCTGGGTACTGCAGGAGATACACAGTTTGTGTGAGAGGGGCTTGAACGTCCAAATGGACATCCTCTGGAATTACTGATTTTGAAGAACAGGAAATACAGGCTAAGTGCACTTATTCTTCTCCAGAGTCCTTTGGGGCTACCAATGGTAGAATTATCTTTCTGAAAGGATGTTTTGCACACCAAACTTAATGCAATTAAAATCTTGGCTTCAATCAGATGGCAGCGAAGAGTATATATTAATATCCTTCTGTTATAAACCTAACACTGACTGTTTACTTTCTAGTTAATTTTTCCCACCCCCTTCATTTTAAAGAACTTAGATTCCTCAAACAAATATAGTCTTGTTCTTACACAGATTAAATTGGAAGTTATAATGGTGGAACATATAATGCGATTGCGTTAGTAACAGTTGACTTCATCCTGCTACATGAGATCTCAATGGATATTTTCTTCAGTTTGTTACAGAAAAGTTACCCATGATGATGGAGATATTGCTATCAGCCAGTCAAAACAATCCCCCACTGGCACTTACAAATATTCTGTTGTTTCTGGTAGGATCTATTGCAGCTTTTATAACCACCATTCTTTAGGAAGTGTCTCA
The DNA here is from genome assembly GCA_033816785.1 of Picus viridis. NCBI lineage: Eukaryota > Metazoa > Chordata > Aves > Piciformes > Picidae > Picus > Picus viridis. The sequence goes on from CM066576.1 coordinate 34,899,219, forward strand.
TAGATACAGTTCTTAAAATTTGGGATGTGAACTGAAAATATAGATGCATCCATGTAATTTCTGTCAGGGGAAAAAAGAGGCTTTTTGCCAAATTTTCTTTTGCCACAATCTTGCCTTTATTTATTTCTTGTTTGTTTGCTAGGTTTCTTTGTCTTTTATGGTTCTGTTTTTCTCTGGTCCTCTCATCTTCTGTTTTCTAATTGTTGATCTTGAAGAGGGAAAACAAATTTTATGACAGGATCAGGCCAAAAAAAAAAAGCATCACTTAGTAAGGAAATACTGCTGGTAATATCCCATGCTTCTGGGATATTTAAATTCTTTCCTCATTTTATTCAGGGTAGGCTTTATTAGAGCTTCAAAAGTGAGAATTTTCAGGATATGCAAGGTACTTCTCTGTAGCTTGCCCCATCTTCTAAGAAAGTCTAGGAAAAACTTGGGAAAGGATTTGATAAAGTATCCCTTTAATTGGTTATGAGAAAGCAATTGGGAGTAGGTAAGGATACGTGAGGGCATCTTACCGGAGTCTCGAACTTTTAAAAGCTTTACTTGAAATTTATTGTGCTATTAGTTATACTTGATCCCATTAACATTGCAGCCTTTTAAATGTTCAAAGCCCAGTATTTTTGAACAAAGGTTGTGAATAAGTAACTTCCATTTGCATAAGTATGAGGATTCTCCACCATGGGAGGCCGCATCTTTCTGTCCTTGATTAGATAATCCCTTCAGGAGAGCTCTGACGACTCAGATACAGGCTTGGTGTGTTTGCTCATCAAGATGCCACTGCTTTCTGCAGTTCTTTACAAGGTAGGGGAATTTCAAAAGACTTCATGGCTACAGACATTTTGGCACAGAAGCAGACCTTGTGTGTTGTCTTGCAACAACGTGGTCTTTTTCTTTGAAGTCCTCTTTGTCTAAGAATATGCAGAGTTTGCCATTTGATAAAGTTTCTATAGTTCACCTTTCTGTGTTTCTGTACAGATTCCAGGATGCTAAGTGCTGCTATGGTATTTTCTCCAGAACCCTCAGATTCTACCATTTAAAAAATGGTAAATACGAGCTAAAAACATCTTGGATTTCAGAAACTTCCTTTTTGTAGAGGGATTCCAATTTTTGTCTGTGGCAAGTCAGAATTCCTCTTTTCTGCCGTGCACAACAAAGAGATCTGATTGGTAAATTCAGCAAAAATAAAATAATCTGTTCTGATCTTTTTAGACTTCTAAGTGCCAGCATTTCTCTTAGCAGCACTGATCCTTGCTTTATGACAGTTGTTTTTCTGCTTTCTGTGGTGATCTCAATGTCTTCCAGTAAGTTACCAGTGTACTCCTACTCCTTTCTTGCACAGGTCAGATGGCTGTGCAGCATCAGTAGAATGTAAACTACCAGTTTAAATGAGATTACTGGGATTAGTTGTCTGGGTGGAGAAGCTTTAAAGTGGCCTTCACTGAGGTCCTTAGAATTCTGAAGTAGACAGTAAAGCCATTATGGCCAAAGGAGAAAAAAAATTAAAATAAGATGCAAGAAAGGAATGGATTTGTTTTATGATTTGTGTATTCTGAACAAAACAAAGACATGATACTACCTTGTATTTTTCTGATCAGCATGGAAGATTACATGTGGCAAGAGATAAGAGAACCATACCATGAAATAAAAAAGGGAGTTTCATAACACTAAGAGAGATTTTTGCTGTGGAAATGGAGGAAGACTCCACACATACTCCCTCTGTGCATATGTCTATATAACTCTGAGTGTGTCTAGCAGGCTTTTTAAGAGACCTTTCTTCTCAGAATTTTTGTATCCTATTAAAACAGATCATTTCAGTTAGCAGCTTACACTTCCTTCCCTCCCTTTGTGTTATAGGGATTCTTCCCTTGGTGTCTAATTCCTGGACTTCTCTCTTAGAATCCATTTTCTTTCTGGAGTTACTCTTCATTTTGGTTTCCGCCAGGGTGTTGTTTGTACACTTGAAACACTTATCTCAAAGTTTTGCCTTGGTTTCTCTTTTCTTAGTGTGGATTATTAGAATAATTGTGTTTCAGAGATGTAACAAGAAAAGAGTATAAATCCTAGCCCAATTTTCTTTCCATGGGAGCACATTTGGCTTTCCCATTGCTCTGTACAGCAAGCATTTCACCAAAAACTGAGTAGGAACTCCAGCTTAAAGCTCCAGCAGTGGAGCTACGCAGATTCTGAGTGATCAAAGCTTTGCAGTACTGAAAAAAATAAACTCTTCCCCTGATTTCACACCTTGGAAGTAGGCTATGCTGAGTTTTGTTCTTGCCCTGTGGCTTGCCATTTCCGCCTCCTCAGTCTGATAGCTGTTGTCTAAGGAATATTACAATTTATCTTTATTCGTGGTCATTTCCTCACCCTCATGTGCAGTATCAAATTGTGGCCACCCATCATTCTCATGCTGTTGCATGTATCTTTTCTCCTTTGTTCTGGTGTAAGAAGTGTAAAGAATTTGTAGTCTGTTTTTTTTTTTTTTTTTTTTTTTTCCTGGTTGTAATTTTCAGTAATTAAACTGATTAGAATTAAACTGGTGGGGAAACTGCATTTGATTACACAGGCAATACAGGGGAGGTAAAACTCATCTAACTAGGTTTCTTTCCAGCCTTTAGGCTTTTAATAGCTAAGTTAATTTCCTAGAGGAATATGGGCTGATTGAAGGAAAACCTATAATCATTAATTGTGGTAGATTTAATTTACTAGAAGTATAAAGCAAAGGCTGCCTGATACTTCAGGGGAAGAAAAGAGCCACACTCCTGCACAGTTTCTTTTAGCCAGAACAGTGTGGGTTTTGTTGCCCATAAGGAATTCTGTTGAAATTTTGGGGCTGTTCTTAGATCACAGCATTATCAGAGATAAATTAAGAGGACATCCTTTCCTGCAAACCACAGCCATAAATTTCTATTTTGTATTTAGTAGTGCAGATTTTGTATTATAATCTGTCTGTCTAATGCTTCAGGGATGTAAGGTCTTCCCTAGCTATCCACTGAACCGTTTCTGCACTAATGTTATAGAATATGAAATTGTTGCAGTTACTTTCCAAGAGAAAACAGAATTTTTCATGTTCAGTACAAGAGTGGATTTTTTTAATTGTCATTTAATTTCTTTTTTCCCTGATGACTGGAGCATGTGACTGGTGTTTGGGGGCCTCTCTCTATTAATTGCCACTAGAGAAGTAATTTTATAGAAAGCTTTAAAAGATGATTCATAATTTTCTTTCCTGAGCAGTTAGAAAAACATACCTTACCTGCCTTACAGATGTACTTTTATAGCATAAGATGCCTGTAATATGCTTTGACGTTACTGGTCTCTGCATAAGCTACTTTGCCTAATTCTGTCTTTTTTCCCTTGATAATTTTTTCAGAAGTACTCAGCAGACTCATAAATCCTGCTAGTAGTGTTCAAATAATTAACTGTTTGCTATGCACAGATCAGATTATAGTGTCCTTGTTTGTTTCCTAGGTGTGGAGCAGATCACCGTGAGTTACATACTAATCCTGGATGCAAACAGTCTCTGTGAAAACTTGCAGCAGCATCAGCTTTTGAATTTTCCTGATATCTTTTGTAGAAGAAATATAACTCATTCTACTGAAAACATGTTTTCAGAAAGTTACTCTAGATGGGCTCTATAGATTGCAGCATGTGGGAAAAAAAGTCTAACCTTGGGCTGCATACATTCATCTGAGCGTGGGTTCTGTGCTATGTATGTCTGGTTCCCTTTTTGCCTTGCAGAAAGATCATTAAATCCAAAAGCATCGAAGTGCATATTTACTCCACACTTAACAATATTCACTGGGGTGGGGGGAGAAAGAAGAAATAAAAAGGAGCAGTCTATTTTGAAGTGATCAATCAGCCTTCCAAAATTTATCTTTGGTCTAATTATCTGTAGAAATTGTTTGTAGGATTATATTGTTGACTTTCTTCCCCTGTGTCTTAAGCTCTGATTAGTGAGGCACAGCCCTTTATTTTTGAAGCTCTCAGTGAGAATACCTCTGACTATAGTATAGAAAAAGCTTGTGATTGAGTTGTGGTCCCATCAAAGGGTCAAGCTTGTTTGCTCATTTGTTTTACATGGTGGTACTTGTTCTTGAGTCGATGGGCAAACTGCTACTAGAAGCAATGAAAGAAAATGCTAGCAAAAATAGCGAGTACAAGCAGTTCTTGTGGTTTTGGGTAGTGGTTATAGCTGCAAGAATTTGTGGTGGAAGTGCTTGTGGTGATGGTAAATTAACCACAAGCATCTTTGCCACCAGAGGGTAAATTCACATCATGTCTTGCGTTCACAAAACACAGATGTCCCGCATCGCCACCTGCCACTGCCTACCTGTCATCATCGGCTGTTTAGGGAAATCGGTCTTCTGTGTGTGGTCCTCTGATCAGCAACCAGAAGTCATGTCTGCTCCAGGCAGCTGAAATATATTGTCTAACTGGGAAATAGCCCTACATAACAAGCTAGCACAAATCCTGATTGATACAGGTAATGTTTCCATACCTGAATTTGACCACTGCAGGAAGTGAGGTTGGGAAACTTTAGGGATGACATTCTGGTGCATATATGATGAGTTACTGATCAGGTGTGGCAGCTTGATGATTTCTCTTTCTACATGGTGTTGCTGGCGTGCGACAGTGCCGCTGGCCTACCCTGCTGTTGTGCTTCGGAAAAAAATGAAAGATTCTTGTCCAGCATAACCTCAGTAAATTTTTCATCAAAGCCCTAATACTGCTTCTGCCAGCATTATCTGCTTGAGTGCAGAGTCTTATAACAACAGTGCCTATTTACTGCTTTTTGGGGGGGATAACGGCTTTAATCTCCTTCATCATTAACGAGTGCCTGTAATCTTGGTGTTGAAGAGCTATTTTAGGAGTGTAATAAAACTGAGTCCTTGCTTTATTTCTCATATAGGCATGGGGTACCTAGGGAGCAGGTATGCAGCTGATACACAGGCAAGTAAGGCACTACTTGGTAAGCAAGTAACTGAGCAGCATGGTTCCAACCTGGCCATTGTTGAGATAAATCATGATCCATGAGCGTCTGCAGCTAGGAAAGATTAGAAACCCCCAACAACCCAACAAGAACAGAGAACTGCTCCACACAGTCTGAAATCCTGTCACTACCAGGGATTTCATGGAGGCTCTTGGCTGTCACGCCTTTAAAAATATCTATAGGCCTTCACATCATTTTGATTAGTGGTGGTTTCCCTTTTCTTTAAAGTTCCTGGATTGAGTTGTTTTATGTTTTCATGGCATGTCAAAATGGCCAGCTAACAGTAAAAATATTTATTTTTCTGTATTTTTTTCAAAATTTAATGTGTTTCTCCATTTTAAGACTTCATGGATGGTATGTTCTAGGAACAATAATATAGAGAAGATAACTGAATTCTCTCCGATTAAACTTACTTAGTTTTATCAGAAAAGGGGCAATTTCTGATTTCTCTGGTAGAGTAAGTTGATGAGTACACTTTATTCTTAATAACATTTATGATATCAAGATATTTTTTTTTAAGCTAACAGATGTTAACTTTTGGGCTATTTTAACAATTGGTTACTATGGATGGTACATTTGACAACAACACATGGAACCCTCTGGGACACTATTCTTAGGGATGGTGTAGGATATCCAGTCTGTATTTAACTGTAATGCATTATGCCTGGTTTGACTGAAATACTAAGATTATTAAGTTGCACTTTCCCTTATAAAAGAAATATTATTGTTTTTGCCCTATAGCAACAGTTTGAGCCTTTGTTTGAAAACAAAAAGTGCGCAGTAAAATGCATTATGCAGGTTCTCTGTTTCTTCTGCAATGTGGCTCACACTGACCACAGTGGGAATTTTCTCTAATTTCAGACTATATAAAGGAAGGATCATTAGAGAGGTGACACAATGCATTTATATGCAGAACATGTTACATTCACCCAGTTGGATACATTCTAAAGCAGTCCTTCCCTTGGTGCCTTACTTGCTGGCTCTTCAAACCTTACATGTCTGTGCTAGTTGCTTGTAGGAGCTTGTAATTCATTGTCATTGTCAAAATCTTCCTTCCAGGCTCCTCTTGCACAAACAGTGCAACAACACCTTGCCTTCCTCTAACTTTGTGGCAAAATTTGCAAGTGAAGTCTTGTCTGCATAGCTAGAAAAAAGTCTCAGGGCTGTTTTGGAAGCATGCAAACTGTGCCTGTCTTTCCTTTGTTTTTCCTTCTTTTTAAAAACGGAATATAGTTCGCAAGTATTCATACCCTAAGAAATTACATGGTGTATACACTTACTACTTTTACTCCAAAATACACCCTCTGAGGTCAGCCCCACAGCTTAGCTGGGCTTGCTTAGACTTCATCTGAGTAAATCAGAAGCACCATGAGGTGTGCCTGCACTGTGGGGTATTCCTTGGACCACAGATATGTATTTCGTACGTCTGGCTACCCAATGGAAAAATGCACTATGCTGCTCTTGGGGCAAGGCCCTGGGTAGCTTCTTTCAGCAGTGACCTTTGATTTCATAACAAGATTTGGGGGGTGTTGATAACTTTGAAGCCTGCATGTTGAATATTGATGTTTCAAGACTGAAATATGTTGTCTTTTATCAGCCTTTGATTTCTTCTTGATTTTGAGAACATAATTGTTGCTTCAACTGTTTGCAATCAAATTTTTCTTCTTGAAATCAAATATTATGCAATTGCTTCCTAGTGAAGAAAGTTGAAATGAAATCTTGTGAGTAGCTACATCATAAATTCCATACCATTGTTTTGTAAACAAAAAAAGAAAAAGTTCACAGGGTAGTCTTCTTGAGTACAGGTAGACTTTGGGAGATTCAAAGCTGGTTATCATTTCAAAAAGACCAAAGAAAACACAAAGAACTTAACTTGATACTTTTTCTGTTTTTCAGATCACTTGTTCAGGTGCTTTTGGGATTTTTGGAGAAATTGATTAATTATACAAATTTCACTAATTATTTTGGAATAAATGCCAGCAAAACTACTTTTCTAATTGTACAGGTAGAACCTAGAACTACCTCTTACTCTGTTTTGTGTAGGCTTTTAAATATTGATGATGAGTTGACTTAAATGGATTAATTATATACTGCAGTACTTTGATTCCCTTTAATGTTGCATTTACAAGCCACACAAGTGGCCCAAATTATGAGATGAAGAATTTGCTGTAGCAGACCTGACTTTTTTCCTCATTATTCTGCCCTGAAATAAGTTCCTGTCGCTTTAGAATATAGCTGGGCTGAAATGTAAAGTACCTTGATGATCTAGAAGGTGACTTTAAGTGGTCAAGCAAACCACAAACTGACGCACAAAATGGATGAAATCAATATTTCACAGCTTTCCCTTTAGCATCTGGTAGTGTGTGTGTGACCATCTATCAACGTGTGTTTTAGAATGGAAGTATTCCTTTCCAATGTTTGCTAGGGGAAAAAAAGAAACAAACAAACAAAAGGAAACAAAAAAGGACCATGAAAGATGAGTGAGAGTGCCGTTTGCCAAGAGGTTCACACAAAATGTAACGATCGACATTTTTGTGCTTACCGGCCAGTTTTAGCCTGTTGGAGTTCCTTTCCTTTCAAAGTGTAGCTTCTGATTCACAAGTCTGTCATCTTCTCCCTCCCAAGGATGAGATAAGCTTCATCAAACAGGTTCTTCTAACAGTCTTTCACAAGCCATGGACAGGAAACTTTTCCTGTATTAGAGCTTTCTTTCCTTTGATTTGGAATAGATGTTACTGTCTAACTGGAAATAACACCTGGGTGTGACAGGTATGAATTTCATTGGTATACATCTGTGGACTGCTGTTTTTGTGGGGTTTCACCTGGAAATGTTTTGCAGTGTTGTGTTTGGGACTGAAGATGTCCTGATGAATACCATTCTTAAAAACAAGTTCATGTGGTTTTTAGGATATTCTTTTAAGTTACATTTTTTTGCTGTGGTTGACTGACTACCCTACCAAGAAGCAATTGTGGTGATTTGGAGTCCTTAGGCTACTGTAAAGTTTAGGCTTCTTTTAAAGCCAGAACCTAATCTTCAGTCCATATGGAAATTTATACAGCAGCATTTAGGAAGCATTCTAGGCCAAAAGCCTCTGACGTGTTTTTTCTCAATCTGTGTTAGTCAGCTTCAATTTCTGTTAATTTTCTCTTGGCATTAATGCAATTAGCTTATTACACTGTAAGGTAACAAACCTGTCATTTTGCTCCTTTTGCTTTGGAGGTATGCCTCTGATTTTAAATCATTGAACCATAGAATGCTTTGGGTTGGAATTTGTCCATTCCAACCCCCTGCAGAGTGAACAGGGACATCTTCAACTAGATCAGGTTGCTCAGAGCCCCATTCAGCCTGACCTGGAATGTTTCCAAGGGTGAGACATCTACCACTTCTCTGGGCAACCTGTGCCACTGTCTCACTACCCTCATTGTAAAGGATGTCTTTCTTATCACTAGTCTGAATCTCCCCTCTTAGTTTAAAACCATCACCCCTTGTCCTGTTGCAACAGACCCTGCTAAAAATACTATATCCATCTTTCTTATAAGCCCCTTTTAAGTACTGGAAGGCTGCAGTCTTCTCTTCTCCAGGCAGAGCAACCCCAACTTTCTCACCCTCTTCTCAGAAGAGTTCCAGCCTTCTGATAATATTTTTTGTGGCCTTGTGGACCCACTACAAGAAGTCCATGTATTTCTTGTAGTAAGGACTTCAGAGCACTGCAGGTGGGTCTTACCAGAGTGGAGTAGAGAAGCAGAATTACCTCACTAGACCTGCTGGTCATGCATGTTTTGTTGTAGCCCAGGATATGGTTCGCCTTCGGAGCTGCAAGGGTACATTGATGGTTCATGTCTAACTTTTCATCTACCAGCTTCTCCCAGTCCTTCTCTGCAGGGCTGCTTTCAATCCCTTCATCCTCAACCTGGCTACAGGACCTTATGCTTGGCCTTCTTGAACCTCATGAGGTTCACAGTTCTCAAGCTGCCCCACTTCTCAAGGCTTGTGCCGGTGTCGTACCGATAGCTAGTGCTGCTGCAGGCTGCTGCCTTGCATGCATTGGTTTTTTGTGGGTTTCTTAGTTTCTTTTTTTTTTGTTTGTTGTTGTTTGGTTTTTTTTTTACTCTTGATAGCAGATTTCAGAGGTGATTTGCATGTGACTTATATACACTCATTAAGCTTAACTTAAAAAAAGTAACTTCCGTATTAGAAGAAGAAAAATGTCTGGAAAGTTATGAAATTATTGTTGACTGCATCAACTCCAGAGCACTTGCTAGTATGTTGACTTTCTTTTTTTCTTAATCTGCTGAGGAAATACCCTTTCCAAGCTTGAAACCAGAGACAATGACTACTTTATTTGCAAAGATGGCAAAACAGTATTAAAGATCTGTTCTCTACACAGAATTTCAGGGGAGGGAGGAACAGAATAATGGGTTGTATGAGTAAACCACAAAGCCATTATATTAGTTGCACATACAAAAGCTGTACTTCTAATTGCATAATACCTTCTGTTAGATTTTAATTGTCTTTAAAGCAGGTTAAGTTTGTGGTGTACACATTCAGTAACAGCAAAAAAGTTATGACATGGAAAATTTGGTCCCCTTCTTTTGTCTCCCACATCATCTGTTTTGCTAACACAGATGGAAACTTCATAAGGTTAATTATTTGGACTCTTTAGGTTGTGTTTGTAGACTTCTTAGGTTTTCAGAAAGAGAGCTGGAAGTTGTTACTTTTTACAAGCAATAACATAATACTAAGGAGATATCCAGTTTATTTACAGAGAGGTTTTGTGGACAGGAGAGGAGGAGATTCCTTCATACATGGAAGCTCAGGCCTTTGAGTGTGTACCACAAAGATGTGCTCTCAATCACCCATTAAAAGCAAGCAAACCCCCAAACTATTGAGCTATACTCATAGGTGTCTTAGGTGTCTTCAGGAACAGCATGTTGGTCTTTGGCCATTGTTGAGATTTGGCCAAGGAGCTGTGGCATGAAAGCTGGAGTGGGCAGACCAGCCTGTCCTCTGCAGGGACTGGCCCACTGCCCTTGCAGTCAGGATGCAGCTATTTATGCAAGCCTCCAACTCGTGTGTGAGCCGAAGAATTCAATCCTAGTTCACCTCTATGCTTGTAGTCCAGAGGAGTGAAAGCCATTCACAGGTGTAGAGAGAAGCAACTTGTTTGTGGAAATGTCCTGCACGGTAGAAAACAGTTAACTAAATTGCTGCTGCCAATGTTATGGAAGTGTTCCTGGTGTGCATGCTGGTTGTGGTCACACCCTTCATACTGAGTAAACATCTCAAGGCTGTGTTTACAGAAGGCATATAGGTGTCTGAAGATGCTAATAGTTTACTCACTGCTGTGTCTAAACGTTTTAGGTTGATTTTGTAGGCTGGGTGGTATTCTATCTTATTAGATTAGAATTGACTAGGTTCGAAAAGACCTTTGAGATCATTGAGTCCAGCCTATAACCCAACACCATCTAATCAACTAAACCATGGCAACAAGTGCCCCATCCAGTCTCTTCTTAAACACCTCAAGTGATGGTGACTCCACCACCTCCCTGGGCAGCCCATTCCAGTGGCCAGTCACTCTTTCTGGGAAGAATTTCTTCCTAACATCCAGCCTAAACCTCTCCTGGCACAACTTGAGACTGGTCCTCTTACTCTGGTGCTGGTTGCCTGGGAGAAGAGACCAGCCCCTACCTGGCTACAACCTCTTTTCAGGTAGTTGTAGACAGCAATAAGGTCTCCTCTGAGCCTCCTCTTCTCCAGCCTAAGCAACCCCAGCTTTCTCAGCCTCTCCTCACAGGGCTTGTATTCCAGACCTCTCACCAGCTTTGTTGCCCTTCTCTGGACACATTCCAGCAACTCAACATCTTTTCTAAACTGAGGGGCCTAGAACTGGATACAGGACTCAAGGTGTGGCCTGACTAGTGCTGAGTACCGGGGCACAATGACCTCCCTGCTCCTGCTGGCCACACTATTCCTGATACAGGCTAGGACGCCATTGGCCTTCTTGGCCACCTGGGCACACTGCTGGCTCATGTTCAGCCTACTATCAACCAGTACCCCCAGGTCCTTCTCTACATGGCTGCTCTCCAGCCACCCTGACCCCAGCCTGTAGCACTGCATGGGGTTGTTGTGGCCAGTGTGTAGAACCCGGCACTTAGATGTGTAAAATCTCATGCCGTCGGACTCTGCCCATCTGTCTCTGATTTGCATCATTAGGCACTTACATGTCCTCTCAAATCTGGCCCAGTCTATTATTATAATGTTATTTCACCTTTCCTGATTGCTATGGCTTCGTGTGCAAGAAAGTGTTTTCAGTCAAGTTAATTATAGTGGTGACTATGCTGTAATATGTTGTGTATGGCTGTTTTTATTTACTAGATACAATTTTAAATGAATTCACCATCTTTAAGCCTGGAGCTTTTTACTTTAAAGCACCGAAACACATTTATGTGTTAAAACGGTTGAATGTATGAGGTGCAGTTCTGAGCTTGCACTTCTTTGTTCTGCTTTCTTGAAAAAAGATCAAACAAAATGCACTGACAGGTAAGGATGTCTCACAAAATAGGTAGAAGAAATGTGTCTTCCTGTTTCATAAATTACTGCTACTCTGCTCACCAGATGCCTGTTATGTTTTATTGATGAATAAAAATGGTGTCTGAGGCAATAGAATGTCTTGCGTCTTACAGCACTGCCAGTTATAAAGATGTCTTCTTGAATAAATTTCACAATTAGAAAGTATTGACAAAAATATTTAATCTTTTTTACATCAAAATAAGCTTAAACATCTGCTGCCAAAGTCAGACAGTATCAAGTAATCTTTTAAAAGTATATTTTTATTATACTGACAGATGCATGGCTGCATGACATAGATGTCAATTTAAGTTACTAGTGCCATTAATACCTGACAAAGACATGCTCCCAGAAGAATTTACGTTTTAAAAATGCTGTCAGATGAGTATGTGCCAACAAAAAGGAACCAGAGTTATTCAACTGGGTTATTAACAAAGTTAAAAGCATGTTATCTCTAGAGACATCACAAAAATTGGTATTCGCATCTTTCCTATTTTCTAAATTGCCCAGAAGTGACAGCAGAAAAATAACGTGTCTGAAAAAGTCTGTTTAAGCAACCTGTGCTTACATCCTTTTTCACTTTATATACCTTTTTGACTTACAGCACAGACATATTTTCAGATTCATTGGAGGTTATCTTCTTCAGCATTCATTGTTTTTTCCACAAAGTTTCGAGGAATTCAGCTCCTTGGTGAGGACACCTTTGTAAAGAGAACATCGAGGAAAATGTTTAGACCTGTGCCAGAGTCTCAGGTCTTCCTATTCAGTCAAAAAAAGTTTTGGAAAGCTATAACACTTAACTCATTAAGAAGTTTGAGAATTAACACATTCATATCCAGTTTGTATTTGTCAAATAAACTGGTATATTCATTATTCAAATGTGTACATTTTCGTAACATTAGATTTTATTGTAGGTATTCCATCATGAGAAGCTAAAAGTACTTTAAATTCTTCCATTCCCATCTCTTATTTTTCCTTTCTTTTCTGCTTTTCCTCCCTCCCCACAGGTGTGTTTTGAAACACTTTTTTTTCTTTCTTTTTTTTTCCTTGGAGCAAAAGTAGAGTTTTCTGGGTAGACCAGACCAGCATTCATTGAGTTTGTTTAGCAGCACTGCTGTTTCTCTCTGTTAAAAAGCATCAAAGTCTATTCCACTGAGGTGCCAAGTCATTTGAAATACTGAATTTCTGGCTGAATCTGGGGTCATAAACATCTCATTAAGGCCTAAATTGTTATACTCGGCGATTAAAGAATGTTTTTTCTTTTAAGTGGATTTTTTTTTGAGTGGATTTTTTTCTTAGAGATGAACCCAAACTTCATAGAAATGCCTTTTGCTGCTAGCTCTTCTAATGTATCTAATAAAAAGAAATCTAGAACTAAAGCTTGAAAGCCATATTACTACTTCAAGATATGTTTTGATTCTCAGTACTGAGGCAGACTTGTGAGGGTGAGATCTGTCTCTCAACATGTGCAGTTCAAGACTTCTTTTAAAGTAGGGGTGATGCTTAACATTTCCTGTGCTGTGGTTTGTCTCATCCTGAAGCTGCTATTTAACATACATCAGAGGAAATGGTTCCCAGAAAAGCCATAATTATTATTGTTATTATTAATAATAGTAATAGAAGCCTATGTGCTGCTGCTTGCATGCCATCACCAAGTGAGATATTTCGGATGAGGTTTTATCAGTGTGTTATATTTCAGTTTTACAAGGGAGTACGTGGTCTGCTGACTGCCTGACCACTCTGTCTTATTGTTCCTCATAGTATAAATGAGCACATATTAAAATAATATTTCAAAGTTTGTACTGTGAATGGATTTTCAGGATTAATGCCCAGGAATCTATTGTAGCATGTAGTTTAGAAGGAGGCAGGTATAGAAGGGTTGTGCAGGTCAACTTGAAAGGGGGAAACATGGCAAATGAAATGAGGTGCAAGAAGGTTTTACCTCACATGTCTTTGAAGCATCCCTTGTGCTTGTTTTCTTTTACTGTTCTTTGCCTTGGTAACTTGGTAACAATTGAGTCTTTTCTCTTTCAACCCACCCCAAGTCTCCTATGATTTGAGTATCTTGTGCATCCTGTAATAGAGAAATAAGGAGAAGAGGTTAGTCAAGATGCATTTACTGCTTGTCTACGAATGCTGTAAGCCGAGCTACTCACAGCTAGGCACACTCTGAGTTAGGTGGGGAAGTTGTGCATGTGCACAGTATAGTGGTGCAGCCTTGGGGTTAATACAGACCACATCCAGTTTGAAGGCTGAAAGCTCCCAGGGTCCCACCACTAAGGTTGCTCATACTACCCATAGCTGAACCTCTACAGCAGGAGCCCCATTCAAATTGCTTTACAAGACTTGATCATTTGGGAGCACTAATGGACAAAATGCAGCTGTAGGTTAACACAGAGGGACTGAGAAGCGAGGCTGTGCTTGCTCCGACATAATATGATGTGATTACAGCCATGGGGCTGTGCTGACCTCTCTGCACCCAGCTGAAAATCCTCAACTCTGACTGGGAAGCAGTATTTGTTAGGTGCTAAGTGACAAGTTAGTTCTTTAATGGTAAGACTTTCCCAAAGATGGAAGGAGAAGATATATTTTATTGAACCTTTCAGGTGCAGTCTGAAAAATCGGAAAATAAAAGTTCGTTCTTTGAGTGACACATTATCTTGCTGGAAAGGATACCGTGGATATAATTCAGTCATGTTCTGTCCTGGCATCATAGAAAAATTGTTTGATTTGTCTTCTAGTATGCAAGCATAACTTTTTTTTTCTTCTAAGTGCCTATGAATTATTGCTGCAATTTCAATAGCTGTAGTAGATGCATTGCAGCCAAAAATCTAGTTGAACTGTTTTTGCTGTTTCTATAGAGAAGTGTGTGATACTGACTTATACTATGTCTTATTAACAAGTTATAGAGAGTATTGGCAAGATGAACATTGTCAGGTAAACTGTATGAGATAAACATAATTCTGTGAGAAGGCATTGAATGAGAGTTTGCAGGGGGATGTTGGCTGGGTATCAGAAGAAACTTCTTTTTGCAGTGGAAACTTTGGATACAGTGAGGTATAACAGGTCTTAGCTGTGTCTCCCAAGTCTGTTAAGCATAACTGAAATCCTAGACTGTCACATTTAAGAGCTAGAATGGCAATTGTAGGTGCTAAAAAGAATAAGCTTGAATAGCAGACTCATGGCAGTAGATGACATTTTATTATTTTTATTTTCTTCAGATATGGTGATCTTTATCTCAGGAAAACTAATTTTACTGCAAGAAAGGTGATGTTAACTGTTACAGGAAGCCTTAGAAAGCTCTTGTGAAAATAGTGGGACTGTTTTTAGTTGGTGTCATTCTTTGATAGTGAATTTCAGTGAGGGCAAGGGCAGGTAAATATAGAAAGACTGACATTCATTGGCACTCTGCAGTAGGTCTGCACACATTTATTATTACTATCATTGTATCTTTTTGGAAGAGAATTTATGTGCCACAATATTTGTACCCTGCTAGAACTTTATAGGGGATAGCCAAGAGTCTAAAGGGGTCTTGTTATGCTATGTAAAAGCAAAATAACTGTGACAGTGATGTCCTAGCAACACAGTTGATTCATGGGATATATGGAAGTTAAGAATCTTGAGTATTAATATAACAGTATGTGATAACCAAAAGGGAGGATTTGCACTGTCTTCTCCAAATTTTTCTGCCCCATCTTCTCTTTCCTAGCCACACCATTCTGCTACTTGTGTGTCTCTTCATGAGCTAGTTCACCTCAATGATGTCTCACAGATCTGAACCAAAAGGAATAGTGGTAGTTTTCAGCTGATTTACCAAGCTGCAATTGAAGGGAGGATCTAGATAAATACATCTTTTAAACGGCTACAAACAGATTTGGTTTGGGGGGGGGGGGGGGGGAAAAAAAAAGATTACATACCCCATTTTCCTCCATCTAATCTTGCAGAGAACCAGACTTGGATCAGAAAGATCTTGGTCACAACAATTCATTCATTTAATTAGTGTAGAGGCAACTAGTCCTAGGATGGATGATTGTCCCTGTAGTTTGCAGTTTATTTCAATTTGATTTTGTCAGCTCTGCTAATGTCCTGGTTTTGCTGGAACAGAATCCCAGGCCAGCCATGAGCTGCAGGCCATTAGCAGTTCTTAGTCAGCACAGCTCACTGTAGTTGGGTCACAGGTGTATCCCATAGCATGAGCATCAGACTCAGTATAAATGAGGAAGTTTGCTGAGAAAGGTGTCTCCTCTAGACAAAGAATAACACAGAACTGTAGAAAATTTGGATTCTGGAAAATAGCTGATCTATTCTGTGTGTTTGCCACCTACCCTTGTCCTGAAGCAGGAAAGGGGTTGATCTCTTGCTTCTCCTCTACTCACCTGGTAGTGATTAGAAATACCTATATCTTTTATATTCTTGCTTTTATACTGTGGTTTATCTATATTATGGTGCAACAGGAATTTGCTTCTCCTACATCTAAAGGCTGACTGGTTTACTCAAGGCAGGCTTAGAAGGCTTTTCTTCTGTTTCTGCCTGGGCTGTGAAAGGAAAATGTTTAGCATTGCTCCAGTTGTGCTGACTTAATTTAAAGGACCATCTTCTTATCACCATGCTCTGAATTTCTTTTATCCACAAGCGATTTACCCATTTCTAGCATGGGTAGTTGGATGTTTGCAGTACAGAGGCAATTAAGCATACTGAGTGAAATCCCAACTTCATTGCATGCAGTGGTAAAACACCCTTTTGATATCAATAGGGCCAAGGTTTCTCGTCGTCATCCTCAAAGTTTTGGCATCACAGGAATCAAGGAGAGATAATCAAAAAGTTGCATCAAAGTCTGTTTAGGTTTCTCTAAAATGAAAGACACCTCCATTTGGTAATCTAAAAGGAATAAATTCAAGATTCTAAATACATAAGATATTTAATGTGTTAGTTTCAATAATTATTACTGTTTTGGTTTTAAGCTTATGCAGTCAAAGATACAACAAAATAGTGCGGAGATAAGACTACGATTACAATATACATTTTTAACGACTAATGTTTTTGGATAAGTGGAAAGTAGCAAAGGTACTGAAACAATGGGAAATGTCTTGTGAAACATCTGTTTTGTTTCGGTCTATGCTTAGGAAGCTCAATGTTAATGATTTTCCTTTTGTTTTTCTTCTAGCTAATTCCAGCCTTCTTGGAGGTGGAGGAGGTGAGTCTTTGCATAATGCAAACTTATTTATTCATAAGTAAGTATGAAATACATACTGAACAGGTTGTAAACTAATAGGTGGTAAGTTCAAAAGATAGAATAGTAAACTCATTAGATGAGTTACTCACCTAAGTTGATAACAATTGATGTCAAGAGGTAGGGTGTTTGACTGCTGCTGAATCTGGGTTCCCCTGTGGTTTAAACTGTGTATAAAGATGACTGAAACACAAAGGAACTGAACTGCCTTATGTTACGTTGTGTGTAAATATTTAGCATTTTTAATGTACTTCAGGGGAACCTAGAATGCATATTAAATACACAGCTCTAAAATAAACTATAATTAATCAAAACAGAGTAAAATAATTTAAGTAAATTAATAAGTCTTTGCTTTCTTTCGGTGGGTTGTTTTGTTGTTGGGGTGGGTTGTTTTGGTTTTTTGTTGTTGTTGTTTTTGGGGGGTTTTTTAAGCCCTGCTGCTTACCACATTGTTCACCACAATACTGAAGTAGATTTCAAAAGAATTCTTTGGTGCATGTAAGAATCGTAGAATCAAGAAGGTTGGAAAAGACCTCAAAGATCATCAAGTCCAACCTGCCACCGAAGACCTCATGACTACTAAACCATGGCACCAAGTGCCACATCCTATCCCCACTTAAACACCTCCAGGGATGGTAACTCCACCACCTCCCTGGGCAGCCCATTCCAATGGCCAACAACTCTCTGTGAAGAGCTTTCTCCTCACCTTGAGCCTAAACTTCCCCTGGCACAGCTTGAGACCGTGTCCTCTTATTCTGGTGCTGGTTGCCTGGGAGAAGAGATGCTACCAGCATGACTACCAGTAGTAAAGGTGCTCAAGTGCATATAATATGTATTGTTTACAAATGGATGCTGCTTTGCATTAATAGATCAATGCTATTTTGCTTTTTGTAAAACCTTAGTGCTGTGGCCATAAAAGCTTACATGAGTGTAACAGTTAAGGGAAAAAACTCCACAAAGGGCTTGATCTGTTTTCTGTGACTTCCCCTGCCTCCCAGAAGGAAGCAAAAGAGCTCAGTTCTGTAAATTTCATAATGCAGGAGTGGTATAGGCAGGCAAGAATCTTCCTTCCTGGCCAAAGTTAAAAGGACTTGATGATCAGAGCTTACATATGTAAGGGTAAAGAAAAGGGCTCTGCAAAAAGACAGAAGATTGCTGTTGTTTGTGAGGCCTGAGGACAAGCTGTCAGATCTATTGTTTTAGCAGCCTTAGATGAACAGGCAGAGCCTTTATTTGTGGACCTTGAAAAGGTGCTCGACAACTGCACCCACATATCTAAGTAAAACTGTTCATGTTTGTCAGCTGTGTGTCTGGACATTAAAGTATTGGGAAGCCTTACCTGGTTGGTAATCCTGTTGGATTAATCTGTTTCTTTTGATTCAAGGTGGTTGTTTGCAGTATACCGAATTTTTCTTTGTTTTAAAGATAATCCTTTAGAAGGTAATCCTTTGCTAACTGTTCATGTATGGAGCACTTTGCATACCTCTTCTCCAGTATTTGCTTGCAGCTGGTAATGTCAAAAAAACCCCACAACCATAAACCAGTGCAAATGTTCAATTCCAATCAGGTTCCCAGAGCACTGATGCTGCTGAAAGGATTATCTTTTTTAATTTTTTTTTTTTCCCCCAAATTGACTTTCCACAGTATTTAATCAGCTGGACCACACTTTCACTTCTAGATAACGTGGCTCCTCCCCTGTAGCAGATAGGATGATTCTACAGTATGGGTCAAGTTGGCATTTTTCCTATATTATGTGCTAAAAGTGGGGGATTTTCATTCAAATTTACTTTATTGGCTATTAAAAACATCTCTGTCCCCCCTTCCTGCCCTCTTGGGGCAGGCTGAGGTGATGGCCACACATGAGGCAGCATGCTGCTGCACCTTCTCTTCTGCCTCTCCCCCTCCCCTCCCTCTTGCTGCTCTGCTGTCCTTTTGGGCCGTTCCTGCCATTTCTTTAACCAGCTTGCACAGTGGCATTGGGAGCTCCTGTGGCAGGCTGAGTTTTGGCGCACAGTGGCATTGGGAGCTCCTGTGGCAGGCTGAGTTTTGGCGCACAGTGGGTCTGTTGTGGAACCGGCTGCAACTGGCTGTGGGCAGAACCAGGCAGCCCTGACAGCCTCGTATAGAGGATATGTCCCTGCAGGCCCCATGGCCAAAACCCTACAAAACACAGCCCCACATGCTTTTATGTCCTGTCAAAGGATAACAGCTTAGGCCCTTGCTTCTGATGCAAAATATGCTAAAATATGACTCATTTTTGGCTTAGAGTTTGGCTGCTGACGGTCAAGAACCTGTGTTTGTGCTCTGGAGGTGCTGCGATCAGGTAGGGTGGTGGAAGTGTCTTTTGAGGGAGAATCCTGAGAATTTAATTCCCAAAGTAATCCCAAGTTTGGGTAGTCACTGTGGGGTCTGTGGCTCTGTCCTTGGGCACATTTATTGGCCATGCCCTTTTGGAGAAGGGAAGGTCACAGGACTGAACTCTAGCTTGCAAATCCCAGGAGAATGCAAGATGGAGGCATCCCTGTGTGGCCTACCTGCCTGCCACAGGCAGAAGAAGCCCGAAGTTCCTTCCTCTTGGAAAAATGATTTCTTGCTGGCAATCTTTGCAGAACCCTTTCCAGTTGAACAGGTTTGGACTTTAAATTCTGGATATAGTTTTCCTTTTTCCAGAAGGAATGGCAGCAGCGCTCTGCAAGAAATATTGGTAGTGAATTACTGAAACGATTGTATTTGTAAACACCAAAACTGCCTTTTGTTTGCAGACGCTGAATATTTATGATAAGGCATAATAGCAGCATAGCTTCTCCAATAAAGACGTTTGCATCTCTTCAGTAAGGCTCATTAACTTAATCTCTCTGTCACTGCTGGGGATATCAATATATAGCTTACCATCACCGAAAACGGAAACCAGAAGTTTCAACTTGACCAAGTTAGTGCAACAGGTTTTGTGATTTTTGAGCTGTTCTGTGTTTGAAATCTTTCCAGAATTGAAACCATTAGATGGAAATAGTTATTTGAACACACCGATATACACAATATATATGTTGAAACTATCCTCTGGAGGGGAACTGTCGAGGAACCCAAGAGGGTGACATTGTGGGTAAACATAGCACACTTGGTTGTAAGTTTAGATGCTCATGGTTTTGGGCAGCTGCTTATCATCCCTGTGTCGCCTCAGAGGCACGTAAGAACATTAATACACTTTAATTTCCAGAGCCAGAGTAATGACTTTTTTTTTTTCCCTTGCATTCTCCATTTAAATACTGCCTATTCGTTTTCATGGCCATTTGGAATGGAGAGATAAAAGCACAGACGATACCAGAAACAATTTTTCACAGAACTGTTTAATCATAAAATCGAGAAACCCACAATAGAGTCTTAGAGGAATCTTTAGTTAAATATAGATGTTAGAGGTTTCTGTCTACTTTTCAAATAAGTCTGAAGCCTCCAGGATTTCATTATGAGTTTGGTGAGTGAGTCTTTCTTTCCTTTTTCATTCTTTACTGTTTTTAATAATTGATTTTTAATTAGGAGGCATATTTCACTTTCAGGTCTGGGTTTATCACACATCCAGCATCTCGCCACTCCTATTAACTTGCACGGAGTGTTATGACTTATTTGTGCATCATGTATTTGCTCCGTGATGCTCCGCAGTGCAAAGGTGAAAATTGTTACATGCATCTGGAATGGGGGAGAAAAAACATTTGATATTTTTAGAAAAATGACCCCTTCTAAAAAAAATGTATCAGGAAGTTTTGGCTGTTGAGAACTCAAAACACCTTCTCTTGCATGACATTTTTTTCCCCCTTATGTTCTTTCAAAGTTGTGTCAAGGAGTGAAAGTATGTGATCTCATGCACTTTGTCAAAGCGAAGCAAGCACAAACTGAGATTTTTCCTCCCAACTGCCTTAGTTTTTGATAGTCTTAGTTTTTGAGTTTTGTGCCCCACAGTCCTCATCTTGTTTTCAGTTATTTTCCTTGGGATTAATTTTTCCTTCATTTGCTGTCTGTAATCAAGTTCTTGTTGCATGCTAATTTCTAGATTGGCTTACTTTCTTTGACCTTGACTTAAGGGTATATTTAAAATAGCAAGATAAGGATGTATTTTCCCCCTAAGATATTGTTGCCTATAATAGAAGTGGGAAAGTAAACGTTTAGTGTGTACTGTTGTAAACATAATTTTTATCATCTCTGTACTTCAAAATGTTTTTTTTTCCTCAAAAACTAAAGAGAAGATAGGTTATGTGCATAGTCTTTTGTAATTGTTACTCAGAAAGATCTCTCTGCTTATCTGTTTCTCTCCATCTATCTCATTCAATTTTGGCTTTTCTAGGATTTTTGCTGGCATGGAAAAATCTAATTCCTACATAGCCATAATTATGTTAGGATATTATAAATGTAGACCAGACCTACTTCTCCAGTCTGCCAAGATGCGGTCTGTAGGCATGTCATTCTAAGCAGCTGTTGTGGCATGGAGAGCTTGTGTCCATGTGATCACAGTAGGGAACTGGGTTTCTCTCTTCATTATTGGGTTGACTCCATTTTGAAAGGAGGATTTACTTGCTGCCTTTGTTTGCCTTTACATCTGTGTTAAATTAAAATAGTGGCAAAAAAATGTGTTTTCTCCAGCTAGAAAGAAATTACCACAGGCTGAGTTATATCCTGGAATACAGCTTCAGCAGGAGGGAAGTGAGCTTTTCAATGACTTGAGTCTTTTGCTGAGCCTGAGCACAAAAACACATGATGCTGGACATAGACTGTGTGCAAGGATCAGTTTGCCCCTTCAAAATGCAAGCAGCTATGTTCGCCTAGGAGCAAGCCCGATGAGCTCTACATCAGCCCAATGGACTCTCAAAGATACAGATGTGGATCTGGATGGGGTTGAATGTCACTTTCATAGAATGGTTTGTGTTGGACCTTGTCAGGGACATCTTCCATTAGACCAGACTGCTCAAAGCCCCATCCAACCTGGCCTTCAGCAGCCTGTTCCAATGGCTCATCACTCTTACAATGAAGAACTTTTTATCAGATCTGTATTTACCCTTTTTTCAATTTTAAGCTATTATCCCCTGTCCTATCAATACATGCCCTTGTAAAAGTCCCTCTCCAGCTTTCTTGTTGGCCCCCTTTAGGTACTGGAAGACTGCAACAGGGTTTCTCCAGGTCCTTCTCTTCAGGTTGCACAACTCCAATTCTCTTAAGCTTTTTTCACAGAAATTTGTTAGGGGCAACTAAATATCACTAGATAGCAGTGCTTGAGCTTCTTCTATGTTGTGCCACTTATGTCCAAATGGATTGTGGAGCTGTTTGTCTTCAGATGTTGCTGTAGCAAGTGTGTAGCACAAACATCATGTCTGCTGCCAATGCTATAGCAATAGAGGTTATCTGCTGGTAGGGTGCTGCTGGAGTGTCACTGGTGTTTGCCAGCCACCATGACTGCTTGACAATTAATTGCAGGCTAATGAGTTATTAGTGATTAGTCAGTCAGCAGTGGCAGGAAGGGATAGCTGATAAAAGTATCTCTTTTTCACAGGATCGCAGAATGTTAGGGGTTGGAAATGACTCCCAGAGATCAAATTCAAACCCTCTTGCCAGAGCAGGGCCCTAGAATCTAGTGCAGGTCTCACAGGAATGCATCTAGATGGGTATTGAAAGTTTTCAGAGAAGGAGACTCCACAACCTCTCTGGGGACCCCATTCTAATGCTCTGTGACGCTCTCAGTGAAGAAGTTCCTTCTCATTTTGAGGTAGAACCTCCTGTTCTGTAGTTTATATCCATTGCCCCTTGTTCTATAATAAAATACAATAGAATAAACCTATCACAAGGTGCAACTGAGCAGAGCCTGTCCCCTCCCTCTTGATACCTAGCCCTCAGATATTTATAAACATTTATTAAATCCCCTCTCAGTCTTCTCCAGACTTAAAAAGCCCCAGGTTTCTCAGCCTCTCCTCACAGGGCATGTGCTCCAGTCCCTTAATCATCCTGGTAGCTCTCTGTGGGACTCTCTCCAGCAGATCACTGTCCCTCTTTAACTAGGGACAACTAGGGACAAACTAGGGACAACTAGGGACAAAACTAGATGCAATATTCCAGGTGAGGTTGCCTTCTAAACTACACTGGTGCATTTTATTATTCCTTCCCAGATGCAGGACTCTGCACTTCTCTTTGTTGAACCTCATTACGTTCCTCTCTGTACAGCTCTCAGTCTTTCCAGGTCTTGCTGAATGGCTGAACAGCCTTCAGGTGTATCAGCCAAGCCTCCCAGTTTGGTACTGTCAGCAAACTTGCTGAGCAAACACTCTTTCCCCTCATCAATGTCATTAATGAAGATGTTGAACAGGGTGAGACCCAGCACTGATCGCTGGGGGACTCCACTAGTTACAGCTCTCCAGCTGGACTGGGCACCATTGACCACCACTCTTTGGACTCTATTTTGTAACCAGTTCCTAATCCATCTCACAGCCTGTTCTTCTATCCCATACTTCCTGAGCTTGCTCACAAGGATGTTATGGGAGACGGTGTCAAAAGCCTTAGAAAGGTCAAGGTAGACTACATCCACTGTCTCCCTGCATCTACCCATTCACGTGTGTCATCATAGAAGACAGTCAGATTTCCCCTCAGTAAATCCATGCTGATTACTCCTTATCATCATCTTCCCTTTTAAGTGACTAAAGATGGCCTTCAGAATGAGCCACTCCATCATTTTTCCAAGGGTGAAGGTGAGGCTCACTGGTCTATAGTTTCCTGGAACCTCTTTCTTGCCCTTTTTGAAGACTGGAGTGACATTGGCTCTCCTCCAGTCCTCGGGCACCTCTCCTGTCTGCCACGATTTTGCAAACATAGTAGAGTGATGACATTAGCCAGCTCTCCCAGCACTCTTGGGTACATCTCATCAGGGCTCATGGACTTGTGTGTATTCAGTTTATTCTTGACATCCTTCCTCTTGGCCAGGAACGTGACTATGACTTTGGTCCACTGCTAACCGTATCCAGCCATCTTCCAATAGTTAAACCTCTACAGAAAAAGGAGGTGTTATGCGGAATAGTAACTTGACATGAATTTGCACTGCAAATGAATTCATGACACAAGTGAAAGTTGTAAAAGAGAAAATAGGAGGCAGGAATGAGACAACTTGCAAAGCACTCTACAGCCATATAAAAGGAGTAGACTTTAAATGTTAGACAGGCCCTGTGCTAACCCATTCAGGATGTGTAACAGGAAGAAGACAAGCCTGTTTTATCCCGAAGGAGAATGAGATGCTCTTTGTTTGGGATTTCACAGGGCTTGGGCTTGATATTTACATAATTTAAATGCAAGTGAAGCAGGGGTTTAAATTCAAAGTTCAAATTTGTGCATGACGTGCACATAACATGAATGCATCCCTTGAGAGGAGAAAAAGAGTTTGGGAAAGGAGCACTGGCAGGATTCTTTCATCAAGAAAACAACCATTATTATTTTGTAATTTTTTTTGTCAGTCTGTTGGCATATTCTTGTATCATGTCAAATGCATTTGTCAGATTGGGGTGTGCTTGCAACAAATGGCTTCATGGAATAAATGTGCTTCATCTGGGATTTCAGCTAGCTTCAAAAGCTTTCAGTTGCTTTGTACCCTGCATCATCATATCTTAGGTATTTAGATAATAGCTACGAAGGGGCAAAGATTTTCCTAGTGAATAATGATAATGTAGACAAACCGATAATTTAAAGGCAAATGGTCCTTTACCTTTGTAGCTAATTAATCCCTTTCTGCAGGAAGATTGCTATGGCAATTCTATAGGGTTGTTAGTGTTTTATGTCTTTTTTGGCTATTTGCATGCTGTTCTTTTCATCTTTGTAAATAGAGTAGGTTTGAGAAGGCTGTAGCCACTAGTTCCCCCACTGTGACAGTACATCAACCAATTAAAAATTTAGTATTTATGCATGTGTATATTACTTTTTCGTGATGCTGTAACACTAGTTCCGTTGGTAGCCCTGTAGTTCATGGTAGACTCTAACCCTTTCAAGATGCTTGATTCAGCCCAAAATCTTGTTAGTATTTATGAGCTTTTTGTTGGCTGGGATCAAAGCAAAGAGATTTCTCTGTAATTTAATTGCTTTCATAGAATTTTTTTCCTGATTTCCTCTGTAAGCGAAGTCTTTCTTTACAGGTCAGTTACTCTTGACATGTTTTCTCTTTCTTCAGCCTGTGTGTGTTTTTTGACTTCTGTTATTGCAATGGCTATTTCCATGTAAGTTTTAGTTCACCTTTAATTAAAGTTAGTGAGGTTTCTCATTTTCCAGTGCATCTGGAGATATAATTATAGCAGCTCTATAAATAAGTAAGCATAGTTTGATTCAAATGACCCTGTAAACTGCTGTGAATGTATTTAAAACACGTTCTCTATTCTAGGTTCTTTTTCATTGTTGTTTTTGCTTAAATATGGTATATATCTTGAGGTGTGCTTTTTTGCTGTTGTTGTTGGGTTTGTGGTGGTGTGTGGTTTTTTTCCTTTCTCCAATCTTTTTATACATTCCTATAGGTAGTAATCATAAACAGGAAGTCTCTAGATTGATTTTAAGTATTTCTTAGTTGTTGCCTAATTGTATCCTGTTAATTACACTTTCCCAGCAGTTACTTTAAAAAAAACATAATCTGTGTTTTGCTATTTACAGGAGCTGATACAGGCATGTGATCAGGTGTTACGTTTCAAATGTGCACATGTAGTTGTTGATGCAGATAAAAGAATTTCTCTATCAAAGAATTCTTTAAAGAACCACAGGCTGAACATGGACTTTAAAGTCATGTATATAAGCATAACTGTATGGTTTGGTCATGAAAATAATCCAAACTTAGTGTCTACTGCTGTCTTCAGCCTTTTCATTTAGCTGCTGTGTTGACTTAATTAGGCATTAGAAGGTGATGTTTTGCTTTTCAATCACGAGTTCCTGAGTGCTGAGTCCACAGTGCTGTGAGCTTCCACTTAATTGTGAGGCCCTTTTCATTCTCAGACTGTCACACTGACTCTCCTCGTGTTACTCAGTTTCGTTATGAGGCAATTAGTGTTGTGTACCCACAATTAGACAGGTGAACGTACACATTTTCTGCCATGTATATGACTTTCATGTAGAAGTTTTTATATATATGCCTCTCTGTGTGTGTGTGTGTGTGTATATGCATGTCATATATTTGTGACTGAATCTTGCAGGCTTTTCAGAAAGTCAGACTTTGTGTGTGCATAAAATATCAAAATATGGCATTAATTTTGTTAGACTGGGAAAGACCTGTAGTTCATCGTTATTGAAATGGTAAGGTATTCTTGATAAAAATCCAAGCCCAAAAGGCAAGCAGTTGTCTGTGGGACAGATCTGCAAATCAGGATGAGATCACAAACCTTCCTTAATCCACAGATATCACATGATGTGTAAGGGAATTTATGGTGTTTGTTAGGTGAATTGGACGTACAGTCTGAAATGTTGAACGGTTTTTCCATGTACAGACAAACATGTGTATGTCTTGCATTTATGTCCTATATGCAGAAAATACAACTATTTTCATTTACCAAGGTGCTTTTTCAGGTGTCTTAGGATAATTCTGTTGAGACTCACCTGCTGTAGTTGCAGATGAAGAGCAGATCTCCCAGGGTGAAAATAGTCTGCGAGTGCAGGTGTTGATACGTGTGGCTGTGTGCTAAAATGAGAATATAGTCAGACACTTGAGTGTATATATGTGCCAGTCTACAGAAGTCAGCTTCTAAAGTTAAGCACTTGGTTGGTTTCCTTAAAGGAGAAATCTGTACATTGGGATACCTGTCAAAAGTGTTCAGTTTCTCACCTAACAATTGCAACAGCATCCTTTTTGCTGAGGTAAGAATGGGGCAAGCACTAAAGTAAAGGAATATTTTGTTAGGTTGCAACAAGGGTTGTTGCTGTTGGTTTGAAATCTGTTTTTCTGATACAAGGTATAGAGCAGTTTTCCTGGTTCTGTAACAGAAGTTCTAAATATTCAGTAGGAGGAAAATGTGAAATGCAGTTTATAACATTTAAAAACCCCATTAATTTGTTTTTATGTCTGATAATAAAAGGCATGGAACAAATGAAATAACAGAGTGATGAAGGTACTTGACTTGTAGACACAGAATCACTTTTGAATACCAGCCCACTTACTGAAGCTTTCATGCTGGTACATGCAAGTACAACATGAAGACCTTAATCAGTAGAATTCCTTAAATGTATCTCTTAAGCACCAAGCTCATTACTTTCTACATCAAATACCTATACAAGGCATGGAAAAATGTCAGGCAAAAATGGCAACAACTATTTGCCGATCCATGTTGGTCATTCTTCTTGCAATGTCTCTGTGTGTCCAATAAAATGAAGGTCCAGGTACTGTTTAACAATGGCACCTTCCCAGAATGAGGGAAGAGACAGCTGAAACTGTGTGCTGCTGTGCTGGGACGTGGAAACTTTTCCCCAAAGGTCAGAGGTTGGAAATTGTCATCGTCTTTAATGCCCCACCCCCACACCCCCCAATGGAAAGAATTCACAATAGTGTTTTATTTTTGTTTCTGATGAAAGCAGTTACTTCTTAGTCACTTGTATTTTCAAGGAGACTCTTGAATAAAACCCAGGATTAAACTTGCAAGGCAAGCACAAACCAAGAATTGAAGTTACTAAGATTGTATAGAAAGCTTACAACTCGCCTTGCTGCATAGAATGAATGATTATGAAATCAGATCTGCATTTACCTTTTGCTGTCTTATTTCAGGTTTTTTGATTTTTCCACAGAGCTTCACTACTCATTTGGGTTGCTCTTTGCTGATCATATTTTCCCAAAGTTCCTTTGTTCCGTGCAGAATGCTTGCAGATTATAACATGCAGCTTTTCAAAAGCCAAGAAAATCTCCAGCAGAGTAGCTGGCAAGATGGTTGAGTCTTGGAAAGATCTGTCCTTTTTTTTATTGTTGTTGTTTTCAGTGCTCCTATCTTCTTTCCAGTTTTGAGAACTATCTGTCAGTGACAACATAAAATGGGGTGATTTTTTTGGCATAATAAAAAATGAAACGTGGTAATTGTTAACAAAGGATTAAATCCCTGATATAGGTGGAACTGATTTTTATGAGACATTAGTGGAAAATTGGCATGTACACTTCTGGCTCTGCATTTGCTCATCTTTCCTAACTAATAATGTAGGATGGTAATGCAGTTTTCAGTTGCTATTTTTTATTCTAAATGCCATACTGCAAGCTACAAAGTAGATGGCTCCTATGGTTAAAGCAGCAAATAAAAAAGGTACCCACCCTTTCCAGGGCTTCAAGTTAAGCCTGAAAAACTTTGTACATTGAATTGAGACTATTTTAAAAATCAGTTGTAGTGGGGGAAGTGTAAACTGAGGTGTGAAGCAACCAGGGACAGGAGCTGTTGAAGATGGCTTTGATATGAAAGAAAACACATGATGAGTCTCATCCATATGGACATTATTATCACAGAACCTTAATGTTCCACAGACCTTTGGTACATTTATCCTAATTGCTCTGTAAACACAGAAGTTATGTTTTCTCTGGTTTACAGTTGGGAAAATGAGACAAGGAAACCTTGTGATTTGCAAAAGATTCAAACAAATGAACAAAAATCATCTCTCTGAGGGCAGAGCTTAGCTCACTGGGGTTTCAGAATGCCTATGTCAGTATTGAAAATAGGAATTTTGATTCCTATTAGGAAGGAAGAGGAATTTTAATTATAGTACCAGTTTCATGGGTAAAAACATGATGATGTTTGGAAAAAAGATAATGTACTCTACCAAGAGCAACTTTCTGACAATTAGACCTTAATTGGCTGTACAGCCAATTCTCTAAAGGAATGGTAGAAGGGCCACCAACTACAAATAAGGTACTGCTGGATAACTGCTTTTACACTAATGGAGATAAAAATCTGAATATAGGAAAAGTGCGATGTTTTTGAGGCTACCACTATTAGTCATTTTAAATATACAGCAATGCTCTTATTTTTACTATTTACTTTTAATTATGAGGTAATTACCGTGTAAATGTTTGGTGTTTACTTTCAATTTCAATTTGTATTGCATTAGTAAAGCATTTAAAATCTTTGAAAACAAAAGGAGCATCTTCTGAAGTGTCTAATTCTAGTATTGACCAAATCGACCCTCTTCTAACAGGAATGGCAAGGATTTTCCCATTTAAAAAGTGCTACCTTATAATTATATGTAGAGTAGTTGGTTGTGGGGTTTATTGGTTTGTCTTTCTTTACGAAGTCACCTCATTTACATCTTTTGTTTTCCCTTCTTCTTATGTAAATGCCTTGCAACACATAGGGCTTGTTTCTCGAGTTTCCTTTACAGCTGATTTATCTTTTTAAAATTCAAAATCCTATTTTTGCCATTTGGACTGACAGATCTATAGTGTTGTGGTTTTGGCTACATACACAGTAGCAAAGAACAAAATATTTTTTGTCACACTTCTCTTGTTACAGTTCAGTCTGTTCCTTTTACATTATCAGCTTGTTTCTCTGGGCTTCACAGGCATCTGATTTGATTTTAATTGGGCGGGGCTGCAACTTAGAAAACTCATGGAAGCTTCACAAATCATTCACAAAGGTGGATGAGTAAATCCATTATGTCTGGGTGAGTGATCTATGAGTGTATTATATGCACACAATGTTAAAAGAATGTTATTAAGGTGCAAAACCAAGTAGTTAAAGTTAGGAAGTGCCAAAATTAGTTGCCTGTGGGCTCAGTCTCTATGCATACATGCATTATGATACAGCCTCCAACTGTGCAATTGCACTGTTTTCCAGCTGAAACCTCATCTCAGTCATCTTCTTTGTTCAAAGCAAACTGATGTTTTATTTTTGTGTGTATTTCAACTCTGGCCAAACCAGTATTTACTAAGGTACTTACCAGTTTAGCATATGATGTCATAATGAAATTAAAGATTTCGTGGGTAATTTGCTTGTCTTCCCAAAGCAATGGTCTTATCTTCACCAGAAGAAAAACAAAGGAAGGGGAAAAAAGTAGGGATTAAGGTCAGAATTCTAATTTTAAGGCATAAGCAACAAGGGACTAGTTTGTGTGAAGACATGAAAACTCCTTACACTTCAAAAAGTCGATCAGGTACATTCCAAGTGAGTCTGCAAAGTGGAATTTGTACATCAACTCAGGATATAAGGCAACATAGACTGTCAGACTGAAATTCACCTTGAGAATCCCACATCCTTCTTCCCAGTCCCACTACTTGTGTTTTACAATTTACTGTTCCCTGAATCACATCTATTCAAATGTCTGCTGGCCCAAATTTATGTATTAAAGAGGGATCGAGTTTAGGGAGGGTTTTTACTTGGACGTTTTCAGACTGGTCTTAAAAAGGTTTGCTTTGATGTGATTAAAGAGCAGAGAAGCTGATTGAGAGAGGAGTGATGGGTGTGGAAAGGAGTGTGAAGGGGAAGAGATGAGTAATCACTTCCTCTGCTGCTGGGCTGAGTGTAATGTTGAGACCTTGTTCTCGAGCATTTGGGGTGTGGGGGATGACAGTCTCCTTTAACCTCTTACCTCAATGTTCACTTCTAAAAATTGGTCTCCACGTCTAATCAGCCATGGCTCACTGCCTGATTTCTTTACTGGGAAATGTCTTAGTTTTAGTCCCAGGCCAATTTCCCAGATACTCTTTGGATTTACATACCTGTGCCCTTTCATTGCTAGCTTCACTTTTACTCCATTTCCTAATCACAGCTTTAGTCACCAGTCCCTCTCATCTTGAATCATGCCATCTGCGCCTAAATGCAGGTAGCACCTTGTCTCCTTCCTTTCACCAGTTTGTACTGGGATGAAGGGAAAAGTGTTCTGAACAAGGAGTAATTTATTGAGCCAAATGAATTCCTCACTCAAGCAAATGAAAATGATGTAAGTGAAGAATAAGTTTGTAAAAGCCTGCAGTTACAGTTGTCATCATTGGTTATCTTTTAATCGCAATTCTGATTTTAAAATGGTTAGCCGGGTCTAGCTGTACCACGGTGGTCACCCCATCTGCTGTTCTCTTACTCTTAGGAACGAAGGCAGCATTATCAGTGTAAAGGGATAAAACCCCTGGTGTTACTACTTTCTTTGTATTTCTTCACCCTTGATGATTGGGCAATAATTTCTCCACAGGGATTATTTGTTCAAGGATGGTGCCTCTGTTCAATCCAGATATAACCCAGCTGCAGCGGAATTTTGCCTCTTCTCTGGGCTTGCAAGCAATTAGTGCTTCAGCCAGGACTGCCTGCCCTCCCAGGGAACAAAAGATTCAACAGAAAACTTTTCACTTGAAATGACAGCTGGACAAAGAATCATCAGACAATTATTTCAAGTCACTTTTTTACAGAAAAGTAGCATGACCTCACCATGGACTGAGGTGAGACCTCTTAGATGTATGAGTTTATCTCTAGGTAACTAGTTGAATGAGTGTCAGGAAAATTAATATTCTTAATAACATCAGGTACAGATAACAGTCATGTGAGTTTGAAAGGAAGTTTGCTTTGATGACAGGTCAGTTTTTCATCGGGAGGTGGAAAATTGTGAACATATGATTATTCAAATAAGGTGATATCCACAAATAGGATATACTGAGCAAATACTGAAAACTTCACATGCAATATCATCTTCCTCTCCCTTGAGAGTCAATTCAGCAGGAGCAGTTGAGGTTTTTTTTGAAGGATGTGGATGTTTAGAGGAAATTGTGTCTTTGTAAAGGGGGAAAAAAATACCAATGCACATCAAATATTAAATAGGATTCTCTTTTTCAAAATTAATTCCCAGATTTGATGCTATAAAACTTTAGCAGTTGTGGGAGAGCTCCCAGAAGACCCTTCATTATGTCTCATTATTACAGCATATGTGAGGCCATAGTACCCTTGGTTGCCATAGTTTCTGATTTAATCAAGAAAAAAGCTTCATTGCTGCACAGCTGGGTAACCTTATGTAACCAAAGTTTTCTCAAGAAACATTCATATCTATGTCCAATATTATCTTTTAAAATTCATAAACCTTTTTTTTTTTTTTTCCCTCTCTCTTGACTGCATAGTAAAATTTAAGTTCAGTTCACAGTTTTCCCTGGTGTTTCTCTGGGTTTTCCTAATAAAGGGAAGTTTTGGTGGTTTGTTTCTTCCCTTTTGGAAAGCACAATGTGATTGTAGGTTTTTAGTATTGCAGCACAAGTAAGGAAGAGAGCCCTTGCTGGAGGGTATGACAGGTTTGCCATCAAGCATATGGTTGTGTGTTTTTCAGAATCAGTCTGAATTCTTAGGTATGTGTTTCTTTCATTTATGTTATTTAAAACCTGATTCTGCTTACTGAACAGGTTGTATCAGGTTTCTTTAGGAACTGCTATCAAATATCAGTTTAAATATTATCTAGCTTACAGTGCTAGCTTTAGTTACATATCTGCTCTTCCAGAGGAGACCCTGTGAGGAAGACTTGTTAAGCTTCACAATGTGAGTGGTAATATTTAAATAACAGTGCAGGCATGAACATTCCAGGAAGGCTTTAAGTCTCTGGGAGCTTCTTAGAGTGAATTAATGCCCTAATACTCAGGGAATATTTACAGTTTAATAATTGAGGAAAGTTGATTAAATATACAAAGCATTTAAATACCTATTTTAAGTTCACATTAATTCCTGACAAATTAAAGTATCTTGACATTTAGAGAATTGCAAACTTCTAGCAGTAAGTTTGGGCCTTGCAGCAGCGTGCCCATTTCAGGTGAAGCACAACATTTGGGTTCTATTTAGTCATACTGAGTCTGATCTCTCATAGTCGTGGAGTTTGAAGATTTATGAGTACCCCTCACTAAGGTGGCAGAAGACAGCTGGAAGAGTTCTTATTTTATTATAACTGTGGGTACATTTCTTTCCCTCATGAGTCTGCACACAGACATCATAGCTGCTGACCTTCAGTGGGACTGGGTAGAAGCACTCCAACTATTTTAAAAGATTCTGTATATAATCAGAAGAAAGCAGGGCTGGATTGGACAATACAACTTCTGATTAGGTCGCTCTTGGTGCATACTGTCAAACTCTTCTGCAGATTTTGCGGGCAGTCTTTCCCAGTCCATCACTGTCTATACCATTGTGCCACTGAAATATTTTCCCCATGAATTCTAATTTTTGGTGTTGTTGCAGCTTTAAGCCTGAAGTTAAAAGATTCCTGTTGCTTTGGTGGGGTGGGTGGAGGAGAAGTTGTCATGTCATTCACAATATCTTATCTGTGAGAAAAGAAGGTGCCTGTGAAGCAAGGCTCATGATGAAGGATCAGGACACATAAGAGATTTGTAGACTTCGTTAGTTTGTTCCAGGCTGCCCAACCTGGTTTTGCTTTTGTAGCACAGAATGTTTGTAAACCAAAATACACCACCTGAATTTCTGGAGAGTGAGAAACAAGATGACAGCAGTGCTCACTCCTGCCTGCTCCTTTGTGAGTAAATCTCCTCTGGATATAGTTGCTCTGAAATTACAAAAGGGTGCAAATGTCTGTCTCCTCCTGATCTGTGGGAATAAATGAGACATGAGAGTTGTAGGCTTGGCAGTTAAGCATTTCCATTTGTAGAACACTGACATATAATGATGGTAATTTTGCATTTGTTACTACATGCCTAATCTAATTAACTTTTTCTTAGGGTACAATTGTTGTTTTCTGTATTTAATTATGTAAGCACCAGGTGCAAACGTTAACAGTAGCTGAATTCAGAAGGAAAACTTATATCTTTGTGTTATGCAAGACTTTTTTCTGTATTGTCAATTTTATACTTTAAAAAAATGCATACAGTATTTGTCTGTTCCAAGGAATTATTATTAACATTTCTGACTGATATACATAGGAAATGCTAATGAGGACTAAAAGTTTATATTACTCTTAGTTTAAATGTTTTTAGAACTAGTTATGAGCTCTGTATTTTTGGTTTCAGGTGTTGCAGTAGTTCAGACTCCTTTTTCCCAGCTATACTGCTGATTTTGAGGGTTGGCAGACTTCCCACACTCCATGATAGATCTGCCCCTGTCTATTTGAAAAGGTCTGAACTATGCAGGGGTCTGTTGTCTGAATTTGAATTTTGTGGAGCACTGCTAAAACAGCCTCTGTGACTGTCAGCCTGACTATAGACTTTTTGCCACTATTTCATCAATGCTTGTTCAAACATTGAGTTTCCAGTAGAATTCTTTGCCTGGAGTAATAAAGGCAAGTATTATTTTTAAAGCTCAAGGACTTCAGCTTTGAAATGATGTAAAAGACCGCTCAGAGGCAAGTGACTCTTAAAAGGTTTTGAAATTAAAATAGTAATTTTTAAATGAAGTAAACAGGAATTGCAGTAAACATGTGCACCAGTAGATTGCTAATTGTTTTCATCTGTTGAGTAAAAATAAGTAAAGCTTGTCTTTTCTACTCATTCATTCTCTGTTTGTGTACATTTGGCCTTAAGTAAAATAGAAAAATCAGATAAATGATTGCTGCATGTTTATTCTAAAGTATAAGGTGCCCATAAAACATTCTTATTACTAATGAATTAAAATTGTCTACAGAAGTATTTTCCATCCTTTTCTAAGATATGAATGACTCTATATCTTATAGTAAAAGTATGGCATGTATGTAGTGTGAATTCAGGCCATCTGCCAACAAGTCGCCTTCAGTTAGTCACCTTTCAGAGATTCCTTCCAAGTAGATTTTTAAGCCCTCCATGGACCAGAAGTCAGTGGTAGTGATCTGAAATACCCTGCCTTTCATTTAAGGATCCTGTGCGATCACTTCACATCGGGCTGTGACACATGATTTTATGTCTGACTGTGGAACCATTTCCAGTGTAGAAACAAAAGTTCACATTTACATTGGAGAAAGATTGACAGCATCCATTGCTTTATTCTAGAGCCAGGTAAACAAAGAAGCTGTGTCTGATAGTTGTTCTGAATTAAGCTTTCCAGTGTTGTTAACGGTAGAAATTTGCCCCATCCCTGCCATTGTTCATAGAGACTTCAATTGTTTCAAGTTTGGTTTGTTTCTTACCCTTCAGGCTTTTAATTCAAACTCCTCTCCTTTGAAGGTTTATCACAAAATTTGTTCAGGCTTCCATTTTCTAAGGAATACTTTACCTACTACTGATTATGCATTGCATCAAAGAAAAGTGGTTGAAAACTTTAAAACCACAAATAAAATATACATCAATGAGTTACAGTAATGAATGCTAACATTCTGTTTCTTCAGAAAGAGCCCTTTAGGGACAGAAGACCATATTTCAGGTGATGTGAGAAATAGTAAGTTTGATTTCCGAGAACAGTTTTAGTGGTCAGGCTTTACTAAAAACAAATGTAAAAATATTAAGAGGTGTGTTTAGTATTAGTTCATAGAAGTCTTCAAATTAGTGTAAAGATTAGTTCTTTCTGGCAAGGAGGCCTGCACACTGTTTGAAATAAGTACTTGCTACTAGTTCCTGTAACTTTTTTGCTTTTAGATTAATTTTTCCATTATTCCTGTTCTAAGTGTTGGTGCTTTTCCACCCTGAAGTACAATGATTTATTTGGATGATAATACACAGGCTGGAATATTTCAGAAGTTCATGCCTGCTTCCTTTTAGGGATGCTTGGAAAAAAAACACAACCCCAAACCAACAAAAATGAGACTATCTTGCAAAAAAATATGCTGGCCTCATTAGGAGCAAAAGTGTCTCAAATGGCCCTTAAGCAACGCTCTGTCTACTCCAGCTTCTCATCATGAAAACACATCTAAGTAAGTTATATTATTTCAGGACAGTGAACACCTTGCTTCAGATCCAACAACTGTGTTTGTTCTTTGGTTTTGGTTTGTCTTCTAAATGAAGAATGTCACTCTGCATTGTTTACATTTACATCTCAAAATAATTAAGCTAAAACAGCTTCATAAGATTTGGAGCTGGCTTTCTCTCCGGGAACGCTTTACATTTAGTTTCCAGAGTCATGCAGTAAATAGACTTATTTTTTTTTTTTCAAGCTGGTGTGCTTGCATATGTGCTCATCTTTGTGAAGAGGTTGAATGCTGTTGCTTTCAAATTGCGCATATTGGCAGGGAAACATGCCAATTGGTAGTGCTTTAACAATCTTTATGAGAAGATCAACTAACCAATTTACTAGATCTTTGGGTTTGTGGTGGATTTTTTTGTTGTTGTTGCCGCCTTTTTTTAAAAATAGATCTTTAGATATGTCACAGAAATTCCCTTTTTTTATAAGGGAACAGAAAACGGTAAAATCTTTCTTGCCTTTGATTAGGATCAGGTACAAACAAAATTCAAAGGCTCTCTTCCTATTTTTCTGTGTCTTTGTAAAATACCCATCTATGAAATTGGTGAAGAACTCTTCTAGTCTGAACTGAACTTGATTTATAACATAATTTCATTGTTCTAGTGCTTAGTCACAGAAATATTACAATATGTAGGGAACTACTACATATTCCATATTTAGGGAATGGACCTAGTGTTTTAGGGACCCATCCTGCTCTCTAATATTCTTTCCCTGTTTCAAGGTATCATCCGCTCATATGTGGTCATGATTCATCTTGCCAGTGTGCAATCAGTATTTCATGGCTCCCTGTTACAAGAACTGGCATCTCTTTCTTAATAGATGACAGCTTAGAAGTAATTTTCCCTTGTAGCAAGCCACTGGGGTGAAAATTTAGCAAAGGTTGTAAAGCTTAAGACCTCAGCTTTCCTATTCTTGGATCCTGACTCTGTTTTCTCCCTGTGGGGTGAAAGGCAATGGCTGAGCTGGCTGTACAAATGAGCTGCTTTGTGCATACAGTTGCTTCGTCCTGGCATCCCTTTGCAACGACAAAGTCTTTTTTTGAGACAAGAACATGAAGCGGTTTGTGCTAGATGTGTGATATGGGATGTGAGCACATGGGACTGAACAGATCTGAACTGTTACTTAGCTGTTTATATGGCTGTCTGCTGTAATGACCTGCATGTGTTTTCCCCAATACTTAACTGCCTGGATTCTTTGAGCCAGGAAGAATACCTTGCAGTGTCTATCCCTTGTCCTCTGCCCTGTCCAGGTTATTTGTGAAAAGTCCCAGAGCTTCATATTCCTCCCACTAGCCTGGGGACAGAGCAGATGTGAAGCAGGGTAACTAAGGACTCAGTCCCTTGTGGATTGGAAGAGACGAGGATTTTCCTTCAGAAGCTTGTCATGTCTCTTCCTGAAAGTGTTCTCTACAGAGCTCTGGGACAGCCCCCTCCCTGGAGTTGGTAAATGGTGAGCAGAGACAGACATTGGGCTCTGAGAAAGCACTGGCCCTGGGAATGGGGAGCACCTGTCACCTCTGATA
This sequence comes from Picus viridis, assembly GCA_033816785.1. Classification (NCBI taxonomy): domain Eukaryota; kingdom Metazoa; phylum Chordata; class Aves; order Piciformes; family Picidae; genus Picus; species Picus viridis. Next base: position 34,936,311 of record CM066576.1, read on the forward strand.
TTCCCTGTGCCCCAGCTTGCTTCCCTGAGGAGCAGCGTGTGAGATCACCCTCACTCCTCCACCAGCTTTGCAAGCACTGCTACCACAGTTGCAAAGTCTGCTGTCAGCAGAGGTTGTGAGGCCAGCAGACAGGATTTAGTCACTGTTGCGTATACAGTTCACAATAATTTTCTGCTCCTTTGATATTTTTTGATGTGTTTTATTTCTTTCCAGTCTAATCAAGTTAAATGTTTTAGCACATTGTCTTTCTTCAGATTTTTTACAGAAGGCAAGTTTAATCTCCCTCAAAAAAGAAAAGAAAAAAAAAATATTCCCCTTTCATCTTTCCAGGGAGATCACTTTATTCATGTGTAGTGACCTGGCTCAACATTTGATAACTAGTGTGTCACTGAAAGTCCCTCATTATGGTGCCAGCTTGCAGACCACCTGGTGTGCTTCATTATTGATGTGAACTTCAGGTTAAATTTTTAGATCTGTGCAGGTGCTTTTGCACTATTCATTTCAAGCTAGTGACATATATAGTGAAGGGACAAGAGTGTGTGAGGCTGAACGTGTACAAAGTCATATGGAGCACTTAATGTTTTGACACCAGCCATATGAGGAATGTAAGGTCTGAAGCTCAAGCTCTGTGTTGATTATAGTCTAACTTTTGCTTTCATTGGCAATCACTCTTTGATATATAGGCACTTAATCTCAGTGCCTGGAGAAAAGAAGTAGAGAAATCAGGGAGGGGAGGATAAAGGGAAAGCCACACTCTGGTTAAAGCCAGTAGCATGGGAAAAGCTTAGTTCTTATTCCAGACATGAACAGATCTTTGGATGTAGATGATAGTTACATGGCAACCAGACACTCCAGAGCCTTCCAGATTGCTACTGGTTGTAGTGCAAGATGTAAATAATCCTGTTGATGCAGCTAGGATGCTGTTGACACGAGTTTAGGAAGAATCTTGTATCTCCTTGATGGAATCTTAATTTTGACTGCTTTTTGTAGTAGTTGCTTAAGCCACCTAAACTCGACAGGCAACTGTCTTTGCATCCTGAAATCACAGACCTACTGAGCTAACTCTCTGATATTCATTTGTTTGGTTTGTATCTAAATAAATGAAAAGCAAAAGAGAAGAGCTTAATATAGAGCACCAGGACTATGTACAGTTGCAGGGTTTTTCATCATTTTCCCTAAGTTTTCATTTCTGAGCTATTTTTCCTTTTTGTCTTCTTTCTCTCACCCTTGGTCTGTTGTTTTTGTAGGAATAGCAGAAGTGGGAGGAGAGGTGGATTCATAGGAGCAGTGGAGCTGGAAGGACAAAGGGAGATGGGCTGAATAGGAAAGGGAAAAGAATGGTTGCAAGGCGGTGAAAGGAAGCGAGAACAGGATGCCTGACTGTGGGATTGAAAGCACTGGCAAACGTGGGCAGGAATAAATTTGATGGGGAGAAAACTCCTGAAAAGTGGTGGTGTTTTCTTGAAAGATGCTAGCCTTATTACAGTAATAAAGCATCACTGGGGACAATGTCTTGATATTATTTGCTTAAAACAAGTAATAAAATACATTAATGCTTTTTGTATGAAGAGCTAAAAGCACCAAATGGTACTTCCTCAATAGTCTAATATTTTAAGCATCCCTCTTAAATGCTGCAGGAATAAAGGTTTTTAAATCGTACACAAATTGTATGTAGTAGGTGTAGTTGAAATCTTCCTAGTCATTTTACTTTTATTTAAACTGAATATATGCTAATGTTTTTTTTTCTTTGCACATGTAGAGAGCAGTGTCCTGGTTTTCTAAAAGGTTATTGCAGCACCTATTTCAGTTGAATTGAAAATAGCATATGGTCTGAAAATGGGAATGTGAATTGCCTCAGGAGTAGTGAAATTTGGTTTCAGTGACTAAGGTGTCATGAGTCTGCTTTGAATTGAAGAGCTGATAGAAAAATCAACAGATCTGATGACACTGTAACCACCACAGACTAGAATTTTGTATACATAATTTTTGAAAATTACAGTTTTATGCAGAAATCTGATCCATGCAGTAGCTCTGTCCAGTTATATCTGAATGCATCAAAGTTGACAAATTAAAGGGTATTTCAGATTAATAATTGTGTTTCTGTTCAGTAGCATTAGAAGACAAAATCTTTCTGATAAAACGCAGCTCCTGAAAAAGAGAGGAAAAAAAGAGGAAAAAAATTCAGTAAATTAGGTCTCTAGGCATGGATTTTCTAAATTTGCTGTTAATTCAGTGATTTTTGCCTGCTGGAGTTGTTCACAAATATGTTGATATACCTATCTGGTAGCATTTTAAAGTGCTAAATTACCATTTAAAGGATGAAAGAACTCTAGGAATTTATTGAGTAGTTTAAAATTAATTAAATGTACCAATTGAAGTTATTTAATATCTATTATAGTTTTTTTTCTTCTACACCTCAAATTTTTATGGGAAAACATCCAAGGATTTGTATGGTTTATTCAAAATGTGTCTAGTGAATATCCCGTGTGGAACAAATTATTTTATTGCATTTTAGAAAAGTACATATTTAATAGTGAAATGCCTTTGCTTATGTACTTCTATAACTCCAGCATGTAATGTGGGTCCATAGGTCTTTAATTTATAATAAAGACAGGTCTTTAATGACAAAATAATGGCTCTGATGTATGTGTAGCTCTGGGATTAGATATTAGAAAGGTATCATATCTTTCAACTCTTCCTTATGTGATGTGACATTGCTGCCCCAGACATTTTTCACTGCATGAGCAATCTACATAAATGAGAACTCGAAAGCATTCATGTTAAGACAAGAAGAAATGTTACTTTCAATAAGGTGACTTCAGAAAACTGTCACACAGATATTTCACTGGAGACATTCTGGTTTAACTTCTACCTCATTGTCCCTTTTCTCTCTTTTTATTCCTTTATTTATTTATTTCCCCATGATTAAACAGAAGGGAAGAGATTTGTAAAAGCCCTCAAGAAAACTAGCGGTTCATTGTAGAATATCTCTTTCTGATTTCCATATATTTTCCTGCAGGAGAATGGCTCTCTAAGAGCACATTAGCCTTCAACCTTGGCAAGTGTGTAAGTAAATCTGCAGTATTATGATTGAAATGTTATACCTGCTTATTCTCAAACTGACATGATAGGTGACAAATGACAGAGGCATTACTGGGTCAGGTGAAGTTTTTGTCATAATCCCTTTTCCCTGAACTTTTAGCTGGTGCAGCAAAGAGAATCCTGTTTCAAGGATTATTAACACCACCTGCTATAAAATTCCTTTGGGAAGGACCCGAATGCTTTGGATTCAAACAGTGACTTGGAAATGTGCAGAAAGATGGCACAGTCTCTGCAGATACTGTAGTGACTGCTTTGGCTTTGTTAGAAGCCAGTCATTCCTCTGTGAAAATGCATTGTTAAGGACATAAATGCTGTTTCTCCCATTGCAAAATGAAAACTGAATTTTGAATTGATTCCTCAGATGCTTGTGCTTCACAGAATTTAGACATGTGGTGTACTGCAAAGTTTCACTGATCTCTACGTTGAGGTCTTGCCCCTTTAGTTTTGGGTAGCACAAATGGAAAGCTCTATCACAATTAGACAGGACTTTTGTCCCCTTCTCCTTCTTATCCAGCTCTGCGTCATATTTTTGTAAGTTTTACCTTCTGTCTGCTTCATCCATAAGGTAGATTCTTCCCTCAAGACTGCCTGTGGAAAATTTATTTCTCCCTTTGGTAAGATTGCTTCTGTCCTACTTCACTTCTGATACTCCTACACATTAGCTCAGAAGGGACACGGTGTCTCCTATAGGAGACTGCCTATAGGCTATGTGGTTCCTCTGCTGCAAGGGTGGCATTCTGGACAGCCCGGAGGACAGGTGCCTGATCACACCTGAGAACCAGGTTTGGACACAGTTCATCTCCCTTTCCCATGTTGGCCTTTGGACTTTCTCTAAAGACAGATGTGGGAAAGGTGTGACTCTCTTTAATTGGCAAGCAGTATTGATACGGTGGTCTATTTCCTGCAGCAACTGCCTGAAGCAAAACAGGCAGAGCAGAGAAAAGGAGAAGCCCTGGGCTCTTTTCGTCTCAGTCTCTGATTGCAGATCCCCCTGGAACCAGGAGGTGAATCTGTCCCTTTGTATTTTTGAGTGAAGTGAGTGCTGATTGATTTGTCAAGTGATTACATGCTCAGATGAGATACTGGAATGTAGGTCTGATTCATATTCAGTACTGCGGAAGAGTGTAGGAGTAGCTTCATATAGTACAATAAAAATTGTACTCATTGTAGGAGAATGTGTACATAGAAATCACCTTCCTGAGTGTCTTTTAGAACCTTATTCAGCATCACATCTTTTAGTTTGTTTTCTTTTTGGGGACTTTCCTGACTTTGCACTTCCAAAAGTGGAATACTGCAGTTTAAAATGCTGGCCAGAAGGACCTGTTTCTAAATAGGCAGTAGCAAAGGGCACTGAAGCTAGCTGCCTTTGGAGGTTATACTTGTCCTTTCTAAACTCAGATACTGTAATATCTACCTAAGGCATAAAGATGTTTCAGCTATCAAGAGTAGCTTCAAACAAAATACTTCGGTTGGTTGGAACATTTATACTATGGAAGAAGGTCTTCTTTCTCCATAAATGCTAACTCTCCATACATGCTAACTCTCCATAAATGCACCAGTTCACTCATCATGCCATTATTTACAGTCAAGCTTACAGTGCTGGGGAATCTCTAAGCTCCTTTAAGATGAGGCTGATTTCCACAATTTTAAGCTTTGAAACCTAAAAAGAAGATGGCAGTTTGCACAGGTTTTAGGCAGTACTTACATGCTATTTACAAATGTTACTGAACCCTAATGTACATGTGTCTCCTGAAAAGTACTCTTTGATATTTGAGGCAAAACATACTACAAGTTTTCTTTTTTTCTTTCGAGTTCATAAGAGGATTTTTGTGTAAGCAGTTGTGTGATATGAAGTGAATATATTAAGCTGTGCTAATCTTGGAGTCTTTTTTAGAAATTAAGAAGTTGAGGCTGTTAAAACCATTTCTTGTGTAGCAGTTGCATTTACTAAGCAGTTGCTCCTTGCTTTAGTGAAAGCAGGGAGTGGGAAAGGTTTTTTTTTTTTCTTTGTATCACACATTAATCATATGTTCAGAAGAAGCAACTGATTAAGGACACTGCTTTTCCAGAACAAAAATTATTGTTTTGTAAGTTTTATTTTCATCAAGTCGCTAATAAAACAAAGTTATTTTGGGAATACTAGAACTAATAAAACCTTGAGTTCCCTTGAAGTTGTGGCTTGGAGTTGATTGTGAGTTCAACCAAAGCTTTCTCTTGCAGTTTGGGTACCTGAAACCTGAGAAATAATTGCTAATAATTGTTTGACAGAGACCAAATTGAACCTTCTGGCTCTGTAAATGGAGCAAAGAATACATGTCTTAAGCTGAGAAAGGTGTATGTGAGGAAACCAAAGGCAGCCCAAATATTGAATATGAACTTGAGTTTGCTCCCTGTATTCATAGTAACATCAGTGAAGAGAGACTGAAGGGTTTAAATCAGAGCATGACTGGTAAGCTGTAGTGTTATCTAAAAACCACTTGGTGGTAGTGGCCTAAGGCTTAGGAAGCCCCTTGATGCTGGCTTTATTCATGTGTGTATCTGTCTAAATTGTTTGCATTTATATACATGAAATACAGATGTGAAGATACGACTTTAACCGATTTCAGTTTGGTTTTCGTGCTCTCACTTTTTTGCAGCTGTAGTAGTTACAAAGGGGTATTGCTGTATTCTCAGTCATAGAATCATAGAATGCACTGGGTTGCAAGGGATCTTTAGAGGTCATTTAGTCCAAGCCCCCGCAGTAAGCGGGGACATCTCCAACTAGATCAGGCTGCTCAGAGACCCATCAAGCCTGACCATAGGAATAAAACTGTTCCAGATGCCCGACTCAGCCCCAACCAGCTCTGTAGTTGCTGTGGCCTGGCTGAATTCCTAGCAGCAAACACCCATCCTTGCACTGTGTAGCCATAGGAAGAAACCTTACTTTTCTTGACTGCCTTTCCACTCTACAAACCATCCTGTGTGAAAGATAGGTTACCACAAAAATGTTACATGTCAGATAAAAATATTTGAACGTTTGAATATTCTTGGTTAAAAGTAGCAAAAATTACTTTCTAGGACCTGCAAGAAGTGAGAAACAATTAAACAAAAACCTTGAGAAGTGTTTGGAAGTGATGGATAGCAATTAAAATGATTGACTACCTGCTCAGCACAGACCTGGTATTTTGAAGTCACAGAACAGTATAGCTTTTGGGATGAGACCTTTTTTTGTTTGTGTATTCCATCTCTAGAAGCCAAGTTCTGGGTTTCTTTGAGAGGTGAAATGACCACTTTAAATTGTCAAGCCAGGATTACATTGATCCTCTGTGGGTCATCTTTTCAGTGTTGGAGTGGAACCCATTTAGAAAGCAGGATCCTGTTCTGATGTTTTGTAACAGTCTTTCAGTACCTCTTGAAATAGCAATGGTAATACATAAATGACTGAGATCCTTTCCAGCTGGATATTATGGTGTCCATATGTCAATATACAGGAAGCCTGATAATGAATAGATGAATAACAGAAAAATTATAAAGGATATATTGTTGATCTGATTTTCCCAAGACTGAGCAAAGAAGCATAGTTTGTCTTCCCTCTCTTGCTCTATGAATAGAGTAGGGGAAGGGGAGATGTTTGCATGGTCTGAGAGGAAATGGGATTCTTATTTGAAGAAAGACATAATAAGATGAAAGGGTGTATGTGTGGGGCTTGAGTGTTATCTGGGTTCCTGCTGGATTATGGAATGAAGGAGAGGCCTTTTGGGAGGAAGCTGCGAGACAATATAGCCTTTCTGGACACAAGATCATCATCTTGCATCTGGAATGATCTCTGGAAATACATTTTAGGATGTAATTTTTAAATTACATGTTGAACTAATCAATAGTTTAATTTCATTTTGTTGACAAACTGTTTGTTTATGAGCATGTTGTCACAGTGCAGCCAAGCCATTGGTGCAAACTGGAAAGTGAGAGGTGTGGCACATTTTGAGAAGTCTATAGGCCTCTAATGACATTCACCAACAATAGTAGGAATCATTGTCAGCAAACCATAACCAGCCTCTGAAGGTCAGTTCCTTTACCTGTGTAATTTCTCTCTGCATTTTCTGTGGCCGAAGCAGATAATTTCCTTTTGTATAGCATAGTAAATGTCTTGTACAAATAAAACAAATATTAAGAGGAGGGCAAACATTTCCATTGCTGTTCTGGGATGTGCAGTTTTTAAAATGGAAAGAAAAGTCTCTTCACCTGGAAAAATAAAAATACCTTTTGAAATGTAGGTGGGGAATGTTTGTTCCTTTATGCTGTACATATTCTCCAGTGATTAAATCAGTTGGAGAATTCCTGTGTGTTTTGTTTTTCATTAGAGTTGTGGATCTATTACCTTACATTAGTATATAACGCTTCATGATACATGTGATAATCTGTGCCGGAGTCATTTATTTTAAAGTCTTAAAAGGTAAAGAGAGGACTGATGCTCACCCAAGTTTCTTTGGCACATGCATGCATCTCTTCCATAAGTGCTGTAAATAACAAAGAAGAAATCATCCTTCATTTCATTAATGTACCTTAGCTTTGTTATTTGAAGTTCTTGTCTCATAAATGTAATAAGTGAAAAGGAAATGAGAGCTTGGAGTAAATGTTGTAAACACACACCATTTCTGTGGTTTAACTGAAATGAAACAAACACTTTCTTTTATAAAATCCTAATTATCGCTATACCTTCCATATGTTCAGACACTAGCTCTGGCCTGGACAAGCTTGTAGTGCTTCCTTCATTTTAATTAACATTTAATTCTTTGCTGACCTTTGCTCATTGGAAAAAAGGAAGAAATGTTTTTCACCTTGGTGTCTTGATGTTTATTAACTTGGAGATAGGGACAATTTAATTGTTGGTGATTTAGGTTTCTTTGTGAAGGTGAGTGTTCCCATCCTTCCACCTAGGAATTCTACCAAGTTTTTGTTTCTGTCTGGTTTCCTTCCCCTGCCCCCAAGCTGTTGTTATTAAGTCCTTAGATTAAATAGTCCAGATATGTTCTTGAAAGTGTTGCATTTTCTTGACTGAAGCTTTTTTTTTTTTTAATTCCAAAGTGAAGTTATGAACTAGTCTCGGGACCTTGGAACAGATTTTAAATCTTTTTTTTTTTTTTATTGATGGAATTCATCCTTCTTTGCATCACAAGTTCCAGAACTGAGAAGAATTCTCTGTTTTGAATATCTTATATTTAAGTACTTTTATTACTGCCAGTTTTGACTGCTGTTTATCTGTTTATTGAACAAAACTGTGTGTGGTGGGTTGAAATTTCCCTCCACAGCATTAACTTTGCCAGACCAACTCAGTTGGAAGCAAATGGAAAGCTGTATTTACAAGCCAAACTACACTCTACAATAGAATGAAATGAATAAGTACAAAATATACAGTATTTACAGTATTATACAGATATTTACAGTTAGCAAAATACATGAATGCCTCCCTGGTCAGACAGACCAAGGAAGCTGTTCCACTGCCCCCCCCATGTCCAAAGAGAAAAAGAGCAGAGAGAAAGCAGGGGTTAGACTTAGCTAAACACAGCCAAGGTCAGCTGAAAAGCAAGTTACTCTCCTGAGTGAAACAAGCAGAGGAGACATCAGAAAAGAGAGAGAATTGTTTTGGTGCAGGCAGTCTTATATCAGATATTTCTCCAATTAATTAGTTTAGAATGATCTTTAGTTTTCCTTTTTACACCCAATAGTGATTTATTTATATTTTTCTACTTTACTGCTCAAAATCTGTAACTGAATTTTAAAGGCATAGCCTAAAACCACCACACTGTGTTTCCATAATGTTAATGATTTCTCATTTTTATCCCTCTTCCTGTTGGCAGTTCTGCGGGTTGGGCATTGATAACTAAATGGCATCTTTGCTCAACCAAATGCCTATCAGCCTCACTTCTGTTTTAAGTTCTTGCACAAGAAAGACATGGAATTGTTAGAGCAGGTACAGAAGAGGCCAGGAAGGTGGTCAGAGGGCTTGAACACCTCTCCTGTGAAGGCAGCCTGAGAGAGTTGGGGTTGGGGTTATCCAGCCTAGAGAAGAGAAGTCTCTAAGGAGTCCTTACAGCAGCATTCAAGTGTTTGAAGGGAGCCTACAGGAGAGCTGGAGAGGGACTTTTTACAAAGTCATGTAGTGACAAGACATGGGGTTATGGCTTCAAACTGGAAAAAGCTCGATTTAAATTAGACATTAGGAAGAAATTCTTCTTTATGAGGATGTTGAGACACTGGAACAGGTTGCCCAGGGAGGTCATGGATGTCTCCTGCCTGGAGGTGTTCCAGGCCAAGTTGGATGAGGTCTTGAGCAACCTGGTTTAGTAGAAGGTGTCCCTGCCCATGGCAGGGAGATTGGAACTAGACAATCTTTAAGGTCCCTTCCAACTCAAACCATTCTATGCTTTTATTCTGAGAAACAGAAGAAATACTCTTTGGCTTCAAATTTAATAAAATTGACTAAATGTAATTAGCAAGCAGAACATTTAGATTAGCTTCATAATACTAACAGAAGGAAGCATTTGTAGTATGTTTTGTATGTGTCATTTTTCAATGGAGACCACTTTGCTGGAATTGCCTTTTCTCTCTGGCAGTTAAGAAACTTTATGCATAAGAGCCAACTGTATAAACGAGGGTAAATTAAGTAAAACACTTGTTATATACAGAGAGAGTGATTGCCCATTGGAATGGACTGCCCAGGGAGGTGGTGGAGTTGCCGTCACTGGAGGTGTTCAGGAGGAGACTTGATAGGGTGCTTGGTTGCATGGTTTAGTTGATTAGGTGGTGTTGGATGATGGGTTGGACGTGATGATCTTGAAGGTCTCTTCCAACCTGGTTTATTCTATTCTATTTTAGAAATGTCACCTATGTTGCTAATGTTTCACATAGGATTTTTGAATGTGGAATTAGTTCTCTGCCATCTAGTTCATGTCTTAGGAACAGTAAATCATATATATAGATCTGGAGTGCTATGTCTGGTTCTGGGCTCCCTAGTACAAGGGAGATATGAAGCTTAATTGGATTCTGAAGGTGAAGCTCTGGAATGGGTTATGCAGGGAGGTGGTTGGGGCCCCGTTCCTGGAGGTGCTTAAGACCAGGCTGGATGAGGCTCTGGCCGGCCTTATCTAGCGTGGGGTGTCCCTGCCTGTGGCAGGCGAGTTGGAACTAGATGATCCTTGTGGTCCTTTCCAACCCTCACTGATTCTATAATTCTAAAAACCTCCACACATCTAGCAACTACGAAGAATTTTGGGCAGATGGGCCCTGGGATTTTGAAGAGGAGTCTAAGTGATAACAATGAAATACCTTTCTCATTCTGGAAGAGGGTTCAAGATGCCTTTTTAGCACTATGTATTTTTCAGTTTTCTTTTCATGCACAACAGTCAGATTTAGAGAAGAGAGTCCAGGGGAATGTGTCAAAATCAAACATATTTAAAACCTGGTCTCTGAGGAAAAATTGACAGACTGATTTTTTGCTTGGAACAGAAGAATGATCAGTTGTTTTCTGTTCCTAGTGGCTGCATTAGAATAAATAACAGCTTTAGGTTGTAGCAAGGGGTTTTTAAGAAGAGGAAATCTCAGCTACATAGCAGTTCAGCACTGAATAGGGAGAAAGGCTTAAACTCTGGATAGATAAAGATTTGGCAGGGATTCCACAGATATTTAAGTAGCATCAGAGAGCAGAAGATGATGGACTGTGTGGCTTCTTCAAGGTCTGTTCTTTATTTCTGTAAATTCTGTCTCCTTATCTACATCAGCATATCAAGAGTGAAATTTGGGTTTTTTTGGTAGAAAACTCACAGTATTCTGAGGAATACTTCACTTATTTCAATTTATCTAATTGGGCATCCATGTATAGGAAGTGTCAGATTATATAATTGAGCTTTATTGCTGGGGGATAAGGATAGAAATTAAGAGCTTGCCAGAACTGCATTAACTATTGAAAGTGCAGCCTTCTCGGAATGCTTTGTGTGGAACACCCCTAGAGCACCTCACATCTCCAGCGTGCTTTTCCAGCAAAACGGAATGAAATACCTGGAGGCTGACCAAATCTGTCTTCATAGAATGTGGGAACATAACCTGCAGTATCTTCAGCAGTGTCTAGGACCAGAAATACTTCAATCAGGCCTTTTTCACTGCATCTAATGGATGTGGCTGATGTGTCAGTCATCATTCTAAAGGATACATATCAAGGGAGTTTCTCCTCCCCTCTACTCTGTCCTGGTGAAACCATATCTGATATATTGTGTCCAGTTCTGGTCTCCCCAGTTCAAGAGGGACAGCAATAGACTAGAGAGTGTCCCATGGAGCCTATGAGGATGATTTAAGGGACTAGAGCATTTGTCTTATAAGCAAAGGTTGAGAGCCCTGGGGCTGTTTAGTGTGAATAAGAGAAGACTGAGAGGAGATCTTATTAATGTTTATAAATATCTGAAGGGTGGGTGTCATGAAGAAGGTGTCAGTCTGTTTTCAGTATTGTCTTGTGATACAGAAAAGGACAATGGATACAAACTGGAATACAGGAAGTTCCACCTCAACATGAAGAAAAACTTTTTTACTGTAAGAGCACTGGAACAGCCTGCCCAGAGAAATTGAGCCACCTGAGACTTTGAAGACCTGTCTGGAAGCGTTCCTCTGTGACCTGCCCTAGGTGATCATGCTTCAACAGGGTGGTTGGACAGGAAGGGAGGTCCCTTCCCACCCCTACTATTCTGTGGTGCTATAATTCTGTATAGTTGCAGCTCTGGTTTCCATCTAAGCACATATCCATTCTCCTTGGAATTAAAATGGGTTTGTTTCAGTGAGTATTAGAAACATTTTGCATAGCCCTCTGGTAAGTATGAAGTGCTAATACATGCATAATAATGAAAGGCTTTCTGATAATAGACTATAACTTCGCAAATAACTTTACTGTCAAGTTAAAAGATAATCACTTGTATGCAGAATCCTTCTGGGATGTGCTCTAATGTAAACAGTTGCCTTTTAAATAAGAGAGAAATTACTGTTGCTAGCCATAATAAAGTGCTGGCTTTGTTACTATAACAATTTTGAATTTACATGCCAAATATAGGCTCTTATTATAGATGGAACAGCATAAGTTAAGCCCATTTAAATACTGCCCTGGAAACCCCTTTTGGTGGGATGTATCAACAACAGGCTGATATGTTCCAAAGCTGATTAAGTAGTAACAGATTTAGGTGCTACAGAAATACTTTTCTTATGCATGGAAATTGATGTGCCAAAAGTACATCAAGAAGCCAAAGGCTTGAAAGTGTCTGGTTTACATTGTGTCTGCCATAATGTTCTTTCCCTCTTTTTTTACACTTTTGTGCTTTCTTTACAATTGCTAGGATTAAATTTTAGTAAGTGCAAGCATTATATTTACTGGAAGTTTCAAGTATCTGTTGTGAAATTTCTCAGCCTTTAAATCTAAGTGTAAGGGCTCATTAACACCTGAGCTGTCTTATGGCTTTCATCAAATATTTGAATTAAGAGATATCTGACCATAAAATACTACTAAGTAGTGTTTTAAGCAATCTGAATGAATGTTGTTTTTCTCAGAATCAAATTTAACTCCTCTGTTATCTGGAATGTTACTTTACCATTTTTCTATGCTGTTATCTCTGTAAAGGTTAATAGGGAAAAAAAAGGTGTTTTCTAATTAAAAAAGAGAAAGCATAGTGTATCTAGAGGACTTCAAGGTTTTGTTTCCATCACAACAATCTGCACACTGCAAAGAAAAAGAAATTTTTTTTTTTTCTCTCTGGGAATATCCCTTTAAAGATGACTAATATCTAGGATGGCCCATCTAAAGGAAAGAAAAATTATGCAGCCTCTAAATATTGATTCTTTGTGTACAAATAAGTGTGCTTTTTTCTACTACATTGTCAGGAGACTTGTATGATTACATGTAATATTAGATCATTGTGTACTGAGAAGAGACTTTAGCTTCTTAGTCATCAGGAATTACATATCTTCAGTCTGTTTTCTTAGAGTGGAGTATATCCCACATGGAAATTCAGTTGGTATATTCTCTTTGGCTCTACTGTGCTGCTTCCTAAATTGTTGGTAGGGGTTTTCTGTTTGTTTGTGTTGGTGGGTTTTTTTGTTTTGTTTTCTTTCCCTTTTTTATTGATATAAGGCTCTTCTTTCTAATAGTGTTTTTATTTGCTTTGAATGAATTGAACATGTTTCCACCAGCAAAATAGCTCACACAATGGTGTTACCTTTGCTCCTAACTTAGAAGTATGTTTTTTAAAGTATGAAGGTAGTTCAAAAGTCCATGAGCTTTTTTTCCTATTAATTACAGTGATTAATCCATTTCAAAGCTAGACTGAAACAACTAGTTTGTTTTAACCTCTGTAAGGTGCTTAAGCCTTTCAAATATTTGGGACTCAATGAGGTAGAAAATTCAGTGTTTTTTTACTTAAGTCCTAAGCTGTGTGGATTGCCCCCTTGCTTTTCAGGTCTGAAAGTTTTTTGCCAGAGGCACATAGAAAAAGTAACTGTGGCAGGCTAGAGAATTTTAATTTCAAATAAAATAGTTTGATAGTTTTTGCTGTTGTTCACTCAGTGTCAAATGTCATTAATCTTTATGTCAGTTTTAGAGGTTTAAGAAAAGCTGAACACCCAATTACAAGGTACTTACAAGGTACTTAATGCAGCTCTTTAAGGAAAGGTGATGGTGGGATGCTTGTGCAGATCCTTTCACTACTGATAAATTATATGCAAGAACAAAATTAGTATTAAAAGTGATAAATCTTTTGTGATTTCAAATCTCGGTGCTTAAAAATATTCATAACTGGAGAGGTAAAAGAATCCAAATTCATTTCATGACTAAATATTCTAAGTCTGTTGTAACATATAGGCCCTTTTATTAAAGTTGATCTGTAAAGTGCAAAGCACCTTATCCTTCCCTGAAATGGAAGAAATGCAGAAATGCAAAATACATCGGGAGAGAGTTAGAGATTGATGAACTCAGTATCTGAGGAAAGTACTCAAACACTGTCATGAGATCAAAATGAAAGGGCAAATAAAAAGAGCTTAGGTCAGCTTTTAAAATGTAATATTCTTTGGCTAAGATCCCACTCCTTCATGCTTCGATTTAATCTGTCAGGGCAAAAGGGCAAAGGTTCACATGATTGCTGGGGAGGGTACAAGATGCATGACAGAGCAATTTGCTGAGTTTCTCTGGATGAGTGTAGACAAAGCTTGCATGTCTTCGCTCTTTGTCTCTCTGACAGTAGCCTTTAACATAGTCCTTATTGTTCACTTTTTGGGTCACTGAAAGGCATTTATCAGGTATTTGTGATACAGAAAGCACATGAAACTGTTTTCTAATTTGTCTTAATTGCTTGTCTCACTAAATGGTTAATTGGCATTTTATGTGCTCAGCAGTTTAGAAAAAAGGTGTTTGTTCATATATGAAATCTCTGTAATTGCCAAAAGTCATTAGAGGTGTTGGATGATCAGCATTAGACAACCTAAACCCCTTTATTTCCATTCCACCTTTACTTTCAAAAGTGCTAGATGATTATTTTATGAGTTGTAGCAGTTTACTGAAGTTGTATTTGGTCCTTTTTTTCTTTGGGGAAATATTCGGTCATTTGAGTTTGTATTTCTTGATTTTCCTTTGCTGGTATCATGTGTGTTAACCCTTCATTGTGCAGTTAAAATCCTATGCACTCAAACTGGCCTTCAGTCAATCAACTTGACAGTAAATACAAGAGAGTATGTGAACATTGATGCATGTCTAAAATTTGTTCTTGTTTTATCAGAACACAGCTATTTTTTAGTTAGGAGAGTTCCAAAGACAGTTGGTTTTTATTGTTGTGTGCATTACCACTGATACAGGTAACTTCTAAGGAAAATGAAAAACCGATGGCTTTTCAGGTGTACTGATTGAGGCATTGGTCCTACAACTGAATATCCCAAACAGAATAACTTTCTGACCAGATGCAGTGGTCTGTTTCAGAAGTTTGATGTAGGTTTGGAATCTATACAAAGTATCTTCTTGGTTTAAAGAGTTGAATGACTATACAATTTACAGAAAAATGTTTAAAGCTTCATGTCTTCTGCTCCGTTTAATTCAACTTTATTCAGTTACTACAGAAAGAGAAAATGTCTTGCAAGTGTAAGCTTATCATTAGCAGAACCAATCCAGTGTTTTACATACATCCTGCATGTGATAGTAGCATTTGGTAGGTCAGTTGTTGTAGCACCACATCAAGGTTAATTTTGCTAAGGAATGGCAGGAATGCTGGTAGCCTGTGCTAGCAGAGAGGAAAAGACTTTACCATGTCTTTGGGCAGTTACCGAAGAGCAGTCTGCTTTGGTCTATGTGCAGATTCATTCTCATTGCATCTGTGAGCAAAAGAGGAACATGAGTAATGAGAATACAGTTGGTCATTTTATGGTCCAGGTTTGTGTCATCATATTAAATTATGATTGTTAAGTATTTAAAGGAAATTATTCAATACATCACAACATTCTCTATCTGATTAGTGATTACTGGCAGCTAATGCAGTTGTGTATGCAGGACATCATTTGTCAGTGCTTGACTTTGGTGGGGAAAAAGCGTAATTTGTTGGTCATACTTCATAATCTTAAAATCATCCTTTCCCCCCTTCCCCTTCTCTTAATAATTGCCTGTTAGTGTTTCAATTGCTTTATTTGAACATAAAATACATTACACAGGCCATAGTGCTTTAGGTTATTGACCTGTGTCTGGAGTGATGTCCAGACACAGAAGATGATTTTAGCCAAGGGCAGCCAACACCTGAACAATGCAAACTACTTAGTGAGTGGACCCAGCTCTGAAGCTTAAGCTAAGAATCCTGACATAAATGTTCAAGCCTCTACTTGGCACCTGTAAACAAGTTGGGCTGAGTAATGCTCCCCTTATCAGTTACCTAAGTTTGATTTGTATTTTACCCATTCGCCAAACATAATGGTATCTTCATAGCTCTGAGCATTTAAGACAAATAGCAATTACTAAAGAATGTGAACTTGCTGGATTTGGAAGTGGCACTTAATAGCCATAATTTTGGTGATCATCTATCTGAATTCAGCCCTCTGTTACATATGTGCCTTTCCCTGCAGCAGCATCTGTACAGACACCCCTGTCTTGATGCCCCAGAAGAGGTGGCTATGAAGAGCCTTACCTATTATATAATTTCTCAGTTTCATACTGACTGAAGATACTTGTTTTTGGAAATGTCCCAGCTTAGCACAGATAGCTCCTTAAAAAAAATGCAAAAAAACTTATTTCCAACTAATTTGTTTGTAGAAACGACAGAGGCAGTCTTTATGTTTAGACCCTTTAAATAAGCAGAAATTGAGTAAGCTTTTGGTTTTGTCTTCTACTATTTGTTCTGCATCTTAAGATAAATCAGTATCCAAGATTTTTACCTAGCTTTATTGTTTGTTGTGTATTTACTATTTTTCTATTATTTTGGGCATGCCTTCCTCTGCTTATGGTGACATTTATTCTGATTAGTTTAAATGAAGGTCTTAACCCTGGCTCTATCCTTTCAGATGGCATTGCTTATGAAATAATAGAAATGGCAATTGGATCCAACTAGGCAATGCTTTTAGGTAGTTTTTATTTAATGTCTGTAAAAATGTATTTCATTTCTGAGGGAAATGAGCCATGCACGTTCTGTGAGAGATTCATGTTTCTATGGTCAGTTGCTCGATGAGAACGTCTCTCTTTAGGCAGCCCTTGTGCTGTACTGAGTGCTAAACTTTAAACTCCTTGTGAGTTCTGACATTGTACAAGGGCTCAGAAGACTGTTCTGTTGCTTCTTTTTGTAGGTATCCTATAAGATTTCAGGATGGTTGGTGCTTTTGCTTGTAATGAACTGTAAGTTCTGCTGAGATTTGTTTCTTTCTGGGTCCAGTTTAGTAAATTACTGGATTCCTGTGACTGTTACTGACATGTCATAAGGTGGGGGTATTCAAGACAGAATCACAGAATGCATCAGGTTGGGAGGGACCCTTAAAGGTCCTCTTGTCCAACCCCCACTGCAGTGGGCAGGGACATGTACAACTAGAGTAGGCTGCTCATGGCCACATTGAGTTTGATCTTGAATGTCTCCAAGGATGGGGTCCTCAACCACACCCCCAGACAACCTGTTTCAGTATTTCACCACTCTCATTGTAATGAATTTTCTCCTTATGCCCAACCAAAATGTATCCTGCTCCCATTTAAAGCCTTTGTCCCTTGTCCCATCACTGCAAGCCCTTCTGAACAGTCCTTCCCCAGCCTTCTTGTTGATCCCCTTCAGATACTGAAATGTAACTATAAGGTCTCTCACCTCCTCAAGGCTGAACAGCCCCAGTTCTTTCAGTCTGTCTTTGTTGGAGAGGTGTTTCAGCCTTCCAATTATCTTTGTGGCCCTCCTCTGTGTCGTTGTGTTGGGGATGCCAGAGAGATCCTTCTAGATCTGATGCCTTTGCTATTGTCTGTGTCCATTATCATTCCTGTGCCCAAGTTTCTTGCTCAGCAAAGTAGGAAACTGCTGCTGCTGGGTTAAACAGTGGATTGTCTTTTGAACACTGTGCTTCTGCCTGAGGTATCTCTAACATGGGAGGCCAGGGTGATAGGTTGGGCTTTTGAAAATATGCTTCCTCCCTATACCTTGCTGCTCTTTATGTTAGAGAAACTGGAGTGTTTGTATTTGACAAAATTACAGTATGTGGCTTTATTCTAGCTTTACAAATGTCTTTGGTTTGAGCAATGTTTTCATTTGTGATTAGATGCAAAATGTTGCGGTAAATGAGGATCTGCTTTAAAATTATGAGATGTGGAATCAAATGGTGACATGAAAATCTTGTCTTTCATTTGAAAAGTTACTGCTTCACATGCCAGTGGGCTGTAAGAGGGAAATTCATCCTACTGCTGGGTAAGAGCATGGTGTCAATAGCATGGTTATTTTCTGTATGGGCTTTACCAATTTCCAGCAAATCCTGAAAATATGAACCCTGAGTAGGTAATATATAAACCCTTTGTTAACTTTTTCAAACAGCAAAATATGAAAGCTAATTCAACCCCCCCAAATAAAGATATCTAAATAATAACTGTATAAATTAATCTAAATATGTACTCTAAATGCTGGGAG
The DNA here is from genome assembly GCA_033816785.1 of Picus viridis. Classification (NCBI taxonomy): domain Eukaryota; kingdom Metazoa; phylum Chordata; class Aves; order Piciformes; family Picidae; genus Picus; species Picus viridis. Next base: position 34,954,535 of record CM066576.1, read on the forward strand.
TTCCAAGTCCTCTTCAGAACTGGCTGCTTTGATTTTGGCCACTGTGTTCAATTCAGAGAAAATAAGAGAGCCTGCACAGAAATTTTTGTCTCAGATGACTCTTACTTGAATGGGAATCTCCTTCAAGGTCAGTGACTCATCAGCTTTCCTTGAGTACCACACTTGAACCTCTTCCTGCTTGATGCCATTTCAAATTCTAAATTCTTTCTTTCTCTCATTTGTGGCTACGTGTTGGAGAGCTCCCACCTGCAAAGCTAACATTAAACTTGCCTATGAATGCTTTCAGTTAAATGTAGCTTTTTTTCTTCACAATTGCCATTGAAGAGAAATACTTAATTTGAGATTGGAGTGGTTTTGTGACAGATGCTTCAGGAAAACATTTTTATTTCTACATACCCTGTTTCATTGACCAGGGGCATGTGGTGCATTTGCTGTAAACTAGAAATTCAATATAAATGTGAATTTTTTTAGGTGCTTGTTGCTTAGGGACTATGTTGATTTAAAGAAAAGTTTGGGAAGAATAATAAAGACAAAGTTGGTTTGCATTTTCTGAGTGCAAACTTTGATTTTTGATAAGAGCAGATCCTTCATGTATTTAGCTACATAAATGATGTATGAAGGATCAGCATTAAATCAGGAAAAGCCAAAGATAATTTCTGTAGTTTTATGTATCTGAAAGAGCCGCATTCGGTTACCCAGGCAAGTGTGTCAGCATTTCTGTGGGGGTAAAACCTGACAATGCAATGTATGCAAATTAAACAGAAAGGTAGCTAATCTAAGGAAGACTTTGTAGTTTTTTGTTGTTTGTTTGTTTTTGAATGTATGGTCCAGTTTATGTGCTTGTGCCTATTTTCTGACTTGTGTTGGATTATTTTTGTTGGTATCAGACTTTATTTTGTGGACAGAGTGAGAAGAAAGAATAGGGAGGCTGGTGGAGAAGTTATATTTGTGGGAGTAATACATGATAACTCCTTAATCTTTTTGGCTATATCACTTTATCTGCAACTGTAAGTTTTGACAGTCTAGTATTGGCTTATTTTATTGTTATTAGCTGAACCGAAGCCTCTGTACTGTAAATAAATCTGAGAGTTCCTAAAGAAAAGAAAAATCTATGTTCTGAAAACTCGTAACGATTTAACTTTAGACAGTGAAGGATACCTGTCTACAGTAAAACACTTGCTGTTGGCTGCTTTGGTTTAGTTAGTCATTGATTTGCCACACAAAAAAAATGGCAGGTGACATAAATCTGAAATCTCAATTTTTTTTGTTTACTGTTTCCTTCATGATGGCCCATTCTGCTGCATCATTTTACATTTTTATAGCAATAATTGAGTTTGATAAGTAATTGGGAACCTGCTAGTAGTATGATTTAGGTTATCTAATAATTCGGGCTTCTCTCTGACGGTAGAGAAATGGCATAGCTTGTTTCAGGTGACTAAAGTCATTCTATCATTAAGGCTTGAATTGAGTGTTGTGCTGTTTTAGAGTAGTGTACACTCAGAATATTTCTTCAAAATGTGGAAAAAGTGAATGTTATTAAAGTAAAATAATCAAGGACACTCATGTAATTACTGTCCCCAAGGAAGGGAACAGAGCTATGTAAGGTAATTAATCTGTCTTGTGATGACCACGGCTTTCAAACTACGAGGTTGTACGTGCACCATTTTGATTTCTTGTGATGGCTGTTTTCTGTGAATCTCATTTGAGAGATTTAACTGAGTCCCAGGAGCTTATCAGACTCAAGCAAGTCATGTTGCAGAATAGAAAATAATGCAGGGAGAAGAGAGGAGAACAGAAAAATACATCTGGAAAGGTCAGAGATATTCTCACAAGTACCAGTGTCCACTTTTCTACTGATTTGTGTATTCTGGTTTAAGAGTGTTTGATTCATTGTGTTGTGGAACTAATACTGATTTTATAATAATCTATCCTAACGATTAATTATTAAAGCCCATTATTACGGGTAATACATTCTTAACCTTGTTTTCAATTTACGAAGGTCATAAATACAGTTGAACAAGGGCAAGACCACTATCTAGAAAGCAAATGTGAGAGCCAAGAGCTCTGGATCTCTTCCAAGTGGTTATTCTGGGCTGTGGAACAGCTCTACATCTCATAGTAAGAAATGGCTTTCTGGGATCCATTCAGAGTAGAGTGGCCACTTGATCCTGAGTGACAGAGAGGAGCTTCCTTAGCCTACTGTGGGTGAGCTAAAAGCCTCACAGCTCTTGCTCTAACCCAGAATATTTGCTTTCCTTGCTCATATCTGTGCACAAATGGCCCCACTTTTAAGATTTATTTATTTATGCCACCATCATCTGTGAAATATGCTGTACCCAAATGGTGTTTAAAAAACTTGTGTGGCAAAACCTGGTGCCTGTCATTTTCAGCGAATGTTTTGAACAGTGCTAAAGCAATTTGGAAAAACCTTTTAGCATATAAATTAATTTGCAACATTAATATTTTTCTCGTTTGTGACACAAAGGCTTTGTTTGACAGAATAAAAGATTTTTATTTCCAGGTAGCCAATGTTTCTCTATAGCAGAAATTGTAGTCACTGGTACAAGGTACAAGGAAGTCACTACAATGTTTCACAGATGTGAACTGGAATAAAAAACCATTTTCATCTGTTCTTTTTATTTTTACTTGATTCATATCTGGAAGTTCGTCTTTGCATTTTTAAACCATTTCCTTCCTGTTATCAGTAGATGCTCCCTAATTAAAAGCTTCTCAAATGTAATATAAATTAAGTATAGAGGAAGGAGGCAAAGGTAAACAAATGTTTTTAACTAGCTTGCTATCAGTCTGGGATGTGTAGCTGGCTTGAACGGATGGGTAATAAAGCTTCACAAACAACCAGGCTGTAGAACCTGAGAAAAAAATGTGAATAAAGCTGAAATAGTATCTGAGACAAAAGCCTTCTATGATTCAGGAATTGGAAGTATGAGCTGGATCATTATTGGTGTAATAGCTTTGTTTCTTAAGGATATTAGGACAAGTGAATCTAGAGAAATCAACATGTTCTGTGATTTCCCCCCCATTATTCAGTTGGAATAAAGAGGCAGCCTTCTGACTGGAAATGGTAACTAGCCTTTTTAAAATTTGTTTTGTTATCAAGATGAAGACTTGACTGTGTATTGAGTTACTGCTTCTGACTTAGTTGCTCTTCTGCCCTGTAGCGCTGAAAGTATGCTGAAGGAGGAGTGAAACATAAAGGCAATCCCAGCGACAGTAATTCTGAAGCCATTGACACAAATTATTGCTGTTGTAGATAGCTTTGTCGCAGTCTAGAATTGCATCCAGGTGCCTTTTAACTTTCTCCTCTTCCCTGCAATTGGGCAGAACATCAGCTCAAGACCCCAGGGGCCATGTTAACTATGGCATCACTCTGCAAATCTATTTTCACTTTTTTGGGGGTAGTATTAATGTCAGCAATGCATTTTAATTTCACTTCAGATAGTGGTCATTCTGCCAAAAGTAGTTACATTGGAATTTCTCATTGCCAGCTACATGATGATTTTGTATATTTTTGCTGAATTTTCTTCTTAACAAATATATAAAATGGTTTAGCTAGTGGTCCCTGAGGAGTAAATCTGTCATTTTGGACAGTGGAAAATACAAACTCCTTCTCTCTTTCCCATGTATGTGCCAGGAGTATAACCAGAAATGAGAGAAGTACCTGGCAAGATTGCAAAAAAATGTGCTGATTACTTTTGATGGGAAAATTACATTTTAATTTATTTAATGTCTTCATCTGATACATTCAAGACATTTAGTAATAATAGGGAAAAGCAAGAATAGCTGCATATTATGAGAAACCATCTAATGGAAACTGAGCCGAGATCCCTAATATTTAGCTCTCCACATTACTTGAATGAGCAGCATCAACATTTCTCTCTGATTCCAGGGCTTTTTCAATTTCAGTTTCTCAAAAGTTTGAGTGGAATGGGAATTTGACAAATGCTCATAACCATTTATTAAGTAATATCTTTACTCTCAACCATGCTGTGACATTAATGGTACTAATACTTAGTACATAGAGTAGAGAGAGTACTTACAGTTTTCGTCATTGTATCTTAAAGGACTGTGCCTAAACAGATTGGGAATGTTAATTGCAGTGTACATATGAAAAAAAGAAGCAAAATAATTTTGGTATGATTTTAATGATGAAGTGTTTGTGGGAGCTGCTCTTGGTTTCATCAGTTCTCTTATTTCCTATCTGTTCTAGCAGCTGCACATACAGGGATTTTGTGGTTTCCCCCAGTGTGGTAAGAGAACAGTGATTGATGAGTGGGGCACTCAGCACTTCAGCACAGGTATTTGCTAATGCCAGAATAGACTGTTGGGTGTGGATAGGTAGTTGGCAGGAAGCTGCGTGGGACCAGTTACAGAAGAGATAGCATGAGAGGAGTAAAGGAAGCAGGATGCTTTGCATGCTGCTTTGCTCTTTGTGATGTGGGTTTAGGAAAGTAGGACATCACTGAGATGAAACAGGCTCAGAAGAGAGATTGAGTTGGCAGGAGCCTGTAAAACCAGTTGCATGTGAAGCTCTCAGATGCTGGATATGTTCCTGGTCCCCCCATTCCCATTATTTTCTCTTCTAGCCTATCTGATTCACAGCTGCATGTACAACGTGCTCCTCATTCATCCTCTCTCAGGCACCTTTTTTAGTCTATTATGAACTTTATTGCTATTTCCCTTTGGTTGTTGTGGGTTTTTTTTTTGTTGTTGTTGTTGTTTGTTTTTCCTGTGGTTTTTGTTTGTTTGCTTACTTTCTTTTAATTCAATTTGGCCTGCTGTTATGTTCTTTTTTAGGTCATCTTCTTTTGTTTACCTTCTTAATAATTTCCTAGCAAAGCCTCTTCCAGTCACAGGGAAGGAGCACTTCTAGCTCGCTCAGTGTTTACTGGCCATTATATTCCCTCTGCTTGTGTGTTGTATTAGCAAATACTTCTCTGTTTTGTCAGCTCCCAGGAGGTGTATATCAGACATTTTGTAAAGGGAGCCATCATTTCAAGAAAGGCTTTATCCATCAGTATGTTTGTATTGTCATAATTCTCTATCTCAAAAGTGTATCACCCTGTGCAGTGCCAAGCCCTTCCTCCCAAAGGCTCCAAGCTCTGTCAGCTCTTCCTGACTTGAGGGTAGGCAGCAGGTTAGACTTGCCCACATTAGATCATTGTGACAATTTATTTAAATACATTTAAAGTCTAATCAGTATAGGATGTTTAAAAAAAACACTCAACCATAAAGTTTTAAACATATTGTTTAGTAGCTCAGATTCACAGAATGCATCAAGTTGGAAGGGGCTTTCAAATGTCCTCTTGTCCAACCCCTGCAGTGAGCAAGGGCACCACCAACTAGAGCAGGCTGCCTGGGACCATGTCAAGACTGATCTTGAATGTCTCCAGGGATGGTGCCCCAACTACATCCTTGGGGAGCCTATTCCAGTATTTTACCACTCTCACTGTGAAGAATTTCCTCCTCATGTCCAACTTAAATCTACCCTGCTTCAGTTTAAAACCCTTGCCCTTCATCCTACCAATGCATGCCCTTCTAAACAGTCTAAACAAACAGCCTTCTTATAAGTCCCTTTCAGATATTGAAATGTAATTATGAGATCTCTTCAGAGCCTTCTCGAGGCTGAACAACTCCAGTTCTTTCAGTCTGTTTTTGTAGGAGAGGTGCTCTAGCCCTCAGGTTCCCCAAGATGATCTTAGCATGTCCACACACTGAGTCTTTAAAAATGTGTGTGACTCTGTGGGTTCACTTATAGGTAGTCCTGACTTGAACTTTTGTCCATTGCATAAGCAGAATACATATTTCTTAGATACTTTTGGGGCATTCCAAGTTATTTGAAGAATGAACAGTAGAAAAGTATTCTATTTTGTAAAGCATATAGTAACTTTAAACTGATTTCAGCATGTAATTTGATGTCAATACAGCGTTAATATAGGCTTATAAGTAAATAACTTAAGGGCAGAATTGCTTGACCTTGATTTTTTTTAAAACTGTATTACTTGCATGGACACATTATTCATTTGCTATGGTCAGAATGAGAAAAGAATCTGGAATTGTTTTCATAGCCAAAGGAAAATATGTGAGTGGTAATAAGAAGACTGGTCATGTCAGAATCTGGAAGCATTCTTCGAATTTGCTTTGAAAATTAAGCTTTTAACACCAAGCAACTGGCTCTCTCCCATATCTTGTTTCAATGAAAACACAGCAAGCAATAAATTGCATTATCAAATGGCCACTGTAACTAAATCTTGTTCTTCCCGCAGTGGCCTCAGGACAATTGGTCTAAAGTCTCCTTTAAAGAAAAAAGCTATAATTACTGCTGCAGTTGTTTGCTTTGCCTCAGATGTAGAAAACATGTTTCCTCCTTTCTTGTCCTTTTAATGGCTATTTTACCTTAATCTTTCAATGTGCAACTGTTTAAGTAGGTTCTCTGTGAGGTTTAAGAGCTTCAAGTGGGTAAAATGTAAATTGGGAGTTGTTTGGATAAATTGACTGTCATCAAAATATTAGCACTATAAGGTACAAATTGTATGTTTTGTTCTCAGCTGAAATTTGTACCTGACAGATGATCTGCTGATTATACTTTTAACAATATTAAAAAACACACAGTGATTAAAATATTAACAATTCTGCAAAATTTGGGTTGGTTGAAAATTAATATTCAGTGCTTTGCAGGACTGAGAGTCTTGGCAGATCTCAGCAAAGCTGTTTCTGCACAGTTGCTGATATTCATAATCCACAATAGAGAGGAGAGTTTTATGAATGTTGAGAAAAGATCAACACTAACGCCTAACAGATGGGTTGTATCAGGAGAACATTTGCTAACAATACTTGATCCTAAAGACCTGCTGATACCATGTGGAAAAGATTTGAAAACCAGTTCAGAATAGATTAAAGAGAAAGGCCTCTAATGACAGAGATTTCACAACTGTATATGTTGTTTTAATGAACTAATTTAACAGATTAGTTCATTAAATTAGTTATTCCACGTATCAGTTTATTTGCTTGTGGGTTCTTCTACGGGAATGTGGATTTTGACTTCAGTATTATGGTCTTAGACTTCTACCATATGTTGGATTTTCTTAAAAAGCATATTCAGAAACTTTTCAGACAAATCATTAGATGTACATATTTAATTAAGTGAGTTTGAGCAGGAAGCATACTGTGAAAATATCACTTAATTTGAGCTGAAACTTTCTGGCATTTCAGGATAATGTAGCTATGTAAGAGAAGAAACCAGGATTAAACAGTTTGGAACTGGAGAGGAAAAGGAATTCAAAGGCAGAGAGGTGGAAGTTCATTGTTTGTAAAATATTTATTTTTTTATAGTGCATGAAAGTAATGGATTGGGACACACACACACATTAAATTATTAATATTCTCTTTAAAGGAAAAAAGTTCTTTCTGTAATATGAATTATTTTTAAAATCCATTTGAAATTTACTGTTAGCACAGGGCATCTCAAACTGTCTTGGCTTCTCCTGTGAGTCCCATCCCAGACAAATGGAGGCATGTTAGTGCCTTGGGTGTATTAATGTCTTTTGATCCAGGAACTGAAGGTGAAGGGCAAGGCCATTGATGGAGTAAGATGAGGGGACATAACCTTGATTCTTTCATTACTAAATAATGGTCTTCCTTACTTATGCTGTACCAAAGGGAAAATGGTTAAAATGTTTGTAGTGGTGTTTATTTTTATGAGTAAAGCTGGATGCTTTAGGATGGCTTTATCCTTTGCATGCCTCCCTCTTCTTATAGCTTGTAAATTTACCCACTTATTTGTTCAAAATGAAATATTCATCACTGGATGTTTGCCAAGCTTACTCATTTTTCATGTTTTTCAGGTAAAATGGCTTTCCGGTTCCCTAGAATAAGACTAGAATTGTTCTTTTCCTTAAGTAGATGCAGTACTCCTGAGGTTTAGAGTAGAAATTTGGTATGTGGCTACAGGATGATTATTAGCCAGCCTTCTAATAGTATTTTATTTCTTGGACAAGTTTTAAACAATAGTTGACTTTTCAGACTTTTAACATTTTAACAAATATATTCAGTATCCTATCCATGTGGTATGCTGTCTGCTTTGCAGATGAAAGCAGTTTTTTAGGCAACTGTGTTTCCAAGCAGTTCACAAATGCAAATAATAGTGCTATTTCATTAGTATGGAAATAAGCTGAGGAATGTTATTAAGCACACAGATAATTCCATGTCAAATGTCATGACTCCTACCAAGATACTTTTATAAATTGGTTTTCATGGCTGGTCTTAAGAAGCATCTGAGCAGAGAGCAAACTGAAAAGTAAACATGAAGTGGCCCCATGCTGAACAGCAAGAATCAACATTTTGAGTAGTCAGCACATCATCCATTCTTTGTACTGAGGCAGCCACACATGTAGTATAAGAAAAGGGACCAAATTAAGTCTATACTCATAAAGTTATAACTGACATTTTCTAAAACTCCGTTGGTTCTCCATACAATAATTACGTAGCTAGTTATATCTCCATCAAACTGTGTGCTGAGGAGACCAATATCTTAAAGCATGTGGAATATTTGCTGTTATTACATACCTTCAGCTGCTTTGCCCCTGTGTGTAAGCTCAATACTTTTCTTCGTGCTTACATTCTGTATGTAAATACACACACTTACATAAAGAATTTTTATGAACCTCTTGTTATATTCCAAATGGTTCAGGTCAAGGGGCTTGTGAATGTTCTTGTAGTGTGGACCACGTTTTAGCTGTGCTTTAGGTTGTGGATGCTTTGCATTCCAGTTCTGACTTTATATAGAACCTTTCCTGTTTTATCAATACTTCAGCTGTTACTCAGAAGGAAGATAAATATTTCAGTTGTATTTTGTGCCTCTTAATGAAGTTCAGCAGTTGAAGAGGACTCATTGGTATTAGATAATAGCAAGCTTCACTAGAATCTTCTTGGTAAGCACTGGTGATACATACATGACATGATGACAGTCTGTGCCATAACTGCTATTTTTCCCACAGATACTGTAAATTTCAGTAATGAGCAAAGAGTGCATTTCCTAACCTGTCTAAATTAGTTATATGCATCAATGCTTAACAAGAACCTTTTCATCATCACGAAAATCTCTCTCTGGGAAAGAAATGTACTCTTCATTACTGAAGGTAAGCTGCTCTTTGAATGGCAGACTCAGAGCCAAATGTTGCCTCGTTGTTGAAGAAGCTTTGTTAAATCAAGCCAAATGCTGTCTCTTGTGTGAGCCTGAAAAAAAATCAGAACTTCTGATAACAGAGCCAAAAGCAGCACAAAAATGTCCTTTGCCAGAACACTCTCTTACAGCCTCACTTCAGGGTATAGATAATATGCTAGAATGGAGAAAAAAATTCCCTTCCAGGCAAATGACAATTATGTTTTGGAAACACCTGAAGAAGAGGAGAAATATGATCAGACTTATCCCTGGCACTTGTTTAACTAGCTCAGTTCTAAAACTTCATCTGCTCACAAACTACCCCCAGATGGTGTATTGCTTAGGCTTTATTTAGTTTTAAACTTTTGATGTTTAAAGTGTGAAATGTGTTAATATTACTGCTGCTTGCTTACCCATTCATGACTGTCAAGGATGGCTACTGAGTGTGCAAACAGTAACGTCCCCTTGAGAGTCCTTCCCCGCCCCCCCCATCCTGGGTGTTCTCCACTATGGACAGAAGCAGGGGACTGTGCATTTTTCTCCTCAGCTGGGAGTCTCTCTGGGATAAGGAGCAAGTCCTTGTGCCCCACAGTCTTTATCAGCTGTGCTCTCTCTCTTGTGATCAGGAAGGTTAAAATGAAGAAACCATAATTTCCTGATAAGTCAGTTCATCACCTTTTTTAGAGTTTCTCCCATTAGACTTTTCCTAGCATACAGTTTTCGAACAGTAAATGTTAAGACTTTTGTTTATTATTATTATTATTAACTTTTTAAATTCCTTTGAGTTTCTCACTTTGAAGAGGAAACTTGTTAGGTCATCTCTTCCATCTCTTGGTACATTCAGCATTGTCCCACAAAAGCAACGATGCTTTTTGTCCAATTAATGCTCTTGCCCTTGGAGACTAGACTTCAGATGATACTCTAATGCATCTCAGTGGCAGCTACTTTTTGAGATGTGCCATAAAAATGCCTGGACTTTTTTAATGCATTGTGTCATCTTATGATTCATATTTAAAATAAAGTATTATTACTTTAACTGTGTGAGTAATAACAATTTAAAAAGTGGGGGGTGGAGGGTGGGGGTGGGAGGAAAAAAAAGGCACCAACAAAACCAAGCTATTGTTGTGTCTTGTTAGAACACATTCCAGGGCAGGAACAGATTAATGGAGTCAGAACTGGTTTTGTTCAGTTTCCCTTAAAAGTTGTTGCTGCCATGTTTCTACTGCACAATTTGTTTGCAAAGGTTCTGAGGTTTGTGGCTCTCTAATTCAAATTGGGGAAAAAAAAAAAAATATCTAGCAGTCATGTTTGTAAAAATTCCCCCTTAACCTTACCTGTTTCAATTGGTAGCTATTTTTTGGGGGGTATTTTAAGGTCAAAACAGTTTTTCTGTTAGAAAGTTTCAAATGAAAATTTACCAAAAGTATCTATCTGTTTTCTATGCTCCTAAGTAATTTAGAGCGTCCTCAGGCAGGAGCTGTTTCAGCTGGATAATTATGTGTTAATTATGAACCATATTTCTGTCTGAACTTTTCTGGACTTGAATTTTAACCACTGAACCTTTGCTTTGTTTATATACCAAAAGATCTTTTAATGTCAGATATCTCTGCATGTGTTGTAGTGACTGGTGGGAAGACAGCATGCCCTCTACTTTTTAAAATATTTTTTGTTCCTGTTGGGGGGAAAAAAGATTTGCAGATTGTTGCCCATTTCTCCTCTTGGCTTCAGATGTGGTGGTTTCCAGACTGGGGTCTCTTGGTTGACTCATGCTTAGGCTGATGGATCCTCTGTATTGTGTGGGGCCAGGAAGCCATGTTTCAAGGTCTTGGTTTGTTGCATCCCAGGTTGTAACAACTGGCCATCTGAGCCTATTCTGAAGTCATTAGCCTCACCTGCTAGTTTGTTTGGTTTTAATCAGGCATACGTTCTTCTGTTAATTCTTTTCTTTGGAAAAGTATTTGAAATCTTCCTAGTATCTCTGTGAATATTTACCTAAGACATGACTAGGAGAGAGGGAAGGGTTGATGAGGATCCTAGATATATGTTCATAGTGCTTAATTTGATGTTTTTATCAGCATGTCATGATCCAACCCCTAAGGAATTAGTAAATGACAGTGGTTTCAGAGTTAAGTGGTGTTTGGGTAATTCTTGGTGCGTGATTATTGCACAGTGCTATGCCCTGGGTACCTTCTAGATACAGACCTCCAGCAAATGGCAGCATATGATCTCATCAATGATTTATAAGCTTATAGGAGGGTACAATGCCAAGTGATAATAATGGACAAGGGATGCCAGAGAAACCTGAGGAATAGACTGGAAGCTCCTGACACCTTAAGTTGTAAGGGACAGAAAAAGGAGACAAAACCACTTTCACCAGCCTCTTGGCAAAGGGAAGAATGACAGTTCATGCTGGTTTTGTCAGATAATTCTTAGTAGAGATGAATTAGAACCTAACTAAACCATCATCCCTGATGCTACTTCTGTGTCCAAGTCAAGAGATTGTTGTTAATGGAATGAAAAGGTAGTCTTAGGGTATGATTTAATTTTTGCTTTTTCCTAAGAGTACAAAGGAGTACAGCTGTGAACTGATCTGATGTCAGCATCTGCAGATACAAATACCTTTTGCATGTGTACTTAACCTCAGCCTTTAATATCTTGGAACTTTAATAGCATTTATTTATATGGCTGCAGTATTTCTGAAGGACTCTCGCCTTTACAGCTATCCATTGTGGTTTCAAAAAAGGATGCTCAGCTTCATTGCAGACCATTTTAGATTTGGAAAAATCTGTGATTAATTAGAATTTCTGTCCTAATGAATCTGCCAATAGCTGTCAGAAATAATCTTCTTCCTATGCTACTGATTTCCTTTAATTGGAGTTGTTGGGCTTTTTTTCCTGTAAAATTATTCTAGATATTAAGGACTTATTAGTTGAACATGATCTCTAAAGACAAAATCTTAATAGTAACTTTGAAGTCAAACCACATTTTCCCAATGAACTTAAAAAGAATAATCCAACAAACACAGTTTTATAATCAAAATGCTGCATAAATAAATTCATGGCTGCATAAATACTCCTGCTAAGACATACTCATGAAAGTATAGCAGTTCCTCTTTGTAATTTTAGATGCAGTTATATAAATTTGTTCTGTTTGTGTCACGTAACAAACTCAAGAAGTGCTGCAGGCAGTTAATGAGGTTAGCTCCAACTTAGAATATTTGCAAAATTCTAGGCATATGTTATGACATTTAAATATTGCTATGCTGTACTGCTACTGACATTGTTACTCTTGACAATAAAACCAAAATGGGTGGTGATTGCTATTTATTTGAAGTGAGTGCTACATACATTTTTGTAGGGATTAATGTCTTTTTTACAGTGTCTTTTTTCAACCTAAAAAAAAAAAAAAAAAAAAAAGTGCTTTCTTATTAAAGTCGTTCCTTTGAAAAACAGAAAATGTATTCTGTTTTACCAGACTACTGTTCTACTCCCTGTCCTTTGCCAGTCTTAGCTGGTTGTTGTTGGTTGGTCGGTTTGTTTCAGGCACAGGATGTCAAGGGGATTTGTAATGTCTACTGTTGTGGTCCTTCTCCCAGATCTCTCCTTTCCCTTTCCCCTTGTATTGTGAGGCTTCTTTTCCTTTCCAATTTCCAGGGAATGACATTTCCTTGGACAAGAAACTATAGGTGTGAAGTTTTCTTGGGCTGGAAAGATGCTTTGCTCCTGGCAGCTTTCCACTTTCCTGTTAGCCAGTAGTCTCATCTACTGGCCAGCCCTTCACATTGCAAACATCCCACCTCCTGTGTCTGTTATGAATTTCCAGACTGGTGGCAAATGGCGTGTTCTTGCTCTCCTGTTTTGCCCAGTAATGCCTTAGAAAGACACTGGCTTGCAAGAAGTATGCATGTTCTGGAACAGAAGAAAAGCTTACAGAAATAACAGTGCTTTTAAGGGTGGTAAGATACCCTAACTTATACTATGATCATGTAAATTGGATTACAGTGGAGGAGGGGAGAGGCGAAGTTGTTGCCAGACCTTGAATTGACCAGAGTCAGGAAAGGGGTCTGCCAACTGGGAGAGTCTTTAAACTCAAAAAGCCACATTGTGTTTGGATGCAAACTATAATATCTCACGTCTTAAACAGAGAAAACCTGAAGTGATTAGGCAAGACAGAACAAAAATAAAAGGGGTTTACAGACAATCTACCCCTTTGTCTTGGCAGGCAGCTTCCTGCTTTCAAGCTCTGTTCCAATCAGCTGCGTGCCCTTGGATAACAGCAGGGTGATGGGAAGAAGTTTTTGGAGAGCTTGCTGCTGGCCCCATACCTCCTGTGGCCTTGGGGGCTCCCCACGTGTCTCTGGGGGTCCCCCCTTTCCTGTCTGCTGCAGCTGGCCGAGACAACCTTCTGCCTCAGAGAAGGGTCAGCACCTTCCAGCAGAGAGCTGGTCTCCCCCTCCCCATGTCTCTTTGTAGCCTTTTAAAGCAACACACCATTAACTGTGAACTGAGAAGCAAAATGGAATAAAATGCTGCCTCTCTAAGGATATTATTTTCAAATCAAATAAAACCTTGGGAAAGTACCACTTTTTGGTATGAAACTGCTTTAAAATTGTAATGATTTCTCAGAACTATTTTGCATCGGAACTGCTTTTAAAGTTGGGATTAGATACTAAAATTTCTGGCAAAATCAGTTCCATCTCATAACAAAGCTGTGATTTCCCTTGTATTCTGCATAAATCTGCCATTCTTGCCTACTTCAGAGGATGCAGGTGGCTGATGGTTGCTGCCGATCTTGTCTGGACATTAGCAATACCCAAGTGCTGCTGGAGCCTGGAGTCAAGCATAGGCTGCAAGATCCACTGTAAGAGTAAACACTGTACTGGTTAATGCATGCCTAGCTCTGTGCTGCCACAGATTTTAGGACTAGCACTGCAGCATAGGTAGCACAGCATGAGTTGGCTGCTAAATGAAGTCCAAATCTCTGTGTTACTTGGTTGTTTCAGAGGACAAGCAGCCTTGACTGTACCACATACCCATTTGCAGCTCCCTTTCATCACAATGCCCTCTTGCAGGAGCTTTCTGCAAACCTAGCAGAGCTTCAATGCCCATCTGCCCCACATTTAGTTGTTTCCTTTCAACCTACATGATTTTCAGTGAATTCAATGTTGTGAAATATAATTTTCACATGTAGTGTCTGTTTTTCATGTACTTGTGATGTGCCAAGCAAATGTGTGCAATTTCAATACTTTGTTGGCTGTGTCTCTGGCTTAGTGTTGTGGGGGAGGCAGACATTTCTCCCAAAATATCTCAAATAATTGGTTTCCTTTGGTTGTTTTAGTGGCTTTGTTATATGCTGTACAGGGTTAATCCTTACCAAAACACAATTTTACTTTACTGGAGGGGTGGAAATTCATTACTTCACTGGTAATTTCTGTGTCTGGCTGTTTTGTTATATCTGCAGTCAATAGGAGTTTGCTCCAAAGCCTATAATGGGCATTATATCTTTTGCTACCCCAGATGAACAACATCCAGAATAAACTTCCAGCACTGTGCCTTGTTGAAGACTGAGGATTATAAGAAAGCATTGCTGTACCGATATATTCCACAGATGCAACTGCCTCAAAGCACTATTGATGTGACTGAAGGATTTCTGCATGTGAGCCAAAGGTGGAAGGGCTGTAAAAGGGAGTGAAGTTTTGACATTTCTGTTCATTGTAAATAGAGAATGTGACTATTGCTGTGTGCCAGCCTCTTCTTGGTCTCACAGAGCTTATCTCTCCTAATGCATTGTAGGATGGTGCTATAAAGCTTCTCATAATACACCCAGCACTGATCCCAAAGTTTATGATTCTTTATACACCACATGTTTTGACTACTTACAGATTTTCATTATTTCTAAATTGCCTGCATTTTAAAATGAGGTGTGGGGTTGTGAGACAGAATTTTCAGGCACTTATCTAGACTTTGAATCATAAAGTAGGATCAATGATTTTTTTTTGAGAAAGCAGAAAACAAAACATTATCTACAGCAAGAATTGCACTTGTGGGCTCCTGGCAGCAGCAAATGGATCTCTTGCTTTTATAACTATGAAAATTATATATATATATAAATAAATAAATAAAAAAAAGGTTTGTTCAGTGTTTCACTTTGTTAATGGAGCTTTTTGCTGAAAGCTATCTGCCCAGCTGCCTGATCATCAAGAGGCAGCCAGTTTAAGCACAAATTAACACAGAGCTCAGTTATTAAGTATTTAACTCCCAGTGGTGAGCCATTAACAAGAAGTTTGGTTTCTCTATACAATGTATTTAGGTATTGATTAAATAGAGGGTTAACTTACATTGTGAAATACAAAAAGTTGGTAAGTCATAGCAAGGAAAAACAATAAGGAAGAAATAGAAATTATATTAAGTAGCTTTTCTTGTCTGACATTCAGTGTGGCTCTTCAGGGTATACTGGTGGAGGCATTACTAGGTATGTCTCCAGCCTGTTTACAAAATTGCCCCCTTGGTGTTGTGATCAAAGCTGAAGCATGCAACCTGGGCTGTGAAAGCCTGATTAGTTCAGAAGGGTGTTTTAAAGTTGCTTGGAACAAGGCCTGTGTTTGTATTACATTCACAACTTCTGTGCAACATCCCATGCAAAAGAAAAGTTTTGCAAATCAGTAACAAATTGGTAGTGAGACTAAACCCCAACCAGTTGACTCGAACACCTTTTGTTTATGACAGCCCCTTCATGATGTTTTGGAAGCTTGCTGTTTTCAACAGTTACAGTACATGCAACAATGTTTCTGTGAGGCATGCATGCCCTTCTGTGTTTTTGTTGAGAGGCCCAGCAGCGGTGTGATGCTAATATGGTGCATGCTGCTCCATCGTCCCTGAATCATCAAGGTCCCATGGCTCACTAGATCTTTATGGCGTTTAATATGAGATTTAGTCAGTGACATTGTTCCCTGGTGGCAGAAGCAGAGTGAGACAGATGGCAAAAGCCATTCTTCTGTCAGAAATGCTGAGGTGGAGACAGGAAAATGGAAGGAGAAAGTGTCAATATAAATGTGTACCCATTTTGGAAACCAGGAAGGATAGAAAATAATGTTTTACAAGGCTTAAACAAGCATAAAAAGTCAGTGTCCTGTTTCTTGGTTAACGTACCCCATGGATTCCAGAAGATTGCCATTTTAAATAGTTATTCTGCGCTTGTTTTTTCTGAAGGCAGGTGATGTAGCAGCAATATCCTCACCATCTGTATTTCTTTGTAGCCTTGAAAGCTAAAACTTCTTGTATGTAAAGCTATTGTGCTCTTGTGCATAAAGGTTGCTCCAGCATCAGCTTCTAGTTTTCTAGGGAATCTGGAACATTTTCCTCAGAAATGAGAAAAGCAGTCAAAATGTGCATTAATACATGAGATGCAGTCAGTGTATGTGACTGTCACATTTGATTCACTGTTTCCTAAAATGATCCAAGAACAGAGGAGTTATGTACACATGTATACGAGGGAAAATCCTCTGTGACTCCCTAATATCTGCATAATGAATCTCATCATAGTCTTTTTAATTTGTTTGTGTGTGAGTAATTTTCAGTGGTGCCATGGAAAAGACAGAGATGGGGTTCAGTATGTTCTGTGTTGCATTGTCTTTTCCTGGATACACTTTTTTCTATTAAGAAAGATTTAGTTGTTTTTTTTTCCCCCCCTCCAACTTCCCCACCACCCAGGACATACCTGAACAGGTTGGCAGAATGGTGGGGGCTAATCCTGTGTAAATTTAGAAGTTTGAGAGGAAAGATCCAACAATTTACAGTGTGAAAATTACACAGTTTTTACTTCTGTGTGGATGCAGATTAGCGAGTTGGTCCAAATATTTTTTAAAATATACTTTTTTTCTTGAGTCAGGAAAACAAAACATGAGAGAAGTACACAAATGTCTGGAAACTGTGCACTGCTTAGAAAATGACTCCAGTCTTACGAAGTCTAATTTTATTCGGTCTGATTGGCATTGCTGAGCCTTTTTGTTTCTGTCCTGATTTCCTTAAATCTGGATTTTTGTGTAAGTTATCTCTATCCTGTTCTTCTACTCAGCCCTTTCACTGACTGCTTTAAAATATGTCAAACTTTTCTTGCACATCTGGCTTTCTGCAACTCAGCTACACTCCCTGAAATAGTGATTGCTTTACCAGATCAGCTTTTTTGGAAAGACTTCCAAACAGTGATCTAATAAACTTGATATGTTAAAATACTTAAACATTCAACAAGTGTTTGGCGAGACAGAGGGATGTTCTTGGAGTTAAGATCCAAAGAATATAGAACACGTAGCGTCTTAGTATGCTCACAGTGCTGTAACTCATTTTATAGTGTGCTGCCTGTAGAGGTTTGGGGTTTTCCAGTCTGTTTTTTTCCCCTCAGTCTGCAATCTTAATTCCTGAGGTACAAGCATGTACATTGGGCGGGTCAACATTCAGAAGTGGCTTTCTCCAGCTGTGCAGTCTCTGTGCTTGCTTGGCCACTGTGAATTTGTACTAATACATTTACTTTAACTAGATGCTTAGCTGATTGACTCTGTCAGCACCCGATAGCTTTCTGCAGACGTGGGGGATTTGGTAGGCTAGTTGGAAGGTGGTATGACCCGTCCAGCACTTATTTTTCCCTCCTTCCTCCCTGAAACTGGTTGTTTTGAAGATGATTGACAGAAAGGAGGTAAAAAATTTAATGAGACATTTAAGTAGTTTCATTGAGAGAGAATTTTTCTAAGAAGAGGTGGAGGTCTAAGGGAGACATAGGATCTTAGGAAGGACTGCTTTTATGTCTTCTGAGATTTTGTGTATGTCTGTGTACATACACGTTTATTATTATAGAACCATTGAATTGCTTTGGTTGGAAAAGACCTCCAAGGTCATGGAGTCCTACTGTTGACCCAACACCACCATGACCACTAAACTACATCCCAAAGTGCCACGTCCACACATTTCTCGAATACCTTCAGGGATGGTGGTTCTATCACTTCCCTGGGGAACCTATTCCAATGCCTGATTACTCTTTCAGTATGTTTTTGTTTTTCCCTAGTACCCAATCTAAACCTCTATTGATGCAATTTGAGGCCATTTCCTCCTGTTCTATTACTTGATAATAGGGAGAAGAGACAGACCCTCACCTGAGTACAATTTTCTTTCAGGTAGTTGTTGAGAGCAACTGAAGTGTCCATCCATCCAAGTACCTGCTATACTCGCTGAGGAGATGGCCCATTGCCTTAGCTCAAATTTTCCTGTCTTTGTCCAGATCTGTTCTTTCTAGTGCCATTAAAAAGTGGTTTTGCTATGGTAGCACTCATACCCAGTTTGTAGCAGAGCGGGTCAGCAATGGTAAACCTGATGAGCAGGGGATGCAGCTGTGTCTTTTGCAAGACTGCTTGTACCTATTGCTGTGCTCTCTCAAGGGTCCTTTATTTGCTGGGAAGTGCTTGTATCCTGCTGTTCTACTGCCTCTGATATCTGATAAGGATGTAAATTTCTTCTAAAAATTTTTAGCTCCGGGTAGCTCTAATAAGTGACTACAGCACTGCTGTTCTCTCTTGATGCCAACGTGGAACACAGCGGGATCATCCCTGCCCTGAAAGAGTCACTGTTTGAGGGGAGGACAAGAGCATAACCAGGTGTTGCAAGCAGGCCCTGTTAAACCCAGAGGTGATCGTGAAATGTGGATTAGGCAATAATCTAAGTATAGCAGCTACTAAGGAATTCTTCATGCCAGCAGCTGGAAGCAGATAGCTTGTTGGAGCAGCATACTGTAGGTCTTCATTTGTATGTACGCTATATCCAGGGAAAGGAGCAGGATCAAACATCTCGTATCAATAGTAATAAGACCACACACATCTTTAATATTGCAGTTACTAGTGTGGTAAAAGAGGGCAAAATGTTTTCTCTGGGTCTGTCAGGCACAGGAGAGGGGACTTGTGCGAGGAACATTGTGCTATATGGCAATAGCAACCTATGCCATGCTGTCCTGCCCTGCCATGCTGGGTTTGTCTGGAATAAAGTTAATTTTCTTCCTAATAGATGGTTCAGTATTGTGTGGTTTTAGGATTTAAGGTAGGAACAGTGTTGTCAAGGCTGATGTTTTAGTTGTTACTAAGCAGTGTTTACAGTAAGGACTTCTCAGCTGCTCATACTGCCCTGCCAGCAGAGGCGGGGAGGGGACACACAGCTGGGACGACAGCTGACCCAAATGAGCCAAAGGACTATTGCATACCATATGATGTCATGCACAGTATAATAAACTGGGGGGATTTGCTGTGGGGCACTATGGCCTGGGGATTGTGCTGGGTATCAGTCACTGGGTTGTGAGCAATTGTTTTGTGCATCACTTGTTTTGTATATTATTATTATTCTTTTCCATCCTGTTAAACTGTCTTAACCCACAAATTTTACCTTCTTTCCCCCTCAGTTTCTGCCACCGTTGCCCCCTCACCTCCCCACCCCCACTGGGAATGAGAAGCATAGTGAGAGCAACTCTGCAATGGTTAACTGCTGGCTGGGGTTAAACCATGAGGCATGGTGAGGGGAGTTGTCTGTGCTTAGTGTGGGCTTTACTTGCATGTTGTATATCACATCCACTCCTTTCTAAGCTCATCACAGGAACTGCATAAATCAATACAGGCACTATACTGTAAGCAGATTTTGCAAGCAGGGTGAAAAAAATTGCAGTCTAGTAAAATATTTGATGACTTGAATTTCTTGAATATTTAGATATGGACCTTAATTCTGTAAGGACCAAAAATACTTCTTCATAGTTTTAGCTAATACACAATGTCCACCTCAAATATGTTTGATCTAATCTCCAATCTATGACCCTTTTTTCCAGTGTCTTCTGGGATTTATGTAGTGTATTCGGTTCCCAGAAAGAGATTTTATTTTTGAGGATATGAGACTGCACTGTCTGCTTTTCTCCTTTCCTGGAGTCCAAAAGTTTTGGAGTTTGAAAACAGAGTTGATTTAGATGTCTTGTGGATGTCACTTTATTATTCAGTATTAACATTCTGCTCATGCAATACATATCCAATTTAAAACTTCATAGCAAAATCAAGTGGGTGATAGAGCTGCGTCACTTCTTTCCCCAGAAAAATATACAAGATGATGAAATAGATGTCCAGACAAAGAATTAATTACTGGCTTTAAAAGTTGCAAGGAAGAAACAAGCTATATAAAAACAATGAAGTCCTGCCTTCAGAGAATACTGTTTATCCACACATAAGAGTAGTGACCTGCGTGTCTTATGAAGACAACGGCAATTAATGTCTTTCCACAAAGCTTTAGGTGTAAGTGGAATGTTAGAGAACACAAAACCAAAGTAGATTTCAGCTAGCAATAAATTGTCACGATCAATTAGCACTTCCTGTAATAAATGAAGAATAAAAAAAATATTTCCCTTTTCAGCCTACAGTCCTGGAGAAATTAAGTAATGTTGACAATTCAGACACTTGGTAGAGAAAGCAGCCTGGATGATTAATCTGTTTAGTTCTCTGACTGACATTTACACAGCTAATTGTGTAACGATGATGCTTCCTTAATAGATGTGAATATTAATGGAAGATTCAGTTAAAGTTGAAACTTGTTTGTTTAGGTATATCACTGGAGAAATAAGAATGCTTCATCAAATTCAGATTTTGCTCACAGGTTTTATGACATATCGTGGAATTTAAGTGCTTTTATGACTTGTGAAAAATTGCTTCAATATTTGACATTCTGTGCTTCAAGGAATCCTGATTGGCAGATGATTAGCCTTTTGCTCAAGTCATTATCTTCTTTAGTGAAATTAGTTACCTAGAAAATTGCATTGTAATTCATCATGAGAAAAGTAACGCTTCAGAAGCTCTGGAGAGCATGATCCTTTTTATTTAGTATTCAATATAAATTATTTCCCTAGCATGCTCTTCTTAAATGTACTATTCATCATATTATAAAATTTTGTATTAAATGATTGTATTTGTTTTTGTTGAAACTAGGTAATACCTGCATTTAAATTAGCTCATGAGTAATATTGAAAGATGTGTCTACAAGAAAGTTTGGCCTTGAATCAGAAAAGCAACGAAACATGCATTTAATATCTAACCCAAATGTGTGGAAAACTCCGCTCTTATTATATTTAATATAATCTTAGTAGTCAGATATTTCCCATTTGAAAGGAAAGCTTTCTGCAAAAATCATGTTAATAAATAATTCACAAATGTTATGGTAAGGTGAGGAAAATGCATTAGCAGAAAGAGGATCAGGCTTACAAAGTCTGTAATGTACAGGAAAAAACCAGGATGCTAGTTTTGATAGATGTTCCTCATTACCTTAGTGGAAAATGTGGTGCCTGAATCACATAGTTAATTAGGTGTGGATGGGGGGAGCGTGGTGGAGGTCACCTGCCAGAAGCAGTGTGTAAGATTTTCCCTGCCTTGCCTTCAGGGAGTCCACTTGTCTCCTCCTAGATGCTTTTCTTCTCTCTCAGGTGGCTGCAAGAACTCCCTGTGCAGCATCCTCTGACATGAAATAAGACACAGAAACAGCAATGAGACAATGGTAACACTCTTCTTCTGAAGCAAGGGGTTTCTAACCAGTTCCCTTTCAGACACCTCAAGTGTCATATGCATAGATTGACCAGGCCTGGTGTCTGGAGGTTGTCCTCCTCTGGGTTAAAGACTGGACTTCAGAGTTTTCTTCTGACCAGTGATTCTAACTGCTCTGTAGCATATTTCAGTTTTCTTTCCTTCTTGTTCTTGTTCTGTGGAATAAAACCAATTTTATGCCGTGTTGTGGCATGTGGAGGAGATAATTATTTTTTCTTTTCCTTTTAGTCATTCTTCAATATCTAGCAATGTCTTAAGGTCATGTTAGGTACAGAGAGAAGCTTTCTGGCACACTGAGTGTCACCAACTTAATTAACTCCAGTTTGTGAAGTAATTAACAAGCTGCTTTTTTGGTGGTGTTTTCATGCTTTTATAGCATGAATGTTTTTAGCTGTTTTGAAGCAGCATCTTGATACTAGAATTTCTACATGAATTAAATACGTATTTAATTGGAATAGCATCACAACGTGTATATACATATACACACCATATGAAATTAGCTACTGTACAGTCATAATCTAGTGGAAGTTAATTCCTAACTTGCTGGTAATCTTTGCCTACACAGAAAGAAAACATTTTATTGCGCTTAGTGTTCCTTCTGTGCGATGAATGTCTGGAAGAAAACACACGTCAGATGAAATAAGAGCATTCTTTATATATGATTTAATACTAGTTAACTCACTGAATATCCTCTAAGACCTTTATTAAAATGATGGCTTTTGCATGTAGTATTGACGGATGTGTCTGCCCAAGATCATTTAATGGATCACCTCACCCTTGAGAGTAATGGCAATCTCTCATAACTTAAATGTCTCCCAACTTCTCTGTGTTTCTTCTCTGTGCTAGAATAGACTTATTCTTACTTCGTGCCTTTCAGCTTCCCTGCACCTTTATCTATTGGTAGCTGAGAGACAAGTAGCATAAATCATTTGGACAGAAACAAGTCATTGTGAAGGGCAATGAATCTGATGAAGGGCCTGGAGAACAAGCCTTATGAAGAATGGCTGAGAGAACTGGGATTGTTTAGTCTGGAGAAGAGGAGAATGAAGGGAGACCTCATTGCTCTCTACAACTCCCTGAAAGGAGGCTGTAGTGAGGTGGAGGTTGATCTTTCCTCTCTAATACCAAGTGATAGATTGAGAAGAAAGGGCCTCAAGTTGTGCCAGAAAAGGTTTTGATTGTGTATTATGAAAAATTTCTTTACGGAAAGAGTGGTCAGGCATTGGAACAGGCAGCTCAGGGAGGTGGTAAAGTCACTGTCCCTAGAAATGTTCAAGCAATGTGTGGACATGGCACCTGGGGACATGATTTAATGGCCATGGTGTTGTCGGGTTGGTGGTTGGATTGAGTGATCTTCAATATCTTTTCCAGTCAGAACAATTCAATGATTCTAAGTCAATCTAAATTGTATTTATTGTATGTGGTCTGAACAGGGAGTTTCACCAAGTAACCTCTCTACTGTTTAAGTTGGAATTTTATGCATTTTATGCTGCTTGTGTTTTGTGTCTTTCCTACTTCAGTTATTGTTGTTACAAAATTGAGTTGTTTTTGTTTTTTTTTCTAATGTAAAATACTTAAATTTCTGGATCATTAATAAAACATACCTGCATTACACTCTGTGCAAAATACTTGTCAGAAGGAGTAATTAAAATTAATTAATGCTCCTGGTAAAGCAGTAATTGTCCCCTGAAGGTATGGAGCACTGGACTGGAAGACGTTTTTTAAAAAGCTTCCAACAAAGTAAACAAACCCAATTTCTTTAGAAGAAATGCTGCTTTGAAATTTGACCTGTATTATTGCAGCTTACCTCTGGAGCTTGTTGATCACTTTGTCCTAACAAAAGAAACTCTGCAGCCTCTGCAGGAAACATTACCAGCAACAAGATATTCCTCAGCTCTGAGCACATGAAGAAGTATCACTCCTCATGCATGAAATATAGGACAGAGGAATTGTCATGTCTGTTCCACCCACCCCACAGATGTTATATGACGATATGCTTACCAGGAGTAATGGTACAGCCTTTAATTATTTACAGAAGTCATAGTAGCAGCCAGTGTAATGATGATGCTTCTTCACATATCTAGAGTTGTTGTATCTGAGGAATGTAAAGTACAAACATCAGTTAAGCAAGTGTTGTCTTTCCATCACTACTACCAAGTGGCCCTACTGGAATAATCAGACTGTTATTAACTGAAGTTTCTCTCCTCTCCATTCATATTTAGCATGCGAAAATAATTGATGTATTTGATGTGTGATATTATTTCCTTTTTTCCCCTTGTTCCTTGTACCTTCTGTCTTATTCCTTTGGGGCTACTTTTGGAGGAAGGAACTTAATTTTTAAAGACTGTTTATTTTCTAAGTGTGAAACTGAAAACAAAACAAAACAAAAAACAACAAAAAGTCCCAAACCAAACAACAAACATTTGGTAGGAGGGTTGTTGTATAACTAGTTTCAGAATTTGTAGGACTCTGGTCTCCAAAGTGAAGCTTTCTAAAGCCCTGTCTCCCTGTGTGTTGCAGAGAATGTGTTGTACAGTGCTTTCTTGAGTGTTTTGTTGCCAGAGCACCTTTTAGGCAGAGGGGGAAAATACAATTTTAAAAAACTCTTTGGCAATAACAATAGGCTAGTGTGTATGGTTCTCAAGCTTCTCAACAATATTGTGTAACTCTTCTGTCTAGGAAAATAGGAAAGTTTCAGACAGCTTTTGTCTAACCTGACAGGGTGCAGTAAAATACGTTCCTCGCAGCTCAGGAGGTGCTATCTTTCTAAATGCTGCCAAAATATGTTGGTGTGCCACAGTACAGCAATGCTTTATTAAACTCTCTAAACGAGAAAGTGGGATGGGATTTACACATTTCCTGACTCATTATTCAGAAGTACCTCTGTTCCCTTTCTTTGGGGAAAAAAACCCATATTCTAAACTCTCTTTTAGGATATTCACTTTATGATCTGAGACCTCGGATCACCCATTTGCATCAAAGGTGTGGTAGAATAAAACCAACAGGCAAAGGTTTTTTCTTTGGCTTTGCTGATTTTTGTTGATGGGCGTTTTGTGAACTTTGGTGTTGATAGGTCAAGAAGTCATCCAAAGGACAAGGGCTATCTTGCAGCTCTGAGGAGATACACTTTTCTTCAAGCAGCAAAACAGTGCTGGTACTTTGCCAGCGTATTTCTAATTTCTTTCCCTGAAAGACATGAGACAAATGCTGTAATACCATGACTGAAGAAGCAGAAGAAGGTGGGACATCTTCTGGGCTGTAGCTTCAATTTTAAAATCCATCCCTCTAGATTCTTCAGTGTTTCTGAACCTTTTGCATTGAAGTCACGGTATTTGAAAAGATAACATCTTTCTGGGAAATTCCCATTCCTTAACATGGTCTTTGTGCTTGATAAAAGATACTTCTGTAGCTAAAAGTTGTGCAAGGAAATGATTAGGCATAAAATGTGTGGCATTTCTCCAGCTTGGTAAAGGTAGAATCATAGCAGAAGCTCTGAGGCATAAGGAAAAGAAATCAAAGTTCATATTTTCTGTCTTACACACATTAAATTCCTTTTACAATGATTTTTAAGCTGTACCTGTGTTAGATCAGCAGTGTTCCTTGCCTCTTCTGGGGAATCTCTGCATATGTTCCTGAGTGTAATAACATCTACACTTTTTATTTTATTTTTTTTAAGCTTACCTTTGCAGTATTATAAAAGAATTATGTTTATGCTCTTGGGAACTGTTAATGGTTTTTATTCACTAAAGCACTCTTTGTATGAACAGATAACATTTATAAGTTGCTTAATAACTGTCAATTTAACTGCTAATGTTGAATAATCAAAAGTAAGATAGATAAAATGCATTTGGTTATTTAACAATTCTGTTTGACTGTAGTCTTTTTAAGAAAGATTATAGAACTACGTATGAAAGCGAGACATTGGCAGCACAGGTATTTAGGAAGAATTTTTGTTGGAAAAAGGAATCTGTTTGACAAAAGATTAATTGTTGTTTTCCCATCCCTGTGCCAGGGAAAAGTACATGCTGCAGTTGGCATGGTGCTTTTGTGCATTCACCCAGGTGTCTCAGCATTCAGGAGAGAATGCTGGCAAAATCCTTGTTTCTGAAGAGACCTTTCAGATACTCACAATTACGCTCTGCAGTGTACCATATGGTATTGCAGCCAGGTTTGGGACTTCTGAAAAATTATGTCTTGTTTTGTGTGTTGTAAACCTGCTTCTGCTTTGCTTTGGAGTGGACTATGTTTTGATGTGTATTGAAGCGGTATCTAGACCAGTGTAACTAAATGGAGCACAAGAATTGGGTAAAACCACTAAGTACAACAATCACACCTTCTGCAGCAGAAATGGGAGCAGATCCATGGATACCTAATTAACTGTAGTGATGGTTCTGTCCTGTACATACGCTATTTTTAAGTGTGTTCTGTCAGTGCATCAATTTTAACTCTTTTGCAAAGTTCAAGACCAAAATGTTTAGAAAGTGCCATTAAGAGTGTGCTAGACTGATGAAAGCCTCAGAGAAGTTTTCATCTGAGTAAAGGAGTCTTGCATATTGCAAGAAATTGTTCTCTTTATTGTCTGTTGCATCATGGGAACAGCTGATTTTATCCTTGGGACTGATTTAGGAATGTATTGATGGAAATGGGAACAGTGACACTAACGGGTCATCTGGCTTGTCCTAGCATTTATGCGCTACAAACAGCTTTACATGCATATCTCTACACTTACTCCTTCCTCCTGCTGCAGTCCCTCTGGCTTATTTTTCTGCTTCATTGTTGGTTTTGAAGGTACCAATCCCTTGATAATACATTTTTACTATTGAAGTACTTCAACATTGGTTTAAGCATATTTTGAGGCCAGTGAGTAGAAAGCAGTTTGTCGAGGAAGGAAGGAATGAAAGAAAGAAGGAAGGAAGGAGCTATTTTGGAGCTATTGCACAATGATTTTTAATTCCTTACAGGATTCTGGAGGCATCCGTGGCCAAGGTGACTATCAGGAGTCCTGTAGACAAGGAGGCTGGTTAGACTTCTCAATCATGATGGCCCATTATGATCTACAGATGGTGCCAAATGTCAGACTATGTCCATTGTGAAATTAGAGGAGTGTTGTCTTCATGGAATATTGTTTTCTTGGGAAATGCTGCTAAAATGCGTCTCTGTGTGGGGAAGAAGTATGCTGCCTGATCTGTTGGAATTAAAACTTAATTAGGCCAGGTTTCTCTGAGAACCCCTAATAATTGCTTTCTCCTTTAAAACCTGTAGGTTTATGAATAATAGAAGGGAAAGATTGAACATGGCTATCTAAAGATTTTTCTTTTCCCTTTTTATGCTGTGCTTTCCTGCAGTATCTCTTTGAAATATCAAGTGAACATTATTAGTTTCACCGTGACTAACTCTATGGCGTCTATAAAAAGTGCAAATGCTGTCTCGTGGAGCTATTTTGTTGCTTTCAAGTAGTTAGACTTGCAACACTAACTTGTCTCATATTTGATAGAGAATCTGCTGAACATGAGAAAATTTTCAGACTGGATGACTTCTTGGTCAATATTCCACTAATAAATACCAGAGGTGGTAGTTCAAACTCTGATATATATGGAGTCATCTTGTCAGTCACATCCATGATCTTCGCTGTAGATTGTAAATGTTGTGACCACAGGTGTGCACTCTTTGCTTACTCATTCACAGATGGGCAGATTAGTGTAGTGAAACCTGGGGCTCCTTGAAGCCCAAGACAATTTTGTCAGGGACTTCTTGTTAAACTGGAAAGGAATATGTGATAGTATTCATTTGGGCTTTGTCTATGCCACATCCTGTATGATTAGTCTGCAGATTTAGAAACACCCTCATTCTGGTTTCCTGGTGCCATCTGTTGCCTACTATTAGTTTCCTATAATCTAATGGTCATCTGCAGATGTGTTTGACAGAGGGTTGCAGGTTTCAAAACAAGCAGGTTTCAGCACATTTCTGGAAGCTTATGCCCTGGTTGAAGCTGAAGGTTCTCTACCTTCTCCTAAGGTAGAGAAATCAAGGGGCATGCAAACATTATACATTCATGTGGCTGTCCAGTATTTCCTATTCAGTATGGCACATGTGTCATTTACCTTACCAGCAAACCAAAAAGGTCTAGGCTGGAGGTGTGGACGCTCTGACTAATCTTACACACATTACATTCCTTTGGCAATAAATTTTAAACTGTACTGTGTTAGAACAGCAGTGTTCCTTGTCTCTTCTGGGGAGTCTCTGCATGTAATAACTGAGGAATCCTGAATGTAATAACATCTGAACTTTTTTTTTAAAGCTTTCATTTTCGGTGGTATTATTATTGTTATTTTAGTAAGTGAAGGAAGACTGGAGATGTTGGGCTTTCTGAAGATGTAGGGAGGGTTTGGAAGGTATGGAAATTATTGTGTGTCATTTTACTGTGGTTTTTTTTCTTTTCTGTGTTTTCCTACTTGGTGACTCTTCATTGTGAAGTACATACTATCCTCAAGTGAAAAAAACCCGCACCTGTGTAAAGCTTTGAGGGGTTGTTTTGCTATGACAAAAACTCTTGCTTTCACATTGTGCCTGGTCTGTATAACATTGCTCAGTGAGATTTCTGTTTAAAACAGGTATTTTTGTAATATGTGTGTCTGTGCTGTCATGCACATAAGCCATTAATGAAGAAGGAACAATACAATGGTACTTGACCAAGGAAAAAAACAATCTCATTAATTTTAAACAAAAAAATCAAGTAGGAAGCATTGTTCAATAGAGAAAACTGCCTTTCAGAAGGTCATGAATGTCACTCTCACTCTTTTACAGCAGTCAAACTACTAATCAGCTATATCTCCTCAGATTTTGTACTACAGTATTGTAACAAATTCTTCTACTGGGTTGTTTATGTAAATGTTTTCAGTGGGTAAATTGATTTTTTTCAGGCAAAACAATACTTAAGTTTCAGGCCTTGCATGCCAGTGTGAGCTAATTAAAGTCATGTTGTGCAATAGGTCAATAGATCAGGAAGCTGGCCTTCTAATTAGAAGAGGTAGGTAGAAAAAAAACCCTCGTTCTTGTTGAAAAAGAAGACCAAAAAGAAATAGTGTAGATGTGAGGAGATCAGAACCCTAGTTCTCTGCTGAAAGCTGTGTAAAAGTCTGCCCTTTCTTCTTTGAATCCCACCATAGTACCATATGGACAGATTTGAGGCTTTGGATTGTCCTTCATCAAGGATATTTGCACTCAGTCCTCTGCTCAAATACCTTATTCCTCAGTAATAAATCTGGCCTCCACAAATGGAGGTCTGATGGTAGTATTCAGATCAGCTCTTAGCTGAGAACTTTCATCCTCCTTAATACTTTTAGCCCCACCTAGTTTGTGTGGTTTGTGCTATCACCACAAATAGGTGCCTGGCCAAACTGAATAGGTGTTATGTTGGGACTGTTTTCAAGTAAGCCTTTTGTGCCAATTACTGTTTAGCTTCCATTCTTCCATCTTAATAATTGAAAAACATTTATTTTCAATAACATTTAGGTGTTGGGTGTTGTTTTACCCTGAAGCATAAACATAATTAGGAGAAATAATAACAACTAAAAGATTTTAGATGGTAGAACAGCTTCTCAACTTCTGTATATTTTCATCACATCAGAAAGGTGGAAGGCAGATGTATTTCAACCATGGTTTTGTTTTGTAAAGGGAAGTTGAGCAGTGGGTGGAA
The DNA here is from genome assembly GCA_033816785.1 of Picus viridis. Classification (NCBI taxonomy): domain Eukaryota; kingdom Metazoa; phylum Chordata; class Aves; order Piciformes; family Picidae; genus Picus; species Picus viridis. The sequence continues at coordinate 34,984,007 of CM066576.1, forward strand.
CTGCATAACATCCAGGGTCAAATTCAGACTACGTTCTTCTCTCATTCTGTGAAAGGTTATGTGTTGAAAATAAAATATTAAATACTGTTAAAGCTAGTAATTTTAATATGGTAATTTATTGGAGTGAAAGAAATCATCTTTCTATAGGACCATGATGAGCTTGTCTTTACTGTGTGATGCTGGTAATACTGAAATGTGAAATATGTTACTGTTCTGGCGTTGCTCAGTTGTTTGTTAGTGCCTGTTTACAACTTGAACCTTATGGGATGACTTCTATGTGTGGCTGATGCAAAGTTCCAGTTTGATGTGAATTGTTACTATGATCTTTTGAACTTTGATTTGTGCATGTTAGGGGCTTGGTAACAAAGCTGTTGCCCTCCTACAATGAAAAAAAAATTTTACTTGGATGTGAGAATGGGGTCTTTCCCACTTTATTTGCAGGTGCACTCAGCTGGGTATTGCTAAAAACCGTGAAAGATTCTAATACATTTAAACTAAACCAAATATTTCAAGAGAAAATGTATCTTGTTGTTTATATCTGGGACCTAGAACGTACTTTTAAAGGAAATCCCCTGCCTCTCTTCACTGCTTTGGTATTTAGCGTGATTTGGTATCTTGGAAAACATGAGATAGGTTTGGTTTCAATAAAAATAAGCTGGAGGATCTGTCCCTAATGCATTGCACAGGAAAACTGGCAGTAGATCTAGGATCAGACAATAACTAGCTCAAAATAAAAATAAGTACAAACAAACAAACCCCTCCCTACAACCAAGCCCTATCTGAAATATGTCTAGTATTTATACAACAGGTTTTCAACACCAGCTGTTTTATTCCACAGGTGTGTTCTTACTGGTCCTCTCTATTTGCTAATGAAGATGAACCCAAGGTGCTAAATTTCAAAGGAAAATGTAGATGGGGCTTTAATATACCTTTTCTATAGGTGGCAGTTCTCAGTCCCTCCTCAGGATTCCTTCCCGAATTCACTGTAGTCAAAAGACTACTGTAATCCTGTGTATGTTTTAGTATTGGCAAGCCTCTGACTACTATGAAAGTAAGAAGGGAAAACTATTTTTAAAAATAGACTTTCTGACAGTTGAGTAATATTAAGAATTATGTTGAAATTTATCCTACATTTGACACCATTGACATAAGATATGAAGATGTAGTTTTAAAAAAGTATATGGGTAAAGATACTGTTTCCAGAAAGTAGGGTGATCTGGAAGTGGATTTTATGCCCAGGGTCCATCACTGGTACAGTCATTGTATCTTTAGTGCCTTCAACCAGCATTATATGTCCTCTCACTTTAGTCTTGGTCGTATTAGAATAACTATTTCCTTCTAATAGTATCAGGCTGCATTTGAGATATGAGCCACACATATGGTTAAAAAAATCAGTAAATTTAATGAGCCTGGCTTAAAGGTTCTGATGTAGGTTTTTGGAAACAGATTAATCCTTTGCTATTTTTATTTCTCTGCAAGACTTTTGAAGTGGAACTTCCCATCTTTTTGTACAGTGCTAGAAATATACCTTACCCCATACCCATGTATGTAAGGGAAGTCTTGGAGGCTCAGGTATGAGAGCAAGTATCACAGGATATATATTGTTCAGTCTTTCTACTTGCTGTATTTGTTTGATTTTAAAAACAATAATAATTGTATATTGGACATATGCACATTTGAATGTGTTTGCCACAACATCTATGGTCTAATGTCGAGCTGCTTTTTCCCTGTAAAGTAATTTCTCAGTGCTCTTCGATATTTTGTCAGTATTGCTCAGACTGTGGAGAACTTGAGATGCTTTGGATAAATTGTTGTTCAGAATTACCTCTGAAAAATTCAGTTAATGCATTATGTATCTGTGGAACATTGCTATGGAACTGATGATGTTTACTTGTTAATTACTGTAGACTGCAGCTCAGTGTTGGCACTGTGGCTTGTTTGTTACATGTGATGATCACTTTGTAAATGTCAATAAAATCAAGACAAAAACCTCTAGTACAACTGGAAGTAACAACTCAGTATTTTCCTCATTAGTTTTGGCAGCACAGAAGTCTTACAAAGCAGTATGCACTAAAATACCAGCCAACTGAGTCCCACACTGGGGCTATAATTACATATTTTTGCTTGCTAATCAGTAGAATTTTTCTGTGTACGCTATTATATTTTAATGGTTCTGTTGCAACACCAAATTTACTACAATGTTCTCTTGAAGAAAATGGCATATAATGATTGAGTATTTACTACAAGAAGATATTAAACTAAATAATACATAATGATGCTGCACAGATTAACCAGCTCTTTAGTTCTTCTGTTCCTTATCTCTCTTTTAACAGTGTTGTAGAACAAACATCAAGTTGCTTGGGAGGGAATTACCAGAATTACCAAACTGGTAAATATAGCTGTTTGAGAGGGATGTTTTGTTTCTTACTCAAAAACTGTTAGATTGCAATGTTACGCTATGCTTAGGACTTCAGTATTCCTACCCACAACTCGTGGAGCATAAGGAGGATTGTGGCCACTCAAGATAAGTAAATAATATGTTCATTAAATATAGGCTTACCTTTCTCATTGGTTAAAAAGCCTATGTGGGCCTTGATTGAACAAGCTGTTGGGGTACAGCCTTGTGTGGGGCTGGGTAGTGAACAGCTCAGGGATGTTCCCTGTGCAATTTTTTGATTCAGAGCCTTCCATTAACTCCAAAGGTCACTAGATATTATCAGGCTTTGTGTCCTTCTCCTTTTTAAAATTACTTTTTTCCAAGGTGATTATGCTGCACACCACACACCCCCTAGTACAGTGGGCAATGTGGAAGGCAATTTTCTATCCAACATGCTTTCCATTATCTTGTGTGCCTTTCTGATGTTAAAACAAACAAATGCTAAAGAGTATTTATTCTTTTTTTTTCTTCTTTTTTTAATTCATGGTTATGCAGTCATTTATTTTTTCTTGATCATTATGAATATATCTGACAACATTAGGTTAGTATAGTGCTTTTCCATTTACCTTGGAATCAGAGCTTTAGTGTCAGAGATGATCTATCCAAGACTGGAAATGGAAGGTAGGGTCTGATGATGGCAGCTCGCCCCCTTTACTCCATAGACAGTTAATTATGTGTGAAGGTTGTGCTGATGTGTCTAATAGTTTTACAGATTTGTCAGATTCTGCAATGCAATCTGACATATTGGTGAGAGTAAATAGTTTTTCCTCTGCATTTGATTTCTGGTATGAGTCTGTGTCAGTGTGAGATCCTCTTTTTAGAGAGGAAATTGTAGTTAATGTACGTGATACTTTTGTATGTTGATGGAAAACATTTGATATTTCAGCATTGCTGAATGTTGATCATGTCCTAGATCTGTCCTATTTTTTTTCTGGCACGATGTTTTTAGTTGCCTTTCTCTCAGATGTGTCGTACATACAATTTGTTATAGCTTTCTCAACAAAAGGAAAAAACATTTGAGACTTTTTATGGGCAATTAGTTCTCAGGCTTGTGTTAAAATGCTATCTGAAAAAAGCCACAACTATTCATACATAATTTTTCAGTTAATCTAGTGTTTATCTTTTTCTTCCTCTGTATTTATTCCATTTGAATATATTGTAATGTGTTCAATTGGATTTACCTATTGAAAGGCAAATTTTATATCATTAATACTGTTAATTAGTCTAGTTTGAAACAGCACTCCAAATTGAAAGGATGTTTCTGTGATTTCAGACTGAGGAGTATCTCAACCAACTTTTCTTCCTTCAGTGGTTCATGATAAAAGCGAACCAGGACAAGTGAAAAGGGCCCAGGAAATAAGAAAACCGGCTGCTATTCAGTAAAGAAGGCATTGTTTTCCCGTAGCCTGTTAAGCCTTACTGCAAGCCAAAGAGTATCTATCTCCTTATTGATACTTCGCCTTACTCCTTCATACATTCTGGCTGCTGCTCTAATTCAGGGTGTGGGAAACTGTGATGAATCTGCAGAGTCTTTGATGAGCCAGGAAGAAATCAACCTCGCAAACGTCACTGTATTTCCATGAAAAAGTATTGCGCCCTTGAGTCTCTGGAAAGTCCCTGGACTGAATGTGTAGTTTGAGGATGAGAAACCGCAAGTTTGAGACAGAGGAGCCACCTGGGCTAACTTAACAAGTAACTATAGCAATGCTATCACTAACCAGTATGACTCTTGAGAAAAGTTAGTTAACCAATCACACACAGCCACACTAACATAACATACGCACAAATACGTGTTGCTTTGTCTTTGTACTCTGCTTGACATGAGTGTAGGTTTTTGTTGTTTTGGCCATCACCCATTACAGCAATAGCTGGGCTGTGAGGATGCACGATGTTTCTAAGGCTTTTCTTTGACACAGCCATTTTACAATTACTATTTGGTAGCCTGTTCTTTCCAAATCCTTGACCTGTACCTGACAACTGCTGGCTGATCATAGTGAATAAATTTGTATAATCATTGTGTGATGACTGCTTAATAGCTGTGCTCCAGATATGCAAATACCTTTTTTGGCTTAATACATTTCATCTGCCATGACTGGACTATGCATTTACTATTTTTGAAACAGTTGCAAGTGTTGGAGCATATCCTTGCACTGTTGCGTCTTCTCGTGCAGAGCCCTAAAATGCTGAAACCTACAGAGAAGGAAAAGATATTAAAAAAAAAAAAAAAAAAAAAAAAAGGCAAACAAAACACAGAAAAAATACCCAAAGAAAAATTGTTACTGTATTTGCTTGGAAGTGTTGTTGATGTGCAGAAAACTAAACAAAAATCTTCCTTTAAGGTTTTGCAGTAGTTTTTCTGTTTTCATTCTTTTTCTCTAGATCAGTGCGCTTTTACTCAGAGTAATCTGCAGTATTTATTTATTTTCTAATGATGCCTTCAACATTGCACAGAAAATTTACATAAAACTGAAAGATACAAATCCAAATTCTTGTATGAGTCTGAGATGCTCACAAAAAATACAAACAACCAAACCCCCAAAAGCCGCAACAATATAAAGGTCTGTCTGGAGTGGTAAATAAAGACAATTTGCTCAGGTTTGTGAGTTTGCAATGCTGAAGAGTTGGAAGGTTATTCTGTGGAAACACTGGTAATTTCTTTCTCTGATCTTGCTGTCTTCTTTTAAGCATTTCCTTTGGTCATAATGTCGAGTTGCTGAGACAGATGGACAGTGAGACTTAGCATTTTGTCTGTTTCTGTGTTATTTCACAGAATCGCAGAACGGTAAGTGTTGGAAGGCACCTCTGGGGATCATCTAGTCCAAACCCCACACTAAAGCACATTCATCTAGATCAGGATGCAAACCCACACATCCAGGTAGTTTTTGAAAGTCTCCAGAGGAGACTCCACAACCTCTCTGGGCAGCCTGATCCAGCCTCACGACAGAGAAGTTTTTCCTTATGTTTAAATGGATCTTATTCGTCATTGGAATGGGCTGCCCGGGGAGGTGGTTGAGTCGCCGTCCCTGGAGGCGTTCAAGAGGGGACTGGATGTGGCACTTGGTGCCATGGTCTAGTTGTGAGGTTTGTGGTTACAGGTTGGACTCGATCTTCGAGGTCTCTTCCAACCTTGGTAATACTGTGATACTGTAACTACTGTAATACTGTAATCTTCTTGTGTTCTAGTTCATGCCCCTTTCCCTTTCACTGGGCACCACTGAGAAGAGACAGGTTCTTTCTTCTTCTCCAGACTAAACAGCCTTAGGTCTTTCAGAGTAATCATAAGAGAGAGACTTCAGTCTCATCATCATCTTTGTAGTCCTCTATTGGATTGTACTCAGTAACTCCCTGAGTCTTGAACTGGGGGTCCAGAACTGGACATAATGCTCTAGATGTAGCCTCACTAGGGCAGCGTAGAGGGGGAGAACTTTGGTACAGCAGCGTCAGAGCATTAGTAATGTCTATTTATTTATTTGTTTTTTAACAAAATCTGAGTTTCTTTGCCCTTCCGGGCATAATTTAAAAATATTTTTAGGTTTTTGTTTCTTTATTATTTCTTGCAATTTAATAAGTTTCCAAACAGCAGAGGAGGAAAAATAAGCTCTGTAGTTCGATGTGTTAGAGAATGATAAGATAGTAGTAGCCTAATGTCATCAGTAGTTTAACAGCCACTGTTGCGAAAGTGAGCTTTAGTGAGATTTAAATAGCAGTAACTTGGCTATTTACTGTGAGATTTTACTTGAGAAAGTAAGCACAAATCCCCCAAAAAACCAAACAGAAAGTTGTTTAAAAAAAAAAAAAAAAAAGCAGCAGATGAGGGGCTTTGTCCAGGTGAAAGTGGAATTTTCTGTGTGGAATTATAACTGTTAAGCTTTGCAAAGGGCTGTAAATGTTGGGGAAATAGAAGTAGTTCTGATGTCATCTCCCTAAACATTGTATCTTTTAATTTCAAGAAGGTGCAACCCCCTAAATGGTAGTTTAAATCTTAACTAAGAGAATTTTGTGTCCCTCAACAGGGTAGTGCAAAGAGTGTGACTAACTCTCCCAATTTCCTGCCTTTTCAAAGGGACATAGCTATAAACCTTTTCATACAGTCTTACTCTTCGTCTTTTCCACACACTTTTTATTGTTTTAATGGGTACAAGAGGAGGCTATGATGCATTAAGTTGGCCTTCAGAGTTTTTCTTGCTGAAGAATGAGAGTGCTGTAATAGCAGCACACTAACATGAATGGAAATCCAGTAGGCATCCTAGCAATGAAATGTAGCTATGCCTTTTTGTCCTTCCAATATGTGTGGCATCCAGCTCGAAATGAAGTTCTGTGACAGAGCATGAGGCTGAGGAAAGGATTATGGTGCCACCAAACCCATTTTGGTACCACATTAAAAAAATTGCAGCTTCTTAATAGCATTCTGAAAAGCTAGGGAAGCAAGTTGAGATCAGTGTGAGCTGAGTTTGGTCTAATAGTATTGAGTAACTTGAAATTTAACCAGGCTTCAGCTTCTCAATAAACAGCAACATGCAGCTTCTCTGCTTGTTGCAGTGAGGTATGTAAAGCTGTTCTGCGTCATTTCCATCTGTAGGGGAGTGTGGTATGTCAGGTGTCTCAACACTAACACAATTAAAAGGAAGTGTAGGGTTCCTTTACACATGCCTTAATGTCAGCATTTTGGACTGAGAAAAACTGGGAAAACACTACTGGAGTCTTTCCCAGTTCTGTTTTTTTTTCCTGCCAAAAGTGTGACATTTAGACAGGTTGATCAGACCCATGTTTCTCTGAGCCCTTATGCTGCTTGAGTGGGCTGACAAAAACCTGACTCCTATTGACATTATAACTGTCTACAGAATTGGAGTGGAGCACTCAGAGACTAGGAAAGATGACGTCCTGAGATAAAATGGATGCTTTCTTTATTGCCTAAGTTGTTTATGGAAGGAATTTATCAATCATCATTGCTAATGTGACAGAACAACGTTTACTTGGCTTTTTGTATATTTTTGATAGGAGTTTCTCATATCCCAAGGTATTTGACTAAAATAAAAAATTGGCCAGCGTTTGTGAGTTTACTGTTGGCTCGTGTGTTTGTCAAAGAAAGAATGATTGGGTTGCGTGCAATAAATGTAGAACATGTAAAATTTAACAGGTCCATGGGTAAGTACACTTTATTTTGAATAATAGTTGTCTTTTTTATTTGCATATGTCTTTTTTGCCAGTTTATAGGACAGACATTGATTATGTTGGGTCTTTCAGCTGCTTTTGTTACTATTGCATCCAGATTAAGGACAGCCTTCTCTGAAAATAGCTAGTAGATTAAAAAATTTCATTCCAAGCACTCTTAATTTATAGCAAGCAATAACTGGTGGGTTTTAATGCTAAATTTCAGCTAAGCAATAGTCTAAAATACAAGTTTCCCATGTATGACCTTGCAATAAGGCCATAATGTGCTATTGTTAGAGCATTGCAGTTTATGCTGGAATAATAGTTTTATTGCATCTTATTATTACTTTTCATTAAACTCACTCTGCAGTGTAGGTTAATGCCTTGATTTAATTCAGATGTAGGAAATAAGAGTTTCTGAAAATAAGAATATTTAAGGAAACTGTAAGTTTAGAACATCTGTGATGAAATATGAACCCAATTCAAGGAAGTAGCCATCTCAAAATAAATGGTTCATTTGTCCTTTTTCTTTTTAAAATGGAGAATTTTAAGGCTAAAGCAGATCATGCTTCTAAACTCCCTGAGATCTTGGCCAGAGAGTACTGTATAAATGCTAAGTATTTAAAATTAATTATGTTGAAGCCTATAAACCAGTGCATTGATTAAAAATCTTCAGTTCATTAAACTTCCCAATGGCAGAGGCCATCTCTGTAATATAAACTGCTGCTTCTAGCAGCGGTGGCCGACTGGCATCTGTGTTGTAATCTTTTTAAAGATCCCCACCTTTGCTCATTAGACCAGCAGCTGTTGTCTCTTGCTGGGCAGAATTTATTTCCCCTTGACACAGGTCTCAGAGGTGCAGTTGCAACTTTGGCAGCACTTGATTCTAGTGAACTTTCTAGAGGTACTTAACTAGTTTTTCAAGATGAGGTTGCTTTTCATTGCGAGTTGGGGCTTTTTGGTTGTGTTGTAGCGTTTTAGGGAGGTTTGGTTCAGGATTGTTATGTGGTTGTGGGTGTTGGGTTTTTTTGTTTTGGTTTTTGTGTTGGTGTGGGGTTTTTTTCCCTTTCGCCCCTTTATTTTCCACGTGTGTCTTTGCAATAGGCGTTTTTGGAATGTCCACAAGGACTGAGGAGGTGTATACCAGGGGTGTGCTACAATCTGGACAGAACACCTTCCTCTTGTGTGTCCTTAGTAATATATTTGACATAATGGCATTTTTTTGGTGTTATTCACTCCTGGCATTTGGAAGAACAAATCATGTACAGTTAACTTCTTTAAACAAGTAAATCTAAATTTCCTAGTGAAAATAAGAATGAAAGTCTGGAAAAATACCAAAGGAGTTACTGTGGAAGAAAGCATATATAGATAATCGGAATATGCCATGATAAATCTGCATATGTTGTTTGCATCGTAACTTCAGTTTATCCAGACTTGCACACAAGGTCACAAAAGAAGTTTGGGCCTTAGTATTCCTGGGGGAATTAGTATTTTTTTTTTGCTGTGGTGTTTGATTACCTTTCTCTTTTTTATTACCATCTGCACTGCAAGGCTAGTTTTGCTGAGGTTATTTTTTTAAAGCAGCATCCCATGATACCCTTAATTCTGAGTTTCCTGCACTTCTGCTTCATTTGCAATTTGAAGGGATTTTTCTATAAGAAATACATTTATTCCGTATTGTGCATCATCCTATATAACCTTAACCCTTTCATTCTGCAGAACAAATACAGTTGCTTTACAATGAGAAAGAATTTAACCTTTCAGTATCCTTTAGTCTGCAGTAAGAAATATGCCAAAGATTTCAGTATTTTTAACACATTGGTTCTAGTGCACTGTCTTTCTGCCTAAGAACGTTATTCTGATACCTGATTTTCTCCATCTATTTGAAGAAGTCATTTTCAGGTGACTTCTCTGTGTAAACAATACCATTGACTTCAGTAGCTTTGAACACAATTTTTTTTCTGTAATGGCTTCTGGTGAATTGTTGGGAGAACAAAATGCTGTCCCTAGTGGCTCATAAAACTCATGGAAGCATGCAGCGAGATGGCTGATACTGTTTTTAATGAAAATATCTTGGAGTGGTACTTTTAATAGCTTTACACAGGCATAAATGTCTTAAACTACAGAGCTAAATCTCAAGCTCCTTGAGCTAGAGTCCTCAAAATGCCGTTCATCTGCAACTGAGAAGACCCCTTGCACATGCTCATCTAGTCATGCCATGGTGAAACTGTAAATACAGAAACCTCATTTGTATGTTCTTCACATGAGACAATGCAGCAAATAACAGGGACGTGTTTCAAATGACAAATTCAGCTCCTTAAGTCTTTGCAGTCATCTGAATGCAGAAGTGTTGTGTGTTTTTTCCAAAGCATTTCCTTTACCTCAGAGTAGATTGTGGTGAGCCTTAGGCAGCCTGGCAGCCTGCTTGTTGGGAGGCCAAAGCAGAATAGAAGAGGGACCATCCTGTGGATATTTGCCACTTCACTGGTGGTACTGGGCAGGACTATTTTAGTATCAGTGCTTTCAAAAATCCCTAGAAATAGCTTAGTTAATAAGCATGAAACTCGTATCAGGAAGCACAATATCAGTAAGGATGCTTAGCAGCCCTGTCTTTAGCATCTTTAAAGTGTTTCTTGTCCATATAAATGCCAATTAATCACCATGCAGACCAGAGATGGAGTTTCTTGTCAGTTATGATTTACAATCTTTTCTGTGGGATTTTTCCACCTCTTTCCCATAGCTGTGAGATGGCAAGTTATTTGTGTATGTAAATGACCCAAAATATCTGTGTGACTTCCATACACCTGGATGGGAAGGGCAGCCTGTAGAAAAGACACATTGCTTTGAATTAAAATGACATTCTTCCTTGGTTGTTGAAATAGTGCCCTGTCACATGACATGAGTCAGATTTGACCATAAGTGCCTGTGTTTTTCAGCCAGTAGCACAAAGGCATTCCAGGACAGGAACAGTGGAATATGGTTTAATATTCTCCAGATCTGCTGTAAAAAATGCAGATGAGCATCTAGCATCTATACATCAAACTGATGATACAGATGAAGTGGCCGGAGCCAGCATATCAAATATTCTTCACTTTCCTATGAAAATTATTTGGCAGAGTGCCATTATTATATTGTAAATATCTTCCTCCTTACTACACAATAACAATAGATTTTGGGCCATCATTTTTGCCTTCTGAGGTTGTTGCAGTTGCCTGTAATGTCCATAGAGTTTCCTTGTTAGCAATGCTCTCAATGTTACTAGTCAGTGCGTGCTTCCAGAAAACAAAATACCTCACGTATGTGGTTTGCGTATGCCTTTCCATGGGCTTTTTAATTAATACAGGTAAGACGTGTTTTAGCAAAGGCTGAGAGACCACAATGAGATTTGCTCATCTACTCTACCTTTACCAGTTTTTTTTTTCTTTATGTTATGCAGAGTGTACATATTTGGCGAGACACTTTCCTGCTTGTGTTTTTGCTTTAAGAATTATCAAACTTGTGTTCTAGATTGCATATATTATTGGAGAAACAGAATGTTGCTAGCATGAATATTTCATTTGTGTTTTATTGAGTTACATTAAATGGAAAATGTGTATGTAGATCAGAGGTCATCTCTGCTCAAGTATCTAATAAAGTAGAATCAGAGAATTGTTTTGTTTGGAAAAGACCTTTGGGATCATCAAGTCCAACTGCCAACTTTACACTATCGTGGCCATTATGCCATATCCCAAAGTGCCATGTCCACGTGTTTCTTGAACACCTCCAGGTACTCCACCACCTCCCTGGGCAGCATATTCCAATTTCTGACCACTCTTCCAGTAAAGAAGTCTTTCCTAGTATCCAGTCTAAACCACCTCTGGCATAGTTCTAGGCCATATCCTCTAATACTAGGGAGAAGGGACCAACTCCCACCTCACTCCAGCCTCCTTTCAGGGAACTGTAGAGAGCAATGAGGTCTCCCCCTCAGCCTCTTCTTCTCCGGACTAAACAATCCCAGTTCCCTCAGCTACTCCTCCTATGGCAGAAAAAAAGAGGTTATTCAGAAAATTGAGTGGTTTAATGTTTGATTTTCTGGGTTTTTTTTTTTTTTTTTTTTTTTTTTTTTTTTTTTATTGGTAGTTGTCCCCTTGCTGCTTCATTCTTCCATGTCATCAGTCATGAAGTACATCTAATGTTAATATCCACATTTCCATCTATGCCTGTCTGGAGTATTCAATCATTTTCTATTATGCCATCTTTATAAGGGAAATATGCATGCCTACTTGTTTGGGTTTGGCAGATATCTTCCATTTTCCTTGTCATATGTCAAAACTGGTTATGATAGAATTGATTTTCCTCTATGAAGATTTTTTTTTTTCCCCCAATTATATTTTCATCTTTCCAGAGGTTACTCTTGATTATAGAGACTGGACATGGACCTGTGTGGAATGGCTTCAGGAAACTAGAGATAGACCATCTGTATTGTAGGTGTAGGTGCCTTAAGAGCATGCTGAGGTGGTTTATTTCTGGGGAGCTGGGACTGCCTGTGTGTTGGCCATCACAGCTGCTCTGGCATGTGATATGTTAGCATATTGGGTCTGTTAGCACATTGCAGTGACAAATACGTGCTTCCACTTCCCTGCCAGAGGCAGTGATTTCTTTTTGCAGGTTCTGTTGTTTGGCTGTGCTCCGAGCTGAACTTTGGTTAAAATGAATGGAGTGTAAGGGAAAGAGGTTGATTTATCCAGATGAGTTGGCTGAGAGGGCAACTGAACAAATCATGGTACAGACACTGCTCAAAGGATGGTGCCTACTTGTTAGAGACGGAGCTTGGGGGTGTGGAAATGATTAATCCACTGCCAAGGGAGTAATTGCATGGATTTGAGCCCTTGTCCAGTACTCCTGAGGTGGAAAAATTCTTCCTCTGTGAAGAATTGTGCAGAAAGTGGTAGTTTAAATTATCAGCGCTGTTCTTATGTTAATGTTTCAGGAAATATTAGTTGGTAAAGGTTGTGGTGATGTTGCTTATAAAAATATACTTGAGGTTTCAGTGCATGCTGTTTTACTTATCCTGTTAAAATAATTACATTGGGTATTATAAGTGCAGGAGAGATTTCAAGCATTCTTTTTTCTCCTTGAGGTTACAAAATATTATCCTTGCATTAGCGTCTTAGAGTCTGTTGATCAGAGATTTTGGGTAAGTCGTAAACAAAAGTTCAGCTAAGGTGGAGTAAGAAGACTGGTGTCTCATCGTGCAGGGTACACAATGTGTAAGGCTGGTGGCTTGGCCTCTGCATTCTTTCCAATAAGAAAATGTTTGAAAGTTTGATTGGAGGTGTAACACCACCCTATAATTCTGTACTTACCTTTCAGTCTAATGTAAAGTTTTACTTTAATATTCAGACTGAATTTCAAAATACACTGTGGAAGTTGTTTGCACCATGTCCAGGATGAATATTGAGCGTTAGGAGGAACAGCTTATCCAATTTCACTGTCATCTGAATGTTAACTCTGGCGTAGAACACCTCAGAAAAGGCAATCTAGTTTTTAACACTTAGTTGAAGGCAGTTTCATTCAGGTGAAGGTGTTCCCTGCCCCTCTGTTTGGGGATTCATGGCTTCATAGAAACATTTAACACCTTGTGAACCCAGCTATGCCCTTCATGCTGAAAGGCCAGTCATCATTTCCATTACAGCTTCCAAAAATGTCTCAGCATGAGGGAGTTACTTGCTCTTCATCGTGGTTGGCAGTGAATGGTTGGTAGGTATGCTGGGTGCCCACACTCCATGCTGCCCAACCTTGCTGTGCTAGCCTGTGGAAAATACACAGTTCATGCTATGAATATACGACGTGTGTCTCTTGGAAACCTATCTGCACTTGGCATTTCAAATCTTTTTTGGGTTTCATTGTTTCAGACATACTGTTGGGTGCTGCTGTTACTTTGAAGTAGTTAAATCTGAAGTAAAATCTGAAATAAATATTGAACAAGATGCCTACAGAATCTTTCACTCTTCTCTCCATAAGTATTAACTTTAACTAATATACTTGATTTTACTTAATCTTACTTGAATTGATATTGTAGTGTGTATGATGATAATTTCTTGTGGTTGACATTCCTCGTTGCTGACTTAAGGCCTTACTGCAGTTAATATGTTCACATACTTGCCTTTTTTTGTTTTGCTTCCTGTTCTTAAACTTTTTGCTGTAATTACAATAGATAATTTATTTGTTTTCATGTTGAGGGGGCAGAAGTGCTGTGCCAGCAGCCTTTTTTTGATTCTTTGCTGCTGCTACTATTCTTTTGCTGGCTCCTGAGGGTAATGGTTCTGTTCACTCTACTTCTTTTCTTGCATACTTAGCTTCAATTGCAACTTCTAGTGATTATTATTTAATTAACTCCAAAGTATTGCATGAATAATGCAAAAATAAAAAAAGTAAAAGAGGAAAAAAAGGTCAAAGTAAGGGAGTTTTTTAAATTTCAAATCCATAAGCATTATATTTTGCAATTTTTGTATAAGGCATTATTAGAACAGTGACATCAAACGGTCTGCATAACTGCAGAAATATCAGAGGTACATAGTACAAGAGAGATTGGCATTTAGCTGGGGGCCGCTCTGTTTTCATAAATTGTAGTGAGATTTTCTTAGTGCCTTGAATTGACCCTTCTCTCATACTGAAATAACAAGCCTGCTTTACCTCTTTTGGGTGTTTTCAATCAGCAGAAGTTGAGTATTTAAACTTTTTTTAATAAACATGCTGATTCTGGAAGAAAAAAAAATAATGCTTGCATCTATTTGCATATCCACGTGGAGATGAGTAGGTCTGTGCTATTAGTGTATCAATGAGCAGTAGATATTCGTGACCATTTCTTTGTGCAAAGGCAGCATAAAAAGGGCTTTTATCAACTAAAACTTTCTGGGTTTGCTTTTGTAGTGGATGGCTGCATCCACAGGGCTGCCGGGCCCTGCTTAGTTGCTGAATGTCGCAACCTGAGTGGCTGTGAGACTGGACAAGCGAAAATTACCTGTGGATATGAGCTACCTGCAAAATGTAAGTCAGCCCTTTCGCCACGTTTTCTTTTTGTTCTAGGCACGTGGAGCTGGTGTGCATGCTTTATTTCACTGTAGTCTAATTCAACAAGGTATTCATCTTGCAAAATTAGCAGTGGGACTTAATTAAGCATGTTTGGTAATAATGTCTTCCCCTCAAAGCAAGTCAGGCTTTTCTAAATGATTATTTCTCCTGTGTTGTCCGATGCAAACTTACATGTCTCTAAAATACAAAGCATCTTTCATGTTTATTTTTGCAAGCTAAAACATATCCATTCATATGCATAATAGAGGATTGGAAATGCTTTATGAAGTATGAACAAAATATACGTTATCATAGTTAAGTTCCACAGAGACAGGTTTTGGAAGTGTTGCATATTTCATATGCTTCATGCAGATTCCTTGATTTTGAATACTTTGGGAGGCGAGGAGATCAAAGTGATGTATTGTGTTTTCAGCTGCTACACAGGGTCTGATTGACAATTACTGTGAAGGAATCTGTCACACTTTAGCTTTCGACAGGGTGCAGCTCAGTGCTGGAATGGTTTTGCACTTTGAAAGTGGAATTGTCAACATTCCCGCCCTATTTAAAATAGGAAGTCAGCTATTTGACCTTGTTGCATAGATGTTGAGCTTGTCTTGGAAAAAAAGTAACATGTTGACAGCATGTTGGTCAGCCAGTCTATTATGTAAGAATAAAAAGTAGGAAATCTCTGCAAGGTAGGATCTTACAGAATGGCATATTAAGATATGATCCTACAAATACCAAGAAAGCATTTCAAACAGTATATAACTAGAACTCAAGCTCTCTTTTTCATATGCACTGGGAACATGGCTTATTCAGAAATGTTTTGATCCACTCTTTTAATTTATTCTACGCTTTTTTTTTTTCCATGTAAAAGCAAATGTTTACTGCAGTCACAGCTATCTTTTTAGGCCCATATGGCCTTGAATACTTAGGTAAGGAAGAAAATTATGTTCTTATTCATTTGTTGGCACCTTCCGTGATGATGATGATGAGAGGTAACAATTATTTCCTTGACAGTGATAATTGCTAAGTGTGGGCAAACTTTGCTGGGTCTTTCTTATGTTAGGTTTGTAGAACGGGATCTGGTTTGAAGACTGTAGAAATTTTTTTTGTTTGTTCTTTATGTAGAATTAATAAACAAAACTATGATGAAACTCACTATCACTTGCAGTTGGAAATAAAACCTGTAAGCAGACACAGAGAAAAGTCAATATTCTGCTTAATCAATATTCTTAGAAATTGGAATAGCATCAAAGGCACGTCTGTTTGTATTTGATCAGTGGGAAAGGATACATTCAGTGACAAATAGGAATAAGGAAGGAAATGTACAGTTTGAATGCAGAAGCTGAGAATGAGATAGTCCTTTTTTTGTCACATTTTTTCTTTAAATGTATTTGTTTCACCAACTGTTGTTTTCTTTTACTCTTTTAGAAGCTTTTGGATTTAGGCTTGTTAAATTATTGTACCTTTTAGACCATGCATCCAAAAGTAATCAAACATTCAGGACTGTTTTCATTCGTTGAAGAGCTATGGTGCCACTAGATATCTATTGTCACTCAGTGTTGCTTTGTTGTAGTAGTAAGACAATCTAACTGTGGAAACTATTTTTACATTTGGTTGTTGTGATGAGAGCAGCAACTTGATGGGAGGTCCAGGCTTCCTCATCCAGATGTGCTGTGATACAGCTTTATGTGTCAGCAGTTTGTTGAACATTAGAGGTGAATGGATAACCTCCAGCTTTCATAATGAGTTTGCTTTTCACTTACCTATTTGTGTGTAGGAGACCAACTACAGTAACCTATTAACAGTGTGAGTAGTGCAATCATTGTTTTGTTGTCGCTGTTCTTGTCATGTTTGTAGTTGGATGAATAATGATAGTAAACGTGAAATGTATTTCCGAGCATGATGGATTGTTGGGTTTTTTTGTTTGTTTGTTATTTAACAGTATTATAAAAGAGTACAATCATATTTCCTACCCTTCTGGGATTTTCTTCTCTCGTTCTTGTTCCTGAAATGCTTTGCTTTGGAAGCAGTTTGCAGAAATCAGCAAAGTTGCTCTGGGATGGAGGAGCCTTTACGTGTACTGTATGATGCAGGACTTGGGCTTAAGCTGAGGAATCATTATTAGAGAAAATTTACTATTTATGCAGCATATTTCTGTATGTTATAGACAACTTGAAGTTGGAATTAAGTTAGGCATTTGAAGGGAAGGTATGCTTTGTTAGGAAGCTGATAGTTGGTAAATAAAAATCACTTGTGCAATCTTCTTTACGATCTATTGTATTTTTATCAAATGTTTTTCTGTATTTGCTTAGGTTGAATAAGAACAGATCTGATAAATAATTTCTTTACAGAGGAAAAATTGGAAAATAACGTCCGACTGAAAAATGGTATAGGCTGGCTTGCTGTGATTTGTTCTTGCATCTGAGTCAGTGGTCAGTTTGTGAAATACACAGTAACGGGAAACGTTCAGGGAGAGAATAAATGAAATAATTTGTTTCTGTTCCTCATCTTTTTATCCTAATAGTGTGAACAGACCAAGATTAACATATCTGTAGCCTAGAGATGTTGCTTTATGAGCTTTTCAAGATATCTATTTTTGAAGGCCAAAAACCCACTACTGTGTAAAAATAAAAGTAAAATAAAATTGACTTTTCCAATTACTGGTTAATGTAACATTCAGTACAGTTTTACAGAAGTCAGTGTAATCACCATCTGCCTTGTGCTGCAAAAGCCTACACAAAGCCCTCCCCAAATGCCAACTGAGTTATTTGCTGAATACATAATTCAGTTGATGTCAGCTATTGTTGTTTTTCAGCAAACACCTATGCAAGCACCCAAGTTTTCGTAGGGATTTGGAGGCCTGAGAAAGCCAGTGCTTTTTGCTTTGAGGTCTTTTCCTTTAATGCTCTCCCAGGCCAACCTTCAATTATGCAACTTCTGTGCTTCATATTATTGTTCCTTTTAAGGAAAAGTTCACTCTAAATATTGTACAACAGGTCTTCAAACATTGAGCAGTACTCTGATATTGTCATGCTTTAAATAACAGATGAACAGTATCTGTTTAAAGCTCTACAAATGCTTGTTTTCTTTCTCAGTTGATTAATAGTCTCAGTTGGCTCTGCTGGCAGAAAGTGGTCTGAATGTAAATTGTGTTTATGGCTGGAATCAGGGGTCCATAACAACCTCGTGCCTTGTTATCTGCTTGCAGAGGATAACTATTTAAAGAAAAAACTCTGTCAGAACACATTAGAAAATACAGTCCTGTGCTGCCAGGTATTTAACAGGCTAAAAACCAGTGGAAGGTGTGGTGCCAACATACAACACAGGTAATTGCTACCTTGACCTTGGCAGGAAAGGACCCCCAAAAGTAACATTTTTCCTGTTGTCAATCTGCCTAGTAATAACATCTTTCTTTTTCTGAAAAGAACTTTAATAATAAAGCCTCTAGACTTAGGAAAAGGAAATCTGACACATCTAATATGAGACAGAGCCAACCATTGGTAAATTAAATCAGAAAGGGGGACTTTCAGAGGAGATACCTTGCTGGAAATGCTAGATGTTTTCTAATACATTGTTTTATGTTGCTTACAAAGCTCTAACATTTAAAATAAAATTTTCTGTTTGCTTGATTTTTTTTTTTTTTTTTTTTTTTTTTTTTTTAGTACTTTTAAGCAGTACCCTTCATGAAATACCATATATAGCATAGTCTTCTGGTCCAGAGTCATAGTGTAGATCAATCTGGAGTAATAATGTGGATGTACTCTCAAAGACAGTTCCTGCTGTGAAATAAGCAGTTAGGAAGAGTGCTAGTATTAGACACAGTAGGAGGATTCAGCCTTTAAATTTGTTTAATCAGATTAAAAAGTAGGGATTAAAAAGTGTATTTCTAGTGTATATATAGACACAATTTTTGATATTTAAAAGATTTTTTGTTTTTGGTGAGTATTATTTGAAAGTGAAGGTAGTGATTTTTAATCTCTCCATATTTTCTTGGGGATTGCTTGCAAAGCTGTAATTAAAAGGTTGATTATATATTATAAAGAAAAGTAACTCCAAAATTCTCATCCATTACTCCAAAACTGATCAGTTGGAAAAGTATTAATGCATTATATTCAAGCATGTTGATGTTGACGGAATTTCCAAGATGCCACAATGATTTTTGTTTACTTATTTTAAAAACCCTCTTTAACATATTACACAAATCTTGTTTCAAACAATTCTAAATTTTGCATGTGCAAGTTTTTCTGCAGGTCTCTTATGTGCAGACGAACGCCGGCTTTGCATGATTGCTCAGTTTGCTACCTCACTGTTTGCTCTGGGAAGAGGTGACTCTGGGAATTGGAAAGTGAGCAACCTGTGAACAAGAGAGGATTGCTTAGGGGAGACTAGCTTGGCTACTGACTCCCTCCTGGTGAAGGCCCTTGATCTTTTCCCACATTTGCTTTTGAATATTTCAGTGAAAACAAGCATGCCATCAGATGCATAATTAGACTGAAGTTTGATGAAATTTCAGTTGAGAAAGGCTGCTGATAAGCGCAGGATGGCACAATCATTAATATAATGAAGCTTATATATAAATATAAAAATCAAATTTATTATCAAAATAAATTTGATAATAGTTTCCCAGGAAGGATGCCTTTCTATCCTTCACATTAGCTTAGCAGCATCCCATTATGGTCAGCATTGCACCAAAGCTGCTGAGACCTACTAGGAAAAAAAGGATGCAGCTTGAAAAAAAGCTTAGACAGGTATTTCTTGAAAGAGAGCTGAGCTGCAGCTTAAATCTTTATAATTGCTTGAATCCTTAATTTTACAATGAAACAAAGCAAGTTAATAGTCATCATAGGTCCAAGCCCCCTTGTTCTTGAGAGATATTTTTGTTGTTTAGATTTCTTTGGGAAAGGAAAGGATCTTTTCATGGTTAACAAAACCACTTACTATGTATTTGTGTGTTTTTCGTCTGATGTGTGTTTAGGTTTCAAAGGTTATTTTTAGAACCTTAATTTATGTATTTTATGACCATTTTGAAAATAAGTGTAGTGATGTCTTTATTATCATTTAATTTGGTCGAATTTGATCCATCTTAATGACCTGCTGTGTTCACCACTAACAATAGTATGCATTCCATACGCTGTAAATGTGTTGGAAGGCAAATATTAATGATTACTTCTTTGGTCCTATAAGTGCTGAGATTTTAATGAGGGTTTTATGGTATATTGTAAAGCTTTATGGCCTGTCTTTCCTGTATGTACCCGCTCCACACACGTATATACACACAAAGGGAGAATTTAAGGCTCGTAGGGAATGATGAGGAATGTATTTATCAACTTCAGTTAAACAAATTCAAACATCCCCTTTTCCAGGCCTGCTCTGGGTCTGTCATCAGCTTGGTTAGAAAAGGGACAAGTGCTGTAGGTACCATTTGAAATGGGTGGTTATGAATTGGCATGGATCATCCATCACTATCCACACAAGACTATTTTATCTTTTTCCTTGGGTTGGAGCCTAGCTCATGAACATTTTTTAATGGTTAGATTCTTCAAGGTTTAATCTGTGAATGGACCAGAGCACACATTTGTCAGTGCTCTGCATAGTGTTGTGCTGTGGTTAACTTAAAGCATGTAGTGCTGGAACCCCCTGGTTTGCATCACATTGTTCAGTTAACTATGTCTGTGTCAGGGCTAAAGGGAATGTTTTGTTGCTAGATCTGAACCTCCTCTTCTGTGAGTTTCTCATTTCAATCTGCTCACTGAACACAGCTCCAGGACAGGAGTGGATGCAAACAAAATGTAAGAGGAGGACTGAACCATTTGCTCAGTAAAAGGGTCGACCTCTGGCTTACAATGTGTTAATACAGTTTAATGGCAGCTGGTGGAAGCTCAATGCTGTGAATTTCTCTCTTTGGCCTTCTTTCTGTAATTCTAGGTATCTATAATATCCAGAAAGGTCTGATTCTCACTGTTCCTGAATGCAGTTACAGATCTGAGTTTGCAGCGTATTGTGGTAGTGACAGGAGATCAGTGTTTGGTATCACAGTTGCCTGGCATCAGCATCCAACAAGCTGGGGTTCATAGAATCATAGATAGATTCTTTCAAAGTCATCTAGTCCAACCTCCCTGCAGTGAGCAGGGACATCTTCAACTAGACCAGATGGCTCAGAGCTCTGCCCAACCTGGCCTTGAATATCTATATCTTATATCTGTATCTATATCTACATCATCTATATCTATATAGGCATCTACCACCTTTCTGAGCAACCTGTGCCACTGTTTCACCATCCTCATAGTAAAAATCACCTCCCTTATATCTGGTCTAAATCTGTTCATCCTCTGGATACCTTCTTGATGGAAGAAAGAGTAACTTACAAGGCGTAAACAGTTTCCTACTGCATAGTAAACATTAGGTGTAAGCTGCTATTTAAAATGTCTTTTAATTTGGTGAAAAATAATTTGCTCTGTAATATGCCTTTCTACACTGGTGGTATGTAGTCATTCCTCAGGTATGTTGGCACTGGAGCAGGGCGTTGTGCCCCTTAAGGCCAATACATTTTATTTCCTGTATGCTTGGATATAGTTTGTTCTTTTTACTCAAATAATAATAATTAAGAAAAAAAAATGCATAGCAGAAAAATAAATAATATCCTGATTGCTGCAATCAGCTGTCAAGGAGAAGGGATTATAATGGAGATGTTTATGTTCCTTTTACTTCAGCAGTTGCTGCTGTTTCTGCTCTAATATGTTCCCTTAGTAGCCAAAATCTGCACTCAGTACTTGAAAAACTAATCCTTGATGCATGAGATTTTGTCTGCCTGAATTTTACCTGTCTCATTTTAAATGGTGATAGACATTGCTTACTGTAGTAAAACACAACATTAACCTCGTAGTGTCTTGGCACTTTGTGATTTATGCTGGTTTAGTCTCTGAAAAATAATATGCAGCCTGTCTTCCAAACCTGGATTTAGCTTTTAAAATATGTTGGCACCAGCTTGGGGCTTGAATTGGAACACTAACTGCTTATCCTTCTTCTCCCTAGGGTAGGAAAAAGGTTTAAAATTGTAGCCTCTCAGAGGCCATTAGCTTCATATAATTTCTTCAGATTAATAATAATTATGTTATTGTAGCTGGAATGTTTAAAAAACACTGCAACCTAATTTTCTCTCTTGCAAGCAAAGTATAGGATTCCTTTTTGTGCTGAATCTGCATACTCCTCAGGCCAAAAAATGACAAATTATTTGCAAATGGAAATAATCAGATCACAGGTAATGAATAAGGACATAGCTATTTCCATTTTCCTATTTTGAAATGAAGCAAAAGAAATAACGTGGATGTGACAGTGCTGTGTCTTTTTTTTTTTAGTTATATTTCATTTGCCTACAAACTTTGCTATTTGTTGGAGTTTTGAAGCTTCTCATTTAATTTTTACTTTTTCTGTATATATTTTGAAAGTTGTACAGATGAAGAGTGTGTCTGTTTTAAGAGGAGTTCTTTACATGTAGTACAACTCCTTTAGACAGTCTAAAATGTATTGAGTGTGAATGTTACATAAAATGGTTTTGAAACAATCCTTGTTTCATCAAGCAGAGGAATCTTGAGGCCGTTTCACATAAACTAAGTACACACACCAACTTTTTTCTTGGTATTTTTTGGTCATGGGTTTTTTGTTTGTTTGGGGTTTTTCTTGTGAAAATTGAAGTCAAAGATTTCTCTTCAGGAAGAAGACATCAGATGTGAGACTGCAGGGCATAAATAGTATTTTAATTGCTGTAGGAAAGAATCTAAATACTGATCCATCAGAGAGTAAAAAAGACAATAATAATTAAAAAAGGTATTATTGTACATGCTGAAGATGCAGTTTCAGTGCTGGTGCGGTTACCAATGTCCAAGATGTTTTGCCTTTGATTATGGGGTTCAAAATCATGTGGATTTTTGTTATTGTTGTGCAGCACTAGGAATGTAGGTTGAATGTGATGATCTTGAAGTTCTCTTCCAACCTGGTCTGGTCTATTCTACTCTCTTCTATTCTACTCTATTCTATTCTACTCTACTCTACTCTGCTCTGCTCTATTCTGCTCTGCTCTGCTCTGCTCTGCTCTGCTCTGCTCTGCTCTGCTCTGCTCTGCTCTGCTCTGCTCTGCTCTGCTCTGCTCTGCTCTGCTCTGCTCTGCTCTGCTCTACTCTACAAGTTCCCTGGTTCTTTGTCGATTTCTGATAGCATCCTCCTATTCTTTACATTCTCTTTACACTCAGATTGCTATTTTTTTTAGTTTTGTTTGCAATATTTTGTACAAGATGAAGGGGATACCTTGGGTTTAATTTTTTCATCTTACTGTCTATCTGTAGCTGTGCATCTGGTTACATGTGTGCTTAGATTTTGTCTGTGGATACTATTCAGCGTTGCAGATTCTTTAAGCTTGCAAAAGTTGTAGTATGTATTCTCTTCTGGATAGATGACAGAATCTTTTAGAATAATTAGCTTATAAAAAGAAAAAAAAAAAAAGAGGGTTCTGAAATTACTGATTGTTGCCCATTTTCAGAATACTCAGTTTTAGTGGTCACAGCATGGGACTCTTAAATCTTGCTGGAATAGGACTGAAGTTTCACTGTTGGGATTGCAGGGGAGCTTTGAAATGCATTATCTACAGGGCACAGCAGTCACTCTGCTCTGGACTTTACACCTTTCTGAATGTCTTTGCATGTTAACAAAACCCAAATGCTACCTAAGAAAGATCTAGCAGCACTCCTAGTAACTGGATAGTTGTGGGGCTTGGGTTTTAGGAAGAAAGTGTACTCATGCAAGATACAGTACATTCAGTGTGACCTTTTTTATAGCTGCTTCTGCCCGCATGCTGGTTTGCAGGTGAGTATAATTTGCATAATATGATTTAAGCAGTAAGAAGGCAGAAGAAAGTGCTAATTAAACAACTGTCACCAACTTTGACTTACATCTTTGTACATACTCTTTCGTAGCTATTTGTTGTGCTGCAAATCTCTTCTGGCTCCCCAGGAAAGTGAGTTATACTGAATTCCCTGTAACTCCAGACACAGTGGTCAGAATTCTTGTACTTTCTAGTCATGTATCAGAGAGGGACAGAGAGATGTCTGACCATTTAAATGCTTCAGTGTGGCAAAAAAGAATGTGTTTGATACATCACTGCACACTTCTGAGGATGCTTCCAATTTAATTTGCGATAAAAATAGTTGGTAGCTAAGGCTTTTCCAGGATTATAAATAAATGCATAAATGAGAAATGCCTTGCAACACTAAAAATAACCCTTTTGGTATCTAAATATATGTATGTCTGTCTGGATCACATTTATTTCTTTGCAACTCACTTACTACACTTTCAGTATAGTTTTACACAGCGTTTGTATTAGAATTAAAACATGTGGGTTGGTTTTGAGAAAGGAAGAACACAGTGAGAATGTTGTTTAATATCACATAGCCTGCATGGGCTATAAACAGCAGGTCGTCAAGGCTGTTAACTGTTTAAAGTACCCACGAACACAAAGGAGGAACAGTTTCTTGTTGAAGCTTTTTGTTTTAACAGCCACATTATTCATTTTTTAATGCTCCAGTAGAACACGGGGAACTCTGCACATGTTTTATGTGAAGCAGAGGGCAGCAGGGGAGACCTTGAGACTTTGAGAGGTGTCATGGGTAGGAAAATAATGTCATATAGTACACTCTGAAAGCCCACAGTTTTGAAAATCACAGTTCATTCAAGTTAAAGATTGCATTTGTGTCAGGTATAATCCTGTCAGAGGCGTAATCTTGTTTAATGCAACTTCTTTTTCTCAAAATGGAGCAGAAATGTTTCCAGGAAAGACTGTTCATTTAAATTAATTTGTTGTAATACAGCTGTTCACAAAGAGCTGAAAGTGAAGTTAACACAAAATTGACTTGGGATCTATGAATATCCTTTGATTTCTTTCAGTTGAACAGGAGCAAAGATGCAAAACAAGTACTTTTAATTCAGAATCTTACACTTGGGAATGAAAGGCAACTTCAAAAAATAGGATTGGCTTCAAACAGTTGGCTACAACTTAAGAATAGAACTGCCCCCCCCCCCTTATTGAATGGATTTTGAAGGACATAAAACTCCTCTCTTGTTGTGATTTATTGTTGAAGAATATTTATTACCTGTCCTGCTTAGGGACTGTATAAATGGAGACTGCATTTGATATAAAAATTAGTTGTATCCAGGTTGCAAAAGAAAGACAAAACAAGAGACGCAAACACTGAAAACAAGGACCAATGCCCTCAAACAACAGCCAGAACAACAAATCCGTATTGGGTTAACATTTTCACAGTGCTTATGACTAAAATGCTTCTGCTATTGTCCTTACCTTCGTCATTAACTCATGCTCCTGAGTTCAATTAGCTTTTGTATAGCACAGCCACCACTTCGGCCTTTCTAGGATTTGCTTTGTTTGGCAAGGGAAGGGACTTGTCTGACTCCCCAGGCTGGGATGTGAAAGCAAATCTACATTTTGTTTGATCAACTGGAATGCCACTGTGTTAGCCCAGGAGTAATTAGGGCAGAAGGAAAAAACCAAACCTGGTACGCAGGTTTTTGCCCGTGGAGAATTCAGTAGTGTCGGGGAACAGGCAGAAGATCTGTGTCAGAGGTTTGTGAATCCTTCGGATACTTGCATGTCCTACTGCAGCTACAGATCCATGAGTCCTGTTTCTTTAAGGAGCTTTAGTTATGCAGTTGGGGTATCTGAGTTTTGCATCTAAGTTTCCCAGGAATGTAACTTGTAACACTTCAAGATTTTTAAACAAAGCAAGATGAGTTTTTGTCTTATTTTTACCCTGTCTTTTTGTTGTTGATTTTAGACATTGCTTTATTTAGCTTTTTTTGCCAGATGGTTTTATCAAAAAGAGCAGTTAGTTCATGGGTCAGAGAATCTCTTGTGAGCATACACAGAGGGTGAGGCTGAAAATGAGAGAGGACTTTTTGATTTTTTTTTTTTTTCTTTCTTTCTTTTTTTTTTTTTCTTTTTCTTTCTTTCTTTTTTTTTCTTTTTCTTTTAGTAACAGTATTTTAGTGACTATGAATGAGAAATCCAGGTAGCACAAATGAGTAACTCCCCTCTGTGTCAGACACAGCACGTTGTGGAAAGAAACTCTCTAAGATGGGGTAGTCCTCCCTTCGCATAGCAAACAGCATGGGGGACTTTGGCCTTTTTCACATATTGTGATGGTTTTAGGTCTGTGTGCTTCTGTGGCTTATGAAGAAATTGTAGCTGCAGAGCTCCTTTCACTTCTGTTGATCTCCTCCCAGACAGCTCAGAGCTGTGTTCATGCCTGCAGGGGCGCAGGCTTTATGCTACTGTTTAAAAATAATAAAAAAAAAAAGCCCTCACCCCACCCCATATGTGTACCCCACATTAGACAGGTGGGTTAGCATGACAGCAATGGGAGAGAGGTTCCAGATCTTACCATACTGTAATAGGAGAGAAATGCATATTTCTCAGTTTTTGCAATATTTTGTGCTTGAAAGATGTTCTGTGGATTAGTTTCACCTGTGGATGAGATTTTTTTTCATTGGAGTAACTTACCCACTAAGAACAAACTGAGGGCATCAGTGCTTTTCAGTAATGCACTGAACTGGCAATTACTTGGCAATAGCTTTCTGTCACTGCTACTCAGTGCTGGATTTGAAGCAGGGGTGTATAAGATAATGGCTTTGTTGCCCATTATCTAATCTGCTCCTCATAAGAATCCAATTTTATTAAATAAATGACAATTCATATTAGAGGCAGGTGTCCAAGTCCCTGTCTTGTGCTCTTCCAGCAGCCTGCCAGTGTCAGCAGCTGGATATTTCAGTGTATTGCTGTAAACGGAATTAATTGTTTCTTAATCTGCCCAGTCTTTTAGGAGGAGAATTCAGTGGCTGCAAACTGGGAAAGCTTTGGGTAGGGCCAGCATTGAACCGTGCTCTGAAACAAAGGCCTCCAAGTTTCCCTTTCAGTGGTGCCTTTTTTGCCCACATGTGCAGTACACATCTTTCTTCTCCTCCCACACTTTTATGTTTTATCCAAGCAGCCAAATATATCTTCCAGCCTAGAGCAGCGGAATTCAATGCATTTCTTTGATACTGGGCCTTGCATTTAACTATTAGCTCCAGGCTGTCCTTAATACAAACCAGTACTAATGCTTATTTGTATTACTGTGTATTTTATTGGTGAAATTGTAATGAGGATGTGCTGTTGCTGTTTGGAAAACAATGTATTTACCTACCAGTGTCTTAATGAATAAAAGCACCCCTGTTGGCTTTCAGTAGCTGGATGTTCAACAGCAGGAGCTGTGATTTGGCTCCAAGCCCAGCATCCATTATATCTTGCACCTTTAGCCTCCAAATTGGTAAAATGGCAGGCATACAATTAACAAATTTAACTAGTCTCTCTCGTATAAATGCTGTGCCTAGCAAGTATGTTATCCCTCCCCTAACCCTCTTATCTACCTCTTCAAGCTTTACCTCTTTTTTCACCACGTTCTTAGGCAGTCACTTTTAGTAGGTATCTCTCCATGTTGTTACTGTGTCTTTTCATTGACTCGTAGAGTATCCTTGATCAGTTAAGTGTTCTCCCAACCATATTTCATCCTTTCTCAGGTGTCTTTACCTCTTCATTCATTGTCTACCTTCCTTCCATTTGATGTGAACTTTTATTTTTTTTATTATTTTTTTGTTTATTGTGGTATTTAACTGATTTTTTCTTCCACCTAATAAAAGAAACATTTCCTCTTAGTACAAAGTTGAGTCTAAATTTGGGTTTTATTAAAGTCAGACTAGCTTGAATTAAGGTGTAAGGTGCATTCCTACTAAATGTAAGAGAAGTGCCTGAGCTTGGACTTCAGGGAGATGAAATGCTGTCATCTCAGAATCAAAGCAGTCCTCTTTCATCATATATGTGTGTAGATAGGCTCAGACATTTCCAGTTGATCTGGAAATACTGTTTTCTCATCTGAACCAATATGTTAATTTAGGATGTAGCTAATTCACAATATTAGTTCAGTAACTAAGTTTATTTTATTGTTCATCTCATTTGTGCACCTTGTTTTAATATATGCATTAAAAGCACAATTGACATTTCTTTTTACTGCACAAAGTGTGATATGTGAAATACTCTTTTCTATGCATACAGGGAATAATCCTTCATTTATTACAATTAAAACTGTTGAAACATTGCTTGTATGTCATTGATCAAACCATACACATTTTAAAATGCATTCATTCTGCATCCTTCCTATCAGATTGTGGCAGTTTAGGCTGGGTGCTTCCTATTGCTGCCACAGAAAATACACCTCCGGTGTCTCGAGTGTCCAG
The DNA here is from genome assembly GCA_033816785.1 of Picus viridis. Taxonomy (NCBI): domain Eukaryota; kingdom Metazoa; phylum Chordata; class Aves; order Piciformes; family Picidae; genus Picus; species Picus viridis. The sequence continues at coordinate 35,011,986 of CM066576.1, forward strand.
CCTAGTGGCTGGACACAGGAAATAGCATATTTCATACCCATAATATCCTGCACCCCATAAAACCATCTGCAAAGTCTCTCACTTCCTCTTTCTTCCCTCTCTGCTCCTCTTTAGTCACTCTGCTTGTAGCTTTTGTGTAAAACACTAATTGCTTTTCCATTTAAACTTGCCATCACTTCTGCAATCCATTTGTGTGTGTCATTCCTCTGCCCCTCTCAGGGGGAAGAAGAGGATCTGCCTGGCCTCAAACCAGGGCACAGATGTTGAGAAATGGTTGACTGCAATTTCTCAAAGTTGCAAGAACTAGTTGAAGCTTGCCTTCTGATCAAATAAAGTCTTAAGACATAATGCTTTATAACAGGCCAGACTCCATGATTAAACACATGGAGTTTTGACTTGTGAATACTTGACCAAATAAATGCCATAATCAACAGGAATAGATGGCATGTGATGAATTGCTGGATGTGAAAATCCTCCTTTATTAAGGGATTTGTTACTTTGATGACATGAGTTTCATCTGCCCTTGGTGTCATAATATGCATAGTATCTATAAAATTATCAGGTTTTTCTTTGTTTTGGTTTTGTTTTTTGAATAAATGGCTTTTCAGATGGTTGTGATTTGGGCTTCATGGAGAATTATGCATTTAACTGCTGGACTGAACAAATATTTCTTTATTTTGCCTACTGTAACCACTCATGATTAGTTAAGCTCTTAAAAATGTCTTGAGACTTCAGTAAAAATCATGCAATGCCCACTTTTTAAGTGTTCATTGCTTTTGAAAGTCGGAGAGATGTCTTTGTTTCTTAGCTTTTAGTCTGAAGCAGCATGTGTTTCTTCAGTCCTTAAAAATGTGAGGGCTCTGTGTAACCAAGGACTGTGAGATCCTTTCTTTTGTACATTTATGTTTGAAGGTATTCATTTGAGATTAATTCCAAGTAAAAAGAAAGTCTCTTGTGGCCCAGTGGATGTTTGCAGGTGTTCTAATCTCCTGCTATATCACTGTCTGGAAGATTTCACCTTCATGTTTAGGGAGTTCATTCAGGCTAATCAGGATTGGCAACTCTGTAGAAATGAGACTGTAAATGAAGCTTGAATGTGGAATTTAGTTTAAGGAAAATATTTGTATTAAAGAGACTGTGATATATTTATCATTCGGTTTTCCTCTTCCAGGTGAACACCCTTAACATTTCCATATTTTGTTAAATATGTTAAAAAAAAATAAAAATAAAATTGAGATGAATCGCTAATGCACCCTGCTGATTTTTGCCCTGAGTATCAGTCATACTTAATGTGTTCAGGACATAATTGTAACGTATGGAGACTTCAATCTTAACTAACAGGCTGAGAAAGAGAAGAGTAAATTGGTTTTCCTTCTTCATTTTGAAGTGTTTTCTTGAGAAGAAGTTTCTGAAGGGAAGAAAGTTAAATTATGGGTCCCATTTAGGTAGCTCTGTTTTTAAGAGCAGCAGGAGGTGTTAGTAAACGTTGTTTCCTCCTGAAGTCCTTGCTAAACTCTGTGAAGCTGGCTTGATAACAGACAGCACTTTGCCCTTCATGAGTAGCTGGCTTATTTTTATGTTTCTGAAGACTTGTGGAATTTACTAAGTCCTTTAAGGAATAAATGGGATGTACTTTATATGTACAGATTTTTATCTCTTTCCTCTTATTGACATTACATCAGCATGGAAGATCAGTGAAATAGGCATGGGCTTTCTCAGTTACTGCACCATGCTGGCAGTGCTGTTCTGTTCTCACAAGCACTCCCAGTTCTCTTTCTTCAAGTTTCTACTTGACTAACGAAACGTTTGCATTGCTCTTTTGCCCAGTTCCTAACAATTCCCTGAGGAACTGTTTTCACTTTCTGTAGAACATTTACATTTTATCTTTTTAAGAGAGGAGTTTCAGCATTTATTCTTTTCTCTGCCCTAATGGGATTGATTTTGGTGTTACCTACACAACCATTCCTACATTCCTGCATAAGTATAAACCTTCAAAATACATAGAACAATGACCTTTACATATCAGAAGATTAACTAAACAGGAGAACAATAAAACTTAGTGAAGCAGGAATCTTCAAATGAAGTGGAATGAGTTTTTGAAGCTTATGTCAGTTTTGTTAGAACTTTAATTTCACATTCCTAGACTCAGATTACTTGACAATAGTTAGCAAATAGTAGGGTGTACTTTTTCTGCTTAAAGAAAGGAATGGAGCAGTTGGGGGAAGAAAAAAGGTGTCTTGCTCAAGAGGAATGGTGCATGTCGTATGAGAGTTCCAAGACCACAAAATTTCAGTTTGCCCTCTGTTAAAGGTGTAATTTCAGCAACCTGAACAAAGTGGTGGTGGAAAATTTTATTGCTTGGACAGGCTTTTTGTGAGCTTAATGTAGTTTGTAGGTTTTCCTGTGACATTTAAAAGCAATTGGTTAGGTTGTGGCAGTGACACAATCCTTAGTTATGCAAGCAGAAATTGGTTTCTTTATGTGGCTTGTGCCCTTCATGTTGAGGTGGTTATTGTGGAGTTAAATATGCTGTCTGCATTAATCTATTTCCATATTGTGGACAGCACTATGATTCTATATGCTCATATGGCATATGGTCATGCTTTTCAAATCAAGGAAACTTTTAGAGAAGGAATTTTTCAAGCACATAAGTGAGCACAGATATTTCTGGAGAGTAGCAAATTGTGCCATTCAAATAATTTTCCTAATTGTTTTTTCCCCTCATTTTCTCTGGTCTTACCAGACATGGTTGATATGTGTAATTCCCAAATAATGGAAAGAATAACATTCTGGAATTAAATGCCCTACTTCAGGACAAAACAAACACAAATCTGGAGTGCTGGAATTAAGGCTGGAATGGCTGGGAAGAAAGGCTGCTTGTTAAGAGCTGTATAATTTTGAGGTTATGAATTCTTTAGAGCTTGAGCTGTCATGTTTAAGACTGCTCCCTACAGTAGAATATCGGAAGTTACCAATTCAGGTTGTCAACACAGAGTAAACAGTCAAAATAAATTGAAATTGCCCTATGTGAATCATTGTCCTGAGGAATTTGAAAGAAAGTAGTGCTATTGAGCTATGTTATTTTCTCAGCAGGGAAAACAAATTTACCTTCTCATGACTTATCTGTCATTTCCTAAATACCTTATTCAAAATCATGCATATATTTTCATTTGTCTGTCATAGACATAGAAGTGGGAAGTCCCCATTCATCCCTTCTGCTCTCAACATAATATCTAACAAGGTTGACAGGTCATGTAATTTGTTTGCTGCTTCTGTTCTTTCATTTCTTTTTCTTCAATTCACAAAAGAGCTGTATTCCAACTCCTGTCACTTTTTGTGTCTTAAATTCACTTAAAGTGAACCTACATTTAAATCTCAAATCTTCTGCTTTGAATTAGAAGGTGGCTGCTCTTACATGAATAGATTGTAAGGATGAAAATAATAAGCTTCAGTAGCTTAAATATTTATTGCCTAAATCTGTTAATCCTTACTATTTCTAAGCACTGCAGTGCTGATTTAAGATCTTTCTAGACACTTTTCTGGAAAGATTGCAGGAGGGGTGTGAGGGTATGTGGGGATTGAAGACTACCACAATATGCCACAAGGGTACCAGGCACCACAGAGCCTGGGAGGTCTTGCTTAAAGGTCTCTGGTGTTGAAAATTCAGTCCAGCAGTCCCTGATTGCTACAAGTATCCAAATACCTTAAAAAAAAGATTGCAGCAATTTAATACAGTACATTACTTGATGCTTCGAAGATACTGTTGTCAAACCTCCAAGTATAGATTTTCCTTGCCTGGGAGTGTCACCGTAGCCATATGAACTTTAATTAAGGACCTAAAGCATTATGTTGGAGGGGAAAGGGAGTGCAGAGGTGGAATTGAGAATTTTGACCAAATATGGAATGTAGGCTGAAACGTTGGCTCTTACCTCCATGCCATTTTCAGTGTTAACATTCAGTGAGATGTAAAAGGAATGGGAATCATTGGATGAGTTGCTGCATGAAGATTTCTAGGAGGAATTCCTGCTTTGTGGCTCTGTGTCAGGAGTTTTCTTGCTAAGTGATTGTTTCATAAAATGAATGGTGAAGTGGTTGAAAATGTGGGTATACTGATGCTTACTACAGTAAACTATCATTAAATGATCAAGATCATTCGCCATGTATAATGCTTCTCTGCCTGTGGTGGTTTTGTGAGCACCAAATCCTGTGAGGCTCTGGGCACCTCTAGAGCGTGCTAAAAATCTCAACTTGCTTTACAGGTTCATGGCAGCTTTCTGTAGTGGATGGAAGAAGAATGTGCTCAACTTGTTGCAACAGAATGGGCTATGAGTGCATGGAAAAAAACTCTTGCACCCATACTATGACTGCAGATAGGGTGTGTCCCGTGAAGTTGGGGATGGGAAAGATTGTTTCCTGGAGGCAATCATTGTCCTCTTGCTGCTGCCTCTTCCCAGAGTGAGCTCAGAGACATGCGTAGGAGGAGACCCATTCATTTTGCCTCGAGTCTGTTGTCAGAGCCCATGAGTAGGGTTCTGCCATGGAGTTGTGCTCCTTTCATGTGTTCTCTGTGCCCCATGGTATGCATCCCATGTGCTTGACATCATGGTGTGCTGCTTGGCCTTTCAAGGAGAGAAGGGAGGTAGTCTTTTGGTCTTTGTCGTGCCCATTGCAGTGGGGACAGTGAAATAATCCAGTATTTTAAATAATGGAAAGGATTTAGGGGCATTTGTGCATTCATTTTGGATTTCCTTATTTGCAATTCTTCAAGGCACAAGGTTAAACAGAAATAAATTGGAAGGTACATATTTCCCCAGCAGGCCATTACTAATGAAACAGCCAACTTTATCTTGTAATTTATATTGTTAGTAGATCAGACGTCCAGACATTTGTCTTAATGCTTGTTTCCATGTTTAATACTGAGCTAAAGGTTAAAAAACAATGGGCTGCTTCATCATTCTTTCAGCATTTGGGGAAAGTTAGCCCAGCTTTAATGTTTCTGTACCAATGTGCTGCAAGTGCCTGATTGGCTTCTAACGGAGGGCTTTGTGAAGCGTGGAGGGTCAAGGAATATTGTAGATAATGTTTTGGCATACCACATTGCAACACTTCCCTTTTCTTTTATGCTTTCACAGAACAGAGGATTTTTTCCCCCTATATTTTTTTTGAGGGAATCAGTGATTAACTTGAGAAAATAAAATTATTTTCTTGAAAGACCTAAGTGCTTAAACCTAATACCAAAACAGCAGGTGAAAAATAATAGTGAAGCTGGTTTTAATGTGGGAAGTGGAGAATGTGTAATTGAAACAGTATGATGATGAAAAGGCATTATGTGAAGCTGTCAGAAGTCATTATAATACACTAATTAGCACACTTTGCACTCTTAGCTTATGCTGTTGTATGCTAATATTTCTTCCTCTCTTGCCTTTTGTATTCTTTAACCTTTTCTCTAGGTATTTGAAGGCAAGCAGTGGTATTTCCCTGTATTTTGCTATTTTAAATGCTTTGTTAGAGGAACCTGTCACTTGCATAATATGGATTTTCCTCTTGACAGCACTTTAGTGTGTATGCTTGGGCTTTGGTTTTGTTTTCCTAACATTCAGAAAAAGCACAGATTACATTTCAACCCAGGTAGATAATGTCAGATTGCAAAGGGAAAACTTTATTCTGTATATGTGCCTGATATCTTCCTTTGCTTGTGGTTTATCTGCCTTCTGTCATGAGTCTGTCTGGAGACAGCTTTCTTTTGAACAAAGCAAATGTAAACAACCCAGTAGATCTTCATACCTCATAGGACTTCTACAAATGGTCGAGTTTGAGATCACCCTGCTTAAAATGCCATCATAGGGTTTATACACTACCCGAGGAAAAAACAGCTTATATAATATGTAGGGCTGGAATTGGTTCCATATATGAGGTTCATTCATCACACTGAATTCAGCTAATAATGCTTTAGACTGTTTACCTTGATCTTTACATATTTGGGATTGAATTTGGCCAGTGTCACTCTTCTTTCTCCTTCACATACTGTGCAGTTTAAGACCTACTGCAGCTTTTCAGTAACTTTCCAAGCTACAGAAGTTTAGAGGTTGGACTAGATGATCCTTGGAGTCATTTCCAACCTGGCATGCTGTGAAAATACAAGTGCTGTCCAGCCTTCCATAAAAGGCCCACAGTCTGCCATACTCAGTTGATGTTCCATTTCTAGAAGTCCCAGGTTATTTAGAGCACTAACAAAGCTTCCCTCTGCTCAGGTATGTTTAGCCATCTGAGTAAACCTTGCCTCAATTAATATTTGCTGAAAGGAAGGACCAAAAATTAAAGATGAAAATGGAGAAAGTACCATGTGTTGAAATAAATCGTGGAGGAGAACAAACACAGTGAAATCACACTCCTGTTTCTCTGCCTGGTGATGGATTTGAGATGGGAGTTCTTTCATTCCCAAAGTATTTAGAACAATTCTGTGGGTGGGTGGTGGGTTTTTTTTTTTTTTTTTTTGGGTTGGTTTTTTTTTTTTTTTTTTCCTGAAACAAAACATGGAAAGCTTTACTACTGCAGGGTAAAAAGCTTTCAAAAGAAGATTCTGTTTATGGAAACCATTGTGCAATCCATGACTGCCATGGCTCTTCTTACTCCAGTGCACATGCCAACATACACATCTCTGCTGAAAATACCATTCAGTTAATGCGTTAGGCACATCTCCGGTCCAGTGAACAGATAGAACATCTAACATAATATCATATGGTAGCTATTGGCAAACCATTCACTCTGTGGTGGAAGTCAGCTGAGAGGTACAAGGTGTCCCATGTGCTTCAGAGGCATGTTACCATCACATTCAGGCCAATTCCTCCTGTAACCTGTTGGATGATCTGATAACAGTTTATTGGAGGATGCTGCTTGGGGCAGGGAGTCAATACCAGGCGGGGAACAAGGTCTGGGCTCTGAAACGGTCACCAGAGAGGGGGATCACTTCTACTTAGGGCTGCTGCTGTTTTTCCACAGGTTGTGCTTGCTGTGATCTCTTCCTTAATTTTTATGCCAGTTGTGAAATTGTATTTTCTCCTCAAGTTTTTGATAATTGTGTGAGAAATTGCTAGATATCCATCAGTCCTGGTGCTCCTTCAGGACTTAATATTATTTCTCAAGGTCTTGGGGATAAGCTGAGACTTTCTTGCTGAGACTTAGCTCTTCACTGACTAGAACAAAATATGTTTTAGGTGAAATTTTGCAAAAGCAAGTATTGGCTGTTTGTGAGCAACCATTCTGACACCCAGTCCTTTTGCTCTAGGGAAAAACCACTTTCAGAAGAGTGTTTACATTTTGCTATTTATGGTTGTATCTTCACTGTACCGTTTACCTAGATTTGCTCCCTGTGTTTGCAGAATTATTTGGGTTATAAGAAAAGTACCAGAAGATACTTAGATATTTATCTCCTCTTTTAATTATGACCAGAACAATGTACGCATGGAGATATTCCTGCAATTTGGAAGCTCTTTGGTTCTCAGAATAACACATATAATGTGGATCATACCTGTAAATTATAACTCTGGTGGAATGTTTATTCATTTGATTTGCTCAAGTTTCTTTTTAATACAAGATTGATTTCTGTGTATGTCATTTTAGGTAGATTGATTTGCTTTTCTCTTGTCAGGTTTTGCTGCTCAGTTATTATTGGCAGCTTTGGAACACTTTAATATCTGCTCAGTATATTGAACATTCATCGAAGGTCGTTTTCCATAGCAGCTGCATCCTATCAGTTATTTCTTATTTTAATGAATATTTGAGTCTGAAAGTAATGGGATTTACCTGGGCAAACTTCAGTCCTTTTTCTCTTGCTTTGTACATGCACTCTACCAGGCAAACTTAGGATATGATCAAATGAGGAACTGATAACAATGACATTAATATTGAATCACTGTGATGAAACCTCCAGGTATGTAGCTTGCTGCCAGATGATAAGCTGACTTTTGGAATGGGCTTTAAGTGGAAGAATTGGAGTTTTTTCTACTTGGCCTTGTTACTTCCTTCCCCCCACCCCGATAAGAAACTAGTTAACATTAACGCTACAGGAAGATTTTGCAATTATATAACAAATCTATTAGGTAGTCAAAAAGAGCTTTCTAAATCCTACTCTTTATTACTTTCACTAGCACTGTCAGATATTTATAGTAAAAGCAATTATGTTTGGTGGGGGTGGTGGTGATGGGGACAGACAGGATGGAAAGTGGTTATAAAATGCCTTTTCTCACAAATGAGAGATGTGAAACAAAATGTAAAATCTAAAGGTGCCATGTAAGCTCTGTTCTCTGAACCTTTGTTTGGAAGATATGAGTTTTACTGACAGCATGTGACAGGAAGCTTACATTTTTCAGGGTGGGCTGAAATGCGTCTGAATCCGATGGCAGTCAATCTCAGCCATTCACGTCTCTGGTTTTCACAATTTGATGCTGCTAGAATGAAATGAAAGAAGCACTAAGGAAGCACAAACGAAGTAATTAGAACCTAATCATGCTTAATTATTAGTCATGTGTATAATTTTAGGCATATAAATAGGCCTTCAGAGGGAAAAGGACATATTCTTTTCATTGCGTAATGTGAGTTTAGAAATGTGTGCTCTTCAAGCAGTTGGATGCTTCTGGTATTTCTGCAGAAGGCAGCTTACAGTCATAGTTGCACAGATTTTTTTTTGCCTAAATGGGCTTTAACTTTTGGTTATGTTTCCCTGAAAATAAAGCACCTGACAATACCATTAGGACCATTGAGAATGTAGCTGCATTTCATGGCCTTATGTAAGATTTACATCCAGGTATACACCCCTTTCCACTCCCCTTTTCATGTACATTTGCAGTCTGCTGTCTTTTGCTTCTGTCTTTGAGTCATCCTGTGTTCATTAAATAAGAATGGTTAAAATATCATCAGTTGTAATGCATCCTCCACATTGATGTCCTAAAACTTTCTAATGATTGTATTTTCCTTTTTTTTTTTTTTTTTTTTTTCCCTTTAAATTCTTGCTAAGGGAAAGGTCTGTGCCTGGGGATGAATGACCCTGATCTTGCAAAGCTGCCTGTAGAAAGATAGTAGCAATGATTATTGCTGGTGCTGTCAACTGCTTGAAGTAAAAACAACATTAAAAATGAAGCATGCACAGGTTACAGAGTCAGAGCTGGCAGTGGATGGACACCTTTGTCAACTCCTACTTGTTAAGAATAGCAAAAAAAAAAAAAGTTTTGCTTTGGAGTTTCTGCTGAATTGGCTTTGCCGGCTCATCTAGCGCTTCTGTTGCACAGGAGGCCAGTGAAGAGCAGCCCACAGAGGGAAGAGTTTCACAGATGTATGATGGCCGCCCTTTCAGCTGGCACACTCTGGTTTGAACGAGGCAGTTCAAAGAGCTAATGCCCTGAGTTCCTCCAGTTTAAGCTCAGCAACCAAAGTCCTCATGACAGCATCTCTTTCGGCATCCCTACCCAAATTCTTCAGGATGAAAGTCATAGCAAAATCTTAATATTACTCATGATTTTGTGGTTAATAGTTTTCATTCATGATCTAAATTGCATTCCTCAATAGTTCTTAATCAGTTGAAGATCTTGTACTGATTCAATTAGGAAACTCTTTGCCTTATAAAATTGAGTGGATTTTGATTTCATTTTGCAGAAGTGATGGAAAGCTATGTCTGTTATTTGTTTTATTACATGTTCTTTAAGGTTCAGATCTAATAAAATTATAGATTATTGCTTTGACTCCATCATGAAAAGTTGCAGTTCACCCTAAGTGTAAAGATATATAAAGATTGTGTTTCAATCAATGAGATCAACAGCAGTTCATCTTACTTTTATCTCTGGTTTAACAGTGGACAATCAAACCATTTTAGTGTAAATGTAGTACCATTTCTGTTTTATATTCATCTCTACCACCCTTTTCTCTTGCTGGCGAGAGGGTGTGCATCCCACCATCAGTTGTTCAATGAGCATTTTGCTCCCTTTACTGCAGCTCATGTTTCAGCAGAGCATAATCTTTTAATCAAATTTCTGATGATTGCCATATTCTTCTTTGATATAGAAGATTGTCTTTGCTAACTCAGATAGTCTCCTCTGGATTATTAACATGATCTGTTTGTTTAGATGTTGACAGATGAAAGCAATTCTGAAAAATAAAAATATCAAAGTGAAGAGACTTTATCATGATTCATTCTTTCAGATCATCCAAGAACCTAGATGTGATACCTGTTTATGAACTCAGTGTAGCGACGTTTAGATGGAAAAATAGCTTCTTTGAGTGTCTAAGGTTTTAAAACCTGATATAATAAAGTATGAAATCACTGACAGTGACAGGATGGTGTTTTACATGGGTGCTTTCTCTTTGCAGAACATATTACTAGAGCAGAAGTGTGCTGCGTTTGAGTTTAGACTTATGTCTACTTTTTACTTGTAGAAATGTGTAGTGTAAGTTTTCACTTCTAAAAGTTCATCTGTGCTAACGTTATAATGAACTTTGAAACTATTTGAAAACCTAATTGAAAGGATGAGACAGTGTGATTAGTTGTTTAGTGCAGAAATGATAAATAAGCTCAAAGAGCTTCATAAAGTTCAGTTTTAAAACTTTTCAATCTCTTAAAAGTTTTTCAAAATCAATAATCTACGTTCTTGTAATTGCGATTGTGTTTGAATCTTTGTGAATCTAAATCAGGTTTGGTGAATATGGATTATAATTGTAATATCATCAACTAAGAATATAAACTCAGTATTCAACAGCAACTTCTGGAAAGCACGTCTCAATATTCTTCACAAGTATTACAGGACGAGTGCTCCTCTTACTAGTATATCAGGATTCAAATAATCTTCTGATTGCCATTGTGGATTTGAAGCGCCTTCATGTCTTCGCTTCTCACTTATGTAGCGCTCTTTAGTGTGAATCTGAATAAAGCAGATCTTAACGCTAGTGTTTTCGATTACTAATGATAAAATTTTTAGAATTTAGGGTAGTGATGTTCTTCATGATTGATTCTTTAATGACTCAAAAGAGATAGTGTTGAATAATTTCCAGTGATGCTTTACAGTTCGAAGCATCACAATTGAATGTCATCTTTGAGATACAGTCATTAAACAATAATAGTCGATCTTTTATATCAGAAAGCAGCATATCATCAGGTCCTGCTATTAATATTGTCTTGAACAGTTGTGTAAAACTTTGAACATGAGGAGGAAAGTCTGCAAGTTTTTCTAGGTCTTGAAAAAGTTATAGTGGTTTTATCTAAGGAAGCTGGGATGCTTTGTGTGTAAAGACTCATCTGCCGCATTTGAGTTTCTCGTTCAATTCCGGCATGGTTTATCGATATGACTCTTTGTCACTGGACAGCATTAAAGCCTGATATCGAAATTTTTCAAACACATTATGAAAGATGAAACTAAATCTGTGACGATGCGAAAGCTGGTCTTTTATCAAGCAAAGAAGGAAAGTTCAGTTGAGCATTTAACTTCTCTTCTGTTAAACCCCCTAGAAAACATCTAAGTGATATTCATCAAAACATTTCAAAGTCAGGCAGGGAAGAAGCTCCTACCAGAACATTAAATGACTAATTTTGGTTTAATCTGTGACCTGATATATTGAACTTTAAAACTCCAATTTAGACATATTCCCCAAAGAGTTTTCAGGTGTTGCAAAGAATCATTTCAGCAGTGATACTTTTGGGAAACTAATTGTGGCAAAAATGGGAAGTCATGAAAATAGACCATATGTTTCCAACAAAGGAAAACTTGCTCTCTAGAATAAGTGTTCAGTGGACACTGACCTCTGCATTTGTGTGCTGGCACCATTTGTCCCTGTGTGTCCTCTCTACCCATCCTCTAACTGGAGTAAGCACTCCTTGGTGCTTCTGTGGCTTCTTCCAGTTGGAAGATAGGCAACATTTTTTGGGGTCTGGCTTCAAATAACAGTCTGGCAAGATGGGTGAATACAGGTGACAGAGTTAATAAGGCTTTAACCTTCTACCTTTTAAGAGTAAAAGAAGTCACTTGTGTCAACATGAATCAATGTCTATCCCTATGAAATGCATTCTGATTTCTGTGCTCAAAGTATGAGCCCTTGCGTTATAATCAAAACACTTTTGTTTACCATTTGTTGTGTGTAAAGTACATATGCGTTGCTGGTCGACCAGATACCTATGGTAGCTATTCTGCTGTCCCTACTTTTTCCCAGCAAGTATCTAGGCGGTAGCCATCCAAAGGGACAGATTGGTGACTGTCACAGACAAACATCTTAGATCAAGTGTTTGACTGTTTTTTTCCCTATGCAGTTGTATGTCTAGTTTGTTGCTATTACAATACTTACTGTTGGCTTAAAGAAACTCATTCCGCCACCTTCATATCTTAAATTCATCAAGTGCTTCGTGTGACTCAAACAGCTGTTCTAGGAAGGTTGGTTGTTGGGGATTTTTTGGTTTTTAATCTATTCTTATTTTTAAATTGAAGAGCTTATTAAAAAGAAGTACTTCAGTAAGTTAAATTACTTAATGCTGTGCATCCTTGGAACCCTAATCACTTCCAGATGGAGCAATTCATACTTTTAAGAGAGTACTAATTTTAAAGTGAATCGGGATTTTGGGTATGTGCATCTTAGAGCACCCTTGTTCGTTGCAGAGCCAAAGCCCTTAAAAATCAAGCAATCCAGTTTTGAAAATAAGTACTTTATTTTTAAACTTTATTTAAGTAGCTCCCATTAAAAACAGATCTTATTTCCTGCTGCTCTTCTTGTGGCACTCATACACATTCCTGTGAAACTGCAGTAAACACAGAGGCAGGAGACTAGGAAATGTAATGTGGCGAGATACCTTAAACTTACCTTTGAAAAGGTAACCTCTGTGTAGGTGACAGTTAAATATCTTTACAGAATCATTTGAGGTGTTCCATAGTATTTTATATATTTGAAAAAAAAACCAAAACAAAACTTTTCTCCTCATGCATTTTGTTATTAAATTCTGTTTTCAAATTATCTTTTTGCGGTTAACTACTTTCACTAACTGATTTCTGTTTTGTCTTGTGGTCTTGACAGTATGAATATATCACTCGGCTTTGCAATATTCAGACATCCTCTCTATAAAAGCAGTGCAAAATTGCAGTGTCTTGACTTGCTTCCGGGCCTCGTGGGACACTTTCCTACAACAGCAACAATTTAGTAGCTTTCTAAACACAATGCAGCTGCATCCTTGCCTGTAACAGTATTCACTGACACAAGAGTGAAGTACATAGTGATGTTTCATCCTGAAGTGTGTATTAGGCAAACTTCTTGTTGTTCAGAGCCTCAGCTGTCACTTAAAGAGAGGGACAAGGGAGTCTCTGTAGCTGAGAAGAAATGTGAAGCAAATACAACCTGGACAGTCAATTCTGTTTGAAATTTTAGATAGTTCTAACTGAGAATGCCGTATTTTTTTCAGTGAGCATGATTTCAAAAGGTAGATGGGATTACTCCCACTGCTCATTGTTTCACTGCTTAGCAGAGGAAGTAAAAGAATAGTGTAACTTGGCTAACACAAATCTAGCAAATTTGAGCAACCTGATTTGACAGAAGGTCTCCCTGCTTGTAGCAGGGGTATCAATCTAGATGATTGTCAAGGTACCTTCCAAATCAAACCATTCTGTGGTTGTATGAAATGCTAAATCACATGTTCATTTCACTGTAAAGATATATTAAAAGTCTTAATGTGGAATTCTACATGATCTACTTGATGGCATTTTATGTTGGGGTCAGCACAGGGTAGACTGGGAAACATGGGAAATCATGGGAAATGTTAGGCACTGTTTTTCAGTTTGCGCTCAGATAAGGGGAAAGCAGCAAGGTATCTTGAGTTGTGCTAGGTACTTGATTGTAAGGACCAAGTGAATCATTACGTGTTCCTGGTTTGAGCTAGAACAGAACTAATACTCTTCAGTGACTTTACTTTTCAGCCAAGTCTCTTCTAAGTGACTGCACTTGCTGAAGTTCAATGGCTTGCTTTTGCAGATGGTATCTGCAAGTGACGCTTCTTGGTGTTCATAGTTACTGCCAAGGACTGGTGTGCAGACCAAGGTTGCTGCTAAATCTTGTGTACAGTGTTGAGTGCGCTTTCAATCCTTTTTTGTGTGTTCCTGAATCTGGCTCCAGAATCTGGCTCCTGAATCTGATCCCTATTTGTCAGTGAGTCCATTCTCACTTCCTAGTGCCTGCGCACAGCATTGGTGGTGATGGTGACTAACTGCCATCACAGCAGTTGAGTTCAATGTCGGTTTTGTATATGTTTGTTTACATTTAATTTTATTATTATCATTATGTTCATTAAAGGTTGTTGTTCCAAACCATAAGTCTCTCCCTTATTCCCTTCCTTTTCCCCTTTGGCAAGGGAGAGGGGTTAATAAAGAGCATTTGTCACTTGTTGAGTGGCTGTCCCAGCCCTAACCCTTGACAATGTTGATACAGAGATCACACCAAATATATTTTGGCTTTTCTTACCTTGTGACATTTTCTATTTGTGTGGTGACCTCTTGGACAGCTAAAGGCAGGTTCAAAACATTGATCCAGTCTTAAATCACCCCTTTGTCCCTACAGGTGATGCAATATTTGGCACTAAAACCTGCCCTGCACATCAGCTTTGTGTTTTGAGTAACTATGTCATTTCTTCTAATAGCAAAGGAGAGAAGCTGCAGCATTGTGTGGGGCTTTCAGCCCAAGTGCAGTACTTTCCAGTGCTGTTTTTTAACAGCAATATGGTTTCTTTCCACTGGGAAGAGTAGTTTTAGTTAATAATGAGTCCTGTTTAGAAGAGAAAAAAGGTGCATTTTATCACATTTTGTGCTTGTCAGAGGTATTTTTATTTTCTTTGAAGTCACTGGCTTGAATCCTGAAACAAGCCTGGGTTGTGTCTGTGTTGTTCCTACCCACAACTTCAGTATTTGTGTAAAGATTTTTTTGTTAAAAACTAAGAGATTTTCATGACCTGTAAATTTTACATTTTCCTCTCACAAATGGTCATATAAAAATTAATTGCACGTGTGAGCAGGTCAATATTACAGTGTTTCTGTTTTCCAATGATTTTGTTTTTTCTGTGACTGTAGGCAAAGAATGTTTACTACTACAGCAACCATTTTTGAAGTTGTAAATATGACATATTCTAATGACAATAGTAAATAATTTCTGTTTCTGTTATTACTGTGTATCTATAACAAATTCCTGGTACAGTAAATGGTACATACATATGGAGCTTTTTTCTCACTTTGAATTTGTTAAATGTAACTGAAGCAAAGCAGGAAAGATTTATGATAATTCTCTTGCCATAATAATTGGGTGGTAATAACTTCAATATTGTGAAGAGTAAAGATAAAGAGCAATGTTACAAAATATTGCCATTAAACAAATAACAAACACACCAAGAAAGCAAGTAAACCCATGGTGTTAATGCTTGACAATCTCCTGATGTCAGAAGTACCCCTTATTTTGGGGTGGTTGTTGCAAGCTGTTTTCTTTCAGCGCTTTATAGCAAAACAGAAGTTTGTGCCTTGAGATGTATCGACCAAATGTTTATAATAGCTGACACTGTAAAATGATCTAAAGTAAACCACTCCCCCCACCTCCCCACCCCCACCCCTCCCCCTCCCTTTTTTTTTTTAAATCTGGACCAGGTCATACTCTTGGGACACCAGATTTTATAGCTGAGTGTGTTGGTTCAGCATAACATTTACGGACTTCAAAGTTTGCTACTGCTCATTTTTTGAAAGCTAGATTACAAATGAAAGTCTATGTATTTGTGTGATATGCAAAATCTAAGCCTGCCTTGCCAACTGGTCAGCTGCCAGTTATAAATTAGGCTGTAGGTATTTCCATGTAGAATATGGATAACATACTGCAATTTCTGTGTTTAATTTATTAAAGTACAGTGCAAAGCAATATATAGTCAGCATCTGCGTACTTTAACTGTGCAGTAGGCATATGCTTTTGTTCTAAATGTAATCAAAATTATGGTATCTCGGATACCACTTAGTGAAATCTGTTGGCAAAGGCTACAGTTTTGATTGTGGTGACTATATTTTTACATGTCTTAAAAGTAAATGGCATTGCTTTAGCTGCTGATTTTGGAGGCAGTGTTCCTTTTCTTGCCATGCTGCTTTGTGAAGCAGAAAACGTGCTACGGATGACAGTACTCCTACCTTTCAAGTCCATACTAATAACATAAGGAAAGAGAGCAGAATCTTTACTCTGCTGCTCTCCTGTGTATTTCTAGCACCTGCTGCAGTGACGACCGTGGACAAGTTCACAAACAGTCCCATGATTCAGATTAAAATGCCTTAGTATATACTGGCAGCAGTTTTCACGTGTTATGAGGAACATCCCACAGGCATATACTGTCTTGGAAGTTCATTATAGCATAGGAGATGAGGTTTAGTATAGCTTTAAAAAAAATCACATGGAAATCTTCAACTTGGATTCAGTACAGGTAAGAGGGAGTAGAAGATTACTGCATGATGCCAGCCCTCATTCCTTCATAAATTAGCTTAAAAGTTGATGCAGATTTATCTTTGAAGATTCCAATGCCAATTAAAGCAATAGTAGCATAATCAGTCATTGCAACATACTGTATTTTAATGACCTGAAGAGCTTATATCATCTTTTTAGTCTTTGACCACACCTCCGCATATTTTATTTCTGTCTGAGATGTCAGACATTCAAATGGTTTTCAAAAGCTGGTTGTCTTTTCTTGAGGGCCAGGATAATGTCTTTATTTTAGCTATTTGAGTTTTGGGAGAAAGATTTGTCATAAATATTTATTTATACTGATATTTATTGGTAGCTGTCTTTGTCTGATCTCAACTACCTATAATGAAGTGCTTGTTTCACTTTTCACTTTCCTCTAAAACTTGATTAATATTCCATTAGAGAGGGTATAAGCCCTGACCAGAGAAGAAATTTTACCCAGTGGTCCTGACAGACAATTAAAAAAAAAAATTTTTTCAGTCAGGGCAAATTTTGGGTTCCGTGCCAAAATCTGTGGGCTTCTCTGAACTCTGTATAGTGAATTAAAACCTCCAGTGTTTTCATAGGTATAACCTTGAGCAGTTGTTTTGTGATAGATACCAATAAATATAATGGGTCCATTGGGAAGAGACAGAGCATTTTCAGATTTATGAAGGGGAAAAAATCAATAGTCTCCCTGAGGCTATATAAGTCATGAGTAGTACCAGTAGTTTTATGCAAAGTTGACAGTATCATAAAATATAAACCCTTAGTTTGGAATTTTACCAGAAATTAAAGTGGCATTAAAAAGAAAAGTAAATGTTTTGGCATATGTATTAAGAAGGTAATTTGTATTTCTTATCATTTTGTGCTGCAAGTTCCTTTCAACTGAGCTGTAAATGACAATTCAGAAAAGATTTAGGAAGAGTTTGGTTCTCAATCCACATGTCTTCTCTGACTTATGTCTTCCCCACCCCCAGTAAAATGTGTCTGTCTCTGAGGAACACTCAGTTTGTAAATGACAGTTCACTCAGACTGGTTGTGGGTTGTTTTTTTGTTGTTGGGTTTTTGTTTTGTTTTTTTAACAAACTGGATGTAATGAAATTAGGACTAGATGCTGGGTTTGGAACGGTTATATATGCATTGATTTAATGTAACATTTAGTTGCAAACATTGACATCTAAACACACCGTAGTTTTGTGAAGTCATCTGGTTGCTCCTCAGTCTCCCTGACTAATGTCCTCCTCTGCACTTGCTGGTTTGTTTCTCACTTTGTTGGAGTTTTTTGTCTCAAACAATAGAAAATAAAAAGAAATTGCACTTGGTTTGGGGTTTTTTGTTTGTTTACATTGTTTTTTGATGGGTTCTTTTGGAAGCAGAAGGAAAAGCAGTTCTTTTCATAAACCAGATGAACTAAAAGAAGTTCAGCATATGAGTAGCGTGAATGGCATGTCCTGGAAATGCATGTCCTGGAAATTGTAATTCTGTCTGTAAAGTATTACCTTCAGAAGGTTGACCTGCATTTGAGAATGAGGGAAAATAATTCCATATTGGAAACATTCTTAATTAGTACTGTCCTTATAAGTGCAAGTCCACTGGCAAAATACCTCATCCTGATACTCTCTCATCACTGTTTTTAGAATGATAATGTTTCATTTTCCCATATGCTTTGTAAGATGTCCAAAGAGCAGCTTTGTCCATCGATGTTTCCTTACTAGCCACTTTTATCAGTAAGTTGGAAAGGAACTTCGGATGACTCCCTGATGGTCACTTCGTGAACATGGTGTGTTGTTTGAAGACCATGCAGATTGCATTTTGGAAGTTCTGTATTTATTCTCCCTCAGTATATTAAAAATTCAGATACCACGGTGAAGATCACAGAAGGAAACGGTAGGGGGTATTAAAACTGAGAAGTACTGGTGTTCTATTTCTTCTGCCCATAAAATAAGGGAGCCTGTGTTTTAGCATTGTTGGCTGTTTTGGTTTTTTGGTGGTTTGGTTTTGTTTGATTTTTTTTTTTTTTTCCAAAAAACTCATTATCTACAGTGGAAACTCTTGAAGGAGATACTTGGTTTACATATGAGTTGGAAAGGAGTCCTGCTTACTCTTTGTTAATTATGCTAATAGAGGTATAAATAAGAAGACCGATGTAATCTATACTGGCATCTGTGCAACAGCTTTCTGGTTGAAGCTTTAGGCTGGGTTGCCTAATGAACAGGCGGCTGGCTCTGCCTGCACAGGTTGATTCATGTGGCCAGCCTCCTCCTGGTGCCTCCTTCCCCCAGCAGCCTTTGAGGTGGGCAAAGATGGCTTGATATTAGTTGTTGGCCTCTGTGATCTCGGACAGCTGTGTTATGCATGGAGGATCATGGTGTCTCTTCCCTTGTGAACAGTGTGCTAAAAGAAAAGAGAACTTGTACTCTGGATGCAGTCCTCTTATTGGTACAGCTTGGCTTTGCAGCACTGGTTACTTCACTGTGAGCAGTGAAGCATACCTGTTTTTAGCTTTACAGAGGGAAGGGGACAGGGGGTTTGTGTTGTGCATTTCAGGGTATGGCTATGTCTATGGTCTAGAAAATTGAATTGTACCAGTCACTGTTTTAAATATTTAGTACCTGCATGTAATGGGGGGGGGGGGGGGCAAGAAAAAAAAAAAAAAGAGGGACAAAGTTTCATCTGTTTGGGAGATGCACAGGGTTTGGATATGCACCAGTGGGAATAAATTTAAACACATAGCTCCCAAGTAAACAGATATGACTGCAAATATACACAGGGAACAGATCAGTTGAGCTTTACATAGTCATTTTTCAAGTTAAATGTGCTTTAATGTAAGCCATAAATTTCATCATATGAATATTTTTATGAGGTGCATTTCATCCATTTATTACTCTGGAGTTCCAGATAATGACAATGGGTAAATACAGTGCCAGTTTGCCTGCATGTTTTGTCACCAGGAGCCTTCTCTCTCCTACACATTGTTTAAGCAAGGGTAACAAATTACTGGTATAGTTTCAGACATATTTCAGTGAGATTTTTATTTGACAGTGCAGCTGCCAAGGATTCTTGCGTAGGTCCAGGCTGTAAATTTCTTCAGGTTCAAGGTAGAAGAAGGTTCTAGTTTCAAGGGCTCAAATGTGATAGTAATGACAGCTTCTTCACAGGTGTAGGGGAGGTTTGTACTTTTACTTAGGATCTTGACTACCAGTTTGTAAATTAAAATCACAGTATCACTAAGGTTAGAAGAGACCTCAAAGATCATCGAGTCCAACCTGTCACCACAGACCTCATGACTAGACCATGGCACCAAGTGCCACATCCAATCCCCTCTTGAGCACCTCCAGGGACGGTGACTCCACCACCTCCCTGGGCAGCCCATTCCAATGGCAAATGACTCTCTTGGTGAAAAACTTTCTCCTCACCTCGAGCCTAAACTTGCCCTGGTGCAGCTTGAGACTCTGTCCCCTTGTTCTGGTGCTGGTTGCTAGAGAGAAGAGCCCAACCCCTTCCTGGCTACAACCACCTTTCAGGTAGTTGTAGAGAGTAATGAGGTCACCCCTGAGCCTCCTCTTCTCCAGGCTAAACAATCCCAGCCCCCTCAGCCTCTCCTCATAGGGCTTGTCTTGTTGCCCTTCTCTGGACATGTTCAAGTGTCTTGATGTCCTTCCTAAACTGAGGGGCCCAGAACTGGACACAGTACTCAAGGTATGGCCTAACCAATGCAGAGTACAGGGGCACAATGACCTCCCTGCTCCTGCTGGCCACACCATACTTAATGCAGGCCAGGATGCCATTGGCCCTCTTGGCCACCTGGGCACACTGCTGGTTCATGTTTAGACAGCTGTCGATCAGCACCCCCAGGTCCCTCTCTGTTTGGGAGCTCTCCAGCCACTCCGACCCCAGCCTGTAGCTCTGCATGGGGTTGTTGTGGCCAAAGTGCAGCACCCGGCACTTGGGCTTATAAATAATATAAATAACAGTTTCTTAATCTGTAAGACACTGATGCTCATGAAGCAATGAACTGCACTAGAAGTAGTATACATTAGAATAATTTGCAGTAGATTTTAGACAGAATATTGTCCATGTGCCATATTGTATGCATCTGTGCTATTAAGAAAAAAAAAAATCTGATTGACTAAGATCCCAGTGAGAAACAGGATTGCAAAAGGTAGCTCTGCCATAGTCTGCCTCTGGCAAAAATATCTCAATACCCAAAAAAAATATTCAGGTGAGGACATGTAGTCTGCTGGGGAGACTGTGGCCTGGTAAGGCCCAGATTTGTACTGTCTCTGCTTGCTTATCTGGGGGATCTGAGTTCAGGTCTGCAGCTGTGAATGAAGGAAGTACCCTCCCTTCCTTCCCTCCTAGCCTCCCTGCTTCCTAAAGAGGGACAGCTAAGCTTAGGTAATTTAGACACATTCATTAAGTGTCTGATGGGATAAATACCATACATACTGTATATTTAGAAGATACTTTAGTACTTTTCTTATATATACATGAAAAGTAACAATCCCTTTTGAATCTTTTACTGCAGAGAAGTACATCATGACACAGCCCAAGACCCAATGTGGCTCCCTCAATTTGTTTTTCCTATTTTAGTTCTATTAGTATTTCCATCACTAACTTAAAACTAATCAAGGAAGACAAGTCATTGCAGCCATGAAATAAAGTGCTGGAAGTAGTCTTTGCTTTTGTGAGTGCTGTACCATAGCAACCCTATCTGTGGCATGTATCACTGCAGTTTGGATTTTGGTAGAGGAAGGAGCTAGCTATATTATCCACATACCATAATCTGCAGATGGAATAGAGCTTTGGATGTGGACTGACCTTGTTTGCTAGGCGTAGCACCATGCCTGATAGCTGGAACTGTGTAGTAGCTTTCTAATGATTTTATTTTCCAGGAGTAATGCCGTCTCTCACCTGTGTATTGATGACAAAATTACCATGGTTCTAGAGAAGGGGTTGTACGGTATCATGTAATCTTTTTCTCAGTCTTCACTCAGAGATTATATTTGCTTTAAACCATCATGGCAACAAGAAACTGATGCTGTAAATTTGAAAAAAAGTCTCTTCCTCTGCCACAATTATCCTTTTTTGATTGTTACTCACTACTTTGTGCGGGAAATCCACCGCTGCCTTTGCTCATTTGCAGCTTCTTATATCTTCTACTAGTGCCACACTTAAAGATTTTGTCATACCAATTCAAATAAAAATTATATGCTGAATTGGAAATGCTTTATGGCCCTTATAGTGGATAAAATATGTTAATTTGTGTAAATGCTCTTCTGAGTGCAGATGCTTGCACTGAAAACATGCTTATCTTAAAAGCTTGCATGTCTTTCATTCTGGCCTTCTTTTATATACAGTTTATTTTTTTTTAATATGTCTGTTAATATTTGGTAAGAGTTTTTAAAGGAGACATTTGAAACTAAGTGGGGAAAAAACAACCACCCTCCTAGCTTTTTAATAAATATTCATAGTTTTGTAGAATACCTTGTAACTGAATTGCTGTTTTCTTCAGAGGTTTTGTGTTTTCTTCTCTATTCTCCCCTTTTTTTCTTTTTATGCTTCATTTCATTGCTATAGATTAACAAATTAAGAATGCTAGGTTGGCTGTGCCATTACATGCTTGACATCAAGTCTGGTATGTGATGTGTCAGTCTGCTCACTTTTGTTACAGAAGTTTTATGTATCTTAATAACAAACAAACTGAATTAAGCAGAATTAATATGATAGACTTTGTCCTTTCAAGGTTTAGAGTATAATTTAAACATTTATGAAGTACTTATTTTATTTCTGTGTCAGTTAATTAGCGTTTAAATAGAAATAGATGCAATCTACATTTGAGGACAACGACCACAATATCGTGTTTCATATTAAATATGTTACGAAGGAAAATTTAGTGAGTGAGTTTGGTTTATTGGCAATATTTCTGTTGGAATACTTCTTATTGAAAAGAATTTACGTCAGAATCGGTGGTTGTTTAATTTAAGTTAGATGACAGCTTGGTTCCCAGGCACAGATATGAAAATAGACTAAATCTGATGCAGGGGCCAATTGCTTTTGTTTTATGAGATTCAATAATTACTCTCATTGAAAAGATGTCATCTTGCTCTTCAAACTTTTAGTAGAACCTCCATTAAAAGAAAGAATTTGGTAGAATTATGCCAGGTAAAGCAGAAATAAATGTTTGCTGCCAGCAGCCAGACAATACCACTGCAAATACTGACCTGTTAGAAAAACATAATGGAATATATGCAGCAAAACACAGTGATGCATTTTTCTTACAACAAAATATATACATTTATAATGTTATAATCATTAAATATTCATTTTCCAGGTTTTCATGTCTACACTTGCGGTAAGTCGGTACACTACATAATACATAAAAGATGGACTGTGTAGTGCGATAAGAGTAATGAATTTCACATTTCCTGCTATGAAACCCACAGAGCCTGGTACCAGCTGATCATAAATAAGTGCCCAGTCAACAGCAATGTCAGTCCCTGAAAGGAGAACATCAGAGCAAATAAATCAAATGTTCTTTAGGACATTTTTCTCAGTAGGAAAGAAATACACAAGTGCTTTCCGGATGTTATTCACTGCTGATTATTCACTACACACTGTTATGCCATCTCATTCACTGAATTTCAATGTGGTAGACATTTAAAATTCAGTCAAACGGTGGTGAGAGAGGGTAAAAATGGCAAAGGACTAGGATATTCAAATCTCACTGGAGAAAGTGAGTATATAAAGCTGAAAGCTGGCAGAATGCTATAATGGCAAAGACCTGTAGTCCTTTTCCCTGGTCGGTAGCTTAGCCAGAAAGACAGCTTTGCATATGTTACAAAGATATCTTTTAATACTATGTTTCCCTTTTAGAGGTTTACCCTTCTTCCCTTGTATTTTTAAATGGTTTTCACCATCTGCAGTTTGCATTCATGCACATATTCCTGACTGAGCAACATATATACATACTGTCATTTGTACAACTTAGACCAGTCCATGGCTAAGGCGTTTAAGGTCCCAAACTCACCTGTTACTGAATGCACTGTATTGGGAAGATACTATGCAGAAAGCTGTGTGTTTGTTTTCTGTAGTTTGTGTATCTAGCACCATTTATGGGAAAGCTAATTATAGCAGAAACAGAGGTTTCAAATTCAGATAGTTTTTTGTCTTTCTAGTTCATTATTTGAGTATGGCCTTGAAAATAGAAAATCACATCCAGGACTGCAATGGAATGGGATGTCTTCAAGAACTAAGTGTAGGGAAAAGTGAATATACAACTCCCCTATCCCCAGCTTGGTCTGGTTGGGGATGTCCCTGCTGACTGTGGGGAGATCACACCAGATGATTTTTAGAATGGTCCAGGCCAGAAAGGACCTCCCTGATTCTATGAAACTGAGTCTAGGGAAAAGTGAATATACAAATTGAGTGTCTAGTAAAAAAAAAGTGTTTGTGTGTTATATATGCTGACCTGAAATAAAAAGTGATACAAGTCATCTCCAGATGAAAATATATATTTTTTTGATTAAATTATTAAGCACAAGCTTTATATCCTCAGAGCTTGTGCAGTCTATATCCCACTGGCATAGCATTTAATGATGAAATCAAGAATGAATCCAAGCTCCAGCTTTCTTCCTCTGTTAGGGATGAACCACAGTGGAGCACAAATAGCACAAGGGCTGTTGTGGTAAAGGCTTAAGTTTGTGAATATTTGAAAATATTTGTGTGTATTTTTAAAATGTTTCTGTTCATTTGGATTCTTGTTTAATGCCCAGAGTTCTAAGATTTCTTCTGCCCATTCCTTTTTTTCGTTTTGTTAGCATGTTTGAAGCTAGCAGGGAGCCATGGAGATGAAGAGTTTGCAAGATGAATTACATACTTAAAAGTCACACCAATAATGGGCATGTCATCAGCAGCTTCTCTCAACAAATAGACGAAATTACATAATCAATGTGCATATAGAAATTGTCTCCTTCATCTTCTTTCAAGTGCTTTTGAGTAGAAAAGTCCGCCAACCTTTATGTGAAACATTCAGAATTGTTTTGGCTGTTTCACCCTGCCGCAATGCTACTGAAAGAGATGGTGTTGAAATAGCTTTGGTAATTCTACAGATTGTTCTTCTGGCTGTTTAAATGATAGTTTATGACTTGCTGAAATGCCTGGCTATGCCACAGCAGAGTGCAGGCTTCTCTTATTTTGGTTGTGTGCTGTATGCAGCCATGAAACAAAAAAGATTATGTGACATAGCTCACTGTTAAAGCCAGATCTACAACCTTTTATAATGTTGAAAACTGCAAGCCTCTGGAAGCTACTACTGTAATTATAACCTGAACTTAACCTACGTTCTCTGTTTGTCTGGATTCCCAATTTTCATTTTGTTGGAAACATATGTTACATCAGCTTTACTCAAATTTAGAGCAGGAAGAAGCATTTCCCCAAAGTCAGCAGATCTTTGCCATTGAGTAGATGTAGGCTATGACCTCCTGTACCCTGTTGTAATCAGTACATATGCTGCTGCTCTAGTACAATGTTTGCTGGGTGCAAGAGCAAAATAATAATAGTAATGATAATATCAACTCCCAGTACAAGGCTTGAATGGTGCAGTGATGCTTAGGTTGATGAACACACTTAATCTCTTTCAACTCTAGTGATGGTATGGGTTAATGCAATGTTAGATAGATGAGTAAAATGATTAGTTGTGCTTTTCCTAAATAAAAGGTAATAGTGAAATGTGAACAAACATAAGCTGGATGCAGCCGAGGTGACAGGAAAGGTGAAATGACTTGGGTTGCAAGATTCAGGATGTATATGAAAGGAATTGTAGAAGATATGTAGCAGCTCAAGAATAGGAAGATTCTTTCATCTTAATAAAAGTACTTATGACCTGAACGGGAAACTTAGAGGGGGTGAAGAGAGAGCTATTACCAGTTCTGCAGCAAGTAATTAAAGAAATAGCTGTTGAAGAGGCTGTTGGGAAGGAAAAAAAGTACCAAAAAAGCAAGAAAGGATGAACTTCAGATGATAGTGAAGCAGTGGCAAACTGGTTGGAACTAGAAGAGATTCAACAAGACGGAGTAAAAATTGAGCTTTCTCCTGGTTGTGTATTTGAGATGCTGGTCATCTATCCAGGGTGCGATTATTGGAAATATTTAAAGAGGAAAGGAGATGAAAAGGAAAGGGATAAAAAATGGTATGAGAAAAAAATTAGTTCCAGATTATTCTTCTTTAGTACTGTACATGTAGAATTAATAAACAAAGAGGAAATAATGATGTAAAATGAAAGAGCAAGGCAGACATAGCACATTTGAAGGAGCTGATCCAGTTGGTTTAGTGTGTTTAAGAGCCTAGTGTATATCCTGATGCATCTCAGATGAAACACTCATTGATGTGTGCTGAAAGTAAATAGATGAAAGACACTCAAATGTTCAAGGCAGGTATTATTTTTTAGCTGTCAATGCATAAAGATTTCCTGTTAAGTGAGAA
The DNA here is from genome assembly GCA_033816785.1 of Picus viridis. NCBI lineage: Eukaryota > Metazoa > Chordata > Aves > Piciformes > Picidae > Picus > Picus viridis. The sequence continues at coordinate 35,037,942 of CM066576.1, forward strand.
TAACAAGGGAAAATGGGGATAAAATCTCTTCCAAAAAACTCTCTTGTATCAAAGGGAAGGCTTCCTCTCGTACTTGTTTGTCTTTGAATCTTAGAGGAGACCTTGGTGCACATGGTGTCATCACCCTTAGTTTTTGCCAGCACTATACTGTAGTTTTCAGGAGAGAAGTGGAGGGGAAATAAGAGTGGTCATACAAGTGTAGCCAGCTGCAGAATGAAACATGGGAATGTTACATTTCAACAGTAAACTACCAAAGCTTCCGAGAGCTTTGATATCTCCCCAAAATCCTGACATGGCCATCACACCCTTTAAGCCCTGTATGCCATGACTCATGGTTTTGTTCCATATGATGCGTTGGCGGTGGTGCAGCTGTTATTTGTTGGTTCACTGCTACCCATCTTTGAATGGGAAATGTAACTGGAAACAATGGCAGGCTGAGGTATGCTGTTTGGAGGAAACCATTCTGACCTCTGTGCCTTCGTTTATTAACATTAGCTTGAGTTCTGTATTGAATGATACAGTGCTGCATACATGTCTGCTTTAAACACCTTAGGCTACTGAGAATCAGTCTTGATTATAGGTGATAAAGAATGGTAAACTTTTTACTGACAGAAAATAGATTGCCATTAGTGTGGAAATATTTGGATATATTACATGCACAGTTTAGTTTTTAATGTTGTGAAAAGAGAAGGAATCTGATTATTTACTTTAAATGTATCTTAAGTCACTGAGCTGCAGAATTATTTTTTTTTTTTTTTTTTTTTTTCAGTCAGTAGTAACTTTTTTTACCCAGAGTCTCCACCCAGGCAATCTAAGTATCTAGGTTAGATATGAGGTGACACAACAGAGAATAAGAAAACATTAGGCCTGGGAAAGGGAGAGAACATTTACATAAAGTAAATGAGGCTCTTTGATTGCACTTGGTTACACAAGATAATGGGGTAATGTGGTCATTTCTTTGGAGAAGGATTTTATTTTTTGTTTATGAATAGATTTAAAAAGCAGAGGACTAATGCTATGGCTCAAACTGTTCAAACTGAAAGGGAGAATTTGGCCTAATACAGTTTGATAGAAGCATCTACTAAAATGATTCAGAAGGCTTTTTTCAGTGAATTCCTTTGATCATATAGGTTTCAAAACATAATCAACCTGCTCTTTGGTTCTAAAGTAGGGCATTATCAAAGAACATGTGCAGCATAACATCTTGCTTCCCTGTAGTCAACCAACTTATTTTTCACTTGGAAAGACACAATGCGAGACAGTGTAGTTTGTCTCAGCTTTTCTCACTTGTGTTTTACACCCTTAACATGTTGTATTAATAGAAAAAGAGGCACCCACACACACTTGGGCGACTGTCATACCACTGCCTCTGGGGATGGCATTCCAGTGCTAAGAGAAATACAGTGCCACCTGCATGGAAAAGTAACATTTGTGTTTTCATTATACCAGGATCTCAGGTTTAGCTGCCTTTTGCATATTGTTGTGTTTCCTTGTATTTCCAACTCTGTTTCTTCCACAGAAGCTTTCTTTTTCTATATGTTTCTGCACAGCCTAACACTCTGTAATCCTAACTGTGTCTTTGTAGCACAGCTTTCTTTGCCTTGCTGTCCCCTGAGTTGCTTTCATCCTCTTGAGAAAAGAAGTGTTTATGCTCCTTGTTCACAGATAGCAGTGAACGTTTACTTACATAGCTAGGCTGATTGTTGCTTGTATGTTGTGCCACTGGAAATCACAACTGTCTGCAGTAAACTTCTGTGTCTTGCTTGGGTGTTTAATTTGTGCATTACATGTAAAGCTTTCCTGTGCTTGCCTCAGTTTTGTGATCTTACCACATGAAAGGGATTCTTGGCACTCATGAGATCCTGTGGGCATTGATCCATAGTCTTTATCTGTGGACATAGTTGCTCTAAGAGAATACAAAAGCTGGAAAGCTTGTCCTTTAGTACAATCCGGACTAACAGGTATGTTTGTGTTCTTGGACGGTGTGTTTGACTGATTGCCTGGATGAGATAGTAGGTTTGTAGATAAAGTCTGTATCCATCATTCAAGTATGTTTGCCAGAGGTAGTCAGCTGATCCTGCCTGAATTGCTTTTCATTTGTCTTCAGCAACAAGGAATTTGGGATTTCTGAAATGGTACATTGGACTCAACTCTGGAAATAATCCAGTACAAGTGCTATAATTTGTTAGGGCTAGTTTGTAAAAGGGTGGTACAGATATGGGTGATTTAGCAGATATTTTGATTAGGAAATTGAGGACGACTGTGATGGGAATATTTTGGCAAATTTCAAGAACCACAAAGTAGCATTTATTTATCCTAAACTATTATGCTATTTATAACTTAACAACTAGAAATCAAGCACTAATCAAATGTATTTGTCAAGGCTTAGTGTACAGTGCCATACATGCGATGCTCTAATTTTGACCCTGCTGGCTGCAGACTGTGATGGCTCTTCATCCCTGAGGTTGGCCTGGGTCAGCATGAGAGCTCTTGAATGAGGAAAAATAGTGGGTGTCACCTTTGTTCCCCAACCTCCACTGTGCGTCACTGGAGTTTATATACACTTTTCCATGCATCAGGACTGGTCTCATCCAAGGAGTACATCCTCTTTTCACAGGTCAGAACTAGTCTGTTCTAGTGTGTCCAGAGAGTTATTGCCTTCTGAATGCTGATCCATTCTGGTGTCTTCAGATGTGTGGTACCTAATTTTCAGACTGGTCATAGTCATCACGTTTCTACAGGGTGTTGCGAGACCATGTGTGACTTGTGACTGGATATGATTAACTTACTCTTACTACTATTTTTTTTCAAGTCTGCCAAGCAGAGAGACTAGAAACTATTTCAGTTCCTACCCTATGACATGCCCTCCTGTGGTATTTTTGAGGTAGAGGGCACATGAGGTGTGTTCCACAAATAGGCCTTATGCTGCAGTTAGGTGGGAATGACCCTGAAATTATATGCACCTCATGTCACCTACATCAGATTACATTACAGAGGAATTTAGCTGCAGTGTCAGATCCTTTCTAATTGAATGGATATCACATGGGACTCTCTTCCTTGAAGACTACCCACACATTTTCTTTGAGATCCAATCATGAGATCCTTCACTGAGGAGACACCCATTGAGTAGCTCATCTGTAACCTCGTAGGCTGTCTAAAGTCATCAAAGGCATGAACTTATATTTAAAAAAAGGAGTTTTGTCTGTGTTAATTTTATAATTGCACACCTTCTGAAATTAAGAGTCTTCTGTATGGTCAAGAGAACAAAACCATACCAACCTCAAGTTACTGGCTGAGCATTTTCTGTAAAAGGCCAGGAGTGAATGATTTTTTAATAGGCTATACGAATAAGGGATGATTTTTGCAGCATGTGCATCTGTGCTCATGCAAGAGAATTGTGCATAAAATTAATTTTAGGAAGACTCTCTGATGGGTGGTACCCTGACATAACTGGGTGGATTAGAAACCCCTCTGCTTTGCTGTTTCCAAAATCTTCTATGCAAGCCACAGCATGTTGGACTTCTCTCTGAAAATGCTTGTGGGCGAGGAATGAAGCTCAGGAGAGTCCCACCTGAGTCTCTGAAAGGAGGGAAACTCTGCACCACCCATCTTTGACTCAAGAAAACACAACTGAAGTTTTATCTAATCTGTCAGGAAAGCCTGTCATTTTGGCTTTCTTGCTTCCATGAAATGGGGAAAAAAAAATCTTTGTAAAAGCAATTACTTGGCAGATAATGGCCAAGTTCTGCCATAATGGGGACTAAATTTTCAAAATGTAGTTTATGTAAGCACATGGTACAACTCCTTCTTTAAAGAGATAGATGTGCAACATCATGGCTTGTATATGTTGCAGTTAATAAGATCTTCCCTTGCATGGAATTCTTCCCTCTCTGAGACTGTAGCATTAGTAGAAGTCTAGACCACAAGTACAGAAATTTGGAATACATGCTTACAATCTCACTGTTAAGCACAGAAAGTTTTCTTTGTTTCTCCCTGTTAGGATAAAATATGAGGGTATTTTTTGAGCCACAGAATCATGAAGAAGCATGCCCAATTATGTTGTCATGGCTTGTTAGTCACTAATTCTTATGAAATGTTGCAGGACTTTAGAAAAGATTTCCTATCATCCTCTGCTTAAAGAACTCCCTTTATTAATACATAAAGCTTATTTGTTACTATTAAATGATTCAAAATGGAATGATCAAGCAAAGTAGAAATTGCCATTCTCCCTCCAGGTTCCTTGGAGAATTTCAGAAAGAGAATGTATGTTCTATGAATTGGATGCACTGGCATAAAGTTGGTCATTTATTAACCAGCTATCTGTATGGACATAAATGCCATAAAAATTACACTCTTTAATGGTTTTCCACAGGAGCATTGCTTTACTGGGGCTGTGATACCCTAAGACCTGAAGGCAGTGTGTGTTAAAGAGTAAATATTTCCTTTGCTTTGTAAAGAAATCTAACCTGCTCGGTGTTTGCATTACTCTGCTCCCAGCTGTTTATGTGCTGCTGTCTCAGCTCTGGGAACAAACAGGTTTGGGCATGCATGTGAATGATGTGCTTCACTCCTGTCTGTTTTGTAAGCCAGAATTGTGGAATTATCCCATTCTTGGCTTGGTTATTCTCTGTAGCAAGTCTTATTTTCCCAGGCAGATTGCTGAAATGTACTAATGAGCCTCCAAAGAATATAAAATATGTCCTCCCCTGGTTGCACATCTTCTAGTTCAAAAGCTACTTCTTGTGGCAGACCCAGGTATAACATCCTGAAGCAATCAGATTTTTTGCTATGCTGTTTGCATGCCCACACCCAGAATGCACATCTAGTTTGCTATTGTCTAGTAATATTGTTGGCTGAGGCCTGGGTGTTAAAACAAAGATTTGTACTGATCCGCTTCTTTGGTATACAATGCTAGCAGCATCCTCCAAAGGAGAACATAATAGACTAGAAAGTAGGTGTATTTAGGTAACATATTGCTTGGTAACAATCTTGTTTTCAGAATGAGATAGCTTTACTTTACAAAGTTAGTTTAAGCTACAGCAACTGCAGTTAGGACCCTATATGATATATATATATGTGTGTGTGTATATACATACACACGTTAATTCAGTTTTGCATAGAATGAGTTCTCTGAGACAGTGGTCTTTGGAAGCTCACAGAGATCCTCTATCATTTTTGTTTCAGGCAAAAAAGAAATGTTGCTCAGATCCAGCTTTTTCCCCCCAATACACAGACATAATCTCCAGCATAAATCGACCCCTGCCAAACTGTCTGTTACCCTACGATCAGAGCAGCCTCTGTTTCTTAACTTTCTACCTCAGTAACACATGTGGTTTGCCTGATTGCATATCAGCTGGCTTGCTGTCACAGCTTCATGTCTTTTCTGTGTCTTTGCTACCTGGGGGAATAGGAAGGAGGGGTGTGGCTATTTCTACCACAATGCCTTGAGGCCCAGGTGGATAATCTAAGGTATGGAAATAAAATCTTGCAAGTGACTTTTTTTTTTTCCCCCTCCCTCCATATTTCTGCAATCCTGACTTAATCACAAAATAAGTTCTGTATGTGCATTCCACTAGGACACCTTTGACTGCATGCAGCCAAATACATATTGTGTATTCTTGGCTTTGTAAAGCTGGGGGCTTTGAGTCATTGTGACAAACTCTTGAATGGAAAATAGACAAGTGATTTTAATGACAATATCTTGTGTCAGCTGAGATTAATTCTTTGGAATTACAACTGCATTTTAAAAAATGAAATCTCCAATGGGAAATTTCTTGATTTTTGATCATGATATTTTCCAGAAATGCTTTGCTCAGCTCAAAATCCAAATGTTCAATAACATTGAAGACACAGTGGGTGTTTGTACTGCTGTGGTTTCACAGGAAAACTCAGTGAGCTTCACTTTTGTTGTTTTTGTAGATCTACAGTGTTTTATTTTTACAATGTACCCGTGATTTAGGGCCCTTTCTCTGCTGTGGCAGAAAACAAAATTCACAACTTCAGTAAATTGGCAATGTGGTTCCTTTTTGTCACCTATTTGAAAGTGTGAAAGCAGTTTTGGCAGGGAAAAGTAATGCTTAAATGTTTCTTACAAAGAAGCATAAAACTCCATGTATGAAGTGTTTGGCATTAACCAGGTAAGTACCAAGAGCTGCTGCACTGTGGTCTCTTAAAAGCAAGGTGTGCTATGTTTTTTTCACTGAACAAAATTAACTTACCTATGTTTTGGGTAACTACTTGCTGGCTTGGAATGTTGTACAAATTGTCACTTGCTAATATTGCATATATAACCCTCTCCTTAAATGGGCAGAAAGCAGCAAGTGCAGGACAGTTGTGTTTGTCCCCAAAGAGTCTGTCCACAGAAATCTAGTTCACGGGAGCATCCATATACACTGATGTGAGGCAGTAGCTCACTTGGACAGGACTCAAGAGGTATCAACTTCAGTAGTTAACTATCAGGGGTTTTGTCTTAATCTTTCCATTTCTTAATGTCTCTTCTCACAATTCCCTCATCTTGGCTGCTTTTTATGGTATCGATTGAGCTGAGTTAGCCTAACAAAGGGTAGGATCACAACCACATGTGAATCACATTTGCTGCTTGAAATTAATTAGAGAGCTGGACTTACCTGTTTACTATCTGCTTCTTCATGTATTGCACATGGAGGACCTAGACAGGCTGGAGAAGTGGGCTCAAGTGCACCTCATGAAGTTCAATAAGGTGAAGTGCAAAGTCCTGCCACAGGGTCAGGCCGGAGGATGAGGAGACCGAGAGCAACCCCTGCAGAAAAGGACTTGGGGGTACTGATGAATGAGAAGCTGGACGTGAGCTGGCAATGTGCACTTGCAGCCCAGAAGGCCAATGACATCCTAGGCTTCAGCAAAAGAAGTGTTGCTAGCAGGTCAGGAGAGGTGATTCTGCCACTCTGCTCTGGTTAGGCCTCACCTGGAGAATGACTTTGGCATCCTCAACACAGAAAGGAGATGGACCTCATGAAGTGGGTTCAAAGAGGACCACAAAGATGGCCAGAAGGCTGAGAGAGTTGTGGCTGTTCAGCATGGAGAAGAGAAGGCTCTGGGGAGACCTTGTAGATATATTTCAATATCCAAAGAGGACATACAGGAAGGCTGGGGAAGGACTGTTTAGAAGGGCCTGTAGCTGTATAATGAGGACCAATGGCTTTAAACTGGAGCAGGGTAGATTTAGAATCATTGAATCTTTTTGGTTGGGTTTTATACTTCTGCTAAACACATTCAGTAGGGTGGGTTGTTTGATTTTTTTGAGTCCCTGAGATATCATTAAATATTGATCTAAAATTTTTTTCTTAAACAATAAAGGAAAGTAATTTAATTTTAAACATGACATAAAACATGCTATTTGCTCTGTCAACAATTTTAAGTGAATAGGAATGATTTGGGGCTGGGGTCAGTCTAATTTACCTCTCCAAGTGTTCTTCAGAAATTAAGAGAAAGAAGTTTCCTTGCAGGAGTCAAGTGCTGTCTGTCATAGAAATCTGATGTATCTTGTGAATAAAACCAGGTGGATGTTTAGTGAAAAATCCTGTCTAACCAGGGGGAATGTACCACACGTTCCAGTTAGTGTGAACAACTCTAATTCTATTAGAGGTCCAGTATGATCTCCGTATACGTGACAGAGTGCAGTGCATCAGAAATACATAAATAAAAGTAGAATTCTTTTCAGAGGTGACTATCTTTCTGCATTTCTGATTATTAGTAATTTATTAATATGACATCTACACTTAAGCACATCTTCCACCTCTGTGTAACTTTCAGAGCTGTTAGTTCATAATGATGTTGTCTCTCTATGCAATGGCTTTGTAAAATGTCTCTTCAGCACTTCTAGCATTAGAGTATGTGTAGCCTACAGCCAATGTGCAGTAGCTTGAAAAAGAAGTGTGATGTTTATTAGGTCTAATTGTGCATAATTTTAAAAGCTGTTTGACATCTAAGAAGAGATAAATGTTTTCACACATTTTATGTTCAAACGTGGCACACTGTTTTCACACCAATTATGCTGCTGTATCCTATGATATGACCTTGTCTTTAGCTTTCAGAATTCTCCCTTTCATTAATTTTCATCCTAGAAATTAAGTAGACACCCTGCTTAAAGATTTTGTAAAACATGGAATTTTTCTGCATTTATCCTATTTTACTGTGTGTTTACCTTTATGTAAGGTACAGGTAGTGTTTTTGGAATTAATGTACCATAACATCCTCCTTGAATCTAAAATTCAAACTGTATACACATCTCTACAGAGTGATACTTGTGAATAACATTTTCAAATTTCAAGGCATGTACACAGCTGAGGATCACTTATTATTCATTGTGAAATGTATACTTCTGCACTGGATCATTAGGTGCTAGGGGTTTTTTTTGTTGAAGAAATGCTTGGAATTTCCTTCTGTATTATAGGGAACCAGCATTGTCGTGCAAGTAGGATCTCTCTTCATCAAATTTATATATCTGACCCAATCATTTGTGTTTTAATTTCAACATAATAATAATGTTGCTCTTTAGATTTGTATTACCTCTAAACAGAATAAAGAATGAGGAGGAGCTTGAAGCATGTTTTACATATGCCATGAATGCTTTTAGGAAATAAGAAAGAATGATAGTTAACAATAAGTACAGAATTGATAATGCAAAATTTTGTAGTTAAATTTAGGTGACATTTTAAGTTGTTGAATTGGGGTACTAAGCCCCTGAGGTTTGCTTGTCTTAGTGCCTCAAATGAATATTTCGGTTCTCACTCACAACTATTGGCTTTTAAGAACTGCTCCTGCACTCTCAGATATTAGCTTAACAAATTCCACTGGTTGTTTAAGAACAGTGATCGTTTTCTCAGTGGTGGTTTGTCAGTTGTTTTTTTAACCAATTTGCTCTCTGTTGTGAGTGGGTAGGTAGAATGGAACTAAGGAATCGGAACTGACCAGTTACCCTTGGTGCCTTTGGTTGCATTGGGAGGGATTTTTAGGAAACAGGTGGCTGGCTGCCAGCAATGGAAAAGAAGCCATTCATCTGAGAGCATAAAGAACACCTCCCAGCTTGGACTGAAGGTGAGTGGAAATGAAGAGCAGAGTGCTCCTATGCAGTGGGTTGGCAGAAGTCAGTAAGTGAGTGAGAACCAGAAATCCAGAAAAAATGAGTGCTGGTAGAGAAACCTAGATGAAGATCTTGGTTTGTGTACATATCAGTAGAAGAAGACAACCTGAAGAAAAGAAAGGGAAAGACAGACAAACAAATGCAGGAATGAAGTGGTATTGGTAGTATATACTTAATTAAAAATTCAGCTTCAGTGGTAAAGTTCATAGGGAAAGCTAGGGAAGCAATGGGGGACACACCTCCGATGTTTTCCACTGAACTTTTGATGAAAAGGTAAGGCAAAACACTAGTTAGAAATGTCATATTTTCAGGGAAGAATAGGAAGAGGAAATCATTTAAGGGAAAGCATACAACAACAGATGCAGAAATACCAAAAAGACAGACATTGCTATAGTACTAACATTGATTATAATAGCAGGTTAGGTAGTGGAGCCTATGGAGAATGTGGAAAGCCCTGCTAGTTAACAGGAGAAGTGTTGGGTGTTTGGGTTTTTATTTTGTTTTGCTTGCTTTGTTTGTTTTGTTGTTTGTTTTTCTTTCAATAAGCCCAGTAATTTTCTTTATAATCCTCTTAAGAACTGAAAATAAAAAAGGTGTAAAGGTTACAGCACATTCAGAAAGCAGCAGAAAACAGTTCATTTTGGAGTATACATGAAAGAAAATAGTTTTGTTTGGGTACCTTGTGGTATAGGTAGTGGCTGAGAGGAATCAGTTAAGGTCACAATGTGGGAAAGGGATGAGATGGAAGGGACCAAAGGGAGAAAGCAAAACTTTTTTGATGGAAAATGTCCCTATTTCATAGGGTTACCTGCAGTCTTACATTTGCCAGTCATGACTCTCAGTGTCCTCAACAAACACTGGATGGAAACCTTAACTGTTTTTGAAGGATAAAATCATAGAAACATGAAACTGATAAACTAAAATAAGTATCAAATTCCCACAGAGGCTAAAGAAACATGTAGTGAGATACAGCACCACTAAACAAAAATCCAGATACAGTAAATGAGTGCAGTGGACAACATAACTTACACACCCAAACGTGATCTCAGAAATACAAGTTAAAAATGGCATAGTTATGAACTGAATTAAAACTTGCAATCCTCCATCTCCAGTGTGAAGATCTAACACAAAAAGGATCTTCTTTTTTTTTTTTTCTTTGTAGGATAGAAATGCTTTGTCCCCGACAACAGAAATGTCGGCTTTGTATCAATAAGGCACAAAAAAACCCATTGACACTTACCATGGATTCCAGGGCATAATAAGAAATATTGCCTTTATAGTGATACACTTCTACTGCTGATTTCCAGGTGATGTTTTAATGTGAGCCTGACAGCTGCCTACTTTAAAATAAAAAAAAAAAAAAAAAAAAAAAAAAAAAAAAAAAAGAAAGCAGCCTTAGTAACAAATGCAAAAATGTAGAAGTGACTTATTGGACCACACGAGTATGACAAACATTTTGTTTAACAGGAACACTAAATAAAGGGGCACCAGTAGGAGTTTAGAAACCAGAAGGGTGTACTTCTTGGGTAGCTTGTGGTCTAAAACACAGTATTTCATAATGCCTCTTCCAAACATAAACACTTAATGAGAAAAACCTCTATGAAAATCCAGAAGAGGTTGTTTTAGGAACATGTGTTTTCACACCGAATTCTCTTGTTAGGTGGATGGTTTTGAGTTCTTTGCATATCACAGAAATGCTGTATCAGAGGTAAACATCAAATATTTTCCTGTTACAGAAGTCTAGTTGCTAAGAGGCAACTAGAAAAAGAAAGGGGAAGACCATAAGTAGCTGTTTGATATTCATTTATGCAGTGCTGAGAAGCCATATAGAAAGTCTAGGAAGAAATTATTTAGAGATCCATAAAAATAAGTAAGATTTGTTATTACAAGAAAATTGTTCTTATATAATACTCATTGCACACTCCATTTCATACAATTACAGTGCTATTCTATCTTAGTTTCATTACTTCATGGTTAAGATGGTTCTCAAGCTACACCCATAAAAGTTGGGTGTGTCTGTACTTTTCTGCAGGATCAGTAGACTTGAACTTAACAAATTCGCAGACATCATGAAAATGGATTGTTAATTTTTCCCCCTTTTCTTTCCTTGCCCCTGACACACTCCCACCCCCACCCATCTCCAGCAGTTAGAGAAGCATCTAATGTCACAGAATCAGATTTGCTGTAGTAGATAGTATGTGTTATGTAAGCAATCAGTTTCTGGACTGGAACAAGGAACAATATGGGCCAGGTGGTTTTTTTGGTTGGTTGTTTTTTGTAGCTTTTTGCGCACACACACACTCCCCCCTCACCCACCCCACCCCCCATATATATATATATATATAAAATTTTTTTTAAAGTTTGTAACTTCATGCACTGAGTCTTTAACTACATGGCTACAGCCTGCCAATGGGACAGAGCCAGTTCCCATCTCTAAACAATTCACAGTTTCTCAGCAGTGAGTATCAGTAGAATGCAGTTGCCATCACCATGCAGTGAATTTTCCCCATCCTTCTTAAAACCATCATGGTTTATTCAAGAGTAGAGGGTGTGGAGCAGGGTGGCTGCAGCAGAAACCCCTGGTTTAGGGAAAAAGGATGTAGCTTTTGTGGTGGACCCGTCTTGGAAGGATTTAGGGGTAAGCAGACTGAAACTGAAGTCAGTCCTGAGTCCTCTCTTTTGTTGCTCAGTTTTAGAGTTTGGGAGTAGGTTGGTTGGTATAGGGTGGGGAGGGGTGTCTATGACAGACATTTTATCAATTTCTTACCAATTTATATTATCCTTTCTCTGGCCTTTGCTGAAGTGTGTTCAACCACATGGGATTTTCTTTTCCTCTGATGGTCTTTGTTAGCTCTCTATCCATTGTCTGAAGATGATATAGATTCTTAGTTTTGTAGATTCATTTGTCTTTAATGTTCTATATGTTAGGAATTTTTACTTTCATCTGGAAACTAATCTCAAACATTCAAACCAATAGATGCTTTTATTTCCCAATGGTACAGCAGGAGAGATTAAAAGGACAAACCTCTAGGCTGTTGAGGGACCAGGGCTCTCTTACCTAACTAATCAGTGTTCAACCATTAATTCCATTAATTTTCCAAAAGTAAGATCTGTCTTCAAGGTTGCAGTTAAAAGGTATTCATATATCCTGATGGCTTATGTGCATTATCATGACTTGTGAATTGAATTGATATTTGCATGGAGTTCCTTCTTTTTTGTTTTCTGGTTTGTATTTGCAGAAGTTACGGGTAGGATGCACTATGTGCTTCACTGGAAGCCCTCCTTCTTTGTTGTGTGGCTTAGCAGTGACCAGCAGTGCAATAGGTCAGGAGTCTGATGAGTGGTCACTTTGTTGTGTATTATATGAGCTTTTGCTCCAAAACCAGGTTTTCATCATTGCTACTGGACATCGCTGTAGTTTGTCATTGGGAAAAGAATTCAACATGGACGTGATAAATGGGCTTGAAGGTGTGTGATGTTGCTGTGGAAGGTTTAGAAGAAGCATTGCCTGGGCAGATTATGCTGTGGGTACCAGCATTTTACATATTATAGTAATAAATGCAGATGCTCCTTCTTTATCTCTATTACACACACTGACATCTACCATAAGTATTACATTTGCTTGCTGAAAAAGAGCTTTTTCCAGCACCCTTAATGGTGTTCTGAGATGAGTCTTTTTCCATATTAGCCACATTTATTATTGACTCCAGCAGAAATTTTTTCATGTCTACCAATTCAGAAATTTAAAATATTCATCTGCAGCATATTGTAATTCGGATCACTGCAGGAAAATTGAAGCTCAGCTTTTGCAGATAGACTGTATTTCATGGAATGTAATGGATGTGGATATAGATTCTCTGTACACTGAATGCGTTGCAGGTAAAAGCAAGTATTCTGTCTTGCACTGCGCATGATGGATGTGAGACTTGAATGCCTGTATATTGAGAACCCACATTGCTTGAGTGGACAGGCATGACATATCCACACTTCTGATCTCTGCTGCATACCTATGCACAGTAGTCTTTTTCTTTGGTGCCTGCTGTGTGCCAGATTGCAAGTCTGATAGAGGGGGAATTTGGTGTGAATCTAAACCCCGGATTTCTGTGCCACTAATTGAAACATAGGAAATATCAAATAGCATCTGTTACCTCTGCTCACTTATTTTAAAATAAATAAATAAACAAAACCCAAACAGGCAAAATTTCATTCTGTCATTAGTTTGTTAGCCTTTGGTGTAAGAAATAAATACAGGCTGTTGCTGGTGTAGAGTTCATTTTCTTGAAGGGAGACGTTGTTGGCAGCTGCCTTACAGTGACGCAAAATGTCTGCTCTGCTTTTCCCACTTCCCTGCTGGCCATGGCGAAGGTGAAAGGACCATTATTGATTGGTCATGGTTCAGGAGCTGCTTCAAGTTTCTTACAATTTGACAGTCTGGAACTGAGCAATTTTCCTTGGAAAACACCAGTATAATCTCTCTTGCAGTGAGAGGAGACTTGATAACATGAAGCTGTGTGGTCTGGTGGACTGAACAAAGGACTACTTCTGTTTCTGACATGGGCTTCTGTTTGTAGCATTTTTAGAATTGCATAAGCCCGGCTTTTCATGCTGTACAGCTAGAGTCTGGAGAAATTGGGCACATGCAATTTCTACTGGAAACAATGAAAGCATAGCAACTCCAAGGAAAGCATGCTGCTTTTAATTTAGGGAAGTAAACAGAGATTATAGGGCTTTTGGGAGAATAGAAGACTGATCCAGAATCAACATCAGTAGCCTTTGAGAAGGGGCTTTAATTACTGTTAAAATCCAAGATGGAGCACAAAGACTATGTATAAGCAGGAAATGGCAGGCTTCAAAGAGCTATTCAATTCATCAAGAATTCTTCTATCTGCTCTTTTCCCCAACCATCCTGAGGGCTTTCACACTGTCCATTTGCCTACTCTTGCCAATCATGTGTCGTGTCACTTTAAAGGTAAACGTGGCCCAAACAGAAGACTAGCACTCATGTGGAGTTTGAAGAAGGAAAAAAGTAAAATATATTTGATTCAGGAGAGAGAGTTGCAAAAGCTTAGTTGGTCCAAACCAGAATCTCAATTTTATTACACAGGGTAGGTTGCAATTCTCAGTGACACAGCTCTGCTGCCTTGCTGACTTGAATTTCTGCAGGGATTTCTGATAAAATACAAACTATAGGGGGTGATGAAGGGCTGTTGGGATTTATAGTGTTGATTACTAGAGTATGAACTGTTAAATCATAATTGCATGTCTCTGGAAAGTCCAGGAAGATCCCTCTGACACACAGAGCATGAATGCACGTGAGTTGCATGACGTGTTTATGACAACACTAATGGTCTAAGGCTTAGTGCAGCTTGCAGTGTAGTCCTGTATTTTAATGGGACAGTGTTTTCAAGTTTTCCTAGACAGAACATATGATGATGCATCTCCACCACATGTAGGACTGAGCAAACCCAGTTCATAACACATCAGTTGTCTGATCAAGCCTGCTACCTTGTAATTCTTCCTTCTGCCATTAAAGCAAAGGCCTGGTACATGTGTCTTTATTGGTGTCTCATGGCATTTCATTCCACTTTTAGAAAGAACTGTTTGGGTTTTCATAGTGTCCCTGGTTTTAATGAACAAAATGTGCTTTCTGAATAGCGCAGTTGTGAATTGAAGTGTATGCCCCAGTGAAATGGGTTGGAAACATCAGCAGGTGTTTTGCAGCAGAACAGCAAAAGACTAAGAAGGGACTGTGCCAGGAAATTGCACAGGGATAAGAAGAACCAAGAACTACTTTTCTGTGTTCTTCAAAATAATGTAAGCTGGTGTTAGTAATGTAATTTGTACTATGTGTGTGCAAAAAGAAATTTCACTGATACTTCCTTAATTAGCCCATAATTTTTCAGTGAACAATGAGGTAACAGAGTGGTTTTCATTGATTGCTAGAGGTCTGAGGGTGTGGTAAGTATCATACTTGTGTCATTCAATGTAAGCCTCAGAGCTGCAGATTTAACAGGCGCTCCTAAGCTAAAAAGAGAGTGGGGCCTGAAATGACTGAAGACTAAATATGCATCCCTTTCCTGGGGCTCAAACAGGTATGTGGGTATGTTTGACTTAACATAAACATTGGAACTAACCTAAATATCTATAGCTCTTAAAAAATAAACTCAAAACTAACCCCTCACCAACTTTCCTGCCACCATCGGCTTTCTCTAGTGCAGAGCAGACAAACATACTCGAGAAAGAGAAAAGTAACATGGATTCTTGCCATGAGAAATGAAAGGGGTTGGGTTTTTCCTTATACAAATGCAAAATTAATATAAACATGGGAGTATTTTTACTTTTCAAAACCAATAATAAAAATTGATTTTGCATCCAGTGTGCATTTGTTGTAGTGGCTCAGTCTGTGTGCGTAATGAGCACATGCTCTAGGTAATAAATATGAAGTAGAAAGAGACCTGGGAAAGTTCATGTAGTAAAAGTACTTCAGTAGAACTGTTTAAAGATTATACAATTAAATTTTGGTTAAGTCTCACTGGGTATTCTGTAGGTACTTTACATTTCCAATGTAAAAGAGACATTGGAATGATAAATTTTTCATTGTGTTTACCTAATGCCCCATAGAAAGAAGTTTGCTTAAGGCCGCACAGAGCTGAGCAAAAAACAGGAACAGTCCTTGTTGTCAATAAGGATTGCTGCTTTGTTTATAGAGATTTGGAGCTAGTAAATGGCTGCCATTATTCAGAAATCTGCAACCTGTCATACTTTGCATTTCTTGATAACATTTGAAGTTGAGTTCAGTATGTGAGATGTGGTGTGGGTTTTCAACCAGAATGCTCTAGGAGGATGGACTGCAGAAGGTGTTGTTTGTAAAGCAGCATTAGCACTTTTACCTGTTGTTTAGAGATTGTGCTTTTGAAGAAAAATAACTGGGTATCTAAATACACTGGAAAACACAATTGCATCTTAAATGTAACGTTACTAACCTTAAATACATCCTATGCAATATAAAGTATGGAATTTTTTTTTAATCAAAATGTTTTTGGAACTATGTGAAGTACCTTTCAAGCGTATCTTATTCTGAACTAAGAATAATCCCTGAATTAAAAATCTTTTACTTTTTGACAGGCTTACAGAACACAAAAGAGAGAAGTAGAATCTCTTAAAATTTCCAGTAATGCTTGAGCCATCACAGCTATATACTGTCTACTTTCTCTTTGCTTCTGAAATTTTCAAGCTGTTTTATGACAGCCATCATGCTCTGGGCTTTGTGCACATGTACAGTTTGATAAGAGGGTCAATTACAAAACTGGAGAAGATGAATTTTGACTTGATTGACCTTGGTCTTTTAATTGCCGGCTTGTGAAGAAAGCCTCCTTTGAAGTGCAAAAGCAGTCACTACTTTTAAAGACTTGGACTGCACAAGTGGGAAAACAATCTCTTGGATATTTTTCATTGAAAAAGTTGATCTGTAAATGATAATCAAAGAGCAAGCTATTAAAGAGTTTCTTCTCCTCTTGTTCTTTTAAATACTTTCTATTCTAATTCTGCATTCCTTATGCTGTGTTTTGGCATTTGGAGATGAATGCCATCTCATATGGTGACAATAAGGCCAATTCAATGCCCTTCTGTAGGACATTAAACTGTATGTCCTGGTACACGTAAGGGATTAAATAAAAGGCTGTGAATAGAACATTTGAGACAGAAAGGTCACTGTCAGCATTGTGTGCTTATGCTAACCAGTTATGTTAGGAGAATAAAACAATGCATTGAGCATAATTAAATGTGAATTTGAGATGTTTCACAGTAGTACCAGTTACTGTCATTTAACTGACTTGGAGGGGTTTTGTGTAAATGGTTAACTTCAGACTGTGGTAGTGACAGGGTATTGCCATGTTTTTCACAAGATCCTGATTAAGAGTCTTGTCAGGTGACCATCCTTTGGTTGCATACTTGTATTTATGTTTACATTACACCTGTTTATGTTATCAACCTGTACTTATTCTAAAATAGAAAATATGTATTTGGAAAAACCTCACATCTCAAATCCCTTTATCTCAGTTGCGATTATGCTTTAATGTAAAGATGAACAAAAGTCAGAGGCAAAGAGAAGAGAGAGTTGGGTAAAAACTACTCTTCCTGTGTGATGGTGAGGAAGTCAGCCCTCCATATGTCTCTGTGTCTTGGCCATATTGATCACACTTCCTTCTTTATGGTCTTGTACAGTGCTTAGGTAAAGGGGAGCAGAGGTGGGGCACAGGCGACCCTGGTATGATTTGTTTCCCTAGTCTGTCTTCACTGCAAATGCCAGTAAATCTCTCCCTGCCTGCTCTGGCCTGCTGCTGCGACCTCTTCTGGGGCATGTTACCTGCTTACTAGGCCTAGGTCAAGAGGTTATATAGCAGTGGGGACTCCACCAGGAAAGGAAAGATCATTTTCTTCATGCCCTTGTGTGCATCAGGCTTCTCTATGTGCCCCATGATGCCTTCCTGAAGTTGCAGTTACCAGCACAGGTTCTTCTGTGCCTCTTTACTGGCAGATGGGCTGCAAATTGCAATCCCTTTGGACATTGGCCCTGTGTTACAAACTGGATGCTTTCTTCTTGATTATTATGGATATAAAATGAATACCACTACTCTGGGTGCTGTGAGAACAGATAATAAATGGCAGTCTTTGTCAGAAAGAGTTACCAGTCCAGATTGTTTTGTGGCTAAGTGATGAGGCAATAGACTGCTAATGCACAAATTGTTCAGGCACATGGGAAATATTTAAGTACTTCTGTCATGTTGTTTTTTTGTGCTCAATTTACTGGTATTATTATGTCATACTGGTGAGTACATCACCAGCCCCTCTCCTATTTCTCCTTATTTGTAACAACTGATACAATTTAGTTTGTGTTTTGTTCTTCAAAATGATTTCATGTTTGTTGTGTATTCCTGTAGCTTTGCTTTTCTCAAAAAACCCACAAAATAATAATGACGAGTGCAGAAATCCTGACTATAGTTTGGGAAGGTTGTTTGCCTCAAATTTTAATATGTGCAGATGAAGACGTTTATTATGTGTCTACAGCTGGCCTTTTCTCACAACGAGAGGTTATCACTTCAGTGCTGTAGGGTAAGACTTTAATTGCATTCATTATGTTTGGCAGAGGATTGGTTAGGATAGCCTCTAAGGATTTAAACTGTTTATCTGGGTATGAAAGAATCATTTGGTAATGTGCCAGAGCACTCTTGTTGTAAGGGGAGGTTTTCCTGTCAAACTGAAGAGCCACTCAGATAAACAGGCTTTCTGTGCAGCTATCTTCAATGCATGAAGTCATTAGCTGAGGACACCTGTATCTCAAAAGACTTGGGTTACCTGGTCTGCATCAGATACCTCTGCTGACGTAGTAAACATTTGTATTTCAATCCTTGAAGTCATGTTAACATTATTTCTTACCATACTACAAATCCATCATCAGAGGTTGTTTTGGACTTTCTTCTCATGCTTTTCCTCTTCAATTGATAAATGAGTCTCTGGACAAGAACAGCTCATTCAGTGCATAGTAACTGGTTGCTCTTGTTGGTTGTAAAACAGAAGCCATATACAAAGAGCTGTTCTTTATCTTCTGGAACTGAACTTCAGAGGTTACCCAAAAGGATAATTTCAATCAAAATAAATCCATAATGTATGCAGAAAGTGCCACAGAAGATGCAGTCTTCCCCCCCCGCCCTTTTCTTTCCCTTTCATTTTTTTCAGGGGAAAACAAGACTTAAGAACAATCTACTGAAGCAAGGGGGAAATAAATAAATAAAGTGTGTGTATAATTAAATAATATCCAATTAAGACAGTGGCTATTATTTAATAGTTCATTTTGGGTTTCTGTCTGTTTTGTTCCTAGCACAAGAGAGTATTCTATTCTCATGCTGTGGGAGATAATTTTGATAGTTTTAAAACTTTAAATGCCTTTTTAGCATTAGAAGACAGCATTTGCTATTAAACAGTGACGGACTTCACTCAATAAATCCAATCCAGTTTTATTGAGTGCTGCTGATTGACAAGTAAATTAAACCTTTTTTATATAGCAAAATTTTGCAGCAATGCAGTCAGGCTCTTGCATTGCTCTCAGAAGGCTTATTGGAAAAGTATTATTTCGTGTATGAGTTTATGCTACATCTTTGATGCACCATGTAAAATTAACTTTTATCTCTAGACAAGATCTCAAACGTTTCTAACAGTTCACTTAAAAGGGTGGGGAAAAAGAAGTGTGTGTTAACTAAGAAGATGACATATTGCCCGAGGCAATCTGCTTTTCTCTTGGCTGTAGGAGAAATTTGCTGTCTCCTAAAGGTCTGATTCTTTTTAAGTGGTTTGTTGGATTGTTTTTCTCTTTAAATAACTGTAGCTGTAGTCTTCTCAGATATTTTATGAGTATCAGTTGCCAAAACAAAACAAGGCTAAAAATAACCCATATTTATGAATAAGGCAAATCATCTGCTAGCCTGCCTCATCTTCACTTGAAGTGCAGTATATGATCTGGGTCATTCTGGGGAGCATTCTGATCCTGAAACAACTGGAATCCATATGAGAAAATTGATCTGTTTTTAAAACACAGGAGGTGATGTGTCTCACAAGTGCTTTTCATTGAGAGAATGACAATTGCATGAAGTTTCAGTAGCACTCAAGTGGCTATGCTATCTTGTGTCCAACAGAAAGAATCCTACCAGCTGTCTGCCTCAAAGGGGTCCTTCTCTGTTTCACAAGTGGATTTCTGTATGATGAAATGTAGTCTCCTTCACGACCTTTTAAGAACAGAGAATGGCAAAAAATTCCTAATCTGTTTGCAAAGGTGTTTTTCCACTGAAAAAAAATGAACAGGTTTTGAGTTCAGTGTGACTCCCCATGCAGTGTGTCTCTACTTAAAAGGCAGTCTGAAGGACTTCAGTTTCAGAGTGCACAGCTAATCAGAACCCTGATGCTGTTTGGAAAATCACCATGAGAATGTCTACAAATAATAACCATTTCTGTGCAAATTAAAATATAAATGAAGTTGTACATAAACACAGTCATCATCTTTAATGTTGAAAGTGCTACTGAGCTTTAATGTGTTTTTCTGTCTACGTAGTTATTGTGCCCTGAATTGTTCTCAGGCATAACACTGGGCCTCAGTGTCCTTATGAAGAAACTGAGCTGAAGTCCACAAAAGTCTTATGGAGTTGTGAAATTTGGATCTGATATCCATCTTATTTTAAATGATAATTGTTCAGGATGAAATTGTTTCTTGCATACTGCAGAAAACCATTTCAGTTAGGAATTGTTTGTTGTTTTTCTCAGCTTTGTCTCCCTGCCACTTTCTAATTCCCATGAGGTGAGCCTAAAGTGAGTGTGAAAATAGGTCCATGTGCCACATCCTGATGCCTCTGAAAGTTACATAGGTGGGATAGATGTATGAGGCAGGCCAGCAAAGATGGCCATATCTATGATCACAAATTCTGTGCATCACTCATGTATGGAGAAAATGAAGTAATCTAGTGATGATGTGGTTAGAGCTGGAAAACAGTAGGAAGATAGGAATATATAAGGGGAAATGGAATCGGAATAGGAGAGGAGTACCTGTACTTTGTCTTCCCTGTGCTTCTGTAGCCCTTAAATCTGACATGTGAAAGGTTTCTTTCCTTTTCCAAATAGTGAAATGAGCCACATCTACATCTCCTCTACATCTTTCCATGTGCAGCCCACTCTAGCTGCTTTGGCTAGCTCCTGTGGCTGTAGGTTTGTCTAACGGGTTTGTTTTAAAATAGAGTGTTATTATTCCAGTAATTGTGACAGGAACAAAAATGTTACAGACTTCCACAGATTTATCTGGAATAGACTTTTTTGTTTGTTTGTTGGGTTGGGTTTGATTCCAAATCACAGAACTGTCAGCTGCTAGGGGTTATGAAATCCCAAGTGCACCCAGCACTTCAGAATTCCTATGCAAAATAACATTTCCAGCCAAGTTCTTGTATTCAGTTACAGTCTTAGTGTCCTGAGTTAGGTTTTGGAGAAAGTGGTAGCAGAATACTTTAACTCAGCATTCAGCACCGAATGTTACTGGCCTTGGGAAATGCCTTCCTCTTCCAGCAATGCTGTTCATCATGATTAAACATATTCTCACTGTGAAAGGTTTCTCATTCAGTCCATTACAAAAGAGTAATAAGAATGCATTAAATCAGTGCAAATAATTGCTTCTATCATCTCATTAAGATTTGGTATTAATTTGACCAGCCATAAATACTCGTTTATTGCAAGGCCATTGTTTTGATCTTCAAAACAAGCTCTGCAGTTTTTGAACCATACATTTTTTTGAGTTAAAAAACACTACCACTGTTTCTTAAGCAGTGTTTTGAAGGAGATATTTTTCACTGAAGGTTCTGTTGAACTGAATATTTGTGCTTTCTAACATACAAAAGTAAAATGTTTTGGTACATGGCTTTTTTTTTAAAGGAATGATCTGTTGCATGAGATGATTAAACCAATTGTGAACCTCTGACTTGGCAGTTAAGAGCGGTCTATGTTCAGCATATATTTCCAGACCTAGGGCATTTTTCATGTAACAATGGAGCCTTCACTTGCTTAGGTTACCTATACCTTAGGATATCAGAAGGAGCTCTGTTTGTTGTATCCCTATGAACAAAAAGACCATTAACTGGAAGGGTCAAAGGGTTAATGGAAGAAATAGTTTCTTCTTGCCATTATCTTGCAACGTTCTGCAGGAACTGGGGAAAGATAACACTTACCCCCTGTTTCTGTAGGTGGTTTCTAAAAAGGTGACCTCACTGTTGGGTGACTAAATAAAAGATTAAATGCAAATGCAAAGGCCAACAGAAATGAACTTGCTCAAACTGCTAGTAGAGAGCCACACTCTATTAAATGACCACTTCAGTAGCATCAGGTCACATTCTTCTTAGATGAACAAAAGTCGTAGAGATTGTATTGCTTAATTGGCTAAACTTTCTCTTTGTGCATGCTGTTGTTATCCTTTCACATACTTCAGAAGAGCACTTACTTTCTCTGGGGCTGGAGTGTATGGAAGATAGAACATGGAGACAGATGAAAGGGAAACTTCAGTTTACTGTCATATCAGTGATATACTGACCAACTAGATAAATTTCCAGAGTGTTTAAAAATGCTTTGGAAATGTTTGAAAGCATTAAATCCAAGATGTGTAGCTTTGTCCAAGATGCATGGTTTTTTAAATAGCCAAGAATATCTTGCCTCTATGATTTTCTGTTCAGAAATCTCATCAAGCTGTTTCACATGTTATAAATTCTTGTATTAATTATTAATGCTTCTTTTAACTTCAGTTTTTATGCTTAGTTAGTCTTTTGGAAAAGTAGAAACAAATATAAATCATAAAGGTAGTCCATGATACATTTTGTAAAAAGGTCACTCAGTGGTAGAGCTTAACATAACTAAGAAAGGTGACATCTCAGAAAATAGAAGATGCTGTGCAACAAAGATTAGATTCACTTAGTGATATCCCCATTGAATTTGGGATCAGTTCTAGATATCCACACAATATTTATGATGGCCAGTGTCAGAGGCATCAAAACCCACAAGGAATAAGGAGAGGGTTTAAAGAGATGATTCAGGGGTTGTTTTGGGGTTCTTTTCCTTCTTTAGTTTTAGGCTTGTAAATCAGATTTGATTTCTGAAAGCCAATGTGAACTGAGTTATTAGCCATATGAGATTGATTCTCATTGCTTGAGAGGGCTATGAAGATGAGAAGGGGACTAGAACACCTCTCTTATGAAGAAGGGCTGAGGAACTTGGGTTTTTGTAGCCTAAAGAAGAGAAGACTGAGGGGGTAGCTTATCAGTGCTTATAAATACTGAAGGGGTGAGTATCAGGAGGATGGGGCCAGTCTTTTTTCAGTGGTGCTTAGTAACAGGACAAGAGGTAACAGGCACAAACTCATACACAGGAAGTTCTATGAGGGACAACTATGAGGGACAACTTCTTTGCATTGAAGGTGGTAGAACCCTGGGCTGCCCAGAGAGGTGGTGGACTCTTCATTTCTGGAATCATTCAAAGGCCGCCTGGATGCTGCCCTCTGTGACCTGCTGTTGGTGAACCTGATCTGAACAGAGGTGGGTTTGGAGTAGATCATCTTCAGAGGTCCCTTCCAACCCATATCATTCAGTGAGTCAGTGTGGATGCAGAAAGTTGAATTGATGTATGAAGTTTAAGTTTCTTGGTGCAAAGCAGCACCACTTAATGTAATTGTTAATGCTGTGCTAAACACCGAAATAGTCTTGATAGTCTCAGCTCAGCTTCTGAACTGCATTTCCTGTATTTGTCTTTCTACTTATTTAAAGCTTTGAACTGAATTTGGAGTAAATTAACTGATTGTGACTTCAGATTGGAATGCATATGAAAGAGTGGATGATAATGCATTGATTAAAACTACATAGATGCACATATGTGTATACAAATAAACTTTATCTAAAGGGTATTATCAAGAGGAGTCTGGAAGAAGAGTGTGTCCTTTGGGCTGTTTTGAGCCTAAACCAAGATGGAGTCATCACTGAAGTTGTTGTTCACAAAGTTGAATTCTAAGCTGACTGAAGTACAACTATCCTTTTGATACTTCTGGCTAAAAATACCTCTTGTGCATCAGTATGTAAAGGGTCATGAGGCATGAGAAGGCTGCTGGATAGGTATCAAACCAAACAGCAGTGTTACGCCCAGGGCATTATGTATTCTGGCCGACTGTGCAGCAATCTTGTTCATCCCGAGACTATGTGGTTTTGAAGTTAGTTTGAGGTTGTTGACAGCATCAGTTACTGCTGTCACTTCATTTCACTAATTCTGACAGGAGAAGCATGGTTGCATGAAACAAAGGGAAGAAAAATTGCTTGTCTTTAATGATAGTCCAGACGAATCTATCCTTTTCCTCTTTGGCTTCAGTTACCTTGTGTCATACAATTCAGTTTTCCATTTCTTTGTTTTACCTCTATTACATAAGATGCATTAATTAACAGGATCACCCTCTTTTTTGTAAAAGCCCCTCTGTGGAAAATATTTGGTAAAAGGCTGGTTTTGTCTTTGTCACCTGTCAGTTTTTCTTTCAGTTTCTTTTAGAATTGCCCTATTTCTTTTCCAGTGCATCACTTTCCACACACTCCAGTTCTGAAAATTGCAGGAGTCTCGACTGTTTCATTCCTGCACAATGAATATGGTGATTAAAGGGACATGCCATACATGCTAAACTTATGCTAAGCACAAAATGCACTTTAGAGAAAAGCATCAGGCTATTCCCAATTGCAAATGAGAGAAGGCTGAATTTGTAACATTTAAACAGTTGTTGGAAACTCTGCCTTCAGTTTGACCCTCATCATATGGTTTCTTACTTCACTGCACTGAACCAAAATTTGTGATGAGTCCTGTTAGATTTTGCATTTTTCGTATATCGCTGCAAAGGTCTAAAACAGCTTTCCTTTTTGTTTGCTGGTGTTGTTGCTTTGTTGGTTTATTTGTAACTAAATGCTAGCCATTTTTTTCAGTGTTTGGATTTATAATTATTCTTCTGAAAGGAAGCTTGTGAATAAAAACATGTAATGTCTAATAACTCTTTAGCTTACTTGTAGAAAGGAAAACAGCCTTGAGTTTTTTCTATCTTACTCATATCCATGAGTTACTTCTTGCTAACAATGAAAAACAGTTAACTCACTGCTGTTCATTACAACAGGAAAAATTAATTTCATATGGCTACACTGGTGATTTCATAAATGAAACTGATGCCAAGTCATTCTTGACTCTAAAAGGTTTTAAATATTTCCTCCATTCCCTTGTAAAATATTCTTTCTCACTTATTTTGGCCTCTGTGATCTTAAGCCAGCAGACTTTGTCTTTTTTTAAGGTTGGAGGTTAATTGGACAAAACATTTCTTCATTCACATTTCAAAGTCTTCTGATTAATCACTTTGCAGAAGGTCTTTGAAATTCTGTTGGAATGTCAAATTTCTAAAAAGACTTCATTCAGGGAACTGAAATTTTTTTGCCCTATTTCTGGGGTTGGAGCAATAAATGTTTTTTTAAAGCTAATCTCTTAAAACTGCACAGCTAATTCTACCTACTTCAGTTATAATGGCCATGGGTCTCAACTCACGTTCGTGTTTATTGTGAGCAGGGTGGCCTTCTTTGACTGATGCATAAATGTAGGAGCAACACACAAGTCTGTTACAAGTATTTGTGTGTGGCCACCAAAGAGGATCTTTCTTGGGCAAATGTAAGAGACAACTGTGGACTGTAAAAGCCAGCACTTAGGTGACTGCTGAGAATTTCTGTCAGTGAGGTAGATCAGAGTGTTGTACTTTTGTAGCCCCATAAAGACTTACTGGGGGAATAGTGGCTCCTGGAGGATTAGTTATAGCCTACAGCATGTATTTGAATGTTGATTCATGTCCGCAACCTTGGGAGAGGGGAAAGGATGCAGCAGAGCACCCAGTTAGCTTTTTGTGGCAGGAAGTGTATTCTTTACCTCAGTCTTCACTGCAAGGGCCTCCAGCCACACTCCTGGTGTCATGGCAGACGATGCCAGGGACGGGGAGGAAGAACTGCCCATCATAAGTGAAGCTCAGGTTCGTGATCACCTGAAGAACCTGAAAGTGTTCAAGTCCATGGGACCCGACGGGATACACCCACGGGTGCTGAGAGAACTGGCAGAGGAGGTTGCCAAGCCCCTCTCTATTATATTCCAGAAGTCATGGCAGACTGGGGAAGTCCCCACAGACTGGAAAAGGGGAAACATTACTCCCATTTTCAAAAAGGGCAAGAAGGAGGAACCAGGGAACTACAGGCCAGTCAGTCTCACCTCTGTGCCCAGAAAGATCATGGAGCAGATCCTCCTGGAGGCACTAATGACTCAGAAGAATAGTGAAGAGGTGATTGGGAATAGTCAGCATGGCTTTGCCAAGGGCAAATCCTGCCTGACAAACCTGGTGGCCTTCTATGATCAGGTGACAGCATTAATAGATGAGGGGCGAGCAACTGATGTCGTTTACCTGGATTTGAGCAAAGCCTTCGACACTGTCCCGCACCACCTCCTGGTCTCCAAGCTGGCGACACATGGGTTTGATGGGTGGACCACTAGATGGATAAAGAATTGGCTTGATGGCCGCACCCAAAGGGTGGCTGTCAACGGGTCCATGTCCCAGTGGAGGCCAGTGACAAGCGGAGTCCCTCAGGGATCAGTCCTGGGACCTGTCTTGTTCAACATCTTTGTGGGTGACATGGACAGTGGCATCGAGTGCACCCTCAGCAAGTTTGCTGATGACACCAAGCTGTGTGGTGCAGTGGACACGCTGGAGGGAAGGGATGCCATCCAGAGGGACCTGGACAGGCTGGAGAGGTGGGCACAAGCCAACCTCATGAGCTTCAACAAGACCAAGTGCAGGGTCCTGCATCTGGGTCGAGGCAATCCCAGGCACAAATACAGGCTGGGCAGTGACTGGCTGGAGAGCAGCCCCGAGGAGAGAGACTTGGGGGTGCTGGTGGACGAGAAGCTCGACATGAGCTCTCAATGTGCGCTTGCAGCCCGGAAAGCCAATCAGATCCTGGGCTGCATCAGGAGAAGTGTGACCAGCAGGTCAAGGGAGGTGCTTCTCCCCCTCTACTCAGCTCTGGTGAGACCCCACCTGGAGTACTGCGTCCAGTTCTGGAGCCCATATTACAGGAGAGATGTGGACGTGCTGGAGCGTGTCCAGAGAAGGGCCACGAGGATGATCAGAGGGCTGGAGCACCTCTCCTATGAGGACAGACTGAAGGAGTTGGGGCTGTTCAGTCTGGAGAAGAGAAGGCTCCGAGGTGACCTCATTGTGGCTTTCCAGTATCTGAAGGGGGCCTACAGGAAGGCTGGGGAGGGACTTCTCAGGATCTCAGGTAGTGATAGGACTAGGGGGAATGGAATGAAGCTGGAAATGGGGAGATTCAGGCTGGATGTGAGGAAGAAGTTCTTTACCGTGAGAGTGGTGAAGCCCTGGAATGGGTTGTCCAGGGAGGTGGTTGAGGCCCAGTCCCTGGAGGTGTTTAAGACCAGGCTGGACGAGGCTCTGGCCAGCGTGATCTAGTGTAGGGTGTCCCTGCCCATGGCAATCAACCCTGAGATTCTATGATTCTATGATTCTATAAGTGGAAGAACAGAATATCCCTTAAAATGCAGTTGAGTGGATTGCATAATTAGGCAGGGGTGCAGTAGTTTATTACTTTTTTATTTATTTATTTTACAAATGCACTGGGTTTTGAGTGCTGAAATGGAATTTTTAAGTCCTCAGGAAATTTAGAATTAATCTTTATTATGTTGTGCATTTTTAGAAGTCTCTCATGAATAAACCCTTTCACATAAGGCTGTTAGTTGTTCTTGTAGGAGAATCATGTGTTTTGGAAATACTTTTTTTGGTTACCCATACAATTTTCACTGTCTGTTACAAGATAAATCACAAATTTTGTAGATGCTGTATTCGGTAGTTGTGAAAGCATCTGACAGGCCGACTACTAATACTGATGCAGTTCTCTAATCTGTGGTTTCTGACATGGATCTTTTATCTATTCTTTGAAATAGATTTTTTTCTTATTATCTGGTATGCTTTTTTGCTGTACATCTTTGGCACCCAATAAGCCATGGAGAATTTAGTTTAAGACAAAAGAGCGAGTCCAGCAGAAAATAAGTGGAGCTTTCTCCTATGTAAGTTGTAATTGAGGTTATGGCACAGCATATTGCCTTTGGCAGAGTTCTATTACTGAGAAACTGAAACCATGATTTTGAGGCTGCTACAGTGTAAGCACAATGAATAAATTATTAGAGACATAGGAAGAATTAGAGGAAAAGAGAAGGGCTTCTTGAGTGAAATACGATGTATTGACTTTCTGAAAAAAGAGACAAGCAGAGCAAACAACTTAGTAATGAATAATCCACTCTCATGTAACTAATGACTTCTCGCAGATCTGCAGGAGTTTTTCTGCTGGTTGGGCTCACTCTCCAAAGTCTATCAAATGTTTCTTAGGAATGTTGTTATGTAACACTCTAAGTTTAATTTGGACTGTCTGATGAGGGGCTTGTCAGATCTATCAAAAAACTTCTGGCCTGTATCAAAAATAGTGTGTCCAGCAGGAGTAGGGCCCAGGTGAGGCCACAGCTTGAGTAGCTTGTTCAGTTCTGGGTGCCACAGTACAAGAAAGACATTGAGGTCCTGGCGGGTGTCCAGAGAAGAGCAGCAAGGATGGTGAGGGGTTTGGAGGATATGTTGCAAGAGGAGCAGCTGAGGGAGTTGGGATTGTTTCAGTGTGGAGAAGACACCTCTCTACAGCTCCCTAAAAAGAGGTTGTAAGTGAGGCCAGTGTTTGTCACTTGTCTTCAGCATCAGGCGATAAGACGAGAGAAAACGGGCTTAAGTTGTGCCAGGGGAAGTTTAGGTTGGATATTAGGAAAAATTTCTTTACTGAAAAAGTGGTCAGGTATTGGAACAGGCTGCCCAAGGAGGTGGTAGAGTCACCATCCCTGGAGGTGTTGAAGAAGTCTGTAAATGTGGTGCTTCAGAATATAGTTTAGTGGTCACAGTAGTTCGGTTATGGTTGGACTTGATTATCTTTAAGGTGTTTTCCCACCGTAATGATTCTATGATTCTATTTCAAGCCACGAATATTGTTGTCTGTAAGTTGGTTTTAAATAGATTTTTTTAAAAATTAATTGCAAGAGCCCTTACTTCAATAAAAGAAAACAAGTGGAAAAGAAGCAAACTTGGGATTTTTTTTGATAGGGGAAAATATTGCCCAGATTATGAAAATATTCTAAGTTTATTATATAAAGGACATGAAATATGAAGTTAATCTTTGTAGATACGTAGCTCTGTATCATTTGCTGAATCAAGTCTCTTTCTGAGAAGCATACAGTACTTTTTTTTTTTTTTTTTAATTTTTCCTTGTAATCTGCTTTGAAAGGATGATTGCTGACAATTTTGCATGGTCTATGCATGAGTTTAGGTCTGTATAAAAAAACTGCCTACCAGTCTGTGTTTGGATTTTCCTGCATCTGCCAAAGTAGCCTTGTACCTTTTGAGCTGTCTTCTGGAGATAGCAAAGAGAAGGGTGGGCAACAGGAACTATTTCACATGTGTCATGTGTATCAAACCTGGCCTTTTCTCACTTTTGCCTGTCTTGCACTTAATTGCTTTGCTATTTATCTTTTCTTTGTTTCTGCAGTTCTACAGTTTTATTTTTAGTTTCTCACTGAGCTCAGTTATTTAGATCAGACATCAGTGAACCTATTATTTGTATTTTTCTGAGGGTCAAGGAATGCTGTGAGTCTGCCTACACTGGCTAAAATCTATTTATGTCCACAGAGTATCCTCCCATCTCATCCATGTCACGGCACCAAAATGTTCAGCTTTGGTAGTAGACAGATGGTCTGTATCAAAGATGGAGATCTGATGAGTTCCTTCTCTCTTTACTCTGCTAAAGGAAGGACAGTCTGCTATCAGACAATGTTACTCTTCAGCAGACCACACTAATTGGTCCTTACAGTTAAGCTCCCTGCCTCTGCACTTAGTGCTTTTACAGTGTGGTGAAGATTTTGCAAGTACACAATCAAGTGACACATTTGCATGGTGCTGTTAAGAGTTTGCAGTAGCACCCTTATCTCCTTAGTTTGCTTGTTAAAGTAACTTTTAAATAAAGATGTATCTCTAGAACCCTCACTTATATACAGCTGTAGTTTTCACCTTGTAAGAAAGTCTATTTGTCAGAAAATAAGAAAGGGCAAATGTTATCTTTTAGATTCTTTGATGTGTCAAATAAAACTCTGGTGAGTTTCTAAGAATCTAAGAAACAGATGCTCTAGTGTGGATCTTAACTATTTTACCAAGAGAACAGGAAAACTTTCTACAACTTGTCTTGAAGTCAAGGCTTGAAAAAACTCGTATGAGGTCAGAATACAAATTTAGTTGAAAGTCAGTTGAATTTGAGATTTTAAGTGTGTCTATTAATATGTTTAATAGAAATTATTAGAATGATTGAAGAAGTAGAGGAATAATAATCTCTGAAGCTTTCCCACCAATTTTGTTTTTTTATATCTTGATATTTTTATAACAGATTAACTTTTTTTTTTTACTAATGGTCCTAACACCCAGAATTGAAGATTAAGGCGTAGCTCAAGGATGAGATTTTTTTTTTTTTTTCATTATTGACTGTTCCCAGTCAAAATGAGTTGATGGAGGTAAATTACATTATATGGGTTGCTGGCCTTATAATGGTCTTTCTGTTATGCCTTCTGATAATAATTTAAAAAAAAAAAAAAGTAAATGGCATTTGAGTTGTGGAAAATTATAAAAGAAATGAATAATTTCAGTCTGTAAACAAGGGAAAAGAAGTGCACTTTGACTGGTAAAATAAATAGCATAGCATAGAATAGAATAGACCAGGTTGGAAGAGACCTTCAAGATCATTGCATCCAACCTATCAACCAATCCAACCCCCCTAAACAACTAAACCATGGCATCAAGCACCCCATCAAGTCTCCTCCTGAACACCTCCAATGATGGTGACTCCACCACCTCCCCGGGCAGGCCATTCCAATGGGCAATCACTCTCTCTGTGTAGAATTTCTTCCTAACAGCCAGCCTAAACCTCCCCTGGCGCAGCCTGAGACTGTGTCCTCTTGTTCTGGTGCTGGCTGCCTGGGAGAAGGGACACAAGAGAAGATCTGCAA
Organism: Picus viridis; assembly: GCA_033816785.1. Taxonomy (NCBI): domain Eukaryota; kingdom Metazoa; phylum Chordata; class Aves; order Piciformes; family Picidae; genus Picus; species Picus viridis. The sequence goes on from CM066576.1 coordinate 35,068,783, forward strand.
AGTTAAGTAGGCTTTTACTTTAAGATATTTGATAGAAGACATCCAGTCTACTGGAAGGCTACCAAAAGAAACCAACTTTTGACTTTGAAGGAGCCTGAAAAATGGACATCTGGAGGCTAACAGCTCAGCAGAAGTCTGTAGTCTTTTGTATCAAAATGCCGGTGGCACGGTTTTGGAAGCAGAGTTTTAAGGATGAATTTCCCACAACTGTCTACAAATTTTACCACTTCTGAAAACAATAGATGATGCTGGCTGTACTGGACCAGACTGCAGGGGTATGTCAGGGGCAATGTTCCCAAATATTCTCCAGATATTCTCCCCTCTCCCAGGTACTTGTAACAGAGATTTCCTCAGCCAACAGTAGTGTGTGGGGTTTTTTTAAACAACTATTACAAGACTTTAGTTTCCAGAATGTCTTTTCTTGCTTTAGAACCTGCATAATGCTTCATGTTTGCAGCATTCTGTCACATTCATTCACTGTTTTATTGCTTGTATGATGAAGAACCATGTGCCTTTGTATTCATTCTTTCCAGGTTCTTTTTCAGCCTTCCTGCTGTCTGTTACATTTGATTCTGATTCTTGCATGTGAAGACATGGTCAATGCTGCTACTTCATCACTTTCTCTAGGCCACTCAGATTACTCTCATCCTTCCTCACAGCTTTTAAAAATAATAGTTTTTATAGTTGGTATTGTAAAATATTATGTTTTGGGAGGGTTGTATACTTACTGGTTTCTGTGTGTGTGTTAGTGCTATGTGCTGAGTTCCTGAAGCCCTTAGTGGGGTTTGAAGACAAACCTACTGCAGTTGTGTGTTTTGAGAAGAGGATGGTGTTCATATCAACTTCAGTTTTAATTATTAGATTGCCAAAGGGTTGTGTAGAACTGCTTTTTCTTTGTTTTGCTTTGTCTTTTTTTACAACCTCTAGGTAGTACCTTTGAATTGCTCTTAGGGTTTAAGTTGCACCCAGGAAGCATTTAGTGTGGTGTTCTCCAGCATGAGCTTTACGTTCTTGGGAGAGACACCTGTCATCTAAATAGCATACACCCTTTTTTATTAATGCAGTGCTGCTGCTTACATGGTCAGATAACTTACTTTTCGAAGAGCAGTTTATTTACATCTCTTTCACATCATGCATGTGCTGCTTTACATCTACCTCAATGCAGTTTGCTTTACATTTGCCTTAATATTCAGGCTGTAAGAGAGGAGAGTTTCCCTGTTAATGCAGTTAGGACATGTCTCCTGGCATAGTAAACCCAAGAAGGCCAACAACATACTGGCCTGTATCAGGAAGAGTCTGGCTAGCAGGACCAGTGCAGTGATTGTCCCCATGTAGTCAGCACTGGTGAGGTCATACTTCGAAAACCGTGTGCAGTTTTGGGCCCCTCACTGCAAGAAGGGCATTGAGGTGCTGGAGCACATCCAAAGAAAGACAACAAAGCTGGTCAAGGGTCTGGAACACAAGTCTTATGAGGAGCAACTGAGGGAACTGGGATTGTTTATCCTGGAGAAAAGATAGCTCAGAGGACTTTGTTCTCTACAACTATCTGAAAGGAGGCTATAGAAGGTGGGGCATGGTCTCCTCCCTAGTAACAAGGGATAGAACACGAGGCCTCAAGTTGTTGCAAGGGAAGTTTAGATTGGATATTAGGAAACATTTCTTCACTGAAAAGTTTGTCAAGCACTGGAACAGGTTGCCCAGGGAAGCACTGAGTCATCTTCTCTGGAGGGATTTAAAAGACGTGTAGATGTGGTGCTAAAGGACACGGTTTAGTGGGGACCTGGTAGTGCTGGGTTAGCAGTTGGACTTTATGATCTCTTCCAACCAAAATGATTCTACAATTCTCTTCTAATAGTTACAGTTACTGCTCTGTGGGATGGGGTATTTCTAAGGAGTGGTGGAGACATACTGAAGCTTCTATTACTGGATAATCTGTCCTTTCAAAGCGGCATTGAATAACTTGCATGAGAACCTCTCTTAATAAATTACAGTTTAGTTAATAGTCATAGCAGAGAGGTCAGTGCCACATGTGTGTCTCTTTCTGACCTGTGTGCTTCATCCATGTCCTGCCTTGGCATGTTTAGATGGTGCTGATACAAACTTCACAACCTTCTCAGAATCACTCTCACTGTAGGTGACTCCATGTGGCTGGTTTTGTGGGAAAAAAACAACAAAACCAAAACCAAACCCCAACCAACCCAAAAAACAGCAGGTAACAAAACAGGATCAAACAGTGGCTTTTATAAAATCATAATGGACGATGATGGATTGTGGAAGGGTGGCAGGTACAACAAGAAAGGGGAAAAAAACACTGGGAAAAGCAATGCTAGCCTATGGTTCATGAAACAGATCTCAGAAGTTCTCGTGGTTGTCTTCCTGTGATGCTTTTTCTTTGATGACAGGTTGCCCTTGACAAAGACATAATGTATGTTTTAATAGAGAAACTTTTCCTTTCAGAATTTCCAGCAAATATTTTAAATATTTTTTTTTTCCCAAATGTGAATATAATTGATAAGGTGACCTGACCTGAGTTCACCAAAGCACTTAAGCATAGGCTGAAGAACTCTGGTAAACAAGTGGCTCACAGAGAAAGTTCTCTAGTGGTTGGATTTAAAAATCTGTTTTCTTTTCTATTGGTGTCTCATTTTCCTGCAAATTGCCCTCTTCCCTTTGCCTTCAACATAACCAGTACAAGAACTGGGTTTTGGGCTGGCTTTGCAGGGTTCAATTTGGAAGGACTTAGTGCCACTAAGCTGCAACACTCTGCCCTTTCCTTCTCAATTTGCTTTGTTTAGCACTTTGAAAATTGGTTATTGGGCCCTGAGGATATATATACATAGCCAGTTAATTTTGGGACACCCATGTTGTTAGAGCCCAGCTGATCTGTGCCACCTAGGTAGAACATTCTGTGTTCAACAAGGCATTTGAGCTCTCTCTTGGATTTTAGGATGTCATGCCTTGGTGACCAGATTGAGAGGATCTTCATTTGCCTTTCACAGTGAATTTATGGCCCTCAGCCAAATTAAGTTCACATACTCTCTTGATGCAATATGTGCATGGGTGTGGAAGCACAGATAGAACTTAGGGTTTTCCTGTAAGGGGGGAATAGAAAGTCTGTAGGGAATGGGACAATAATTTCGCCGTTATGAATGGGCCTAGGAAATGAGTTTTCAGTTTCACTAATATAAATTTTCTCTATGCCCACTCAATTTACTATCCACTATGCCTCTGGGCCTGCACAAAGAAGTGCTTCTGCACTTGTCTAGAGTGATTAAGATTCGTATAAATAGATGCTTTCTCTATGAAATGTATTTTGGCACTGTATTGACGTTGAAATATATTACTCTCTTAGCCTTTAACAGTCGAACAAATTTAAATAGAATGATGGTTCCTTTTTACAAGGTGATGAAATGAACATAATTGGGTTAATACCTTAATCCGGCAGCCTGGAATTAGATTACACATACCTGTACGCACAAAATTTGATTAGAGAAAATCAGATTTTCCATTCCACTCACTCCTTTTGTGACCTTTGGATGTTCCATCTCAGTGCCTAGAAGGAGCCAGTTCAGACCAGCCAGTCCAGATCTGGTGGTGTCATTCATTTGTCCCCTCAATTGCTTTTTGTCTGTCCTGTTTTTTCACTGTGGAAGAACATTTGTTTTTCCTTAATATTCCTGAATAAATTTCCTGTAGAAATGGCAGAAATGTGAGGAGGGTTTTCAGACTGTTTTTCCAGGTGACTCTCTACTATTTCCTGGCAGAAAAAACCAAAAGTGACTGAGATGACCGAGTGGTTAGTTTGTGGACTTCCTTTCTTATCAGTCTTAGTGGTTGTTTTGTTTATTAAAAAAATAAAATTTAATTTATTCTTTATTATAGTTTATTTTGAGGTGTTTGGTTTGCAAGTTTTGTGTGTTTTGGTTTGGTGGTTTTGTTGTTGTTTGGGTTTTGGTTGTGTTTGTTTGGTTTTGGTTGTGTGTGTTTGGTTTTGGTTTTCTAAAAAAATAAAATAAATCAGTTTTCTGTTGCAAATAACACCCTAGTGGGTCTGGTAGTAAAAGCTTGTCCAGTCACTGAGAGCAGCAGCTTCTGTCACTGCTGCTTCCAGACCTACTCCTGGACATAGTAAAATTACTTGCACTGCTTCCTTGCCTGACAGGAGGCTGCATTAGCATCACTCTCTGCTTTATATGAGTCCAGTGACAGAAAATAGGAAATAAGATAACAAAGCACAGCTTGTTGAGTTTGTACATGGACTTGTAAGCAATGGTCATTGTTTAAATAGTTTGTACCACTAATCATTGCTGATACGCATGTGACTAGTTTTCCAGTCTGGGGTGGATTGTGATTTAGAGATGATTCTTTTGTTCTGAGTGTCCAGGTTCCACAATAAATACTAGATAGTTGGTTGACTAGGAAAAAAAAAGTAACCTGGCTTGGTCTGTCGTATCAGAGCCTCTTCCTGCTCTTTTGAAACTTATACTGAAGGTAGACCTTGGGACAGGTCCAAAAGCTAATGTTTTAGTGCATCCTTTGAGCTCTGCTGCTGTTAGATAGAAACATAGAATTGTGCTCTCAACCCTTCAACAGCTTTGTTTCCTTTCTTTGGACACACTCCAGGACCTCAATGTCTTTCTTGTAGTGAGGGGCCCAAAACTGAATGCAGTATTCAAGGTGTGGCCTTACCAGTGCTGAGTACAGGGGCATAATAACTTCCCGTGAAACTGCAAGCAGCAGAGTGACCATCTGAGAACAGCAGTTTTCTCCACACTGAGATGGGTTCTTGTCTGCTCTTTCAGAAAACAAGAAGTCAGACCGCTCTCATAAGACATATTTGAATTACATTTCCATCTGAGGGGAACAAATTATTTTCCTGTAGCTTCATCACAGTGAATTTGAATCACATGCAGTCCGATAGAGATGTGAGATATCTGCTTTCAAAAGAATAAAATCTTATAAACATAAAGAGGCCTTTTAGGAGACTTCTAGAACTCCTCCACAAAAATGCAAGAGTCAGGTTCTTCCCAGGGGAAAGGAGTTTGCTTGATCAATTCTATTTTGTTTGTTGCAGAGCACTGGCTATACTGTGTCCACCTAAACCTTGTCTCTCACACACTCTCCCCCACTTCACTCTTATTCTAATGTTTATTCTGGTTTTGACAGATTAGGAGTCTTTGTTCATTTGTGTGGCATTATGTTGATGTGCTTCCACCACATGCTGCTTTGTGTCTGCTCCTTTTCTCTCTTAAAATATTAAAATACTGCCCTGGGACCACCAGGTTACATTTGTGACATGTGCTTACGATAAGGCATATTAAATGAATCCTAATTAATTTATTGCCCCTTCAGGTTGAAACACTTAGATACAACTAATTTAAATGTTGACAGCAGTTTAAAAGCTTAAATACCAATTGCTGTTCTAGGAAAAAAGTTGTATTAAATTAATCACTTAAAATTCAAATTGGATGTACTCAAGTTTAGCAATTCAGTAGACTGTTTAAATAGAGCATCAATTTAATAGATTGGGAAGCCTCTAATGTTCAAATGAAAAAATTAAGGCATCAATGCTCATTATTTAGGCTTTAAAGGATAAAATAATGTGAAAGATGAAGGTGGGCAAAAGTTACTTTTTTCTAGGACATACTCTTCAGCGCTTTCTTTTAAAGTGTGGAGGTGCAGTAGCACTTCCCCTACGTGATGACTTATGCTGTATTTTCAGTGATGTGTGCTTGGATGTGTCACCGTGGCAAGTGTCATTCAGGTGCTATGTGAAGCTGACTCCTGCACCCTGGCATGCACACAGGGAAGTTTACATGAAAGGTTCAGCCTGTGTCGTAGTTTGGGTGAACTGTTTCTTTCTATTCCAGTTCTGTTTCTGGCTGTATGTCAGTTTGCAGCAAATTTATTCAGTAAAATCAGTGACAGCAAAATGCTGTGGCATTTTGTGCTCGCTTCTGGGTTTATTTTTTAGTTTGCTTTTTCTTATTGTCTGTTGCTGTGAAAACTTTGTACCTGCATATGTGCTGTCATAAACCAGATTTGCAATAATTTCAACCTTGGAAGTTTAGTCCAATTTTGAGTAAATAATTTTATTGCGCTTGTTAACAGATAGTGTGTATATCAGTGTTGCATTACCAAATTACATGGTGATCTAGTTGGGCATGTCCTTGCTTACTGCAGGGGGAGTGGTCTTACTGCAGGGGGAGTGGTTTAAATGACCCTTAAAGGTACCTTCCAACTGAGTGCATTGTGATTCTATATGTCTGTCACTGTAACACCTACAAGGGAACACAGGTGAAATTACTCTCAGAATTTCAGACCTCTTTAAATTCCTTCTCCTGTAGAGGTTCGTATTGCTGATATTGTGCCTTTCTATGTAAACATAAGTTGACATGTAGGTGCCCCCTTTTAAAAATTGCTCCTTGTCATGGTCTGTTGACCAATGCATGATTGCAGCTGAAAAACATGAACCAAATGTTAACTTGTATAAAGGCATGGGCTGCAAGTGTGTGCAGGAGATACTGTAATGATGATTAATTGCCTGCTTGCACTTTAGATGCTTCTAGATGTATTTCCTCAGAGAAGATTGTCACAGAAATGTAAATGATCCCCATTTAGGCAAGGAAACTAATTGAGGGACACAGAAATAATATTTTATACAGAAAGACTGAGAAGGTTCTTTTCCCCGTAGAGGAAGGTGTAGAAAACATTGAATAATTGTTATATACAACAGCATGGAGGTGAGAACTTGGTTTGTGGTGCACAGGTGGGAGAAGTTTAATGAAACTGAGCAAGCTACAGAAGGATATAGCTGCTACTTAAAAAAAAAAATCTTCATGTTTGATTAGTTACAGCTCTAAAACACTAGACCAAGGCTTTAAAGGAAGTGAAAAAACAACCCACAAAAACCCAACCAACCAGCCAAAAAAATTTGAGGGGAGGTTCTGGGACCTTTGTAGGGTCAATAGTTACACGTGAAGGGAAAAGTTTCTCAAGTTACTTGGTGTTCAGTTAAATTAATGACACCAGGTTTCCTCTGGATACGTGGCCTTTGTCACTTGAATATGCCTGATGAATTAACAGCAGCCTCATTCTTTCTCCTCCCCTGGACTGTGCAGGAGTCCCTTACCTCTGATGGGTCAAAAGGCTTTAAGACTTTGGCTTGAGTTAGGTCGTGATTTGGTTGATTGGCCTGTAAGTGTGACGTGATTGATTGGCTGAGTGCTGCCAAAGAGGATGACTGGCTGCAGGTTACAGCTTGTCATTCCTTCAGCAGATGTATGAATTTAGGTGTTTCTGTATGTGTGGCAACTGACTTTCATGATGCTCTGGGAATATAACTATCTTTTAGACTTTAGCGCCTTTTCATTTCAGTTTTGATGAAGTTTATTAAAAGATTCAAAAGAAATGTTGGTGGTGGAAGAAGGGAAACTGTCATGGCCCAGGCAGTCATATTAAGCCTTCTTGCTTTGTGAAGCTGGACCTAAATGAGAAAACCTGGGGTTTGGAAGTAATTTAAATGACTCTGTCAGTGGTTATATTCACAATGTGGAGAAAAAGTTTATCTTTAAGCATACTATTATCCCATAACTGTGTCCATCTGGATTTCTGGTCTCTTCCTGGGAAAAAACTGATATTGGCCACAGTTGGTGAAATGACACCGAAGACACTGAATCACTGAAATGATCTTGTCTGGCAATTCCTAGACTGCGAAGTCATTCATCTAGCACTTTGCCCTAGTTATCCTGATTAATACAGCTTACAAATTTTCCTAAGTAATTTTGTTGTATATGTTGACAGTTCATTTTCTTTGTGGTCAGGACATTTTTATTCCTTCCATAGAATGCTAACACGTACATTTTAGACCAAAAACCTCTTGCATCTGAGAGCAGGAATGCTTTGTGATGGGATGAGAAAGTGCTACCTTCCTTCTTAAACATGCCTGAAGAGCAAATTGGACCAGCAGCTACTGCAGCCTGAATGTAACATATGTTCTGTGTTGATCCAGCTCTCTACCCTTATGAAAAAAGGGGGGGACTAAAAAAGATGCTGACAGGCCAGCATAGTTTTTGTGGTGTGTGATATGTGCCAAATTTCTAGTGATCCAACAAAGCCATCTGCTTGCACATTTATCAAAGGTCAGTACTTATGAATTCTAGCAGCACAGCTGAATTGATTCACTGACATGAAGGTAATTATCAGCTTGGGTCAGAGTCAGGATGAAGGTATAGCAGCAAAAAATTCTATATTTTGATGTCAATCTTAATACCATCTAAACCATATTAAACTGAACTGCTTTTAAATGCTATATTTTTTTCAGGGTATATGGACTTAGGTGTCCACAAACCCACTGAACTTCTGAGAGAAAATAATTGACTTCTAAGGAACATCTGTATAAGCTTTTTAAACAAAATTCCTAGGAATTGAACTAAAAAGTTGGAAAACTGCAAACACTATTTTGAAAAGGGAAGGACCTGGTAGATGTCTTTCTGACACAAAACCCAATAAAGCATCTTAGATTAGGTTCTTAATTTTAATGCTTCCAAGTGTTAAAAATTCCCAAAATTATGCATTCAATATAAATTGTATAATTTTTTTTTTTTCTGTTAAAAATTGATACAATTAATTTTTAAGAAACAGTATTTTTTTCCGTTTAATTTTCATTAGCTCCTCATAAAAAAGCAGTAGAATCATAGTACAGTATCACAGTACATTAGAGGTTGGAAGGGACCTTCAGAGATCATCAGGTCCAACCAATCAGGATTTGCTCTTCTGGTTTGCACATTTGTCTCTAGTTAGTCTAGAATTTGAAGCACTCTTGGTATGCACATTTTAAAATAGGAGGTTATATGAGTTAGAAGCATCTCAGCCACATGACAACCTTTTCTTATAAACAGAGTAGTTCTGCCTTCAGAATGAAACATGTTTTAAGACTGAATACATTGTCATGATCTACTGAAAGGCTGAACCTAGAGGATCAGGAGTTCCTTGATATTATATATATATATAAATATATATTCCATGATATTATTCCATGATATAACTTGATAGTAAGAGGTAAAGAATATTTTCATTGCATTTCGTGCCAGCCCAACAGATTGAAACCAAGACCATCTGAACCTGGTCTCTGGGCATTTACCAGTAGTAATGTGAAGTAATAACATGGAATTCCCATCTTACAGATCACAGAATCTATCCGGTTGGAAGAGACCTCAAAGGTCATCCAGTCCCACTCTTGACCCAGCACTGAAGGGTCATCACTAAACCATGTGCCTAAGTGCCAGGTCCACATGGCACTTGAACACTGTCAGGGATGGAGGCTCCACCACTGCCTTGGGCAGACCATTCCAATGTATGAGAAACCTTTCAGTGAAGAAACATTTCCTAATATCCACCCTAAACCTCCCCTGGTGGAACTTGTAACGATTTCCTCTAGTCCTGTTGCTTTCCACCAAGCATAAGAGGCTGCCCCCTCCTCATTCCAACTTCACTTCAGGTAGGTGAGCACTGTGGTCTCCCCTCCTCTTCTCCATACTGAATAACCCCAGTTTTCACAGACACTCCTCACAGACCATGTACTTCTGGCCCTTCATAATCCTCATTGCCCTTCTCCAGACACACTCCAGCACATCAATATCCTTCCTATAGTGAGGGGCCCAATGATGATGAATGAAAGGAAGCAAGTTTGACCTACTGGACATAATGTAAAGGTGAAAGGCAGTATAACTAGATTAGTGTCTTGTATTCTTTACTCAGAGAATCTCCTGTATCAGTTTGCCCCATGAAACCTCAGTTAAGTGCTTTGTAGAAGTTGCTTTCCCTTTAATGCAGTGTTTTTCTAGGTGTCTTCAAGGAATAATGCCTAAAATCCATTAATTTACTCTTGAGCTTGAGTTACTATGATATGTCCCACATCTGCTTCTTCAGGAGTGAGGAAGGGAGAGATTTGCTGACTTACTAATCTTTACTGTAATTCTTAAAGCCAGAAAGGAAAGATTTTTTTTTTTCTATATTGCCCTTCATCATTATCCTTTGAAGAGAAAGCTTATATCGTCTTGAAATTCATGAAAGGCTATCCCAACTTGAACTCTCTGAAGAACAGCCTTTGCAAAGTCAGCAACATCCAGATTCCTCCCTTTCTACAAGAAAAGATTCAGAGGTGTTAATTACTTCTATTTCTTTCTTTTTCTTCTGATTTGCTTTTAAAAAATGTTAAATCTGTTGCTGAGGTTCTTGTTTCCTCAGCAGATTCTGACGTTTACTATGGAAACACACCTCCTCTTGCAACTAAGTCAAACCCAGGAATATTTTGAAAGACAAACACTTTGCAGATCACCCATTTTTGTCCTTTACATTGTGAAAGACTACCCATCTCGCTCTTCAAAGTTTTCTTTTTGGCACAGAATTTGCAGGCTGGCAAAGCTCATTTGAAATACTTTAATTACCCTTTACAGTTTGGAAGATATGTCTGCGTAAAACTCCATCAGTCAGAACTGAGTGGAAGTTTTGCTGTTGACTTCAGCAAGATCAGGATTGCATCCATTATGTTTTAACACTGTTAAGTGAAAAAACAGAAACTCTTCCTCTCACTGACTGTTAGTTGTGGAAGTGCACTGGAATTATTGCTATCATTTTAATGGCCCAGTGAATCAAAATGGTTCAAGTTGTGAGGGCAGTCAGAGATACTGCCACAGCATCTGACACACTAGGGAATAACCATTCCTTTCACTGGTTTTCAGCATTTTTTTCTTCCTTCCATATAGTTCACTGTCTACTGCTTTTGGGGGAAGAGAGAGGGGACATGAAGGGGAAAGAAGCAAACCTGCGCTGCAGAGTTAAAACTCAGTCATGATCAGTTTTTGGATCTAGAGGGTAACCATTAAGCCATGGTTGAATACATCACCGTAAAATAGCTATTAAGTGGGTTTGCTTCTTAGCTTTTCCCTTTTCTCCATAAAATTTCTGCTTGATTGGCTAGGATTCAGTGAAACCTCTCATTAGGGCACCACGGTTCATTAGAACTTAAAGAGGCATCACTGAAAATTGAATTGACTTGTGGCTGTGATTCTCTAGCTGCTGTGATTAGTGATCATCTGACATTATGACATGTCCTTTGCATGCCTGAGTCTTTCTAAACCCTGTATGATTTGTTAAGGAGTTAATTTGTTTAATAGTTAAACTCTGAATTGCAGAATTGCCAGATAAATTCTTTGTACAATGGAAAAAAAAAAAGTCAATGTCCTTTCATTCTGGAGTATTTTTCAGAAATTACTCTGATATCTGTGCAAAAAACTAGTTTTCACACTTCATTATTTTTTTGATTTGACAGATGAGACTCTGGCAATTCCTTAGACTCGCTACTGCTGTTAGCTTGACTGGTAGTCAAAGAGGAACAAATGCCATCACAAAAAATCAGTCTAATTTTTTCCTCCCTTATCCTCCAATACATAGAATAAGAAAGCCTGTTATTAAAATCAGAGTTAGAGTCATTTTTGTTGGGGCACCAAGTATGATTCTGCATGTGTAATAAATTGACAGTAGAGTAAGCCTGTCCTGATTTGAGTGAAGTAAAAATACCTAGAAAGGGGTGGTATCTAATGTAAGAAACTAATAGCTGAATTGGTGAAAACAGCAACAACAGAAATATTTTGGTATGTGCAGGCACTGAAAAGCCTATCTGCCTCCCTGAGAGGACAATTATACCTATAAACATGGGTTGCTGGTGAAACATTGAGGGGAGACCATGACATATGAAATGATGGTGCAGATAATAATCGACCTTTGCTCTGGAGTGATGATGATGTGACTATATTTGACCTAGGAATTGGTTCCTTTTTGCCCTCCAGCCAAAAATCTGACATTTTACAAAGTTATTGCTCCTTCAAATGGCAGTGTCAGGGTTTTTTTGATCAGAGAGAAAAATGTTCCTCCAAGGAACAAGGGCTTCTCTTCCTTACATTGGAGATGTAGGGGACCTCTGCAAAAGAACAGTGGAAGTGAAACATGGGATGGCTCTTCCTGGGAGAGGGGAGGAATCTCTTTTGTCTTTTCATGTGGGATCAGGCTGAATGTGCTGGTCTTGGGCTTGACTCGAATGCTACTGTAGTAGGCATAATGAAGGCAATCATGCCACACAGTGTCCAGCCTGGCTAAGGCATCAATAGCTCAATACTACATTTCACAATCCTCTGCTAGTCACTAGACCTTGTCCTGCCCTATTGGTAAATTCTTGGCTGTAATGCCATAGGCAATGACTGGCTTTTCCCCTTTGATATTAAAAGTAATATTAATTCGTTTATTTTGGGGCTTTGTGCATATAGTATTCTGTTAATTGCCAAGAAATTTAAGGGCAATACATAGCTGTAGTTGAACTGGGGAGTGAAGTTTTGAGTGTGATGAACTGGTTCAAGGAGTGCTTGCAAGCCTCTGTTGTGAATATCAATATTGTTTAAATTCACTGTTATCAAGCCTTAGAAAGAATATTGTACCATTATTGTTGGTATCATATAAACTTGGGTTTATCTCAAATAATAGAGAGCAAAAAGCAATGGTAATCTCCATTTTAATCTGTGTACTCTGCAAAATGAAACATGGCAAATTACAGGGTTTTGTCTCTGGAGCAAGAGCACACTGGTACAATGACATATATTTAATCAGAAGCAATATATTTAATAAGAAGGAATTATGTGACAGAAAAATGGCACTAAATGACGGGACCTGCTTAGAGATATCAAGACACAAAATTTATGCTTTCTATTCCATTTCTATGAAATGAGCATTTAAAGGTCAGGTAGAAAGGCTAGTATTTGCATTTAAATGGAGATATTTTAAGTTGAAATGGTGATTGCAGACCTCTGTCCTGACTCAAGTGGATTTCTGTTTTGTTTTTAGGACTTGGAATGAGGCATTAAAAAAAAAGTGAAAATACTCTAAATCAGTCAAATGCTAAAGCTAGCTCTCTGGCTCTACTCTATTGCCACCTGTTTTGATATATGTGGTCTTTCAGAAACAATCGTATGCTTTGAGTAGTTTAAAGCAGAAATTTGTCCTTTAAAGCATAGCCACCATAGAGTCTTCCACAGGTGAATAATATACAAATTGAAGGAATCTGACTAATAAAATACTACAGGTAACTGCAAACCCATACGTTTACGATCTCTATTCTCTCAGAGGACACATTTCTTATTATGTGTCTGAGACCCCCAAGAAGTTTATGCTGTTTGATTGCCTATGGTTCAGCACAGCATTTATCTGTTAAAAGTTGTAATGTATTAATTGTGTCATACATAAGCTGAAGTTCCAGCTTTGGAACGACACAAAAGTGTCGCAAGGATGCAGGTTTGGTTGGAAGCACATTTTTCTTTCTGCCAGTGCTGGTAGGTGGGATATTGGTGAACTTTAGCTGGGTACCTCCAGACTCAGCTCCCTGTAGAGCAAGCAATGCTTGAATTTCACTGGGTTGAGAGCTGAGGCTTGTTTCTCACGTTCATTTGCGTTGAGTGGAAATATTAAAAAATGCATCAAAGATTGCTTTTCCCATTCTCCTCTTAATCTGTGATGGGTATAAGCTAGATGAAAGATGATATGACTTCTTTGCTGGTTCCACCTTGGGCCAGGCATTGTTAATACAGAAGTCATGATCCTGGGATTCAGATTTGTTCTTTCTACAGTGCTGACACCCATTCTGCTGCTAGCACTTCAGTTAAAACTTGAAGAAACTTGTTTGTGCACAAAGTTCTTGAGGGAATTTTTACTTGGTGTCACACTGCCTGCAATTGTATATGGAAAAAAATAATCAAACATGTTACCTTCTGAGAACTGCCTCTCAGATGTCACCTGCATCATCTTCTGAGCTGTCAAGATTGGCAGCAAAATACTCACTTATTTGTTAAAGAACTTTCTCACTACAGGGGTCCGCTGCACTGGAAATAGCATACAGTAGATGGGAGATATGCATATAAAACCCACAGCCTGAAAGACACTAAACAGATACTAATATTTTAAGAGAAACCTGCTACACTTAAAACTTTGATAAGTCACTATGAAATATATTATGCTATGGATGATCTCTGTAATTAGATAACATTCATCCTGCCCATATATTTACTCTCTTAATATACAGGCTACATATTTTAAATTTGCTAAACAGGGAGTTGGAGTAGTTTCAAGAATTTCACTGATGACATTTTCCTGAAAATTTGTAGCCTTAAAACCAGATGGCTGTGGCCTGTTTTTATCATTCCGAGATATAAAATACTCATATAAGCCATGAGCTTATAGCCGTGAGTTACCTGGCCATACTGGTACATGAATGTAGTTCAGAAGACTAGAAGAAAAATAAAACACAGCAGAAGGAGTTTTTATTGCCCCTTGGTAATGATAATGTCTTAAGACTTATTGGTAATAAAATGTTCCACTAGAAATATGAGTTTTTAATTGATCCCACCCTTCTAATAAATCATGTCCAGTCCCACAGATTCCTGTTCCCACAGTCTTCAGCAAGGGTGAAAGGTCAGCTGTCTTTGCAACTGCTCACTTCCCAAAGAGAGAAATCCTTCTTTGCTCAGTCCTCAGGAAGGAGCTAAACAAGATATTGAATTTCTAGTTTTGTCTATGCTGCCTTGTGAGTGACTTCCAAAGCTGCCAGGGTGACTTGTGTTTTTTCTGAAAACACTGCATTGCGGTACAACTTGGTCTGGTGGTACTGAGGTGTCAATACATTTGTTCAGCCAGAAACAGGCTTTGTTTTTTGAACATGACTTTTTGAGTCTTGCTGCTCTGGAAGGGAGTATTTTTCTCCTCATGTTGTTTCTTATTAATTCTACTTATTAGCTATGGCTAACATTGGTCATCTCTTCAGTTTCTGCAGTCAGTTTTGCAACAAGAACCCCATCTCATGATGTACCTTTTCTTTCCTTATTAATGCTGAGAGATGCCAGTGCTCATGGATGAGCAGTCAAGTAAAAGAAAGTTCTCAACTTCCTGCAGTTGCATTCCCTAGTGACAGAATTCTGCCTAAAGAGATGTTGTCTGAGTGCTGGTGTGTTCCGGTTTTGCTTTTAAAGAAACAGTTTAAAAGAAGGCAATTTACTTTGCATCTGTTGACCATTGCATCTGTATGTAAATAAATAATTGGCTTTTCAGTTGTAAAAGGGGTCAATCAGCAGAAGAAACCTAAAATATTTTTATAAATCTATTTGGTCTCTTGACCTTTATTTAATTGAAGATTTGTCATGTATTTTGATACTTGTTGATGTGGCTTTTGGGATAATATTAAAAAGGTACATGTTTTTGATGGTAAACACATCATTGTCCTAGCAACTGAAGCCAGCATAAATGTCCTTACATGAACAAGACTGACTCTGAATAACAATTTAAATTAGTTCCACTTTTCTCAAGTTTAGAGCATCAAACACTTACTTTCAACCTTGGACTGAAACATTATGAGCAGTTTTTTCCCCTGTGTTCTGGATATTACTGTGTTTGTAAGCCAACATCTTTACCTCACTTGTGACAGGAGTTTACACCATTCTTACTAAACAAGATGTGCTCATCTATGTAAAAATCTCTGTCTACTACAACTATAAGTACATATTTCACTGTCAGGAAGTAACAACACATTCTGTCTTAGCTGGGGAAGATGAGACTATTTAAAACACAAGATTATTAGTATAGATGTTTCTAAATTCAGGGCTCATTAATCAATTTTACAATCAGAGCAGCAAAAATACGAAGTGTGTCATCTGGAGATGTGATTATTTCCATCAACAGCAGCAGTTTAAAAATGTGACTTGTATAACTAAGGTAATAAGTAGGAAGTTAAAAAAAATAAATCAAAATTCCCTAAAGACCATAACATTTTAAATGGTAGGTTATATAACAAGCAGGAAGCAGCCAGGAAAACTTACGGTTCTTGCTTTTTGCAGAGTGAAGGGTGAACTTTTGACATGCTGACTTAGATGCTTCATCTGATTTCACCTAGCTTGAGATATGCCAGCATCATATCTTGTGACACTCTGTCAGGACCCAGTTACTTCTTTACAGGGATAGCCAACTTCATGAGCTGGAGGAATCCTTCCCTTCAGCCAATCCCATTTTTTACAGGCAACACTGGCATTTTTGCGTTTCTGCTGGGGACATTTGCATGGAGAAGAAAATAAATGGAGTAATAAAAGGGAGAAGAAAATGAAATGAGAAAAGATAAAAGGTGGCTTTAAGAGAAGGGAGAGGCAGCTAGGAATTACTTATGTTTTCTCCAGTCTACTTTTAATAATGTGGAGACCACATTACTGAAAAGATGAGAAGCTCCTGTGTTAACCTGTGGACAGAAGAAATAGTAGAGTACGTGTGCAGTGCTGTGAACCTGCTCTGGCTGCTTCATTTTGATTTCCCTAGCGCTAATAATGTTGAAAACAGCAATAAAATGGACTGTCTGCTAACACATCTTCTTAAATGCTCACAGTTTAAATGTGCATTGAACAGGTCTGATTGTATGTCTGGGCACTGAGAGGTCCTGCATTGTTAAGCATGGGGCAGATGGCATTTCTGGACTCCATAATGCACCAGAGATTTTAAAAGGCTTTCAAGGGAACAGTAGGAAGTTGGCATTTCTGAGAGCCCCTGTAGTCCAGAAGGGACCAAGAACCTTATATTTTAATGAACACAGCCTAAAAAAACCACAACAGTACTGTAAGAGATGAGTTGTATTTTCTTGATATTGTATGAAAACACCAAAGGAGGGAAGGAGATTCTCGCTTAGTTTTATCATCAGAAACAGTTTTCTGTCTGTCAGCCATAGCTCCTCAGCCTTCATTTTGAGAGCTGCCCGAGGCCTGAGATTCTGTTTTCTGGGAAATGACTCTCCATCATGCACCATATAAAAATATATTTTTGGATATACTTTAAGAAGTGTTTAAAACAAGTGATGATTTGTTTCTTTAAGTGGTCTTTTGGAAAACAGATGAAGTTCAAATTGTACCATCAAATTGTACTACACCGAAGTTGGTCTGCGTGCTTGTCTATATAATGATGAACAATTTCATCATTTTCTTTTTAGTGATGTTTGAAAATTACAAATACAGCAAAACATAATACATGTCACAGTACATGATAGTGGCAGCCTACTGAGAAGAGAATCATGATGCGTTCAAGAGTGTTTGTTGCGCTTTTGGACCTGTAACTTGAAGATATGACACTAGGTATATGCCCATTAAAAACTTCATCAAATACACGGCAAACAGTTCTTTAGTACTTGAAGTATGAACGATGTGCAGTCACTTTTGGAACTGCAAACATCATACAGCTCATATTTGCTCAGATCTATGTTTCCTCTTGGTACCTCTGTATGGACAGGATTTTCAGTCAGTAGTGGTGTGCCCCAGGGATCAGTGCTGGGCCCCATGATCTTCAACATCTTTATTGATCATCTGGATGAGGGCATTGAGTCAATCATCAGTAAATTTGTGGACCACACCAAGCTGGGGGCAGGAGTTGAACTGCTGGAGGGTAGAGAGGCTTTGCAGAGGGACCTCGACAGGCTGGACAGAGGGGCAGAATCCAACGGCATGAGATTTAACACATCTAAGTGCCGGGTTCTGCACATTGGCCACAGCAACCCCATGCAGTGCTACAGGCTGGGGTCGGAGTGGCTGGAGAGTGGCCGGGCGGAGAGGGACCTGAGGGTGCTGGTCGATGGTAGGCTGAATGTGAGCCTGCAGTGTGCCCAGGCAGCCAGGAGGGCCAATGGCATCCTGGCCTGCATCAGGAACAGTGTGGCCAGCAGGAGCAGGGAGGTCATTCTGCCCCTGCGCACTGCAGTGTCCAGTTATGGGCCCCTCAGTTTAGGAAGGATGTTGACTTGCTGGAACATGTCCAGAGAAGGGCAATGAAGTTGGTGAGGAGTTTGGAACACAAGCCCTATGAGGAGGGGCTGAGGGAGCTGGGGTGGCTTAGCCTGGAGAAGAGGAGACTCAGGGGTGACCTTATTGCTCTCTACAAATACCTGAAGGGAGGTTGTGGACAGGTGGTGGTTGGTCTCTTCTCCCAGGCAACCAACACCAGAACAAGAGGACACAGTCTCAGGCTGCGCCAGGGCAGGTTTAGGCTGGAGGTTAGGAAGAAGTTCTACACAGAGTGGTTGCCCATTGGAATGGGCTGCCCGAGGAGGTGGTGGAGTCACCATCACTGGAGGTGTTCAGGAGGAGACTTGATAGGGTGCTTGGTTGCATGGTTTAGTTGATTAGGTGCTGTTGGATGATAGGTTAAACACGGTGATCTTGAAGGTCTCTTCCAACCTGGTTTATTCTATTCATGGAAGAGTACTCATGCACCGTCAGAATAAACCACTGCCAAAACAAGCCCTCTACTGATCTGAAGAAGTTCTAGCTGAGTATTCATCTTTATTGCCTTGTATTTCCAGTTCTTTTTAAGATGCAGTTTAAAAAAAAAAAAAAAAAAAAAGTAAACAAAGCTTAACAATTAAAAGGCAGATGTACAAAAATGTGTAATGATGGTTTGATGGTTTAAGGTGGCAACTTCCCACTATATCATGTCTTCGTTGTGTGATGTCAAGAGCCATTTGTTAAAATTTTCTTACTGTGAATGGAAGTCTGGGAAGTCTGAAGTCTCCTTTTCACTCTGTGTTCAGCTTTTAAGAAAATCTACGTGATAGTATGAGGATTCTAGCTTGGTTTGACAGATAAATGGAAATTTAAAGTTGTCTTTTCTGTCCTTTTTATGTTCCTTTTTTGCCAATGAAAATATTGCCGCATGGAGATTGTCAGTCATCAAATAGCACTACGATAGGTTTCCTCATGAGTTTTGGCTGTCAGCAGTGTGTATGTAGCATAACACAGACTGGTTTCAAATCCCTTGATACTCACGCATTACTTGGTAGAAGAATGGGTCGTGATCTCTCCTCCCTTAGTTTTAAGTAATGTTTTTTTCCAGTATGTGCTAGATCTTTGTAGATTTCCTTTTATATTTTATTTTACAATGCAAGATCCTGATGTGTTCACGTGCTGAGCACTATTTTCTGAAGCATGGCATAAATAGTGATTTAGGAGCAGCTAAGTTGGAGTGAAGGTATAAGCATACAGTGAGCAATTAATGTTTAAATGTCATTAAAATGTTTAATATCATCAGAAACTTTCTTATAACCCTTTTTGCATGGATGTGCAAGAAGAATGACACACACTGAAGAGTAGATTTAATTAGATGTCAGCTTTGTTCAACTAATTTGTTTAGAGATGTATCTGGCAAAAAGTTGCATAACGCACTGTAGGTTCCTGACAATTCTAGCAGGGCGCCTTCATTTGCTCTCTCTTCCTGATCTGACTTCTGCCTGTGATCAGTCTCATCCCTGTAACAGGCATTAGATCCCAACCAGAGTCTTTAACTTACGTAATCTTCACCTTTCAACTGTTTGCAAGGAACCAGACTTCCATGGAAAAGATATTTGCCCTGGACATCTGCCACTTGCTAATTGATTTAGTTTAAGCAGCAATATCCTGATTTGCCTGGATAGATAACTGAAAGCAGCAGTAGTGCTGGTGAGGAAAGGAATTTGAATATGCAAGAGAGAACCGTTCCCTATCCTGACATGCCTATCAAGTGTAATGAAATTGTATCTTGTTGTGAGCCTGTGGCTACAAAAGTGGGTTGCACTGTCAAAAATACACATGTACCATATACCCTGTCAGCTAGGACAGATGATGCCCTGCCTTATGCAGACCTGTTTCAAAACCAAGTAACTTAAAGAAGACCTGAGGACATGAACCGTGAACCAGAGAAGGTCTGTGACCTCTTTCATCCTGCCTGACCAGCAAGTGCTGCCCTGTCTCTGAGGCTGGGCTAATTATGCGTTCTCATTTCAGCACTGTATTGTGTTAAATGTTGTTTTAATTAAAAATAAATAGCTGAAAGAACTCCTTAGAAGTGGTATCCCAGGAACAGAACACTTCAGGGTGTTTTGCTAAAGTTAGGCTTGTTTTCATCAGTTTTGCTGGAGGACCTGGAGGATAGTTGTCAATTCTGTGACCTCAGCTATATATGTTAAAGCTAAAGGAATAGTTAAAAGGTTACAGCTGAAACTGACCTTAAACTCGTTTGATGTTCAAATCTTTAATGCGTTGACAGGTCCTCTCAAGTGAAGGTCTCTGCTTCAGTCTCAGTAGTTTTCCACTTCTGTGCAATGCTCACCTGCCTCATGAAAATACTATATTCGAAGTGGAAATCAGGCAGCTGTTGACTTTCAGCTTCTGGATAAGTCAAACTGTGTTCCCCTAAATAGTCTGTTGATCCATTTCCCAGCAAATACGCCAGCAGTGTGCCCAGGTGGTCAAAAAGGCCAATGGCATCCTGGCCTACATCAAGAATATTGTGGCCAGTAGGAGCAGGGAAGTAATTGTGCCCCTGTACTCAGCACTGGTTAGGTCACACCTTAAGTCCTGTGTCCAGTTCTGGGCCCCTCAATGTATGAAGGACATTGAGACTCTTGAACATGTCCAGAGAAGGGCAACAAGGCAGGTGAGAGGCCCTGAGCACAAGCCCTATGAGGAGAGGCTGAGGGAGCTGGGGCTGAAGGAGCTGGGATTGTTTAGCCTGAAGAAGACGAGGCTCAGGGGAGACCATATTGCTCTCTACAACTGCCTGAAGGGAGGTTGTAGCCAAGAGGGGCTTGGTCTCTTCTCCCCGGCAACGAGCTCCAGAACAAGAGGACACAGTCTCAAGCTGCACCAGGGCAAGTTTAGGCTCGAGGTGAGGAGAAAGTTCTTCACAGAGAGAGTTGTTAGCCATTGGAATGGGCTGCCCAAGGAGGTGGTGGAGTCACCATCCCTGGAGGTGTTCAAGAGCGGATTGGACATGGCACTTGGTGCCATGGTTTAGTAGTTGTGAGGTCTGTGGTGACAGGTTGGACTTGATGATCTTTGAGGTCTTTTCCAACCTTATTGATTCTATGATCTCTCTGACCAGAGAAGGCTGAGAGAGCTGATTAGCCTGGAGAAGACTGAGAGGGAATCTGGTGAATGCTTATCAGTATCTACAGGGTGGTTGTCAAGACGATGGGGCCAAACTCTTTCTAGTGGTGCCCAGTGACAGGACAAGGGGCAGTGGGCACAAACCAGAACACAGGAAGTTCCACCTAAATGTGAGGAAAAACTTTCCTGTGAGGGTGCCAGAGCACTGGGATAAGCTACCTTGAGAGATTGTGGAATCTTCTTCTCTGGAGACTTTCAAAACTTTCCTGGATGTGATCTTGTGTAACATGCTCTACATGGTCCTGATCTAGCCGGAGGGTTGGACTAGATGGTCTCTAGAGACCCTTTTCAACCTCTACCATTCTGTGATTCTATATGGAAACAGGGAAGCTCCATGACTACTTTAGCATTCCTTCGCCAAGGAATGGGTTGATTTTTTTTTTTTCCCAAGACTTGTTAGATGTGCTATTCTGTACGGGTCTTGTGCTCCACCAAAATCTGTCAGAGTGGTCCAGCATTTCATCAAACACTGACCTGAGTGACTAATTCCTGTCACTCTTGTTTGTTCCTTTACTCTGTCATGAGTGGGAGAAAAGAGTGCAGACCAGAATTTTATTTTGGCTGCTTTTCCTTGGTGTGGGTGAGCCCCTGTGTATGTAATTAAGTAGTAGGTTTGTTGGCCAGCTCTGAGTTTGTTCACTTTATCACTGAAAACCTGTGCCAACCCCATTGTCATTTTAACTCTCATTTTCTGTCTTAGCCTCACCAGCCTAAAGTCTTGTTTTATTTTACATTTTTTCTTTCTGACTTTCCTGCAGTTTGTCTACATCGTTCGCAGGAGTCAGCATGGTGTAGAGGTTAAGTAATAAATCTGGGTTCCTGGCTCTGGCTGAGACTACCCCTGTGATCTTGATAAATCATTTACTCTTATTGCCTCAATTACTAAGCAAAAACTAGTAATATTTACCTGCCTCAGAGAGTATAAAGTTAAAATGCTTGAAAGCTACTCCAACTATTTCTCTGGCTAGTTATGTATATATAGAGATATATTTTTTCCTTCCTATTGAACTTTGGTGTGTTTTTTCCCCTTTCCTTTTCTCCTTCAGCGGCCACTACTCATTTTCTACCATAGTTATTTGCTCCGTAGTGGAAGGCAGTACTCTGTGGCTCATGATCTGTCACTGTGTGGGTCATCCTGCAACCCTCTTCTTGGAAAGTCTTCTAGAACATTTTGCTACACCGTAATTGTTTTATGGTTTTTTGTCCAAGCTTTGCAAAATGGTAGCTTTGTAATGTGTTTCCAGCTATGTTTTCACATAAAGGTTCAAAGACACAATGCCCTTTCTTACATTCTACTTGTGCTTTTTTCTTTTGCTTAACCTTTTTGTATTGGTGTGAGAAGCATCACTTGGAAACTACAGTATATTCTCAGTCTGGGAAGAGTAAATTCTTCAGTAGTAATTACCTTCTTATAAATAGGGCTATATTCTTAAAGCAAGTAAAAGCTCTAAGCTCTGAGGTAGAAGAGAGATGTCTGTGTACCTGAACCACTTCAAAATGTGCCTGTTTTTGCAGTTGTGTCATCAGTGAGCGCATATTTTATCTTTCTTTGTGAGTGCCTGTCACAGGGATTATGTAAAAGACAGATAAAGAAACAATTGTGTGAAACAGAATATGCTTGAAATGTGAGTTTCGTTGTTCTTGTTATTTGCACATTTATTTTGCGTAATAGATTGTTAGAATAACAAAACCATAAGATTTGCTGCTGCTTTTTCTTCAGTTTACTTGGGACATGAACTGTAATCTTTCAAAGGTATTTAGCTGTAAATCTGGGGCTCTTCTCCTTCCGTTTATTTTAACAATGATAGAATAAGCTATTTGTGTTGTACCAAATATTTGTAAGATTTAAGGAGCTTAATCTGTGGTGCATTTCCACTGAAGGTTATGCCTATTCAAAATGCACTAATGATACTGTCGTGGTTTGGGAGACCAATTCTCCCACCACGGGCAAAAATAACGACTCGACAAACGGATTGCAAAAAATGGTGGAAAGTTTAAATGGAAAAAACAATGAAAGTTTTACAGAGAACCACAAGCACCGTGACAAAGAGAGAGAGATCCCCAAAAAACATACCCAAGAATGTCCCATCCCCACCTGGTGGTACACCCAACCCCCCTCAGAGCTCTTTCTCACCTCTCCCCTCAACTCAGCCTTGGGCCTGGGCAGGCCCAAAGGAGGCAGCTCATGCCATTTTACCTAGGCAGCAGCGGGGAGCGAAAGAGGAAGTGAAGACCCCGTGCTGATGTATTATAGGGGAGTAGGGCATTATGGGAATGGAATACTTGGTTTCCTGTGACCACCCCCTGGGCTGGGCCCACCCCCTGGGACATCCCAGGTGTGGTCTATGCAGTGGCATCCGGGCCAGCACCCAGCCTAAACCACCACAGATACCTAGAGACAGGTTAATCAGAATTGCAGGTGGAATCTGGAATCTGCCTCAGTCCTGGTCATTCAGCAAACAGGGCATACATTCAGGCAGTTCCTGTGAAACAGACTGTCTTTGGGGGTTTTATGTCTTCTCATTGATAGGCAACTTCAGACCTCATTTTTTTGGTCTGCACTCCATACTGCCCCAATATGACTTGGAGAACTATTTCCTTCAATCCAGAGCCTGTTAAAAGTTTCAGACCTAATCAACAGACTCCATGAATGATTACTGGAAAGTGATTTAAGCTCTTCTCTTAGGCTTTTGAAATTTTCTGCAATCCTTCAGCTTCCAAGGCGTGTGCTGGAGCCTCTTCTTAGCCCCAGTTCTTTCCATCTCTCTGCTTCACAGGCTTTGGGATTTAGATCCACATACCTTACAATGTCAAAGGGTTTTGAATCTCATGGAGCAGATTTAGACTTATGGAGTACAGAATCTTAGCAGGCACTTTTATTTTTGGCAACAGGTCCATTCAGAGGTGGTTCATTTAATGATCCTTGTCTCTGGCTGGAGTTCCTGTTCCACTACAACTCTCCCACAGCGAGGAAGTCAGAGAGTTTAGCATTGGAAGCTAAATCAATAGCTTACATTCATGAGGACAGAGATCTGCAAGCATTAGCGGGAGCAGTTCTTGTTCCCATGCCAGTAACTCTTGTGCCTTAAACGCTGAGTGAAAGACACTTGCTTGAACTGAAATGTATGTGGGAGTTCAGTGCTCATAGTTACTCCCTCTTCAGTGGTGCTAACTATAAGGTATCAATTAGAATAATGATTATGCTGTTTAAACAGCACCTGTTTTTTTCTATTTTGAATTGGCACTTTAAAAGCCAGTGATCAAGTTGTTGCTTCATTAATGTAGATCTGGTGAATATACTAACTAATGGCTTTGGAATTTGATGTGACGTGAATGTTCTATTAATGCAGAGGAAAAATTAGGCTATCATCCCTGTCAAGCAGGAAACAAAGGAATGATAAATGGGGTGAACAGTTACCCTAGCTCCACGCAGTTTTACTCACATTTGAGGTACCATCCTGAGATGAAGAGTTATTTTTAGAATGAGAAAAGAATAAAGTGAGGCAGCACCTGCCACAGTTAAATCCCCTAAATGACAATATAACTGGACTTTTCTAAGCACACAGGGAAGTGTTGATGTTCCAACTTCAGCATCCATCACTGCTGGTTACTGCAGTGCGGTGTTGTGTATGGAAGCTAGTGCCATGATTTTCAGGAAACTTGAGCTTTGTCTTAGTTTGTGGTGTTTGTTTGTGTTTGTCATTTAAAAGGCAGTAAACCCCCTTGCAATGAAATTGGATCTGCCAAGTGATGGAAAGCTGTTCTGTAGCACCTGCAGCATTTATGCTAAGGATTGGTTTAAGGTCTTCTTTCCTTCAGGTACAGTTTAATAGAATGAATACTGCAACCATTTGTTCCAGAGATATATTCCTCTAAATGATTTCTTTATTGACTTTTTTTTTTTTTTTCCCAGTGTTCTCTTTCTGTAATTTCCGTGGAGTTTAATTATTAGCCCCAGGTATCCTGGCTGAAATCTAGACTATAAGAAATAGAGGTTTAAATTGAAACTTGTCTTTTGAAGTGCCTTGGAATGGTTTTAATATAGTTGCTATAGTGTATGTTGTTCTGTTTACGCTGTTGAGTAAATGCATCAAAAAATGATAGCTGCTGTTTGAATTTTGGTATATGAAGTCAGAGTCCTAGCACAAATGTTTATATGATTAATGTGGTATTTAAGCATTATTAAAGAGCTGTGATTTCAAATGTTTTATGCTTTGTTTTGCATATAGTCAATCTTCAATGAAGACTAGTTACCTAATGTAATTCTTGTGCTTGCACTCTACTGAGGTGGAAGAAACTTCTCATTGTTCTCGGTTGCCTTTGGATCAAACCCTTGGTTTAAAGTATTGATTAAAAGTGAAACTCAATATGAATGGGTAGCCAGGAGAATTAATACAGTGAATGTGGTGAATTAGCAAGAAAAATAAAACAACAAGCAGTTCCCAAAAGGTTGCATCCAGAAGTGTAATTTGTTCCTCTGAGTTGATGAATCTGGTTCCAGGTGCTTATTCAAACCCATCTAAGTAGTGGCTTTGCCTGTACCTTCCCAAGTACTTTTTTGCCTTCCTCTTTATTCTTTTTCTAATAACTCTACTATTTAATGGATTTTGCTTTCCACCTATATATTAGACTGCTGTGCAGTAAAAAAATATGACCGGGAGGCTTAATTGAGGATTTCTACAGCTGTTGAACCTTAGAAGACAAAATCCTGTAGTCATGACAGTTGTCAAGCACCCCAATAAAATATGAAGTGCCCACTAGAAGAAACAGTGTTGTCACTTCCAATATGGTAGTCTAAGAGGGAAATTCAGAATGGTACAAGATGTCTGTTTGATTCCAGTCTTTCCTAAATCACAATCCTCAGTAATAAAAATGCATGGTTTTAAAAGGAAAAGGGAAAACAGAATTGAGTAGCTTCTCAAACAGCTCCCTAAGGTCTACCATTATCTAAATACCGAGAATGGAAATTGCAAACAAAATAAATGCAGTACAAACCATATGCTGATTTACCTGGGTTTTTATATCCTTGGGAGGATTACGTGGCAGAGAAAACAATTCAGAAGCAATATAAGTGCAGAAAATACATCACACAACTTTGTTGTGCGCACATGCTGTGCTTCAAATCATGCTGATTGGACAGACCAATGCTTGCAGTTTAGAAAACAAATTTCAATCGAGTAAATACTGTTTTCTATATCCCTTAAGGTATTTTAATATTTTAACTGCCCAGATTACTGAAATAAAAGCAAATTTGAAGGACATCTAAAATTGCGGTCCAGGTAGAAAGAAGATTAATGAACATATTCACTGTACTGCTCGCTGGGGATATGGTTGTTTTTTTATGTACAGCCAGAAATACAGAAGAGAAGGATGCATTTTAAGGATGTACTCCTGATCATCAACATTCCCTCTCTTACTAGGCATGGCCTTTTTCTCTGCACCTTTTTCCTTTGGCAGACCTACTGTATCAGGAAAATCTAGAACTCTTCTGAACAGAGAAGCAGACTGCTGCTGGATCAATCACTTTATTAAGCTGCAAGTGAGACCCCTTCCTAATACACTGAGGCCAAACGATCCTTGGCCTGATCTTCATGTAGGGAGAAAATTCTGCAGAATCTCTGTGTGCAGATGAAGCGTCTGTAACAACAGAAGACCGTGTTTTTGGGCTTTTTCTTAGGTCAACCATTCCACTGCTGAATTTAAATGGCAGGGAACTAGATTTTGGGGACACTGTAGGATACTATTATGCATCCTATAGTTTAACCGTTCCCAAATAACTCTTGATATTTGCAAAATGCATTTTATAGACTTAAAGTTCAGTCCTGCTCATGTGAAGGGCCAGGGTGGGATGCTATTTTACTAAGTGTTTATGCTTAACAAACTATATGACTCATCACCAAAGCATGGGTCCTAATATCCTATGGAAACATCCCCTTACTGGCTTGGAGATATAAGCATACTTTCCCAAAGAGATATAATATCATACAGGTTTATTTTCCTAGTCCTGAGATGAACCTTAATTCCCAAGAAGGAAGGAAAAGGGGGTGGTGTGGTATTTTCCATTTTCATACCAAACATCTGGTGCCTTCCATTTCAGAGAATACTATGTTAGCCTTTGGTCCTCAAGTTCATGTGTGCATGTGCGCACAAAAAAGATGAATAGGTATTTTTCTGTTCATAAGTTGAGATGAATTCACCTTTCCTTCCAAAAGATTTGTGTTTTACAAAGCAGTGACATGTGTTTGCTGGATTTTATCTGTTTTGTCACTCTGTCTGACCAATTAATTTTCTGAGCCATAGCGAGAGAAGATATATTATATTGATGGTCTCAGGTGTCTTTAAAAAGTTTTCTTCCAGTTTGAGTTCTATGGCCTCACTGAAAATTGCGAGAATCACATTATATATTATCTAGATTTTTAGGCAGAGATGGTCAGTAACTTTTCCATGACAAAAGTTATTTCTTCAGAGCTCACCATTTCTTCAAAAGAGAAATGCTTCTAAGAAATATATTTTATACGTAGCTCATGGAGCTAAATATTTAACTGAGATCTACCAATTTGCTGCCTGCTTTTTCAGGTTCTGTAATTTTTTTCATTGTCTACCTGTTGATAGAGTTGATCAGTGAGTCAGACCTGTTGTCCCTGAGTCTTTGCAGTTAACATGCCAATGCTCTGAGAAAGGGGAAGAATGCGTATTTGGTGACAAATTGTGGATAAATACTCAGTAGCTAAAGCAACTTAAAAATTTGTTTATTTCTTCTTAATCTCAACTTACCAGACAGCAAAAGAAGTATTTTATTCAGGAATGAGTATGGAATGCTTCTATACTCAATTAAAAGCATCAACTTCTGATTTTTCTATGTTGGTATTTTATTTTTACTGGAGAATAAAAATATCTCTCTGCATCCCTCACGATGTTGTTGAATAGAAGACCAATGTCAATATGTCTATTAAATTAAAAAATAAGTTTCATTCCTGTATTCAAAAGGGAGTTTAATGAGTTTTTCACACAGTAAACAGTAGTGAGTTTATGAAGAGGCCTACCACGCTTGTGGTGAAGGCTATGTAAATTACACTGATGCATATTTATTCATGTACTTCTTGTGGGAATATATTTAGGGGCCTATAAGCATATATCAGAATTTGTTACAGGCAAGGAAACTTATGAGGAAGGTTTATTATCCCAAGAGTGGAATTAAGGTGAAATTAACAAGTAATTGAAGTTATCTTTGATCACGATTTTTCATTCCCTTTTTTTCCCTGCTCTAAGGAAGTGAATATTTTTGATGTTCAGCAGAGCAGCACAATGCTGCACAGAAGCAGCACAATGCTGAATTTTCATAATAATGTTTGTAATGCAAATGAGGGACACTTCAAAACCAGGTTGATTAGCATTTCTTAATAAAATGCCAGTCTCCTCCTTTTTCTTCATTAATTCTATCAGCAGATTACATAGCTAGATTTTAACATTAGTAAATGTGAAGTGTGCGGTGGTTTCTTGTGATATAATTATTTGGTGGCTCTAAATAGTTTCAGATTGTGCGTTT
The DNA here is from genome assembly GCA_033816785.1 of Picus viridis. Classification (NCBI taxonomy): domain Eukaryota; kingdom Metazoa; phylum Chordata; class Aves; order Piciformes; family Picidae; genus Picus; species Picus viridis. The sequence goes on from CM066576.1 coordinate 35,097,370, forward strand.
AGAACAGTTCCTCCAGCACTAAAGCATTATAGTGAATTAATGAGCAGCTTGTCACCTCTGGGACCTTTCCTTTGAAATCCGGTCTGGCTTAGAGTGAACTCCTACCATTTCAGGCCAGCAGCTGGTAAAAGGTTAGAAAATGAATGAGCTCCAGGGACATCAGTGAACTTCCACAGGAGCATATATTTACTTTAGTGCTGTTTTTTCAGAGATCAAACTGGAGGAAATATAGAGCTGCTGTGCAGTTCCTCCCACAGGCTGCAGCAGCCAGCCTGAGTATTACCCCATTGCATGGCTCTCAGGGAAGTGCTTTGCTGTCGTCTCCTTCCTAGCTTCTGCAAGGGAGGCATGGCAACATAGCTCCTCGAGCAAATCAACTGCCTTCTCTTTCCTATGTGTCATTTAGGCTTGTTCCTAATTAATTTTTGTCTTCTTGTGCTAATTGCCAAAGCTTCCTCCTAGTCTTTCTTGTCCTTTATTTTTTTTTTTTTAATACTTTATTATCTTCCTTATCTTTCAAATCTTGTTTTCCCACAGTATGTGTTTTTTGTTCTCCTTTTGCTCTCTTCCCCAGTGGGAGACCCAACAAGGTATCTCACACTACACACCGGAGCTGCATCTTTCCTCCCCTGCTATGCACCTGTGAGGAGCTGTCTGTTGTACCTTTTTGTTCCCATTAGAGAGAACTTCAGAGAATGAAATGCTTGTTGTGCTGCTTTGAGGAGAAACAGGAGTGACACTGCATGAGTTTTAAGTTCAAATCATCAGTAAGAGCAGTTGGTGAGCATTAGTCTGTCCAGTTTTGATTATGGTTGAGCATTGCTTGGCTGGCCAAATCTATTTTCCTAATTGCATAAGGCAACAACAGGCTGAGTTTTCAGGGACAGTATTTAAATAATGTGTGAAACTTATGAGAAGCATTCAGATTGCACAACTGAACTTGGAAATGTAAAAGCTGTGAAATAATACTCATAGAATGTTTTGGGTTGGAAGGGACCTGCAGTAAGCAGGGACAACTTCAACTAGATCAGGTTGTTCAGAACCCTGTCCAGCCTGATCACTGAAGAACTGAAACTCCTTATTGTCCCTGGAGAAGCCCTGAATTAGGGATATTTTGATCTGTTCTGATGTTTGTGTCTTAATGCAGTCTTGCTAATGGTTTCCAGCATGGGGGTGGATTGTTGTAAAGAGACAGTGAAACTACGTAACATCTTGTTTCTTCTAAAATTTGATGCAGGATTTTTTTTTCCCCTTTCCAAAATGTGAATGTAGAAATAATGTAAACCACTTCCTCTTGTTAAGATGGTCCCAGAGTCTGATCTTTGTTAGTAAATCATCTTGACAATCTTCTTTCTTTCATGTCTGTTGATTTTGATTAGGTAATTCATCAAAAACCTGTTATTAGCCATTTCTTATGCCTTCTGTCTCAACCACTTGTCATTTTATCTGGTTGTGTGTTACTGCTCAGCAATCAAGCCAAGGCTTGCTGCATACCAGGCAGCTCCACCTTCTGATTTCCCTTACAATACTGCAGGGAAGTCACGTGGAGTTCTCCTTCTTCAGTAAAAGGGTCACTTAAATTTGGCATTTAGGATAAGACAGAGATTTGCACTATTGATGTTTGCTGAAGATCTTTGTTGTTGATACTGAGTTGGATCTTAACTCTTTTAAAAATAAATGTATCTTCAATAAACTGTGTGGGTTTATAACCCAGCAGTTCAATTTGTGTGTGGCAAGTGACGTTGATAACTTTCGCTGTCCTCTTTTTTCAATTTCATGTGAGAGAGGGGGTTGTATTATTTAGACATTTTTTTTTTTTTTGCTAAATGAAATGAGTGAAGAAAGTTAATTTGTGAAAATAACATCATTTAAAGAAAAATGTGCTTCCCCCCCATTTGGTTTTGGTTTTGAATTAGAACCAGACAGAAGTTCATGTTGGAGGGCCTTCTGGAGATCCTCTGGTCTGACATTCTGTTGCAGGCACAACAGGGGCTTCAGGCCTTAGAATAGGTTATCCAGGATATGACCAAGCTGAGCCTTGATTATTTCCAGCAAAGAAATTTTGCCACTTCTCCAAGCAATCTATTTCAATGTTTAGTTGTTCTCACAGTGAAGATTTTTTTTTTCCTTATATCCAGCTCTACTTTTCCCCCGAAGCAAATTCTGCTTGTTACCTCATGTTCTGTCAAAATGCATCCTGATGAGAAGAGTACCTCTGCTTTCTCTAGAACTTCTTTTTTTTAGGTATTGGAAGATTATGATTAGTGGAGCCTTTTCTTCTCAAGCCCAGTTCTTTCAACTTTTCTTCATAGCATTAAGTTCTCCAATTCTCTCATCATCTGGATGGCCCTTTGCTGTACCCTATCCAATCTTTCAGTGTCTCTCTTGAAATATCAAAGGATCAAAACTGGACACATTATTCCAGGCATGCCTGGAATAGTGCATGTCCAGTAATCACATCCCATACCTTAAGAGCACAAACTTTCTGTGTTGTGTAAAAATGTCTGCATGGCCTCAGACACTCACTACTGGAAGGGCTGTTAGCAGCATGTTGAACTTGTCAGGCTCTCACCCTGTCTGGCTTTTCTTTCTGGCTTTCACAAGCTAACTTGCTCACTTTGCCTATTCCCCAAGCCAGGCATCCAGAACCCAGCTCCAAATCCAGAAGTAGGGGGCTGTGATAGCATCAATTCAGTTCCCTCAGCAGGGTCCAAAGGTGCAACATAAGCACTGGGGAGGTTTCTAGGCCCACACGGACTGGAGCATTAAGCAGTTTCCAGACTGTTGTGAAAGACTTGCCATTCTTCTTTCAGAGCCTTGCCTAGCAAGGCAGAACAAGAGGAGGGAGTGAGAAGACAGCTTCCCTAACCACCCAGTCTTGTGTTCCTTCTCTGCCACTGCCTCCAGCGGCTCCATTATGAAGGTTTTCTTGGGTCATAGGCAGCAGACTCAGCCTTCATGCTGCTCTGTCAACAAGCATGTTGCAGATGAGTACTGTCAAAATTTTGATTGCTTACTGAGTTGACAGTTGAAATGCATTTGCTCAGTGGAGACAGAGCTGTGCAGCCTTCCATGTTAAGGCAAAACAGCTGAAAGAGCTCTGGAAGAATAACCTATGAGGCTGCACAGCCACAACAGAACCTCAGTGGCTGACCAAGAAGAAGTGATGTAGTTTCTGTTCTTGCCCAACCTTTTCCTCAAAACCTATTGGTTGGATGTGTCATCAGGTGTCTGGCCAGGTTTTCACCAGGGCTGGGGCGGGGAGGGAAATAATTGCAGGTATTATTAATCATGAAGTGTTTTATACCTGAACTACTTTCAGCGTCTGTGACTCTAGCAATGCTCTGTGTTACTTGACAACAATTGTGTAGGACTCTTGATAGATGGATGATAAGGGGCCAAGCTCTGCGGTAAGCCTGTGGGCTCTTTGCATGATTGGATTAGGTCAGTTCCTAATGGGATCTCTTTCTGTATCATGAGCCAGACTCCATACAATGTAATCAGAGAAGAGCAGCTAGAATGCTAGCACAGCGAGTTGTAATAAAGTGAAAAATCAACTTCACTTTTTCTTAGGTCGTTGCAGTAATTTATTTTAACAATTAAAAGTTACATCAGTGAGAAACCTGCCATGAAGAGATGATAGTGCTGCAGAGAGCCAGAGGCAGAAAGTTTTCCTAGATACCCTAATGCCAGTGGAGAACCAAGAGATGATCAGCATGAAGTCTGATGCAGTGAGAGGCACTCCACATTTTCAAAGTCTGAATTTTTATTAGATGTTCACAACTGGACTCTGAATGACTTTTTATTTGCGTGGAGGAGAATCAAAAAATGAAAGTATGTAAATATAGCAGTTTTAATTTAGTCTTGAGAGGACAGTATCTTAGCCAGTTTATTAACATTCACCTTTCAGCAATGGTTAACCAAACTAGGTGTCTTATTTTAAATAAATCTTCAATGAATAAAGAAAAAAGGAGACTAGCACAGTGCCCTTCATCACTTAAAGACACAGTTCTTTTTTTGCCATCACTTAAAGTTTCAAATTACTCTTCCTTCTCTTTTGCCTTTGTTTTTAAGTTAAAACACATTAAAAATTGTGCTCACATTGTTCAATAAAGGGAAATTTCAGAAAGTTAAGTGTTCAGAAACAGGGCTAATTTGATTTGTTAGCTGTCTGCCTGGGAGCATTGCTTTGCTTCCAGGTATAAGGGCTATGGAATGTCAAACCATTCCCACATATTCCAAATACTACATCCCATGTGTTTGATACTGCAGCAGAGGCTGGCCCAAGACTCAAGAGATGGTGTCCTTTGCACGAATTCTAGTCCAACCTATGACTGTGAGAAGCAGAGCACAGAGGTCGTATTCTGATCATGACACCAAGGATCTGAAATGCCTTATTTATGCTGATCATCCCCTTAGAGAACCAGATCATGATCTGTTAAATGAAGGCAGTAGGTAGATCAAAGGGGAAAGCAAGCATGGAAGTATGGTTATGAGTTTGATCCTGAAGTTACAGGAATGTTGGAATATACTGAACATGTTGGTGATGAATAGTAATTCCATGCTAGGAATAGATTTTGGGAAGTAAAATAAACCCCCACAATTAGTTTCCTCTGTGATTCATTTAGATTAAATTTTCAATAGGACTTGTATCTGGGCTGATGACAGCACTGGAAGATCAGTTTGCTACTGGTGAGTAGGAAATTGTATCTGGAAGGGCATGTTAGGAAGTGGGATCCGTTTCATCAATTTCTTAGGAAATTAAGTTTTCAATTAAAATGAAATGAATTTATCTTCTTAGATATAGGCCTGTGGAGGCTTAGATTTGGGAGATTATCAGGCATCCACAAACAGATGGCTCCCATGCTTCTTTACTTATAACTAAACCAAGCAGAGGGGAAAAAAAAACCACACAACATCAACCGAGTACTACTGGAGTCTTGCTGGGCAGCTGTTTAGAATCATAGAACTGCCTGGTTGGAAAAGACTTCTCCCTGTACACAACTGTTAGATCATGTCCCTAAGCTCCTCATGCAAATCTTTTAAACATCTCCAGGGATGGTGACTCCATCACTTCCCTGGGCAGCCTGCTCCAGGGCTCAGTACCTCTTTTGGTGAAGAAAATCTTCCTGATATCCAATCTAAACCTCCCCTTATGCAACTTGAGGCCATTTCCTCTCATCCTATCATTTGTTACCTGGGAGAAGAGGCTGTCCCCCACCTTGCTACAACCTTCTTTCAGGTAGTTGCAGAGAGCAATGAGGTCTTCCTTCAGCCTCCTCTTCTCCAGGCTGAACAGCCCCAGCTACCTCAGGTGCTCCTCACAGGACTTGTGTTCAGGACCCATTACCAGCCTCAACTGCCATTCCCCAGACACACTCCAGCACCTTAATGTCCTTTTTGTAGCGAGAAGCCTCAAACTGAACGTGGTACCTGAGGTATGGCCTCACCAGTGCTGAACACTGGCCCCAAAACTGAGCCTTGGTGATCACCACTGGTGACCAGCCAACAACTGGATGTAATTCCATTTGCCACCACTCTTTGAGCCAGGCCGTCAAACCAGTTTTTGACCCACCATAGAGCATTTCTGTCTAGACCATGGGCAGTTTGTTAAAGAAGATGCTGTGGTGAAATGAGTTGAAGGCCTTATTAAAGCCCAGGTCTTATTCAAGTACACAACATCCACAGGCTTTACCTCATTCACCATATGGGTCACCTGGTGAAAGAGTTCAGGTCTGTCAAGCAGGACCTGCCTTTCATAAATCCATGCTAACTGGGCCTGATCCCCTGATTGCCCTGGATGTGCAGAGTGATGGCACTCAATAAGATGTGCTCCATGACCTTCCCTGGCACCAAGGTCAGGCCAACAGCTCTATAGTTTCCCAGATCCTCCCCACAGTCTTTCTTATAAATGGATGTCACGTTCACCAGCATCCAGACAAGTGGAACTCTCCCAGTCAGCCAGGTCTACTGGTAGATGATGGAGAGGGACTTGGAGGTCACCTCCATCAGCTCCCTCAGCACCCTCAGATGGGTTCTGTCTAGCCCCATAGACTTGCATGTGTATCTGAGTGGCAGAGCATGTTCCTCACCATTTCCTCTTGGATCAAGGGTGCTTCATTCTGCTCCACAACTCTGTCTTCTGACACAGGGGTTTGGGGATCCAGGAAATAGCTGACCTTGCTATTAAAGATTGAGGTAAAGAAGGTGTTAACAACCTCAGCCTTATTCTCATTCTTTGTCAACTGTGGTTCTTCCTGCGCCCAGTAAAGCCTGGAGGTTCTCCTTGGCCCTCTTGTTGCTGATACATTTGTAGATTTATTTTTTTATTAGCTCTCATAGACTTGGCTAAATTAAGTTCTAATTTGTCATTAACCCTTCTAATTTTCTACCTGCATGACCTCTCTTCATCGCTGTAGTCTTCATGCATTGCCTGCCTCTTCTTTCAAAGCCCATAGACTTTTCCTCTTTTTCTTGAAGTCAAACCAACCTTTCCTGTTCATCCAGGCTAGTTTTCTTCCCCCACCAGCTCATCTTCTGACACATGGGGATAGTCTGTTCTTGTGCCTCCAGGATTTCCTTCTTGAAGATTCTTCAGCCTTCCTGGGCTACTTTGCCCTGCAGGACTGCCTCCCAAGGGACTCTTTCAACCAGCCTTCTAAGCAAGATGAAGTCTGCCATCTGAAAGTCTAGGGTGGCAGTCCTGCTGACTTCTTGTCTTCCTTGTTACTTCTCCAAGAGTGGAGAGCTCTGCCATTTAGTGACTGTAATCCTCCAACCATCATATTTTTTAGATTTGACAAGAATCGGGGCGGGGGGGGGAATAGAAAAATAGGATGGGATGGGATGGGATGGGATGGAATGGAATGGAATGGGATAGGATAGAACACCCAACACTATCTAATCAACTAAACCATGGCACTGAGCACCCCATCCAGTCTCTTCCCAAACACCTCCAGTGATGGTGACTCCACCACCTCCCTGGGCAGCCCATTCCAATGACCAATCACTCTTTCTGGTGTTAGTGTGTGTGTTCCTGCTGCTTACAGCACTTGAAATTATTCATGAAAAGCCCTACAATAGGTGAAAGAAAACAGCTAAAGGTAAGGTGACAAAACCACTCATCTGAAGTTATCAACTTTAACTGGTTTGTTCCAATTACATGTTTTTCACCCACACCCACCCACCTATTGTAATACAGTTTTGGTGTTTGATCACCCTAGAGTCACTACAAGCACAGCTTTCAGGCCAAGATGTTACTAGGCGAAGACATGTCTTACATTACACAGAAAAGTTGTTATACTGTTTTAGAAAGCATGTGTGTCACATCTTAATTGGTTATTTTCTACTGGCGTGCATGTAATTAAGACATACAGTAGGTTAAAATAGCAAAACAACTTTTCAACACATCCAACCAAATTCTGCCAAGTCTTTCTCCTCAGTTACAAGATGCTTACATACTTTTCTAAGTCAAAGATTAAACATGGCCTTCTCTAACTCAAGTAAGGGCAAATCTTCCCCTACATTTGCCTCTTTCTTTCTCTCAATTACTGATACGATGTGCATTCCTAACTCACGGACAAAACATAGCTGTTCCAAAGCTATCCAAAAACAACCCTTCTCCTACACCCACCAAAAGAAATACTGTTTTAATTGGAAAATGTTTTTCTTAGAACAACCTCCTCCCTCAAAACAAAACCAAAAAACCCCAAACAAACAAAGAAACACTCCCTCAACCACCCCTCCAAAACCAATCTCATCAAAAAACACGTTGTGTAAAATCAAAGCAATTCCCTGAAATAGAGCTGCCGATCTTGGATACTTACTTTGACTCTATTTTACCTCTACTGGGGCGAAGGAAGAGAATATTGAGATAGGTAAGTGTAGCGAGTGTTTGTAATTTCATACTTTAAAAAGTTAACATTCTAGAAGCTATCATTAAAAAGACCAAATAAGTGTTTTTTTAATGTATGTGTAAGTGGGAAGTGTTGTGATCTCATTTGGAGGAAATCACTTGATCCCCAGTTGAGTTGGAAAGCCCCTGGAGAGTTTGGGAAAGGTGAGAAGTTCTCCACTTCAGGATCGCTCTGCTTTTCCCCTAAAATGCTCCCATCACATGTGTTTCCATATTCCTCCTGAAGCATTTGCTAGCATGTGCCGCATTTCCAGAATGTCTAGTTCCACTGACAAGTTTCCTTTCTAAGCTAGGGCTCAATCTTTTCCCACAGCCAGAGAGTCTGATTTATGTTTGGGGAGGCAGGGGTTTTAGAAGTGGAGAGTTTATATTTGCTCTCAGTGCTAGGTAGACACTTGGGAGTGCTCAAAACCTCCCCCTCTCTTTACCCTGTGCTTTAACTTTCACACATCTGGAAACACAACAGATATGCAGGACAAATGGATGCTGCATTTTTCAGTGGAGGAGACCACCAAAAAAAAAAAAAAAAAAAAAAAAAAAAAAAGAGACAAAGCAGGATTCAGTACTGCAAGTCACTGTGAACAGCTAGAGGTGGCAGGCAGAAAATTGAAGAATTAAAATAATCCTACATTTGCATTTAACAAAACCATGGAAAGAGAAGTTCTCTTCAAAAATACCCAATCCTGAGATGTGTGCAACCAGGGTAGAAAGTAAAGATTGAAAGCAAGGCAGAGTGGAAGCAAGCACTGACCAAAAATGTCAATTTGGTTAAAAATCAAAAAGGTGAAGGAAAAATAAGGGAAGATTATTGAAAGGAAATATGTTGAAAGATAAAAGCTGGCACTGGAGGGCAATCTAATGTGCTGAGGTATTGATCCAAAAAATGCTCTATAAGCTTTGCAAAGATGTGATGCTTTGGTTTCCCTGGAGCATACAGGTATGATAATTTTTACACAATTCAAATCAATGGAAAAAAAAAAAAAAAGTTGTAAATCTAGTAGGAATATAAAGCTTCTGTCATTTTCTAAACCCATATTATACATTATACATTTCACCATACCTGAAATACAACCCTAATTTATGAATCATTAGGATGTGGGACTACAGATCTTGCTGTGGCCATCTACATTCTGAGAACTGTAGTGCAAGAATTTAGGAAGTGCCTCCAAACTGGCTCATACTGGGTTTTATATGACAATATTGTAGAGAGAAGTACAAACAGAGAAACGTCTATCTATATGCCTGGAAAAGGACCTGGGGGCACTGGTTGTCAGCTGTCTGAACCTGAGCCAGCAGACTCAGGGGGTCAAGAAAGCCAACAGCATCCTGGCCTGGGTCAGGAACAGTGTGACCAACAAGAGTAGCAAAGTGATTGTGCCCCTGTACTTGTCACTGGTGAGGCCACATGTCAAATAATACAATACAATAAACCAGGTTGGAAGAGACCTTCAAGATCATCGTGTCCAACCTATCAACCAATCCAACCCACCCAAACAACTAGATCATGGCACCAAGCACCCCATCAAGTTTCCTCCTCAACATCTCCAATGATGGTGACTCCACCACCTCCCTGGGCAGCCCATTCCAATGGGCAATCACTCTCTCTGTATAGAACTTCTTCCTAACATCCAGTCTAAACCTCCCCTGGCGCAGCTTGGAACTGTGTCCTCTTGTTCTGGTGCTAGCTGCCTGGGAGAAGAGGCCAAACTCTGCCTGTCTACAACCTCCCTTCAAATACTGGTTTCAGTTTTAGTCTCTCAATACAAGAAGGATATTGAGGTGCTGGAGTGGGTCTAGAGAAAGGAAACAAAGCTGGTGAAGGGTTCAGAGAAAAATTCTGTGAGGACTGGCTGAAGGAAGTGGGATTGTTCAGTCTGGAGAAGAGGGGCTGAGGGGGAGACCACATTACTCTCTACAACTCCCTGAAAGGAGGTTTTGGTGTGATGAGGGGTCAGTCTCTTCTGTTAAGTATCAGGTGACAGAACAGAGAAAATGTCCCGAAACTGTGCCAAGAGGGGTTGAGACTGGATATTAGGAAAGAGTGGTCAGGTAGGCATTGGAACAGGCTGCCCAGGGAGGTGATGGAATCACCATTCCTGGCAATGTTCAAGAAGCATGTGGACATAGCATTTTGGGATATAGTTTAATGGTCATGATGGTGTTAGGTTGATGGCTGGGCTCAATGATCTTTGAGGTTTTTTCCTGCTGAAACAATTCTATGGTTCTATGATTCTGTATAAAGAATAAAAAAAAAAAAAAAAATCTCTGAGTATAATCTCAATCTCAAATAGCTGATAAGTACTTGGAAATTGATTTAAGGAGAGCAGAATGGAGCTGGTTGCAGTGAATAATGTGTTAAAAAGTTGGAATGTGAAGTTACTAAAATAACAGTAATTATACAGGCTAATGGCAGTGAAGTTGCTGGGAAGCCTCTGGAATATGGTGGTTGGTTTGCTGCAGTATAAATGCTGCTAGTAGGATGTGGGGGTTTTTCATTGGTTGATTATGGGTTCTTTTTTGTTATTTTGGTGTTTTTTTGTTTTGTTTCTTTGTTAATTACAGAATGCTGTGAATTTTTAAAGTGTTTTGGTTTGAGGATTTTTTGCCTCCCTTTTTTTTTTTTTTTTATTAATTGCTTTTACATGGGAATAAGGGAACACCAAGTAAAGCATGTTTTTCACCAATTCTAACATCTCTTCATACCTCATTTAAAAACACCCACACAGTGCCACATGTAACATGCAGAGAGTTGAGATTTCCTTGCAGAAAACTGGGGTTTTGAGTACTATACTGAGACTGCAAATCTCCTTTTTTTTTTTCCTTCCCCCTGTCCAATAAGCCTGCACCATAACATAATGTGATAAAAGGGAAACATGAGAATGGTTCTTCAGTATCTTCTCTCTGGAGGTAATAGGCTAACAATATATTTGATGATGTTGTTACACAGATTTGCTGTTTATTATAAAGATTGCATCCGTACCATTCAAATACAGCTAGAAGTTTATTAAAGAAATTTGTGTCCTCAGCTGCAAAACTAAACTGATTCTGTACCCACTGGCAAAGCCTAACGTTTCCGTTGACAAATGTGTACAATATGGAGAGACTTGGGTGTTTTGTTTTGGTTTTTTTTTTTTCCCCAGACAACATTCATTCTTTAATGTAGTGAAGAATACAATAGAATACTGTCAAAGTGCCCTTTTAATAATTTTAATCATGACTCAACATGTTTTCAAATGTTTAATTTATCTTTTGCCTTTCAGTGTGAAAGTTAATCTGTGATCTGTTATTAATATCTCTGCAGATACACAAATGTTCTTTTTCATCCACACATGTGCAATGGAACAGAGAGTTATTTCGCTATAAAACTTGGAATCCAACCGCAAGCCATAGATGCCAAATGAGAATTAATTTTATTCTTCTCCAATTTAGAATAACTAACTAACACCATACTTAGAAAGATTTTTTTGGTTCAATTTTAATTATTCACCATTCCTCGTTTTGTTAAACTAGGCAGAAAAAAAAACACCCTTGTCCAGATACTTAATGTAGGATGTGTTGTGAGAAAAAGGGTGGTTTTTATTCTAACAACCTGCTTTGTTTTGTGTATAATTTATAGGGGAAGACATATAAACTAAGCTAATGAAATAACTGGAAATAGATTGACCTGGCATGTAAAGGAGGGCATACAGCTCCCTTCTGAATGACTGTGATGAATGGAAGGGATGGGTAAATGGAGTTGTTGCTTGTGCTCATTATGATCCATAACCTCAAACTTCAGAAGCTGTCCTCAATCATGACTACTGGAAAAGATAAGAGTCCTGTGGATAGCAGGGGAAAAAAAACAACAACTGAATTTTCTCAAAATTTCTGTTGGTGGTTCTTGAACCCCTTTGGCATTCTGCAGCTGAACAGCTGTCCAGTCTCTGTGAGATCTGCTCGGCAGGGATAGCAATGGCAGGATCATCTTGCTTTTGTGTGGATGTGGATTCAGGACCTTCCCCTTGCCCATCTGTTGATTTCACAAACTGAAGGGAAATAAAATGGCCTACCATTTTCCATCCCTCTTCCAGGTCTCGTTGAAGCTGGCTAATGGCTTCCAAATGTGTTAGAAGTTAAATTACACAAAAAAAGGATGGAGAGGCAGGTAGATGGGAGGAATTGCCTGGACTTTGTTTATTCTATGGAGGCAGGAGCAAACCAAAGCCCGCATGTGGATTATAAGAATTATTATAGGCTTTAGGTCTCGTCTAGGGATAGGTACCTCACAAACAGTTCCTTCTCTAGCAGTATGAGTTGAAACCTTTGTCTCATGACTCTGCATTTTGGACATGAGTGCTGTAGATTCTGGGCTTGCCAGTGTACCAGCATGTCCTGTGTGTGGTAGGAAATTCATTCTGCACAGATTTTGCCTTCTTCTGAGGGTCAGTTACTGAAAATGGGACTTCTGGTGAACTTTGGGTCAGATGAATAAACTGTTCCAGTTACAAGGAAGCATTTTGTAATTGGGGAATTGACTTCTGAGTAGTAGTAACTGTATAAATTAGCATTAGTAGAAAAAAGAAGAGGTTTTGCAGAGCTGTTAGCCATGTTGTATGCAACAGGAATTAAATAGTAGGCTTCAGAAATTAGGCTGGATGACAAAGCAATGGTAACTGCTACAATAACTGCTACCAGTAGTGAAGGAAGCTGGTCCAGTAATTTATTTAACGTAAGAGGTGTGTGTGTGTGCATAGAAAGGTGAAGATATATGTCTATGGGAAAGTTGCTTCTCTAATTATTCCTGTAGTAGAGATGATAATTAATCAGTGCATCCAGAAGTTTTGAAACAGAATCAAGGTGAACTCAGCTGATTTGGTTTCAAGCACATCCAAAAAGTTGTATATGGCAGAAGCCACCTGAACAGAGCTATTGTTTTAACAGCAAAGATTAATGATCCCCCACCCTTAACTGATGCTTCAAGGAGTACTCCTCTCCCCTGCCTGAGACAGCTAACAGGAGCTGCAGCAGGTACATGCACTCCACTGGGTTATTTAATTTCTACTTATTGCCTTTAGAAGCAATGCTCAAAACAAAAATCTGCCATATGTGAAACTCCACGTCTTCTTGTGGACTTAGTCTCTTGGTGGCCATTTATATTTTAGGAACTGACATATTCACTTTTATTAAACTAGTCTGAAAACAGAGAGCAACTGTTTAAGAGCAGAGCTGTTGACCTGATATTTCACAAGTAATAAGATTTTATTTACTGCAGGCTTACTAAAAACTGAGGATTTTTTGTTGTTTTTTCTTGTTGGTAATACATTGCAATTTCTGGTACATACATGCACACACGCACATTGTTCTTGTGTGTTGTTCAAATGAACAAACAAATAATAGTTTTAAAAAATAGGAAAGTAAGCTGAAAACCAATGGAATGCACCAGTGCTGTTTTCAATTCATACTGTTGAGTTTTTGAACAGAAATGCACCAGTTTCATTCACAGAGTATTTTTTTAATTTTGATTTGACATGTAAGTCCTTCAGGATCCATTTATGCAAAGAGTGGTTGGACTCTTTTTCTCCTGTGGTATTAATGTTCCTGTCTATGCCCGTGATTCCTGTCTGTAGTTTTTGTGGGACTATGAAGCAGTGGTGCTTTCACACTGCATTTTAGTTAGAACTTTACTTGGGCTTTAGGAGTTGGTTCTTTTCCTGTGTTTGATTATCTGAATCCTCCTAAGGGGAAAAATACTGACTCCAACCCCTTTCCTAAGAGGCCCCACAGGATTTTGAAAACTTCGTCAGTATTTTGTACAGGACTGGATTGTCTCTAGGGTTATATTGGCTTTGTTTTTCCTTTGGACTGCGTTATGCTTCTTTGCCAGAGTTAGTAGGTATAGGAGAGACTGGATTGTGCTTACAGATGTGAAGCTGATCAGTAAGACTGCGTATTTTAATTTGGTTTTGGTGGAGGCTTTTTGTTGGTGGTGTTTTATGTTTAGGTTTTTGGTTTTGTTTTGTTGGTTGGTTGGTTTCATGTGGGCTTTTTGTGGTTCATATTTTTTGGGTGCATTTTAAGGAATGACTTTTCTTACCAGGGTGCTCCAGCTGTAGACCTGTACACCAGACTGGAATCTATATATCATGTAAGGGTTTTGGTTATGTCTTACTGGAGGCTGCAAGATATGTGGAATCCACTGTCTCGCTGTTGCGTCCAATACATAAATTATCCAGGACAAAATGAAGGGTGCCCAGTCACTAGTGGTGTCCCCCAGTGTTCAGTACGGGGGCCAGCTCTCTTTAATATCTTTATTGATGATCTGGCCAAGGGGATCGAGTACACCCACAGTAAGTTTGCAGATGACACCAAGCTGGCTGATTGTGTCTGTCTGCTGGAGGGTAGGGAAGCTTTAAAATGGGGTCTGGACAGGTTAGACGGATGGGCTAAGGCTCTTTGCATGAAGTTCAGCAAGGCCAAATGTCAGATCCTCCGCCTGGGTCACAATAACCCCATGGCAAGCTACAGACTTGGGAATGTGTGGTTGGAAAGCTGCAAGTTGCAGTGGGACCTGGGGATATTGGTTGACAGTGTACTGAACATGAGTCAGCAGTGTGCCCATGTGGCCAAGAAAGCCAGTGCCATCCTGGCTTGGATTGAAAACACTGTGGCCATCAGGAACAGGGAGGTGATCATCCCCATGTATTCAGCGCTGATGAGGCCACACTGTAAGTATTCTGTTCAGTTCTGAGTCTCTCACTATGGGAAGGACATTGAGGCGCTGGAGCACATCCGGAGAAGGGCAATGAGGCTGGTGAAGGGCCTGGACCACTTACAAGGAATGTCTGAGAGAGCTGAGGTAGTTCAGCCTGGAGAAGATGAAGCTGAGGGGGAGACCTCACTCTGTGCAACTACCTGAAGGGAAGTTGGAGCGAGGAAGGGGCAACCACTTCTCCTCGGTGTCTGGAGAAGAGAAGGCTCCAAGGAGACTTTATTATCGACTTCCAGTGTCTGAGGGGGTCTACAAGAAAGCTGGGGAGGGACTTTTGAGGGCGTCAGGGAGTGAGAGGACTGGGGGAATGGAGCAAAAATAGAAATGGGTAGATTCAGATTGGATGTTAGGAAGAAGTTCTTCACTATGAGGATGGTGAGACACTGGAAGAGGTTGCCCAGGGAGGTGGTTAGAGACCCCATACCTGGAGGTTTTTAAGGCCAGGCTGGATGTGTCTCTGAGCAACCTGATGTAGTGTGAGGTGTCCCTGCCCATGGCAGGGGGATTTGAACTAGATAATCCTTGAGGTCCCTTCCAACCCTAACAATTCTATGATTCCATGATTAAATGGTTACAAGCTTCACCAGGGAGGTTTATACTGGATATTAGGCAATGTTTCTTCACTGAAAGGGTTCTCAAACATTGGAATGGTCTGCCCAGGGCAGTGGTGGAGTTGCCATCCGTGAGGCCTTGTGGACCTGGAGCTTAGGGACATGGTTTAGTGATGACCCTTCAGTTCTGGGTTGATTGGCCTCAACATCCATGGCAAATCAAATCACTCATGACTGTGGTTGATCAAATAACTCTTGTGATCACATGCTGTGATCCTGTCTCAGAAGAGTGAAAAAGCATCACTGGTGAAAGTACAGAAAATAATTTGGGTGATGTAGGCTAAGGCATTAGGTAGAATCAAGGCAGCTGGGTCCTTTTCCATAGCAAAGTGTCCTGTATGGGCATACCAGCAAAATCATGGAAGAGGGAGAGAAAGAAATATTCCAAGAGTTACAATAAGTAAGAAATAGGAGAAAAAAAAAAAAGGAGTTGGTTTACTCAAAAATTATTTGCTTGTTTTCAGTGATGAAAACCTACCCTACAGACCAGCTTGGTTTTTGTGTATCTGTCTTTTATCCTGCCTGTGTACAAAGTGCATACAGAATAATTTATTCCAAGTTTCAGAGCTGATCATCTGCATAACCTTGTCAGGAGCACAGTAACTGGGAACAAAAGATACAGTTTTCCTTTGATCTTTCCATGACCTGGCTGATACTGGAGATAAAAATGTAAACTGTGATTTATTTTCTTTTATTTTATTTCCCTTTAAAGAAAGAATGTACATTCCTATAGCACGACAGAATTCCGAATTCCTGAAACACACTTGGCCATGATTCGTTTTTAAATCAGAAAATTGTTATTCTGTGTATCAAAAGGACTGAAAGCTTTTAGGGAAGCAAAGGAAACGGACTTAACGGAGTTCTTTTGTGTGCCCATCGAAAAGCCATTATTAGAGTGGCTAATTTATACCTCAGTAAGACACGTGCCAATAGTTTGTGTATGTCTCTTTTAGAAATGTCAGCCTCACTCTTCAACATGCAAACCTGCAGACAGATTTTAACTCGGCTGTATTCTTCCTAAATGAATTAATAATTACTTGCCAAAACAATACTCAGTTCATGGACTAATACCAGGTTCTCTGATGCATGGTTGTTTAGCAAAAAGGTAGGAGGCACAGTATTTGAAACTCTTATACCTTGTGTTCCCTCATTCTCCCTCACTGCCAGAGAAGTGTATGCTCCCTCTCTTGACAGTGCGCTGGAAGTGACACTTTTCAAGATAACTTGACAAAGATACTTCCAAAACTGTCACTTCCTTATGATAATTTAATTATTTCTTCAGAGAAAACTTGTCTATTTGCAGATTCTCACATGCATTTTTTATCTTCTGCTTTTATCTACCCTTTTTTTTTTTTTTTTACAGTGTGAGAAAAATCTGGAAGTTGTAGTTTACAAATGTAGCTATTGGTATTACAAGCATGCTGGGTTTTAAAATCAAAAAGAAATAGTAAAATCTAACCAAAATGCTGATTTTTGCATTGAAAATGTCAAATAGTCACTTAACAGTATAAATTTCATCTCCTACATATTAATGAATAGTATGTTCATGAATACTAATAACAACAGGCTGGATTGTAATTTTATGAGTTAATATTGGACTCTATAAGAGTGTGTTCCAAGGAAAGAGGTTTCTATTGTAAAATAATTATTATGATATGGATGAAATCACTTCCTCTAGAAGGTGCAGTAGAGAGTATTTTGGGCTATTAAGGGAGGTTTTCAATAAAAGTACAGATATGGTTAACATAGCTTAAGCATTTTCTGTTTAATCAGATTGTTTCCAAGATTTCAGATTAATTATGTGCAACAGAACTCCACTTGATAGTAGCGAGCCCTGGATAGCTAATCATCTTGATGAGGTAGTTCTCTTTAAGGATGCTATTTATTTTAGTACTATTCTCTGCTGTGACCGGTTTAGGCTGTGCCTTTAAGAAAGAGACACTTTCTGAACACTCTAGCCGAATGTTTTGGTATATAAATGAAAACAAGAGATATGCTAATCCAATTTCATTGGTGGAACCCGGCTGTAGGTTCTTGTTTAGTCTTTCAGTCGGGGGGGGGGGCAGTCAGTCGTCGTCTTCTTCCCCCTGTACTGTGAGCTGGCTCGTTTCTCTCTACGATTCTTGCTAACCAGATAAGAGAAAACTAACTTTTGCATCCGCTTTGAGCTTTAACAAGTTTTCACCCTTTTAATTACCTTCCTTTCTCTTTCTCTCTAACCCTTTTGGGAAAAAGGGGAGGTAGGGAGGGAGAAGGGAGGGGCAGGCCGAACCCCCCTGGCCGCAGGGGGGTTGGGGAAAGGTCTCCTGTATTACATACATTGCTGTATATTTCTGTATATATTGTAAATATTGTATATTTTTGTACATATTCATTGCATTCCATATCTGCTTGTAAAATATAGCTTTCATCTGCTTCTCCGGCTGAGTTAGCTGTGGAATTCTTTTGTGTGTGTGTGGGGGAACCTTCCTACTCCACCACATCTGCTTCAGTGGCAATATCTCTGTCTAGAACTATATATATTTTAGAACTTCATCCAACTTCAAGGGCCTTATATCAAAGCTTTTCACAGGCTTTGCTGCTCCCCCAGCTTGCATGATGAGCCAATGACCTACTTTGGGTTCCAGAATCTGAGCTACCAGTTATAGGTTCCTCAAGCACCTCCACCATCTGAAGAGTGTTGTGATGTTGGCTTTCTATTCTATTCTATAGGTATTTGTAGACTGTGTTGATAGAGAATTATTTGAAAAATGGTGTTCTGATTTCTAGGACGGTAGCATTAGTTTGGTGACTTTCAGAACGCATGCCTCCATACTTGAGTTCATCTGTATACACATACACAAAAATATTTGCAAACCAAAATGAAAAAGGAACAATTTCAGAAGACAGTCCTGTCACTGTAGTACAATCTCCACATAGTATGCAACGCTGTATATACTGCATCATAAACATTCCCCTCCAAGAGGAATGGCAGTAAGCACAGGCATTTGCCTAAAACTCTGTGATAGATAACATCTAGTGTAACTGAATACTGTTGCAAAGACCTTTTTAAAATTCTCCAATATTGAAGGACTCTGCTGAAAATAGCTGTGTGACATGCCTGAAACAGATTCAGACGTCTCTGCAGAGCATAAAGAAAGACCTGAATACCAGGATTACAGATCCCGCAAATCCTCTGCTCAGTTTTACAGAAGGATCAGGCAGTTTATGTATTCAGTTAATCTATTTTCACTTCAGTGTAATGACTTGCAGCTGTAACCCACTTCATTGGCAGATCAGAAGCCACACTGTAATATCAGTCTGACCCATACCATTTATCTTGGAAGGCTAATTGTTTGGCTTACGGTATGTTTTATTCTCCCAGGCTATACTTAAAAATAAATAGAGCCCAGGCAACCTGGACCCTGCTCCTCTGCAGGAACTCTGCACTCACCCTGGCACTGCCTGTCTGCATTGGAACGGCTGGCAAGGGAGCCCAGGCAGCACAGATTTATCTCACCAGGTCAGGGTGGTCTGGTAGGTGGGCAGTTAACATATCTGTGAAGACTCTTCCACATATAATTTTCAGATGCTTCCTAAAACTGACTCTCCAAACCTCTTTAGCTAACCACATCTGGGGATGCTGAGGTTGAATGTACCAATGGGACAGGCAGGTGAGGCAGGCTTTCTGATTTGTCATTATCCAAAGTTAAGAGGATAAGTAGCTTCAAAAACTACGGTGCCTCTTCAGGTCTTCACTCTTTTGTTTATTTTGAAAACATGCCTCTCAAGCTGTGCTGTTTCATTTAGCAAAGAGCAGTTTCCTTTGCTGCCATCTAGTATTTGCATGCATCAAAGGCCAAGTCTGTCTGGAAGTCTGGCTTTGCATTTCAGGGAAAACAATACGAGAGCTTAGCTGCTGATGTGCAGCACCTACAGTGTCTGAGCCATTGTTTGTGAATCATGTTCTGCAAAGTTTCATAAAACTGCAGATGCTCTCATGTTTTACTGTGCTAAGAGGAAATTTGTTGGAGAGCTCAGTGAATCCTCAAGTTTTCAAGTTATCAGATGACTTGGAAATGAGAAGAGTCTTCTTTTCTGAAAGGAAAAATGTTCAAATCTTGCAAAGTGACTGGAGCTCATAGGCTCTGAGCCCCAGTTTGCTTGAAGTGATGCATTGGCACCTGTATCACTCTGGAATTTGGGATCAAGTAATGTGAAAATTTAACACTGAAGATTCAGTATAGATACATCATCCTACTGAGGGTGAGGGACAGGATGATAAGGCAACAACTCATCTGTTTTCTGCAGAAGCAGAGAGTTTCCCTTCCACTGAGCCAGTATGATGGAGGTTTTCATCAGATCAGTCTTTCAACATTTGCTTATGCAAACAGGAGACCTAACTGGTTACACCTGTGACAGTACATGTATATGGCCTAATATATGCACTGTATATGCAACCCTGAGATGTGAATTTTATATGGGTTAAGAAAATTACAAGGCAAGTACACAGCAAACTGTTGTGTTTCCTGCTTTGCTGTGCATATTTTGCACTTCGTTAGCCTCCGTCCACAAGTAATTAGATGTGCAGTCAGGAAACAACTTAAAAGTGTTCTATTTCTTCTCCTATCACTTTGGATTCAGATCAGCTTGCTTGGAGCTCAGCATTTAATGCAAGCATCTGCAATTAAACCCTTCCCCATGGCATTTAGCACATGGTGTCATGCTGCAGCACTGTTTACTTAATCGCCTTACTTTGCTGGATGGCAAGTGTTTCATTAGGAACCAATATGAATTTGTTATAATGCAACATAACCTAATGAGGTCTTGTTTCCAGTCAAGACAGGTTTGCCTTACTGGTTGATACGATTATGTAGGTAAAACCTCCATATGAAGTGGACCAGGGACTCTTTTGCGCACATAATTTTGAATCTAACTGCGTTGTCAGTAAATGACATGCTTGTAAGACTTGGTAAGATTCATTTAGTGGCTTAGGTGCAAAATACTGCAGAAGAATTTTAATTTTAAAACTTCAGACAATTAATTTGACGTGTAAACAGTAACTGTTTGGAGAGATAGCATGGCTATGTAATATTAGTGCTATCCTTGTTTTCATGTGGAAAACTTCAGTTTAGCATCATGTTGTAAAAGCAGAAGCATGCTTTTACTTTGAACTGCAAGTCAGCTGAAACATTCCCTTCCAGGTATTTTAACTGAGTCCTTTCATTTTACCAAGAGTCAGTGGTGGGAACTGTTTTAGAGCATGTGATTCAAATTCATTCTTTGGCAAGAACTTTGAATCGGGGTTTAGTCTAGGGTTTGGCACAGATAACAAAGGTAATTATTTACCAAATGGCATTGAAATGACACCTGCATGAAGTGCTAAGCACATGCTGAATTATTTGTATAGAGATAACCTGTGCTTTCAGCATTACTCAACAGGAAAATGCTGTGGCTCCCCTATGAGGACCACAGGAATAGTGAACTTTCATTTCCGCGTTGAAACTTCTTCATCTCCTTTTTCAGACATAGTGTAAATCTTTGGGTCAGATTTGCTGTATCTTCACAGGAATGAAATGCAGATTTGTGGGAGACTAGGATGCTTGGGAAATGGACTATTTAATCTTTGGAAATGTTATTGAATCTTATTAACTATATGTCCTTAAGAATTTTACGAATGGTTTCTTATTTCTCTCCCTTTTAGTGACTTTTTCTTGTCTCTCTTTTGCCCTTGTTTTGTCTCCTGCTGTGTCTTATGAACTGACTTCCTTGATTGTAAAACACTGAGCAGTGAGTCTTCTTTTCCACTGTTTTCACCCCATTCTGCAGCTTGCACTGTTACAGTCCTATGTGCAGCTTCGTCTGTTACCAGACTCCAATATGCAGCAGAAGTGGTTCTACGCATGAAAAGGCCTTGGGAAGGACATCGACTACCACTTCGCTGTGTTCCTTCAGCAACCCTTTCATGTGTAAAGCTCACACAACCTACTGCGGAGAGAAATGGACTTGGCAAATCCACTTCTCTCTGCAGCACACTCAGCATGCAAATTGCTGGCAGGGATGAGCTACTGAGACTTCCAAGTGTGATGTGAAGACCAGAATAGTCATTATGTGGGCCACAGTTTGGCACTACCTTAGACCTTTTTTTAAAAAAAAAAAAAAAAAAGAAAAGAAGAAAAATAAGTGCAGAAATGAATGTTAGTGACAGATGTTTAAGCTTTACCTAAGTGAGGCATTCTTTAGCCAGATGACACAGCCTGTTGCTATGCTGAAGTATTGGTGTAGAATTATGAATTCCTAATCCCTTCCTCAGGCTCCCACTGCTGGATTCCAGATGTGGAGGATAATGTGTTAAAACTGCACTGCCTCTTGCCCTTGAGCTTCATTTCTTTCTCTTTTGTACTTCATCTCATCCTCTGAGATAAAATTTGTCAATTCCTGAACATCATCAGGAGTAAGTAATGCCTTTTCCTAGCCCACTGATTTTGCTGATTATATACACAAAATTTACAATTCTTTAACAATTTCAATTCAAACTTTTTCTCTGACCCATACGTTTCAACTAACAAATGCCATCACTGCTTCTATCATAGTAGTGCTTTTGAATATCGTTGAAAAAATGCAGTACTGGCTGATGTAAGAAGTCTCAGAAGCATTAGAAAAGCAGATATTTTGAAGAGCTTTCCTAGATAAAGGTTCTTCAAAACCTGAGAGCAAGTTGTTCATTGTATGCATCTGATCCCAATTTAGTCTGCAGACTATAATAAAATTAGATTGATAGTTCTGAATTATTAGGCACACATAGTTAATAATAAATATATTAGATTGTGACAAATTAGTATTTGTTTTCCAGAAGGTTTTCCCTAAAACAATTGAAATATATTGTCTGCATAGCTTAATTACAGGCTATGGATTCCTTCTTTGATGCTGTTCCAGGGATGGGTTATTGGGAGATCAGGTGCTTCTCCACAACAAGGACACCAGTGTGCTCGTGTATATGTATGCACAGAGATAAAGCAGTATTCGAGAGCTGTATATTTGCTTATAGACTGTTCTATAGCATGCTGCACAGACTGAAGAAGTGCATGATAAAGAAGTTTTAAACATACAGATTTATGGTGCTAGGTAACTGCCTGTCCTTTTCTTGCTTCCCAGTTCTTCCAGAATAAAAAAACTCATCATAACAAAAAGGTGGGAGAAATACTCATTTGAGTTTTGTATTGTGGTGTGGATGGCTTTAAAAGGATTTTATAAATTTATGGTCTCTATCATCTGAAGTTCTGCTCTTTCATAGCATTACAATAGGTTGGCTGCCGAGTTGTGCGTTACTCTGCTCTACTTTAGCTGTTTGGAATATTATTTTGAGAATTGGAAAGGCTCTGGGGTGCTAAAACTGATTATGAGATTTTTCTTTGCTTGACAAGATGAGCTGGTCCACGTGAAGTATAAGGCAGTTATGAGGATTGATAGCAGACAGAGCCATGTTGTGTTTTGCTCATCTTTGAGGTGGGATGCCAGTGAAATTGAGTTTCAAGAGGATAATTACAGCCCAATCAAATCCTCAGGTTAACTTTCATGAATTATTTTATATTACTTATTTATTTATTTAGTAGTATTCTTAAAGCAGCTCCTTCCAGTGATTCAGTGTATTCTGAGAGGTCTTCAGAAACCTTGTTTATGATTTGTCTTCCAGAAAATCAGAGTAAAAGGCAGTAAATTGAACAAAAATTGTACCAAAATCTTCATTAAAAAAATTTAACAAGTTGAATAATGTCAAGAATCCCCAGTCCTTACTGGTAAATTTTTCCATCTGTTAGTGAATATTATTCTTCCGCATGCATTTGACAATGGTTTTGTGTGCTGATACCTCTGTCGAAGCAGGCTCAGCAGGTTAGTTAAGTGATCCCAGCTTGTAATTGCCCACCCCGGAGATAACCTTCTGTAGTCAAGTACCTGACCCTCTTTAAAAAAATCCGGAATTAATTCTATGAATGGAGACTGGTTTGAGTGTAAAATAATCCCTTTAGTTAAGCGGGATAAGCCCTGAGACCAGGCAGAGCCCTCTCAGGAAGTTACATTTGTACATTCCCCAATAGTAACACAACATTCTCCCAGTATCATTACACGACTTATTGGTCTCTGATGGTAAGGGCTATGGCTTTTCTTAATCTGCCTTCCTGACAGCCATTTGCTGCAGTGCATGTTTTTTTTATTTGCATGCTGGAAAGTTGTAAGGCAGGCTTCTGTTGCTCGAATTGTCCCTCTTGCCAACTGCTTTGCACTTCAAAGTTGACTCATACTGCTTCACTGAAGATCAGGTTGGGGTCCTGCTCAGTCCCCAAGTCCAGCTGCTTACACAGCAGGTTCTTTCCCAACCATCTCAGAAGACTTCATGGTGCAATGGGAATACACCAGCAACACTCAGACATCCCGCTCTCTTATGGCATGACTGGCTTCTTCCAGTGAAGTCCCTGGTAGTTGTCATCCTACCTCTGCTCTCTGGGGCTTGTGTTTATCCCATCCTTTACACATGAGCACAGATTATTTCAGAAGCAGGGCGTTCTGTGTGAAGGTGCTCCTCACCCCTGCAAGTTTACAAGTGGTGCTTCAGATTCTGATGCTGGAATACACAATTCTGTAATTTAAGGCATTCTTACTATTTTGTTGTTGTAATAATTCTTTGGTACCATTCTGAGTTTGTTCTACTGTTCCTTCTTCTTTTATTCCTGTTTCTTGAATCATACAGCATCTGAGTGGAAGAAAGCTGAGTTTTAGCATGGAGATGTAGCTGGTGTGATTCAGCAATCCCCTAGTATATGAATTAATAGGTTTACTATGCTGAAGTCCACTTTTGGTTTGGAAACCCAACTCCCAAGGTGCCTTTGAAGACATTCTACTAAATTCCTCAAAAGTTTTGTTGTTCAGAATGTCATTTGTATTCCTTTCACACACACAGAAGCACTGTTCATGTACAGAAGGTGTCATTGAGCTATCTGAGAACTTGCTACCTAACTTGAGAACTAACCAAATGGGTTTGAAACCAAATTAGAAGAAAAATTGAGCCGCTCTTGCTCAACAATACTTGACTTCTTTTGGAGCTTTCATCTTGCTGCAGCTGAGGACAGCTGCACTGTTGGCTGATGCCCTCCTAGGCATAGAATCATAGAACCATAGAGTCATAGAATCACAGAATGGTTGGGGTTGGAAGGGACTTCCAAAGATCATTTAGTCCAAACCCCTCTGCAGTAAGCAGGGGCATCCTCAACTAGATCAGGTAGCTATTAGATGCTATGTAAATATTAGATTTTCCAGTAACCTGCCCCAAACCAGTGGGATGGGAGCAGCCTGGCATACTGTCTGCAAGAGAAAAACTTTTGGTATCTGCATATGACAGCAGAATCAGGAGCATGAGACCAGAGAAAAATAATGTGTCTTTTCACTTTTAAATAATCTGAGATGGTTGACATTAATCCTTTGACAAAATTCAACTGAACTGTACCAGTCAAGATCTTGTTTAAGCAGTTTTGATGTTTTTCTTCCAAAGTCATTGTTTGGCACTGTGTAATTCTTTAACACAAAGCAGTTGCTTTTATTTTGAGTATTAGTTACAGGAAAATTTATGATCTGTTTGTACTTCTCTGCAAATATTCGAGTGCTCTTCTGGAAGAAGGTGCGTAATAAATAACGTTCCTTCGTAACAAAGTGGACGTTAAATCATTTAATAGTATAATAAGAAAGCCTTGAACTAAAATCCTTGTGGACTTTCTGAAGGTATTTTTTATTAGATTTTCCAAATATGTCCTTTGATGGAAGACTTTCCCTTCTGCTACCACGCATTCAGTCTTACCTTAAAATTAAAATACATAAAAATGTGTACTCTAACTACAAAGCAGAGATATACAGGAGAGAGAAGATATATCTCTATTACATCATTATGCTATCATCTAAAATATTTGTGTACATTTTACAAATGCTAACAAGTCTGAGTGGCTAACAATATATAGTGGTGCTTGTGTTAGTTTAAGTTTGCAAATGCCAAATCAAGAAGTAGAAGGTTGTTTTTTTTTTTTTCAGTTTGCAGTGATCAATCTGAATTATTTTAAATGCCCAGTTTCTCAGAAAATGGGTTGCTGGCTTTGTTTCTCAATGCTCCTGTTACATAAAACCCCCTTAATATTACATTTTTCTGCTTAGGTAGTTTTAAAATACAGAAGCTTTAAAGTCTAAACCAAAACAGATACATATTCAGCAAGGACTGAGTGCAAGATTGACAGTTCCAAAGATCTGGAGCTGGAGGAGTGACTTCATTAGCTGGTGTCACCAGCAACCCATTATGATCTTCTTAGGCCTCATCCCACTGAGCGACCATTTCACACACACAGACTATCATCCTTGCAGCCCCATTTTAGCTTAGTAACAATTCACCGCATCAGAAAGCAGAGTTCTAAGCCTTTTTCTTTCAGGAGCATATTCATGATCTGAAAAGTGAATGTTCGGGGTAGAATTGTGGATGTGAAGTTTTTGCAATTCGTTTGTCTCAGTGACACAGATTAAATATCATGTGCACAAACACAAATATGTGTCTGTAAACTGGCTATTCCGAGAGTTAGAGTCAGGTTTCATGTTTTTCAGCTAGCCAGCTATCGTTTCCCTGTCTAGCTGCAGACTAAATACTGCAGGTGTGTGGAGGAGACTTAAAGGTAGAAGGAACTATCTTCAACTCGTCAGCCTTCAGGATAAAAGTGCAGATAGGAATTTGGAAAAACTGAGAATCAAGTCACTGTTTCTGCTTTGACGCAAACAAAGCGAGAAGTCCTCTGTCCACGATAGAGAATCTCAGAAGAGATGTAGATAACAAATTGTCCCCTGCTTTCTCATAGAATAGAATAGAATAGAATAGAATAGAATAGAATAGAATAGAATAGAATAGAATAGAATAGAATTACCAAGGTTGGAAGAGACCTTGAAGATCATCGAGTCCAACCTGTAACCATAACCTCACAACTAGACCATGGCACCAAGTGCCACATCCAGTCCCCTCCTGAACGCCTCCAGGGACGGAGACTCAACCACCTCCCCGGGCAGCCCATTCCAATGACGAATCACTCTCTCGGTGAAGAACTTTCTCCTCACCTCCAGCCTAAACTTCCCCTGGTGCAGCTTGAGACTGTGTCCCCTTGTTCTGGTGCTGGTTGCTAGGGAGAAGAGGCCAACCCCTTCCTGGCTACAACCACCCTTCAGGTAGTTGTAGAGAGCAATGAGGTCTCCCTGAGCCTCCTCTTCTCCAGGCTAAACAGCCCCAGTTCCCTCAGCCTCTCCTCATAGGGCTTGTGCTCAAGGCCTCTCACCAGCCTTGTTGCCCTTCTCTGGACACGTTCAAGTGTCTCAATGTCCTTCTTAAACTGAGGGGCCCAGAACTGGACACAGTACTCAAGGTGCGGCCTAACCAAAGCAGAGTACAGGGGCACAATGACCTCCCTGCTCCTGCTGGCCATACTATTCCTAATGCAGGCCAGGATGTGGTTGGCCCTCTTAGCTGCCTGGGCACACTGCTGGCTCATGTTCAGCTTCCCATCAACCAGCACCCCCAGGTCCCTCTCTGCCTGGCCGCTCTCCAGCCACTCTGACCCCAGCCTGTAGCGCTGCCTGGGGTTGTTATGGCCAATGTGCAGAACCCGGCACTTGGATGTGTTAAATCTCATGCCATTGGACTCTGCCCATCTGTCCAGCCTGTCGAGGTCCCTCTGCAAAGCCTCTCCGCCCTCCAGCAGATCAACTGCTGCCCCCAGCTTGGTGTCATCTGCAAATTTACTGATGATGGACTCAATGCCCTCATCCAGATCATCAATAAAGATGTTGAAAAGCATGGGGCCCAGCACTGATCCTTGGGGCACACCACTAGTTACAGGCCGCCAGCTGGATGTGGCACCATTCACCACCACTCTCTGGGCTCGGCCCTCCAGCCAGTTCCTAACCCAACGCAGTGTGCTCCTGTCCAAGCCATAGGCTGCCAGCTTGGCCAGGAGTTTGCTGTGGGGGACTGTGTCAAAGGCCTTGCTGAGCTCCAGGTAGACCACATCTACAGGCCTCCCCACATCCACCAGGTGGGTCACCTGATCATAGAAGGAGATCAGGTTGGTCAGGCAGGACCTGCCCCTCCTAAATCCATGCTGGCTAGGCCTGAGCCCCTGGCCATCCTGTAAGTGCTGTGTGATCGCACTCGAGATGACCCGTGGTGCAAGGCTAGCACTGGATTCTGTCCATGCATCCCTGTATGTGAACACCTTGTCAGAAATTATCAGAATTAGATCAGGTTCTTGGTCTGTAGGGTAAGATGTCAGAAGAGGTGAAATCTCCAGTGAAATAGCTTGTATACCATGCAGTGAAATATGCCCACGTACACTCTTGTGTTTAGCATGAACACCCACAGATCTGCTTTTATTGCTGAGATTCTGTGAAATCCCACTCGAAGCGGGGCAGATTTTATGGCTGGATTTTATTTTATTACTTTTCCGTGTTCATTTGGTCCCTCTATTTTTGAACTTCCTGTCTAGGTCTGTGTATGGTGTTAGCAATTTGGGTATACATTTACAACTTGTCTTGAAGAAGCCATTGTAGCATGATACTTTCCTTCTGGAAGGCTTTTTAGTCATGTATTTGCATTTTATGAAAGATTTTAAGTTTAGGTTTTTCAAGAACTTGAAATACTTCTAGAGAATATTCTGGTGAGAATTTATCTTGCACTTACTATTGACTTTCAGTTAACAAGCACATAGCAGCTACTTCAGCCATACACATTCAGTCTTTCAAGACATTCCACCATAAAGAAATTTCTTTTCTTTTTCCCTTCCCTTCCCTTCCCTTCCCTTCCTTCCCTTCCCTTCCCTTCCCTTCCCTTCCCTTCCCTTCCCTTCCTTCCCTTCCCTTCCCTTCCTTCCCTTCCCTTCCCTTCCCTTCCCTTCCTTCCCTTCCCTTCCCTTCCCTTCCCTTCCCTTCCCTTCCCTTCCCTTCCCTTCCTTCCTTCCTTCCCTTCCCTTCCCTTCCCTTCCCTTCCCTTCCCTTCCCTTCCCTTCCTTCCCCCTTCCCTTCCCTTCCTTTCCTTCCCTTCCCTTCCCTTCCTTCCCTTCCCCCTTCCTTCCCTTCCCTTCCCTTCCCTTCCTTCCCTTCCCTTCCCTTCCCTTCCCTTCCCTTCCCTTCCCTTCCCTTCCCTTCCCTTCCCTCCCTCCTCTCTTCTTTTTTCTTTTATCTTCTTTTTCTTTTTCTTTTATTTTCTCTTCTTTTTTCTCCCTTTCTGTGCTTTTTAAAAATTATTATTATTATTTGCGATTTTTTTATTTCTGTGTCTTTCAGTCCCCTCTTTGTATGGAAAATGTGGAGTGTGGTATGTTTCAATTCCTTTGCTCCCTGGAAATGTTAAAGTCATTTACTGCTCTAACTGATCCCTGCTTGGAGTGTTTCATTACTGATGCAATCTTGAGGTGAGCATTATAAAATGAAGTATTATTCTTAATCTCACTGCAAAGCGTCATGGAGTCAAACTGCTGGCAGCCAATGTCAAAATTGCCTTTTCTGAAGGATTTTTTTTTCCCTTAGTGTGCGGGTAAAGTGCCTTTAAGGCTGTGTTTCCTGATCTTGAAGCTTGGGATGTAGGGAGTGAAATGACAAGAGTATGACCTTGCAAAGAACGAGAGGGATAAAATCTACAGGAGCTTTGGGAATAATGGAAATGAGGTACAGTCCAAATGAATGAGACCTTTAAAGGTTGCCTTTCCCTTCAAGAAGGTTTTTGATACAGTATGAATCTTCTAACAAACCCTTAAGAAAAGACAATTGTAGTACTATCCATAGGGTTCAGATTTGAGGTGTTCAGACAGGCTGCAGTTTGACAGCCATAGAAACCATTTTCAATTTAATCTATTTAACAAGAATGAAGGAGTGTTTTCTTGCTCTTAGTATGTAGATTATTTAGTCATTCATTTGGTTTTATGCTGTTTTCACTGCTGAGATCTGAGAATATTGTGGAAAATAAATTATCTTAGTGCATACCATACTTATGAAGTATTGATTTGCCTTTTCCAGTTATAGAAAATAGTACCTTTTTTCCCCTCTTAAATTGAGTTTAGTTCTTCAGAGGAGTTAGACTGGAAAATGCTGCATAAAAAGGCAGTATTTTGAAAAGCAGGCTGTATTGAGTGGATTTTTTTTGAAACTAATTTGAAGTAATTCGGGCAGCCTTCATTCACAACCTTCTCTTTATCAGGCCACAAAGAAATGATGCAGTGCATGTTCAGCCATTACAGAATGAGTGATTTATGTGCAGATCAGAAAGACACTGATGAAGGTGTGCATTGAGGAAAGGAATTCAGCAGTTTTCCTCTGCTAGCTTAGGTCCTAGGAGAGGATGTCCTTCATGACTACAGTAGCAACACGGTTTCTGTGAATAGTTATGTTTGTTATGCTTAGTTGCAGATGCTGGTGCATCTGTCATATCCCTGATTCTCACCATGTTCAAAACTTCTTCCTCTCTCCCTGCCTTCATGTACCTGAACCGATTTATTTTTCTTCCGTTCTAGAGCTGGTGGTTGCATAAAGGAAAGAGAGATGGGGTGGGAAAGAGTGTGTTGGATTTTTTACTGTGATTTTTTGGTTTTTCTTTTTTTCATATTCCCCATTTTCTTGGAACTGAAGTCTGTGGGGTTTAGGCACTGTGGAAGAGGATTTCTTTGCTTTAATTTTTCTATTGTACTTTTGCTTTCTATGCAAAGTATCTTTAGATACCTCTCATGACTGCCACCAATCACACATTGGTGCTCCTATTGCATGTCTTTTTGTTGTTACTCTGCTGCTGTGTGTAATGAACCATCCCTTTCTCCCCATCTCTGTGCTCTGCTTTTCCTTTCTCCTCTTCTGCCAGATTCACTTGTGATTTCTTCAGCTGACAGAATGCTCAGAGTTTCAAAACAGCCCAAAGCTGCAATAATTAGGCTTTTGTCAAGGTGTGCATGAACCAACCGGCTTCCTCACTGCAGTTAAGTCCTTCAACTGGTCTGCTGACACACCACAAAATTATCCTCCTAGCCCAATGAGTGAGCAATAGAATCTTGGTAATATATAAAAAAAAATCCCATTGTGTGTATTCACCTTCCCTTCTCCCCAGTGTGGAGCTGTTTTTCTCTTTCATCTTGGTGTTTCTAAAGGCAGTAAAAGCTTTGTCCACCAGCAGTTATAAATATCTGGTGTGCCACACCCCCATTCAGTGCTATTATGTGTAGGTTTGTAAGGCTGGAATCCCATGAGGCGTTTTCCAAGTATCTTCTCCATCCAACTCAAGCAGTTCTCATCACTACAGAAATGTCTTTCTTTAGCTTATAGAATAGAAGAATGAGCTCCCTTCAGAGCTTAATATACCCTTGCTTCTCACAGAAGCAGAAGAGGTAATGTAATGAGAGAACAGGCAATCCGACTTGGAAGTAAAATACATTTTCTCTGTGATGTGCTCTATGTTTTCTGCCCTGGGGCTTAAAAACTGAAATCTACTCTTTAATTTAGTGCACTCTACCTGTACGCTGTAATGCCGCTAATGATTTGAGAGTTAAGAAGAGGGTAGCAAAAATGATTTGTCATATATGTCTGAAACTATAAAAATTCTAGAAGCAAGGCAATTTGAGTCATATAAATGGATTTTGAAAATACAATTTTCTGTCCACTGGGGACCAGGGAAGAGAACATGTTGATTTCATTTGTTTTCTAGTGTTTTTCTAAACTCCTTACTAAATCAAACTTGAAGTAAAGTCGTGTTCAAACAACAGTTAGTGTGCTATTTCTTTAGAATGGCAAAGTATAATAATGTTCAAATTGCAAAATAGTTAAAATATCTAGATAATTTTGAAACAATGACATTTTATTGGGGTTGGTGGTTTTTTTGGTGGTGGCTTTTTTTCTTCTTCTTCTTTCTGTATTAGCAGGGCTCCTGGGAAAAAAGTTGGGATTTGTGCTTCACAAGCTCAGTTACTCTTGTGAATGTCATGTGTCAGCTCTTCCCTTTCTTTTTCATTTCATTTTTTCATTTTTTTTTTGTCCATGAGATTTTACTAGTCAAGCTTGCCATGTATCATGAATGAAAGGGTATGTGTTTCAAGGAGATTAACATCCACTTTCAGAACCATGGCAATTTGTTATGATTGGTGAGTCATAGAGGTGGCTATTCACACCACCTAAAAATGCTGAATAGGGTGTCTATTGTTTAACCTGTCTAAATGTTTTAATGCTATAAAGAAGTTCATTTTTTCAATAAGAGAGTTGCTTTTCATGACACTTTAATATCTGTTTCTGCATGATAGCTTCAGCTCTGTAGTGAAATCCGCTTTGGAGTTGGAAGCTAATGCATGTTAGCAGTGGCATAGGATGCAGTTTTAAGCTGTTCCACATGTATTTAAAATAAGATTGATTTACAGTTGTTTCTTTTCCAGAGAAATACAACTTAAGCTAATTCATAATGATCCAAATTTATTTCAAAACGGTTCATAAAATCGTCAAGAACACGAAACTCTGAAATTTTTCAAAGGTAGTTTACTCCAGCACTAGTGTCATGGCTAAAAACAAATGCTTTCCTGACAGCTGACTGGTCACTTTGCTTTCTCTTGGTTTTGCCTTAACTTCACTCACAAATGAAACATAAACATATGTTACTGCTATATATATCCTTTTGGTGGAAGCGAGATGGAGATGCACTTGGGAAGATATGTTTCTCAGAGAACAGTGTTTATTAACGGAAGGCTGCAACTAAAAGCAAACCCCAGGCTAGGTTATGTGCAAATGTGTGCCACATGGGTATTTAGGTTTGCAGCAAACTGTCTTGATAGTGCATTACTCCTAACCAATCCCTGGGTTCAGCTCAGGAAACAAAGTCCTAAACTTTGTCCTCATCAAAAGAGGCAATTAAAAAAACAAACAAAAAAAAAATTAAGAAATGTACTCTTGGGGTTGCTACTTATATCTCTTCATGAGGATTGTGTTCTACTGGTCATTCCCTGTATTCCCTGTCTTCTTCCAGTTAGGCCAAGGGCCTTTTCAGATGCAGCAAACCCTCCATTTTATTATTTATTAATGTTATTTTTTTGAGTGGGGAGAAGAAGGGGTGAGAATGAAAAGCCAGTTAATTGGGCAAGAGCTGATCTAAGCTTTTCTCCTGTGCTGGCTAGTGGGTGATAGTCATTGCAGGTTCTGCTTTTGGAGGGGATATTGCAGCGGCATGAACACAGGATGCTCAGCACAACAGCCAGTGCTTTGGGAACACAGGTAGCTCCCCTAGCATTTAATTTTGACCTACAGATTAGGTGGAATCTGTGTTAAATTGCGACCAGCATTTTACAGATTCACAATGTGATGTAAATGGTATCAAATATCAGATTACATCCTGTTGTCCAGGCAAAGTGAAAATTATATTGGTGCTATCCGATTAACAGCATAGTAAATTGAATCTGTTCTGTCTAAACAAAATTTGCTTTGGTTCCTAATTTTGAGCATACCTTTATTATTTTTAATAGATTGGAGCTGACAGGAGATTTATGTAAGAAGATTTTACATAATTCTAATGAGAATCTGAGGCCTTTGTCAGGGGATGACAAAATCTTAAATCATTCACAGAATTTAAGATGGTGTTAGTGTTATCCAAGATTATTTACAGAATATCTTTAAATGGCTAAAAATGTTCCTTGATAATGTATTGGAGACATTCACAGGCTCATACATGGCCATGCCAGCTGAGTTTGTGAGTATACCTAAGCCCACTGGCTTCCACTGATACAGATGCTCTGAGCATACTGTCACCACAGGGCTAGTCATTCAGAAAAAAAGCAAAATGGCTTCAGCTTGCGGGTAGGTGCTGTCACCAGCAAGAAGCAGCTTTGATGCACTGATACAAGGGCTAGGAGGTAGCAGCTCCTCAAGTCCTTGAAACAGCACATACTCCTCCTGCCCAGCAGAGAAAGACCTGGGCATGCTGTTTGACAGCTGGTTGAACATGAGCAGCATGTGCTTAGGTGGCCAAGAAGGTCGACATCTTTCTGGCCTTTATCAGTGAGGCCAGGGCAGTGATAGTCCCCCAGTACTCAGCACTAATGAGGTCACACCTCGAGTCCTGGTTTCAGTTTTGGGCTCTTCAGGACAAGAAAGATGATGAGGTGCTGGAGTAGGACCACAGAATAGCAACGAAGTTGATGAAGGGCCTGCAGAACAGGTCTGGTGAAGAGCAGCTAATAGAACTGGAGTTGTTTAGTCTGCGGAAAAGGTGACTGAGGGGAGGCCTTCTCACACTCTACAACCTGAAGGGAGGTTGTAGCAAGGTGACGGTTGTTAGGTATCTTCTCCCTAGCAACAAATGATAGGAGGAGAGGGAATGACCTCAAGTTGCCCTGGTGGAGGTTTCAATTGGATGTTAGAAGACATTTCTTGCCTGAAAGGGTTGTCAAAGACTGGAATAGGCTCCCCAGGGAGGAGACTGGATCCCCATCCCTAGAGATATTTAAAAGATGCAGGTGCTGAGAGATATGGTTTAGCACCAGACTTGGTAGAGTTAGATAATGCTTAGACTTGATGATTGTAATAGGCTTTTCCAACCAAAACAATTCTATATGTAACCAATGTGACCAGTGACACAAAGGGAGGGGCTCTGGTGAGCAAGGAGGTGAACATTGTATGATCTTGTCGTGCTGTGCTGAGAAATGGAAGATGGGCTAATGAAGACAGTCAAGTGAGAGCTTTCTATATGCAAAAGGCAAAAGCAGAAGGCCTCCAGGTTATCTCCACATTGATGCCTCCTACCTAACCTCACATTCCTGGTGCCCAGATGTCTCTCTGGGAGGAGCCATCAAGCTGCCAATGGCAGGTTAACTAACCATGGCAGGTTGGGTCTTTTGCAAAAAGTCTCATCAGGCATTTCTCTTGGTGAAATGCAGCAGCTACATGTACTTGAGGTATTTGTGCTGATGGCCATTCCTGCAAGATACCTGCTCCTCTCCCACCAGTTGCTCATGTTAGTAACCAGGCCTGGCCTAGGTAACTCCTGGCTGTGTCTGTGAGGATAATTGTAATAGCCCATGTTTAGCCGTGAGCAAACGTAAACTTTTGCAAGGGCAAGAAATACTGCATGGGAGTATTTAATCGTCATCACCTATGCAGCCTGTTTATGTGTCTTTTGCAAGGTCTTTTCTGTTTCCTTCAAGCAGATGGGTACTGCTGAAATAATACCTTAAGAAAAAAACAGAATTTTTTCCCTGCCTCCATAGTAGGCTTCAATTTCTGGGGTTCATAGACTTGTATAAAATTTATCTTGTCTATGTCTCATGATCGGGTGACTATTTAGTAATAGTGGTCACCCACACAGCGTGCCGAGACACCACGCTGTTTGGTAATGAGCACTCCTGGAGTTCTGTGAAGGCCCCAATTAATCATCATAGTGCCAATTAAAAAGGCCATTAGAAATGCTGTTGGTAGCCATCAATCCTGACTAGGACTTCGTTCTCAAAGGGTGCATGAGCAACGCACTCAGATTTGCACACATACGCATACTTTTTTCAGGTCGATATGACCTGGCAGAGTGATTGGGCAAAATATATTGGCAGCAGCAATGGATTTATATTCTGTCTTACATCATACTGTAGTTAGATCTCAAATTTATTCCAGTCTGTTAAATCTTAAATTGGGTTTTGTGTTTGTAAGTGGGACATAGTTCTTCATGTGGCGCAGTTACACTCCAGCTCTAAATAGAGCTGCACTGCAGTATTATCAGGGTGTGATTTCAAACCCAACATTCTTTAAATCCTTTCAGAACAGGGACTTTGTTGTCCCACAGTTCCTACTGGGGAGCTGAGTGCCAGTTGGGGTCTTCAAGCATTCCAGTAATATAAATAATTGTGGGTGCAGCATTTTTTGCTTTACATTGTTTATTGCTTTTCATTTTTATTTCTTTTTGTCAGCTGCTCATAAGTTTTTTGTGTTCCACTTGTTTGAACTGAGACATTTTTATACTCGTTGTGTGCCCTGGCATGAGTTGTTTGGGTTTTATTTTTTTCTCATGAAAAGTCCATTTGAAAGCAGTTGAAGTATTTATAAGACCAAGAGTACAGTAAAGAGCTGTTTTATCTTTATTAAAATTAAAATAAATAAATAAAAAAAACAAAACAGTTGCTTTGTTTTGTTTTTCAACTAGGAAGCAGAGCTCATGCTTTGAGCAAGGGTTTGAAAATTCTTAAGGGGCTCTGTTTTTTGTTTCTTCTTGTAAAACATCTGCTTTGGTTGTTCAGAGTCACAGTAAGGCACTGAAACCCCCTGTTGTCCCTTGCTCAGCCGAGGTGTTAATGTTTTAGAGCTGTGTTCTGCAAGAGGAATAGAGCTGGGTGGGACAGTTCTGTAATAAGTGCAGCATCTTTATCACGAATCTAGAATTAAACTCAGGACTTTGCTGTTAGCAAAGACTTTATGAAACACAGTAGCAGATACATACGTTATCATCCTGTTATCACAGAAGATAATCTGCTACCTCTGTCTTTTACTTCAATTGCTTAGGTACCAGATTTTTGATAAGTGGATCTTTGGAACTGGTGATAAGTCTGTAAGCATCAGCACATCAAGATGCTGTTCTGTAATGGGACACCAGTTTGGCTTTCCATTTTACATTAAGAAAAATTAAAATCCAAACAAAGCAATTGTTATATTTTTTTCCATATTTCTCCAAATCC
This sequence comes from Picus viridis, assembly GCA_033816785.1. NCBI lineage: Eukaryota > Metazoa > Chordata > Aves > Piciformes > Picidae > Picus > Picus viridis. The sequence continues at coordinate 35,133,361 of CM066576.1, forward strand.
CAGAAATGGCATGGAATAGCTGTTCACTAGAAGGTGGTCAGTGCTACAATCACTTGTACAGATCTGCTTTAGTTTTCTCCTTTGTATGGAGTAAGCCTCATTCAGATTTAACAATGTTGTCACAGACCCCTATACCAGAAGATGATACAGTTCTAGGAATCAGGTTTGCATTGTAAAGGAACTTCCTGCCTTGGTCTGCTGCTGAAATCATGTGGTTGGAATCTTGGGAAGGAGAAAAGACAAGCCCATTAGTTGTCTTGTTGCAAGGCCACCACCATTGTCTCCTCCTTGGAGCTCCTGACATTGCATCCAGCAGGCAGAACCTGCTGATGTGCCCCTTCCTGGAGTGAAGAGACAGAGGCCTGAGCAACTACAGTTCTTAGTGCTGCCACTGAAATCAGAGGAGCAATGCTCAGAACCCCTTAAAATGCTAAACAGTACTGAGTATTCCTAGCAGGTGGACCTGCCAGCTTTTCACATAGGCACGCAAAGATCTTGGAGTCAACCAACTGTGTTCTTGCTGTGCCCCCATATCCCAGCTTTTATCCAGGAAAGGACAAAATGCCTTTGTCAGATGGGAGTGGGAGAATTTACAAATAGCGGAGAGGCTGCTCAGCATGCTGAGCACCATGAAAGCTAGGGTGATACTAAGCATTTTGTATGCAGGGCAAAATGCAGAGGGTATTCCAAGACAGCTAGAAATGGCAATGAAACCAGTTATTAACTAGCTGCCTTTCATTCAGTGGGAGCTCATGTTTGCCATTTATATTGGGGCAGAGGGAAGATGCAGCTTGTGAACAAATGTTGGGAGTTTAAACAGGCAAAATTTTAAATGAGAGTCTTTGGAATAATAAAGGAAGGTAGGGCTTGTATCTCTTAAAAGCACATTTAAAAATGAAGCCTCTTCCTGCCCTTCAACTTAAAATCTTATGATTATCTTAAATCCTAAAATGTGGCTTCATTGTTCATTTCCTTCTTGCCAGAATGTAAAATAACAGGAGCTTGAGGGTTTAATGTATTTTTTAAAAGTAATCCTTTTTTATTATAACTTCCTGGTAGTGTTTTAATTAAAGGTATTAGGAGAACTGTCATGTGTGACACATTTTAAAATTCTTGTACAGCCTGCTAGAAATATCTGGGAAAGGGATTATGTACAGAACTTGTTCACTCACAGTGTGAGAGACCAGAATTTGTTATTCTTGACTGTTTATCACCTGCAACTTGATAATGTGTTTTTATGTGATTAAGAGGAAGAATGTCTTTGTGTGTGCTCTTTGTAGTTCATAGCCTATTTAACAAATTGAGACTGTTTTTAGCAAAGTTCAGCCTTGTTTCTTTATTCTGAAAGAGGCTTCATTAAAGAAAGCTACATAGAAATGTTGACATGCAATTAGAGTAGACCAAGAAAGTTATTCATGTGGTTTAGTGAGTGGCTTTCATTTCTTCCTAGTTTCACCACACCACCTTTCCCCAACTCACTCACAGGTAAGCTCTCCTAGCATGTTTCAGCCTGTATTTGAACTGCTTTCCGTGACAGATTTTGAGGATTCAGTCTGACTGGCCATGCTGCTGTGCCCCCAGCACAACAGAGACATGGGGCTGCAGGAGTGTGTCCAGAGGAGGGCCATGAAGATGATCAGAGGGCTGGAACACCTCCCCTGTGGGGACAGGTTGAGCACGCAAACCCAATTTATAAGGTGACTTCTCATCTTGAACAAGAGAAAGAGTTGTGTGGGTTTGCTACCGGTGTGCTGGTTTTGAACTATCGTTCAATAATGTTGATTAACTCTTTTTTTCCTTTGTGTTGTGTAGCAGACAGCTGATTGACCAGCCATCCTGAGTGCAGATGGGAAAATCTGTTCGGGTGCCCCCTTTTTGCCTTTTTCTTCATGTTTTTTTAAGTCCTCAAGATCTCACGTAATTACAAGGTGTGTAGACTGCCTGTGGCGTAATTCCTTTTACCCAAACAAGTAACATCCATTCAGGAATCTGGGTGTTCCTTGCTAGTTTTCCCCAAATGAACAAATCTCAAGTTTAGTTAGCAATAATAATACAATATATTTAAATGTATATTGCTATGAACGTATTAAAGGGAGCATAAATAAATTCATACTTCTTCCCATATGTGCTTGGTACAAGCAGTGATATACTATTAATGAGAATTGGATACAAGTGTTTCCTCAACCCCAAAATGTTGTCATTGCTTATTACATGAAAGCAAAGCATTTATCTTGCATGTATTCAAAGGCTTATAGAGTCCATGTCAAGAAATTTGTGCCCATTAATGCACGCACATTGTTAATGAATGCCTCTGCTTCATGTGGGATTTTTATATGTAAGAAACAACATGAAGAGATTTGTGTATATGAATTTTTCTAATGTGCCTGCAACAGTATTTGCTGAAGTGTAAATGTCCTTTGGAGGTTTTGCAAAACCAGCATTTCAGCAAAAAGCCTGAGGTGAAATTTTATAGAGTATTTTTTGGGCATCTCAACTCATTATAACATTGAATAACTATATAGAACATAGTGTAAGAAATATAATTATTTGAAAGTTACTACAGATGAATAATTTCTCTAATTTGTGTTTGCAGAGGTGTTGTAAGGTGCTAACAGTGAAAGGATTAAAAATTATTACCTTATGTGAGTGAACATGTGACTCCTTGGCTGTGTCGTTATGCCACACCATCTGACTCACCCAAGAACAGAATATATAGACATCTCCTTTTCAAAGTACCCTCAGTTACGTGGTTTCACCCTGTCTACTAGACAATGTGTCTGTTTGTATACACAGACATAGCATTCTCTTTTTATGAGACAGGAGACTAGATAAAAATAGTGTACCTGCAAGTTTTGATTACATGGCCATAGTAATCTGATAGTTATTAAGAGTTTGGCACCCATCAAGAGCAGCTGTTGTAGTACTTTTGGTCAGTGTGTGAAATGAAACTCTTGGCTTGACAGAAAATTGCAGAGAAGCCCAGAGAGCTCATGGGAATTGTTATAAATCCCAGATAAGAGGAAGAAATGACCCCTCTAGGTGTGAAGTGTCGCTATAGTGAATTTAGGCTCACCTTCCGTTTCCCAGTCAATGAGATGAAAATGGAGCCATTTCCCTGAGAAAGTGGAGGAAGGCAGCCACTGAATGTAATAGCAACTTGCAAGAGAGCTGGGTGAGGGTGCTGCCGGAATTGGGAGAGTGAGCTGGTGTCTGTCACCTTCCTTCCCTCCACAGCTGCACATTAAATGAAGGCTGCTGTGGATAGAAGGGCAGGCAGGTTTTAAAAGGAAACTAATAAGCAGGGAGAGCAAATAGCTCTCACTGAGTTTATTCCCTTTCTTCCTTCTGCAAAACCAAGGGACGCCTTTGATACTTCGATCCTGACAAAACCATTTGTCCAGCTTCTACTGCCTCAGGTGTTTTCTTTTGAAATGCTGGGCAAAGTGAACACGTGCAAAATTGAAGCAGGAACAGAACTGGGGAGGAGAAAAGGAAGGCTAAGTCCTAGAGAGCTAGCTATACACTGCTACCCCTGAAGCCTAGAAAAAAAGAACATTTAAAATTGCTGAGTGTGTAGCAAGCATTGCCTGGGTCAGCTTTCCAGCATGACAGCAATAAACATACCACCAGTAATTCAGCCCGATGGAGGAGGCATTCAAGAACACAACTATCAGGGATGTTCTGTTCTGCACATGTGCCAGACTGGGCTGTCCTGACTGTGTGCTGTCTCCCGTCCTCCGGTTCGGTGAGCCTTGGAAACCATGTGCAAGCACAGCCTTTCTGATCCCATTAGAGAGGAGAGGCTCCATCTCCATGGCCCTTTTGGCAACCTGTGCGCTGTTGTGAATCATGCTGTGCATGGGGATTTGTTAAGAGATATATTGGGACCTAATGTCACAGGCAGGCTTGTTACAGATGAAACCCCCTTGGCAGAAAGGATTAGCTGCCTTCAAGAGATAAAAACAAGAAGTCATATTTTAAAAGGAAGATCGTGGTGCAAAATTCTGATTATTTATTGGGTAAGAAGATAGTCAGGGCTTTGTGTTATTAGTGATTTGTACCCTAGGAAATTGGCAGTGAGTTCAGCCTGGTGCTGCCAAACTGTACTTCAGAATCTGAGGTTTCATATGAAAAAAGGGGGAAAAAGGCAAAACAGACAGAAAACCCTCTATACCCTGCAGCTGCAGAGAAAATGCTCAGAAACTCACTGTGACCGGAGTTGCGCTCTTGTCTTAAGTCAGCAATCAGATTGAAGCAATACCTTTGAGAAGAGCAAACTGTGCTGGTCATTTCAGTGCATGTGAGCTAGGAAGTCTGACATGTTTACATAGCAACCAGCTCTTTTTTTTTTTTTCATCCAAAAACATCAATGTAATGCATGCTGCTTGGGAACATATCTTCTTGGGACATAAGAAGAGAACCAGAAGGAAGGTTTATTAGTTTTCACATAAATTAGAGTTAATGTAAAACTTACTCTCTTCTTTTCCCACTCATGAAAATAAGTAAATAAGCAAGGAACTTTTCAAATTGTGGAGAAACAATGTAACAAGGGATATTTTATTTGCCCACCAGAAAAAGCTGTAGTCATATCTGGAGTCTTGAAAAAATCAAAACAAAACCCCCTTCTTCCCACTAACACGTACATTCTCCTTAGTGCCATATGCCCCAGCTTACAATTATCCAGCTTTTAATACATTCTACTTCTGCTCTGACAGCTATACAATGTACAACAGTTGTACAGTCAGAAGGCAGATCTGTGAAGCACAAAGAATAAAGAATTTGGTGACAGTTTAAAGCAAATGTAGTGAATATGGAAGTAAATAACATAAGTGAAACTGGATGCTAATGGTATTTTATTTATGTCTATCTAAACCTCATGTCTCAAATTTGCCTACACAGTACTGTGAATTTCCCTTTTGATATCAGCTCCCCTGAATTTATGTTTAGATGACTGCAAAATAGAAGGGATTGTATACCTAGTGCTCCTGATCACCTTGAGGAACCTGTTAATCAGTGGAACAATTGTATGGTTATGTCGTTCGCATCATGTCTGAGCATTGGAGCTCAACATTAGAAAACCACTGTACTTGCTAATAGTTGTCACCGCATAAGCTTCACAAGGTTTGCTCAAGAGTCTCCTCATGTCAGATTCATATCCAAAGTGTATCTGAACCATTTAAGGATCTGGGAGGTAATACTTCATCATTGTGTAAGTAGGAAGACCTGTGCATAAAAGGGCAAGGGGATTGCGAGATAATTACTGGCTCTGCATTTAATTTGAGTCAATGAAAATGCCAGAATGATTGAACTGTTTATGCTGAAGATCAAGGAGTTAGATTGGAATAGGGTAATCAAAACCAGGGGCATCTTTCGTATGTTTTTTAATATTTCCTAAGGAAGAGATAATTGAGGATGGGGATAGTATGGGAAGAGGAGTGTTGGAAGGAAAATCAGGATCAGAGGTCACACCTGTGTGAAGTGAAGGTTTGAAAATGTCAAGTAAAAATAGAAATATTTTTCCCTTCATGGTGATGAATGAGTTATTTGACCTGAAGAGGAAGCCTGGAGGTGGCTTTTCACTGTGTAGATGGTAATTTGATAGTGGCAGTTACAGGTGAAAAAGTTTAATGTTAAAAATGCAGTGGAAAATTTGACTGGTGTTAATTATGTATGGGTACTCATGCCCCTGGGCCACAAGTTTCAGGATAGCTGTGCTTTTGCATGACCACACCTGTGACACTTTAAATTTGTCACTTTTCCATACTTTCCGCATCATTCTCCCATCCCTGTTTTCTCCATCTGTTCTCAGTATTCCTTTTCCTTTGTATTTTGACTTTGTTTCACTTCAGCACTGGAGTGTTCTGCACTGCTCACCTATCTCTTCCATCTGACACCACAAAACTTCTCAACTGGCCTTGTAAAGTTGGTAAACTGATGAGCTGGGCTCACAGAGACAGTATTGACATACATGAGGTTGTATACATAGCTCCTATGATGTAGGAGGTAGGATCAATCATATCTTGCTTGCACATCTCGTGTATTCCAAGGGCAGGGAAGCATTTTCCAATGGCCTGTAACTTTGCCTCTCTGCAAGTGATAAATGCCAAGAGTATTGTCACCTTTTACATACTAAGACCAAAAGCACATCAGGAGCTGCTGGCTGTTTCTGTTCAAACATGAAGGATGGATTTGGGGGTTGTTAGAGGTCTGTTTGCTTAAAAGTGGTTCTGACTGAGATGACTTATGGACATGTCAATAAATAGCACATTTTAAAAGGTAATAAACTGACTATTAATGTTGAAGACAGAGATCCAGGCAAGCATTAGCAGCAGCCTGAATCACTCCCTTTAAGTGCCTTTATGTACCTTCTTTCTTCATAGCACTCATCTTGAGGAGCCGGTGCAGCCCTGAACCCCAGAAGGGTGTCCTCAAAGGCCCAAATAGTCAGAAGTGCTTCACAATACCTTATTAATAGGTGTTGTTCTTTTGTGGGGGTTTCAGTCAAACCTGGCATGTCCTTTATGTGCATGTGACATCCATCCATTTATCAGCTAAAAATACCTAGTGCATTCCAGTTTACTATAGTGCAATTAATCATACATTTGGGCACCACAATGCCAGGTTTTATTTTGTTTTGAAATGCCGTGTACAGAAAGTTGGGAGACAGAGTGAAATCCCATGATTGGTGTAGTTTTCTTCTTCTGCAGTTCTTTGTAAAGATGTACTAAAGATTCCTTCTAAAGAGTTTAAAATAAATAACCTTCCGTGCATCATGTCAGGGTTTAATTGCTTGCCCACCCAGTCACTCTTCTACTGCCAATTTCCTATCTGTACCCTGTCAGGCCACCAGTTTAGAGATTATCAGCTCAAATGACCCATCTGGGGAACACTGGTATCCATAGGTCTCCCTCCCTTCCCCTTCACTGGACTTGAAGTCTGATTAGTGTTTAGACATTGCTTTGAGATAATGGTAATGTGCCTTTTAATTAGCATCAATATTTCTAATCTTTTGGGAAATAATAATGTGCTGCTTTTCTACTCCTTGACTATTGACAGATGGCCACTTATTAAACATCATTACAGTCTGATATCAATCATCTTTTTTCTTTTTAAAATATGCTTCTCATTTACATGGAATGATCTGTATAGGAGGAGGGATGTTCACACCATGGTGTGTAGACTTTGATGCAGTGCTGTAACAGCCTGCCCTGGAGGCCTGGGTTTTTCAAGATGCTCTCAGTATCATCTCTGGGGCCTTGCTAGCTTGTCAGTTCAGTGTATGTGCAGGTGTTAAAAGGGGCTGTTCATCAATGCTTTTGAGACAAAGCCACTATTTAAACATTTAGAAACTTGAACTTTTGAGAAGATTGTTCTTAAATGCAGAAATATTTCATGCATTTACTCAGGAATTCTACAGTCTTTATTGCTGTGAATGCCACGAGCAAAGTGAAGATGAATTCCTGTCTGTTGTTTGCAGCAATGCTTTATTGAACTTGATAGATTCTTGGCTAGAACCTCTAATTTGTTATTTGTGAAACTTTGTTTAATGGGTACAGTTACAATCTGCATTGTGTCCTTGCTCATCTTAATGGCAGTATTAATTTACAGAAAGGGACAAAAATTATCTTGCAGAGTTATCAAGCGGTGTTTAGGCTTTCTGAATTCTAATTAATTCAGAGCTCGAATGCTGTACCTGCTGTTTAAAAGGCTGGCAGCTTGTATTTATCACCTGAGTGACAGCTGTTCCCAGCCCTTTTTTATTCTTAAAAAGAGTGGGGAGGATTAACTCTTTCCATACTAATGACTGCTGTTTTGAAGTAACAGTTGTTTTTTTCGAAAGATACATCTGCCATATTTTGTCTCCAACCAGTGTGGTGATTTTGACAGTATATTAGAGAAAGGATTGGTGACAGTATGAGAGAAATTGCTGAGCATTTTTCCAATACACTGTTAGTTCTTCTGGGGAAGAAAAAAAAAATTATCTCTGACGTTTGATCCTCCATAGAAGCTAGTGGAGAAAGAATTAAATGATTGCCAAGCCACATTTGAATATTTATAGTTAGTGTGGAATCTGAAGAATTTTTCTCTTGGAGTCTTTTTTTTTATATTTACTGTCAAGGAAAATATTTGTTAGTTGCCATTCAATTAAATGTTCGCTAAAAATGTTTAAATGTCACAGCAAATAGTAAAGAAGAGTTTAATGTTTTATACGTGGCTTCAGGTTGTTATTGGTTGAACTAAACTCCTCTGCACTTGGAAGAAATGGTAGGCTTGGTAGTAAGAAAGGCATACAGGTAATTTAGTTTAATCTGGGAAAGGGTATCGTCTGGTATAATGCAAGTGTTCATATGCAGGTCTGAGAGGATTACACAGCGTAGCTGAATGACTGAGGAAGTGAGATAGAATATTGAATTACATTCCTTCTTCTGCAGAGGAACCGAGAGCTAAAATATGTATGTTAACTTAATCTCTCCATTCCCTCCTGACCCCAGTCAAAACATTTTAATTAGACTACCTTTTCTTTTTGGAGGAAACATGAGGTAAATCAACAGTTGTCTCATGTCAAAGCATATTGCTGAATTACAGTTAGTATTTTAGAGTGAATTCTAGGGGTTTCCCTCTTCCTACCTTAAAGACATATCAAGTCTGTTCTGTGTTTGCTATATAAGTATTTTTGAAATACAGATGTACAGCAGGCATGTCACAATAAGGACAAGACTTTCAGCTGCGTTGTGGAGGCTTTGTTTCTTCAGGGAAACTCAGGTTACCCTTGTCTAATGTGTTTGATTCATCTCAAATCAGGGTTTACACATTCTGGTTCAGTAAACCTCATTAAGCACACATTTAATTCCAGTATTCACTAAAAGTTCTGTTGACTTCAGTAGAAAATTACGCACATGCTTAAGTGTTGTTCAGAGTCTTAGGAAATGGATTAAACCACAGAAAAAAGCTCTGCTATTAAAATATTTTAACTCATTAAAATCCTATAGGTTCACTGATACCAATTCACTGGGTACTCTGTATTGGGAGTAAAACAATTACCTTATAGCTGGATGGCTCTCTTATGCAGCTTGAAACACCAACATGAGTAGATTAGCTGGGTATTTCTGCTGTGACAATACATTTCCGTTTACTTTTGACCCACTGTTCTGTTATTATGTATAATTAGTGACTACAATGAGTGATTGAAAATGTAATAGGAAATGCAATGTTTTCCAAGCTTGTTTAAAAAGTGTTATTGAAAACAAAAATAGTTTTTAAGAAATCATTGTCTTGTTCCAAGTTGCTCAAACACCTTTTGTTATTGCTCCCTGACTCCAAAAAGAGGTATTTTTAGTTTCCATGTGCAGGGATGATTTTTTTTCAGCTTTAGCTGTACTGTCATGGTGTTCTTTGCTTGTGGATATTTTCTGTGTTAATTTCTTGTGGAGTTTGATACAGAGTAATTAAAAATCATGCTTTGGCAAGACTGAAATGCAGCCTTTGAATTAGTATGTCAGATGCTCTAATGAGTCCAGCAAACATTAAGAAAATGTCCTGCAGTATGTACTTCTGTTCTTTGTGCGTTATTTATCCCTCAACTTCTTACAATGTTGTGAAATGCTTCTGAAACCAGAAGGGTGCTTAAGTGTTTGGAGCATGGGGCAGTAGGAGATCAGAGGGAATGTTTCTGGGTATTTTTATTTCATTTACCACAGAGGAAATAATCACACCGAGGCTGCAATATTTGGGTAGGCTGGGCATGACCTCGTTAACCTTCCCAAGTTCCTGTCCTGGAACAGTGTGTAAAAAGGCATGAGCTTATTGGAATCCTGGAGTGAGTTATTTGGGGTCTGTAGTCTGTCTGCAGCTTCCCAAAATAAATCTGAGTGATAAAGCTACATAATTTTTGCTACTGTGGTGTTAAAATTGTACAATGATTCAGTCTCAGTATGCTCACTGAGTCAGACCAGGAAACCATTGAGTCTGCTGATTCGTGTTTGCTTCTTGACCTTTTGGCAAGGATGAAGTGTAGCATATGTTTTTATCAGTTTAATATCTGTTATGTCCTCAACTTGAGGATTTTATATTAAATGAGTTTGGGGACTGGGAAATGTACTAAGAGCTTACGCCATCCTCTCCATGCATGAGATTGGCTGTTGCTGTGTTGCTAGAAATGTGTGAAAAGAAAAAGGGGGAAAAAAAAAGGCAACGAGTCCCCTAATGACCAAAAAATGAGTGCAAAGGGAAGAACAGGAGCAGAGCGAGCATGGATTATGCTTCTCTGCAGTGTTCTCTTAATCTCCACCTATTTTCAGATCAGAGGATTTCCTGAGCCTCAACAAACCTCCTCTAAATGTAAAATAAAATAGCACTTGTGATTGTATTTTAATCTTGTTTTCACTGTCTTCTGAATCCATATTCATAACCATTTTTTAATGTCCTGTATTGTAACATCAGGGCTGGGCATCACTTTGTACCTAGGGCCTACACTCACTGTCATCCTTGGGAAAGAGCAAATTCCTCCATCATTATTGCTGCTGCTGACTGTTCTTACAGATGCTGGGTTTTTTTCTGAAAAAATTAGGTAAAATAACAATCAGAAATAACCACAAAATCCAAAAGAGAGGAAACATACTATAACGTGGTGAAGTGGTACATAAGAGATTTGATTAGAAGAAACCATAGATGTGATTGGTATCTTTCAGGAAACACTGGCGTCACAAGTGTTCAAAATATATTTGGAAATATGCCAAAAACTATGAAGAACTGGTGTTCACTTGAACGTTTTTGACTGATTAAATACCAGTTCATGCCATTTTATAAACTGGAAATCCAGAATTGTTCATATATGACACAGTTAATGGATGGCTAATAAATGCTGGTTAGTTAGTACTGAGGTCTTTGTAATGCAGCAGGTGAGGGCAAGCATGGTTTATGACATCTTTTGAAACAGAATCAAGTCACTAAAGGCCAAGTCGATGTGACAAGGTGAAAACTGGGAGTTGTGTTAGAAGCAAAATGAATAGGGTTCAGACAGAGAGTGATCAAAATAATTTCTAGATAACATAAGAATTTGACCCTTCAAGGATTTCTTACTAAGTATATCAGGTAATACAGAAGGGAGGAACCTGTGTCATTGTAAATTAGTGTCCTTGAGTTAAGTCTCATTACCAAGACTCCTTCATTTTTTTAATTATTTGACCTGCCATAGTTAATAAAAAAAAAAGTTAATTTGGTGTGGCATATTTGGTGGTAGCTTGGTGCACCACCAAATTAATTGCAGTAAAGTAAAATAATAGTTTTAATAATAATAAAAAAAAGAAGGCCACAAACTTCCTGTTCCTTTCATTTTGAATCAGTTAATGGTTTCTTAGTCATTATGTGTGGTCTAAGTGTTTCGTTTAGGATATGCTAAATAAAGCTGATGTTTGGGAGGGGCGAGAAATCAAATGTTTATTAATTGTAACTGTTTAAATGTTGCTATTTAATGGAAAACACAATATTTTGATTATTTCAAATTTCTGTCTAGGAACAAAAAATCAGTGTCTAAAGACAGAAATTCACTGCAGTAAAATACCTTCTTATTACTATGCGTGCTATGATGCTTACAGGTTATTGTCAATATACAATGTGTACTGACAAGGAAGCTTTTGTTTGTCATGGGAACAAAATGATTGCTCCTCATTTTTCTCAACTGCTGAGTACTTGAAGCAAAACACATTTTGATCCTATCCTGGAACAAATATTGATTCTCACTTTTTTTTTCCTCTGAGAAAATGAATATGCTTTGAGTTTTATTCACTTAGGTGAGGTAAGGGCAGCTCATGATCCCACAGGCTAATTAAACCTGTGACGCAGGCTGACGTTCAAGAATTACCTTCACTACCCCTAGGTCAGCCTGTACATGCTAGTTCTCTGGAAGAGTGTCCCCTGGGGCAGTGTAAGGGGCCACTTTTCTATAGCAGTGGGAGTGCAGGCTTGCTTTTCTCTAGTCCAAAAGTAGAATCTATCTGCCTTCATTCCTGTCCCATCTTCCTCTGCTCTGATGGTTGTGGTCCAGGTGAAACCAAGGGCACTAGTGCATTTTGCCCTCCAGAGACAGCCTCTGGAAAAATGTGAAGATCTGGCATTTTGCTTTGATATTTTTAGCATGCCAGAATGTTTTCCAGAGTGCATTGGGCGAAAAGTAGAGAAGCTGCTAATAGCCAAATCTTTCCTTTGTAAATAGACTGAAAAGATGAAAGAGAAAATGTGGACTGTTGAGATGATGCATGGAGATATGTCTGCAAAACTGAGCATCCATTGCTATGTCTTCAGCAGACAGAGGACATACTCATCCATGGAGCTCAGTGGGGTATTCTTGATACAGAAATTGAAAGATTAGGCAAAAGCAATGGAAAGAGTTTGACAGACTTCTACAAAAAATTGCACTCTTCCTCCTCCTTATTTTTGCAGCTGTCTTGAGAAGACTTTCATGTGGGACACATCTGAACCTTTGCAGGTGGCTGGTGGCTACATGTTCCTGCTGCTTTGATAGCGTTCGATATCAGTCTGTGTTCTTGTGCATCCTTGTCATATCCAGAGCATGAATCCATGATACTATAGAAATTATGTCATGCAAGTGCAAAATTTTCACTGCCCCAACTTCACAAGTAATTTTCATTAGTCCATTAATAATTAGATCTGATTGCCTGGTCCCCTTTAGAGAGTAATACATATGGTGTCTTGATTTCACCATTATAAAAGTACCAGTTATCATTTAATGAAATTGGTTTAGTGGAATTTACCGTTTTGTGATAAGCTTTGGTATTTGTAATGTCTGTGTAAGCATCTGATATGCCAAATCCCTGGATATTATTGTGAAACTGTTTCCTCCATGTTTATGCACTATGCACTGGTCTTTCTATTCTACCATTGGCCATTTACTGAGTAAAATGTTTTGAAGAGATGAAGAAAAATGGTAAAGATTGTCCATCTCAAGCACAATGTTAACTGTACATCTGCAGCATGATGTTATCATGCTTTTGTTCCAGAGTCAGTACTACTGAATTAATGTTGAATTAATTTTTAATTTAATTTTTTATTTTTGAATCCTCAGGTTTTTTAAAACCACCATCAGAATAAAAAGCAAACAAAAATGGGCTAACACATAATGTAACTCGGTCACTTCTTCTGTGCCTCAGAACATAATCCTGCCATTGACTTCCTGAAAGCGACTGGGATTGTTTCAGAAGGTTTGAAGCTGAAATAGGGACTTTCATGTGGCCTGTATTATCTCTCCTCAAGGGAATGCGTGTTGTTATGAGATTTGGTACTAATGTCAGACTTTGTTCTTCTGTGTGAAGTAACATAATTAAAACACCCAAATAGCAGAAAACAAGTAGTGGAACATTGTTGAACTCGTAGATATTTTCACATAGGCCATTTAAAATGTGATGGAACAGTGATACAAGTGTTTGAGGCATGTCGATGTGAGATGTAAGAAAAGCAAGCCTAAAGCAACTTAGCTATTTCCTTCAGAAGGATTTTATTTGGAGAGGAAGGTGCAATATTTATGTGCAATAGCAGCTGGGTATTTTAAAAGTTATTTCATATTCCTTTATAGTAAGTCTCGGCATGATTGGAGAACAGATACAAATCATATAAGGTATCAGTTTGTCCCATTTGTGTGAAGTGGCCTATTAGGATAAAATTACAATTTATGTCTTTCTAAATGAGGTATTCATTTGGGAATAAATTAATTAAGGCTGAGCTGATAAGTACCTGCTCTTGTTCTGCAGTCACAACATGGCAAGACACTGGGTACCTCTGTGCAAAGCTCATACATTAAAAAAAAAAAAGAAAGAAAGAAAAAAAGTCAAGTGCCAGTGCTTATTGTTTCTAAAGCCATTACATGATACTTTAAATAAATGACTTAATTCCATGTTCAAAACACCTAAAGGTATGATATTTTATTATTGTTGCTATTAACTGAGATTGCATTAGCACAACAGCTCTTTCCTTGTTTGAGAGCCTTGTCTAATGAGACAAGAAGGTGGTCTCTCTGCACTGTGTCCTACCTGGGTTATTACTTTATCCATGCTATGACTTGAACAAATTAAAATGAGCATGATGTAAATGTATCACCCTAAAATGACTCTCAGTTCAGGGTCCCTTCGGTGAGCTTCACTGATAGGGAGGACATATTTGGAAGCTTCATCAGTGGGATCATGATATAGAATGCTTAGTTACTTTGCACGTTCATGCAGCCAAAATGTTAAGGATGTCACTGTTTGAAACGGCCAGTTAACAACACAGAGAACTACACATGAGCTTTCCATTGAGATGTAGCTGATTCTTGTCTTGATGTCTACATGTGTTTAAACACAATTGCGTTTGGTGCTTATTCCATCCTGTATCATTTTCCCTTGAATTATTTTTATGCCTTAGGATGCAGCTAATAGCAAAATGGTTTTCTATAACAATCCTGAATGTGAAGGTGTGCCTTTTTTAATAACTCTTCTTTTATATGAATTGTCTGCCATACTAGCATAATGAGGCAGGTGGAAAATCAAGTGTTGAATGTTTATGAATGCTTGTGAATGCTATCTTCAGGCTTGTATTTTGAGGAATTATTATAGCTGGAGCTTAATCATAAACTTCTCCCTTTCCTGACAGTACTGACATTTACTTGTTTCTAGACAAATAGATGAATCATGACTAATGAGTTGTTCTGATCATTCATAATGTTAATACAAAATCAAGGCTCATCTGTTTTGACCCTGTACTTCTGAATTAACTGTAAAAGGCTGAAAGCCTAGAAACTGATGTTTTTGTAAAGACTTAGAAACTAATCTAAAAGTTTCTCCTTTCAGCAGGCTTCATCCTGGGGTATCAAACCACTGCTTAGTCATGGGTGACTGCATGTGGAGGGAGTCTTCAGGGCAATCCATCATCCAGTGGACATTTGCTGGCACGTATTGCTGGAAGCAGAATATTTAGTAACACTCTTCTTTTTCTATCATGTGAAGTTTTACCTATGGCTCTTGCTGCGAGAGAAATTGAGTGGTATCCTGTGATCCCAGTGAGTCTGATTCATAGCAGGTTTTTTAGTTAGTAGGTTTCACAGCACTGTGTCTGTACTTCTTACTGCCTGCTTGACTGCGTATGAAAGAAGGAAAGAGGATTGAACAGGAAGATGCTAAATGTAGAAAATAAAAAGAGAAACCTTGACCAGACTGAAGTCAAGAATACTTACATGTTCCAGTTCTAGTATCTCTATATTTTTGTATGAAGAGCAATTTAAAAGTGTATGGCATTTCAAAGCACGGTGATTTGTACCTGCAACATATTGGTGGATACTGGAACAAGATTGTGGCCCTGAAGTTTGGCTTCCAATAGTTTGGGGAGCATGTATTTCTGTGGGGGAGAAGTATTAGACTTAGCATGTAGTTCAGCTAAGGTAGTAAATTTAGTCTTTGAGCTTTTATGTTTCTGTGATTTTAAAAATATTTTGATGAATATAGAGGTTTTTTTATTTTAAAGAAAGGGGATGTCTACCCCAAAGGCTGTGTGCAGACCTTCAAGTTTAACCTTTTCATTTTGCTTGACACTTCATAAGAAAGTATGGGGAAATATGCTGTCAGAGAATTTACATAGAGGATGGAGGGTGGTGGTGGTGAAGGGGATGATGACTTCAGCTCTGATTTTCTTCCTCCTGCTGCAACAAGGCATCTGTATTCTCTGCTGGGTGCAACCAGCCTTCAGGAAGCTTTTATTCCTGCAAACCACAAGTAAGTCAGCAGATCATCTGGGAAATTAAAGAGACATCAGAACTGGGCTTGCAGTGAACAACAACAAAAGAACAAACAAAAAGCCACAAAAAGAAACCACCAAAAAACCCCACCCAAACAAACAAAAAAACCAACACAACCAAACACTGAAAGTTTAGAGGGATGTTAAATTGGAATGATGGGAAGAATGTGGGGACGGGCTTAGGTACACTTCCTTCTGCAGTACTGTAAAGATGATACTGCTATGGTATCAGGTGCCTCAAGCTACCAGACAGACATATTGACAGATCTTTGTCTTCCTTTTCACATACAAAGGAGAGAGCTCAAAAATCAACTTGAAGCTGGCTGGCATTTCAGGGGTATCACTGACAAGTAGTGAAGGAATAAGACTGAATGTTTCGCTGAGATGAGCTAAGTCTTATCATGTAATGGTTTATTATGTCATAATATTCAGGCAAATGTGTGTAGTGTAACTGTGAGTCAATTATTCTGTCTAGTAATCAGGCTTCATTTTGTACTGCAGAAACAAATGCCTTTTTCAATTGCTTTAGCATGCTGCATTCTTTAAATTAGATGGTCTATAGGCAGCATATAAACAACACTCTCAATATTATTTCAGAAAATGAATAGCACATGCCCACACTCATCTACAAGAGAAACTGCAGTAACATGGGTTCTTGTTATTTACTTCCCTATGAGCAGCTCTGAGTTCTCAAAAAAATACACGTTTGCTTCATTTCTGGCTTGGAGAAGGCCATGTGTCTGTCCGACATGCTCTTGGTGGAGAATTGCTTATCCATGCCTGATCCTGACTGGTTTCAACTTCCAAAAGAAATTACGTAGGTCAAAAGTTGGCAGGATGGATTGAAAAGTGTTTCCAGCTGATGGAAATGCTCTTGGTAACCAAGTGGGGGAATTTGAAAACGAATCTATTCCCAATGGAAGGAAACAGCAACTAGTCCATGTTTCAACACGAGCAAGCTAGTGCAGGTTCTAAAGTGCTGATGTACGTGAGTTTTTCAAATGACAGAGATGTGAATCAACTACTTGTGCATGAAAGGTACAAACTATCTTCTTTAATGAGCTGCCCTATGCCGATGGAACTGGTTTGCTTACTAGTTCACTGCAGTGATAATGTCCACACTGCACCTGTATCTGAATGTCTCCAGACTCCCCTCCCTCCTCCTGTTCTTATATTCAGTGATTTTGTCATTCCTGATTTCTAATTTCCTTCCTTTTCTAAATTCTTTTCGCAACTGTAGTTGGATCTTTCTCTTCCTTATTTGAATATTTAGCCTGGAGAAGAGGAGGCTCAGAGGCGACGTCATTGCTCTCTACAACTACCTGAAAGGTGGTTGTAGCCAGGAAGGGGTTGGCCTCTTCTCCCTAGCAAACAGCAGCAGAACAAGGGGACACAGTCTCAAGCTGCAACAGGGGAAGTTTAGGCTCGAGGTGAGGAGAAAGTTCTTCACCGAGAGAGTGATTCGTCATTGGAATGGGCTGCCCGGGGAGGTGGTTGAGTCTCCGTCCCTGGAGGCGTTCAAGAGGGGACTGGATGTGGCGCTTGGTGCCATGGTCTAGTTGTGAGGTCTGTGGTTACAGGTTGGACTCGATGATCTTCGAGGTTTCTTCCAACCTTGGCAATACTGTACTACTGTGATACTGTCATACTGTAAATTCATCCTTTCCATTTTTCCTTTTTTGTACCTCCTGTAGCTCATGTGTACAACTAATTGATGTATTATGAGAGATCTTTGTAATCAAAGATGGTTACCTTCTTCTTTGCATGGAGCAGAGAGCTCCTTAGGTGTAGGAATTGTACTGGGAGTCCTAAGCTGCCCTTCATGGCTCTCCAGGGCTGATGAAACCTCTTAATATCCATACTTCCCCTACCCTCCCTGATGTGCCCTTTGCACATCACAAATTTCTTAGTCTGGTATGTGTAGGTTTGCAGTGTACATTCAGGACTAAAGAAGGCAAGGAGCCCTTACAGTTGTTTTGCTAAAATCTTAAAAAACGCTTTCAAAATCTAATTTCTCCTGACAGGGGCAATCAGCAAAGACAGGTTTCTATGGCAGAGAAGCAATCTTGTTTGACTGTCTTGAGCAAATTCTCCCACTGCTGACTGACTACTGAGATGATGTGGAATTTCTAACAAATCTGGTTACAGTGGGTCAAGCTCTATCTCTCCAGTTCTACTTATTTGTTACAAGCCTGAGGAAAGGTTTATTTTAACAAAGCCATTTTATGGTACTTGGAATCTCTTCTTACTCTGTATTGTTGCTACTACAGATAATGGATAACCACTTGTTTAATGTTTGACAGCAGTTACAATGCACATCTCCCAAAGTTAAGTGTCCTTATGTCTTTGTAGGCAAACTGACCTTCAGGGACAGTAAACATATTGTTTGGCAACAAGTTAATTACAGACTTTATCTTCCAAAAACATTCATGTCAGGAGTGGGATAATTAAGATGTCCTTGCGAGTGAAAGAAGTTCTTGAGTTATAGTAGTGTTCCAAAGTAGGTGTTAGAAATCGAGGTCACAACAGTATTGCAAGAGCTGTGCACTCACGTTATTTTGACTAAATAATTCTCCTCTTTGGGCTATAAAAATGAAAGATGAACTTAACTGATATGTATGGCAATGTAGTCTGTAAGTCTGGGAAAAAAAATAAAGGGGTTTGGGTTGTGGAGGGGTCTGACAGGAAGGAGAACTGATCACCTTTGATTTATGGGGGGTTGGATTGCTCAGGTTTATTTTGATTTTCTCCTCTTTCCTACTTTTAAGGTATGTATCTTTTGTTAAATGACTAGGATCATTGTCCCTTTCTGATTTTGTAATGTGAACCTCAGGGTGATAAATAGCTAATTATTTGCAATTGAATTAGGCTATGAATTTAAATATGACAGAAACAGATGTACCAGTGATTATCTTCAATGCATAGCTCAGGAGAGCTAAGTTTAACCATAGTATAAATACCTTCCAGAAATGTTATTTCTGAAATTAAACCATGCAACTATTGAAGAATATCGCAAGATGTTAGTGAATTCTGTGGTACAGTAATATCCTCCAGACTGATGTATCTCAGATACAACTTATTTCATTCTGGTTTTGTTTTTCCTGGAAGAATTTGGGGAGGGAGTGGGGGAGGAGTGATGAGATCTGAAGTTCCACTTCCAGAGCGTTGAATCTCTAAGCTGGATGCCTGTTGGTTGGGTTAAGTTCTGAAGCATTTGTTTCATAATGTACATTGAAAAGAGGACACTGAGCATTTTCCAAAGCTGGAGCCCTTAGGGAGGCACACTGCAATGCCACCTCAATGAAGGTCTTGGCTGGCTGAGTAATGACATGATGCAGCAGGTTAAGCACTTCAGCATGCCTTTGTTTTTAAAGTGAAACTAAGAATGAGTACACACCCAGATGTAAAGATCTGAATTTAGTGTCTGAAAAAAACATGGATTCTGAAGATAGGTTCTTTCAATAGCTCTACTAATCAGATGATTCTGAGCTACTGCTTTCAGTTTTTCTATTTGGAAACTTACATTCCAGCAGAAATAAGAACATTAGAATGAGTCTTCTACTGAAGAGAATAAGTTGCTTAAAATTAACAAAAACATTCCGCATGTGTAGCCATGGTTATGTGGCAGAAGATGGATCATACCTTGCCAAACTGCAGCAGTAGTATAGATGATTGAAACATACAGTTTGAGACCCCTTTCCATGTATCTGTTTGTGATTAGATTGATAATATTTAAGCATCCCAGCATTAGCATGTAAAGAAAACCCAGGATCTATGAACAAAGACTTAGAAGGATGGAAATCTGTCACTCATGTCTAAGGCAGCACTCTCAACATGCCCATATCCAGTGGATATACTCACACAGAATGGGTCCAGGCTGCAAGGCAAAGAGAGTAACATTTTCAAAATGGCTAACTCAGCGACTGCCTTGAAAATTAAATCCCTCTATCTTTGCACTTATGAAACTGTTTTCCACAGATATTTGGGCATGGTGTACTCAAGGAAAGTCAGATAATCTCTTCCAGATTCCTTCATTATTAAATGGTACTGGAATGTGATTTTTACTGTGCAAATCAATTCAGGGACTCCATATTTCAAGCTCATCTCCAGCCCTAATCTGAAAGCTGTTTGTTTTACCTTCGACAGTACATGAGAGCTGAGTAAGTCAGTTGATCCCTCAGTCAGGATGTGATACATCTTAAAATGAAGTTATCCGTGAACATTGCATACACCATGTAATGTTTTTATTTTCATGTAAACGAGGTAGTTTTTCAATTTTGCGTATTTTAACTTTGAGTACACAATTTCCTCTTTGATTTCTTTGCTTTTGGTAACTTCATAACTTATTTTCAAGTTTTCTCTGCTGTTAATTAGGTTTACTTGCATTTTCTACTCAGTGTAAGATGGCTTTATTGAATTTCCTATGAGGTGATTTTTTTCTGGATAACTGTGTGCAAATAAGTGTTCTGCTAATCCCTTTCTTTTTAAATCAACCAGTTTAATACTTGCTTCTGTCACTGTTACATGGAGATGAGAGACTTAACCTATTTTTTCTTTTAATGAGCTTTTTAGCTTTGTTAGCTACAGGAACATAGAATTTTAGAATTTTTAGAATTTATTTTTGTAATAGTTGCCATTAGGATTTGCTGGGCCACACAGGGATGTATATGTTTATCTTTTACAATGGAACTTAGTGGATTTGATTTTTTCTTCTTGTGACTTCCTGATGCTTACTAACCTTGTTATAGCTCTTCTGCATTTGACATTGACCTGAGCTTTGTGTAGGCTTCATCTTTGTTGCATAAAAATTGCTTGGATACTGCTCGAATGTATAGATTATTCCATTTCATGTGCATACAAGCAACAGACATGAAATTTGATTCATATGTGACTATAGTTATTTCTAATGTGACATTTACCCCAGAACTGTATTAAGTTGTTTAGGAGGAAAAAAAAAAAAAAAAAAGAAAATAAAAAGTATTTTCTTAATGCTATTCTCTACTCAATGGCTTTGATGGTACTTGTTGCAGATGTTTCAGATTACTGTCAAAACTTCATTATCAGTGATAATATACTAATGCATTAAGTTGACATAGGGGTTGACTGAATCACTATTGCAATATGTAATTAGGTTGGTGTAATGTGATACATTTCCACTGATCCTGCATAGCCCTTAAATGAAATCTGTTTGAGACTAAATTCCCTTGCTGCAGCGTTGCCATTCCCAGAGTGACTGATACCATTTGTTTAGGGTTCTCACAGCGTGGGTGTGTGTATGTATGTTAAAGAAACGCCATGTTTCACAGCCACAAACATATATTCCTTCAACTTTTCTTCTCAAATTGATAACACTGGCAATAATAATCCCAGTGCAGAGTTATCAGAACATGTATCTATCTCAGTCTAATAGATCAGATCAAAATATGTCGTATTCTATGTAATCCATATACTATATATTATTAGTATTTACAAGTGTTAAGCCATTTGAGACCTGTGACAGTTTCTAACCTGCATAAACAAAAAAATTGCTTGCAGAGATGTTTGTCTGCAAAGTGAAAAACTGAAATTTTAATGGAATCCTTCCAATAGCTGTCAGTTTCTTCTTCAGAGTTTGGTAATTGAAAGGTTTGTTATTTTTTTGGTGGGGGGGGAGGAAGATGGTTTCAATTATCCAAAGCTAGTGGAATGTTTAACTACCCTTCTGCTATCAGTGGACTTGTTTACGTTGGGATTTTGACTAAATTGAGATTGCACATATCCAGATGTTATCTGCCCGGGTGACTTTTTCATTTACTTTGGCAAAGGATTTGATGGTATATTGCTACCATCTCTTTATCAGTTTTCACATTATACACTGCTGGCTGCATTTAGACTTTTCTTCTATAAACTTTGTCTGGTAAATTGCTAATCCACATAATTTTGCTCTTCTAAGGGTGAATTTTACTGAACTCATTTTTGCAGTAGGCTCATCTAAATAATGATTACTGATCGTGAAAGTTGTATGCTGTATCCTTTGTATGGCTGTACACACGGCTGAGCAAATGCTGAGTTTTATTTTTCAGTTTTTGCAGTTAATTTCTTTTGGTCTTATACACATCGGGAATGTCACATCTGTAAATCTAGATTGCAGCCTTGCCTCATGTGGAAAGCATGGCTTCGTTAGTCTGGCCAAGGGACAGCATGGAAACCATACTGAAAACAAGAGATGCAGATTTCCTCATTCATCAGCATGAAAAAAAGTCAGTCTCAGACAAACAAACTCCTAAAGAAACTTTTCCTGTTCTTGAATTTTGTCGCTACTGTGCTAAAGGGCGAAGATGTCTGAAGTACATCCACTCTGCAGTGTCCTTCAGCGAGACAGGAAAGGCAAAGCTCTTCACCAAGAGCTGCTTTCTTCCCAGTGCCCAGTGACCTATTGTGCCAATGGCTTGCACAGAGGAACAAAGGTTCCTCATACAAGCAGCTTACAGCAGGATAACATTTCACACAGTATGGAACTGTAGAAAACATTACCCAGAACTACTAGAAGAGGAACTGTAGTACTGAAAAATAGGAACAGCTGAACAAGAGTATCATACTATTCATTGCTGTCCTGTCATTTTTCAGCACTGATGGGGTTGGGAATGCATGGGGCAAGAGAACCATCCTAGGCTAGAAACCTGCTACTTAGGATGTGCTAGGCTGAGAAGCAGCTTGAATAAAGAATTCCATTGTTTCCTGACTTTAGAGTGGTAAAGATATAAAGTAGGTGAGTGCTCAAGCTCAGCAGTGATCAGACAGATCTGCAGCCAATGAAACAGAAGTTTGAAAGTGTAGGATCATAATCTATGTCCTAGTAAATCTTTCTGTTGAGTTTTTACCTCTTTCAATCTCCAGACCTTCTAGTTGCAAATGAAGGAGAGTCATGCGAGTCCTCATGTGACTTGCAGGCGCATACATCTTACATTAGATCTGAGTGGAGCTTCCCTGATTAATGTTTGTATAGAGTGGGGCAATCTAATCCTGTTGGCAGGCCTTTAAAATGCCAGCTTTTATTTTAAGCCTTTAAGTGTAGCATTTAACCTCAGAAATGCTTGTGAGATTTTTCCTCAGTGGTGGTTTAAAAAGTGTGAGGTGTTGAATCAGTAAAAATAATGAAAACGTATACTTCCTTTGCATGTGTAATTTAAGCCAATCTATGGTGCAGCCATACATAAAGGGATTTCAGACAAACAGACTTGATTGTTGCTTATATTGTGTATTTTGATAATGTCTAAAGACATCTTCTAAGCAGAAGAGCAGTTAGCACAGGAAAATACATCAAAGCTTCCAAAATTTATGAACCACAGAAATACCTCTTTTTGGCAGCTCTTTTTGCCAGTTGGAGAGTGGCTAGGCTCCTCTCTGAGAATTCTCCCTCTGGCCCAATAGTGGAGAGAGATTATGCATCTGCAGTTAACTGTCTGCTGTTAATACAATTATTACCAATAATTAGATGTTGTTAGATGTGTGCCCATAATGTTTCAGAGGTGAATACAAAACTATGTCCTCTTGAATGACTTCATAGCCTACATGACAGAGACAGAGAAAACAGGCTGTGTGTTATGGTGGTGGCGGTAGCTTGCACTGTACCTCGTTGTCTTCCTTTTTTCGGTGTTTTGTAAGAGAGCAGAGGTTTGCTCAATATTGTGAATGAATCATATTTCCAGTAGGGAGATGACTCACTGTATAATGACATGATGTCTCTAAGATTTGTGAGATTTATGAGAATTATTTCTAAAAGGCGTTCTGAAAAACATAGCCTGAAAATATGTCTTAGGTGTATCTTACAGCATCTGCTGGGTGGGGGAGCTAACCTGGAATGTTAGCTTTTGGATACATTTGAACAATATCACAGGACCCATACCAAAGTGTCATGAAACTCCGAATCAATTATTCTGCTTTTTTTCATTGGCCTCTTGGAGGACACATTTGTTCTCCATAGACATTTATTGTAATTTGTTTGTTTTAAGAATGGCATTTAAAAGTTTGGGGTTTTGTTTTTATGGGATTTTTACAGAGAGCGAGTAGGCCTGCCGCTTGTGGGCAAGTGACCATGGAGATAAGCATTAGAAATCTGTATCCTCCCTCTCCCTTGGGTATTTACAGCTGTGCCGATCAGGCACTCAGCATTTAGTTACATTGCTGTTGGCAGCCATGGCCTGGCCACTAAGAAAGGGCTAGGGCAGGGGAAAATTTACCAATGCTGCTTTTTGGGGCAGCCAAGCTTCTTTCAGGAGCTCTCAGTAGATCATTCTCCTCTTTGCTCCTTGCCTTGTATATAATTAATCTAGGCTGAATGGCTGCTTTTTAACTGAGTTCTATGTTAAGTGCTTATTCAGAGAGCTGGGCCAAGCTGTCAGCCTCTGATATGTTTACTGTTATCAAATGTCTTCTCAACTGATGCAAATCATTTACTTAGAACAAAAGAAAAGTGGGGACTCTGTTTAAAACCTGAGATTCCTGTGTCCTCTTCCCTTGCAGAGCTGAGAGTCTTGAGATGAGAGGCAATTTAGACAGAAGAAGATCAAAGAAACCAGGATTAGTGGTAGAATCAAAATAGTTCAGAATCATTTTGAAAGATGGAGCTCTTTGGCTGAAGGACAGAGGGGACAACATTACATAGCAGGACAACCATATGCCAAAGGATATCACAGAGCATTCTGCTAAATTCCAAAAAGCAGTCAGAAGTGAAGAAAATGGGACTTCGGGGTAGAGGGATGTTTGGTTGTTGGCTTTGTTTGTTTGTTTCTAGATTCTCTTTTGGTATATCCAAAGTAGAGGTTCATAGGACCTCTCTACAAAGCTGTATGTTGCATGTGTCATCTGTCCATAGTTGCTGGAGGCAGAGGACATGTAACCCAAGGTGCCCAGAAGAAAGGAGCTTTGATCGGGTTGTTGATTTTTTTATGTAAAGTGTGAAGAACTAGGGAAACTGCAGATTATATCTCTCAGTGACACTTGCCAGAAAAAAAGCTAGTTGGCACTAATTTACACCAGAGGAAACTTGAGAGCACCTGGGTGCATACCATGTCTAGTTGTAACCTAAGAACTGCAACTGATGCTAGTTCCCTGACAACTTGACAGGTTGAAATAACAGTGGGAGACTTATGAGAAGAGTGGGAAGAAATACTGTACAAAGAACCGCATGGCTGATTGCATCAGTTCCTTTATGTCAGTAAGTCTTCACCATGAGACATACATGAAGACTATGGAGCATGTATACGCATATGAGAGCATATCCGTGTCTTGTGAGGCATCGTTAACAATAGCACCTGTTTCTTCAGAAGATTTCCAGGAATTACACTGAGATAAAATGATCAGTATCAATATCTACCTGAGACAGTCCAGATTATCAGAGTCTAATATTCAACTCACAATGTTTCATTCCACATTTTGTTCCTGTTAACAGGCAGACAGGATTAGAAAGACTTGGTAGTTTTATTTGAAGAAAGAAGGTAAATTACACAGCATGAAACGAGCAAAATTCAAAGAGAATTCAAAACTTAGAATCTCAGTTATTAATCATTTGCCTCTTGAGTCCCTGAATTGTAGCTCACAGAAGCAAAATGAAACAAGACTCTCTTAAACTTTATCACTCCAATCAGAATGTGCAGACATCGAGGAAGTGCCAGAAGACAGCACCCTTCAACCATTGCAGACCAGTGAAATCTACAGATGCCAACTGTAGTTCATTATGTCCTACTCCACTGACCTGACCACTTCCCATTCCCTTGCAAAAATTAATCCCCTTATCCCAGGTGGGCATTGGTGTGGCTTTGCAGTGCTGTTTGCACACAGATCTCCAAGCCTTTGACTATGAGATGCTAAAAAGAGTGCTTCCAAATGATTTCCTAGTGACTCCACTCTTCTCTCTCTCATATTCCATTAGTTTGGGCTTTTTGTCAAAAAGCTGTTAATCCACTTTCTCTAGACTAGATTCAGTAATTATCCTGATATTTAATAATTGCACTTACCTGTATTTAATATTATTTCCTGAAGTAAATTTGAACTCTGAACAATGTAATGCAAATGCAACAGGGATTAAATAGTATGTGTAAGTTCACTGAGGGCTGACATTTGCCCTTATTTATTAAACAAGAGCATCATTTTTTTACCCTTTAACCCTTCCAAATTAAAGTTTAATGCACAAACTTTTTAGCTTTTGTAGAAACTACAAAATCAATGCACACATTTTGAATGCTTTAGAACCAGGAGGTGTTCGTAATTTTCTCTTGAGTTCAGATCCTTTTTCACCTCTTCTTAAAAGTGTTTCCTTAGTTCAAATTTTCTATGCTTGTCTTGAGCCTGTGAATGTTGCGATGAACAGCTGCAAGGAGATCTCAGAAAGAGAGAATATGCTAAGTAAATTAGTAGTTTTAACTGCACAGCAGTCAGCAGTCTTTCATCTGTGGTATTGTGTGCTTGTCTATGAGTTTAGGAGTAAGTTTCCATAGTTCCAGAAAGCTCCTGGTTTTGATGTGTGGAATTCCAATGAGCAGGAACTTCTGACAGCAGCTTTTCCCAGTATTTAACCCTCACAATGTCAATGAAGGCAAGCTCAGATTTCTTTATTATTTTTTTTACCTCATGTCACGCCTACAGTATTCTTTTTTTCTGCAGTTAGTAGTCACTCTTAAAGAGAATCACTGCCTGAAGGTTGGCTTTACTGATCGACTTATGCTCATCCAGAGGGCAGCAGCTGTTACAGGAACCATCATTTATTCGTACAGCTGTTGTCTTGGCTATCACTCATGCTTTAACACCACGCTTTGATGTTGGAGAATTCTGGGGTAAAGTGACAGCCATAAATCTCAATATTGGTAAAATTCCTGAAATGTAGTCATTATGTGCACTTTATTATGTATTCTGTACCTGGGAGGGAGAGTGGGTGGTTTTGGGTGGATTTTTTATGTTTTGGAAGTTACAAGACATTTAATACATCAATGTCATTATAATGTATGTCATTATTTCTTGGTAATTTATGTAAGGTAGTGAAATATGTTTGTTCCCAACTGCTTTTCCATTGTCAAGTAGCATGAACTGTTAGGATAGCGATTTAAAGCAGGCTTGAAAATAATGACACCATCCAAACCTGGGTTTAAAATGTGTAGATAGCACAGGATATTTGGATTGAATGTTACGGCAAATTTCATTGTTTCCTCTTTAAAATACTGAGAGCAGAGAAGCTCTGAATTCGTTGGACAGATGTTGAAAAAAGTCTGAGTTGAGCAAATCTTGTTCCACTATCATCATGGCAGAGCAAAATGAGTCCCTTATGAATAGCATGCTGGCAATAAAGATTAAATAAGGTATGTTAATTAAGAAACTTTTGAAATAAGCAAAGATTTTGAGACTACATAGTATTTGCCTAGCCACCCTGATGCTAAACACCACTTTCTTCTTCTGAAAATTTTGGCTAAATCTTCTTCTGTAAGTAGATACTGAGCTATAATTCATTGCACCAAGTTTTTTCTGGCGTTTTACATAGGAGCAACAACTGGATTCCTCCAATATGTTATCTGTAACTGTGGAAGAGCATGCTGATTTTCATTGTCAAAAGCAATATTTTCATTGTATTAGTAACTAATGGGTTCAATATTTTCAATTGTTATGCTAGAGACATGATTAATATACCTCATACATTTTGAAAAAAATGTTGGTTTTCACAGAGAGGTGTGTTTTGCAAACTTTTCAGAGTAGCAAGTAGAATGGCTCTACATTAGTGGTTTGGGGATTTAGGTTGGATTTTGCAGCATAAACTGCAACTACATTAACTACAACTGTTAAAAATTACTCAAAACAGCACCTGCATCTATGGAAGAAGAATTATCCTAGACAGTAATAGTTCCAAAATCTGTCATTTTTCTGCTAGGAACCAGGATTTGAATGTAGCATTCTAGCTGCTAATGGATGTTCAGGGCCCTTCTGGATGGAGTTGTGATTAGTCGATGACATTAACAGAAGAGCTGTGTTTTATGGTTAGGGAGGTTAAACAACTCATGTTGCCTTTTGGATGGAGGGGAAGTAAAATCATTCAGAGACTTTGTAGGAAGTCATGGGAGGGGAATGCCATAGTGATTGATGAAGGTGGTCAATTATCAAACACTTTGTGAAAACTTTTACTTCCTCTAAGTAAATCACAAGGCTTGTGCAGGGCACAAGTAGAGAATAACTTTTGTTGAGTTTTGCTGGAGATACGTCAAATAGTATTCAAGCCAAAATGTAGGAAGGGAAATGGCATGGTGTGTTTAAGCAGTTGATGTTCCCTTTGAATTTAGCAGCTTTTATTGTTTGGTATATAATGTTTTGTTGGAAATAAACTTATGTCAAGATCTTTTAGATTTGTATATCCAGGCACATGAAATAGAGCCATGTGAGTTAAAAGCTTGTTTTCTGTGAAGTAAATATGTAGACAGGTTGATTATTTTCATCTAACTTACAATATTGCAGTGTTCTTCTATTCTTAACAAAACAGTATTAAAGTATTATTTTAGGAAATTACATTTTCTCACTTGCTATGTCTGTCCCCTAGGTAAGGAAATCCAAGCTTGGGAAATAATAATTTTGTACATGCCACATATTGCTAAAGTTTTATTTTGGATAGGAAAGCTGCAAAGCTGTTCATGCTCAAAAAATGAATTTGTCGAACAAGAAGGGTACGTGCAGCCACCCTGTGCCTTAGAGACTGCACGGTCCCTGAGGAGCACAGCAGCCTTGCATGTAGAAAAGGCTTTATTATCCCTGACTGATGTAGGAAGGGCTCATTCTGCTGAATGACACTGGACATCAGGAGCAAAGTTTTCAGCTTGAATAGATGTGGTTTGGAACAAACTAGGGAGGACAAGGTAATATCCATGAGGGACTGTGAAACGAATGAATGTCTTATTGTTGTAGAGATACTAACTAATGTTTCTGAGCAGCCACCTTTGGCACAAGCTTGCACCTTTGTGTATACTTCCAAGTATGCAGGAGAATTAATATGGTGCATGTCTGAATCGCTATTGAGGGGATCCTGTCTGTCAGTAAAGGACAGAGTTTTAACCCATGTGCAGACTGGAGAACAGCTTTCTGAAGTCAATTATCTGAGTCAACAATCTAATTAAATTATTATTTGAGCATGATTCTAAGCTTCCCATCACACTGGAAGAAAGGATGGGGAAGGTACTAGCTGGAAAAGGAAGACCTTTCCCAGGAAGTCCTCTAAAAAGTACTCACACTGGAGGTGTCCAGGTTTATTTTGTGACAGGGGTTCCTTTGTGCAAGAGCTGATACTTTTGGCAGTCCTGATAATCAGGATTTACACATCTTCTTTTAGACTCTGGAAAAGCTTATAATCTGTGAGACAAAAGAGAGATCAGGCCTAACTCCTTTTATCTGACACTGTTTCTTTGACCTATATGTCTTGTGGCAGATAGCTTGAATATCCTAATGCAGTTGGCCCCTCTATAAACTGAAGTGTGCTTTCAACTGAAGTATGCTGAATGAAACACTGGTTACATGGGTGAATTGTATGAGGATCTGAAATAACCAGAATACTGGAGTTAAAGTGTGCCGTTGCTCCCTTAACGTATGCCAGTCAACCAAAAGGTGCCAAAATTCAGGTAAATACGCAGCACTATTCCACTGTGGGTCTGTACAGCAGTTCCCTGCATGGCTTCCTGACTCATGCAACACAAGTTGTGCTGTGCAGTCTGAAGTGTTGTGAAGCTCTTGCACAATTTCAGACTAAGAAAAATTAATAAAATGGAAGAAACTAAAGTTGAAAGACCACAGAAGCTAACACAGGCATTTTCCTTGCATATATAGGTCCTTGAAGGTAGTCTCGGAATAGATCACAGTCGTTTATCAATTAATCTACATAGAAAATCTGTGGTGGTTAAAATGTTGACTTTATCTCATATTTTCCTTTGTAGGAGAGACTGAGAGGAGGAAGGAAATCAGGCAGGCCATTCTTTCTAGTCCTCAGTACAAAGTACTCATCTTTTGGTTACTTTTAAAAGTATGAACATATAACATTTTGCTCAAAAAATGTTATAAAAGAGACTCTACTGAGTTGTTGACAGCCTATTCACTGACTTGGCTTTTGAATAGCTGTGCTTCTGTTTCACAATACAATACAATACAATACAATAAACCAGGTTGGAAGAGACCTTCAAGATTTTCGCGTCCAGCCTATCAACCAATCCAACCCACCTAAACAACTAGATCATGGCACCAAGCACCCCCTCAAGTCTCCTGAACACCCCCAATGATGGTGACTCCACCACCTCCCTGGGCAGTCCATTCCAATGGGCAATCACTCTCTCTGTATAGAACTTCCTCCTAACATCCAGTCTAAACCTCCCCTGGTGCACTCAGAATTGAAAGATCTGATTTGCCATTCCTGCTTTTAACTTCAGTTTGGATGTAAGGCCATTTTCTAACCTCAGTCAGATGTAGCAAAAAGTTTCATAGAAGAGCTTTTACCCTCATACATTAGAGAGCATCATTCAGACTGGAGAATGTCACTGTATTCTTGTGTTACCCACATCTAGGTCCAAGGCAAAAATCCCTGGGTTTCTGTCCCTAGGAAGTTCAGCAAAATGGGAGTGCATTTATGCCTAATTCTGTTGCAGCATGGCTTGCTTTGTTGTATTTTTCTCTCCATTATGACTTTTTTCCCCAGTTCCCTAATACAATGTCTCCATTTCCTTACGTTTGATTTTTATTTCCTGAATTTACTCCCCCGTCTCTGTCATGTTTCCTATTGTCCATCTTCCCACTTCTTTGAAAAGTCACTGCTTAGCTCTCTTGATGGTATTCTTTTGCTTGCCTCTGTTCTCTCTTGCACACTCTGTTGTCTTTTGCTTTTGTCCAAGTGTCTTTGTGGTTTATTTGCTCAGCCTTCTCTAGGGCTTTCGTTCTGCCAGCTTTAAACTACATGGTCAAAATGATTCCTTTTGGAGTAAATCAGTCACTCAGGTCTCCACATGCTCAGCTATGCTCTGTTGTCTTTCACAGGCCTATACTTGCCTCTAGCAACACTTAAACGGCACTACAATGCATTAATTCTTGAAGCATTATTTAAAAAACTGTCAGTATTCTTGTTTTCTGGTTGGAGAGGCACAGAGACTGTTCATGATACAGGATTTTTAGATTATAATTTCCTGGTTTTCCCCTCTTAAGATTCCTCCTTGCTTTTATGTGCCTTTGAAATTTTTGCTTGAAACATTTTGCCTAGAGCAGGTTGTAAATAATAAAGTGAGGAAGTTCTACACAATTGCTCAGTGAATGTTCTGGGCTTGTTATGGATAAGCATCACTGGTGGTGGTCTCTTCTGGTGGGTTGCTGGGAAAATTATGAAGATGCAGGAACTTCTCTGATATCAGGTAGGGTACTAATAGCCACAGAATTGCTCTTTCCTTGCTAGAGTTATCATAGAATCATAGAATTATTTCAGTTGGAAAAGACCTCTAAGATCACTGAGGCCAACCTTCAACCTAAGACCACCATGGCTATTAAACCATGTCCCCAGGTGCCCTGTCCACACTTTTCTTGAACACCTCCACGGACAGTGACAGTGACTCCCTTGGCAGCCTGTTCCAATGCCTGACCAACCTTGCAGGAAAGAAGTTTTTCCTAATATCCAATCTAAACCTCCCCAGGCGTAATTTCCTCTTTCTATCACCTGATATTAGGGAGAAGAGACCAACCCCCACCTCACTCCAACCTCCTTTCAGGGAGCTGTAGAGAGCAATGAATTCTCCCCCTCGGTCTCCTCAGAATCCTGGTTCCCCCAGCAGCTTCTCATAAGACTTGTTCTCTAGACTCCACCAGCTTTCTTGCCCTACTCTGGACATGGTGCAGCACTCCAGTGCCTTTCTTGTAGTGTGGCCTCATCTGTGCTGTGTACAGGGGCGCAATCACTTCCCCACTTCTGATCGCCCCACTGTTCCTGACCTAGGCCAGAATGCTGTTGGCCTGCTTGGCCACCTGGGCACACTGCTGTAAAGACCTTTGTAAAATCAAAATGGCAACAGGGGGATTTTCAAGAGACTGGCTTAGGCTTGTGCAGTATAATGAAGTTTTTCATGTGTTATTAACTTGGGTATTTTTAAGGTACTTCTAATGCTATAAAAAAGAGATGAGAAGAACTGCAGCAGATGTTTCAAAATCCAGATGGTCCACAGGACTCCCCTGTCTCTCCGTACTCACTAGGAATCCCTACAAGGGTGTCTGTGTTTGTTTATTTTACATTTCAAACTCCATGCCCAGCCTGCCTTGCACATGTGCAAATATAATCAGACTATTTCTGGGTCAGCCTTCATGTGTTGTGAAGATATGGATGAAGGGCATTACAGAGTAGCCATTTTGTCAGCGCAGTCCCTGCTTCCAGTCTGTTCTAGCAGTACAAAGTGGAGTAAATGAATTTAAAAGAAGCTTTTTGAAAAGGCCTCCATTACAGAATTATTGTCTCTGCTGTGTTTGACCCTATTTGACATCTACCATTTATTGGGGCTTTTTAAATGTAAGTGACTTTGGCTTTTTAACTTTTAATACTTTTTTCCCAATTAAGATGGCCAGGACTTGAACTTAACTATTTTCTCTCAGTTATGCCAGTTGGTGGTCCCCTAGATAACTCTCCTGGCTAAATTTCCACAAAGGCTTTTGGAGGAGGGTAAAGAAAAATTTGTAACTTATCTTCTTTAGTTCTTTTAACATGGACTTCCCTGTAGGAACTGTATTTAACTGTATTTAGGGGTCACACAGCACAAATACTACTTGTTTTATTGCTTGATGTAGTGGGATTTCGAATGGGAGTAGATTTTCCCTGTGTTCCAGGTGTCTCGGTAGCGCAGGGAGCCCCTTGTTGTTACATTATTATTTTTTTATCAGTGTGTTACTAAAGATTCCAACTCAGGCTGTTAGGGCTGTAAAATCACCTGATAACAGACCATGGAGGCCTCAGATATGTGACAGAAAATGAGAGAAGGTTTTCAAGAAATGAATATTCAGGACTGAAGCAGTTTCTTTGAACTCTCCAGCTTTACTCTCCAAACAGATTCAATCTACAACCTACAGAACCTGCAGAATTACAGTGCTCCTCCCCTTTATGACCAGTCTTCATGCCCATATCCAGCCCAATGTCCTCAGGTAGCATAGGGATTTCATAAACTTCCCCTGTGTTCATATTCCCCACAAATACCACGCTCAAAAATCACTAAAATAGCAATACTCTCTTCTGTCTCCCACAACTTCTTTGCAATTCTTACTATTTCTCTTTGGTAGAAAAGGACACCTGGGGGTGGGGTTGTAAACAGATTTGCTACAGTGGTCTCCTCATTCTGCTTCCTCATATCTTCTTTTAAAAACTTCCATGTTGAATGATATTTTGGGAGCAGAATCCATTTTCTATTAGACTCACACTGGGTTCCTCAATCTTCAGATTCTCCATATATGAAGGATTTTGAATGTATTTTGCATCTGTTTTGCTGTACTAAGAAACTTTCACAGATGGTGATGAAATAACAAAAGTTTTTCTCTAGAAAACATCTCAACTAAAATACAGATTTTTATTAGTTACTACCTCTAGCAGTAAGTAGCTGATTTGTTTCTGGTGCAAGTGTAACTTGATTGTATAATGATGAACACCTGAAAAATATCCAGAATGTTTGTGCTTCAAATTGCCACCTGGTGCTTTTTCACATTAAATGCCCTGCCTTGGGATAACAAAATCTTTAGTGGGTTGAAAATAGTCTTATGTAGATGACAAGTTTGTGAATGACTAGAGATGATCTTGATGTTCATGTGACCCATCATCATCCTGGCTCACGATCTGAATTTTGTTGTATTTAGAAATGCAGAAGCTGCAAAGATTTTGTGAATGTTTAGATTTATTTACATGTGACATATTTGTTTCCTTTGTTTTGACAGTTAGCCCTACACATTTGCTCATAAATAATTTAAAAAATAAGATCCATATGACTTCAGACAACTTCTTTAGAATCTGCTTAATGATAAACATAAGGAAGGTTCAGATGGTTCGAATATAAGTTCTCTTCTGAATTGACCATGTATTTAATTGCTTTGCTAAATTGAGCAATGGCTTCCAGTCTGCTCAGCTTACAAGCAGATTTTACTCTGTTCCTTTTGGGCTTATAACCCCTTTGCATTACATTCACACGCTGAGCTCCCTTAAGATGTGTAAAGTGTGTTCAGGTCTGGGAGTGCCATAAGCTTCATGACATGAGTTTAATATTGGGGTGAAGTGGCAAGATCTGTTACCAGTTTCTGCAGTTGTGTCAGTGAGAAGGGGAGTGAATCTTTTGGTGTCATAGGGGGAAACAGTAACAGCTGCTGCCATTTTTGGTGGATTAGTTGGAAAGGGTGGGGTGGAGAATGAGACCAGGTGTGCCAGCTTTACAGGGGATTATCTGAGGAGAAGGTGGAGCGAGCAGGCTGCTGTGCTCCAGTCAGCCATAGTAGAGTGCTAGGAAAGGTGAGCTCCTGGAACATCACTTGTGATTCTGACCCTCTGCCTTCGAGAGAGATCTCACTAGGATAAATAAAGAGTTGTTGGAGGAGGCCACATTGCTTTTTTGGAGAGCTATTCCTCAGCAGAAGGTGGATATCAGGTGAGAGGCTGGAGGAGAAATGCTGATTGTCCTGTTTGTCTGAACCTGGAAATAGGTCACAAAATTAGATTCTGTTGTTGACTTGGGGTGCTGAGGTAGGAGTGAAGATCAAACTTGAAAAGTTTATGGTATCTTGTCCCCAAGCTAGCATATTTTTAGAGGGTACTCTTCTCTGTGTTCCTATGTGCTAACTGGAAATTAGAGCTTGCTAGTACTACTAGTTACCAGGGAAGAATATATACTAAAGTACTAATATTAAATGCTAAACAAGTGGTAATTTATCTTTTGGTATGGACTATTACTGTTCTCTGAAAGAGTGTGGTTATGCAGATTCATCTGCTTTTTCACATTGTACTTGGAGTTCTCAACAAATCAGAGAATACAACAAGTGTTGATTTTTAGAAAGTGGAAAAACAACACAAACCTCTCCAGCAGAGCTAAGTGTGTTGTTATGCCCTTAATTTGGTATTTTTCTTGCAGAGTGCAATCATTCCTGTTATTTGGCAGTTGTTATGTGGTGTAATGAAAGTGAGCTGAAACACTCTCAACACAGAGTTGTCTTTATAAAGAGATTTTTTCAAAAGAAATGGGTTGTGGCAAAGGATTATTATCTGAAATACATCAGCATATATAGAGTATCTTCTGTATGTGTGCTGCATGGAGTAAGTCTCATGGGAGCCATTTGATATAATTAATTTCCAATAATTGCATTACTCTAGAATATCCTATCACACAGGGAAGATAAATACTCTAAATGATAGTTGGAAAATATAAGTGGCTAATTCTTCAGCTCTTTGAAGAGAATATATCCATATAGAAATGTCTTTTTGCAAGGGAAGTAATGCAAATAATGTGTTGCATGCTCTTTGAGGAGGCAGTGCAGGGCTTCTCCCAGCAGACCTTTATTAGGAGTGCCAGAGAAGTTGTGCTTTGGGTCAAGGTATATGTTAATAGTTTTGGAGCTTACTGTGTCCAACTTATAAAATAACTTCTTTGGTTTCTTTTTTTAATTATTATTTTCACCTTATTTGGAAATCCCAGTATGTGAGAATTCATTGAAGTACATTTTCTTATGTAAGCTGCTGAATGTAACATTTATTTACTTAAAATATAAGTCTTCCAGTTTGCACTACATTGAGGTTCCCTGTATGCCCTGTAATAGCTAATAGGAGGCCTTGATTAAAAATGTAGAGGGCTTGTTATACTGAGAGAAGTGATTTAGAATAGAATTAACCAGGTTGGAAGAGATTTTTGAGATCATTGTGTCCAACCTATCACCCAACAGTATCTAATCACCTAAACCATGGCACTGAGCACCCCATCCAGTCTCTTCCCAAACACCTCCAGTGATGGTAACTCCACCGTCTCCCTGGGCAGCCCATTCCAATGGGCAATCACTCTTTCTATGAAGAACTTCTTCCTAACATCCAGCCTAAACCTCCCCTGGTGCAGCTTGAGACTGTGTCCTCTTGTTCTGGTTGCCTGGAAGAAGAGACCAGCCCCCACCTGGCTAACAAGCTCCCTTCAGGTAGTTGTAGACAGCAATAAGGTCTCCTCTGAGCCTCCTCTTCTCCAGGCTAAGCAACCCCAACTCCCTCAGCCTATCCTCATAGGGCTTGTGCTCCAAACCCCTCACCAACTTTGTTCCCAGGTCTCTTTCTGCCTGGCTGCTCTCCAGCCACTCTGACCCCAGCCTGTGGCACTGCATGGGGTTGTCGTGGCGAATGTATAGAACCCGGCACTTAGGTATGTTCAGTCTCATGTTGTTGGACTCTGCCCATCTATCCAGCCTGTCAAGGTCCCTCTGCAGAGCTCTCCTACCCTGTAACAGATCAACACCTGCCCCCAGCTTGGTGTCATCTGCAAATTTACTACCAGTCCTTCTCTACTGGTAAAAAGGAGGTCAAGCAAAGCCTTACCCCTGGTAGGCTCACGCCACAGCTGGATAAGAAGCTATCCTCCATACACTCTGAGAACCTTCTAAACTGCCTTCTCTCTGCTGTGTGAAGTTCCCAGCAGATATCTGGCAGGTTAAAATCACCCATAAGAACAAGGTCTGGCGATCTTGAGACAGCCTTTAGCTGCCTATAGGATAATTCATCAACCTCTTCATCCTGGTTGGGTGGTCTATAACAGACTCCAACCAGGATGTCTGCCTTATTGGCCTTCCCTCTAATTTTTACCCACAGGCACTCAACCTGACCATCCTTGATCTCTAGCTCCATGGCATCTAGAGCCTCCCCAATGTACAGGGCCACCCCTCCACCCCTTCTCCCTCGCCTGTCTCTCCTGAAGAGCCTGTAGCCTTCAATTGCACCACTCCAGTCATGTGAATCATCCCGCCACATCTCTGTGGTGGCAACGACATCATAACTTTGCTCCTGTAACAAGGCTACCACCTCCTCTTGTTTGTTGCCCATGCTTTGTGCATTAGTGTACATGCACTTTAGCTGGGCTGTTGGTTTCACCCCTGAATTTGCACAGCTTTGGGTCATCTTTCTATATCAAAAATGAAGACCATGCATTCATGGTGCCTCTCAAATGTTCTGTTTTTCCCTACCCACTTTTCCATTGTCTTGTGTAGTGGTAGTAACAATGAATATATTGTGAACATCAGCTAAAAGCCATGTCCCTGTTTATTATAACTAATGAAAATATATCAAATTTAATATACTTGTTTGGAGGTATTAGTTTCTGGTGGTAAATGATTGCTCACACTAATTATGGTCGTTATCATGCAAGTGGAGTACGTTCGTTAAGGCCGTGTTATTGCTGCTGTTTGAAACTCAACATAATTTTTTTAACAACATGCTGAGCGTATTTTTGATGGCGCTACTTTGTTGCCCACTTCCAAGAGAATCACAGATCAGTGATGGCAAGGAGGCTCTGATGCATTCAGAATTTCTGGGCTTGTGTGGGAAGACAGGAAAGGTGTCATATTGACTTGATAAGTCTTTTCTTCTTCCAAATGTTTTTCTTTCTACCTCATAATTTCAGCCATCTCCATTTCATATGTGTAGGGAGTGTCTTGGGATAAAGGGAGTATCAACACAAATGATTCAGTCAGATGGGATCACAAAGGTCATCTTCAGGCATATGGGAAGAGATGAAGGATAAATAGAAGAGAGAGCTAAGAAAATACAGCTTTCATGAGCTGTTAGGATCTAAACCAAAATACTCTTGATTTTTGTTGTTCCTGCAATGGAGAGAGGTGTTCCCATGAAAAGAATTGCTGGTTTCTTGTAATAACAGCTGGGGAAATTGAAAGAAAAGGGAGAAATAGTATTTAGTTCCTCTTTTGAAAAGTTCATGCTTCCGAAGATGTTGGACCAGTTTCTTTGTCTGTGGCTTGGCAGATAAGGAGAGCTGTGCCAGTGCCATCTCTGCTCTGTCAGTCACAGCCAACTGGCTAATCTACGTCAACTGTCCTGCTGGGTGGCTTTCTCCAGACTTAGTTTCTCAATCCTCTCATGGAGAAGAGGGAGAAGGAAGTGTTTAGGAGGAAGTGCTCATAGACTGCTTTTGATTTTTCTGTTTGGTCGTAGTTCTCCTTGTTTTGTGTGTTTAATTTTTTTTTTTTTTTTTGGGGGGTGTGTGTTCTGGGTTGTTTGTGGGTTTTTTTGGTGGTGATGGGTTGGTTTTGGGGGGGTGTTTGGTTTTTTGTTTTTTTCTTTTATTTGTTTGTGGGGTTTTTGTTTGGCTTGTTTTGTTTTTTGGTGAATGGACACTGAAGCTGGACTGTAGGGTTCACCTTGAAGTGAGTGTAGCGGCTGTGCCTGGAGGCATTCGTCACCAGTGGCTCTCTGGTGTGTGTGTGTTCATGTCCCCTGCACTCCCCAAGCCTGTGCTTTCCTACAGTGAAATAAAGAAAAAAATATTTATTAAAAATATACGAGCATATTTCAAACACAGGGAAATGATGCTTATAAATCAGTGGGGGCAGAGGAATCTAGACCATGTTCTCTCCCCTTCTGTCTACACAGAAGCACAGGTGTCAGAGGCTGTTATATCTTTAATTACTCCAAATAGTGGCTTTCAAGAAGACCGGATCAAATGTGCACTTCTCCATCATGCTGTTCATTCAGAAAAGTTTGTCTCTCCTATTAGTAGTTATTGCTGTATGACCACAAAATGCCATATTAATAGTTTATTCCCACTGCTACTGTTAGGAAAATTTCTCTATCAGTCTAAATATCTCAATTACTAATTTTGAGGTGTGTTTATGTAGGACACCAGAGGTATTGCCCTTAGGATGTTGTTGCTGTTTGATGTTCTGCTCCTTACAATAATTTCACATGTGGAGTGATGAAGCTGAGTATAGGCTGCTTTTCTATTTAAAAAGCCCCTTGGCTTAAAAAACAGAAGGGGCACAATATTTGGCATCATGTGATCGCTCAGTTTCAGGCATCACCAGTCTGGTTCCCAGCAGAATTACTGTGTTTAAAAACACCACTAGCTGAAATAGAGATAAATATTCCGAAGTTCATAGAAAGCTAATAGTATTTAATCTATAAACTAGTATTCTGTACTGGTGATTCTTTGGCTTGATATGAAGTCTGTTGGAAGCTGGTGGTTGTTTCAAAGTCTTTCCCATCCCTCCCTGGTTGAATTCACAGGGCTTCAGAACATTCCTGTATAACAACTGGGTTATGATAGGAGCAGTATCGCAGTATCACCAAGGTTGGAAGAGACCTCAAAGATTATCAAGTCCAACTTGTCACCACAGACCTCATGACTAGACCATGGCACCAGGTGCCATGTCCAATCCCCTCCTGAACTATTTGAATTGTCAAGTCCTGTGGTGTTTTAAAAATTCTAGATATTTGCAAAAACAATTTATGGTAAACACTTAATGTCTGCTCCCTGATAGTTTACTTTTGAGGATGTTAGAAGAAAAAAATAAGTACTTTAGAACACTTTCACTTCCTTTTTGATCTTGAAATTCTGTTTCCAGTGTAGTGATAGAAGAAACAGTTTGAGTAAACGTAGGAAGCATGTGCTTCTCTTGTGATAGTATGTTTAAGTTTCAGCTTCACATGTGGTCATCTTCCTAAAAATACCAGAATAGAATGAAGAATTAAAAGCCATTTAAAGCTTAGGCAGTTATTGGTTTTTTTATATCCTGAACTAATGGAAACAGGAAATTTGTATATTGTGAAATATACAAATGTTTCCTACAGAGCAGTAGATTAGAAGCGTCGGAGCACGACTTCAGCTTATGACATTTTTTCATTGTTGCTTTTTGTTACTTAAACAGGAGTAATGCTGTCAGCTGGCCTCACCTCTGACTTCTGGTGTATTTACAAAAGAAGGATTTGTGAGATTGTGTCTTTAAAAATCCTCAGGATGTATCTCACTCACCAAGACCTGTGGCCTCAGTCTACTCATAGTTTCTGGAGGCAAATACCTGAATATGAATGTCTGTCTTAACTAAGGCTTTTTGGCTATAATTTTTTTTCAGTGTTCTTTTTTCTTTCTTTCATTTTTTAATCAGTTCATGATAACTGTAATCTACATACAGTAATGCACACCTCATAAACTGTCTGACTAATTACACTTTACGTTCTTCTGAAAATGTAAAGGGATGGAAATATTTAACAAGCATAGGGGTACCATCATGCCTTTGTGGAAGCTTGCCACTTTGACAAAACCTCTCTGGGTGACTAATGGAATAGATTGCTATTAGAATGTGAAACCAGAAATTGTAACTTTCTAGTGTGTTTCATGTACATGTGATAATGAAATGCTGGATTCTGCAGTAAAATGTCTTGAATTTAACAGACTTGCTTGAGGAAATCTTTGTCAGCTACATCTCATTGTTCAATGTACTGGTAGTTATTGTATTGGAAATGGGATTGCATTTTGGAAATGAAGGCATATGAATATTTTTTTTTTTTTCTTGCCCCTTCCCTGAAGGCCATGGAAATTCAGAATTTCAGTTCTGAAGTGCAATGGGTACATGTGTATGCCTGGTTTAGGCAGATGGATTTTAAATAAATGCAGAATGCAGGATGAAACTGTAGGCTATGCATTTTTAGGTATGCATCATTGGCTACGCTTTTGCAGCTTTATTGCTCTGAAAGAACAGTTGCCTTGATTATATGTATGTCATGAGAGCTGAATGATTCTGGCAAGTTCAAAATGTAGCAGTTTTTCACTGTTAAAAATGCAGGAGTGTAGCTGCTGATATATTAAATTAAGCTAACTGCGTGTAAATGTCCAGTATATATTTGTTTAGCATGTGTCTTGGACTACCTGTTGGATGGCTAATGAGTTGGGTCACATTAGTCTGCAGATAGAGACATAAAAAACAAAAAAAATCTAGAAACAATTAATTTATTTCCTCATCCAGCCTGAGCTGCTCTTAAAACCTCTACAAGGCTTAGCTGCGTCTGCAGTTTTCATAATGTGAATAAAATGTCATATCTATGTTAATTAGTATTTTTGGGAAGAGGCCAAAAGGAGGAATTCATTTGTTTCTTAATAAGAAAGTAATTATTGTGTAATTTCCTTTGACTACATCAGCATTTTGCAGTAGTTTTACCAGTTAATGATGATCTTCTGCAGAAGAATAATCTTTTCTGGTGGAAAATTGCACTGAGGAAAAAAAAAACAACAAACCTACTAGGCGATGTGTTTGTAATGTCTGTAGTACCAAGGGCTGCTCAGAATGTACATGTTCATGTGTATTTTTTAATGCTTTTTAGGAATTCTGTGTTGCTTGCTTACATGAGTATTTAATAGACCAGCTTGTTGATGCTTAATGGAAATGGCCCCTCCTGATGTACTAGAGCGTCATCTTCCAATCAGTAAAGTGCATAATTCTAAGAAAATTAGTACATTTTCTCTATCCAGCTTCAAAGGAGTGTAATTTTAATTTAAATATATTAAACTATGCTGTTTTCCAGTTACTGCCCCTCCTTACAGAATGGAAACACCAGCTCCCTACCTTACTTCATACTGCTATAACATCCCATTTTTAATTACGTTTATTCCTATAGGTAGTGACAATGCTGTTGTCCAAACCTGTTTGATGTTAGATTACAACCCTTTCTCCCCACTATCTACCTTCCCATTACCTATGAACAAATCATTTAGCAAATGAATATCTAAACCTTATGGCTCTAAAAAAACTTAGACAAGCTGGTAGCCAGGGAAGACAATCTAAATGCAGGGGAATTAGGTGTTTGATACTATCAATAATGGTCTGACCATCACAAGGCGGACTTTTCTTAGTTGACAAGAAGATGAAAAGCAAGCACTTAGAACATCTGTATGTCTTTAAAATGATTTGGGACCCGAGAAGACATCTGATTTCACTAAGGAAACCAAACATTCCCAAGAAGATAGTGGTAATATTGGGAGCTCAGACGTGATCCTATTTTATTTTTCTCAAGGATAATGGGAAACAGCTCATCCAAGGTAGCTTCTGTTTTCTCTAAGAATAGACACAAATTTACTGAAATGGGAAGACTTAACTGCACCATTCTCTGGGCCTGAAGTATTCCAATTTCCCTAAGTGAATTTTCCCTTCTGCTTTTCCCCTTTGCAGTCATACACTTTGACTTGGAATGGATCCTAGGGAAGTGTTGTGGGTTTTTTTGTACAGTTAGCCTTACTGCACCTACGTTTGTCTTTTCACATGCATGCTATAAAGTTTTAAATGACAGGTTTTGGAAGAATAACAGAGAAATGATGCTCTCAATACCCATATTGGGCACCAATACTTTTTTAAAAGTATCACTATTGAAACTACCCCAGTGCCTTCTTTAGTTCAGAATGAGCTCAAACATTTAAAGTTGGTTTTCTTTTTCTGTGCCTCCCCAAAATAACTTAGTGGTTGCCTGATGCCATTATTTTGCACTGTTTGCTATGAGATGTTTGGACTTACACTGTTTGTTTCCAGATTGTAGGCAGCTGATTGCTCGATTCTGGAGGTTCATAGATATTTGAGTTTTGTGAGGAGTGAAATTTGCTTTGCTTTGATTTCTGCTTATGAAATGAATGCTATCAGAAAAGTCTGTGTATTTTTTCAATAGGAGGTCACTTGCAGGATCATGCATTGGTCATGCTTCCTAGATCATTTAGAGTTTAGATGATCTTGTTCTCTAAGACTGAAAGCAGTACACAGCATACAGAATGTTACATTTGTTCATTTCTTTGAGTAGAGTGGTTCCTCACCACTGCTTAAACAGTCCAGCTTCAAGGACTGAAGTGCAGTCTGACTAGAAATTAAAGATATATTATACCTCTGGTTTCCTTTTGGTGTTTTTAATTGATTAAACCAAAATTGGAAGATGTTTGCATCTGGCAGTCTACACATGCTGTCTTTCTGAGGTATGTAGACATCAACTCAGCGCTACAGACATATCCAGTTGTGAAAATTAACAAATCCTTACTTAGCAGTGCTTGCTGCATCAATTTAGGTGTTTCTG
The DNA here is from genome assembly GCA_033816785.1 of Picus viridis. NCBI lineage: Eukaryota > Metazoa > Chordata > Aves > Piciformes > Picidae > Picus > Picus viridis. The sequence goes on from CM066576.1 coordinate 35,176,208, forward strand.
AAATTTGTGTAGGTGGATAATAGTTTGTGGCTCATTAACAAACGATCATGTAATTCGTTGCTCTTGCCTCTGCTGGCACCTGGAGATGAATGAAGCAACCACTCTGGAGAGGTCATAGCTCAAAGGCGATGAATACAAATAACTTTTCTTATTACTACTAAATTGGTAGCAGCATCTTTGTGTTGGAATGCAAAGAATTAGGTCCAATTTTGGAAATCCTAGTAGTGTGATGTGGTAAATACAAAAAAAACCAACTTGAACTAGTGCTGCTCAATTTGATTAATTTTTTCACAGTTCCTGCCCCAACTTTTAAAACAATGGCCCAGCTACACTAGCAGCTTGGGAAGGGCTTGCTTCTGTGTGTTGCTGGATTTTTTTGTTTGTTGTTTTTTTCTTTAATCTTGGTGAGATCATCTTGTGGTTGATGCTTGAAACAGTTTGCCTTATATTTTAAGCCAATAGAGCAGCCATGACATCTGTTTTAAAGCACTTGTAGCTGTGTCCTCATTTTCAAAGGTATAAAGGCATCAGAAGGGGAGAACTACATCTTAGCAAGCCTAATGGTATTGATAGAACTTCTCTAGCCCTAATCAGTCCCTGGAGCAACTTAAATCTATATATAATGAGCGTTCTGGAAACATCTACCTCTAGTGCTAGAAATCAGAGCTTACCGTTCTTTGGCTTTTGTAATTGGTGTGATGTTCAACTTGAGTAAACTTAATTCACATTAACCTTGAAGTAAGAAGCTTCAAGTTGTTATTATTTTTTTTAAGTCTTGAGTGTTTCATTTCTCATTGTGCTTTTTATCATTGGAAAATGAAACAGTTAATAAAAATTATTTGTAACATCTTTTATAGTTTTGGTTGCATGGGAGACTTTTATTTCAGTTGCTTGCATGAAGAAAGAAAATTAAAAATGGGTGATATCGGCTGTATTCCTTCTTTTAAACAGATGCTAACAAGTCTGCTTGGTTTATAAGCTTATTGACAGACAACAAATGAATTTCATCCATTTTCTTCCCTTCACTGCTTCTTCCTTCTTTTTCCTCTTAGTTGCACTTTTTCTTGGCAGGCATAATAACTGAACTGTGCAGCATGTGAATATTACTGACTTGCAGTGTGTCAGTGTTATTTAGTCAGCACATGGCTCCTGACTTCGCTGCATGTGAATTTGAGTCAATTGTCTTACAGTTTTCTTGAGAAAAGATTTTTAAAAGGCAATAATTGAGGAAAGGTAGATTACTTTTTTTTTTTATAGGTCCTTGTTTCAGGACTGTGGAGAGTATCAGGAATGTCAGCTGAAAGTAGAACAACTGACTTCACCTAATGCCATATGTATTTGTTCTGTAACTGAAGAGAATTATTTTTCTTTCTTCACGGACTTGTTTTCCATTTTCCCTTCTTCTCAATATTCATTTTCTCTGTCTCAATATGTTGGGCTTTCCTTTAGGGAATTATCTTGTTTTCTATTTAACATCAAGACAAGGCACTGTTTCACATTTCTTCGTTGTTTCAGTTTGCTGCCTTTTTATTATTTTTTTCTTTCTTCTTATGGTATGTATGGGTGCATATAGATAAAAAGGATGAGGTGTGTCTGGGTGGTTGGTTCTGCATAGTAAGAACAAGGAGAATGCTTGGGCATCCTTGCAGCCAACAAGGAGACATGCTATGGAGTGTTTTACCTTTCCTGAATAGTGTTTCCTTGAAGGATTCCCTGGCATTCTTGGTCACATGATCAGAGACTCATCTAGCATTTTCTCATGCTTATGTTCCCTTCACATCTATCATTGAGCCAGTATTCTTCATCACCACCTCTTTAAATCAAATGGAGGAATCTGTTGTGTTTGCCCTCTTCCAAAAGACACAAATGTTAATTACCATGGTCATCTATTGCACAACAGGGATAATCACATTGGGTTGGCTCATTGCCATGTAATACAGTGAGTTCTGCTTTGCTTTTGATGTTTAGTGACAAAGGTTTATGGAAGTATCTAAGATATCCAGTATGCATTTCATTTGCAAGAGATGCAGAATGTTGGAGATTTCTTTTTCTGGGTTTCTTTAAGTTTTGTCAGTTTTCACTGACAAAAATCAATTATCTTATTCAAAGAAAAATGTTAGTCAGGAGGAATTCTTCATTGTGAATTAAAATATTAAAAATAACATTTCCATTGAAGAGTTTGTTCTGAAACACTGATATTTTTTTTCATACACAAATTTGTGTTGTAGTTGAGGAAATCTTGTAAAAGGTACATGTAAGTTATTTTTTAGTGCAGCATACATTTAATGAAGCTTTTAGTTATAGTATCATCTGTGAAGTTTGGATATTAGTTTTTAAAAAGCCCCTACAAGAAGCTGCAATTTAATGATTTTCACAGCAATCTGAAAGAGGAACAATATTTTTCTGATGATACCATACTGTAAAGCACTTGTACGTACAATTGTGCTATCAACTTACTAAAGCTAGTATGAAATTTAAGTAAAACAGAGCTGAAATTGTACTTAAATCTGTTTAGTTGTAGAGGTTGGAAAGTTACAAATCAGTTCTGCTAAGTAGCTGGTTTGGGGTTTTTTCAGTTCTATATTCACATTTATTAACTGTTGAGCCATATTCTTTGCTTGTTAAATGCACAGGAAAATGTTTTTAGTAAGTTATATACATTTTTAGTAGCTTGTGCAGGCATGGGTATTGAAGAAAATTAGCCCTGCCAACACAAGTATGTTTTAGATCAACTGCTAGTTAGAATGTATAGATGTAGAGTTCTGTGGTGGGTTGAAGTTTCCCCCATTAACTTTGCCAGACCAGCTCAGTTAGAAGCAAATGAAGCTGTATTTACAAGCAAAAATCTACACTCTACAATGGAATGCAATGAATATGTACAAAATACACAGTATTTACAATTAATAAACAACATGAAAACCCCCTGGCCAAGGAGCAGGGGAAGCTCCCTGCCTCTCCCTTTACCCCCTGTACAAAAGGGACACGAGAAAGGAACAGAGAAGTTAGACTTGGCCAAGGCCAGTCAAAGCACACAGACCATCTATCCCAAGTGAAGCAAAACCAGCCAAGATCAGAAGAGGAGAGAAAAGGGAAGAATTGTTATTTGGAATAAGATGAGCTGTACCATATTTACCCAATTAATTTGTTTAGAATAATCTTTTGTTTTCCTTTTTACATCCAGTAGTGATTTAATTATATTTTTCTACTTTTCTGCTTGAAATCTGTAACTGAATTTTGAAGTCCTAGCCTAGAACCACCACAAGTTCAGACAGTTATTTACTGTATACTAAAGAGATGTCCCCTGTAGCAGATCTGTGAACTGTTAAAGTCCCCTGATCCTGTGTGCACTGAATTGGATGAGGGATCTTCCATCTGCTTTGGGTCTGCATTTGCAAAAACAAGTGTCATTGTTTAAAGCATTGAGATTTTTTTATTTTGTGCCATTCATACAATGTACAAAACTTGCTAATGCTTTGCATAATGGCAGGCTTAGAAATGAAGCCTCTTTGGTGATCTTGAGGGCATTACTCTTAATTAACTCTCTAATTATGGAAAATAAGCAGTTGTTTGACCTTCAGAAACAATAGCTGTGGGTGAGGCTGGTGCCTAACTCCTTAACAGGAGAATACTGCTGAGGAAGCTTGTCCGTTTCCACACTGTGGGCTGCAGCACCATTAAGCAGCTCCCACACGAATTTGCCATGGAAAACAGAAGATAGGTTAGGTGAATGTAGCTGCAAGTCATTATTAGAACAAAAGTTCCAAATCAAAACACTAAAATACTTCCTACAAAAACCCATTCCTTCATCTTGGGACTGCTTGTCCTCTTTTCAGCTCATAGAAAGCCTTGCTATTGCACTGTAATACTTTCTTTTTATGTGTTGTGCGTGAAAAACATCCCAGTGACATTTCTGTGTAGTTGCTCCATATCTTCATAAGCTATCAGTCAATCAAGTAGGAACATGGCTGTGTTGGGCCAGAAATTGCATTTGAGGAAGAAAACAGCAAGTTCCCAGGGTATTAAAACCCAATTCTTTACTCTTTCAAACAATGTTTATTTGAAAATTAGAATTAAAATTTAAAATCTAATTGGAAACCTGATAATTTCTGCTTATAAACCACTTTAGAGGTGCAGGATGCTGCTACAAGCAGTAGTCATTTAATCTGGTGTTTGTTTTTTGTTTTGCTCAGGGTCCTTTCTTGAGTAGAAGTGCAGGTTTGTGTCTTTATTATTCAGAATATGCTGTTGGAGCCTGAGAGGAGATGTGCTGGGCTGTGTGGTGGCTGAGTGCTGATTAACATACACTTGTGCATACTGAAGGTGTTCAGCTTCACCTGGGCGCTTCACAGCCCAACTGGGGATGTGCATTATCAGCACTACTCTGTCTTGCCACTTAATTATCTTCATGTGCAAGGCCGGAAAGAGAACACAGGAAAGAAAAATGTCTTTGCACAGCAATAATCAATAAGACCAGCAGTATTTTAGGCCTCTGGTGATCACAATTTAGTTGTTTTGAAAACAATCACATGAAAGACTAATTATGTAGAACTTGTCATTTACTGATTATTCCTGACAACTCTGAAGAAATTGTGTTAGGAATGGGATTAATTAAATAGTCTGTTTATCTAATTGCATTAGAGATGGTTTGAAGTGTTAAGTGTAAATTATACTACAGTTTCAAATCAATGGCTAGCTTCCCCTCCACATTACATCTCTTGAAAAGCTTGGTGGCCTCCTCGTGGCTTATAAGGTCCAGCTCCATTGTAAACTAATGGTTGCTGAAACGGCTCTGTAGCTTTTATTTCAGGGATAGAACTGTGGTGTTTAAAGAGCTTAAGGACCTGTGTTTGAAAAACTACTACTGTTATAAAAGTGGGCAATGCTGGAAGTGCCAGGTCTATTTATATATATTTAATATATACATAGGTGTAAGTTTGGAGAGGAAATACTCTGTAATTTTCTATTTTATTTCTTGCTAAACATTGCTAGACTACTAGAAAATGTTTCAGGTTTTAAGTGGGCCAAATAGTGGCAAGTTACAAGGTTCACTTCTGGGAATAAAATGCCTAGATTGAAGGAATTGTCTGTTGGTTAGCTTACATCTTTTCCAGAAAGTAATGTGCTATATTCAGGCTGTTTCACATGAAGACATACACATAAATAAGTTGAAGTAGTTTTGATGTTTTCAGTTTTAAGACCCCAAATAATATGTCTGAAGACAGGCTTGGGAGCAGAATGTGATTTCCTTTGGGCATTTGTTGAACATACAAAACCAAATTATATTAAGAAGTAATTTTGGCTGAACGTCTGAACTGCATAGCACCTGCTGTGAGGACAAAGGCAACAATATGTGAAGCTTAGAAACCTTCAGCTAGCTCTCTCAGCCAGTTACTATGGCATGAAGTCATCATGACTGCCCATAAGACAGCTGGTGTAGAAAGGTTTCTAAAATGGATAGTATTTTTGGAATTACATTTTGCTGACCACCACTTTGTTGTCAGCATGATGGAGATAGAAAGAAAAAAACAAAAAAATGCACAGGTGAACATATTAATCAGAATCTTCTGTCTCAGGTTGTGGGTGGGTGAGGATGACACATGACACTGCAGTTTCAGTGCTCCTGAGGCTACTAGCTCAGAGCTATGCTGTTTACTCCAAAGAAGAAAGATGAGCCTGAAGAGGTGTAGAAAGCATGACACAGAACAAAGCTGTACTTTCTTTTTTTTTTTTTTTTCCCCATACCACAAACAAACAAAGACCCAATAGGCAGCCAAGGGGGAGGGGCAGGCCTTTCATTTTAAAAGGTTTCTATTTAACAACATAGTAGTCATTCATTTGCCATGTCTTGCGAGGAAAGCTCAAGAAAAAATGGGTTCCATTTCAGGCAAAGATTGGTTTCCTTGGATGTTAAAAAAACCCTTTTCTAAGTCAGATGCTTAAAATTTTTTTTTTTTTTAAATGGAATTTCCTTTATAGAAGAGAATTCATATATACTTGTCTATCTAATGCAGCCTCGTAGATATGCAAATAGATTCCTGTTAAAGTTACATGCAAATGTGTTTCCCTAGAAGGCTTGGGACTATATAATCTCTTCCAGCTATGTGTTTCTGTGATCCTCTGGTGATTTTTTTATTTATTTATGTGTTTGTTGTTTTTTTTTTCCCCCTTGCTTTGACAAAGTGAGCTACTTACAATGTGCGTTTGTAGTTATTTTGCATGGTAGCTTCTTGAGAAAACGCACTGCAATGTTTAACGCTGTGGCTGCTGCAGTCTGCCATTTGTAAGTCAGTTGTCCTTTTTACTGTATCCTAATAAAGAAACAGTTAAAATTTTTGAAAGAAACATGTCACAATGAAGCAAACCAACCTTCTTCCAAGAAGTTTATTCCTAAACTCCTTTTCTAGTCTTCAGACTGGCTGCAGTTGCCTGCATAAGTAATAAAACTGTAACAGTAGTTCTTAATAATAGAGAGAAAAATTGACAATGTCCAGGCTCCTGTGTAAGCAAGAATTGTTATAAATGTTTATGATGTGCATTTACCTTGGCTTCCATGCATTGTTTTCTAATCAAGTGTCCTTTCCCTGGCTGTTTTCTATTTTCTCCCTCTCTGATAAGGTATCACTTTTCATTTACGTGATTCTTCTGCCCCTGTAATAACTCTGGGATGGCGACAGAAGGTTAATACTTACCTTGAAATATTTCTTGTACCTAAAATATTAGGAAGACCCTGATATTTCGCTGAGAACCTTGGCAACTGTTACGATGGAAATCTAATATGCTTGGTTGGATCATGCTGCGTGGAGCTGCACTCAGTTATGCTGCATATGGAGTTGGACCACAGATGTTTTCTGCAGATTTTCTGAGTGCTGCTACCAGGATTGAGTGGTGTGAGGGTCTGTCGTCATGGCCGTTTGCAAGCAAGCTTGAATGAGCTCTGCCTGCACTCTGAGATGGTCTCTGACAGTGCTAGTTTGCTGCCAAGGTCTGATCTAATGTCCTCGTCTTTTTCCTGGGGAAGTCATCTTGACTCTGAGAGCAAACAAGGAGGGCAATCATGACTTGGCTCAAAGAGTGAGCTCACATGAGCAGGAGAAAAATGCTTTACAGTAGTTGCTGAGAGCCTTATCTTATATTAGCAAAAGGTTTCCCATCTTTCCACTTGGAATGAAATAACATTTTTAGAAGGTAAATTCTAAAGGCTGCAGGGTTAGAACACTGCTAAATTAGATTTTTAAATTTTTTTTAAACGTTTAGTTCTTATTCATTGACTGAATTGTGAATATTTTAATTTTAAAAAAAAATCTTAAAGCTAAATAGGAGGGGGGAAATGTGTTAGGGTTTTTGAGCTGTAAGTTTGGCCTTTTGGAATGTTAAAATCCATGTGATCTGGTAATTTTAGGCTGTGTATGGAAATGAAAGCCTCGGGGTACACCTTAGTGCTTTCCTTGGTACTTGTGGTGCAGGGAGGGAAGATGGCTGGTTTCTTAGCCTGTTTACTGATTTACTGGCTGGGTCTAGTGATCTAAATGTAACACAGTTGCTCTTCCTAAGACTTATTTTCAAGCTCCCTTAGCAGCTCTGTTGCTCTTTAGGAGTTTGATGGTACTAGCAGTCATTTAACGCAGTTTATAAATCGCATTTTGGGGCTGTTCTCATTCCTCCATTATACAGGTTAGAGAGAAACAATAGAAAGGTTGTCAGCATCCTGAGTGAGCTTTACTCATCACTGAAAGTCTCCATTTCGACACAGCACATGGAGAATGTCCTGCCTTGGGCCTTTTCTGTGTGATTGCCTATGGAATTAAGTGTGGATTTACAATATGTGGCATGCAAAGAGCTCAGATATGAGAAGTGTGCTCATCTAGGTCAAGATCTCTATTCCCTGGAAGCCTCAGTCTCTTAAAAATATTTTCCATTTTTCTGTGAACTAGCACTGTTCTAGGTATGAGGCAGTGTTTCCTTTTACTAGGAATGAGTAAGAACATTTTTATTACAGAATGCCTTGAAAAAAGTGAAGAGCAGAGACTTATAATTATTTTCCAATAACCTGCCTTTAGAGTTTTGAAATTTATTCAAAGAAAAAGGAAGTTGACTTGTTTCTGAGACAACATAAGCTATTGAACAATGCTTTACCACCTTAAATATTCCACTTGTAAAACTCCTGAAGAGTTGCTGTAAGTAAGATTTCTAGAAATTTCCTGCCGATGTGCTTCAGAACCTCTAACATAGTGTCCTATTTTATTACTAAAGTTTTAAAATACATGAAGTCACTGTCAGTTCAGGGGAAATAACAAGTGAGCCTTGTGGCTTATCCTGAATCTTTGGGATTTTTGAATTCTAAACATTTTTAAACTGCCACTCCTCTCTTCTGTTTCTTGACTGTGTCTTCAGGAGGGGAATAATGTATATGGGGACAGCATCTCTGTAGTAAGAAGGATAAACACAAGGCAAAGAAAGGGCTTTTACATGGAAGCCAAGTAGTGGTTTACAGTTACTTCCTGTATTTATCTGCATGTGAGGGAGAGGGAGAGTAAAATTGAACTTCCAAAAGAAAAGGAAGATGAAAGGCAGAGATGGAATTTCACTGTTGGAAAACAGTGGGGAAGGGAGCCTGCTGGTCTGGAAAACCAAGGGAGAAAGTCTCCTGAGTGAAAACATTGGGAAGTAATTGAAGCCTTGTACTGGTGTTAATGCTGAAGAGTCTGTGCTTTTGTCTCGGTTTTAATGTCATATGTGATCGAAGGGTGAATTCCCTCTCTGGAATGTTTCTCAACCCTGAGGAACAAAAATAAGGTGGCAGTTAGATGTCGCAGAGATCCTTCCCTGTGTGGGGTCTATTCCTGTGGATTTTGGAAACCAGAGACAGCAACAGGGCAGCAAACAGGTCCATTCTGTGCTCTTCTGTGATTCATCACTGCTTTGGTGCCTTGGGAGGTGGTTTCTGACTCTTTCTGACACTTAGGAGAACCATCTGCATTGTTAGGGATCTTGTAATTTAACAAGTATTTGTCTCAATATTGTTGCAAGCTTTGGGTTAAAGTTTCAGTAAATGTTTTCGTTGGGAATTATAGGGCACTTGATGAAACTGGAGATGTTCTGGGTATCTCACTTCTGAAAGTTTCAACTTGAATATAAGATGTATTTTACAAGCAATGTACTGTTGGCTTTGCGTACAAATATTTGCCTTGGCAAATATCTTTAAACTTTAATTATGGGGAATGTATTTTTAAGGATTTACTGTTGTGGTTCAGTTAAGGCTAGCCTGCTACCAATATGGAAAAAGATACATTTGCATAAGCCTCAAGTGTTTGCTTCTGTGCTTTGACAATCAAAGTGTGCAGTACAATTTATTGAGACAACTAGTTTATGTCTTGTTGGTGTGGGAAGGCTCATGATGAGTATAAAGGAAATATTTCAGGAAAATTCATTTCAGCTAAAATATATTTCATCAGACTCATCTTACAATGCTCTTTCCTGCTGTTGTGTTTTTCCTGATGAAAGGAAAAAAACCCACCCCCAACAGCAAAAAAACCTCAACCAAACAAAACTCTTCTCAGAGTATGATGACATACAAGGAACTTAACTCGTTTTCTGGAAAGTTTGCGTAAGTTTTAATTTGTCAACATGGCTAAATCAGGTGCATTTCTTCCAGGGACTTCTTTGCTTTAAAAAACAAGCTATTGAATCTGTGTGCATTTTAAAATCCAGTAATAATAATAAAAAATAATATGGCTGAAAAATGTGCATTGGAATTAGCTTTGACACTCTATTTGCTTTATGTCTAGCTTTATCTTATGATACATTATTCACTGGTAATATACAGACTACTTTATTAAGTCTGTATCAAATGCATTTTATCATAAGTGTCAATTCAGTATTTTGCTATTGTATTTCAGATTTAAAGTACTGAGCTTTTTGTAGGGAAATGATGAATATATGACAGTTTGGTTGGGAAGGGACAATTTCATATTGGCATTTTGTAAAATTATCTATGAACTGCTACATTCTGTCCTAAGGTGCCTGTGGATTCGGTCTACCTTATTTGGTTATGTGCATTTGCAATAGCAAGGAAGCCAAGTACCTGGTCTATGTTTATCATGCTTAGATGTGTTGGCAAGAGTGTTTGGGAGTGTATCTGAATGTGAATGAAGCCTTTCTGATCACATTGTGTTTACATTAGACCATTTACATTGTGTTGACATTAGGTCATTTACATTTGGGCCAATGGCATCCTGGCCTGCATCAGGAACAGGGTGGCCAGCAGGAGCAGGGAGGTCATTCTGCCCCTGTACACTGCACTGGTTAGGCCACACCTTGAGTCCTGTGTCCAGTTCCGGGCCCCTCAGTTTAGGAGAGATGTTGAGTTGCTGGAACGTGTCCAGAGAAGGGCAACAAAGCTGGTGAGGGGTTTGGAATGTAAGCCCTATGAAGAGAGGCTGAGGGAGCTGGGGTTGCTTAGCCTGGAGAAGAGGAGACTCAGGGGAGACCTTATTGCTGTCTACAACTACCTGAAGGGAGGTTGTAGCCAGGTGGGGGTTGGTGTCTTCTCCCAGGCAACCAGCACCAGAACAAGAGGACACAGTTTCAAGCAGCGCCAGGGGAGGCTCAGACTGGAGGTTAGGAAGAAATTCTTCTCTGTGAGAGTGATTGCCCGTTGGAATGTGCTTCCTGGGGATGTGGTGGAGTCACCATCACTGGAGGTGTTCAGGATGAGACTTGATAGGGTGCTTGGTTGCATAGCGTGATTAGGTGGGGTTGGATGATGGGTTGGATGCGATGATCTTGAAGTTCTCTTCCAACCTGGTTTATTCTATTCTAAATTACATATATGTGGCATTTAGAGTGTCCAGTGCATGAATTGTTTATGTAGAATGGGGACCAGGTAATGGCCTCTGTTACTGTATGCAACAGTAATCAGTAATGCCATATCATACAATCCCAGAATGGTTTGGGTTGGAAGGGACCTTAAAGATCATCTAGTTCCAACCCCCTGCCATGGGCTCTAAGGGCTCCTCAAGGAGCTTTACAGGGATGATATGTGTACATGCACCAGGGCCTCCTGGCAGCCAGAGAAACTGATAAGCAGGATGAGAAGACACATTTCATCGCAGGACATCATCCAACTGTGCTACATCACACAAACCTGTGCCAAAAGGGTCTGGTAATCAAAGGTTTCCTCAACGGAAACGCCACAGTCCCACTGGGAACTGCAACAGTCACTGTGGCTCACTCTTTCTTATGGTGAGGTTACTCCTCTGTGTCATCAGGAAGCCCAAAGGTAATCAAACCAGAGCTGGAACTTCTTTGTTCCTGTGACACTGAATGCTTTTGCACCAAGGAACTGCCTGACAGGTTGTGTGTAGCCACTGCGAGGGCAGGGGACCAGATCCAAGTTTCTTGCAAGTTTTCTGGCCAGCTCTGAGTTTAAAGGCCAGCCAATCTGACAGCTTCATGTGTGCCAGGCTGTGCTCACCCAGACAAGCTAGCCTCAGGTCTGGTCAGTGCACATGAAGAGATGCGGAGAACAAAATGGATCACCCTTCAGGTGCTCGTGACTCATAAGCTATAGCTAGAGACATGCACGGCTTCCATACGTGAGCCTGCTTTTTGGACTTGTTAGATGTTTGGGCTTGCATAGTTTGTATTAAAAACAATTTTGTCTGCCTTGGGTTGACTGGATAACGTACAGGAACAATTAGTAGCTGTTTTAAATCAGAATCTTGGCACTATTGTCCTGCTTTCCTAGCGGTGCTCTAAAAAACGCGGAGCTGGACAATTAGCCTGTGTAGAGCTCTAAGGAAACTATAGGTTTGTGTGCAGCTTAAAATAAAAGGTGGTAATTTTGAATTTTCAGCATCTTGGCTGAAGGCTCACAGTGTCTCTCTTGCAAAGTACGAGTAGCTTAAATGGTTGCTTAACTGTCTCCCATATGGGAAGCAAGAATGAAGTGGTTTCTATGTCACTAATCAATGTTTAGTTACTTTCATAAATTTACATTTCTCTGCAGCAACAAAGACTTGTCTAACTACAAAACATGTTTAAAAGCAACTGCTGTTTTTCAGTAAGAGCAACCAAACAATAAAGCAACCCTTTTACTTGGGCTAATACAAAACCTTCATCTTTCTCCATAAATTCTGTGTTAAGCTTCACTAATGCTGGTGGCAATTAAGCACATATATGGTAAAGAACAGACCTCTGAGGCTGCAACAGACCCATTCACAAATGAAATAGATGATGCTCACTGCTAATACTTTTCCCCAGGCTGCCTGAACTTGTTTGATCAGAACATGCATCATGACAAACAAAGCAGTGTTTACAGTGGCATTAGGAGCTTTATAAGCTCAGAATTAGTGCAGCACTTGCAGTGTTACAAGTTCTGCCTGTTTTCTTCTCAGTTTTATGGCCCTGAAGGTGTCGCATCTAGAAAAAAATCAGGAAATTCATTCTCTAAGCAAGGTTGGCCACTGTATAAGTATTATTTCTTATTTAATTTGTTTGTAGTGTTGAAGGTAGGGAATAACTGACTTGCCTCAGGCATGATGCAGTTATGCTGCAGAACTATGAAATATACTCTCCTATCTCAGTGCTTCTCTTGTGTCCCAATCGGGCTGTGCTTAATGACCAAAAAAAATAGAAAGCATGTATAAAAGTACCTCCATAGCAATCAGATTCAGCCCTGCCATTCTCAAATCCTGGTGTCTGTTTAAATGAAAATGCCTGCACACAGAAGTGATTTTTAACTTGCAATAAAAAGTAGTTTAAACATGTGGCCTGCTATTTCTTGCATAAATGCTATGAAATGCTGGTTTTCCATATGTGCTTGAATGAGTGAAATTAGACCTGTATAAAAGAAACACAAGAAACTTGCTTTGAGCTACGAATAGCAAATGGAACGGTATTGGAGTTGACCATAACTGATTTTTTTTCAGCCTTATAGACAGTATTCACTCTTATTTGATCACTTTTGTGATGCAGATCAAAGAGGCCTGTAGGGTTGTCAAGACAATATATGCTGTGAGAAACTTGGATGGCTGTAGCTTGAGAAACAGTTGGAAAATGTTCCTGTCCTGAGAGCACTGAAAAGAAACTGCAGTTCAGTTTCAAAATTCTATAGGGTATTTAAATGGTAGAAATGGTGCATTTTGACTTACCTTGCCTTCCCCACCCTCCCCATTTAAACACACCAAAAAGCATTCTGATTCAGATCGTAATGGCCCTTTTGGAAAAATGCACTTGTGGTTGAAGAGGAGGCTATCCTAAATTCCTGCTTGAGTTGCTTGAATTTAGTAGGTATAAAATTACGCTTTGCTGGCAGGGCTCTGATTTGAGTTGTGTGGAAATTCCATGGACCATCATTTGTGAAAGTAAAACAAAATCCCCAAACTTCAATCCAGCATGGAAACTGTCGGGTTCCTTATCCAATGAACAGGGCTCAACTCTGAGGCACTTGGTGTGCCCTTATTGAGCACTGTGATGCTGTATTTGATTACTGGGATATGTTGTGATTTCCTTACGGGTTTCATTACTGTACCAAAGCTATGCAGAAGCTTCTCAGGCCTTTGTAAAACACATCTCTAGTTCAATGCGTTCACAAGCCTGCTGGCTTTGGTGGGTATTGTGTTCATACGTGATCCTGCCCTGAATAGTGTTTTATCTGAAAAGAGGAAGTTGTTAAATGAATGAGGAGAGAGATGAACATAACAAGCCATAGAATTATATGGGGAAAAAAATGGTATGGCTTTTTTAGTTACATATATTGTTGGGTTTTTTCCCCTGGCAGTCATCAAATCCCTTTGTATTAAAAAACACTTGACAGATGTGATAATGTTTTTCTTGCTTCACCTACTTCATTTTTATAACTTCCAAAAACTCGCTTTCACTACTCTTTAAAAGCTGGCACCACAACACGGTGTTTAAAGTCTCTTAATAGAAAAACATATGAAAGCTACCTCAACCTTTTGTCTGTTTGTGCATTCCTGCTAACAGCTAATGTACTTGGGCCTTCTCCTTGCTTTTAGTATTTTGCCCGTGGGATTTACAAGGGGTTTTCTGTAGCTTTTCTTCCTTGACTTGTAGAATAAGATGTTTTCATTTCTAACTATTTTTGGACCTGAAGATGCCTCAGGCATTGCTAAATGATTTTTTTTTTTTTCTTTCTATATTGAAGGAAATTTAATGTATACCTAGAGAAGTGATTGACTGAGAATTTGCTAACATGTCAGACTTGTGATTCACGTTCAGACAGCAGAGATCTTTGCAACTTGAGTAGAAGAAAATAGTTTGTGGTTGCATATGTGTATATAGATGTTAAGTCTATCGAGCTGGTTTCAAAACCCCCTGACTTTATTTTGTTTCTCTAGTCTTCATTTTTGCTTCATTATGAAGAAATGAGACTACTGCTTGACTGTCTCAGAGAAGTTAATGGTTCTCTTTTGAAAAATGTATACAATTCCTGTAATATTAAGTGCCAGATCTATGCCAGAATTGCCCTGGAGGGCTGGAAAGACAGAGCAAGCTTATCATAACTGTTTTTTTGCCTCTGACACTCTCTCAAGTAGAAGTGATTTCTAGGAATTTTACCCATTATTTCAGTATTTTCTGTACCCTTCCTTTCCTGACCACCTTCTCTTTTCATGCTTTCCACAGTTAGTCACTCTCTAGGAACTGCTTATGCTGCTGCCTACCCAATTGCACGAGTGACATCTGCACAGATGGATGTGCACATTTCTGAACGCCATATTTGAAGTCCCTATTATTATTAATTATAAACACAGATATAAAATATTATTTTAAATGTCATATTCTTGATATTTATAAACATTGTAGAAAATATGCTTCCTGGGAAGGTAGATGGCCTTTCAGAGGAAAGAATCATGGTCTTAGCTTCAAGCATGTCCTGTGCTGGGAATCTGTTTCAGGACTTCAAAACATAGAAGCATAGAATTGTTAGGGTTGGAAGGGACCTCAAGGATCCAACCTCCCTGCCATGGGCGTGAGCCCTTATGTCCTGGAAACATAATGTGTTATAAACTGTGACAGTGCTGCCCTTTAAAAATATGTTTTAAAAGATATGTATGAGTCCAAAAGTAATTTGCAAGCAAAGTCCTTTTTCCCCTTGGATTGTCATAATTATTTTGGAGACTTAATTTTTCATGTATTCCCTGTGGAGTTCCTGAAATATTACTTTACTTTCTTGAGCTTTCTCTGATGTGCAAGGGCAAATTTGGGTATTTGATCCTCTGGCTATCGGTGCTATTGATATGACAAAGAGGTCAATCTGTGTTTCTAATCATGCTGATAACATAGTATTCAATTCCTTGATGAGAAACGGACAGATACATACATTGTACAAGAAAATAGGAAGTCTCTTAAAAAAAATAAAATATATATATATGAAATTTTCCAGTCATTATACTTTTAAATGTAACATTTATCTTGGCATTCAGTTTCCTTCTGTACTCTAGAAGGCCCCTCTCTCATTTATTACTGTTAGCATACCAGAACAAATGTCTTTCAGATGTGAAAAATCAATCATCTCAAAAATGCCTCCAGTAGTTATTTGGGTGGATTAATGCAAGGTGTTGGGAGAGTAGGGTTGAAATAAAATGTCATAATTGAGCAGCACAAGTCACCAGAGAAATAATAGTCAATTGATCATGATTTCAACTTGAGAAGCCTTTTAAAACACAAAACAGAAGAAAAGGGGGAAGAAAGAGAGCAAGAAAAAGGGAAGAAAGGGAAAAAACAATGAAGAAACTCAGCTGGTGATATGCAATGTTAGATGCTGGAATGAGCACCCAGTTTCTGAGACAAGCTCATTGAATGCAGCATGCAGTCCTTTACTTTTCAGGCTTTTGGTTGTTGGCCCTGAATTTGTTTTCAAAGCTATCTCACAGTCCTATGGAAAAAAGAAAATGTAGACCAGTAGTAGACTTACTCTGTAATCTTTAACACTTGTGTCAAGTCCAGAATCTTTCTCATCAAGTCCATGTAGTCTTGTCACCTTCAAGGGAGAAGATGAATAGTGTCAGCTGAGATGTGCAGAGAAATAACAAATTATTTTTTTACTAAGAGTTTAAATCAGTTGTCTACAATTATTGGGAGTTTTAGCTGATTTGAGGTATGATAAATCACAGATTTGTAGAAGTATACGAGTTTGAAGGGATCATCTAATCCAACTCTCCCGTTAAAGCAGGTTCACCTAGATTGTGTTGCACAGGAGCATGTCCAGTAGCTGGTCCTGTCTGTGAACCTGACAGGAGGTTGTCCAGGTATCAAACAAATTGTAACAAATCTCTTTTTCCCTGGAAAATGCCAAAGAATAACTCTTATGAATAAGAGATCACCTCCATTTATGTTGTTTCTGCATAGTCAGCTGAAATAATGGAAGACACATTCTTAACTCCTGCCACATTTTCACTGTTGTCTTCAGCGACTACAGCTTCCATGAGAGGGAGAAGGAGGGTCATTAATATATTATTGATAGAATAATGTATTATTAATATGTCACACTTTGAAACCAGAGGAACATTTTATTGCACAAATAGAACCTCTTCTCCCAGTATTCTGATGGTCTCAATTTAGTATGTAGATCTTGTTTCTTTTTTTCTTTTCCTCTGCAGCATACAAATAAAATTGGAGAAATGAGAGATGTGTACCCATGTTAGGGGGTTTTTGGTAGAAGAACATCTACATTTTCTAGCATGTATCAAACACTGATTTGAGGAGAAGTAATATTTCTGAAAACTGAATGGGTTAAGTCCTAGCCTGGCTTGGGAACCTTTAGATTTTAGGGACAGAAAAAATATGATGGTCTTGCATACTGTATGTAAGTCTCCACTATAATGCCCATTGCAGTGAATCCTAGGGACCCATGAGGAGGATGTCCTGGGTTTTGGTTTGTTGTTTATTGAAATAATTTATAATAGCCTATGACATGAGTGAGCTTAATTTGCATTGTAATGAGCCATTGCTTTTCCAGAAAGTGTCAGCACGGGTGACGTGTCTGTATGTAAACTACCCATAGGTCATACTCTCTGCAGTCCCAGTGCTATTGTGGAAATTGGGAAACTAATTATTAAATGCCAGTTGTCACTGCTGCAAACTCCAAAACTGCAAGAGAAACAAGATGCTAATATAAAACACAAAGCAGGACAAGGCAGAGTTGAAAGAGAGCAGGGAAAAAGAAGCATTGCTTTGACATTAAATTAATTCCTGGGGTTGAGTTATGCCCTGTTACTTTTTTAGTGCAGATGCAGAAGAGGGTATTGAAAGGAAAAAGTGAGTGAAGCAAGACAGGGGCAAATAGAAATGTTGATTTGGGAGCTCAATATTAACGTACTTTTTTCAGCATAAGTATCACAGACGTCTAAAGAACCATTCTGGGATGGATGCTTAGCGAAAAATTTTGTGCAGGCCAGTAAGATATTGATACAGGTTTCTTCCAACCTGGTCTATTCTATTGTGTTGTCAGTATGCTGCTTATAATATTGGAAATACTAACTTGAATGGGGAAAAACTTTGGAGTTTAGCAGTAGTATGCAGGGTATTGAAGGTAAATTATATAAGCCAAACTCTTACCATGGAATAGTTTTGGTTGGGGAAGACCTCTGGGATTGTCAAGTCTAATCATCAACCTAAGACCAACTTGGCCAGTAAACCTTGTCCTGAAGTGCCATGTCCACACGTTTCTTGACCAACTCCAGTGATGGTGACTACAGTACCTCTCTGGACAGCCTGTTCCAATGCCTGACCACTCTTTCAGTAAAGAATTTTTTCCTAATATCCAACCTAAACCTCCCGTGGCACAATTTCATGCCATTTCCTCTCATCCTATGGTTAGTTTTGTGGGAGAAGGGGGTGACTTCCACCTCACTACAATTTTCTTTCAGGTATCTGTGGGGAGCAATGAGGTTCTTACATGGATCTTTGAAGTTCTGGGGCTACTTCCTCATTTTACAATGGCATATTTAGGGAGAAACCTTGGTTCCATTGAGTTAAATAGCAAAATTAACGTCAAGATGGAAGTCATAATTATATCATTTTATTCCCTTGTATCCCTCTACATATGCAGAAAACTGGGCTCTACCTTAAAACCATTACAAAAGATGTTACTGTACTGGCTTTCCATGATTATAAATGATTAAATTAACTGAGAAAGTTGTATAAGTTTGCTAAATGGTTATTTTTCTCCTTCCTGGAATGTGGACTGGTTGTTTTAACTGTGATATCCCCTGGTCTGACTTAAAGATTTGCATTCCTTCAGGAACCTCATCAAAGAGAGCGCACCAAGTGATCTGTAATTAAATTTTTTGTGTTAATTTGGATTCGGCATTATCCTGCCAGCATGCCTAGAAAACAATAGGCCTATGCAGTCATACATCACACTTGAAAGTGACTCCTACAAGGTGAACTGTAGCTTCTGTTTATAAAAAAAGCATTTCTAAATTAGCAAAGTTGAAACAATACAATTCAAAAACACTAACAAATTAAATAGTTTTGCTTAGATGGTAAGTAATTCCTCATGGATCATTAAAATTAATTAGAACTGAGTGCTTATTTTGAAGCTGTAAGAATTCAAAGCAGATGGGATTTTGAAGGAAAGGATAAACACCCTTCCCATATCTTTCAAGAGTCTTAAAAGTAACTAAGTGACTTCAATAACACTCAGTCCAGTAAGGTTCTTTCAGCTGGTGTGCTAATACTGTGGTTGTTATCTTTTCCTTCTCTATAGTATCCCTTTAAGTACTTCACTGAGGTTTTGAACTGGCAGTTAAAGGACAAATCTTTTTGAAAATATTAGTCTTCTAATCAATAAACATTATGGTTTTTGAAGCTTATTAAAAGACTCCAATTGGGGAATGCTCATTGTTATGGAATAAACCATGACACCTGAGATGGAGCGGTGATATAAGAGCTCTAAAGAGAGACTAAAAATATGGGAATATTAATATGTGTTGTGTTGTGTCTTGGCTGGATTTGGTGTGAACTTGGGCTTGCCGTATGCCATTGCTAAACCGCTATCAAGAAGCTTAAGTGTAAGGTAGGATGAAGGCCAATATGCATATTGCTCAGGTTCTTAGTAAGCGAAGAAGAGTGATAAAGAGCATCATGTAGAAATATCCATTTAATTGTGTTCCATTTTGGCATTCATATTGCTCCCACTTCCAAATGTCCATTCTGTAATTTGCAGGTGTTATTTTCTCCCGGTAACTAGTCTTGTGAATGACACCAAGATTTAGTTCTTGTTGTGGTCTTGAGGCTTGACATCTGTTATGAGTCTTGGAGCTAGTATGGGTGTCTGTAAGAATGTGAATGTCTAGACCAAGACTGTCAAGCAATGACTAAAGCAGTGTGGTCATAGTGGAGTGGATGTCTGAGGCAGACTTTGGTTTGAACCTTGGTCTAATTTGGACATAGTCCAGCAATTTTTCCCTTTAGTGGTGTTTTAGTTTATTTGCAGAATATTTTTAAAAGTCAGTGATATTGGAGTTTGAAATATTGAGCCAATAGAAATAAACATTCCTGTCGTTTTAGCATATACCTCTGCAGTACTGTCTCTGTAGTCTCTGGTCTTTCCAAACAGCTTCTGGCCAAGCGGGTTTTAGGTGAGCCTTTCTGTAAACCCAGGTGTTTGAAACTTGCATAGTATTTTCCCCCTCTTCTGCTTAGTCTTGCCTCAGTAACTGCAAGGGAAACCTTTGCTATAGGCTGCTGAAGATGTAAGCTGTCACTACATAGGTAGCTACTCACATCCCTGAGAATCAGAGATCATAAACTGGAACTTTAAAGGTAAATCAATGGCTCCTACAACCTATTGCTTGATACCGTGTAAGTTCAAAGGGTGAATTCAGCAAATCAGCCAGCCAAATGTTGGTGCACAGCCCTACAA
Source organism: Picus viridis (assembly GCA_033816785.1). Taxonomy (NCBI): domain Eukaryota; kingdom Metazoa; phylum Chordata; class Aves; order Piciformes; family Picidae; genus Picus; species Picus viridis. The sequence goes on from CM066576.1 coordinate 35,196,099, forward strand.
TAAAACATTTTTTGCAGATGAAGCAGCAGGCTAGCCCAGACTAGGGTCCCCATCCAGAGGGACCTTGACAGGCTAGAGAGGTGGGCACAAGCCAACCTCATGAGCTTCAACAAGACCAAGTGCAGGGTCCTGCATCTGGGTCGAGGCAATCCCAGGCACAAATACAGGCTGGGCAGTGACTGGCTGGAGAGCAGCCCTGAGGAGAGAGACTTGGGGGTGCTGGTGGACGAGAAGCTCAACATGAGCTCTCAATGTGCACTTGCAGCCCGGAAAGCCAATCAGATCCTGGGCTGCATCAGGAGAAGTGGGACCAGCAGGGCAAGGGAGGGGATTCTTCCCCTCTACTCAGCTCTGGTGAGACCCCACCTGGAGTACTGCATCCAGTTCTGGAGCCCCTATTACAGGAGGGATGTGGACGTGCTGGAGCGTGTCCAGAGAAGGGCCACGAGGATGATCAGAGGGCTGGAGCACCTCTCCTATGAGGACAGACTGAAGGAGTTGAGGCTGTTCAGTCTGGAGAAGGCTCCGAGGTGACCTCATTGTGGCCTTCCAGTATCTGAAGGGGGCCTACAGGAAGGCTGGGGAGGGACTTCTCAGGATCTCAGGTAGTGATAGGACTAGGGGGAACGGAATGAAGCTGGAAATGGGGAGATTCAGGCTAGATGTGAGGAGGAAGTTCTTCACTGTGAGAGTGGTGAAGCCCTGGAATGGGTTATCCAGGGAGGTGGTTGAGGCCCCATCCCTGGAGGTGTTTAAGACCAGGCTGGACGAGGCTCTGGCCAGCGTGATCTAGTGTAGGGTGTCCCTGCCCATGGCAGGGGGGTTGGAACTAGATGATCCTTGTGGTCCCTTCCAACCCTGACTGATTCTATGATTCTAGTGTCCTTGTTCTTTACATGCATGCATTCAGGAGGTAAGAAAACAAACCAACAAAAAATCTTGATTCCTCTGAGTAATGGATGCAGTTAATACTCCTTCAGTATGTTGGGAAATAAGTCTGCCAAAACGAAGATCAACTTTAATATAGCTTTTGCTAAAAGTAGGATTAAGGTAATTCACTCTAATTGTAAGCTTTTTAACTTGAAGTTTTTATAATCTCAGCTATCAGTTCGCACTGGGGAAGTTTACAGGAACTTGGACTTGTTTAGGGTTGGTATTTACCCATTCAAAGAAGTTTGTAAGACTGGGAAGAAGAGATTCGAATTCCACGTGATTTCTGAGAGCCTATGATTCTTAGAGCATCTTTTGGACAGGTGCTGGAACAAATACCTTATTTCCTTATTGTTTTATAGGGCTGCATAACATAAGCTTTAAAAGGCATTGGTTATGGCTTCCCAGGTTCTGTTTCTGTGAGAAGTGTTGAAAGTTTTAATACAGTTGGATTGTGTGAGCTGGTAAGAATCAAGGGTTGGGCATAGCTTGCTCCCTTCTGATCTTTGATGCACATGTATCATCATGTGTAAGCCAGTTTAGTATTTTTTTTTAATGACCCGGATGATGCAGTGGAGTATGTGGTTATTCCATCTGCAAATGTTTCAGGCTGGATTGTGAGCACAAGAAAAGACAGGAATAGAATTCAGTCATCTGAAATTAGGGAAACAAACCCAAAAATTTCGATGATGTGCAGTGTGAATGGGTGTTGTGCTACCAGCTTCAAATAAAAGAAACCAGCCACTCAAATAGCAGTTAGACAGGAGGGCTACAGGCAGGGATCTTGAGATTGTAGCAGTCTACAGGCTGTTGAGGAGTCAACGAAATCCTGTAGTTACACAAAATGACGCTTGGTTTGAAGGTATAAACAGCATAATAGCCTGCCAGAGGTACCCAGTAGTTCTCCCAAACTCCATTCAGCTTTGGCAAAGTCTTAGCTTATCATAATGTGACAGTTTGGAAAGAGAATAATCATTTGAGGAAAACCTAAAGAAGACTGGTGGGAGGTCTAAAAAACAATGACTGTGCTAGGTACAAATAGGAGATGTTTAGCCTGAAGAAAAGAATTGAGGAAATGTAAGAAATCTTGTTTTTAAAATATGTAGTCTTGCAGTACATGAAAAAGGAACAACCTCTGCTTGAGCTCCTCTTCACAAATAGGGAAGGGGCTGGTGGGAGATGTGGTGGTTGGAGGCTGTCTAGGGTCCAGCAAACATGAAATAATTGAATTTTCAGTATGCAGTCAAGCTAAGAGAGGCAGCAACAAAACCTCCACTCTGGACTTCCGGAGGGCAGACTTCAGGTTACTCAAGGAACTAACTCAGAAGGTTCCTTGGGAAACAGCTCTTAAAAACAAAGGGGACCAGGAGGGCTGGACCTACTTCAAGAAAGAATTCTTGAAGGCGCAGCAACAGGCTGTGCCAATGTGCCGGAAGATGAGCTGCCAGGGCAGACACCCAACCAGGATGGGCAATGAACTTCTAAAGGAATTAAGGGGAAAAAAGAGGGTGTATCATCTTTGGAAGAAAGGGGAGGCAGCCCATAGAATGTTTAGGGATGTTGCTAGGTTTGTAGGAAAAAAATTAGGGAGGCGAAAGCTCATTTAGAGCTTAGAGTGGCCTCTGCTGTGAAGGACAACAAAAAATCCTTCTATAAATATATTAATAGCAAGAGGAGGGGTAAGGACAACCTCCACTCCTTGGTGGACATGGAGGGGAATATTGCAACAAAAGATGAGGAAAAGGCAGAGGTACTTAACACCTTCTTTGCCTCAAATTTTAATAGCAGGACAGATTGTCTTCCAGACAGCTGGCCTCCTCAGCTGGCAGATGGAGTCAGGGAGCAGTTTAGTTCCCCTGTGATCCAGGAGGAAGCAGTTAGAGACCTCCTTAGCCGCTTGGATCCCCACAAGGCCATGAAGCTGGATGAGATCCATCCTAGGGTGCTGAGAGAGCTGGCAGATGAGCTGGCCAAGCTGCTCTCCATCATTTTTCAACAGTCCTGGCTCACTGGAGAGGTCCCAGATGACTGGAAGCTGGCCAGTGTGATGCCCATCCACAAGAAGGGCCAGTTGGATTAGCCAGGGAGTTACAGACCTGTCAGTCTGACCTCAGTGCCAGGCAAGATTATGGGAGAGGTCATCTTGAGTGCAATCACACAGTGCTTGCAGGATGGCCAAGGGATCAGGCCCAGCCAGCATGGATTTAGGAAGGGCAGGTGCTGCCTGACCAACCTGATCTCCTTCTCTGATCAGGTGACCTGCCTTGTGGATGTGGGGGAGGCTGTGGATGTAGTCTACCTGGACTTCAGCAAGGTCTTTGACACCATCCCCCATAGCAAACTCCTGGCCAAGCTGTCAGCCTGTGGCTTGGACAGCAGCACTCTGCACTGGGTTAGGAATTGGCTGGAGGGCCGAGCCCAGAGAGTGTCGGCCAGTCACTAGTGGTGTGCCCCAAGGATCAGTGCTGGGCCCTATGCTCTTTAACATCTTTATTGATGATCTGGATGAGGGCATTGAGTTCATCATCAGTAAATTTGCAGATGACACCAAGCTGGCGGCTGGAGTTGGTGTGCTAGTGGGTAGAGGGGCTTTGCAGAGGGACCTTGACAGGCTGGGCAGATGGGCAAAGTCCAACGACATGAGATTTAACACATCCAAGTGCAAGGTTCTGCACATTGGCCACAACAACCCCAGGCAGTGCTACAGGCTGGGTCAGAGCGGCTGGAGAGCAGCCAGGCAGAAAGGGACCCAGCGGTACTGGTTGATGGTAGGCTGAACATGAGCCACCAGTGTGCCCAGGCAGCCAAGAGGGCCAATGGCATCCTGGTCTGTATCAGGAACAGTGTGGCCAGCAGGAGCAGGGAGGTCATTCTGCCTCTGTACACTGCACTGCTTAGGCCACACCTTGAGTCCTGTGTCCAGTTCTGGGCCCCTCAGTTTAGGAAAGATGTTGAGTTGTTGGAACGTGTCCAGAGAAGGGCAATGAAGTTGGTGAAGTGTTTGGAGCACAAGCCCTGTGAGGAGAGGCTGAGAGAGCTGGGGTTGCTTAGGCTCAGGGGAGATCTTACTGCTCTCTGAAGGGAGGTTGTAGGCAGGCGGGGGCAGGTCTCTTCTCCCAGGCAACCAGCACTAGAACAAGAGGACACAGTCTCAAGCTGTACCAGGGGAGGTTTAGGCTGGATGTTAGGGAGAAATTCTTCATAGAGAGAGTGATTGCCCATTGGAATGGGCTGCCCAGGGAAGTGGTGGAGTCACCATCATTGGAGGTGTTTAGGATGAGACTTCCTAGGGTGCTTGGTTGCATGGTTTAGTTTATGACATGGTGTTGGATGATAGGTTGGACGTTATGATCTTGAAGGTCTCTTCCATCCTGGTTTATTCTATTCCATTCTATTCTATCCTGATTTGCCTTTCTGACAATGAGCATCAACACGGTGAAAGTTATAGCTAGTTTGATAGTTTTGTGAAGTGGCATGGGAAGATGGTAGAGCTTTCATTCTTGGGAATTTTTAAGGACAGTTAGAAAAACATCTTTAGTTAATCTTCTTTTGAAGTTGGGAAGTAACTTCCCCAAAGCCCAAGCAGCACTGCTTTCTGTGTTCTATGTTCTGACTCTATTTTGTGTAAATGGTGTTTGTGCACTAGCAAATTCCTGAGAGCATGGGAAAATGGCTGGGTTCAGACTTGCTGAGATTTTGTGTATTTAGTCACTGAGATACAAAAGTGCAGGTGCTTACCTTTCTTGTAAGTGGTACCGGCTTTTCTCACAACTAAAGGTGATCCTTGTGGCCTCTGATACGCTAGTCCTGGTGTCTATGTGTAGTTGTCCTGACAAACTGAGCTTCACATATGCAAATGCAGATTATTATAGAAAATAGGCTTTTGAACTATCTTCGTTAGCACTTGTAGCAATAAGCTACAAGACATGTGAAGAAGTGCTGACTGAGAATAAATGTGATAGTGTTGCCCATGGTTGAGCTCCTGATGGGCACCCCATAGATATTCTAAAGATCACTTGAAGTGGATGATGTTTTTGTTTCACTGAAGACTATGAGATGAAGTTCTTTACAAACTTGGAGTCAAACAATGATGGAGTCACCATCATTGGAGGTGTTGAGGAGGAGACTTGATGGGGTGCTTGGTGCCATGATCTAGTTGTTTGGTTGGGTTGGATTGGTTGATAGGTTGGACACGATGATCTTGAAGGTCTCTTCCAACCTGGTTTATTGTATTGTATAAATACAGCAAATGAGAAGGTCAGACACCTTGCTGCTTTGCTGAAGAGCCTGATTAATCAGCTGTTGGTCTATAGTGAAAGAAAGAATGTAATTGGAGAAAGAAAGAATGTAATTGGAGAAATGGATTAATGGTAAGCTTAAATCATACCGTTAAAAAAAAATGTATAGAAGGAAATCCTCTCTCACAAATCACATTCAATATAAATTTGGTTCTGTGAGCCAGGTTACTTTTCCGTAGAGATGCAGCCTTATCTGCAGGGTGATAAATAGTCTATCTGTTAGCTAAGTAGGTGTGGTGACAATGTCACCCCCTCTGGACTTCTGCAGTATGGATGTTCCTTTACTGGCAGGTTAAGTGCTGGCAAGAAGGAGAGTAAGCTGTGTCAGTGTAATACATCTTTATAACGAAACCGCATCTATTATCCTGGAGAGAAAAAACAAAACCGGTTTTGGCAGGGAAAAACTTAAGAATGCCCCCCAAAAAAACAAAACCCAAAGAGAAAGCCAGCCAACAAACCAACCAACCAAAAGAATCCTAAATGTATCTTCCAGGCCAAACTCAACAACAGAGAAGAATGCTGTGCTTCCTCCTATTCAGAATGGTTTCGTGTGCTCATAAGTGCTGTGTAGCTTGGGAGCAGGGATAATGCTGCACTGCGGAATCTGGGGAACAGCCTTATCTCTGTTCTCTTGGGCCCAGGAAATGTGCAATTTGAGGTTACTGTTTCATTGTGACTCCAAGTTGCTATAAATGTAGAGGGGAATGCAGTATGAATATTGTGTCTGACTTGTCTCTTCTTCACCTCACTGTAAGCCATTGCAGCTCCCTCTCCAGCAGAGAAAAGAAGTGGCTCTTTTAATTTTCTTTGCCCTGTTTAGCTTGAAGCTTGCTGGGTTTGGGGAGGCAGAGGGGCATCTCTTATTGAAAGAGAGAAAAGCTTTGATTTATTTGGCTCTTCTGAACAGGAACATGCAGACACAAATGCTGTCCTACCTGACTGAGAAACAACATTGTGTTTTCTCTCCTGACTGAGTCCGAAGTGATCTGGTGTGTTCTGTGCAGTGCTGTCCCTGATGACGACTGCCATTATGCAGTGAGCAACCAAGCTGTGGCAAGTTTAAAGAGTCACAGGTGCAGCAGTTAAAGCAACCAGCAGGAACCGAAGCACTAATTTTGCTCGATGAAAGACCTGAAGGAATAGCATGCAAGCCATTTAAGCTAAGAGCTGTAGGAGCCTTAATTGGCTGTCTCTGTCTCAGGACTTGACTTTGGTAGTGCTCAGTATTTTTGAAAGCTTAACCCAACCTTGTTTCTGTTGTCAATAAAAGTTTAATTTTATCCATTTTGCATATTTGATATGCATCATCTCTTCTAAATTCTAACCCACTTATTCAGCCAGTGACAAATGTCCACACCTTTTCGTGTGCTGCTTCCTCAGTTACCAGCAAGAAAGTAGCTGTGGGCTGCAAAGCCTTTCTGGCTGCTATCGTGTGACTGAGCTCTCTGTGTTTTGCAGAACTGTTGTTGGTTCTGCTCATCATTTGTTCCCATCTATCTTCCAGCAGGTGCCCTATTTTATGTGTTGATGGCAGGACATCTTCCTCACATGCTGTTCCTCATATGCTTCACTTATATCACCACTTTCCCAGACTCCCTTGCCCTTTTCTTTGTATTCCAATGACCTTCCCTCTCTCACCCTTTTCTGTTGTTCCTTTCTCTTTTTGTGACACACCCCTCCCCCCAAGTTTTGTTACGTCTCCTTTGGCTCTTCCCTATTCCCCAGTGGCTCCATGTGTTAGTGATTTTTTTTGCCAAGTGCAGGACATCCAGTGGGGCTGCCCAATGTGTTTTTGCAGCTGCTGTGTGAATCCAGAGGGACATTTTGGGTATAGAAGCTGCTGTTTGCTTGCCACTCTGTATGCATGAGTTACCATCCTGAGCACAGAGTCCCTATGAGAGCCAAGGGAGAATGGGAAGGAGATTTTGAAGTGGTCAGCATTTTATCCGTGGTTTAGGGATTATGCCCACAGTGGGTGGGTTAGATATGCAACTTTGCAGCTCTACCACTTTATATCCCCTGTATCTAACAGTGCTAAATTCCAATAGGACTTCAAACAGCGAGCACACTTTTTGTACTGAAGTTTCAGTCAGTTATAGGTTAGATTAAGCCACTTTCTGTATGGAGGGAAAGTATGCAAAGATCTCTAAAAGTCACAGTGTGGGAGGTGATCAGAAGAACAGATGCTGCTTGCAGCTGTGTACAAGCACCAGGGGAAGATAGTTTTATGGGCTGACTCTGGGCTGTGAGGTTTCATGGTTCCAGGTTTTTGTGTCCTTGTAGCTACAGTGGTTGGCAAATCAATGGTGAGAGCTCACAATTTACTTGTTGGGGTGTTTTCAGCAGTTCACTGCCTTGGCATGTCTAAACTTCAGGAATTATTATCTGTTGCTAAGGTGGCTGTCTGAGAACTTCTAACACCAGGAGAATCCATTCAGTGTGATGGATCCAGTGCATAAGGTGTGGCTGTGGAGGGGTGAGCAAAACACAGTTAATAGCTTTGAGAATTGAGTCAACTGGTGCTAAACAAAGCCTGTGAGCTGTTGGAAATACTGCAGTTAGAAATCCTCAGATGCGGTGGCCTTGGATTGCTCTCTAGTTGGATGGGATTTTGTCATCTGTTCTTCAGCTGAGTAGGCCTTTTCTTGCAAGGACTCTGTAGGAAACTATTGTGGTTTCTACTTAGGAAGAAGGTCTGGGTAGCACTGGTGATGTTCATATTTCCTTTAGCTGCTTTCTGCCTAGCCCTACTGTGAATTATTGTCCTATTTCAATTCCAAATTAAGACACTGAATTTTCACATTCATCTACTATCTGGAACACACGAGGTGTAATTTCTCTTCCTCAAAGTGTGAACAGCAAGCACAGTGGCTTTTGGTGTGGGGTTTGTTGTTGGTGTTTGTTTTTTTTTTTTCCAGCCAGCATAGAAGGTTTCTAAAATATATTGAGAGAGATGCAACAACTTAAAATTTTGGGATGCTTTCTATTATATGACATTTGTTATCTTGCTGTTTTCTTTAGCTGCAGAAGTTACTTGAAGTTAAGTGTGGCTGTATGTCTCCAGAGCTGCAGATATCTAATTTCTATTTTCAAGATATCCCAGTAAAATCAAAATTCAGTGTGATTTGTGATTGCTTAGCTGTGCAACATGCCTTGTTCACTCATGATTCCTATCATATTTTTCAGCCAGGAATTCTGCTTATGGTAATGGGGATAAAGTAAATTGTGCATACGAAGGGGCTATAGTAGTTTGGAGTTGATAGCTTCTAGTTCTGGCTTCCTTTTTCATTTTTTCCTTTTCTTTTAAATTTTAAGGTTGATAGGCTCACTCAGCATAGCTGCTCTGGGCCTTTTTCCTGCATTTTTTTCTTTATAAATAGGAAAGTTTTTTGTTTCTCATTTTTATTAAAAAAAAAAAAAAAAAAAAAAAAAAAAAAAATTTACATTGTGTAACTGATTCATTCCAGTCTTTAGAAAAGCCTTTTTTATTTTCTTTTTTTTTTTTTCCCTCCAGTTTCGGTAAAATAAGTCACTTTGCCTTACGCTGACAAATTCAAGGGGAGCTTTAGGATCACATTGTCTTGTGATTGAGTGTTTGTTTTGTGGGTTTCTTTTTTGTGGTGGTGGTGTGAGATTTTTGTTTTATTCTTATTATTTTTCCTGTTACCCTATTCTGTTCTGTTTCTTGATCATTACTGAAATAGAATTTCAGGGGAAAGCACAGAAATGCCAAGTCTGTGCAGTGTACACCAAAACTGGCATATGTCAAAATAGGTTAGAAGTTCGAAGATTCTGGTGGGTTAAATTGCTCAACAGATCTGTGCAATTACTGCTGCTGTGTTGAGGGGGAAGAGGGGAATGTTGGGCTGCTGACCTTGTAACTGCAAGGTTAAATCCCCCTCTGTGCTGACTCAGACGTGGGTTGGTGGCAGCTGATTAGCCAGTCAAGTGTGCCAGTCCACCTGTAGTGTAACAGCTAGCAAATTAAATCACACTGGGTAGAAATGACAACTGCTTTGTATCGCAGGCCAGCGAACAGAAGCTTTGATAGAAACCCATGTGAGAAAAGAATCTTGGGGTGGTTTTGGTTTGGTTTTTTTGGGTGGTGGTTGTTTTTTGTTTTGGTTTGTTTTTTTGGTTTTTCGTTGGTTGTTGTGTTTTGTTGTGGTTTTTTTTGGCCAGGCTAGGGCTTAAGGGGTGTCATATTGTAGAAAAGCCCTAAATGAAACCTTTAAGCCTATCCATATCCAAGGCTAGAATTCAGTCTGGTTTTCCTTTTACAAAAGAGAGAACAAAACAAAACCAAAACAAACAGAAACCCACAACAAGTGATCAGCAGGTTTTCTGGGTAAGAGAAGGAATAGTAATTCTGAATATGCAGTGCTGTCTTCAATGTACTTTCGCTCACATACAAAAGATTATAAAGGAACAAATCAATGCAAAATTATTCCAGTAACTAGATGGATCCCTATTAGTTTTAAGGCTAGTTATTTATTTTTAATTATTAGGCATTTGCTTATATTAGCTACCCTTTTGCTGGGAGTGAAGTGGTATTTTTAACTGTGAAGGATTTACTAAGCATGTTGTGCTATTGATTTTTTTTTTTTTTTTTTTGGTATGTGTGTGTGGAACATAAAACCAGAAGAACAAAAAAATTATTTTTCTGGTCCAGGAAGGTGGAGTTTTTCTGTTATGCCATTATTACAGTTGACTTTTCTAATAGGGTAATTTCTTCCCAGTGCCATTGCTTTTCACAATTTGGTTTGGGTTTCTGGAGAAATTTATACTATAATCAGATTGGCTTCATGGAAAATTATGCTGTATCATTTTAGTGGGAAAGCCCATATAGTGCAGAAGAACACTTTCAAATTTCATTGCTTTTCAGGTTGTAGCATCAATTCTGAATTAGATTTGGTCAAATAAACTCGAGGCTACTCTGTTTCAGCTGTGATGCATAATGGAATACATGAGATTTAATCCACTTTCTTACTCTAGGGTACAGCTACTAACTCTGCCCCTTTTAAGACTTGTATTCATAGTGTATCATTAAAATACATCACTTTGTATTCAGATCTTACCTCCTAAGTAATTTGAGTTTCACCATATGAAACTGAATTTGTAAGCCACTGAAGTTGACTGAAATGACAGTGACAATAGCAAGGAAATCTTGCATTGCAGTAAACTAAGTCTATTGATCTTGAAATGAAAGTTCAGTGGAAAAGCTGATGGAAAAAGTAACAGAGCACAAAAGGACAAGCTGCACAAGTGATTCAAATGAACTGGCTGGCTGCGAGCATTCACTTGAAAGAAAAGCTAATGCAAACAATGCCAAAGAAGAAACCATAATGGAAAAAAATACTGCCAGTGTTGTGACTTCTCAAGTAGATACTAGAAATTTTTTTTTTTTTTTTTTTTTTTTTTTTTAGTCAAACTCAGTGTTGTGGTAGTTTTAGGCTATGCCTTTAAAATTTAGCTGCAGATTTCAGGCAGAAAAGAAGTATATAAATAAATCACTATTGGGTTTAAAAAGGAAAACAAAAGATTATTCTAAATAAATTCATTGGATAAATGTCTGGGATAAGAGAAGCTGTATCATAACATGTCTTCACATTTCCATTTGACATTTTGGTTAGGCCGCACCTTGAGTACTGTGTCCAGTTCTGGGCCCCTCAGTTTAAGAAGAACATCGAAACACTTGAATGTGTCCAGAGAAGGGCAACAAGGCTGGTGAGAGGCCTTGAGCACAAGCCCTATGAGGAGAGGCTGAGGGAGCTGGGGCTGTTTAGAGTGGAGAAGAGGAGGCTCAGGGGAGACCTCATTGCTCTCTACAACTACCTGAAGGGTGGTTGTAGCCAGGAAGGGGTTGGCCTCTTCTCCCTAGCAAACAGCACCAGAACAAGGGGACACAGTCTCAAGCTGCACCAGGGGAAGTTTAGGCTGGAGGTGAGGAGAAAGTTCTTCACCGAGAGAGTGATTTGTCATTGGAATGGGCTGCCCGGGAGGTGGTTGAGTCGCCGTCCCTGGAGGCGTTCAAGAGGGGACTGGATGTGGCACTTGGTGCCATGGTCTAGTTGTGAGGTTATGGTTACAGGTTGGACTTGATGATCTTCTTAATTCTTATTCTTATTCTTATTCTTATTCTCTTCCAACCTTGGTTATTCTTATTCTTATTCTTATTCTTATTCTTATTCTTATTCTTATTCTTATTCTTATTCTTATTCTTATTCTTATTCTTATTCTTATTCTTATTCTTATTCTTATTCCTATTCTTATTCTTATTCCTATTCCTATTCCTATTCTGACCTTGGCTGTTTTGCTTTGCTTGGGAAAAGATAGCGTGCTTCTGGCTGATCTTGGGATACATCTAACCCACTGCTTTCTCTCAACTCCTTACTCTCTCTTGGGACAGGGGGCTTTAGCGGGGGCGGGCAGTGGAACAGGCTTCTCTGGTCTTCTGACCAGGGGGATTTTCATGTTGTTTATTAATTGTAAATATTTGTATAATATTGTAAATAGTGTATATTTTGTGCATATTTATTGCATTCCATTGTATAGTGTAGTTTTTTGCTTGTAAATGCAGATTCATTTGCTACTGACTGAGTTAGTCTGGCCAAAAGTTAATGCTGGGGGCAAACTTCAACCCATCACAAGTGTTTAGTGCTGTTTGTGAATGGAATACCTAAGGTTGCTCTTTAGAACCCACTCTTGACTGGAAGTCCAAAACTTCCAAAATATTTTTGAGAGCAATATTAACTACTTGATCATAATGCACATTGAAAGGCAAATGCAATCAAAGCCCATTATAGTGTATCACTGGGTACAGTAAAACAATGTCAACTCCAAAGAATTTGTGAGAAAAGCTGAAAGGCAGCTGTAGAGAAGATGCAAATTTCTGTTACTCACTACGCACCCGTGAACGTGTGGCTTACAGAATGTGAAGAACTCAGCTATGGGAAGGATGCCCTTTAGAAATGTAATTGAGTTTCTTGGAGTGAAATGTAGGAAAAACTGACATGACATATGACAATTTCAGGCAAGTCAGTTATCGATGAGTGAATCACTTATGTTTCCTCAGAGATGTACTTCTAAGTTCATAGTCTCACTGTATATGCAAAAGGGTGGAGCAACTTTCCTACAAACTTGACTGAACAATCAGATGATAATTCTGAGAACAGTGATTGAAGCTGATCAACAAAGATGTCCATTCTGTAAGAGTTGCCACATGGGAGACATTATGGCAGATTTTCAGAAAAAGGTGGCAAAGTGCAAGGAAAAATCAGAGGAGAATTGTTATTGTCAGCATTTTTATCGTCAGTGTAGAAATTCAAACCAGGAAGCATTTGTTTTCTCTCAGATTGATCATACAACATAGCTGGTCTCACATAAGACCACTGAGTTTTCTGACTTCAATATTACAAGTAACAAAATAGGAAGATAAAGAGATAGGGAAGATGATGCATACAGTTATCAACAATGAAAAAATACCTTAACCCCAAATGAAGTTACTGATGTATCTGTACTCAGTTGTTAAAAAGCTGGTGTCACACAGAGTCATGAAGTGCATGAATACACGGATGTGAGAAAAATAATTTCTCTTATGAAGTGTTAAGAGACTCTGAATCTTGCTTTCACGTCACATCCAACCAGTACAGTCAGAGAGACTTACCCTATTACTGATTTGTGTTTAGAGTATTGTACAGGTTTGAAGTGGTTTTATGACTGAAGCTTGAATGTTAAAGGGAAAACTCAATTGCAGTTGGGAAGGAAATAATGTTATGAAGTATTTCAGCTCTCTGGTCTTCTGACCACCACAAAAGGCCCCTGGTGTCCTGGGGTTTTTTTCAAGGGCTGATCTGCTTCTGTTTTTCATAAGTGCTTCTTGATCTTGTATGTATATACAATGAAATTCATTTGCACTGTACATAAACTACACAGTCACAGATAGTGGAGAAATGTGCCAGGATTTGTTTTTAAAAAAGCTTTTTTGGTTTTCATATAAACAGTCTGGGGTGATCAAAATGAAAGACAAAGCATAACCCAGATGAAGGGTCAGCATCTGTGTAAACTTGAATGCCAAGCACATGTGTGGCTGGATTGTGTCCTCCACAGGAATGTGTTATTTATCATGTAGTTTTACAGCATTAGAAAAACAACAACTACCAAAACAATAAAATGTCCCCCATTAACCCTGAATCTCTCATTTTAAGTGGTATAAATCCATTTGTATAATGAATAATTTTGAAGTTGACATCAGATTGAATATAGTCAGAAATCCTGAAAGAGCCATCTACATATCTGAGTCACACAACTAGTTCTTGGTTCAAGACAACCAAATCAAGAGCAATAATGTGTCTGTCTTGTTATAACTCTGTAGTGTGTCTTCAACCCCTATCACTCTGTAATTTCTCTCTTCTGTAGAAGCGGTGCTGGGTAATTAACCTGTGCTTCAGTTTCAGTGTTGTGTTTCAATGTAGTCACGCAGAGAAAATATACAAAACGTGTGAGGGAAACATTTTGACTACATTTTGCTTTAATTGGAGAGGATTGCAGCATAAAAGCATGACAACAGAAAGTTCATTGCTTTAATATCTAAAATTAGCAATCGCTGTATGTGCTAATTGAGTAGAAATGTGTTTTGAAAAAGCTGCTAGAAAGTGTGTATCTGTATGATGGCTCCTCCTCTTCAACAGCTCTGCTTTTATCTTTGAAGGGTATTGCCTGAGCACAGATCAAAGTCATCAGACATATGTTGCTTCACAAATAATACATCTATTTTCTTTTTCTTCTAAAAGATATGCCAAATAAAGACAGTTATTAAGCTCTTCATGACAATTTGAATAAGATGAAACTTGTTGGTGGTGTTGAGCTGCCAAAAACAAATGATATAATGTCAACATTAGAAGAACAAACTATTCCCCAAGCAGTCTGTTGGGCTGTTATGCCAATCAGACTGCACCATATTTCATTCTCGAATACTGTCTGTAATTCTGTGTTAACTCCCCTAGACAGTGATAAAAATACTTCAGGTAGATCTCAAGCACTTCAGCAGCTCAGGTTATGGGAAAATAAAGGGTCCATATAACATCAGTAGAGTTTGGCCTCTGCTGTCTGGCTTCTGGGTGAGCCCAGTGTGCTGTTTTTTTAAATGCTGATGAAGAGCGGTGGATTGACAGGGCTCAAATAAGTGTCTGACACCCAGGCTCTTGAAGTAGGAGTGGAAACAGACCATAGAATCAATAAGGTTGGAAAAGACCTCAGAAATCAAGTCCAATCTGTCACCCAACACCTCATGACTGAACCATGGCTTTAAGTGCCGTGTCCAATCCTTTTTTTGAACACCTCCAGGGATGGCGACTCCACCACCTCCCTGGGCAGCACATTCCAATGTCCAATAACTCTTTCTGTGAAGAACTTTCTCCTCACCTCAAGCCTAAACTTCCCCTGGTGCAGCTTGAGACTCTGTCCTGTTATTCTGGTGCTGGTTGCCTGGGAGAAGAGACCAACCCCCACCTGGCTACAAGCTCCTTTCAGGTAGTTGTAGAGAGCAATAAGGTCTCCCCTGAGCCTTCTCTTCTCCAGGCTAAACAACCCCAGCTCCCTCAGCCTCTCCTCACAGGGCTTATGCTCCAGACCTCTCACCAGCCTCTCACCATGCCCTTCTCTGGACTTATTCAAGTGTCTCAATATCCTTCTTAAATTGAGGGGCCCAGAACTGGACTCAGTACTCAAGGTGTGGTCTAACCAGTGATGAGTACAGGGACAGAATGACTTCCCTGTTCCTGCTGGCCACACTCTTTCTGATGCAGGTCAGAATGCCATTGGCCTTCTTGGCCACCTGGGCACACTACTGACTCATGCTCAGCCAGCTGTAAACCAGTACCCCCAGGTGTCTTTCTGCCTGGCCACTCTCCAGCCACTCTGACCCCAGCCTGTAGCACTGCATGGGGTTGTTGTGGCCAAAGTGCAGCACCTGGCACTTGGACATGTTAAATTACATCATGTTGGACTCTGCCCACCTGTCCAGCCTGTCAGTGTCCCTCTGGAGATCCCTTCTACCCTCTGACGTATCAGCACCTGCTCCCAACTTGGTGTCTTCTGCAAACTTAGTAATGGCGGACTCAATCCGCTCATCCAGATCATCAGCAAAGATACTGAACAGGATGGGGCCCAGCACTGATCCCTGGGGGACACCATTAGTGACTGTCTGCCAGCTGGATGTGGCACCATTCAACCACCACTCTCTGGGCTCAGCCTTTCAGCCAGTTCCTAACCCAGCACAGAGTGCTGCTGTCCAAGCCATGGGCTGACAGCTTGGCCAGGAGTTTGCTGTGGGGGACAGTGTCAAAGGGCTTGCTGAAGTCCAGGGTCCAGGTAGACTACATTTACAGCCTTCCCCACATCCACCAGGCGAGTCACCTGATCATAGAAGGAGATCAGGTTGGTGAGGCAGGATCTGCCCTTTCTAAATCCATGTTGGCTGTGCCTGACCCCTTGGCTGTCCTGCAGGTGTGCTGTGATTGCCCCCAAGATGATGTGCTCCATAGTCTTGCCTGGCACTGAGGTCAGGCTGACAGGCCTGTAGTTTCC
The DNA here is from genome assembly GCA_033816785.1 of Picus viridis. Classification (NCBI taxonomy): domain Eukaryota; kingdom Metazoa; phylum Chordata; class Aves; order Piciformes; family Picidae; genus Picus; species Picus viridis. Next base: position 35,211,914 of record CM066576.1, read on the forward strand.
AGGTTCATCCATCTGGCCCTTGTGGATGGGCATCGTACTGGCCAGCTTCCTGTCATCTGTGATCTCTCTGGTGAGCCAAGACTGTTGAAAAATGATGGAGAGTGGCTTGGCGAGTTCCTCTGCCAGCTCTCTCACTGCCCTAGGAACTGGGGTGAGCTTGTCTTTTTTGTCTCTTGCCATATACATACAAGCAGCAGAAGAAAATCATGAGCCATCATCTTTGGAAGCTTTCTTTCTCCCCTCTCTCCTTTTTCCTTCCTTGCATTGCATTCAGCTGCAAGGTTCAGAAGCAAACTGAGTACTCAGGTTATGTGTTATTTATATAGAGACATAAAGGAAAACAAAGCCTTTCCTGCTACTTCATTTGTGAGACTATGCAGTTGTGTTAAAATGTCCTCTCATTTAAAATAGAAGACTAGATGTGAATAGATGAGCTGCTGTCTCAAGCAGAATTGTGATAATGTGGTAGATGTGATGGTTGTCCAGACAAATCTCATTTTAATTCTTTGCAGAGATGACAAGGAAGCATAAGGAGTTTATAAACTTTGCTGAAGTAATGCAGCTTGAGTTTATGAAGGTATGAATTGGCAGTTGCTGCATATGAGAAGTATAGCTGGATAGATGAGAAGTAAATGATTACAGGGATGAAGGAAATATATGGCATTATGGCAAAGTGTGTGGTTTTGTACGGAGATATAGTGGCTTCATTTCCCAGCAGCAATCACTTCAGAGAAGCAAAGTGTTTCAATTACTTTGTTACAGATAACATCTGAAACTGTCTTCAAAAATTAAGAAAAAAAAAGTCTGATTAGTTGAGTTGAGAATTCCCTGGAAGTTTAGACATGAAATCTGTCCGTCTGCAACTTTTCCCAACTTTTTTCCTGTGTATGTAGTTTATTGTAGGATTTGTAAAGATATCTGACTTGGTCACTTGATTGTTTTGCAAAGCTAAAGGCAGTGTGAAAACATGAGCTTTTCAAAAGAATCTCTAAACAAAATCAGATAGTCTTCCAGGGAAAAATGTTTGTCTAGGCTTTAATATTGTCTGACAGAAAGGGACCTGGGGGTTCTAATCAACAGGCAACTGAATATGAGCAAGTAATGTACCCAGGTGGCCAAGAAAGCCAGTGGCACCCTGGCTTGTATCAGAAATGCTGTGTCCAGTAAGGGCAGGGAAGTGATTGTCCCCTTGTACTCAGCTTTAGTGAGGCCACACCTCAAGTGTCGTGTCCAGTTTTGGGCACCTCAATACAGGAGAGATGTGGAGGTGCTGGAGCGAGTGCAGCGGAGGGCCACAATGCTGGTGAAGGGCCTGAAGAATAAATCCTATGAGGAGCAACTGAGGAAGCTGGGGCTGTTTAGTTTGGAAAAGAGGAGACTTAAGGGAAACCCCATTGCTCCCTACAACTACCTGAAAGGACATTGTGGAGAGGCTGTTGCTGGTCTCTTCTCACAGGTAATTAGTGCTTGAACAAGAGTGAACAGCCTCAAGCTGCCACTGGGTAGGTTTAGACTGGACATTAGGAAGGATTACAATTATTAATCAGAGTTTTTTGATATCCCACAATTTGGAGATGTTCCTCAAAAAAATAAGCTAAGAAGGGATAATATTTTAAGTCCACTTTTTCTGATGTGTGTGTGTAGTCCAAAGCACGTTCACTGTAGCTCCCCTGGTGTTTTTTGCCGTTTAAGTCTGCACTCTCTCATTCCAGATAATTAGTTCCTATTTTTCCAACAATATTAAAAAGTTTTGAGTTAGTTATGCATGTTTTAAATTTCCATTTCAGTTCAACAGGTTTATGAAGCATCCAATCATGAATCTACAGCTGAAGTGGATGGGAGATGAATTGAGATGAAAGTCTATATGTGTGGCACAAAGTTTGTGGCTTTATTTGTTATTGGTTTGGTTTTTTGCAGGAGCTGTTATGCTTAGCTCAGGTTTAGTTACTTTCTGAAATGGTACAACATTTTGCAAACAATAATAGAACTCCTATTTTTGCATAGTTTGCAGTTTGACATATTTTGGACTCTGATAGCTTCAAAAAATAAAACAACCCACAAAACCAGTTGAAAGCAATTACTCACATTGTAGCTGCAGAGGAATTGGTTGTGCTTACGTGTCATAATGTGAGGGCACATCCTCGTTTTCTTTCCAGGAAAGTATGTTTGCGATTACTTTTACTCATCTTTTACTGTGGAAATACTTTCTGGCTCTCTCAGCATGTGTATATGTGATTATACAACCACTGATACTACTATAAGGATTGCATTTCTGTGCACAGAGGGATGGAGAAAAAGTTTGTTGGTTGTGTTTGTGTTTTTTTCTCTGCTCTTTCCCCTGTTCCTTCCTTTTATCTGAAATGGGAAGATTCTTGACTCCTCCTGTTTAAAAAAAAAAAAAAAAAAAAAAAAAAGGAAAAAAAAAAAAGAGAAAAAAAAAAAAAGGAAAGGAAAAGTCTGAATATTCAACTCAAATATGGGAAAAGCTGTGGGAGTGAAGGGGAAAGGCAGTTACGAATTTCCTTAATGCCACACAGAGGAGGAAAGGGATCTACACTCCTACTAAGGTAAATAGGCAGTGTGTCCCTGTTCATTGCACATAACCTTGTTAGCCAAGGAATAAGGTTCCTGTGATGAGAATCTGAGTCTTCTCACATGATTATATTGTAAAAACAAATGAATTATTATGTGGGAAGTTAAAAATAAAGAAGGGAATCACTGTCTTTGCTCTCTTGCAGTAGTGGGTAAGCTAGTTCAGGATGGTCACTCTGTAAAGTGCATTTAGTATGTTTGCTTGTTATGCAAAATTGATGTAAATTTATGTAAATATACATGCAGAATAGCTTTGACCCTCAGGCTGTTGGCAGGATGCCAGTGTGGCCCTGGGTACTACAGCACTTTGGAGCTCTATATCCTGGCAATTTCCTGGGATTATATTATCATTTGATTTTTAATGCGGCTTTCGGCCACTTAACAGTCTGATCGGTTTCCTTTTTACCACCAGCTTCGCTCGTGGAGAAGTAAACAAACGTATTTATCACCCCTGGGATCAGTAAGTGCTAATAAAGTTGCTGTTACTTGCATTTTAGGTTTGGTTTCCTGACAGATTAATTGTAGATGGAGTAGTGGTGTACTTGGGCCACATCTCAGCAGGAAAGGTAAAGATCTGAGCGCAGTAGTGTGTCTGGGGTGTAAGAGCTTTGCAATGGCTGGGCAGACTGAGCCTGCACATGGTCTCTGTATGTGGGCTCACTCCATGAGGGGTTTCTCACTGGCCTGGGGAGCTCCTGTAGCTCACAGAAACCTGCTAGCTTGGCGGTACATCATGACGTCTCAGAATGGCAGGGGTTGGAAGTGATCTCTGGAGATCATCTTGTCCAACTCCCTTGCTAAAGCATGTTTACCCAGAGCAGGTTGCACAAGAATGCATCCAGATGACTTTTGAGAGACTCCAGAGCAGAAGATTCCACAACCTCTCTGGACAGCCTGTTCCAGTGCTTCTGCACCCTCAAAGTAACGAAGTTTTTCCTCAAGTTCAGGTGAAACCTTCTGTGTTCTAGTTTGTATCCATTACCCTTGGCCTTTCACTGGGCACTCCCATCCTCTTTACCTCCACCCTGTATGTATTGATCAGCATTGGTAAGATGTCTTTTCAGTCTTCCTTTTTCCACACTAAAGAGCCCCAGGTATCCTTGCAAGAAAGATGCTCTAGTTCCCTCATCATTTTTGTGGCCTTCCAGTGGTTCCCTGTCCCTCTTGATGTGGGGGGCCCAGAACTGGACACAGTACTCCAGTTGTGGCCTCACCAAGGCAGAGTAGAGGGGCAGGGGAAGAATTTTAGTTCCCATAACTCTGTGCTTAGAGGTGAGTGAAAATGAGAGTCTGTCACAAACTCCACGTTGCAGTGGGGCTTTTGTTTGCTTTTTTTTTAAAAAGTTAGCTATGGTATGACAAAACTGGCTTCATTTTTGGAAAAGATACTGTCTTGCCACATGTAGAAGTTCTGTAAACATTTCTGAAAACATAGGTAGGTGTCTGTCCTAAAGTGTGTTCCTCTGGGAATACTACCTTCATTTATAAGAAAAAGGTCACTCTGGCATGTTATGTCATCACAGCACAGGACACTGTATGATTCATGTTTGAGATTTTAGGTATTTCAGTTCCTGGTCTTGGCTATGCCTTTTAGACTAGTTGTTTGCTGTTCCTGGCAGGCGTTGGAGGTGTTCAGGAGGAGACTTGGTAGGGTGCTTGGTTGCATGGTTTAGTTGATTAGGTGGGTTTGATTAGTTGATAGGTTGGACACGATGATCTTGAAGGTCTCTTCCAACCTGGTCCATTCCATTCCATTCCATTCCATTCCATTCCATTCCATTCCATTCCATTCCATGTCAAGGTCCTGTGCTAAAACTTTTAGGTTTGGGATTTTTGGATCGATGGTTACAGATTTAGTTGATCAATGCAGATTAACAGGGAGTTACTTTTTGCAAGAGCAGCACAGGCTGTGTGGCCCCCGAATGTCTTGTAAGGTGATCTGTCTTTTGCAGTACAGATTGTATTAAAATATAAAAGTAATTTCCACATTAATGCTTAATTTATAGAATAAAATGTTACTGTCTAATTTTCACATGGAAACTATTTCAATTACAGGCTCCCACTAATGTAATCAAATATGTAAAACAAATAAAATGAAGACAAATAAAACATTGTTTCTTCTTGCACTCCAGCCAGGAATTTTAATTTCTTTTAAATTAACAAGTCCACTTGTATTCTTTGTTTTTTGTAGTTTCCTTTGACAGTAATGTTAGAGAGCTAACAACACTTTCTGAGCAGTGACTGTTAGTTTTGTGTATCAAATCATTCTTCTTGCATTTATATTTCCTTGTTGCTACTAGTGAGCTTGCTGTTCATCAGTTTATTACAGGCCTTGGAAATACAACCAAGCCTGTTCTTCCCTATGTCAGAGCATGTTGTTACTTGGGAACAAAGCAGAGTTGGTTTGGGAAGCCCAAAGATCATGCTGCCTTCATGCATGCGTTAAAACAATGTTTTTCATCTAAGAATACAGATATTTTCTTCTCATACTGGTCCTTGGCTCCTAACATTCACCTGTGTGCATCATGATGACCTATCCTCTAGTTGAGCAGCTCTGCTCAAAACCACTTGAAGTATAAAATGTGAACCTGATGATGATGATGTGGGTCTGTGTCTTCCCAGAGGGCTATCTCAGCTGTAGTCCTCCCCATGTACATGAGGGATCTGAAGCAGTACAGGATTTGTTAGAGTGGTTTGCTGACCTATGGGTTAGCTTCTGTTAAGCCTTGTCATGACTGTGATTGGTATTTACAATACTCAGATGTCTCTTAGAAAAGAAGGTTCTCTCTTGCACTTGGATTATGTTGCTTTTATATGTCTAGGAGTTGTAGGTTTTCTTGTTAGCCTTGAAGGTCACTTTCTAAGTAAGCAGCAGCTTCCTTGTTTACTGAATGGAAAAAACTATTGACAGAAATGGGGTATATAAAATGAGAAACTATTCCAAAGAAAGAGTGGAAAGTGTAAGTAGCTTTGAGCTAAGGATTTTGAGGTTGTTTGAAAAGGCAGATGACAGGATATGTTAGATTTTTGAGCCTCCTGTTGGGCTCATTGTATTTTCCTGCATGTTTTCCAAATAATAATCCACAATGAAATGGAAAACAGTGTGTCTGTCAGGCTTTTAGAGCTCTGATGCTAACAATGACATAGTAGCATTGCATTTCAGAGGCAAACAGTACACAGAAGCACAGAACAAAAGACTCGGCACAAAAAGAGAAACCCACTTCCACTGGTTTAAAATGGTGGTTTACTGTGCTGGACTTTGTTTATGTAGTCCTGTAGCATTCTCAGGGCAAGAAGTCCTCTGTAGTACTAAGAAATCTTTTGTAATGAAGAATTTCAGTGGTATTTTTAATAAATAACTTTAGTTCTCAGTTTTGCTTTTTTAATATATAAAAAAAATGACTTTTCTTACTGGATTTAGACACTTAGTTTTCTTACAGGAAAGGAGGGATTATCTTCGTGGGGTTTTGTTGTTTCCTTGTGTTTGAAAAGGCTTCCAGAGGTAAGCACTTGTTAAGCAAAAGTGCTGTGATCATCCTCTAATCTTGGTGTATGATCTGTCTTTGGAACAATGTTGAGCTGAATCAATGATTGTGGTGGAAAAGGGATTATGTAGATTAAACCCAAGATGATTCAGTTGTGCTGCCAATCAAAGTCACTGCCTCTCAGTTATAAAACTCCTGAAAAGCTGTTGCACTGATCTTGAACTGTAATGCATGATATTGTTCACTTGTGATACTGTTTATGTAGCCACTTGGCTTCATGGTTGTAGATTCCAGTATAGCAAAACAACACAAAAACCCTAAAGCCTCAGACTCCTGACAGATAGGGAATTTTTGCTCTTTCTGTATTGGTTTGTTTCATGGAGGCTTCCGGGCACATCTGACTTCAGTGGTCTTCATGTGTGATCTTGAACCCTAGGTTTTCCAAAAACTTGTTTCCGCTGAGGATTTCCTCTCCTTCTTCCAGATACTGCTTACTCTGGCTTCTGTTCCTAGCAGGACAGCATGTGCGGTGCTTGATTCTGGACTTTATTACAAAGTTGGCAGTGTTGTCTCTTTCTTTTTCCTATTGATTTGCTTTCACATCATCCTCTCAGTAACTTGTTTTCTTTTAGACTTCACATCAGGGGAATTGCAGAAGAGGAGAAGGGAATGTACTTGTGGTAAAAGCCATGCTTTGCCCTCATTTGAACATTGTTAGGACCAAAAGTTTGGTGTTTGTTTTGGTTTGGTTGGTTGTTTTGTAATAGAAGCTTATTTCTTTGCAGTAGTGTCCTTGTGATAATAGTGTTTTTCCAGAGTCCTCAGATTTCAATGATCTCAATCAGAAGATGCATATAGTGGTCATGCTCTTGCCTGATTCATGATTTTTGGTGAAGGCCTGCCTCAGTTATTAGCTGCAGGGTCTACTTTTTCACCTGTACAAGTATGAATTTTAACATTTACAGAGACTTCCATTCCTGTTCACCTTTACCATGTTGCAGTGTTTGGGCAGGAATGTGACATCTGGTCCTGGAGGACTTTGGACAGCAGAACAAACTCTGGTGAGAGAAACCTGGGGGGGTAAAATGAGATGGTAAAACGCGGTGTGGTTTTTTGTTTGTTTGTTTGTTTTTTCTTTAATGGCTGAATAAGTTACCTTTGAAATTAACAGTTTCTTTAGTTTCTGCTATTTCTTGGCCTTTATGTAGATTTCTTTTACCCCCAAATTAATACAAGATGATCCGTGTTATAAAGAAGAAAAACAAGCATTTGTTGTAAAGCCTTTATTATCCACCCAAGGTAGCCACAGTCTGCTTCATTTTATTTAAAAGTAAAATGAAGTATTCCTTGTGAACTGCTGGCAAGCTGCTAATTTGTCTTTCAGATGTACACATCAGATGGCCTTACAAATAGAAATCCTCACTTTCTGGATCTGTTCAGTTGTAGTACAGAAACGTAAGTTCTTTAATTGTTCATTTCAGGATCGCAGAAACATGATCTCATCAATATGCACTCAAGGCTTAAGAGCTCCATGTTGTTACATCTGTGTGATTTAGGAAGTTTAAAATAGGCTTTGCAGATGTTGGGAGTAATGGAGTATGTTGTTTACTTATATTCAGTTCCATCGTATGTCACACTCTATACATGAATAGTCAATCATATCGGAGTATGGCTTCTATGAGGTTTTCCTGTGCTTTCAGTTTGTCTTGTGTATAAATATTTAACTTTTGGTTGTTAAATTTGGGCTTAGGCAATATTTCTCTTAGGCAAGGGTTTCTCTTCTAAGTGTCAAACTCAAATTAATTTGTTTTATAGGTACCAAATCCTTGAGTTCTTCATGGTTTTGCCAATATGAATATCTTGCTAGAATACCATAATGCTCCTACAATAAGGCAGTGTTGGGGGTTTTTTGGGGGTGAGGGAGGTGTTTAAATACATATTGAAACAGCCAGAATACCAAAGATCAGCTGTTGTGACTTGGCTTATTTTGCTGTGGTTAATGTTCAACATGCTGCAGTTTACATCTGTAATGAAAGAACAAAGTAAAAGATCTTAACTCTAAATTGCTAAGTTACTGCTTTTTCTTAAAAGGATTCTTTTAATAGAAGATCAGTGTGGCATTAATTTTGCTGGGCGGTGTGTCTTTTGTAATGCTTTGAGTTTTGCTTCAGCATAGACCCCAACATGCAAATTAATTCTTATTCATTACACAGAGACAAGTAATTGTATATTGCTCCTCTTTCATGAGTAATTGGTGCTGCTTTCCTTACTGCCCGAATGCACTTTTACTGCTACAATAACGCATTCCTCTTCTACTTGAGCTCCTATTGCAGTGGTTTTGCACCTCTCTTGCATACATACATGCTGTGCCAAAGAATAGCAGTGAGCTCTAATTTAGGTACAGACTTATCTCCAGCTCACTGTCTTCTTGCTCCACTAGCTGTTTTTTTCAATAAGAAAATTCTCCACGTTGCTGGGGGAGGAAGCTGAAAGGAGGCAGCTGATAGGTTTCTTGAGCTGATGGGTTTTCAAGATAGTTCCTTGCATTACTTTAGGAAGGAGTAATATATAAAATTATGTTTTGCTGTATGTTTAGCAATCTGTGTTTGTTGTGTGTTCAGATTTTCTATGCTGATTTTCTATACTGCATTTTGGGGATGAAACATTTTTATATTAGCCAGCTGGTGCTGCAATGGACTGTAACTTAGCATTGATGCTGGATTTTTGGTGACAAGTGCTCATAACCACAAATCCTGTTAAATTAGATCCAGCGTTTGCATTTGTGTGCTGTGTATCGTCTTTAAACTGTAAGCTATGCTGCATCTACATCTTTTAGTATGCAATCAGAATTTAGCATATAAGTGGTCATTGTCAATGCCAAATTCTACTTATTGGTTTCAGTGTTAGGATGTAGAGTGAGTTTAATCTTTTGATTGCATAATATTATAGGTATTCAGCATGCAAAGAAGGCAATGTTTGGGTCCAATTTCTCTCCATATGCAGCACTGTATTCACACATTCTGAAACTAACATTTAAGGGGCTTTAAATTTATAAGCAACGTGTTGTTAGCATTTAATATTTTAAATAGGAACAGAATGTAAGTAATTGTTTTATTACCATTAACGTGTGTGTCTCTAACTGTTTTGGCTTGTGCCATGAGTGAGTTAGGAGGTGGCAACTGTGACTTTTAATGCTCTCATCCCTTGAGCCTTTTTTTTTTTTCCTTTCCTTTTTTGTGCTTCCTTCTTAGCTGCAAAGAGATTGAAGTTTTAAAAACTTCAGACTAAGCTTTTGTGTCCCTACTGTCTCCCATTTTTTTGATTGGAGAACAAAACTGGGCCACATTGCAGTCTGGAAAACAGCCCTAGAGAAATTAGTGCATGACTGACAGTCTTTTTCCTTATGAAATCTGAAGGAAAACAGCAATGATATTTTTTTTTTTTTTTTTTTTAGATCCCTGACTGTGGAAATGAGGGATCATTATCTTGAAGTTCATACCATAAAGCAATCCTTACTTGAAAGGAGGAGACCCAATTCCTTGGGCTTTCCAGGAAAGAAATAGTAGTCTTAGTGGTATAGGAGAAGGAGAGAAAGTTGTCATCACCTTTAGAAATGAGAGATGTTTAGTTATCTTGTGGAGATGACTCTTAATGGTACTGTCTTACAGTGTTGGATTCTGCCATTGATAGACATAGCAGTGAAATTCAATGAGGTGGGCTCAGCCTCTAACAAATAAGTAGTGCTGCAACTTTCTTTTAATTCCTCCCTTTCCCTCAGAAAATGATTATGTGTGTTATGTTATTCAGCAGAAGCATGTCAGATGGAAGGTGTTTGTATTTTGGTGTTTGGGTTTTCTTCTGAGTGTGAGGGCTCCATAATGCTTTGAGCTGTCAAGAGCTTTGGTTTTGGAGCTGGTTCCTTATGTGGTCCTTCTGTACGTGCTTAGAAAGCTGCCCTTTATCTGAGGTTGATAAAAGCTTGTCTGGTAAGCTGAGGGGTTTTTTGGAGGGCTGTGGGATAGGACCGGGGGGATGTATTGTCACTATGGTGAAGCTAACGGTCAAAGTGTGTTCCAGCTGTGCACTTTCTAACGTGACTAGAAGCTGAAGTCATGAAATATATGTAATTGAAGCTCATGAAAACTTCTGTAGGAAGTGATGTTAAATGGAAGTGAGAGGAAGTGTGGTAGAAGGCTTAGGATTGGTGTTTTTTATCAAATTGACTTTCAAAGACTATTTGGCATGGAGCTAATACCTGATGTTTCTGTTATGGGATAGTAATACTACTGTAGTAGGGGCTGGCTTACCCAGGTCTGCTCTGGAGACTGCTGTGGACTTATCCTCTGCCACCAGAGACAGAATGTCACCCTTAATATTTATAATTACAAAGTGCAATAGTGACATCCACAGACAGGAGGCACGGCAACAGGACATCTGTGTGACAACTACCTTTGCTATGAGGCAGCTCTGCCCCCAGAAAAGGAAAGCAACATAATCATACCAAAGACCATCTTCAGCTTCAATTTCCCCTTTTTCAAGAGGGATGACAAAATAAATATGCTGGCATGGTGCTAACTTCCTAATTGTATATGAAAACTATATAAGTGAGGGTTTGTAATTTCTGGTTTTAGTCTGAATCATGCATCTGAAGATCAAATATTTCTAACATGTCTTAAAGAACAAAGTTTATTAGTAGCTGGGGAAACAGTGCAAAAGCTTGACTGCGCATAAAATATAATATATGCCACGTCGGTGCTAATATTTTTGTGAAATGTGGCATGAGTCATTTAATCACCTATGAGAACTTTCTGGAATTGTTAACATTTTCTTTCATTTGTACAGCAATGTCATTCTGTGTTTTTGAAGGAAAAAATAACCCTCTGTTGGCTTATGCAAATAAATCATCTCTTAATGCACTTGAAACAGAGCGATTCCCAAAGGAAGATGAGTGGCAAATCAAACTGGCTGCAAATGAAAGTAACCTCTCAGACTGGAGTTACAAATGTTTTATTCAGATGGACAAAGCGTCTTTATTTTAGTGCTTTAATCCATTTTCCTTTTTCCTCCCCCCCCCCATATTGCTGTCATCCCCAAATGACAGCAATTGGTCCTTAAATCACCGTTGTGTAATTTGCCTCATCACTCCTCTGTAGACAGCATTTCATTGAAAGTTCAGGGCTTCCAATGGGAGTTACTAATATGGAATTTTTAAAGTCCTGCTCAATATGTTGGCAATTTTTTACAAAAACACAGTTTGCCTCTTGGATTTAATTAATTAGCTGTGCAAAAGAATCAATTGTGTGCTTTCTAATTAGTTAAAAGATTGTATTCTTAGTGCATCCCAGCATAGTAGACTTTTTCCCAATTTGCCTCTGTAGTTTCTCATTTAAGATTCTGAATGTTCCCTTTAACGTGGGTAGCTTTGGCAGTCAGTGTTTTCCAAGTCACTTAGGTTTCGCTTCTCTATTAGTCTGCCTTGAATTATCTAAAGGGCTAATGTTTTGTAAACATTTGTAGAGTATTGTCATATTTTTAGCACTATAAGGATGTTATTGTTACAGTTGGGGGTGGTGGTGCAGAGAAGACTGTTTTTTGTGGCAGAAGTTCTCCAGATAATCCAGCATGTTTTTGTGGAGCTGCCTTGCTCCAGCTGTCACAGGTTTATATAAGTATATTTATACCTACAATATTTATGGTGGAAGTTTGCGCAGAGAGGAGGAATGCAGCAGGTAAATGTTGTGTTGCTTTCCCAGTTTGCAAAGCTTAGCAAGGGATGAGTGGCTGGGTTCTGACTGCTTGCATGAGCTTTTATGTTTTTTTCCTCCCCTGAATCTTGCTTTGCCATGTGTATTGGCTTGCTGTCTCTCTGCCAACATTGCATGCGTTTCCATGTTCAGGAGTCTTTTTGATGATCTAGCTCTCAGCTGCCAGAAGCGTAGTCAATGAACTGATGCTCCCAAGGTCAGCTGTAATGCGCGTGGGTGTATTTCTCTGCTGTAAACTGTTCACAGCCATCCCAGGAAATGGAACTGGCTTTGATTTTTGGCTTTGGCCAGAGCTTCAGACAAATCTGCCTTCTGGCTTTCAAGCCAGGGAGAGAGAAAGCTGACAAATCCAGAGAAGAAAGACATAGAAACAATGCCATTTATGGGGCCAGAGGCTTTAATTAAAATCCTGGTGCAAAGTTTACCGAATGTACACTGCAGAGTTTATGCTGAGGTTCGGCAGAAGCACATTCAAGCGCTCATTTGTTAAACAGTTGGTTTTTTAGGCAAGGGACAGTTGATGCTGGCAATATAGAAGATTCATTTGTGTCTCTAACTGCAGTCAGCAATGTTCATATGTTGTTGGTTCTATTGGCTTTATAATAGATACTTCTCATGCCAAGCAAAAGAAACACTAAATATAATAGGGGATTCTTAAAAGTGTCTGAAAGCAACAGACATTTGTGTAAATTAAATTCAGTTCTCTGTAAGAAGATTACAATCCCCACATATGTAGGTATATTTGTATATATGGGAGTGTAATATATGTGTATTTATTAGGAGAGGACCTGTAGCATTTTTTCAATAAATGCTCATGCAGATGGCCTTTATTTATTTTCTTTTTTTTTTTTTTGTGTGTGTGGGTTTTTTGGTTTGGTTTGGTTTTTTAAAGAAGAGGTAGTTTTGTATTTGGACATATTGAGGGCAAGCTTTGCACTTAGTTTTGCATGAGTGGAAGCAGACACCAAAATCATTGTAGTCATCTGGTCTGACTTTTTGTGTCTGCCCTGTACAACATAGGAAGTGTTTGGGCTGGATTTCCCTGATGTATAAAGTCATGTGGTGGAGGCACCACTGTTGACGTTAGCTGCTCCACAAAAGAGAGCATTATATTTTTCTGTGTGTTCACAGTGGGTTGCATATAATATACAAGGAACAACCTCATCAGCAGGGCACTCAGACACTAGCAAGTCTCTTGTGTCTCGGTGGTGTTTTGATTACAACCACTTCAACAGTCCAGATAATCTCTAACCTATCATATTCTCTCATAGGAACCTTTGTCCAGAAAGTAAAAAGTATTGAAAGCCCCCAGTGTGACTCTGTAGTCTGGGGAGATGTATCCAGACAGTTACAGGCTGTTGTTATTGATTTCTTTCTTCTTTAAATTCAGGCCCTATGACCGTGCTATCACCCAGTCAGCAGCACAGAAGGACCATGACGTTATTCCTGGTGAAGTCAATGAGAGTTTTGCTGTTGACTTCAGCAGGAGTGCAAGTGCAAGGTGGGAGAACTGGCTGCAGGTATTTGACAGAAAAAGTCTAATGCTTTTTATTTCTTTTGGTAATAATTAACTGTCTAGGTGTCTCTCCTTGACACCTACACAATTCTTCCCAGTGGGAGTTCATTGCAAAACTAAAGCTGAAGTTGTGTGCTGTTGCACGTTGCTCAGCTGCTCTTGTAAGGACTTTTCTGGTTGGCATGATCATTTTAGGTGTTATAAGTGAAGGATGCAGAGAAATTGAGATCTTTTGCAAGCTTTTTTTCCCAGTAGTATAGTATTAGTTGTGGTTTCAAAGATGCTGAGCACTGCTGTTTGCTTACTGTTCCTGATGATCAGGTCCACCTCCATGGCAAAAAGGTGAAGTAGCCAGATGAAGCAGCCGTAAGATACTGCTGTGCAGTGGAGATATGCATCAAGAACAGAAATTGTTTTCTGAAGAGGCTTTTAAGAGATTATGGATTTTTTATGACAGGCTTACTCCTGGTGGTTTGTCCCTGCAATCCAGTGGAAACTTCTTAACCTTTTAACATGGGAACTCTTTTACATGACCCTGCAGGGACCTGTGTAGCAGTAAGAACCAAGATTACTTTTTTTCCCTGAAAAACCACTGGCAGAAATGTGGTCCATTGAGAGGAGATGAGAGCTGGCTAGGTGTTTCAGTATTTCTCCAGCTATACTGCCAGTTGTTCATTAAGGGTCTAAATATGCCACCTGAGACTCGATAGAATTGAGAGCAGGATAATTAAATGGAGATCATGATTCATCCTGGGTCCTTATTCTGCTGCTATGGGGCTACATATGACTAATTCATGGACTGAGGTCTCAGCTTGCAAATGTTGTTCATATCACAGGATTTATGCTTTTTTTCTGATGTGAAATTCTTACTTTCGTGTTCTGTCTTTATTTGGCTGCATACAGACTCCTTTCTGAGCTTATGGTGATCACAAAAGTGATCAGATACACAGTCTCCTCTGTTGTCTTGCTTCACTTCTGTTTCATTTGGTTACTCAGTACATGCCTTCCATTGTCTTCACATCCAGCTGGGGCAGCTCCTCAGTTTTTGCGATCCAGTACGCTCTTGTACAGTCTACACACAGGAACTTCTGCAGTCTTCAGGGATAATTCTGCATTTGGAGAAGTCAGAAGTAAGGAAAAGCCAACTCTGTTGCTCTGTGCAGTCCATTCCTTGGGTTTGTATTGTGAAGATACCATGTTGGAATGACTAGAACTTGATTTTGACTGAAAAAGAAAAAGAGGGGAGGTGTGTCACAGGACTGTGCCATACCTACAAATGTAATGTTACCTTTTCTTAATCAGAGTAGCTTGCTATAATGGTATTTATTGTGGCTCAGAAGGACTCTAGAAAGCATCAAGAATTGTTGTATCCTATGGATGCTCTGACCTGATCAGTAGGACTTGATGCACCTTACTGGGTTTTTCTTCCCTTACTCCTGCTGGCATGTTGAAGAAGGTGAATACCATTATAGTGTTCCATTTATTGGAAAAATGGGCAGCTTGCTTAGCATACACCTGCTTAAGTCATGCAACTTCCTCTCTGTTCTAAAGACTACAACAATAACTGGTTTGTCTTGTATTCTTTATGTGTGTGTGTGTGTGTGTGTATATATATATATATATGAAAAGTACTTCCCAAGTTGCTTGAAAGGAAATGCAGGGGAGGGGTCTGTCTTGGTCTGGAGAGGGAAAGAGACTTAGGTTTTTTTGAATATTCCTGTGTTGTGAAATGAGAGGCACAAACGAGGCCAAAATATCAACAGCTAGACTATTTATTACATAAATACAGTGGATGGATCAGAAGGGGAGAGAGAGAAAATAGAGAAGGAAAGGAATTATATTACCACACCCCTCACCCCCCGCAAAGACAGTTTGGGTCTGGGGAGGAAAGGTGCAGGAGATGTTGGGTCTGGGGAGGAAAGGTGCTGCAGGAGATGTTGGGTCTGGGGAGGAAAGGTGCTGCAGGAGATGTTGGGTCTGGGGAGGAAAGGTGCTGCAGGAGATGTTGGGTCTGGGGAGGAAAGGTGCTGCAGGAGATGTTGGGTCTGGGGAGGAAAGGTGCTGCAGGAGATGTTGGGTCTGGGGAGGAAAGGTGCTGCAGGAGATGTTGGGTCTGGGGAGGAAAGGTGCTGCAGGAGATGTTGGGTCTGGGGAGGAAAGGTGCTGCAGGAGATGTTGGGTCTGGGGAGGAAAGGTGCTGCAGGAGATGTTGGGTCTGGGGAGGAAAGGTGCTGCAGGAGATGTTGGGTCTGGGGAGGAAAGGTGCTGCAGGAGATGTTGGGTCTGGGGAGGAAAGGTGCTGACGCTTTTGCTGTAGAAGGGATGTGGTCCTCTGAGCAGCTTCTTCAGCTCCATGAGTTGCAGCAGGCGGAACTTAGGGCACGGAGAGAGGGTTTTCAGAGTCCAGGATCCATTGTGTTGCCCCGTGATGTTTCCAGCGTGTGGTGCCGTCTTCTGCATTTTTCTTCTCCAGTTTTCTTCTTCTAAGCCAGTAGTTGCTCCAGTCTTTTATACAGTTTTTTAGTCCTTAGGGAAGTGTCCAGGTGTTGTTCCCCAGGATATTGTTCTGGGAAATCATCTTTAGGTAAGTATCCAGGTATCGTTCCCCAGGAAATCTTTGTGTACTCAGGTGTGTACTACTTTGGGCAGCTGTCTGGATGGAGGGGGAGGAGGCCTCTGCCTCCTCCTTCTCCATCTACTTACCCACACACTCATTACACGTCAGGAAACAGGTGGTGAGTCCATTGTTTCATCATCCTCCCTTCCTGGGGTATCTGATGGCTGGAAATGATCTTGTCCTGAAGGCGTGATGGCTGGGCCCTTGGGCCACTGTTGTAGGCCAGATGCAGTCCCGTGAGCAATGTTATCTTTGCACCTTCCAAAAGTCTTTCCAGTGGCTCTGCCCAACACACACATCAGCTATTGTCTGGGCAGCAGCAAGTGATTTTATCTTTGAGTCACACCAGGAGAGACAAGCTTTAGTCTCTCACAGGGTCTTACAAACTTGTTTATCTATTTTTGCCTTTTGAGTACTAATTTTTCTAGTTATTCATCTAAGAGAAAGGAATTAAGAGTAACTTTTTAAAAATAATATTGTGCCTGAGTTTGGTGTCTTAAAGAAGTGGGAATTGTCCTTGAAAATGCCACAGCTTTCCAGTTTTGCTTTAAGGATGTGAAGTTATTGGCAATCCTACACATCTGTGAAAGGATAAGTAAATGAATAAGTAAGGAGCATTGAAAGAAATGATTGTCACTGAAGAGATAGAAAAAATGTTAATGTCAGGATTGACAAGGAGGTAATTATACTTCAGTAGCTTCATGTTCAATTGATGTTTGGTGGCAGGAAATCTGTAGAGTATTTCACAGGCCTATAGCCTGCATCCTCCTTATTCACATTTTCTATCTCTTCTCTGTCTTCAGGTCTTGTTCATGTCTTTCATGCATGCACACTTGCATGCATATTCTTTTGGAGGGGGTGTTAAAAAAAGCTGCAACCCTCTGTCTCCTTTCACTGGATGTAAAAAGATTGTTTCATTCATATTAGAACTGAATACAGTTCGTGCAAGTCATTATCAATAATGAGAACAGTACAAGCCCTATGCTGGTCTTATTTCCCACAAGGCGGGTGAACATAACAGAGAGGAGAATGACTGGGCAACCAGTGGCATGAGTTTGGGTTTATTTGTTGATTGAAATTTTCAAGGCTCTGTCCCAGCGAGTCTGGGCATTCATGCCATGTCATTCATTAGCTAAGAAGGGCAGCTTTGCAGTATTGTGTGGCTGAAAAGTTGTTCCTCAGAGCCATCTACTATTTTCTTTTTTTTGGAGCTTTTGAGGTCTTAACTCAGATGACCTTGCAGTGGCAAGGTGTGTATGAGCCAGCACCAGTAGCATAGGAACTTTAAGGTTTTTTAATATATTTGGCACCAATATCCATGGCCTGTTTATGGAGAAATTACAACAGTTGAATCTTGCTTGGGCAGAAGATACAGATAAGTACAGCAAAAATGATAAGCTTCTGGGAAGCTAAGGGGCAATGGGAGTGTCTCTGTGATGAAGGGCTAATTCATGCGAGGGATGCTTGTCTCAACTGCTTTCCAAAGGAGAGCAGGTTGGGTAGAAGATATCTAAAAGGTCTGTAAAGCTTCAGAGCAATTTCTGGCAGTGATGCCTTCCCTAGACTGCTGCTACGGACATGTTTCTGGTGAGTAGAAGGAAGAGCCACTGGTATTGCTATCCTTCAGCCAGCCAGTCACTTAAATGTGCCTCTGCTACACCAGGACTTATCTTCCCCCTCAAAGCACAGATCAGCTTCAGTTGCCTCCTTCAATAACATGAGATCTTCTCCTTTTCCTCAGAGTGCCAAAAACTGGTAACAGAGCTGGTTAGGGTATTTAGTTGGTACCAAGACTGCAAAGCCCATGAAGGTAAAGCTGTCTTTAGGCACTTCATCCTATATAGCATACATCTCCTATGACAAAGGGTGGCACTTGCTGTATGCAGTCAGGGCTAGCTAACACAGGATACTGTGTCCTTGGCCTTCAGGAACTGGACCATGCTGAGCACCTGTAATGTCTGTCAGTGGTGCCATCAGCTCTCCATAACTGGTCTTACAAAACAATCAGCAAGCAATTTACAGACACAAATAGCTGCAGTGCTAATTTTTAGAGGTGCTCAGCACCATCTGCTCTCATAGGACTCACCTTAGTGAAAAGAAGGTTAAGTGGCTATTTAATCATGGTCTGTAAGTACCCACTGAGGGATAAGATGTCTGGAGCAAAGGACTCTTTAAGCTAGCAGGCAAAACCACACAGAGGCTGTGAGTTCCAGTTAGCAGAGATCAAACAGGAAATACAGGGCATATTTTTAAGTGAGGGTAATTAGTCCTTGGAACAACTTGCCAGTGGACGTGCCGAAACCATCCATCACTGCAAGTGTTTAAATCGCATCTTACGCTCTGTTGCAATCACGAGTAGCTGGGCTAGACAGGGAGGCTGGGCAGGGAGAAGTGCCGTGACCTGCATCACACGGGAGGTCACTCAAGGTGGTAATGTTACCCTTTCGGCTGTAAAGCAATACACCTGGGGCCCGGGCTGCTCCACAAAACCCAGCACCAGAGGAGAATTTCTTACAGCATGTCTCAAACTTTCACAATTGGCTTTCATCCTCCAGTGAACTACAGAAGTCTCTTTGTGTGCAAAAGATGTATAAGCCCTACAGATGTGCAGTTACGTGACTGATCTGGGATATAAAAATTCAAGGCCTTCATCTGTGTAAAGCAAGGAAAGTTTGGGTTTTTTTTTCATCACAAGTTGCAAAATTAGGCAGCTTACAGAACTGTGTCCAGTTCTCCCATCTTCTTACCTGTTGACTTAAACACTTCAGGTCTGAAACCTGCTTTGAAAAAGAAAAAGTATGGCCCTATGAAATATTTTTTGCATCAATGAAATGTGGTATTTTCAGTAACATTCCCAATTAGATCATCTGCCCAGAAGCTGTGAAAATCAGCTTTGAGCAAACAGGAAATGCAACAATTGCATCATGATTCAGGCTTGAGGAAGTTTTGCTGCTTCATTGAAGAGATAATGCAGTTCTGCAAGTGGAGGATTAACCACAAAAACCTTCTTTAGGAGCTGGGGGAGATGTTTTGTTGAGGATTCAAAAGGAGGAGGCCATCTGGGGCAGCAGTCTTTTGGTTGCTGGGCACAGTCTGAATAAAGATGCAGAGGATCGCGGGAGAGAGCATGGGGGAAGGAGGGAGGGAGGGCGGGCGGGCAAGCCTTGTGTGCTCTGTCCCAGTGTGCTCACCAGCTGGCTTTTGCTGGACATGGCTGCTTGGGCTGCACCACAGATGGGTTCAGGTCAGCACATGCAGCACTTTTTCCACCCAGGAAATGGAGCCAGAGAATATGAGCAGAAAAAGGCTGAGATTATACCCTCTCATTCCCAGTATTATAGAATGCTTTCCACTAAATCAGTTTATTGTAATACATTACTACTGGAGTCCACACAAGTGCTTACATTTGTGTGTGGTGTTCTACAGAGTGTTTGTAGGGGGTGGTTGCCAAGGATTCATTTTTGCTTTATTTGATGGGCTTTGGATTGCTTTCTTGATTCTGAGAAAACGTTTGCAATCCAAACTTCCTGAATTCCATGCAGGAAGGATACCTTCTGATTGCAGCATGAGTATTTGTTACCTCTGTTGTTTGGGTTGGGTTTTTTTGTGTTGATACAGGTAACCCTGCAGATAGACTCCCTTTCTAATGGTGAACCATGTGTTTGTCCCCTGTATCTGACATCTTTGTATGCATGGCTAGCACTTCAATCAGATCCAGTCTGATCATGAATGATCAGAGGGCTGGAAGCATTGCCATAGGAAGAAAGGATGAAAGAACTGGGTTTATTCAGCCTTGAGAAGAGAAGCCTTATGGGAGACCTTACTACCATGTACCAGTATGCAAACGGTGGCTACCAGGAAGATGGAGACTCCCTTTTACAGGGAGACACATGGAAATGACAAGGAGCAATGAGTGCAAGTTACTCCAAGGGAGATTTCAATTGGGCTCCAGAAGAAAAAAAAAATTCCCATGAGAACAGTTAGACATTGGAATCATCTCCCAAGGGAGATAATGGGTCCCACTACATTGGACAGTTTTAAAATTCAGCTTGATAGGGTGCTGGGCCATCTCATTTAAACTTTACTATTACCTAGAAAGGTTGGAAAGATGATCCTTGTGGTCCCTTCCAACCTGGCATTCTGTGATTTAGTTAGTGGATTGGTACTGCCTGGCATCACTCACACGAAATAGTTCCCCTTTTCCACTTACCCTTCCCAAGAAGTGATGTGAGGGTGGGGAGAGAAGTTGAAATTAAAAAGAAAAGCCTGCATTGGGGTCCTCAGTATTTCGAGTCTGTCACGTTATTGCTAGTTGCTGCCCATGGAGGGATTAGCTCCACAGGCAAGGCATTTTCCTTATCAATGTTTCCACAGAGGGCAAGGGCTTTCTTTAAAGCTTTAAAGAAAATCGAGGGGTTTTAAAGATGTAAGCTTTTCCTACAATCAACTGTCACTTGTGTGGTGCACTCTTGATACTAATAAGTTAATACTGAATATGCCTGGAAACATATACTTTTTCATTAATCTGGGAAAGTCTGAAGGCTGTTCAATTTGTCTACTTGCTTGATGAAAGTACAACCTATCAGTGGTCAAAAGGATGTTACATGGCCATTTACTCAACACTCGGGCAAATCAGAGAGCCATTTTAGCTGATGTGTGGCAAAATGTGCAGCTGCTACAGTATTTTCGCTTTCTTAATTTGTCCCTGAAGCATTACATGGGGTTTGATTTTGCACAGGCAGTTTGGAACTCAAATATTTAGATTTAGCCTTTTGAACCATTTGGTATGTCTGTCTTTTTCTTTCTTTTTTATTCCCCTCTCCCCCTCTGTGTTTTAATCATGCCTGAAACCATTACAAACTTTACAAGACAATTTAGAAACGATAGTATAAGGGAAGTCCTGTGAGGAGTGGCTGAGGGAGCTGGGGATGTTTAGTCTGGAGAAGAGGAAGCTGAGGGGAGACCTCTTTGTTCTCTGCATCTACCTGAGAGGAGGAGGCTGTAGCAAGGTGGGGACCAGCCTCTTCTCCCAGGTAACAAGCGATAGCATGAGAGGAAGTGGCCTCAAGTTGCGCCGGGGGGAGGTTTAGATTGGATATTAGAAAATATTTCTTCACTGGAAGGGTCATCAGACCCTGGGGCAGGCTGCCCAGGGGTGTGGTAGAGTCACCATCTCTGTATGTGTTTAAAAGACATTTGGATGAGGAGCTCAGGGGCATGGTCTAACAATTGTATGGGGAGATGTTAGGTTATGGTTGGATTCAATCATCTTAAGGTCTTTTCCAGCCTTTTCCAGTGATTTTCAATGATTCTAGGACAGACCTAACCCTCAATAGTGGGCGGGTTTTGGGCAATTTCACTGAAATCCTCTGAAGAGATCTGTAGTCTTCTCCTTTCCATCTCCCTTCTGAAAATAAAGGTTTTAATAAATTGCTCAAATAAACTGTTCCCTGGGGAAGGGGACATGTCAAAGAAGAATAGACACAAACTAACTCGATTGTGGTCAGGTAACCACAAGTAACTTGGACTAGTATCTGGCATTTTATAGGCATGGGCTTCAGTTGGCAGCTGTTATGATCAGGGGATTGGGATGGAGAAGAAGGAATGGAGGGAGAAAGGACTGGCTTGATTTGCTTCTGTATTTTGGCTAAAAAGATTTAGATTTTGTGGGAGATATCTGCTTTATTTTACAAAAACAAAAAGCAGATGTGGCAGAGGATATAAAGCAGACCACAGTAAAGTGCAAGGTTAACAGGGAAAGCTGTGTCTGCTGGTGAGATACCTGTGTGTTTCTTTGAGCAAGACAAGGTACAATTAAAAAAAGATGTAAGAAGTTTTGCATTCACTATCAGTAATGCAGCTGTAATAGTTCTAATATTGCCTGTGTGCCATGTTTACCAGGGGAGATTTATATTTGCTGACATACATGGCAGGGGGAAGCTGGATCAGCAGTAGTAGGATAAATGGATCCATTTTGAAATATATGAAAAAATGCTGTAACATTGACAGTGGCATCAATTCAGTGGGTGTTTCCATTTGAAAGCTGACTGGGTGAGAGTTCCTTTTTCCATCAGATGCTTGAACAGACTTAACCCATCCCTTTGCAACCCTCAGAGCTGGACTGACTTTGCTGAAGTACCCTGGACCTGCCACCACCACTGTCAAAACAGTTCTCCTGTGTTGCAGAGTGAATGATATTTTGGGAGCTTTGAATGAATGTTTTGTGGACCTTATTTCAGCAAGAATTTTCTCTGGTTTGGGAGAGAGAAAGGAAAGTATTTCTAACACTTTTTATATTGTAAGACCAAGCAGGCAGCCATTGAGTTGAATCTTGGACTCCATGAGTTAAAGGAGAAGCAAGCAGCTGGAGTCATGCTGTCAAAATGCCAGGCCACATACAGTAATGGAGTGGCTCAAAGCAATGAACAGCTAGTGTGGTGATAATTCACATTCACAGGAATTGCTCAAATCTTGGCTGTAAAACCCTTGTAGCTTTAGACCTAGTTTGAAGGAGCTCAGAATATCAGGATTTCACAAACACTGAAATCACAAAATTATAGAATGTTTTGGCTTGGAAGGGAACCTTAAAGGTCATCTAGTCCAAGCCCCATGCAGTGAGCAGGACCTGCTTCAACTAGATCAGGTTGCTCAAGCCAGCCTTGAATGTTTCCAGGGATGGGGCTGCTAACACCTCTCTGGGCAGCCTGTGCCGGTGTTTTGCTATCTTCCTTGTGAAAGGATTCTTCCTTATCCCTAGTGTAAATCTCCCTCTCGTGCGCTCTTGTGGCCAAGAAGGCCAATGCCATTCTAGGGTGTATTAGAAGGGATGTGGTCAAGAGAGGTTCTCCTCCTGCTCTACTCTGCCCTGATAAGGCTGCACCTGGAGTATTGTGTCCAGTTCTAGGCCCCTCAGTTCAAGAAGGACCTCAGGGAACTGCTTGAAAGAGTCCAGCACAGAGCAACAAAAATGATTAAGGGAGTGAAATATCTTCCTTATGAAGAGAGACTGAAGGAGCTGGGGCTCTTTAGCTGGAAGAAAAGGGGACTAAGGGGTGACTTCATTAACATTTATAAATATGTAAAGGGTGAGTGCTAAGAGGATTGAGCCAGGCTCTTCTCAGTGATACCCAATGACAGGACTAGGGCCAGTGGGTGGAAGTTGGTGCATAGGAAGTTCCATGGAAAGAGGAGGAAGAATTATTTGGCTGTGAAGGTGACAGAATGCTGGAAGAGGCTGCCCAGTGGGGTCATGGAGTCTCTGTCTCTGGAGATATTCAAGACCCACCTGGATGAGTCCCTGTGTGATCTGGTATTGGTGTTCCTGCTCTGGCAGGGGTGTTGGGCTTAGGTGATCTCTTGAGGTCCCTTCCAGCCCCTAACATTCTGTGATTCTGTGAAAACTGTCACCCCTTGTCTTGTCACAACAGGTCCTGCTGAAAAAGGCTATCCCCTTTTTTCATTGATTCATAGAATGGTTTGGGTTGGAAGGGACCTTAAAGATCATCTTGTTCCGCTCCCCAGCATTAGCAAGGACACCTTCCACTAGACCAGGTTGCTCAGGGTCTCATCCAACCTGGCCTTGAACACCTCCAGGGTGGGGGCATCCATAATCTCCCTAGGCAACCTTTGAAATTGTTAGAAGCCACAAAGGGAAAGCCATAATACAGTCTGTACAGAGCTTTCTTCAGTCCAAACAACCTCAACTCTCTCAACCTTTCTTTGTAGGAGTTCAGTATTCTGATAATTTTTATGATAATTTTTTTGCTGATGTCTGTAGAGCTGGACACAGTATTCCAGGTGAGGTCTCACCGAAATGGAGTAAAGAAGCAGAATCACCTCCCTCTAACCAGCTGCCCATGCTGCTTCTGGTGCTGTCCGGGACAAAGTTGGCTTCTGGACTGCAAGTGCACATTGCCAGCTTATGTGGAGCTTTTCATCCAGTGAAAGAACTGAAGTCAAGTAGTTTCTGTAAACAAATACTTTTTTTGCAGGGTAGGTAGGTGTTCCATGAACTTGCACACTTGCCTATATGTTGTTGGGAGACAGCCCTAGTGTAGCTGTTCTCAGTAATTCAGGACCACTTCTACAGCTAAGCCCACGACAGAGGTACAAATCCAATGTTTCTATACTTTAGTCACCTCCAAACCCCATCCTAGCTGCATTTTCAGACTTTGCTCCAAGTTCCGTGCAGAACACAGTAGCAGTGTAAGAATGACTGGGAATGAGAAAAGAAATACCCTGATGTTTGGGGCTTTTATTTTTTGATGTAGCTGGATTCTGTGTGGTCCTAGTTCAACTGGTAGCTCCCAGCTGTGCAGAACGCTCTCCATCGCAAAGTCTTTAGGGTATTTATTTCATCGAAACTGCAAAATTACGGTCCCCAATACAGACTTGCATCAAAGGGAGAACTTAGGTGAGACTCAAGTCATCTCCAGCCAGGTGTAACAGTCACCTCCCTACAGAGCCCTGTGCATGCTTCACTTGCAACAGTTAAATCCTTCCATTGCCCTGGGCAGCTGAAGTCACTACTCAGATTTTGGCAGCCTGATGTTTTATTACTGCTTTTGCAGAACTTAAATGGGAAACATTTAGTGTGAACTTCTTGCATTATGTTTGCTCAGTCATATGTAACAAGGCTTTTGGGAAAAAAAGCTTTGTCTATCTTCATAATAAATGTGTTTGTGTGTGTGATGAAGAATGAAGGCACACAGAAGCAAGCACCCAGGCATGTACATGTGCATATGTGGCTTTTCTTTTGTATTCTCACAGCATCATGACATATTTTTGGAGGAGATGGACTTGTGTGGTTCTACACTGAATGCTTTCTTTTTGTTAACACCATATGCGTATTTAATCACGCAGTCACTCAATTATTGTTTTTAATATTGTATCTATTTATCCTTCTTATGCGCTGGACCATTTTAATGAGGACTTTACCCAAATATATGTGCTTGGCTACTCCTTTTCAAGAAAAATGAGGAGGGAAAGAAAATATTTAAATGTTTTGTTTCTAAAAATGTGGTCTGGTATTTGTTTTGTTGGCTATAACAGACTCCAACCAGGA
The DNA here is from genome assembly GCA_033816785.1 of Picus viridis. NCBI lineage: Eukaryota > Metazoa > Chordata > Aves > Piciformes > Picidae > Picus > Picus viridis. The sequence continues at coordinate 35,236,953 of CM066576.1, forward strand.
TGTCAGATTTGCTCACACCTTGAGTGCTGTGTACAGTTCTGGGCTCCTCAGTTTAAGAAGGACATTGAGACACTTGAACTTCTCCAGAGAAGGGCAACAAGGCTGGGGAGAGGCCTTGAGCACAAGCTCTATGAGGAGAGGCTGAGGGAGCTGGGGTTGTTTAGCCTGGAGAAGTGGAGGCTCAGGGGAGACCTCATTGCTCTCTACCACTACCTGAAAGGTGGTTGTAGCCAGGAAGGGGTTGGGCTCTTCTCTCTAGCAACCAGCACCAGAACAAGGGGACACAGTCTCAAGCTGCGCCAGGGAAGTTTAGACTCGAGGTGAGGAGAAAGTTCTTCACCAAGAGAGTTGTTAGCCATTGGAATGGGCTGCCCAGGGAGGTGGTGGAGTCACCATCCCTGGAGGTGTTCAAGAGGGGATTGGACATGGCACTTGGTGCCATGGTCTAGTCATGGGGTCCGTGGTTACAGGTTGGACTTGATGATCTTTGAGGTCTCTTCCAACCTTAGTGATACTGTGATACTGATACTGTTTGTTTTGTTTTTTTTCCCCCCAGTGCTCCCATTGAGTTCAGCAATTTCTAATGAAATGCAGTCATGTCGTTCCCAAATTCATTGTGAGAATTAGGTATGAATGACAATAAAAGCATTTGATTCAAGATCAGCTCAATTAGCATCTGTTTTTAACAGAAGTTGAATCAGCACATTTCCATTGGCATGCAGTGCTTTGTTGCCACTTTTTGTAACGCATGTGCGTTCTTGGTACTTGTAATTTTAAGGTATTGTTAAATATATTTACTACTAGCAGTATCTAAAAACTGAAATGTTTTGAGAGTAGGCATTTCAGAGCTGTGGGAGGCTTTGGAAAAAGCAACCAAATGTCTTTGTAGGCTTTGAAAATTGCAGAGCGGTTAAATATGCAGTGTGCTTTGACAGGATAGCTAAAGACATTTTTAGTGGTGGGTTCTAATTTTATTTCTATTGTAACAGCTAAATTATAAACCTGGGATACAGTTCACATTAATTATGTCTCACTTCAACCCTCAGCTCCGGTGTGAATTGTCAGGATGACAGTAACAAATAGAGTGTATGCTTTTTGCACTAAAGTTTTTGTTGGACTCTGGCTGCACAGGGAACCTGGATATTAATTCCTGAATCACACCTTTGTAGTGATTAAAAAAAGATTTTGTACATGTGGCTTTTTTTAAACCCAGGAATAAGCTGTTCATTGAAAAGTCAATTCAGAGTATGCCAGAAAATCCTCCAGGTCTGAGGAGAGAGAAGGAAGCAAAATGCTGTTGCAAAGTGGCCTGGGTGAGAAGGGGTGATTTCAGATTCTTGGTGTTATTTTTTTAATGTGTTCTCTACTTATTATGTGCAAGGAAGTATGTTACGAGGCCTGGCACCTCAGAAAATTATTTTCCAGTAGAACTAAAGGGGCCACAATTACTGAATGTGGCTGAAAAGACTGTCATCAAATTAATCTAATTCTGCACAACACAGAGTTCATTCCCTTACAGGAGAATTCTGGAAACTGGCTTTATTTCAAGCTATGTTTTTAATGCAACTTTTTGGCTGTGTGCCTCCTCAGAAAGTCAAGGGTCACTGCTCAATAACTGAGTATAAATACAGTCCGTGCAGCAGGCTTTCGTTTCAGTCATGCGGAACCGATTTTTAGTGTGATGGTATCACTGTTGCATACTTTTAATTGAAACCGTTGTGAGAAACACTGACATAAACCTCATTATTATTCTGTTTTTTCCTGTAAACTTATGGTTCTGTCTGACTTTGATATTGCTGTGATCACTGGCACTGATATTCAAACACAGATGTATCCCCAAGTTTGGGAATTGGGATAAGAATTGCTTTTTGATGAGTAAACCCATAGTACCAGTGTATTCATTAGCCTGTTAATCAAATACTTCTGCTAATGCCCATTGTTATAAAGATTTAATAGGTTTAACATGGCACAACCATAGCAGCCCTTAGTTCTCTTACTGAGTCTCCATGTTCATCCTGGCACACAGACCTAATGTTCATTCCCTAGCAATTACTTCCCCCTGCTCCCCAACAAGAAGCAGTGAATCCCTTGAAACGGTGGTTTTAAAACACGACCTTTGCTTGAATATCTGCTTTTCGAACTTGTTAAAATAAACAATTCCTGTTAATAAGTGATCTCTAGATAAGTGTATCTCTTATAAAGAGATTTATTTTCCCCTGTAATGAGCCTGGAATTTCAGAACTGATGCACAACTATGAATAGTTGGAATTTATGTTCACCGTTTGGGTCTTGTCCCTTTTTAAACCGATGTTAATGTGTCTGCTCAGGGCAGATCTGTTTTTTCCCCCTTTACTCCGTATTACTTGTATGGTAGTTAATGTTTTTGTCGCCTCCTCCTGCTTCTCCTTTACTCTCTAAATATAATTTAATATACTAAAATCCACCTGTAGTTGTTTGCCACCCTATTCACTTGAAATGGGTGACACTCCCTTGTTGGAAGAGTAAATTTCCAGGTTTCTTTGTGTGCTCAGTAGCTTGTTAAATATTTGACTGTTCTCAATATTTAATCACTTAGGTTTTTCAGAAGCACACAAAAAAGCTGACAGTCCTTTTGTTTGTTTGTAAGTAGTAGGCTCAGGTAGGGTGATTATATGTTGTGTCAGTAGCGGCACAAAAGGAATGTTTGGGAAGACTCTGAAATGTAAATTTGGTGAACAGCCTACCGGGAGGGAACAAAGCGGCGGGAGGGGGGATTATAGGAAAGAATTTGCAAGCAAAGACAGATTAGAGGGACTTTGTTTTTCTATATAGTTTCTGTTCCTTCAGGAGATCAGCTACCAATCTCCCAAAAATCTCAAGAGTCCACTTGCAGGCTCTGTACACTTGAAGCTGTTGGGTTTTCCCCCTCTTATCCTTCTCTCCAATACTGGACTAATTGGAAAGAAGTAGTCCATCTGCTGTGTGCATGCTGATGGGTAGTAGAGATCTTCATGCTTTATGTCTTTTTCTTTGGGTCTTCCAATCTTGAGATTATGCCTCTGTGGGGAAAAGTTTAGACCCTATCTAGGGAAGCATATTTCTCTGAAATGTTTATAGTAAGTGGCTAAGAAAATATATACTGATGTGGATGTCATGGATTGATTCAGTTTCTTAAGCAGGAAAAGCAGTGTCTTGCAATGGTCGGGGTCTTGCTCTCCCTTCTACTTCTGGGTTCCTGCATCCCTGCAGGCTGGGAAGCACATGAACCTTCTGCAGCCTCTGTGGATATAAAGCTTTAAATTGGACCAAGCTTTACTTGTAACATTATCACTTTTTTTCCCACTGAAGCCTTCAGCAAAGATCCCCGACATTTGTATGCAATGTTAGGTCTGTTTTCGAGGAAGTGTTGTAAGCAGCTTAGTTAATGGTGCGAGGAACGAATTTTGCTTCTAGCTTCAAGAAGCTGGAGAAATCGACTCTTTTGGCACAGAAAAACCATCAGGCCAGAAACCTTTCCAGCTCAGGCTAGTCACTAGGCAAAACCCTATGTCGATCACTGAGGAGTAGCCAATTACAGCACAAATTCCCTAATTCCGTCAAAAGTAATTCATCCAATGGCTTGGCCAGCAGTGTAAATGCAGCTTGAGATTCACATTAGATAATCTGAGCAGACAGGTAGAACAAATTAAAGAAATAACATGGTGGAGCAGGGTAGGATGGCAGAGTGCAGTTTGCTGCTCCCTCATTTCCCCTCTAACACTAGACTGAGTTTTTTTGCTTTCATCAGATGCCGCTTGGCAAGTAGTTGTTTGGACTCTTCAAAATCTAACCTGTGGTGAGACAGGGGCTTCCAGTTTATCAGAGAATAGCAGGGCTTGGAAGGGACCTCTGGGGATCATCTATTCCAACCCCACTGCTAACCCAGGTTTGCCTAGAGCAAGTTGCCTAGGCAGATTTTAAAGTCTGCAAAGAGGACAACTCCACAGCCTCTTTGGGCAGCCTGTTCCCGTGCTCTGTCACCCTCAAAATAAAGAAGTGTTTCCTTCTGTTTGTGAGACTCAGTCTGTTCCAGTTTGTGCCTGTTGCCCCTAATAACTGATTCCTCGTGCCTGACATGTGGCATCCCCGTGCTCTGCCTCTCAGTTTCTGATTCTGCACTCAGATTGTAATTCTCCATTAGCAGAGAAATTGAAAATTCCTCGTGATGAGTTAAGTGCAGTGTCTGCCAGATAGAGAAGTTCCTTTTAGAAATGGTATGTTAATGAACTCCATGTGGATGGTGCTCTGCAGTAGACCTGTATTCTGATTTTGTGGGTTTTTGCACCATTACTTTAACACTCAGTGTGGTTTGGGTGGAAAAAGTCTGCTGTTCTGTGCAATGCATACACGTGCAAAACCTCTTGTGTCTTATTGTACTTGGACACATGCAACATACTCAATTTCTGATCACTGCAAAGCACTTATTTTCTGAGCAAGCTTTGAAATTTGTGAGACATAATTAACTCTTTTTAGTTTGTGTTATCAAATTAGTGCAGCTGAATTTACTATAAATGCAAATGAAGTTTCTGTTGTAAGATATGTGGCAATTGAACTCGGTATTTCAATTCTGTACTTTGTATTTGGCTATGCAACATAAGAGGTAATGAATACAGGATAGAATGGGGTGGTTTGGCATATATAGAGGTAATGTAAAAACCAACTGAAGTCTTTGATAGTGGGAAACCAAGTATTTCAATCTCTTCCTGATTGAAGAGCACAGAAGAGTAGGATTTATATCTTAAAAGACTATAGTTTAGCTTACATTGGGCATAAGATTCTACAATTTTAATTTTTATGGTTTTTTGCATGGTGTGTTGTCTGTAGAATACCTTTCTACTTTTGCACTAAGCACACGGAGATTCGGTGAATATACTGTTCTTCTCAGAGAAACACAGCTTCATAAAAAGTAGACTCTGTCGAAATTGACAGATGAATATTGAAAACAGCTCAACAGCCCAGCATTTATTTCATTTTCCCCCTAGCTTATGGTAGGCAAGATTGGCTTTTTTGGGTCCAAGTCTCTTCCTCTTCAAAATGTCTTATGTTGTCTCGCAAAGCAGCAACTGCAACAACAAAAACCACAATGTGGGATGAAGATACTAACTGATAAGAGAAAAAGAAAATAATCATGTCATTAGCTATTCAAAATGTTACCCATAGTTTGCCTCAAGCATTGCAGTTGTCATTCACATTCTTTTCTGTTGAAATTATTTTATTCATGTATTGTATTGACTTTATGCCTGCAAACTATAGTTTTTGCTGATAACATGCATGAATTCATGAAAGCTTCAAGGAAGAGACATTTGCAGGCAGCAGTCCCATGCAACGCTTCAGTATTCATTTTGGAAATAAAAGCTAAATATCAAATAATTGCAGAATACAATAAGGTAGCAGTCGGCATTGAGCATTGTCATGGATTGAATTGAACCTACTGCTGTTATTCATACCATCCTGCAGTCATGCCAGCTTCAAAAATGAAAGTGATAACTGGAGCAAGGTTTTTTTGAGGTTTAAAGTGCAGATTGCAATAAGGGAGGCATCTTTTTCTGCAGACATAGTGGTGGAAAGAGTGGGAGTCAGGTAGCTGCTGGGTTTGTTTTTTCTGTTTTGTGCTGGGTTTTTGGGGGGCTTTTTTGTTTGTGTGTGTGTTTTGTTGTTGGGTTTTTTTTGGTGGTGGTTGTTTTTTTCCCCCTCCCCTTCCCCCCTTGGTGTTCACTGCTTCTGCAAATAGGCTAAGGTAAGGTAATCATGTAGTGTATTATTAATTAGATTATTAGCTAAGGTAATTACACATTGTGCTTATATCATCTTTTTACATTAAACTCTCATCTCTTTATCTCAGCCCTGAGTTGTGTGTGTTACTCTTCCCCTCACTTTTTTGTTGGGGAACCAGGCAGTTTAGCCCTTGCGCTCAACCATTACATAAATTTGTTTGGACACATTTTCTTTGACATCTAAATCCTGACTTTGAAACTAGATAGCTCATAATGTGGTCTTTACTCATTGGCATGGAATTTGTAAGAGAAGTTAGGACTTAGATGCAGAGCACATAAACACAGCAATGTTATTTGGTTTTTAATTGTGTTGGCACTCACTGGAGTTTTTGCACTGCTGCCACAGTGCCACCAGGCACTGAACTTGCAAAGGCACCATCTTTTATACATGATGTCTGAACTGGAGTGTATGCCTTTGGCTTTAGTGACTCCTGACATTTTTTGTCTGTATGAGTACATTGTTATGGTTGTAACTGAAAGCTCTTCTTGGGATTTCAGTTTGCTCTGTGCTTCAGGACAGGCAGTAGCTGGCCAGTTTTCCAACAGAGCTTTTGCCACTTTGAAGTATGGAGCAAGCCTGTTCTGTGCTTGTTAGGATTTTTCAGAGTAAACCGGCATTATAATCAAATATCACGATCGTCCCTCTAGCTACAGTAACAGGGTTTGGGGGATCGTAACATCTGTTGTCTAACTATTCCCAGTAATTCTGGCATTGATGAGGGCTCAGTACTGATCAGAAGCATAGTGCAAGACACCAACATAATCTGTAATTGTGAGCCATCAAGAAAGCCTCGTGTCTAACTCGTGACAAAGCTGTCAGAGACTTTAGTCATTACTTGTTCTGCTTATTCACAAAGTATATTGTTTCAGCTTCAATCCATGTATACTGGAAATGTCCTCAAAACTCCTTCCAATGTGGGCAGGACAAGCAGCTCTGCAGTTGCACCAAGGCAACTGGTCTTCTAAATTTGCCTTTCATAGCAGTGCTTTGAGTTTTGAAATGAAAATAGTCTGCTGTAACAGCAGGCAAGTGTATTCTCTGGTAATGGCTTGAAAACTTCTGGAGATGTGACTGGCTGAGATGTGGGGATGTTTCTAAATGGTTCTACGAAAATCAGTGCTGCTGGTGCACAGTGGTTTGTGTTACCTTGATATCAAGTGGTACCTAATAGCTACTGCTCTAAAATCTTGCACTGAAGGACTATCTTATTTGGCTCATGTTTGCAGCAGGAAATACTGTTTCTTTTCCCAAAATACCAGTCAGGTTCTTTGAAAGGGAAAGCCAAATGATGGGGAAAAAAATTATATCTTCATAGACATGATAACATAAATACCTGCTTCTACTAAAGTCAGCAGATGTGTAGCTCTTCCCCAATACCAGATGTTTTTACAAATGCCAGGCTGAAGCTGGAGAGGGACAAATCCAGCTCAGCTTCTAAATGGCACACATTCACAACATGTGAACACGTGAACTCATGTAGAGGGTGCTCAAAGCCAATGACATCTGGCAAAAAGGCTGCCAGAAAGCCGGGGAATAATTGGTATAGGATTGAGCTGAGGCTCGTGTGCTTCAAGTGATCCCAGCTGGGACATGGGGATGATAATAAAACATCTTCTGTCACTGGTCATTCGTTCTGTGATTCAGCAAAATGCCTCAGCATTGCCAAGCATTGAAAATGCCAAGCATTGAAGTCCGATCACAAATCTTCCCTAAATATCAGAGAAGGAAACTCTTCTATTTTGTTTTTAGGTGTATCAACCTTTCATAGAACAGTAATTTCAAATGCTGAATATGTTTACTGGCAACCTTTCATGTGTCCTGTGGTCAGTCCCTGACATCTGAACCTAGAATTAAGCATTCATCAACCCTGGAACCATGTCCCTATCTCTAGGATGGCATTTTTTCATTTACTCAGTTGTTTCTATGTTTAAATCTAATTCTTCTGACTGTATAGTCCTGCTTCCCATGATTTATTTGCTGTGTGACTATTTATAATAACTATAAATGTTTTGAAGTGAGCATAAACACATGAGTTTTAGAAGAGCTTTTATCACTATCTTCAGTATATGTAGTCAAATCAGTCAGATGGTGCACATCAATTTGAGCTCAGCTTGTACAATTAAAATGGGGCATCTGATTCTTGGTAGGTGATGGGAGGCTGGGAGGAGACTTCAACCTCCTTTCAATTAGTTATAGAAACAATGGAGTGAAGTGGGGTTCAGTCTCTTCTTTGTAGTATCAGGTGATAGAATGAGAGGAAATAGCCTGAAGTCGTGTCAGGAGAGGTTTAGTTTGGATATCAGGAAAAAAATTCTTTTCTGAAAGAGTGGTACTGGAACAGGCTGCCCAGGGAGGTGGTAGAGGTACTGTTGCTGGAGGTTTCAAAAAAATGTGTGAATGTGGCCCTTCAGGACATGGTTTAATGGCCATGGTGGTCTTAGGTTAACAGTTGATCTTAGATGTCTTTTCTAACTGAAATAATTTTATGCTTCTGTAATACTAGCTAGTGCTTGAGAAGAGAATTATCATTCATCACTGGTTTAATAATGGTAGTTTGCCTTCTATTGGTGTGAACGCTCCAGTGTTGTTAATCATGTCAGACTCTTCTGATTTTGTTTAATGTAACACTGCTTTGATGTCAGGACTTATTACCTATTAAAAACCCACAATGTTCCACAGGTTGGTACGGTTAAGTCCCTAGATGGGTTTGCGTGTTCTTGCTGTTGAACTGCTCAATATTTGGTACACAAATGCTCCTCTCCAGAAACTTTAAAAAATATTTATCATTACATAGCCCACAAAGGTGTAGTTTGTTTTATTTTTTAAATCATCTGAGACCAATATCAAAATGATACCTGATATTAAGTTTAAAATCCAGTTCAGTACTGAAGAACATCAGTGACACTTGTACTTGCATTTGACTGATTCTAGTAGAATTTAAATGAAAAGACATGGCTCTGTGCCCTGTGAAATCTGAGGAACTGACTGTTTTTCCATGTTGTTCATGAAAGCAAATAAGGGGGAGCAAATATTTTTTTCCTTTTGTTTGTTTCAGTATGCAGATGCTGCTGAAATGATTTGAATCTTTGGAGTTTTGGTTGGGGGGGTGTTGCTGTTCTTGTTTGGGGCTTGGGGTTTTTTTGTGGGTTTTTTGTTGTTTGTGGGGGGAGTGTTGTTTTTGGTTCTGGGGGGTTGTTTGCTTGTTTTTGGTTTGGTTTTTTTTTGGGGGGGGGCTTGGGGTTATTTGGTTGGTTGGTTTGATGTGTGTTGGTTTTCTTCTTCTTTTTTTTTTTTTTTAATGCTAGGTCTATACAAAGAAACAATGTTTTTAAATGCATGACCCTCCTGGCTTCAAAGTATCAAGGAAAAATGACATCATGCCCAATTCCTTGGCGCACTGACCTGCTTTAGCCCTGGCATAGTTAGCTTTCTTTTCTTTGCAACAGCTTTTTGGGTAAAGAGCTGGTGAAATGCAACATCAGAGCATCAGACCCTGAGCTGATTATGTGGTGGTGGCTGCTAGAGAGTTGCTTTTTGTCAGGATCACTCATGGCTTGGGCTGTGCCACACAGTGAGGTGGTATTGCCTTGAAACACCAGCCTGGGAATTATTCTGTGGAGGTATCAACTCAGTGAACAGAATTGATTTCCTGCTCTTTAGCAGGGATATCAAGTCACTGGATAATACTATTGTGTGCTTCCACTAACAAGGAGGTTGATTTAAAGTCTTATCAGTTGATGTTCCCACATGGACCTATGCCAAGGAGCCTTGGTTGAGGAAGCTACCAAGATAAAATGGAAATAATATGCATGAGGGGGAATAGCAGCTGTATAAAAATACTCATAATGGTTTGTGTTTAAATAACACTGCAGCATCTTCCGACAGGTGCATATTGTGGGTAGTAAAGCAAACACATTAGGTTAACTGCTGTAGATAAAGGTTATATGCCCATGAAGCCATGCTCTTCTGTCCTCCCTGTAACTTATTACGTGGCAATGCCTCACACATGCATTCTCGTTGTGTTACTTCATGTGGCACCATTCAGCCCTTGGGAGCAGAGGTTCGTCTTTGCAGTTAAAAGGAAAAAAGGTGCTGTCCATGTGTAGTCCCTCTCATGGGTCACAACGTGGCAGAGAGGTAGTGGAGGAAGCATGATGGTTTGCTGGGCAAGTCCTTTGAAGGAGCTAGCTAGTGCAGCAGCTGCTGTCAATGACTTGTCTGTCAGCAAAAGCATCAAGTATTTGGGAGAAGACATGGATCTTGGTTTATGTTTGATGCCTTTTTTTTCAACAAAGGCTATGTTGTTTGCTCAGCTGGTGGTGCTGAGTTACACCAGCACAGGACCCAGTGGGGCAAACTCTGCTTGTGTGTAATTAGCTTTGAAAAGATCAGGGCCCACACATTCAGTATGGCTACAGAAGAGTGAGCTTCTGCTTTGCTCTTACTGTCAATTCTCACTTGTTTGACTAGGTCATGACTATTCTGATGGCCGTGCACTTTTCCAGCATGCTACCTAGTGAATTCTTTGCCTTTAAAGTATGCCATAGCTTGCTACAAGCCAACAAAAAGTTCACAAATGTTATTCTGTGTTAAAGTTCAGTTTCTGTTTTGGCCCTTGTCCTTAATCTCCACCTCCTCTTGTCCTCTCACTTTCATGGAGCTTGTTAAAGTTGAATACATTTATAACTGTCTAGGTGATAAATGTGACAGGCAGATGTTCTCAGATCTTTTCTTTACACAGTATCTTGTCATTTTCCACTCTTCATTGTCAGGATAGTAGGGTAGTGGGGGTGCTGAGTTGTTTGTCGCACTCAGTCACAGAATCACACAGAATCACAGAATGGTGGGGGCTGGATGGGACTTTTAAAGATCATTGAGTCCAACCTCCCTGTCAGAGCAGGATCACCTAAAGCAGATCAAATAAGAACGTGTCCACGGGGGCCTTTAAAATCTCCAGAGATGGAGACTCCACCATCTCTCTGGGCATCCTGTTCCAGTGCTCTTCCAGAGAAGAGAAGTTGCTTTTTATGTTTAGATGGAACCTGCTACATTCAAGCTTATGTCCTTTACTTCTTGTTCTGTCACTGGGGATGACAGAACCACCAGAGAGGTGGTTGAGGCCCCTTCCCTGGAGATACTCAAGGTATGGCTTGATGAGGCCCTGGACAGCCTGGTTTAGTTGGGGATGTCCCTGCTGACTGTGGGGAGGTCAGACTGGATGACCTTTGGAGGTCCCTTCCCGCCTGGATCATTCTATGATTGAGAGAGTCTGGCCCCAACTTCCTGACACCGATGCCTTAGATATTTTTAAGAACTAATTAGATTCCACCCTCAGCCCCCTCTTCTCCAAGCTAAACAGCCCTATATCTCTCTCTCTCTCAGCCTTTCCTCATATGATAGATGTTCTGGTCCCTTTATCATCTTAATGGCCTGTGCTAGACCTTCTCCAATAGTTCTCTGTCCTTCTTGAACTGGGGTGCCCAGAACTGGTCCCAGTACTCCAGGTGAAGCCTCACCAGTGCAGAGTAGAGGGGAGGGAGAACCTCCCTTGACTTATGTGCCGCACTCCTCTTAATGCATCCCAAGATGCCATTGGCCTGTGTGTGTTTGCAGGCAGGCATCGGTAGGTGTCCAGATTTGTACAGGTGTTCAAACACCAGACAAGCAGCTGTTTTAATTGCTGACTCTCCTTTGTTCATCTGCCTTAAGATACTGATTCAGAATCTCATTCCTCTGCTAATCTCTTTATACATTCTATATTAGATTTCATAACTGCTCCATAACTTTACAAGAACTAGCAGATCATCAGACACTTGTAATCAAAGTGCTGTTTCTTTCCAGTTGGCTGGACAGTGCAGTCATACGGCATGAGTGTCATAAAGCTTTTAAAAACCTGATGGAAGAGAAGAGGGAGCAGTAAGAAAAGGTGCTGAAAATGCACCACATGCAACAGAAGTGCACTGTAGTGCAGTGCTGTGAGGGGGAAGATACTTCATCTTTCAACTAATAATCTGAATCCCATTATCACCCATCTGTAACCTGAATTACTGGTGATGTACAGGCTGGATTATTCTATCCACTTTTTGTACAATGTATGCAGAAGTCGACACTTAATTATGTTGTCCCAGAGTAGATCAAGTTTTACAACAGCAACAACAGATTAAACCAGTTTTGTATTGGGGGCATTCAGGAGATAAAAACAGCACTGTGTTATAGGAGGGAATGGCAGTCAGCTGTGTTGCCGTCTGGGAGAGCAGCATTCAAGTGCTATTAATATTTAAGCCTTTTAGATTTTTGTTGTGGTGGTGGTTTTCTTGTTTGTTTGCTTGCTTGGTTTAGAGCTGTTAACATTCCTAAAATAACTAATTATAACTCAGTAGTAAATGTTGGTGTCAAAGGATGCTGCAAATAGTATGACAGCAACAATTAACATGGGTGGACAATAATCTCCTTTGCCTTTTAAGGTATCTTCTTCAGAGACCAGTGCATCAAGAGTAACAGATCAGATTAGGCTGTATGTATGGCAATAAATCTACTGTGTTGCATAAACACTCTCTACTTGACACAGAAGAGGACAGAGCAGACTCTCCCTTGTCTATTTCAGCAGAGCTTATCCATATTTATTTCAGCTAATCTTTTGATTCAATGTGGTAATCACTTAAATATCCTAATTAGCTCGTTTTATTATTACATTCACTGCTAATGTGCTAATTGTTTTATTTCTGGGAATGTTGTAAAAAAATGCTGCTCACTGTAGATGTATTTATCTTCTCCAATTATTTTTATTAAAATATGGGTTGATTTCATTCTGTGTTTCAAAAAAATTCATTATCATACGTAGGCACATTAGTGAAGAAGGGTAGGGGCAAAATCAAACCAGGGAGAGGCACCATTATACAGATGAGAGATTAATAAAAGGAGGAATTTGGGATTTAAATTAATTTGTTGTGCAGTCAAAATATGTCTGGCTGCATTTCATTCATCTAGTTTCCTCACAATAAAAGCAAAATAAAAAGCTAATCAGTACAAACTCTCCAGGGTTTTACTGTCCTGGTTTCTGGTCAACAAGGCCCAATTGCCTCTTTACTTTCTCGAAAGCATCATCCCTGTGAAAAGCTTATGTAGCTGTGCCTAATTGCTGAGAGTATGTTTCTGCACAGCCCTGAGCTATGGCAGCGAATTAGTTCCCCAGAGCACTGATGCTTTCCTTTTGGGGAAGCTAGGGAGGAACAGCTTCTCATCAAGATGATACCAGGTGAAGTACAGAAACTTCTAAGTCCCATCTGGGAACAACTCCCTCCATCACAAGCAGAAATTTCACATAACAACACTCTTTCATCAGTTGGCTTGCTATCTTTTTGCCACACTAATTGTTGTGATGGCTGTGTTAGTTACTCCAGAGGCCAGTAGTGGCACTTCAGGGGTCAAGAGCAAGTAAATGCTGGGAACATGCTGCAGTTGTGTTTTTGTCTGCTAGCTTATTCCTAATAAAGTCACAGAAGCACTGCACAGAAATAAAAGAATGCTTATCTTATACTTAAAAAGTGAGTCCAAGGTTAATGTAGGTCTGTACCTTTGTCCTGCTTTTGCTGGGACAGAATCCCAGGACACAATCTGAGACCAGCCATGGGCTGCAGGTCATCAGCAGTTCTGAGTCAGCCAGCACAGCTGTCTGGAGTTGGCTATCGGTTTATCCCAGACCATGAGCATCACCCTCAGTGTAAAGGGGGAAGTTAGCTGAGGAGAGCCTCCTGGTTGGGCTTCTCCTCACCTTCTTCCCTCCATGTAAGGACATTGAGACTCTTGAACGTGTCCAGAGAAGGGCAACGAGGCTGATGAGAGGCCTTGAGCACAAGCCCTACGAGGAGAGGCTAAGGGAGCTGGGGTTGTTTAGCCTGGAGAAGAGGAGGCTCAGGGGAGACCTTATTGCTCTCTACAACTACCTGAAGGGAGGTTGTAGCCAGGAGGGCATTTGTCTCTTCTCCCAGGCAACTAGCACCACAACAAGAGGACATAGTCTCAAACTGCAGCAGGGGAAGTTTAGGCTTGAGGTGAGAAGAAAGTTCTTCACAGAGAGAGTTGTTAGCCATTGGAATGGGCTGCCCAGCGAAGTGGTGGGGTCACCATCCCTGGAGGTGGTCAAAAAGGGATTGGGTGTGGCACTTGGAGCCATGGTTTAGTAGTCATGAGTTCTTGGGTGGCAGGTTGGACTTGATGATCTTTGAGGTCTTTTCCAACCTTACTGATTCTATGATTCTTCCTCTTCTCTCTCCTGCTTCTGAGGACTGCTTTTCTGGATATTGTGACTGCTGTGCCTTTGCTGGGCTGAGTATAACTTTGTAGACTTTGTGTTGATGTTGGTATTAATTTGGCTATTTCATTGTGCCCATTTTCATTTCAGTCTGTGGGTCTTCTCTCCTTTTCCTGATTTCCCTTCTCTGCTGGTGAGAGGTCATTGGGTGACAGAGAAGCTGCTAGGGTTTAGCTCCACATAGGGGCTAAATGCAGACAACCATTTTCCACCTTGGGCATTTACTGTGTCAAAACTAGAAGTATGACCCGTGGTTTTGAGTCCTCTTAGTCATAGCTAACTTTATCCAAATGTTCAAATATTTGCAGAAGATGCTTGCGGATGCCTGTAGAAAGGCTTCTCTTGGTTTAGAGCTGTTAGTGAACATCAGTATGGTTGATAGCTTGTTCTTTCTGATACAGGAGAGGAAAAAAAGTGTTCTCTGACCTCCATATTTTCTCTGTATTTTGTTTCAACACAACCTAGACTTTACACACATATTATAAGTGATCCAAATCTTTGGGGTTTGAACTTACTTTTTAGCCACGGACATACGGAAGAAAATTGAATTCACTGAAACCACAGAAACTATTAAAGAATCAAATAAAGCATTCAGAAAGGTCAGCTGTATAAACACTAGGCCTGAATATCCAAATAGCCCTGAAGGCTCTTAAACACCCTCTTCTTTAAGAAGTAACCAAAACAACAAAAAAAGCCTCCCCTAACACTCCTAAGGCTTACCAGATCGTCTCATAAACCTTTCTGTGGCTTTTAGCAAGACTGGAAACCTGCAGGATTTTGTTAGTTTGGAGACTTCCAGATTGAAGTTGGGTGCTAGGAAGCCTTTCCTGAATTTTACAGAAACTTCTACCTATTGTATGTCCATCATTGTCACCACCCCCCAATTTTTTGTTGCAGTAAAACAAATCTTTCCTTCCATAGGAGCGTATTTATTTCTGCTGTGGCTACATACTTTGTGGATTATCATCTCCCAATATGAAGTTTCAACAGTATGATCAGCTTGTATCCACAGCAGTCATCTATCACTTGAAAGAAGGCTTTAATTAATGGAACCCTAATTCTAATGAGGTATTGAGCCATGATCTTGTAAATTCTGTGGTACAGAGAATTGCTCAGTTCAGGTTCACTTGTAACAATCCTCAACAGCACAGTGCTTTATGACATTGATTAACAGATGTTGATGTTCAACTAAGAGCCATTTTTTGAATAGCAGCATTCTTTACCTTGTTTTTCAAGCAGTGAGACTGTTGCTTGTCTTCTGAACAGAAAGTTTCTGGTATGTCTGAACTATTCACTCTGTGTCTACTCTTGGATTCCAAGAGGATTCACCACTCTCAGGTCCTTTCCAAAAGCATCCTTGCTGCAACACATAGACCAGACAAATACCTTTTTTTTTCAGACACAAGTCATGTTGATGTGCATCAGAGCAAAATTGTAGAATGGTTTGGATTGAAAGACACCCTTAAAGGTCATCTAGTTCAGCTCCATTGCAGTGAGCAGGGACACCTTTCACTAGATCAGATTGCTCAGAGCCCTGTCCAACCTGATCCTGAATGTTTCCACCAGCTCTCTGTCTAAATCTCCCCTCTTTTAGTTTTAAATCATTATCCCTTATCCTACCACAACAGGCCCTGCTAGAAAGGTCCCATTTAGGTATTGAAAGGCTGTAATAAGCTCTTTCTGGAGCTGCTGCCTTATAGCAGATGGATTCCAGCAGTCTGATTGCTTTTGTGACCTCTTCTGGACCCACTCCAAGAGGCCCATGTCTGTCTTGTGCTGAGAACTCTAGAACTAGACATAGCACTGCAGGTGGGTCTTGCCAGAATCTTCTCTTTCCACCTGCTGACAGCTGACCTTCTGGGCTGTGAGCACATGTTGCCAGCTTGTGTCCAGGTTTTCATCCACCAAGTACACCAATTATGCCACTTTCCCCACCTTCTCATCTTGCAGCTGCAGGAATGAGTGCTGGGTAGGAAAAAAAGAAAACATGTCTCGGCAACACATTTAATACCCTGGCTGAGATGCATCGGTTTAAACATGCTGCACTTGACGTAAGACCAGAAGGTGGGAAGCAAGGCGGGGGTGGGGTTGGTGCCAGCTTTCTGTATCCTCTCATCTGAGCCAGCTGGTCACCAGTCTTTGTCCAATCACAAGTGACAGCAGCTCATTGAGCTGCTTTAACCTGTGATGAGCTCACCCCACTCCCAAGGGACAGTTCTGGTAGTGCTGGAGATGCTGGGGACAGAAAGACACATCCGTGAGAGCCCTTCTCCTGAAAAGCTGCATGGAGTGAAGATGATGTCCCTGCAGCTGCCTATCAATGTTTCTTTGGGGGTAGGGGGGTGGCCCTGACACAGCAGCACTTGCTGCCTTCCTTGTTTGCCAGAGCTCTCACTACACAGAGCATGTAGTAAATTTCAGAGTGAATCCCTATGTGACAATTATTTTTTTCCCTTTTCCCTCCCCCCTGCCCCCTCCCCCTCTTTTCTGAAGTATCATCACTTGCACAAACCCATTCAGGTTGTTATGAATGTTATTTTAATGGGACAATTAGAAAGACAGGGCTTCCCTGCAGAACCAAGAACCAGAAATGATGAAATAGTTCCCTGACAGTGGAGGGGGAAAAAGAACATCATTAGGATGGATTTGTAGCAATAAACATCCAGTTGCTTATTCATAGCAAAATGACTTTTGGAATGCAGAAAGCATAGGGCACACTTTCAGATTATGACAACACACTAATCCAGATTGCTTGTTATTTGATTTTGAATAATTCCAGATTAGTCACTGTTTACTTTTCTTTAGCTGTTTTGGAGCTCTATTTTTTTTTCTTCTCCCAGAAGAATACTGTATTTTTAACAAATTTTGATGTTATTTAATATCATGCTGACTTATCATTCAATTCCCTGGCCAGATGACATTATATTCATCTTTCTGCTGCCAGGGTTCACATTTGAATTATGGACTTCTGTTTACATGTTTTCAAAAATGCATTTCATAGCGTTTGAGTTCAGTATAATTCTCCAATGTCCCCATCAACCTCATTTGATATTATCAAGAACTCTCACTTCCAGAATTTAGCTGGTGCTTTTGTTCAAATTATTAGCGAATCGTGCTAAAATCAACAAGCAATGAGAAGTCATTTTGTTGGAAGCAAACCAGTGATCCTGTTGAAGGGCTTTTAAAAGAAGAAAATCTAAATCAGCATTCAGACTTACATTATTTTAACTGATGATGCATTTTCATTCTCTAGTTGTCCTACTCCTGTTCTAATGAGAATGTGGAATTAGACTTTCTGCTTTCTCTGGTTGTTCATGACTTGTTCATCAGCCGAAGCATCGCCCATATTTTATGTGCTAGTCTCAAGCTCCAACAGTTTTGTTTGTGTTGATTTTTGCATGTGTGTGTTGCTCAGAATTTAGCAGAAGTGAACATGTGCTTCCTTTAGCAATCCCACTTCAAGGGATGTTAGTAGAAACTTCCCTGAGGAAGCATTGGTGTGTTCATCAACCACTGTTGAACATTTGTAACTACTCAACTAGTTTTTACAATCTGTTGTCCTGTAAAGTAATAAATGGCCCAAATTTTCTACACACTAATTAAAATTCCATTTCTCATGAATTCCTTAATCGAGAGCAAGTCATTATGTGCTTTGTTGATTCTTAAGTGCAAAGATAATTGCAATGGGCAGCGTGAAAGTGGTTTGATTATTGCCTGTCGACTCTTGTGAATTCTAATAGGTCTAATTGCATAGCATCAATTCATCATCTCAGCATCACTTCTTTTTATTATTAGCTCTCTGAATTGTAATGTGCTCATAAAGAAGTGCAGCAGTATATCAGGGCTGACATGGTACCTGGCCTATTATAATTTTCCTTCTTTACCTGATGTTACTGTTGAAATCAGAAGTTTTTTTATACAAGTCCCCCTTTCCAGAAACTAGTTTAAAAATGCATCACTGTAAAGAAAAGGATCCTGTCTACCTCTGAATTTGCATGTGTAATTTCTCTGCTAAATGAGAGTCAGGTCTATTTTTTTACTTTTCCAATTCAGTTCCATAAATCCTGACTGTAGTGTGTTGGCTGCAAAACATCTATCAAAAGCTTTATGACAGGGTTCTTTGTTATTGCTGAACATGATTTAGAAGATGAGGATGCTGTAATAAAGTGAACTTAACAACAAAAACTTTATTGGCTGAGATGCAGGAGGAGAGGAGCACTCAGATGTGTTAGAATTTCATTCTGTGGGAAATCAGGAAGGGGTTGGATTGATTTTGTTGCATGTGTCCCCCACCCCTTGCTGATGCAAGGGTAATAGTTTAGAAAAAGTTATTGTGAAAGTAGCCAACAATGACTGTAGAGGAAACCACAAGCTTGTAACTGAAGTATTCAAGGTTCTGGATTAGTAATTTTTAATAGATTTTACTGCAAATATGCAGATTAAAAACCCTATCTTTCTAAAAGAAGCAGCTTCTACTGATCCAAATTATTTCAAATATTTACATTATAAGCCATTGGCATGGTTGGCACTAATGTGGACTACATTACTGATTTCTGAAAAGTTTCCTCTTGAGTTTTCTTAAAAATTGAAAGGTGCCTTTGTGTTTATGTTGAAGTTTTGCCTTTTCTAAAACTGCTGAGTGTAGATAAATTGTCATCCTGGATTCCTCGTCCTTCACCTCTTCTATCTGCTGCTGCAGCACTGGGAGTATCTACAGACTGCTCAGAGCACTGATAGCTATAGCTGCAAAGAGATCTCCTGCGCTACACCACAGCTCATGCCCAGTTAAGCACTTTGCCATGGAATGGCACTAGTGAAGCAATTGGATTTAGCTTTATCCAATGCATTGCTTTCAGACATGGGAACTGCATTAAAAAGGCTCACATGCGTAAGGTCAGGATTTTAACCCTGAATAGCATCAAGCATTTGGCTTGCCTTGGAAAATGAAATGCAGCAGTTTCACAAATCGATGTGAAAGCACATGTCTCTAGGTTTTCTCTACTGCTGTCTTGCCTAACATGCTCTTGACTTTATGTTGCTCGGTTGGGAAGGTCAACCAAATTGTTTGCTACTTCATGAGCTCTTTTTTGCTGGCTTTTTGTAAACAGTAAGCGATTGCTTTGGCATTGAACATATCAGCATGCCTTTCTGACAGCTCACAAAGGGGGAGGTAGCACTGTGAAGTACAACTTTGCTCACAGACTTCTAAAATTTCCATTCTGATCCTCAGGCTGATGTTAGAGTAGCTAATGTAAACTTGAAGGCATTTCCTCTTTTCCTGGAGAAATGATGCATTGAGATTGTGGCACTACGGGTGGAAAAATAGCCATTTTGCTTCAACACCAAGTGCAATAAGATTTACAAATATTTTTCTCAATGTGATTTCCCAGAAATTGAGCAGCTCCTCTCAGCAAGGCACAGCCTCACTTTTGGAAACATACAGTTGGTCAGGCATTTGTCACCCTTGTAAGCTTTACTGTTGCCACATGAGGTGTTCCTTCCGAAGGCATCACTGTGTTCGCACATTATTGCTGCTGTTTCTAGCCCTGCTCTTTCTGGTTCCAAGTTCCTAAACCATGATAGCCTTTCTAAGACATGTGAGTTTGAAACTCCCCACTTGTGATTATTGTGAAGGGCTTGTGACAGGCTTGTGGCATGCTATAGTGTTCCTTAGAGCATAGCTTGGCTGTGTTTACATCTGTTTCTTTTATAGCAGGGCTAAGCTCAAGACTGTCCTTCAACAGCACTTTTAGGTAATTACATGACTTTCCAGAAGGTTGTTGAAGTACATTTTCTCAATTGAGCTAAACAATGTATGACACACCACTGCTTCTCCAATGGCTCTTCCTAGCTGTGACAACATGGAGAACATTAGCAGCGCAGTAACCTCTGCAAGTTGCTAACAGTTCACTTGAAATGTGTTTTCTCCATCTTGACAAAGAGAAAAATAGTTTCTCTGCTTCTTTTTCTTTTTCTTTTTTTTTTTTTTTGGTATGTTTCCTCCTGCTGCAGATTCTACTGTTAATCACTTCCACTGATGGAAAACACTCTTGAGATGTTTGTCAAAGCTTGTTTTTCACTTGCATCCCCACAAACATTACATATTGTACAAAACACCACAACACAACTTTGGCTAAATGTCCTTATCAAGTGCATTTAATTCCTTAGTTTTTGTACCTGCCAGCACTTCTGAGCACATTTGCTGGAGACTCTTAGTTCCTCTCCACCTCAGTGGTGCTTGCTATGTCACTGGTTAGCTATGCTGAGAGATTGTAGTGAGGTGGGGGCTGGTCTCTGGTAGAATGTAAGTTCAGAGCTGTAAACTTTTTTTATTGCTTATGAGGAAAATAAAGTACCTTGTGTATAAAATGCCATCCTGTAGCACAGTTCACATTTTTTCTCAGCTCTATCTTTTGAAACTGGGAACATGTATTTTCAGTGGTTTCAGTCTTGTAATTTCTAACTTTCTCCTCCCTCTGTGTCAACTCTCCATTGAGAGGTATGAGGCTCTCCTGTCTGTATTCCAAGAGCAGTATGTCTGTGGCAAGGGAAAAAATAAACATTCCTAGCATGGTTTCCTACTGTTCCAGTGTTCAAACTTGAAACAGGTTCGTTTAGCTAATGCTGTTTCATGTAGAATCATAGGATGGTTTGGGCTGGAAGGGACCTTAAAGATTATATAGTTCCAATGCCCCTGCCATTGTCCCACACTGGATCAGCTTGCTTAAGGCTTTGAACATCTCTAGGGAGGGGGCATCCACAACCTCCCTGGGCAACCTGTTCCAGTGCCTCACCACTCTCACTGTAAAGAATTTCTTCCTAATATCTAGTCTAAATCTGCCCTCCTCAAGCTTAAATCCATTGCCCCTTGTCCTATCACTACAAGGCCTTGAAAAAATCCCTCCCCAGGTTTCTTATAGCCCCCTTTCAGGTACTGGAAAGATAGTAAAAGGTCTCCCTGGAGTCTTCTCTTCTTCAGGATGAATATTACCAACTCTTGAAGTCTGTTCCCATAGGGAAGGTGCTTCTCAGCTGTCTGATCATCTTTGTGGCCCTTTTCTGGACCTGTTCTAACAGTTTAATGTCCTTTTACGCTGGGGGCATCAGAACTGGACACAGTGCTCCAAGTGGGCTCTCATGAGAGCAGAAATCATCTCCCTCATCCCACATGTCTTTTGATGCAGCCCAAGACACAGCTGCCTTTGGATCTGTGAGGGCACACAGCTAGCCTGTGTTGAGTTTTTCACCAACTAACAGCCCCATGTTCTCCTCCTCAAAACTGCTCTTGAGCCACTCTTTGGCCAGCCTGTATTTGTGGTTGGGATTGCCCTGACCCTTGTACTTGGCCTTGTTGAGCTTCATGAGGTTGTCATGGGCCCACCTCTCAAGTCTGTCCAAGTTCCTCTGTATGGCATCCCTCCCTTCCAGCATGTCAACTGGACTGCACAGCTTGGTCTTAACTGCAGATCTTTAGGGCATATGTAGAGAGCCTGTAATTTGATAACTGGTTTTTGTTTTGTTTTTTAGCGACGGAATGCAAAATTCTTAGACAAACATGTCTCTTCTGCTGTGAAGGCTATGTAGGTTAGAGATGTAGCACATGAAAAAAGATGTGCTTCAGTATTTGGAGGTGGAAAAAGTTTGTTTATTCTCAACAAAATGTGTGGGAAAAGTAAGTGGGAGGAAAAAAAAAATGAGCATGCTAACTTTTTGCAGTGCGCTGCCACTAAGGAATAAATGCAGCACAGCGAAGCTATGAATAAATTTTCCTTGAAACTTTAAGTCCTATTTTATTGCATCTTTAAGAAGCCCATAAACCTTCCTGTTAAGGAAACAATTCTTTCAGTCTGATTTTTAAAAATCTTTTTTTACCTGATCTGATTAAAAAAAAAAAAGGTTCATCCATTTGCTAGGCAGGTACACCTGGTGTTGGCCATTTCCTCTTTTTTCACCTGAGGTTGTTCTGCTGGAACAGTGTAAGGGTGTTTTAGCTGGGTGTCATGGATTGAATTGAACTTGCTGCTGTTATTCATACCATGCTGCAGTCATGTCAGCTTCAAAAAATGAAAGTGCTGACTGGGGCAAAGTATCTTAGGGCTTGAAGCTCAGATTGCAACAGGGAGGCTTCCTGTTCCGGTTGCTGCTTCTGGGTTCTTTGGGTGTGGGTCTTTTCCACTGGGATGGCACCGCGACAAGGAGGGATAGGGAGTAGCTTCCTGGCTTGGGATTTTGGCTCACTTGCTTCTGCTTGCTGCTGCTTTGGACTGTGCTTTTTCTGCAAATGGGCTAAGGTCATTATGCATTTTGTACCATGTTTGTCTGACTTTCATCACTAAACTGTATTCTTCTCTCACTTTTTCTTGTCTCAATCCCAAGTTTTGTGAGCTACTGCTCTCCTCATTTCTGTGTTGGGAAAATAGCCAGGTTAACCCACTGTTTTGGTTTGACCTGTTTTCTTCTAACTCAAATCATCACACTAGGTCTTCTAAAACTTTCTGCTCTAATCACTGGTCCATTCAGATGAATATCAGTGTTTTGTAAACTTTTTTGCTAATATTCTCAAATCCCACGTGGAGGACAAATAATGGGAGTAATACAGTAGCTTTTATGAAGGAAAAGAAAGCCTTGGAGCATTGGCACAATGCCCATGGTTCTGAATCTTGCCCTGCCAGCCATCTGGGCACTTGCTTGTGTTCAAGACCCAGTTCAAGATTTCCTGTATCCATGGCAAACATTGTATGCCAGGTTGTGTTGGGATGTTTTCATTAGTCCTTTTGCTATAGTTCTCTTGGGATGCCTACCTTTATTTCAGCATCTCAGCAATTATCTCAAATGAATAACAAGAGGTGGTTTAATAAGAAGTGCTAGTGATGTTATCAAAATAGAACCTATGCAGGAAAGATCTGTAAAACAGGAAATCAAGGGCTTTTACTATAGCTTGTTGTAGAGGATTCTGGAGCACTGGTTTGGTGTTAAGGAAAGTGAAAGAAATTCAGTTCTGAGTGTTAGTCATTTTTCTGGACAAAATCAGTGAGGCTGAGTGTGGGATTTTGTTTTGGTTTGGTTTTTGTGGTGACTGCTTTTCTCTTCCCACTCCCTAGAGGGTATATTTAAGCTTTAACTGTGCAATATGCCAGCAGAGGTGACTAAAACAGCTTTAATGGAGCTAGTCTGGGCACTGGAAACAGCCTGAATGTACTAAGGGGGCTGTGCTTTAAGAAACTGAGAGCTCACTTCTGATTTCTTTGCCCCTGTAATTAATACAATTGCAAAACAGGATCTGAAGTTAACTTAAACCACATTTGCACCTCTCCATGACTTGATTTCTGTTGCATGTTTTTTAGGGTAGTATTTGCAAGCTGCTCTTGAATCAAGTGTGGTTTAAATGTACCTTGAATTTATATGGCTAGTGTTATATCCTTCACCATGTGTTTTTAGGTTTAAAATTCTTGTGGAATGTCAGATTAAAGCTCTCTTGTTGTCTTAAAAATAATCACTCTTAATTTAAGACCAAACAAGTGTTTTTCTGAGCACTGAAAAGCCTTCTGACTGCATTTATAGATTAATTAAAATCAAACTCACTCTCTTCCAAACATCTTTTGCTGTTTAATAAGGAGACCAGTAAAGAGAGAATCTTTGTGGCTCAGGCTTTCCTACATGTAGCAAACATAAACCAAAAGACAGATTAAGGCATCTTTGTCTATAGCCTTGTCCACTTGCAAAGAATAATAGCTGGAAAGGTGGAGAATGCTACTTGGGGTCAAGGAGGTCACTTGGTATGTGTTTTCCTAAGCTGCTCAATGAGGACTGTTCCTGGCTGTGCTCCTCTGCTGCTACAACAAAATAAGGTTTGCAGTTGTGATGAAGACTTGGTCAACATAATTTCATTGCGTTTGTTCTTATTTCCTGTGTTTATTAAAGTCTTTATACAGGTAGGTGATTTGTAGAGGGGAGCAAGAATAACACTTGAGTATTTCTGCTGCAAATTCTTCAAGTCCAATTTGAAAAAAGAAAACAGAAATAGCAAGTCATGGATGTCATAATTTCATGTCGAGTCATGTTGTGTTCATTTTGTGTTCGTTTGTATCACATGACATCATGAATATAGCAAATGGAGCTGTTGCCTTTTAGCTTTACATGCCTGCAATTATTTCCATCAAAGTTGTGGGGCCGTCTGTCTAGTCGCTGCTTTGACATCTGTCATCACAGTGCTAAATTGCTTTGTAAAGCCCTATTACTTTGGGATGTAGTATAGTGTCTCTTAATTGCACTGCTTGCTTCTCCTGCCTGAACAGAGCCTACTTTTGTTTCCGGCATTAATGGCGAGGTCCTGATGGCAGAATGATGCTGTAAGTTCATTGTTGGGAGGGGAGCTGCTCTGGAACTACATGGGCAGACGTGGGCCTTGTATTTTATGATGAGCATGAGTGCCAAGAAGGCTTGGGCTCTGACTTGTGTGACTTGCTTCTCTGGCCGGCTGTTGACGCAGTGCTGTAATCACCGCAAACAAGCTCCCTGTGTTTCTGAGCTTCCCACAGATGCCGAGCGATTGCGCTCTGCTAAATGCTGCCTATTGAGCCTTGACTTCTGTGGCTTCCCGAAGGAGCTCTTGGGCTCAGCAAACCCTTCCCCTCTCCCTTTGGGAATATTGTTTTCTGACTGTCTCTGCTGTCTCGTGCTTAAAATATGCACCTAACCCACAAAGAGGGGTGTTGGTTAATCTGTTACAATAAACAAATTCTTTACTTTTTTTCCAGGCAGACAATGCTATTTTGGTGAAAACCAGCTTAAATATTTTACACAAATGATTTCTAGATATAGCTCTTGCAGCTAATAAAACAGGGTTTTGGTTCAACTAATTAATCACTGAAGGCAGCTGTAAAAGGTACAAACTTCAGATTGAGAAGTGCTTATTGCTTCAAGCCTAGAAAACTGCGACTGTCTCTTTAACTGCTGATAAATGCAATATACAAAGCAAATAAATACTCCAGAACCAAGGAGCTGTGCCATATGTAGTCATACATAGTATGGTGTGGTCTATAAAAGATATGTCTTGCATTAAAAACCTTTAGCTCTGCTAATCTAGTTTTGGAGACACATATTAGTAAATAACTTATATTAGGCTGTGATCCTGGGGGATTAATTTAAGCTGAAGTTAAATTAACAGTTGTTTGGTACACACTAAAAATGCACATTTTATGTGCAAGTGCATGCCACTGAAAATTGAAAATGAGCCATCTGAGCACATTTGTATATCAAAGCATTAGGCTACAGACTTTGTTTAAGAGCAGGGATGTTAAGTATTGTGGTGGGTTGAAGCTCCCCCCGCCCAGCATTAAGTTTGCCAGACCAACTCGGTTAGAAGCAGATGAAGCTGTAATTACAAGCAAAATCCACACTCTACAGTGGAATGCAATGAATATGTACAAAATATACAGTATTTACAATATTATACAGATCGTGACAATTAGCAAACTACATGAAAATCCCCCTGGTTAGAGACCAGGGAAGCCATTCCACTGCCCACCCCCTAGCACCCTGTTCCAAGAGAGAAAGAGGAGTGGAGAGAAACAGCAGTGGGTTAGACTTAGCCAAGGCCAGCCAAAGTGCGTTATCTCTCCCGAGCAAAGCAAAACAGCCAGAGATCAGAAGAGAGACTTGTTATGGTACAGCTTGTCTTGTTCTAGATATTTATCCAATGGATTTGTTTAGAATAATCTTTTGTTTTTCTTTTTACACCCAATAGTGATTTGTTTATATTTTTCTACTTCTCTGCTCAAAATCTGTAACTAAATTTTAAAGGCATATCCTAAAAACATTTCAAGTATATATGAATATGTGGAGCTAATTCCATTTCCCATCAACTGAACCTCAGCTCTCCCTTTTCAGCACCAGTATGGTGGGTATTTATTGTATAAATGTATAAATCAAGTGATAAGACTTAAAAATGCTCGGATTTTTTGTCAGATTTTTTTTTTTTTTTTTTTTCATTTCAATGGCACACAGAGCTGTAGCTTCCTTTTTAAAACTTCTACTGTGATTGACAGGCTACAGCTTTCATTATGCAGTTCACTGGGTGGGCTGATTATGGCTGTGAATGAGAAAATGAGGCGAATGAGAGAAATGTGTCATTGATTCTAGCCTTGGTCAGCTGGTTTGTTAATGGTGTGAACACATCACACTCACCTCTGTGAGGGAAGAAACAGCACAAATTGGTCTCACAGAATCATAGGGTGCACTGGCTTGGAAAGGATATCTATTGGTCTTCTAGTCCCACTCTCAGGCAGTAAGCAGGACATCCCCAACTAGATCAGGCTGATCAGAGCCTGACCTTGGATGTCTTCAGGGATAGGGCTTCCACCATTTCCATGGGCAACCTCTTACAAGGTTCCACCACCCTCATGGTAAAGAACTTATTCCTTGTATCCAATCTAAATCTACCCTTCTCCAGTTTAAAACCATTGTCCTTTGCCCTATTGCTATATGTCCTTCTAAACAGCCCCTCACCATTTTGCTATCTGGTGTCACTTCTACAAAGAACAAGGGAAGAGTAAATTGCATCAAAAGTAAATTATTCAGTCCCCTAGGATGGATTTTTGGGCAGTCATTTCTCTTCATCCTTTTGCAACTGGAAGTTGGTTTGCCCAGGTTGCTCTGGTGTGTTTCTGTAGCAGTGTAGATAAAAGCTTGCTTGTTAAACATGTTAAGATGTATGGACTGACTTCTTTAATAAAAAAGAGCAAACAAGCCTCACTGGTGTTTTTACACATGGAGTTTGTGTACTGAAGCAGAGGGTACTTTCATTTTTGCCTGACCTATATGGCGGTTTAAGAGAAAGTCACTGTGATTTGGATTCAAGACTCAAATAATACGTATTTTCACTGGTGGCCAAGTAGAGACAAGGATGTTTTTAATGCTCAGGCATCTGTTATACCTGCAGATTAGTTTGTGGTTTACACAAGATTCAGTTGTCTGTTTTCAGTATAGTGCTTCAGGGAAAAAGGACTGAAGGAAACCAAACAGAGATGTTGCCCGCACACATCAGGATGTGATTGTCATGCCTCTTGTTTTGGCCACCAGTGCATTTACCAAATGCCTGAAAATCAAATGACCCAAAAGAGAGCAGTAGAGTCTATGAACTCTCCTTAGATCAATGCTGCACTGCAATGCAAATCCTAGAAAACCAGTGTAAAAACAAAATGTTTCTTCATCCCTAAAAGATCTACAAACTATGGGTGTACCACATAGATCTGTGCTGATGCTATCTTCCAGCCTCCCTTACCAAATCTTTGGAAGCATTTCTTTGGGGGGGTGTGGGGGAATAAATATCTCCTTCCCTTATAAATATAGCTTTAAAACTAAGCAGCTTCATTAGCATTAAAAACAGTTTGATCCATCGCTGTAGCCTGAATCCCAGATGAGAACATGCCTTCCTCCAGGGCTCTGCACCTTTGTGGACTATTAAAAATGTAAGCAAGCATCTCTGCTCTGTGTATAAAGAGAAAGTGATTTATAAACACGTGGATTGCAGCTTCCTTTTTAATGAAGTTCCTTATCAGTGTGCTTGGCTGGAAGACTGACCATAGTAAATCAGAAGCTTCAAAGTAGTGCTGGCGGCTTCTTTGGACATAAAAATTAAAATAGTACAAATAGTGAGTGTTGCATTCTCTTAGAGCTGACTATCAGTGGGTTTACTCTGTTTACTTGGTTTTGAAGAGCAAACAAATACATTTGGGGATGTTTTTGGGAAATGCTCATATCTGTTGCTCCTGTTTGATCTCATTAAGAGATGTTCAGACAGCAAAGGGCTTCAGGAGGTCCAAGGAGGAACAAAAACTCTTTGGTAACAGGGATCTGTATCAGGGTTTTCCAACCAAACTGTATCTCTTTGGAACTGAAGTGATGGGACAGCTTCTGTTTAATGTCATTGTGCCTCTGCATGCACAGTTTATCTTAAGCCTATACAATAGGCTCATTCCCATGGCTGCAGCTCCCATTTGTGTTCCCTCTGTATCTGGTTTGTGATGTCCTGAAGTGAAACTCATCCCTGTGCATGTCCTGTGAAGTCTCTTACCATGGTTGAAGTGTAATCTGGAAGTTGTGCTTGCTTCAGAAAAGCGATGAACATCCAGGGTGGATGCTCATGGCCATGGGTAGACTGGTGAGGAAGGTGGTAAGTAGGGCTTGCATGCCCATGTTTGTCCCAGCCAGTGGTGCTGGAGGCTTTCATTTGGGGCTGGCTGCTGTAGCAGGTGGCCAGAGCAGCAGGGGAGTGGTCTTACCCCTTGTCTTGTAGAAAAATGCCTGTAGACCTCTGTTCTACAGCTCTGCAGTATCCAAGTCTGACTCTGTGCAGCTGGGTGAGAAAGGAATGTGCAATGAAATGCATTGTGACAGACAAGCTGGAAGATTGACTAAGTCTTCATAGATTGATTAAAAACAAATGGCTCTGCTTGAGCCTGTGAGATCTGATCCTCATCTATTAACTGCATGGGATGGGTGATGAGGGCAGAGTTCTGTTATTTTCCAGTTTGTTTGCTTTATGCCTGTATAATCTCAAAGGGTTTTGCCTGCCTGAAAACCTCAACATGTTGTGGAGTAGCTTGAGCAGAATAATGTATAATTTAGGCAATGTGTGGATACACTGATTTTATTGACAGAATACAACAAGAAAATTATTACTTCCCTGTTTGTCTGCTGACCATGAAACATTGACAAATGATTAATGCTACTTTGCTAGTAAAATCGTACTCTATCATGTTTCAGAATAATAATGTCTAAGATTGTTTTTTTGGCTGATGATATGCTGTAAACTATTGCAATAGTTTTCATATTTTATAAACCAATTCATAACCATCTTCAGTGTCTTGTCTAAAGAGCCACCACCTATGATGGGCCTGTCAAAATGAAAGCAAAACAAATAAGTGCATTAAATGTTGCCTGAAGGTTGTGGTGCAGTGCTAAATCACGAAGTTCTGAAGAAAAGATGACAAGGAGAAGATTTCCCGTTTACTGTGCTGAGAATTATTGAAATTAGTAATACTAAAGGAATGGAGTTCAATGGTTAATGAGTGAAATGCAATGAGAAATTTTGTCAAGGAGACTTTTATACGGGAAGAAACAATCAAGGATTTGATACTTTGGCTATTCCCTGAAACTCTTCCTTGTTGTTAAGTGTTAAATTAATAATTTAAGCCATTGAGCTTCAGTTTTTAAGCAGCTGCACATTGAAGTACAAGTTAACTCAGCTGCAGCAGAAAGAGGGAAGTCTCTTATAATTCTTTGTTTGAGTGGTCTTTTATACTTCCTTTAAGGTGTTTTTTATAGCCATTCCTTACTTTGCTTGTTGGCTGATGTCTCTTACAAATTTGAAATGCATCATGGTACCTGTGATCTTAATGTCTGTAACTCTAGAATTACCTTGCTTGAGATCAGATTTGTTGGTATATTCTCCTTTGCTCAGTAATTGCAGCTTGCCTCTTTCATAAAAACAAAGAACAGGGGGGTGTGGGGGGTCAAGTCAGAAGAAGCTTTTTCTTTCTCTGAAGTTGCCTACAACCAAAAGCCAACACTTCCAAAGTGAAACCTTCCTTGAAAAGTTTGAACCTGAAGGAAACTGCTGTAGTCGTAGACTGAAATTACAGTATTTCCTAATGGAAGTACTAACACAACCTTATCTGTAAGCAGAAGCAGTTTTTCATGCTAGCTATTCTTTTCAGTGTGTTTTCTATGTCTTAATGGTACTGACTTTGTTATAGTAGCTAACATGTTTAACAAAGAAAGACGTCACAACAAAATCCCAGCAAAACACACACCCCCCACCCCCAAACAACCAAAATGAAGGCATCCCAAAATAAACCACCCACACCAAAAAGAGAAACACCAAATACTCCCCTGTTTCCGAACTCCCAAGTGAAATGGCGCTGCCTGTCTCAATCACCTGCTATCATCCTGCTCATCAGTGGATAAAGACTCAACACCTAAGTGATGGTTCAGTTGCTTGGATTGCTGTGCGGAGGGTTTGCGTGTCAGGCAGCCGTGACATTCAACAGAAATTATCCAATCTGTCTATCTTTTTCCCTCAACTGGAGAAAATGACTGTGATCAAAATAGAAAGAAGTGTAGTTAACCTTTTATTTACTTCTCAGCAGGGTGGTTTCCAGTAGCAGTTGGGAAGTTTAGCTCTTAGGGGTTTCAGTTTCCTATCACAGCCAATTTGTCTGTGTTTCTGGGTACTGGGATCGCCTGACATACTTTTATATACTGAGTTATCAATACTTTCTGGCTAATGTAAAGAAGAATTTTGGAAATGATCAGAACATTATGTAGTAGAACATAAGCCACCTTTTAAGTAGTAGAGAGGATGACTTGGCAGATGGTGTCTGGGTAAAAAAGTAAGGCAGTGTACGCTTTAATATTAGTTTGTCCATTTTCACTTAAGCTTTGGTGTAAGTTGGAAGGAAATAATCAAATAAAGCTTGGACAAAGACTAATGGTGTGAAATCTGTAGGATTCTTGAGTACATTAAAATATCTTGGGAGTGCAAGAACAGATATTCTATGGAAACCTGTCCCATATGGGAGAGAAGCACAAGCTAACCAATGGGACCAGCAGTAATGCTGCTGGAAACACTGGTCTAATCCTTGTTTGTGGCAATGTTGCAGAACATGGTGCATCTGTGTAGTGCTGCTGCTGCATATTGTATGGGATAATAAGGGGGAAAAAAAGTAAAAAACTGTGCCTGTCACCATAATTAATTCTGTTGCATTCACATGTGCTGTAGAAGAATGAGGTTTGAATAGTAAATGTGCTTTCTGCAAGTCAAGTGTATGGAGGAAAAGTAATAAAATAAGTACTCATGACACCTTTGAGTTTGTAGATTTTATTTCAAAGTGGGGTGTTTGTTTGTTTGTTTGATTGTTTTTTAACCCCAGGCTTTTTACTTCATTTTTCTTATGGCACTTTAGAGACTTTGCAGCATCTGATTTTGATGAGTGTAGAGAGATCATGCCTAAGACTCTATTTTCTTGATTCTATCTTTTTTGGTCATTGTAAGTTTTTTCAAACCATATTTTGTTTTATTGCTTGGTGTCTCCATCTGTTCTGAAGTGAGAAAATACACTTTTTGAATAACTAACACATTCATGGGTCACAGCTTTTCTTCTCTTAAAATGCTTGCTGAGGAAAAGACTTCAAACATTAGACAAAAAGTCAAAATTACCTGTGTATCTCCATCAATGAAATGAGGGCTTGTGTAGTGAACTTTCCCAGAGAGTGGACCTTCAAGGGGCGAGAAAACGGTTTCCAAGCTGTACAGCCCTGAAGATTTAGGGTATTCATGAAAACCTTTCATCTCTCTGGTGTGTGGATTGCAGTACACATCTCTCAAGCATTTAGAGCATCTTTCTCATTTTTCTTTCATTCCATATACTTCAAAGTTTAGCCTTTAATGTTGTGCTTACCTTTTTTTTTTTTTCACTTTATCACAGATGTATCTTATTATATAATTTCCAGTTTTAAACATTTTCTTACAATAGTAGTCCTACTTTTGTCTAGGTACAATACCAGAATGGATTGACTTGCATTGTAGTAGTTCTGCAGAGTCATGAAATAAGTAGAAAAAAACAACCCTGAAACACCACAGCCGTAATATCTCCAACAGTTTTTTAATCTTCTTTTTTATCTCCTGCAGATGTGATCCATACTGTTGGACCGATTGCAAGAGGCCATCTCACTGATACTCATAAAGAAAACTTGGCAAGTTGCTATAAATCCTCTCTGAAACTGGCAAAAGAAAACAACATCAAATCAATTGTAAGTACTGTATGAGAGAACGTGTTATTCTTTCTAATTTGGATCTTTGTTTTCTTGCTGTAGAATAATTACAATGGTGGGCTTCCAGAAGAATTTCTTGCTGTATGTGATGTCAAAAAGCAAGGAATTAACTATCATTTGGCCAAAACAGTTGCTGCAGGAAAGGGGTATGCTTATTTTAGGAGTTAGGGAAGACTGGCTGGGTGGTAGGTGTATAAACAACTGTGTCACAAAGAATGGGAAGGAGCTGTTCCCCTGGCTCATTCTTGCATTGTATAATTTATTTAAAAAGACTTGAGTATCCACTGGTCAGGAGGATAACTGCATGCAATGTTGCCTCCTAAATAGTTGAGAAGTGATTAATTTGTTGCTTATTCTGTCTGCAAATGCTTCTTCCTAAATCTAAAGGTCATAGTCAAGTGGCATTGTTTATAACACCCACTCCAAATTCAGTCACTAAAGATCCTGTCATATAATATTTCATTGAATTATAAACGGCTTCTGGTTGCTTGAAATACACACCACATCTTTGTACCTCAAAAGCCAGATTTTCAAAGCCTACAGAGAAAAGCTGTTCCCTCTCCAGCTCTGGAGCTTTATCTGCTGCTCAAGCATTTGCAGCTGAAATCTTTTAGATAACCTAGTCTGATTCCCTATGTATGTAACTGAGAAGAAAGTTATCACCTGGGCCCAACTTCATACCTTTGGGGTCACTTTGGTTGTGTGATAGCAAATTGTCCTAGTTTAGAGCAGGACAGATTGCTTTATTGCTCCAAAAGGGGCAAAAGAGTAATGCTCACACAAATGGATTGGATGGTAATGGAAAGTTTCAATGGAAAAGCAATTCATGTACTACAAAGCATAGTGGTGAGCATAGCAAAGCATATACAGTTCAAAGAAATCCCCAGTCTTTACACACAAGTTCCTTTACACCAGACCAAAACCCAAACACACCCCTTCTCCCCACCTGGGATTCGTCAAAAACCCCAGGGCTCTGTCTTCCCCCTGCCCCAAAGGTAAGAGAATGTCTCTCCCCCACAGGAGCAGAGAAGAAAGGAAAAGACAATAACTTTGCAGCTGGATGTATAAGGGTGCAGAAATACACTATTGGGTAGAAATATACCATTTCCTGTGTCTGCCCACTGGGCTGGACACTGTAGATACTGGAGGTCTCAACTCTGTGGCTTCTTCTTTGGAGGCACCCAGCCTAAACATATGTTTGGCAACTTAGAATGCACACTTTTAAACAAAATGTTAGTTGGACCGATGGTGTTAGGTCAGGGTGAAACAATTCAATCAGGGAAAGCTCTTAGCATTGTAAAATTGCAAATAGAAATCAAAGCTTCTTGAGTAGAGAGGCAGGACAGGTATAGTAGGGCTTTGAACCTGACTTAGATGTGTTCATCAGAGTCAGACCTGATGAATATCGTTTATTTCTTCCTTGCTGGTGTCAGCTCTGTTCTTCACACTTCTGCTAATGAGATCTGTCATGATCCAATGGTGGATAATATGGCAGAGGTTAAATAAACCTGCTTGCTTTCCATCTTCTCCTCAGATATCAGAGGGGCTAGGGGTGGCTGAGCTTAACTTCTGAGTGATGTCCAATTGGATCTTTTATTGAGACTAGCTCTACATTTTTGGGAACAGAATTAAGACTCAAAACAAAGTTGGAGCCAAACCACTTTATTTAAAAGATAACAGGTATAGCTACCACCATGACAACCAGATCTGTAGGGAGCACTGTGCTGTGTCAGCATGAGCAGGAACAGTGATAGCAGGAACAGTGAACAAGAGCAGTGAGCAGGGATGGAGCAATAAGAGCAGCACAGGAGCAGCATCAGCAGTGAGTAGAAAGGGCAGCTCAGGGACAGTGGTGATGGCAGTGCCTTAGGAGAAATGGCAGCTTTCAGAGATGATGGCAGGAGCAGCTCCCAGCAGCCCCACTCACACCACCATGCTGTGAAGTCTTTTGTAATTTCACTCTGTAGCTAAAAATAGCTGCCCCCCCACCACTCAGTGTCGTTGCTAGGGAGTCTCCATGCCCAGGTGCATGCATGGAGAACTAAGGTTAATTTCCTTGTGTTGGTTCCACATGTGGGAGACATAGGGAAGAAGCTTTTGTGGCTCAAACTATTCTCCCAACAACACTGAGACAAATGTATGTATATTTTTTACTCCCTTACAAGATCTTCTCTGTTTCACAAAATGTTCACTGTGCCCTCTCTTTGCCACTATCAAGCCATGAAAGAGAAGTTGTAGCCAAATTAGTTCTTACTTAATTTTATTTTATTTTTAATGCTAGGCACATGAGTTACAATTGAAAGCAACCTCAGGGTTGGGGGTCATGTTCTGAACTCCTCTGTAGGGTTGTGTGAACACACAAGGATGTTTTCAGTCCTGCTGTGAGTCTCATTGCAACCGGTAGGACCTCTGTGCTCTTGCTCCTATGTTCATCCTTCTTCCTGCCTTTAGGCTCTGGGCAATTGCATTGTTCTTCTGAGACAGGTTAGTGAGAGTAAAGCTCATAAAACAAAGAGGAAAAAAAGAAAAACTTTAAAATAAACAAACAAACCAATACCCTGTCATGTAGAAAGAAGTTTGAAATAACAAAGGAAAACCTGCAGTGGGCATTGGTTGATGCTGGTAGTGCTTGCACCTGTAAGGATTCTGTATTTTTAGGACATTCTAAATGGTAGTTTGGTATTTCACATGGAATAATAAAAAGTGGTCATACTCATGTTTTTTTATGAAAACTAGCCTGATATTTTAGTAAGAAAAGATGACCACAAGAGAAATC
This sequence comes from Picus viridis, assembly GCA_033816785.1. Classification (NCBI taxonomy): domain Eukaryota; kingdom Metazoa; phylum Chordata; class Aves; order Piciformes; family Picidae; genus Picus; species Picus viridis. The sequence goes on from CM066576.1 coordinate 35,271,668, forward strand.
ATGCATGGATTATTTCCTTGCTGGTTAAGAGCTGTTGACTGTGCACCTGTTTGAGATAAAAAAATACTCAACACCCAGGCTTGCAGAACACAGCTGCGCAAGCTGAATGGAAGCCAAGAGCCATTCATTCATACCAGCACTAAGAAGCTTAGCAAGCAATATGGATTTTAAAGTCCACATGACAGATCATGGACTGTTCTGAAAAGCCCTAAGTCCAATGATTTCAGTGATGCTTTGGGAAGTGAAGGCTACTTGAGTGTCTACCCTAATGAACAAATCAAGCCCGGAGCCAAGTAAAACGTACAATTCATTCAAGCCTGGAGCCAAGTAAAACATACAATTCATTCAACTGAGGAGCAGTTGATCACTGTGAGTCTGAGGAAAAGAATACGAACTGTGAGTGGGTTTCACAAGATCCAGTTCATACACATAGAGGGAAAGGAATGAATGGACAAAAATATCTACGAACTTCTGGGGTTTGTAGCGACTTGGAAGAGAGAAAAGAAGTACTCAAACAGATAACATCTGAGTGTGGACTGGATTATGGGAACACATATATTTGCAACAGGGAGAAGACAGACAAAAACTGGGGGGGGAGGGTACTTGTGTAAAATAAGGAAGAGAAGGCATGTTTTAACTGTTGCTCCAGAAGGGTGGTGAAATAAATATAGGATATAGGAAAATGAGTATTTTTAAATTAGGTACTGAGTAAAAGCAGTTTGCTTATGACATATAAATAAGTATTGATGGCAGCAAGTGGTGATACATGGAAAGATTTCACTAAACCAGAAGGTATTGGAGTACTAGCAGTTGTAAGTGAGAAGGAAGTACAAAGACATTAAAGGATTTTAACAATGTGAATGTATTTATTCAAACAAAGGATGGCAAGTCTAGGAACGCATGCAAAAATCTGGGGGGGTGGGGAGGGTGGGTGGGAACCTCACAATCCAAATTGTTTTGAACATAAATTGTGTCATAGGAATTTGAATTGCCAGAGGCATTGTGAATGAAGAGTAATGATAAATGGCAATGTATCAAGTTGGACAGAGGTATGCAGGGTGACTCAGGGTGCACCACTAAATGCAGTTTAATTTAACATCCTTATTAATGATTTTTGAAGAGTACATAAACAGCTCATTAATTACATTTACAAATGATACTACATTAGGCACTGTTGCAAACACTAGAAAAGGACAGAGATATATGGTGACAATTGATTACGGAGACTGTGAGTGTAACCTTATCCAGCATCCACCACAGCACCAGAAGGGAATTTGTGCCTCCACTTCAGTGGAAGATAGGTCAGAACCAGAGCTGACAGCTACAGTGTAACTCAGCACAGGAAAAGATGAAGTAGCATATGGTGAGGGAAAAAAAACCAGTTTGCAAATAGTCAAGGGGTGAAGCGTGCTGAAAAACCAGCATAATGAGGAAATGGTCTTGAATAATAAGCCTCAAATTAGATATGCTTACAGCAGTCACTTCTTTTCTTTCACTATTATATATTGTCAAGCTGCCTATAGAGAAATGGTGGATACCATAGAGGCTGTAGTTTCTGTTCAGAATGGACTAGGGAGAACAGGAATAAGATTTGGAGTAGATCAAAACTTGGTTATGTATGTGTGTGTGTGTGTAGCTATTTCACATCCTGAGGGAGGGAAGCGGTGATCTTGAAATGCTTTGTAAATTGTGAGGTGCAGTTATTGGGAGAGAGAGAGAGAAGAATGATGCCATTGTGAGTATGATAAAATGGCAATTGAATGGTGTATCTGACACTAAGTTCAGTTGTGTTTGTATCCAAGGTGTCTATAGAATAGAATAGAATAGAATTAACCAGGTTGGAAGAGACTTTTGAGATTGAATCCAACCTAGCACCCAACACCATCTAATCAATTAAACCATGGCACTAAGTGCCTCATCCAGTCTCTTCTTAAACACTCCCATCTAATCAAGTAAACCATGGCACCAAGCACCCCACCCAGTCTCTTCCTAAACATCTCCAGTGATGGTGACTCCACCACCTCCCTGGGCAGCCCATTCCAATGGCCAATCACTCTTTCTATGAAGAACTTCTTCCTAACATCTAGCCTAAACCTCCCCTGGCACAGCTTGAGACTGTGTCCTCTTGTTCTGGTGCTGGTTGCCTGGGAGAAGAGACCAACCCCCCCACCTGGCTACAACCTGCCTTCAGGTCTAGGTATGGATGAGAGAAACTCTATGCTAACTCTTGGGGGAGTGCTGAAGTCTCATGTGAAATTGTTAGAATCTCAGTGTATCAAAAAGTATGTGGTGGGCAAACCTAGAAATGAGATAAGGGGATACAATGAAATGCCAGTCAGCATGGTTGCCACCAGCAGCCCAGCCATGGGCAAGGATTTGCATAGCCATTAAGACAGAGCCCCAGAAACAAATTTGATTGCCTGTAGGATTGTTTACAGAAATCAAACAGCTTCTGACTTTTGTCTCTTGTGCCTATTTTCCCAAACTTTCTTTGTGTTCAGAGTGGGGGTTCACATGATATGTCAGCTGGTTTTATGCAGAAATTTTTCTCTCTCTGGTCATCCACTCTGTCTGCCTTTTAAGTTAGCAAAGTAAATGTTATGTTTGTACTTGTTATCTGCCATTCCCCAAAACATGCATCTTTTTCTTTCTCTATTGCTCTGGTTTATGTAGCTGTGCCCACTGCAGGATGCTTGAGCTGCTCTCAAATGACTATTTGTGTGGTCGCTGGTGCTGGGCAAACTTCTGTGTTGGATGAGTCTTGCTTATACCATCCTTTGTCTAGTGAAGAGTGTACTTGAGATGTTGTTTCTATTTATCTCCACTTAAGTCAATACTAATCAGTGGGAGAAAACATTTAAGATGATAGAAGGAGTTTATTTTTTTGAGTAAGGAGTTGTCATTTCATCAAATTAAGTTTCTTAAATGTTCAGAATAATTTCCTAATGTTAAAAAAAAAAAAAAAAAAAAGTGTTATTTTGGTCTCTTGTAACACAGTAATAGCAAATGGCAATACCTATCCTGCATCAATTAAATCTCTGCTGCCTGACACACTGGGAAAACATTATAGGCACCAAATCCTCACTGAAAGAAGAAATGGTGAAATGAGTTCAATGGATGCTTTTTCTGTTTTCTTGTATTGGGTTTCTAAATAAGAGTCTTACAGGCCAATTAGTTGTTGGGTTCTGAGGCAGGCTGGGGGGAACTGTAATCACTGTTTTCAGGGATTAAATTAGTCCCCTGTCTATGCAGTGTTTGAAATTATTGACTGTGTGTGCTCTGACTTCAGAGGGGCTCCTGTCCTGCTTTGCTTTGCATACACTGCTTTGAAACCATCTGAATCTCTGAGTTTTCTGAACATCAAGCACTTCCCTGCTACATGCTTCATTCAGATTTTGCTTGTGGTTAAAAAAAATCTCAATAAGTTGATGTCATTTAAGGCCAGGATTGCAATTAACCAGACACTTGGTGAACTACTCAGAAAGCACCCAGAGGTGCTGGGCATTGTTGTGGGTGGGATCCAAGTCAAAAGGGCTGCAGGGCATTTGCAAAGCAGGAAAGTTGGTGCTGATCCCTCACCCAGAAGGCAGGCTAGGCTTCCTCTGTGATGGCCATGGGTATGGAGCAGTTTTAGTTTGGACTACAGCTCTGCAGTTGTTCAGGGCTGCTTTTGGCACTGCAGTCTTCAAGATCGCCTCATGTTGGCTGGGGGGTGAATTGTAAAGCTTCAACAAGAAGCATTTCTTTAAGCCGTGCTCTCTGACCTCCAGCTCTAGGGATAATTATGGCTAGTTGAGGGGAGGGGAGTGGGTGGAGGGAGTCCTCAAAGAATGTGGCTTTGTAAGTCACAGAATGAAGCCTGCTTGTTACCAACAATATATTAACAGGGTTCCTGCCTGTTCCCTAGAATCAGGATGGAAAGAGTTTATGGTCTTCTAGAACTTTACTGGATTGGTTAGCTGTTGTATTAAAAAACACTACACCAAAAGCTTCAGTCTGTCTTTCTGTCTGGATGTTTGTGGAATGAATGCAGTAGGTACTTCTGCTCCAGGGAAAACATTTTAGCAGGACTTCTCAGCACAGCCATCCTGCTTCTTTTGTCTAAAGTATATGAAGGCAAAAGGCTATCCAGAAATATCTCAGAAGTAATGTCCTGGTCATCTTCAGGTCAAGTGGAAAAATAATCACTTGGTGATTGGTTTTGATAGTGACCTGTAATGATAGCATATTTCTGGGAGAGTAGGTTGTCTCTTTTGGATGCTAGATAAAGTGGGTCCTTCCTATGCACACACCTTACACTGCGTTTTGGCTAGGGTAGCTGCAAAAGTATGCTAAATAAGATCAGGACGTGCTCTTTTGAAATCCATGATGTGCCTCCATTTCTGGGATCTTAAATCAATGTACACAATGCATAAGCAGTACACTTTAAAGTATTAACTGAGGTTCTGTTAGATAAATATTCCTTTCATATAAATACTAATCTGCAGGGAGTTTTGCATCATCATTTTTGTAGGTGCTTTTCATAATCAAGGGTCTTCAATTATATTTGTTTTCTGGGTATATCCAAAGTTAGTGCCAATACCAATGTAATCTGTTTGTATAGAAACACAACCTAATGATTACTCAAAAATACCTCAAGAAAAGGTACCTGTTACTTACTGTGTATAGCACTGGAGACATAACTAAATTGTCTTTTTTGTTGTCCTAAATATTTGTCCCCATCTGTAAATGGGGATTTTAAAAACAGACTTGCAGCTATTCTCTGATACTCCTGGTATTTGTATGCACCTTTAAAAAGAAGTACTTCTGGTAGGCCACACTGTTTCTTTGAGCTTCTTTTAAGTGGAAACACGTTTAGACCCCTCTGATGCCTGAATCTTCAGTTGCAACACATGGACTGAGCATTTGTAAGATCAATTTCAAACCCAGAGAGTTCTCAGCTCCCCTGTTCTAAATTAGGAAAATCATGAAAGAGGAATTTTATTTGAATGGTAGAAAGACATTTAGAATGGTGATCTGCAATGTCTTGGTGTAACAGATTGTTTTACAGTCTTGCCTTCACCTGCCTTGTTCTCTCATGATGCAGAGTAGTTTCACAGACATGTAAAGCAAAAATATATTTATTTTTAAGGAAACCTATTGCTTGCTGAAAATGTTGCCATAGCAATGAGTTATAAGTCTGAAATTCCTAGAGGTTGACTTTAATCTATCATCTGGTCTCTGATACAGATTCATAGCCATCAATCAGAAGAGTTGATTTGGAAGGAAATTTCCAGAGCGTCATAAATCCACTTAAATTGTTTCTTTGAAACACTTGTTTAACTTGTAAGCTATGATATGACTGATCTTACATTTTCAGACTTACTTTTCTCCCCAGTTTAGCCTTTCCTTTTTTTTTTTTTTTTGCTTATTTTATTATTTTGCTTTCTTCTTCTCCTAGATATTTTCTGGATAACATCTTTTAAAATTAATCTATTGCACTAAGTTATTATGTTTGCTTAATTACCATGTTGGCTTATTACATCTGCATCAGATGAGGAGGTTGTGAGCTTTCCTTTTGATTACAGAAATTGCTGTAGATGGCCATGCTTTTGTTAACCCAAGGTGAACCTGCTGCTTTGTGTTCTATGTGCTCCCAACCATTTCTTCCAAAATGATCGTGGCACATTGAATCACAATCCGGTTTCTTCAATAAGGATTTCATTAAACAAGATGTATCCAGCAAGATCAAGTGTAAAACACTATAGTAAACGGAGACATTTGTTCAGCTGAGAAGGGTTGAAGTGTGATTGCAGCCCTAGGCAGAGGTTCCTTGTAGTGTAGCATGCACTGGAAGTGAGTTGACATCACCCTGTCATGGGGAAGAGCAAGAAAGCAGTAAAAATTAGAGAGGACAGATCTGTGAAGTTACCTGTTTTGCTGCTTTAGTGAAGCTAATTGGACTACTGTGTCCAGCATGGGGAACTGAAAAAAAGTTTCAGCCTGGGGTGAGTATGGAGTTAGAAACAGCACCAAGAGTAGGGTGAAAGAACTTCTCTAAGTCAAGAAAGTACAAGACTACTGGTGAGGAGGGGAAAATAGGAGGAAAAAAATTTAATGCTTTGACAGGCTACTGAAGAGTAAAAGTTAGAAGTTATTGTCTGTCTTGTGACAGGACAAGTAACAGTCTGAATTTATAGGAATGGGGTTTTAGATTAGAGATTATAAGGAATTTCCTGTTTCGAAAGATGGTGAAGTGTTGAGAAAACTGTTTAGGAAAGTTATAGCTCACCAGTATGTGTACATGGAACATCCCTAGCATCTGGTGAAACCCAAATTTTTAACGCATTCAGTGCTGCCAAAAGCCTGAAGGCTGTGAAAGCCAAATAGTTGAGCTCCAGCAGCGAGGCTGTTGCAGCCCTGAGGAAATGGCAGGTAGCCTGGTCACTGCAGGAGCTGGCTGCACGGTGCAGAGGCAGACAGATTGGTTTATGTGGCAAACAGAATTCCCTTAAAAAAATTTATTTCAGCGCTATTGTGGTTTTTATTGGTTTGCTTTGATCTCACAGTTGCACATTTTCTTTCAATTTTTGGCTTTTGTTTTCCTCCTTGTTAATCTGGATTTTTTCCACCTTTGCCAGTGTGCAACTGGGGATAGTTTTCATGTTGAGATAAATACCTTTTGATTTCTGTTTCTCCTGCTATCTGGCTACCTTCTTTCTCACCAGGGAAGGTTTTGCACAGACACTGAGAAGAAAACTAGCTCAGCGTACACGTAGGACACGTGCAAAAGCATTCGGAGACTTGTGTAAGCCTCTGTAGTTTTTTAATAACCTGTTTAAATTTTGTCTGCCATTGGGCAGTTACATGTTCAGCATGTATTTCCTAGGAAGAAGCACGTTTGCTTTCGTTTTGATGCTTGAGGTATATTACAGTGTTTGTTTTTGATGGCCAAAAGTGGTAGGAGCAGTTCAGAGGGACACGTTGATCAGTTGTGACTGTCTCAAGGCAGCGTACCACGTAGAAATTATTTGTGTTAACAGGGATGACGGTGTGATCTGTTGGGATTCTTCCTGTTTAAAAGTATGATATGATGACTCCTGAATAGGGTTATGCCTTTTTCCACCTGCCATCCCTTCAGCTCCCCCAAGATGTTCAGAAGTGTTTTGAGTAAAGACAGGGGCAGGTACAGCTCCAAACTGATCAATTGCTTGGACTTAAACCAACAGGTGGGTGCAGTTCATCTACTGCACCAAGTGGCGGAGGACATGAGCTACTCTAGCCCTTCCACCTGCCTGGTTTATCTTGTGCCTGACCACAAACACCTGTCTATATAGTATAAAGAAAGAGTAGTGATGCTTTAATAAGCAGGTTGCGCTTCCAGGGAGCCTCAGTACTCAGTCTTCTTGTTCCATGATGTTATTGTTGTAGCTGTTCTGCAACCTGATGCTTTTCTGATGGGAGGAGGGAGAAATGTTAGTCATTCTTGTTGAGTTTAATGAAACACTGTGCACTTTCTCTGGTGGAATAAAAAGAAAATGGCTTGTTCAGGAATAAATTCTGCAAGTTTTTGTATGTGATGGGTTTAACATGTGATAATTCACCCATCACCCTGTGGGATCCTGTGCTAAAAGGATGAAACTTTCTAGAAACTGCCTGTTGGCTCCATAATTGGGGAAGTGTCTCATTAGAGAAGGCCAAAGCACAAATCTGTCAGACAGTGGATCATAATGCTAGCAATCGGAGACAGCTCATAAAAACTTGGGCTGCTGCAAAGTCTACACTATAAAGTGCAGGGGAGGAGAATGGTGGTTGTTTCTGTGCAGAGGAAATTGTGCTGGAAAAAACCACACGCAGCACTTTCAGTTTGGTTTGGGAAAAAAAAAAAAAAAGAGGAAAAAAAGTAGACCAGAGGACTTTTATTTGCATACAGATCTTGGCTGTCCAGAGTCAAGTGTGTAAGCTGCTTGTCATTGTTTGAATAGCAGGTTTTTGTCATGGAAATTCATAGAAGTTGATGGTAGATACAGATTCCCAACAAAGCCTGTAGAGCTGATAGACTGCAGCCATCAGCCTCTATGCAAATTTATTCTTGTCCTTCCACTTTAATTCCTTTCACTGACCTGTTCTCTGTCACTGTTTTGTTTGCCGTTTGTAAGCTCTTCGGAAGAGCTTCTTTGCTCTGTAAGGACAGTGAGTGTATGCTGTGAAGGTGCTGTCCCTATTGAGACTCAGAGGACTCGAGTAATAGCATCAACGGGAACTATTGGTTGCATCAGGGTCAATGTTGTTGGTTTGGGGTTACTGCAGTGACTCTACCCATCATCACCAGAGAGTCAAATCCTGCTGAAATTGGAAACTGCATATTCACAGATTTTCATGCTGGAGGTGCCCTCTGTGACACTAGAAATGTATGAAGGACTGTCTGGCAGATAGCAACTTGTCACTACCATTTTTTTCCCCCTTGCAATTTAATGGTGAGGAAAAGAACGCATGATGCTGCATTTTAGCACTGCGTGGTGCTTGCAAGGTCCCTTTCACTTGGGATTTTTCATGTGATAATTTTGAGACACTTCTGTACATCCCATTAGATTTTTTTTTTTTAAAGCATTGCCTTGGTTTAGCTCTGCAGAGAACAAACTGTAGTATGAAATCAGTATCTGCCTTTTTCACTTGAAATCAGTCCATTCTTCAAACAGCAGATGGAAAGCTTTGATTTTGAACACTGGGTTTTTTTTAGCTTTAGCTAATATAAAGCGGATGTATCAGGTGGACATCATGATACTAAGTGTGTGTGTGGGGGAAGTATTTCATTACATCATAACTTCTGTGTAGGATTGGAGTAAATATATTGAAAAGTAATTCTGAAAAATAAACAGGAAGGTGTCTGCTTTCTTGAGCCTTGTTTGCCAGGTTTTTAAGTGTGGTTTCCCTGAATTCATAGATTCATAGAACGGTTCAGGTTGGAAGGGATCTTAAAGATGATCTAGTTCTAACCTCCTTGCCCTGGGCAGGGAAACTTCCTTCTAGACCAGGTTGCTTATGGTTGGATCCAAAGTGGCTTTGAACACTTCCTGGATTGGAGCTTCCACAGCTTCTTTGGGCAGCCTATTCCAATGCCTCGCCAACCTCATGGCAAAGAATTTTTTCCTAATGTCTTATCTAAGTAGAGCTTCCTTCAGTTTGAAGTCATTAGCCCTGGTCCTGTCACTGCATGCCTTTGCAAAAAGTCCCTCTCCATCTCTCCTGTAGCCCACTGCAAATAGTGGAAGGCTGCTATTAGGTCTCCCTAGAGCCTTCTCTTCTTTAGGCTGAACAACCCCAACTCTCTCAGCCTGTCTTCACAGGAGAGATGCTCCAGCCTTCTGCTCATCTCTGTGGCCTCCCCTGGACCCACTCTTCTAACAGTTCCATGTCCTTCTTTTGTTGGAGGCTCTTAAAACCTGTTCCCACCAAATGCAAACTACATGCAGTCCGTATTCACATAAACAGTTCAGCAGCCTGATTGTTTTCAAAGCTGACTTGCTTGTCAACTCCTAGTGATGCCTGTCAATTAGGATTTAGAGATTTGTTTATAAAACAGATGAAAAAAACAACAAACAAGTAGAGCTAGCAGTTTTGGTAAAGAGAAGTAGCAAACAGATGTGTGCTGTAGCATGACTTGCCAGGGTTTGTCATAGAAGGACATCTCTACGAGGGGGAGAATTTTTTTTTTTAAATTACGGTAATTATAGATAAATTAATTTTTCATTTTCTCTTGTTATGCCTTTCCTAGAAGATGACTACCTGAGTTAAAGCTTTAAGCCAAAAGCAGACATTTCTGTAGAACACAGTTGGTTTGAGAATTTACTAGTGGTTTTTTAAAAGAATGATTATTCTGTTCACGTTGGAATAGAGAATATGCTACATTGCAAAGCTTTTATGTTTCTAAGGAAATAAGTCAGCATATTGCAGGTTTTTTGTGAGCTGCCATACCTGTCTGAGATACACTAACTGGGTTAAATATTTATGAATTAGATCTCCACCTGTGTCTATTCCACACAACTCTGCACTTCCAGGTGAGGAGCAGACATGAGACAATGGGTTTTATTCATACCAAATGACAGTTTGAACAAAAACCTTGGATGATGACTTCAGCCAAGGAAACCTCATGTTGGGGCAGAGTTGTCCACTAACGTTTCCTCCTTGACTGATCCTGACTCGGCACTTCATGAACATGGTACAGCTTTGTCCCCTGTTTGTGCAAAAAAAAAAAAAAAAGAGGAAAAATGTAAGCATGTCAGAGTCTGCAGGAAAAGTTCTTATGTTTATTATCTGTTGGTATTCCTTGTTGTGGAATTCATCCCTCCTTGAGTCAGGCACAGGCACTCAAGCACAGTGCAGGAAATATTGCTGAATATCCAAGTTTCTCTGTGGTACAGAAGCCTTGCCTCCTGCAGAAGGGGAAAGTGTTGCCATTTAATGGTTCTGGGCTCTTAATATTTTATTTTTTTTTAAAAGTGATCTTAAATCTCCATCTCCTATTCAGTTCTCATGTCCTTTCCATGTCCTTCTGTGAGCATCTTTTCCAACTGGATCATTGCAGATCAGAATTCTGTTTTACAAAACACAGTACACAAAGGTGCAAAGCATTTTTTTCACACATATGTGCAGACATTCCTGCTTGACCTTTTCTTTTCTGTTCTTCCACTCTGAAATACACCAAGAGCAGGTTTAGTGACAAGGATGAGCTCAAGACACATGTAAGGCATCAAGCTGTCAATTTTTTTGTTGTTTTGTTTGGTTTTCTTTCTTTTTTTTAATAATTACTGCATTCTAATTCCCCTGTTTATATACCGTGGAGCCACGTATTCTTTCTTTAGCAGAGAAGCACAGTATTCCAGACATTATATTGTTACTTAATGTAATCTTGAATCATGTTTGTAGTTTTATGTAGCTTTGTTCCTTTTAAGTGTTTATGTACTTCCCTTCTTTGATCCCTCAGAGCGTTTCATAATGTTTAAATTCCATAGGACACGTATTTATCAATTTCCCTAATCATTTGCCATCTCCTTTTTGTTCTGTATTCTCACATGTTCATTTCACCCCTTTTGAATCACTTGCAGAATTACCAAGGGTCTTTGGCTCTCAGAGCTGCTGAGTTGCATTGTACAGAAGCAGGGTTGTATCCAGACCAAACTAAACCAGCAGATACATAAATATTATCATGTGATTATCTGACTAGCATGTCATTTCTTTATTGCCCTTGCACAGAAAGAGAGTATGACATATAAGCTGATTTTTTGATGTGGTATTAATATCTGAATGCTTGTGATTCACCAGTTGTGAAAATGCTGCTCCCTGTTTTCTTAGGGAAACAAGCCAAGAGCACCATATCCAGGTATATTTGAAAAAAATACCCAAAAAATCAGCTGAAAAATGTGAAAAACAATTAAAAATAGTTTTATCAGACCACCAACCATTAGGAGGTCCAAGAAATGTACTGCTAAAAAACTGCAAGGTGGCAATGCTGTCTGACAGTAGTTTGTTCAAATAAGCTGCCATCTGAGAGGATGTATATCCATCATATTTCATTTCAGGACTTCACCTCCTGAAGCTAATGATGTTAATGACAGCTAATTCTACTTAGGTCTGATGGTGGTAGTGTCTGCAGCTTGTAATCAAGCATTCGATACAACACACTTGATAAATTCAAGGACACTGAGCCAAATCACCCACTGCACTGTTGACTTTAATTAAAATTGCTGGTGATGGATGGTTCAAAAAGCAGGAACTGCTGCTGCTCTTCATCACCATTTATGGTACATTATTTTGGTGGTACTTCTGTTTCCTTCATTTGTAGCGAGGGTGTGTGGTATTTTGCTGTTGCCATGATTTTGGCCTGAGGTGGATTTATTTCTCTGGAAGGCCTCATCAGTGCCACCAATATCCTCTGAAGGATTTCTGCAGGACTAGAGACGATCAAAGTAACTTAACCTCTCCTGGCTGATAACTCACGAATCTCCACCAAAAAGAGCTCTATCATAGCTGCATCACCTGTAGTCTCTGAACTGGGTAGCTGGAGTGAGTTAGGACAATTTATCATCATACCTTTCCTTTGCAGTGCAGATGTACTTGAAGCAAATGAAATTATTTTTCTTTATTATCTCATTCTTAAGAAAACCAGCCCTTGTATTTTCCTCAAGCACAAGGCTTCTCTGAATAAATGTGCCAAGTATCAGTTCAGAAAACGACTTTGTACCAAATCCCTTCGTGCTTAGTCCTGCCAGAGGAGGAAGAGCTAGGATGGTTTATAAAACAAATGTGTGCAACCTTGCAAGTCTTTGTGAGGTAGTTTGGGGAGAATAATGGAATGCTACACAAGTGTCAGGGAGATTTTGGTTAAATGGTAGACTCCAAGAAAGGCTTCAGAGTATAAAATAACAAAGTTAAATTCTCACTAGTACCTAAATAACAGTCTGGAATTAATGAAAGTGTTTCCAGCTGACTAAAATGTTAGATAGCCTGGGCTGAATCATGATAGATTTCTTTACTTAAAGCTAACAATTCCCTTGTAATTCTGTCTTGTGAACAGGCTCTGTATCAGCAGTTAAAGCCAGAAGAGAGAATAGCAAATAGACTGGAATGCTCAGGCATGAATGCAACAAAAGTATAGGTCAGGGAGAGCATGAAAAACCTACCTGCAGCACACCTGCAAGTTGTATGGATGCTTGTGGAGAGGGCTAATGAGAAGCAGATGCTTTGTTCTTTGGAGTTACAGTGGAACTGGTGGCAGGCACTGGGAAGGCTGAAGTCTAAGACTTCCTAAAAGCATGTCTACAATACACTGGCCATATAACCATTGTTCCACTTGCTATGAATGCACAGGTGATTATATTGAATTAACCTCTTGCCAGCAAGAGTTACTGTGTGCCTCTCTTTGTGCCTATGCTTTTCACCTTGGAGTGTGCTGGGCGTGTGCCAGCACTAAGGTCAGCAGTGAAGTTTTCACAGAGATGTTTGTTTGTCATACCTTAGCTTATTCTAGGTTGAATTTCACTAGAGAAGTGGCAGCTAATAAGAATTAAGTACTCCTCCAAAAATTACCTAGCAATAGTGGTACTGTTAATTGTCCCAGAGTCTCTCCATCAATAGGAAGAACTAATTTATATTGACAAAAGAATGTTATTATCAATGCATGTCCAGGCCTGTGCCTTAAAAAGATCTCTGGAAACCTTTGGTGCCTCTAGACTGGAATTTGCTTGTTTGTTATTTTCACAGAATCACCAAGGTTGGAAGAGACCTCAAAGATCATCAAGTCCAACCTGTCACCACAGACCTCATGACTAAATCATGGCACCAAGTGCCACGTCCAATCCGCTCTTGAACACCTCCAGGGATGGTGACTCCACCACCTCCCTGGGCAGCCCATTCCAATGGCGAACGACTCTCTTGGTGAAGAATTTTCTCCTCACCTCCAGCCTAAACTTCCCCTGGTGCAGCTTGAGACTATGTTCTCTTGTTCTGGTTGCCTGGGAGAAGAGACCAACTCCCTCCTGGCTACAACCACCCTTCAGGTAGTTGTGGAGAGCAATGAGGTCTCCCCTGAGCCTCCTCTTCTCCAGGCTAAACAACCCCAGCTCTCTCAGCCTCTCCTCGTAGGGCTTATGCTCAAGGCCTCTCCCCAGCCTTGTTGCCCTTGTCTGGACATGTTCAAGTGTCTCAATGCCCTTCTTAAACTGTGGGGCCCAGAACTGGACACAGGAGTCAGGGTGTGTCCTAAGCAGTGCTGAGTACAGGGGTACGATGACTTCCCTGCTCCTGCTGGCCACATTATTCTTGATGCATGCCAGGATGCCATTGGCCCTCTTGGCCATCTGGGCATTTTATTTCATTTTATTACATATTTTTATTTATGTATTTATTGTATTTTTCCCACTTTCCTGTTTTTCCCAGGATTTTTCCAGCATCTTTCCAGTGTGCTTATTAAGCTATTTGAGAATGAATTTTTCTGTTTTTTATACTGAGAAAGAAAATTCAAAGCCATTTAATGCAGTGGGCTTTCTTATTGGTAAAGAGTAGGCTTGCATCAAAGTCATTAACTTCTCAGCTCATTATGGAGGTCTTCTCTAAGCATATGGAGGGTAAGATTATTATCAGGAATAATCAGTGTGGATTCATGGCGGAGAAATCATGCTTGACCAATCTGGCCAGCTGGGTAGATGAAGGGAGAGCAAATAGATGTCTGCTTCAAGTTCAGCAAAACTTTTGGCTCTGTCTCCCATAACGTCCTCATAGGTAAGCTTAGGAAGTGTGGGTTAGAGGAGTGGACAATGGATTGAGAACTGACTGAATGACAGAGTGTGAAGGCTGTGCTGTCTTTCAGTGAGACCTGGACAGCTGTAGAGTTGGACAGAGGTGAAGTTCTTGAAGTTCAGCATGGACGAGTGTAGGCTTCTGCACCTGGGAAGGAACAACACCATGCACAGTACAGGTTAGGGGTTGACCTGCTGGAAAGGAGCTCTGCAGAGAAGGACATGGGAGTGCCAGTGTACAAGAAGTTATCCATGGGACAGCAACATGCCCTTGTGGCCAAAAAGGCCAATGGTATTCTGGGGTGCATTAAGGAAAATGTGGCCAGAAAGTCGAGGGAGGTTCTTCTCCCTCTATACTCTGCTATGATGAAGCCACACCTGAAGTACTGGGTCCAGTTCTGGGCTTCCCACCTCAAGACGGGGAGAGATCTACTTGAGAGAGTCCACTGGAGGGCCACAAAAATGGTTATGGGACTGGAGCATCTCTCAGGTGATGAGAGGCTGAAGAAACTGGGATTGTTTGGTCTGGAAAAGATGGAGCTGAGGGGAGATGTGTAGACATAGCACTTTGGGATATGGTTTAATGCCCATTGTGGTGCTAGGTCAGTAGGTGGAGTCAACAATCTTAGAGGTCTTTTCAGCAGTAACAACTCTATGATTCTTTGACTTGGTTCTCTTTAGCCTGGAAAATAGAAGACTGAGGGTACATCTCCTAAATTCATGTGAATATCTAAATGATGGAGGTTGTGAGGATGGGGCTGGACTCTTCAGTGATGGTCAGTGATAGGCCAAGGGGCAACAAACAGAAATTAGAGCACAGGAGGTTTCACTTGAACTGGTGGAAAACTTTGAGGGTGCCAGAGCACTGGAACAGGCTGCCTGGAGAGGCTGTGGGGTCTCCTTCTCTGGAGACTTTCAAAACCCACCTGGATGTGCATTCCTATGGAATCTGCTCTGGGTGTACCTGCTTTAGCAGGGGAGTTAGACTACATGATCTCTAGAGGTCCCTTCCAACCCCTACCATTCTGTGATTATCAGGAGAAATAAAATTTTTCCAAAGGATTTTGAACCCAATAGCATTGAGCAATCGCTGGGTAGGCATTAGGAAATGTTTAACAAAGGAAAAATATGAGATTGTAGTGACTTAAACAGACTGATCATAGGCGTGCTTGTTCCCAGTCATGGTGGAGGCTCAGCAGAAGCCATGGCGGTCCAGCAGCCATGTTGTATGTCTGAAGTAAGTCTTAGAAACTTTAAGCACCCAAATGTGCTTCAGTTGGTGTAATGTCTGCAATTCGTAAGTCATAATAGAATCTCAGGCTGGAGAAGGGAAGGCTCTGTAAATGTTCTGGTACATTGCACATGACTGCCTTGATGTCAGAAAACAGCACTAAGGAAAACGATCAAAGTGGGGGAATATTTTGCAGCAGCAGAGTGTCAAAAATTAAATTTCTGCAAAAAGATGTACATGATTTTCTATAAATTTTCACTTCTAATTTGACATGAAACATTGTGTGCTTGAGGTTTCCCTGGAGAAGTATTCAGCTGTTTCTGTAAGCCATTTAAATGTGCTTATTGCAGATCACGGTCCCTGGCTTCCAGTCAGTTCCACATAACACAAATTATTAAAGGCTTATGGAGAGTAGTAATTTAAAGGACAAAATTGGTGATATACTTTGAAAGCCAATAAGCAATTTTTTCCATAAGGAGTAGTGATGGGCAAAGCCCTGGCAGAGAAAGTGTTAAAAGCCACTTGAGCTGTACTGAGGGCTACCCACAGGACTTTGCCTGCCTTCATGACTATGATGCTTTGTCTGCAGGGAGATATTTGATGTTGGTTGATTCCCCCATTCATAAACTGTAGCAGGTAATAGTGTGCCCAGAGAACCAGCCTGATCTATGTTTGCTTTATTTGCTTGTCTTGATTTTAACTTTTACCCCTAGCAAAGTAACATGGAAGTGTGTATGTTTGTTTGGAGGCTAGCCTGGTAGACCTTCATGGAGGAAGCTTTGGCACCTGTTTTGATCACCTGAGAGAGGAATAAAAACCTTGGCACACTAGGAACTTGGAAACATCCCTGTAGTTATGTCCAGCATGGAAAAAGACATACCTAAGGGGATGTGATATTAAATCCAGAGTGGCACAGATGGAAAGAGTGAAGAATAATGTGATTTTTAAAAAAATAAGAAAAAGAACCAGTATTGCATTATACAGATGATCTGGTTGCAGAATGTAGTTTGAGTCATAGAACCTTGGAACTGGAAGGAGGGAGAACAAATAGCAGATGTTGGATTATTTTATTTTTTTTAAAAAATGAATTCTAGATTAGGGTAAAACTGAAGCTTGCATGCTTTGGGAGAAGCCTCTGTGAAAACAGGCAACATGAGAGGCTAGCCAAGAAAGAGGAACAATACAGACTCTCTTATGGGGGGAGGAAAAAGACAATAAGTTTTCACCAAGTAAATATTCTCATGGCACTGCAGGAGGTTAGTTTTTCCTTGGAGAAGCAGATAAGTGTGGACAGAGGCAGGCTGGAGGAGAAGCTGGTTTCATGCAAAGCAGTGGCAGGGGCGTGTTGATGACTCTGTAGAGGCCACATACATAGGTATGTAAATATTTACATGGAAAGTGAAGTTTACTCCTCTCTGCATGATGTAAGTATCTCTGAATCCTCATTACTCACTTTCTACCTGTTAGCTGGTGCGAGCTGGAGGAATGTGGAAGGGGTGCCTGTAAAAATAGCAGGGACTGTCAATGGAAATCATGAAGTGACTCATTAATGCAGCTTTCACAGCAGTGGGAAGAAAACTGTAACTTTCCCAGTACATTGTGAGTCAGTAATTAGCCAGTGACATTGTCAGTGTTGCATTAGTATTTTTGTAGTAGCTTAGGATAAGTGGTTCTTGGGTGACTCGTGGTTCCATTGTAGAGTAGAAACTTGCACTTTTGTTTATGTAGAGTTTGGAAGTGAAGCAGATGGAAGAAAATCCCAGACTTTTCTGAAGCAGATAGATAGGAAAAGCCTAACGGGATGGCACATCCTCAGCATCCACTACTGCACTTGCTGTTGAGCATTGGGGCTTTTTCTTTGAGTAAGGGTGATTCATCTCTTGGTGCTGCTCATGCAAGCCTCAACAGAATATGGTGGTGGTGTGCATCATCACCATTTGCTGTTTGTGGTCTGCAAGCGCCAAGGGGCTCTTGGTGTGCAGACTGGTACACAAAGTTCATTTCTGAAACTCCTCTTGAGGCTGCTGAAGTGCTGGCTGCCATTACATGGGGGAAGAATGTTTTCTACTTTGTTGTTCCCCTGCTTCCTCTTTTCTTAGAGGTGACGTAGGAGATTGAAAGGGAAGTGGCAAATACTTTAGAAGGGTGTTAGTGTACAAACACCATAACACATCTTACACGTTTTCCCAACAGATGCAGGTTTCCACGTTGCTGTCTTTTTTGCCATTACCTAGACAATGTTTAAAATAAGGAGAGTTTTGAGAAGTCTGTTTTAATGGGATTAGCAGTTTTGTAGCATGAGCACAGTAGCTTTGCCTGTGGTATTTTTAATTACGGGTGTTTGGGGTATTTTCATGCTGTTACCCAGATAAATGGAACAAAAGGAGAAAGGCTAATTGACTTAACGTGCTCGATTTATCACAACGCTTCTGATAACATTTGACATAATTTTATTACATGCAGTGGAGAAGGGGGAGTGGTGGAATGTTTTGTTCTTCCTGGTGTGTTATTTTGGTAAGTGTCTAGGGTGCATTTTAGATAAACTACAGTGCTAAGTCTGTGCAAGAAAGTCCTAAATATCCAGTGCATTCCTCCTATTAGCATTGAGAAATTAACTGTAATTAGCATTCCACTTTTAATGGTATTGTATTTCTGAAGCTGATAAGGCCTCTGGGAGTGTGATTGCAAGAAACTTCTATTGTTTACTGTATGCAAATCTATCCACTTAGCTTTAATTAGAGGTTGAAACCTGGAGCAATTATCAGCAGTTGCTTTAGTATTAATGAGCTTGACAGAGCTGTCCATCACGGTGTGTTATATGATTGAGAATTAGAATACTGAATCCCAGTTGGTTCATTGTTCAAAGAACTTGCAGCCTTCGTCAAGCAAAACCATTCTGTTCAGTATGCCGTACATTTTGTTAGTTCCAGTCACTGGGAAGACTGAAGACCTTATAAATTTGTATAGCTGCTATTTTCTGCATGATCATTTGAGAATACATGAGAAAAAAACGTTAAGGCATACATTGCTAACCTATATTAAAAACAAAAAAAGATTCTAAGAGCGGGTGCATGGCTGCAATATAAAATTTATTTGCTTGACATTCAAATAACACAGCTTATGGTAATTGCTGGCTGATGAATATCCTCACAAATTTAGTGGATGGTCTCCTCTCATGTGCTGGGGCTGGATGTTTCCTTTCACGTTCCAGTTTATAGTAGAGGAGGACATGAAAGAGATGTAAGAGAAAGAGCAAAAAGGTTTATAATGCCTAGTTCTTTAACTGTTTTTTTATTTTACTTTCTGTGGAAGCACTAACCACTGGTGACTTCTGTTGCTGTTTTTTAGTGTCGTTTTATTAACAAAAAAATCCCCAAGTTTTTGTCAAAGCAATAAAAAGTTTCTGCAGAAGATCTATACAAAGGAAAAAATAATTGGAAAATGTCACTTGAAGTTAGTACTTTCAGTAAGCGCTGCTGAAAGTTTTCTATTTTTGGACTACTTCTTTGTGAAACAATTCTCCATTTCACAAGCCTTTAAGCAATTAGAATAGATACTTTATGAAGGTGTGTATAAAAAAATTGCATGTAATAGGTTCCTTGTATTTGTAAATGTTTATTGTAACAAAATCTAATTGTGAACTTTCTTGTGCTTTTTTAGGTGAAGCTGAAATAAACGCACTGAAGGTGTTTCAGCATCTCTTGGTATTTTTTAGGATGTAAACAGCTATACCATATTGAATGACAATGCAATGCCATCTCAACTACTGCCCACTGGGCCATGAAATGCTGTGCTAGTTGTACGTGCAGGCTGTGGCTTTTTCAACAGAGCTGAAAGACTGGGAGCTTTTACAGGACATGATTTTATTTGGTGGTGTTGAACAGCCCTAGGTTTGGAAGTGCAAGGTGGGGCAAGCTCTGGGAATGGCTTAGGGCAGAAAAGGAAAGATCTTTCAGGGGGTCTTGCCCTCAAAAGGGGACAGTATCTTTAGGGGTGGGGATGTCAGGACACACATTTGGTGTCTTGGGTAGAAAAGGGCTGTCTCTCGCTGCAGGGTGGGTATTTCCTTCTGCTGTGGGTTTGGGTTGTTTCCTGTCCCCACACTGCTCCAGACCAGCTGCCACTCTCAAGACAAAGCTTGGTTACATGCTTAGTCTTGAAAGGACCATAATGAAAAAGAAAACCTTATTGTTCAGGGAGAAGGACAAATACAGGAAGTTTTAAAAGGCTAAATAAGAAGGAATGTTCTAGATTAGTATCTTTGACAGCTAAATACTGCAGGGAAGATAACACACTGAATCTTTGTTGGTAATTCCAAGTAAGCCAGATAGAGCTAAATGGAGCAGAATTATCAATCAGATACTGAGATGCTAATACCAATTTATTCCTCCAGGAAAATCCAGCTTCTAAGCCATGTGGGTTTTGGTGAAACCATGCCTTCTAATTTATTTTCGAGGTGAACAGAGTTGAGATTAAGAGATTACATGCTATGCCACATAGACAATCAATTGTTTTTATTATATAGGTTTGTCCTGCAGCCATATTGTATAAGAAATATCCTCTATAGTGATATTATTAGATGTTTCATCTTTGAGAAAAACCTACTTAGGCATCATCAAACAGTAACCCGGCTGGCTGATTAGAAACCATTAATCACTAACTACTCTGAAATCGTCACCTTTCCACTGCTGGCCTGTGAGCCACTGCTCAGATTGCCCGTAATGGGGCTATCTTTGGCATATTTATGTGTAATGCTAATCTGTAATTCACACAGGGTCTGGTAACTTGATTTAAGCACCAGACCACACAGACTGCTAAAACAGAAAAGATGGCACAGAAGTCACTTACCTTAATGAGGCTTTTTTTTAGCTATGCTTTGCTGGTTTATTAGTACACAGTGAAAATGGGACCTGTTTTGCCCCTCTATCCTCTGGCATAAGAGGAAGTTCCTAAACTGCTGTATATATCACTTCCCTATCGATACTTTCCTTCCTGTTAACTCTGTAATAACACCATATGCATTTTTTAGTACCTAAATTACATGCAGCGTTCATTCTTCAAAGGTTTGGTTTTCCCCTGTTTTTCAGCCAGGAAACTATGATACCTTGAGTACTGAGTCCAGTTGTGGGCACCTCAATACAGGAGAGAGAGGGTGGTGCTGGAGCAAGTGCAGGGGAGGGCAATGAAGCTGGTAAAGGGCCTGGAGAATAAATCCTCTGAAGAGCAATTGAAGGAGCTGGGGCTATTTAGTTTTAAAAAGAGAAGACTGAGGGGAGACCTCGTCACTCTCTATAACTACCTGAAAGGACATTGTGGAGAGGCTGGTGCTGGCGACAGAACAAGAGGAAATGGCCTCAAGCTGTGACTGGGTAGGTTTAGGCTGAATCAGGAAGCATTTTTTCCCATCAAGTGTGGCCAGGCATTGGACTGTGCTGCCCGGGGGAGGTGGTTGAGTCACCCATCCTTGATGTATATAAGGGTCATTTGGATGTCGTGCCTGGGGATATGGCTTGGGGGTGAACCTTGTAGAGTAGGGCTATGGGTTGAAGTTGGTGATCCTGAGGGTCTTTTCCAACCTGAATGTTTCTGTGATTCACTCATGCCCTAATTCTCTCTGAAGGTTATATGTGGTTATAAGAAAAGCAGAAACTGACTTCTTGTTTTTAAATTCTGCTAATCTTTTTAAGTACTTCGGGCATGTAGACCATTTACCATTATTGCCTTTTCTTTTCCTTGGGTATAGCAAAACATGCAGTAATGTACCCTTAACATTTGTTATCATCTTCAACATTTGTTATCATCCTTAACATTCGTTATCTCTATTAGTTGTTCTAAAAGACCCATAGACACCGAGGAATCAAACCCATGTTAAGTTATAGTTACTCATCCAGCCAGGCAATGTTTCTGGTGTTGTTTAAGGGACTTTTTGTTGTTCATGTTCTATTACACTTTTATAGGCATTCATCAGCACCAGCTTTGTGAAACCTTTGCAAATAGATGATGCATTTAGCATTTCCTAAAGCCTTTCAGCAGCAGCATTTTTTTTTTTTTTTTTTTTTTGTTGGTGCCTTCCCCCTCCTCTCCCCCCAATTGTCTGCTTCACTCATTTCCTTTGCACTTTTGAAGTCTTGGTACCAGGAATGTGGAGGAGGAGATTGAGGTAGTTTTAAAAAAATTGATATTTTTCTATTTGAAAATGGCAAGTAGGCTTAACATTAACATTTCACTTAAGAAAGATTATTTGCTTGCTCTCTGAGCAGATGCAAACCATATCAAACAAGCATCACTGTGAACATGAACTTTGCAAGCAGGGCTTGTATTTGCTAGGATGCCATTGGCCTTTTAGAGGAAAACGTGTTATTTGTTCTAGATATAACCCTTTGGCTTTGCTTACCTCAAATCTCTTTTGCGCTCACCTAAGTCGTGGCTCTGATAAGTTCCCCAATAAACAACCTGAGGTCATTGCAATTCATTCCCACAAGTCACTTCTTGCTGTGGAGCAATCTCTTCAGGGCACACGTTTGTTGTTGAGCAAAGAGCAACAGAGAGATGGGACTGTGCAGCTGCTTTAGAGCAGCTTTGATCTTCTCTTTCCCAACAAGAGTGCACAATGGTAATTACAGCTCCTTTTAAAATGTATTAGAGAGGTAGGGTAATAAGTGAAAAGGGAATTTTCAGTCATTTTCAGTGCTGATGAATGCGTTATTAACTCACAGTCATTTGCAGATAGTGTTTCTGCCAGATGAGCCTGAAAGAGTGGCACTTGCCAGATCACCTATTTAAGGAGCTCTGTTTTCTGCACTCAGCAAGGGATGGTTCCAGTCAAGTGGAGTTGTTAATCCAGATCTGGGAGTCGGGGCGTCTTAGTTGGGCTCCTAAGGTATTATGTTACCCCAGCTCTCATTCTTCTGTCTAGAGCAAGACCAAAAACCCTACTAGAAAATTTGCTTTTTAATTAATTCAGCCTTGACTGATTGGTCTATTTCTGCATCATGGAAGGGCAATTGGTTTTGCAGGTGGAGCCAGGTAAGGTAGTTAAACTGAAGGAGGCTGCTAAGAGACAGTCCCTTCTGAGGTGAAATGGAGCACTCCATGTGGATATTGAGTACCAACAACCATGCAGGGAAGTTGCATGGCTTGTCTTTGTGCAGCTGACTAGGGTACCTTCTGCTCTTCTCTGTTTTTCAGTGTGTGAAATATGCTTAGGGACCTTGCATATGATTTCTTCAGTGTCACCATGTTTAAGTATACTAATTACTGTGCAACTGGTGTGTTGGGTGGGGTTTTTGTGGGTTTGTTTTTAAAGGAAAAATTTTGGCTTTTCTCTTAAAAAAAAATGGTGAGTTTTAAAACTGACCTAACTCATAGGACTTTTGAGACAAATCCTATGTTCAGTAAGGGCTGTAATGGAATTTGTGAACTCACAAATTGTAGCAAGGCTAAGTGATCAGTTTTAGTAATCCATAGACAGTATTGCTTGCCAAGAAAATGCATACATTTCGACATTACTGCAGCAGAAAGTTAATCAAGCATAGTCACACCCTTTGAATGAGTAATTTCTGCCTAGCAGTTTTGCTCGATTTCTCAGATGCTCTAAGAAATATGATTTTATTCTTTCACGTAAGAACTCTGCTGTTGAAGAATGTGAGAGGATTTCCACAATCCTTTTTTTTTTTAATTTCACTTTTTACCTGGACAATAATGCAGTACTAAACCTGTCTTTCTCTGTTCCGTTCAGTCTTGACAGTGGTAGCTCCTAATATGCTTTCCTTCTTAATATGTGTGTTTGGATGTGGTGAAGGAACCAAATGACTGCCAATCAAAATGTTCATGTGATTCTGCTCAGTCTTTATTCTTATTGCATTACAAAGTTGAATCTCAGGTTCATAATCTGAAATTTGCATGCCATAAAATTGGAAGCAAAAAATAGTGTATTGAGCAAACAAATAGCATAACCGCACCTGGAGCGACACAACAATTTCAAGCTGTTTCTCATGTTATCTTTAAAATACTGTATTTTAGAGATCCACAAAACCTCAGTTACTGATTCTTGCTTTCTTTCTCTTGCTTTCTTGCTTGCTTTCTCTTGCTTTCTTGCTTGCTTTCTCTTGCTTTCTTGCTTGCTTTCTCTTGCTTTCTTGCTTGCTTTCTCTTGCTTTCTTGCTTGCTTTCTCTTGCTTTCTTGCTTGCTTTCTCTTGCTTTCTTGCTTGCTTTCTCATGCTTTCTTGCTTGCTTTCTCATGCTTTCTTGCTTGCTTTCTCATGCTTTCTTGCTTGCTTTCTCTTGCTTTCTTGCTTGCTTTCTCTTGCTTTCTTGCTTGCTTTCTCTTGCTTTCTTGCTTGCTTTCTCTTGCTTTCTTGCTTGCTTTCTCTTGCTTTCTTGCTTGCTTTCTCTTGCTTTCTTGCTTGCTTTCTCTTGCTTTCTTGCTTGCTTTCTCTTGCTTTCTTGCTTGCTTTCTCTTGCTTTCTTGCTTGCTTTCTCTTGCTTTCTTGCTTGCTTTCTTGCTTTCTTGCTTGCTTTCTCTTGCTTTCTTGCTTGCTTTCTCTTGCTTTCTTGCTTGCTTTCTCTTGCTTTCTTGCTTGCTTTCTCTTGCTTTCTTGCTTGCTTTCTCTTGCTTTCTTGCTTGCTTTCTCTTGCTTTCTTGCTTGCTTTCTCTTGCTTTCTTGCTTGCTTTCTCTTGCTTTCTTGCTTGCTTTCTCTTGCTTTCTTGCTTGCTTTCTCTTGCTTTCTTGCTTGCTTTCTCTTGCTTTCTTGCTTGCTTTCTCTTGCTTTCTTGCTTGCTTTCTCTTGCTTTCTTGCTTGCTTTCTTTGCTTTCTTGCTTGCTTTCTCTTGCTTTCTTGCTTGCTTTCTCTTGCTTTCTTGCTTGCTTTCTCTTGCTTTCTTGCTTGCTTTCTCTTGCTTTCTTGCTTGCTTTCTCTTGCTTTCTTGCTTGCTTTCTCTTGCTTTCTTGCTTGCTTTCTCTTGCTTTCTTGCTTGCTTTCTCTTGCTTTCTTGCTTGCTTTCTCTTGCTTTCTTGCTTGCTTTCTCTTGCTTTCTTGCTTGCTTTCTCTTGCTTTCTTGCTTGCTTTCTCTTGCTTTCTTGCTTGCTTTCTCTTGCTTTCTTGCTTGCTTTCATCAAATCAGATGTTTATGTGAATGTTTCTAAGCGGATTTTCTTGGTTACTAAGTTTCTTTTTTTTTTTTTTTTTCATATATTCTGAAATATTTGGGGGACATGGGAATGTAAGGAAAATTAAGGTTACCATTAAGTCAAATAATTGCTCCAGTTTATTTGTTTTCCCAAGTCAGGCGAATATTAGAAATCTGGAGCTGATGCATTCTGAAAAGAAAGCTGTTTGACCACATTTCTCTTGTGAAGATAGTGATCCTTTTTAGGATTCACTTGCAGAGTTATTTTGACTGAAAGATGAGAATCAAAATATTCTCACTGGGTGTAGAGTTGGACTTCACAGAATCACCAAGGTTGGAAGAGAATTCAAAGATCATCAAGTCCAACCCGACTTCATGCTTTTTTCCTAAGCACTGAGGAGTTTAAATGGAGTTCAAATCCATTCTCCTCCATTTAAAAAATGTTCTTTCTCTGAATATCTTTTACTTTGCTATAGTGTCTCACTTCGAATGTTATTTTACTTCCTTCCCCCCACCTTGTATTTGAGGTCTGGAATCCTCAGAAGTGATCCAAGAGTTTTACTCTGGAGATAAAATAATACAAAGATTGCTCTTACAGTTACTGCAATAAGAGCTGAGCATATTTGATGTGTTACTAGCTTCTAGTCTGATTGGGAGCAAGAACATTGAAAAGAAAGAATGTATGTTCTTGGTGCAGTCCTCT
Source organism: Picus viridis (assembly GCA_033816785.1). Taxonomy (NCBI): domain Eukaryota; kingdom Metazoa; phylum Chordata; class Aves; order Piciformes; family Picidae; genus Picus; species Picus viridis. The sequence goes on from CM066576.1 coordinate 35,297,006, forward strand.
CCTGGTCACTTGGATACCTTCATGTCAGAATCAAAGCCATGAAGCTGGTAGTGAAATACAGTTATTTCATTACTATTCTAGTTGCTTGTCCTATGGATCAATTTGTGATGTTTGTAGTTTTTATACAGGAAGAAGAGATTCCACCTCCCCTTTTGTTTTTGTTTGTTTTATTTATTTATTTATTTAGGTATATGAGTCAGTTTACCACTACAATGTTGCGGTGGGCATGGTGGTGGTACTGGGAGACAATGACATTTTCTAGATCTGGACTTCCAGATGTGCTATTTTGTAATTCATACTTGGATCAGGAGACTGGACTATTATACATTCCTCTGGAGACATTCTTAAATATCAAATTATTGTGGAGTGTTGGATAGATCAATTTTGAGGTGGATTGAAGTTTCCTCTTCCCTATGTGTCATTACTGTTAACTAAACGTGTCAGCTGGTGTAGAAGCCCATTTTGTTAATGAGATTTTCCTGTTGACTTCAGTGGGATTTTATTTCAGTCCATATTAAGATAAAAGACCTTTTAAAGACATCTGCAGCTGTCCTCTATCTGTTCCTTATTTTAGTCACGGTTAATAAGCACAGTGTTAGGGTGTTGAGGCACCTTGAAACTTAGCATGCTGTATTTTGCTTCATTTGCTGTCCAAACCTTTCCAAATTGGTAACAGTTTTTGTTTGGCCATCTGGCTCATCCTGTAAATAAAATATGTAACAATCATGAAAGCATTATATAGTCCATTTAGTGTTGATGCTATTCAATTGAAATCTTGTACATCTAATAATGTTTTAATTCTTAGTCTCTTCATCATATCGCAATGTTCTTTTATTAGGAGCATCAGAAAGGTGTTCCTGAGTCAGAAAGCAGATCTAGCTCTGCTCCATCTGCTCTTGAAGAGTGGCCTGTTGCCAGTACTCAGAGAAAAGTATGAGCAAAGGAGGAGTGTGCAGTGACATGAACGTTCTGGTTGTTTGCTTTTCTTAATCTCTGCTAAGCACTGAGCTGATGGTTTTGTAGAATTAGGTATAACTCCAAGCTCTTGTTTCTGAGTTCTAATAGCTAAATTATAGCTTACATTGTGTAAGCAAATTCAGGAATGTTTTTCCAATGTGCATTCATTTGCATTTGTCAACAGAGTATTTCATCTGCCATTTCATCACCTAAGCAGTCAATTATTGTGGCATCTTTTCACAGCTGTTTGCAGTGGGATTTGTTTTTCAGCTGCCTGGAATATCTTCACTCAAGCACAGAACCTTGCCAAGGGACAGGGCTGTTGGTAGGTGTATAGGTGCTTTCTTGGTGGCCTCTGGCAGTCTGTGTTGAGCCTTAGAGGAATCAGCAGAGGACTGATTTGGTGGTGTCTGACCTTATATAGTCATGGAATCATACTATGGTTTGTGTTGGAAGGGGCCCTTAAAGGTCATCTAGTCCAAGCCTCCTGGAGTAAGCAGGTACATCTTCAACTGGATCAGGTTGTTCAACCAGACCTTGAATGTTTGCAGGGCTGGGACATGTACCACCTCTCTTACCAATCTGTGCCAGTGTTTCACCACTCCCATTAAATTTCTTCCTTATATCCAGTCTAAATGCCCCTCTTCCTATTTAAAACCATTAGCCCTTGTTCTGTCACCACAGCCCCCCCTTAAAAAGGCTCTCTCTATCTTTCTTGTAGGCCCCTTTAAGTACTGAAAGGCTTCATAAGCCTTCTCTTCTCCAGGCTGAACAACTCTAACTCTCTCAGCCTCTCCCCATGGCAGAGGGATTCCAGCCCTTGCATTATTTCTGTGGTCTTCTCTGGACCTGCTCCAACAGGTCCATGTCTGCCTTGTGCTGAGGACTCTCAGCAGAGCAGAACACAGCGGCAAAATCCTCTCCCTTGACCTGCTGCCTATGTTGATTTGCATGCAGCCCAGGGTACAGTTGGCATTATGTGTTGCAAGTGCACATTGCCAGCTCCTGTTGAGCTTTTCATCCACCAGTACCTGCAAGTCCTTCCCCAGGCTAGCTACAACCTGAAGGGTTGTAACTCTTGAGACTATTTCAGTAAGGGCGGAATTGTATCTAGTGCTGTTAGGAACGCTTCTGAGTTTTGGTCAAGCTTCCTTTCTTAGCTTTCATTTCTTGGCTGAAGTTCTTGAAGTAGTTCATCAGAGCTCTCTTATGGTGTCAATTGTAGCTCCCTGTTATTTTAAAGTCCTTGTCACTTGACATGCCTGTCTGAATTGACTACTGGCTTTGTCTCATTTCAGTTTTATAAGAAAGATGTTTAGGATCAGAAACAATATACCTTTGCAGATGTTATGGATGCTTTTTATGGTTTAAGGCTTCTGATAAGAGAGGTTCCTTTTGATAGGTCAAAATGTACCAGATTCTATAATTTAGCACTTCTAGAAGAAGGTGTACTCCAAATTGCACTACTGCTGGGTCTGGAAGATCACCATGCTTTTACTGTCCTTATTAGTGTTCATGGTGTTGTCCATGTTTTTTTTAATATGTGACCCTTCTCACTGGATTGCAAAAATACCAGTAACGCTTCTTGGCACATCCTTCTTCCACCACACTGGCTAAAGGTATCTCTGATGGGCTGCTTACAGCAAACAGGCTGTGAATTTTAGTAGTAGAACACTAAACTGACCTGCTGACAGCTTTTTTTTTTTTTTTTTAAGATAGATGATGGTGAGAACCATTGGGATGCTTGGCTTCCAGCAGGGAGTGTGAGTCAACAAATGAGTGCTGGGGTGAAGATAATAAAGGAGTTTTGCTTAACATTTGCTTCTTTGTCTTTCATTAGTGTCTTCAGAACATTGCTGTCAAAAGATTATTTGTCTCCTGGGAAGAAATGCCACACATTGCTGCCGGTGGGAAAAAAATGGAGCTATAGCCTTAGGTAGCGTGGTTAATCTGAGTTGTTTGTTGGATGAGGTTGGGGGTTTTTTTGAGATGGGAAGGAGTTGTGTTTGCCTGCTTTTGGGTTGGTTTGTTTGTTTGGGGATTTTTGTTTCTTAATTTATTTTAAATATGCCCTGTTTGTCTGGAGGATTTGTGTAAATGTTCTGCCTAGAGATGGCTACATTTAGATCAGTGTGTGCCTAGGAGAAGCAGTGCTTTTTCACCTCATTACAGAAAATTCTTCAAAGTCTGATGAGGATTGTAAGGAGTATTTAATTTTATTATCTGCCTTCCAGATGAACTTTCTCCCAAAAGAATATGGTACTGGGAGGGAGGTCAAGAAGGTTCATGAATTGTGACAAGATATGAAATACAAACCACTAAAAAAGTATGTAACTGAGACATGGACAGTGTCTGAGTGTCTTGCTTCTAAACCACTAACTTTTAGATAACAAAGTCCCGTCCTCCTCTTTTCAGGCTAAATGATGCTTCAAAACACTTTCAAGACTTCGTATGAGATTTTATGTGTGCCTAAGTTGCTTAGACAAATACAGAGAGCCATTTGACAGAGGATTTATTTGGAAGAATAAACTTAATGAGCGCTGTATTCATTTATGTGGCTGCCATGGGACAGCTTATTTTCTCAATAATTATCACACTCTTTTTTCTTGACAATTTATCTTTTGCCAGAGAACACAATTTAAATGGCAATTTAAAATAACAATTTTAATAATTTTCCTGTTGCTGGGAACTTTTAATAAACACGGTTTTAATCATTAGCAGTTACACTTTGTGATAATTAAATGCAAATTTCGTAATCTTGCGACTTCTAATTTGTCATGGAATGATGTGAGAGAATTGGGAGGCTGCTGTACTGCTCGTAGTCAAGGACACACTGTTTTAAATCTGTGTGTATCTTAGAAATCTTGCAGAACGGGTGATTGGGCAGCTTTCGAAGATGCATATAAATCCTTGCTCGCTGTTGGAAAGTGATAGACAGAAGGTTTTGAAGTAGAAACAGGTTGTCACAAAGCAGTTGGCAGGAATATTGGATTTTGGAAGATTCATTAAAATCTCAGAATCTGATCTCACAGGCAGGGAAAAGCTGTTCTTTATTTCTGAATGATTTTTGAAGGACCACAGAAAGATGCAGCAGTTCAACTGCTTTATTAATCATACTTTACTGCTGCTTTGCCCACTGGAACTAGGAAAGTCAGAGACATCTTGCTCTCTTTCTATTATAGACTCACATTTTAGTGGATTCGAGTGTTAGCAGTTAACATTTTGGTCCAGCTGAAACCTTTGGGAGTTTTAACTGCAATGTGATTCTAGTGATGGATAAATTTGTAATTCTGTGTTGAAAGATTTCAGAGAGGTTAGGCTTATGCAAGCTTCATGTTTGTTTATTTTTAATTGACTATTTTGAGTTCTAATACAGTTATTGGAAGGAAAACAAAGTGGATGAAAAGATCATGCTAGTCCATTGAGGTCTTTTACTGAAAAAATACTGAGAACAAAAGTGGTTGTCAAGGAGAGTAAGAAAGACAATGAAAATGCTACACAGTTCTATTTCATGAATTAGCATCATAGAAAAAAATAATCCCTACTAGTAATGAGAGAGTCTTGTTTGAATGTGGAAGAGAAACAGCACTCTGTTCAGAAATGTCATATGGTTTATCGTTCCTTGTTGTTTTGAGACAAATGTTGCAAATACATTGGAGTTTTCTGATTCTTTAGCCTCCAAAAGAGGCTAAAGATCATTTCTGATCTCCCATTTAAACTTCAAATTCCATGTACTTGTCTCCTATTTAACATTATGAAAATTCAGGCTTTATTGAAACCCTTGACAAGAAGGCAATTAAGTCGCCTCAATTTATTTCCAAACTGTCCTGTGGCAGGGAGTTCCACAGTTATTGGAATCAGTAACTATTATCAGTAATGATGATCAGTCTTAGGTTATTGGTGACTGGCTTTGGATATACAAACAAAAATCAAGTTATAAGTAAGGGGTGGTTTTTTGCATATTAATAACCCTCTCTGTTCTTCAGTCTTCTTCCTGCATCTTCCAACTTATGAGTACATAGAGTATTTAAATCTGTTTCAAATGAGCCAGCTGGGACACTCAGAGTAGGACAGCAGTGCTGCTTTGTCGCATGTAACACTGCATGATGGAGATGCAGCCTAAGGTAAATGATTCCAGTGCCTGCTGTCACTTTCCATCAGGACTTTTCCAGGCAATTAAGGGGTCTTTGAGCCTTCTCTAATTCTATAAAATACTTTTGGTGGTACTTGGTATGCTCGTAACCTCTCAAATCATACATGCTAACATCTGTCTGCTGCTTGCCTCAGTGTTTCCGGTATTTTGGACTTCCCTCGTGGCAGTGATCCCAGTTAACATTTTTACAATATCAAAATACATAGGAAGTGTTATGAAATATATTATCTTCAACTCTGAGTTAACTTGCTTTTATTAATGTCAGTCCACGAACTTTAGTCGAAGGCTTAGTGTGGTCTAATACTCTGAGATCGTTTATGCTGCTAGTTTCTCACCCTCCCTTAAGGCTAAATGTGCTTTCTTGCCTATTTTGATGTGTCTAAAGAATTGTTTGGAAAAGCTGATACTCTCCTGTGCTCTGAGGTCAGTGTGCAGTCACACATGCACAAAAAACTGCAGGGTAGGACTGGAAACAAGGGCAAGATCTTTATCAAGTCAAGGGGTTTTAAAATTTGAAGAAATTTGAGATGCAGAGGAAGCATTTGTCACAATTTGCAGTGTTTGTAGAATGTGATTTTCCCAATGAGCAATAGCTGAAGCTATGATTCAAATGAAGACAGAATTGCCAAAGGAAAACTCTTTCAGAGATACCATCCCTCTTCATTGATACAGTGGTTGTGAATACTGCTGCATTCCCTTGCCCTTTAAAATTGATAGCACACATCAATTTTCTGTACAGACATACAGATGTAAATGTTCTTACAGTGTAACGATCATGTTTTGTATGGCTTGGGGGAGGGTGGAAGGTAGAGAAAGAATCATAGAATGGTTAGGGCTGGAAGGGACCTTAAAGGTCATCTAGTTCTAACCCCCTTCCTTGGGCAGGGACACCTTCCACTAGATAGCTAGCTCAAGGCCTCATCCAACCTGACCTTGACCACTTCCAGAGAGGGGGCATCCACAACTTTCCTGGGCAACCTGTTCCAGTGTCTCACTACCCTCGCTGTGAAGAATTTCTTCTTAATCTCCAGTCTAAATCCATCCTTTTCCATCTTAAATCCATTCCCCCTCATCCTATCACTACAAGCCTTTATAAATAGTCCTTCCCCAGCTTTCTTGTAGGCCCCCTTCAGATATTGGAAGGCTGCTATAAGGTGTCTCCAGAGACCTTTCTTCAGGATGAGCATCCCCAACTCTTGCAGCCTGTCCTCACAGGGGAGGCACTCCTTAGCCCCCAATCATTGTGGCTCTCCTCTGCACCCCCTCCAACAGTTCATTGACTTTCTAATGCTGGGGGCATCACAACTGGACGCAGTACTCCACGTGAGGTCTCACAAGAGCGAAATGCCAGGGACGGGGAGGAAGAACTGCCCACCGTAAGTGAAGCACAGGTTCGTGATCACCTGAAGAACCTGAAAGTGTTCAAGTCCATGGGACCCGACGGGATACACCCACGGGTGCTGAGAGAACTGGCAGATGAGGTTGCCAAGCCCCTCTCTATTATATTCCAGAAGTCATGGCAGAGTGGGGAAGTCCCCACAGACTGGAAAAGGGGAAACATTATTCCCATTTTCAAAAAGGGCAAGAAGGAGGAACCGGGAACTACAGGCCAGTCAGTCTCACCTCTGTGCCCGGAAAGATCATGGAGCAGATCCTCCTGAAGGCACTAATGACTCAGAAGAACAGTGAAGAGGTGATTGGGAGTAGTCAGCATGGCTTTGCCAAGGGCAAATCCTGCCTGACAAACCTGGTGGCCTTCTATGAGCAGGTGACAGCATTAATAGATGAGGGGCGAGCAACTGATGTTGTTTACCTGGACTTGAGCAAAGCCTTTGACACTGTCCCGCACCACCTCCTGGTCTCCAAGCTGGCGACACATGGGTTTGATGGATGGACCACTAGATGGATAAAGAACTGGCTTGATGGCCTCACCCAAAGAGTGGCTGTCAACGGGTCCATGTCCCAGTGGAGGCCAGTGACAAGCGGAGTCCCTCAGGGATCAGTCCTGGGACCTGTCTTGTTCAACATCTTTGTGGGTGACATGGACAGTGGCATCGAGTGCACCCTCAGCAAGTTTGCTGATGACACCAAGCTGTGTGGTGCAGTGGACACGCTGGAGGGAAGGGATGCCATCCAGAGGGACCTGGACAGGCTGGAGAGGTGGGCACAAGCCAACCTCATGAGCTTCAACAAGACCAAGTGCAGGGTCCTGCATCTGGGTCGAGGCAATCCCAGGCACAAATACAGGCTGGGCAGTGACTGGCTGGAGAGCAGCCCTGAGGAGAGAGACTTGGGGGTGCTGGTGGACGAGAAGCTCAACATGAGCTCTCAATGTGCGCTTGCAGCCCGGAAAGCCAATCAGATCCTGGGCTGCATCAGGAGAAGTGTGACCAGCAGGTCAAGGGAGGTGCTTCTCCCCTCTACTCAGCTCTGGTGAGACCCCACCTGGAGTACTGCGTCCAGTTCTGGAGCCCCTATTACAGGAGGGATGTGGACGTGCTGGAGCGTGTCCAGAGAAGGGCCACGAGGATGATCAGAGGGCTGGAGCACCTCTCCTATGAGGACAGACTGAAGGAGTTGGGGCTGTTCAGTCTGGAGAAGAGAAGGCTCCGAGGTGACCTCATTGTGGCCTTCCAGTATCTGAAGGGGGCCTACAGGAAGGCTGGGGAGGGACTTCTCAGGATCTCAGGTAGTGATAGGACTAGGGGGAACGGAATGAAGCTGGAAATAGGGAGATTCAGGCTAGATGTGAGGAAGAAGTTCTTCCCCATGAGAGTGGTGAAGCCCTGGAATGGGTTGTCCAGGGAGGTGGTTGAGGCCCCGTCCCTGGAGGTGTTTAAGACCAGGCTGGACGAGGCTCTGGCCAGCGTGATCTAGTGTAGGGTGTCCCTGCCCATGGCAGGGGTTGGAACTAGATGATCCTTGTGGTCCCTTCCAACCCTGACTGATTCTATGATTCTATGATTCTATGAAATAGAGGGCGAGAATCACCTCCTTTGTCCTGCTGGTCACATCACTTTAGATGCAGCCCAGGACACAGCTGCCTTCTGGGCTTCAAGGACACATTGCTGCCTCATGTTGAGTTTTTCATCAGCTGACACCAAGTCCTGCTTCTCAAGACTGCACTCAAGCCATTGTCCACCCAGCCTATATTTGTGCTTGGGATTGCCCTGTCCCAGGTACAGGGCTTTTCTCTTGGACTTGTTGAAATTCAGGAGGTTGGCATGGGCCCACCTCTCAAGCCAACATCCTTCTTTTGCATGTAAGCATCATAATATATTGACTGTTACTCAGAAAATACCATGTTATTTTAGAGTTATGACATGGAGAATATGGAGTTATGTATGGGGAATATTCCTGTTTCAGTGGTCTAACTACTTTGGAAGCAAGGAAAATGAAGTTATTTTAAATGCTACAAGGTGTAGCCCAAGACCAAACATATTTCATGGATTCCTTCTGTTCAGAACCTTTCAAAAATATAAAAGGACTGTGTAGTGTTAATAGATAGGTTTGAAGGATTGTTTGTTTGAAGTTGCAGAGTGTCCTGTACAAATAGGCAGCTTGTAAGAATTACACTTTTAATTATGATTTATGGCCACTTAACAATATGAGAAACATAAGAGCTGCATCAGCATCATGTTATTGATGATACACGTTAGGAGGAATAGATTATTCTGTTCATTAGTTATACAAACACCACACAGCTGAAGATGACAGAACAGGACAGAATGACTGGTTGCTGTAACATGGGGGGACTTCCAAAGAACCTAGTTCATAGGAATTGCAGAGGTACCTCTTTCTCGGAGTGGCCAAACCACAACAATTCCTGTATGTGTTACATATTTTCTCCTTTCTTTCTCCAACATCTTTTAGGCCTCTCTTATCTCTTCTAAGCAGCTCATGAGTGTTGTTCTATTTACTGTGTGGACTAGTTGTCCTGAAACCAAGAGGACAATTCTTTATTATCTCCTGGTTTTATTTTGGATTTTTACAAAGGTAAAAGTTCTAGGCCATTTGCAGGAAAGAAACCAGTGAAAGTTGAAAAAAAGCCCTCTTTATAAATACTGAATTATTTTGGTTGTGTTGTCTGTTCTGATGTCAGACATAAATGGGGCAAGAAAAGCAGGAACCTGAAACGTGTATCCTTCTGCCCCCAACCCTTGCTCAAAATCTTGCTGGAACCAAATTAAGTGCTTAAAGGGTGACAAAGCTTTGGAGAAGTGAGCAATGATTGAGACTGTTGGGGAAGCTCCCTCTAACACTTTGTGGTCATTCATAAATGTACTCATTCAAACGCTTTGTAGTCATCCATAAAGTTGTAGTGATTTGCTGTAGGCATAACTAGTAACTGTTCCATGGTGACACATTTGGACATGAACAGAGTTATGTTGCATCTGGACATGTAATGGATAAATTCTTACTGGGCAGCTATGTTTGTTTTTCCTCTGTCTTTTGGAGCAAGTGAAGAGGAGAGGAAGCTCCTCCCTTTGTAATGCATATAAGTAGACATACAGTAGGGAAAATAAAATTATTAGAGACGTAAAATTGCACATTGTTCACAGCTAATCTAGAAAATGGAAGGTCTGCACTGTGAGCTTTCCTCCTCTTGAAACATTAAAATACCACAAACTTAAAGCAACATAAAAGGATTTAAAAAACCCTCAAAGCAAAAGCTATTCAAAAAACCTCACCTCCAAACCAGGTTCCTGAGTTGACTGGGAAATTTTGGGATCAAGGCAAAATGCAGCTAATCTTTTTTTCCCCCTCTGTGTTCCTGGTGACTTTTTTTTTCCCCTGTGCTAAGTTGGGCACTGCATGATTTCCACTCAGTGACCTCTTGTATGCCTATAAGGAATGGAGAAAATGAGGCTGGAAATAAAAGCTAGCAAAAACTACCTTTGATTACCATCTCATACCTACCTCTGCAGTATACTACTCCTTCCTTGAGAAAAATCACTTGATTTAATTTGTCACTTGTTCTTAAGAGCTTTGTACGTTATCCATGAATAGTTTCAAAAAGCTTAGTGAAATCAACATAGTGTTCACTCGAGAACTTAGTTACTTATCACTGAAGGATACTTTCAGGAAAAGTGTCATTTTTCATCTCCCAGCTGTTTTGGTGCTGAGGAAGTTGAACAAAAGAATTTATTTAAATTGTATTTTAATGAAAAATGTGTTTTGGCTGTTCATGCAAAAATGGTTGAATCAATTTCTTCAAAGTCCTGGGGAAAAGAAAAGAAAAAAAAAAAAAAGCTGAGAGCACAGCCTTGCAGGTAGAAATTTCAGACTATATTGAAACTGAAATAGTCTTAAATAGAAACTCTGTTTTTTTTCAGACAATCTTAAAGCTACTGCTCTGCACGCTTCTCTATGTATTATTAAAAGCCTGAGAGAATTTGGTGTAATATTAATCTGTAAAGATCCATTTAGCAAGAGCATAGGGATGTGAAGGGATTGCATTAAGCTAAATAACTTGCTGAATCAGGGACTCAAACATTAAATAAAATGAACTCTTTTAACTTAAATAAATGTGTGAAAATGAGCAAGGGCAGTAGATGATGTAAGGTAAACTTTTAAACTCATATTTCTAATGCTTTTGCCCTTTTCCTTTTCTGCCAGCTGCAGCCTGCTATGGAAGTGCCAGTATCCCTTCTCCCCACCTTTACATAACCACCTCAGTAATTGCTCTGATTTCTATCCACATGGTTTTAGTGCTGAGTGACCTACTGTAGATGTCACTGTAAAATCCATTTGAGATGAAGAGCAGCTTGTTTGGCCAACCTAAATTGTTAATTTTTATTTGTAGACTTGTGCCAACAAAGGCACATTCCCAGAGTCTCAACAAAGATACCAATTGTATGGACTTCTAGGATCAAAAATGCGTTGCAGCTCTTCAGAACAGCATCCATCTTGCTGATACTTCACTACACCACTCTCAGCATAACTTGCAGATGTCTTGGGGTCAATGTTCAAGGCAGTCTTCCAGCCCATTCCACTTAACATCTTTTATGTCACATTTTAACTTCTTCCTAATTGTTTCTCTTTTCAGCAACCTTCACCAAAGTAGCTCCTGAGAGATTGTCATTATTGTTTTGATTGCTAAAGTATAATCAGGCTGTCATGGCTCAGTTTTTGTCCTTCACTGTAGTTTCAGTACTGAGAGAGAACTTGCCTTAACTGCCTCAAATTGGAGTCCTTCCATCCCTGATGCTAACACAGGTGTGTCTGGGTGTTTCAGAGTGGCAGTTCCAATACTGAGCTACTAAAAAGGAGGCAAAAGCCTTTGATAATGATTTGGGAGCTCAAGTTAATGGTACTGATGCTTCTTTTTAAGCTTAAACACAGGAGCAGGGGCATTTTCTTCAAACCTGACATAATTTAATTCATAGAAACTGGGCAGCTCATCTCTGACAAATTCCTGATTACAAATCTATTAGCAATTTTTCTAAGCCTCTGTGCCAACAATTTGTAGCTCTAAGGCTGAGCTATTACTTTCCACTCCACCCCCCACCTCAGATTTTGGAGCTTGATTAATTAAAACCCTTGGATGATTAAATGCTCTTAATAATTGAATTGCTTGAAAGACCAACTTTGCAAAGAATTTCTAGGCCTTTCTGGAGTGAAACCAAAATCATTTTTGTGACCAAAAAACCCTTTTCCCTTAGCAATTCAAGATGTAGGAACCTGACTGTAGGCTAAGAAAGAGCCTCGGAGTTGGGTAATCTCCTAGGCTGTAGAAAATGCTTGCTGCCCTGGTACTGCAGCTTTTCTCCAAACCTGTGGAGAGTTTGTTTTGTTAGCTTCTTCCTCAGGTCTCCTCCTGTCCCTGTTTTACTTATTGCAGACAAATATTCATTTGGATGAATATTTAATACATATATGGAGAGACTGATGGTAAAGATAAGGGATTTTTTTCATCACGTGGGATCATCATATGAGATCCAGGTTCTGTTTAGCAGTCTGTTCAGTTCTCACTGAGCAAATGGATTTTGAGTTACCTGTATAAACTGGAGTACTTTCCATGGAACAAACTGAGTAAGAGTTCTCACTCTGTTAGGTAGGGCAGCACTCTTGAAATAATGTGGAAAAATAAGCTGAACTTGACTGCGTTCATCACCTTGTGCCATATGTGCTCTTCTATCATACTGAAGGAATATTTTCAAAGAGAATATGCAAGAAATAGCTATTGGTTCCCACCAGGCTTTAGAAGACCTTTCTTTTCACATTATTTAATTTGTATATCTAAAGCTTCTAGTCAGTCATAGCAGAAAGCATTGTCTTCTGTGTGACAGAGGAAGAAACACCTGTGACTTGAAATGAGACATCAAAGAGGCTGTCCTTGAAATTGGTCCCCTTCAGTAAACCACCTTATTGATCTGCTCTAGGATGGCTACATCTATGGCTAGAAAGGCAGGCCTATATTTTTGGCAAAGTTGGATATATGATTGCTTGCCCCACAACAGCTTCTCTTGCTTTACTCTGAGTTCAATACAGTGTCAATAAAGTATGCATAATGGTTTTTGTTAGATGCTGAGTTAGGTTTTAATCTGGTCTTAATAGAAGTCTACCGCATATTAATGGCAATGTATTCCCCTATCACTGGAAGCTGCTTTTAAGATGCTAAAATGGATTACTTGCTATCTCTGGTACTCGTTTGGAGATTTCCTTTGGGGTGGAAAAGCAAGCTTGGCATGTAGAAACAGTGTGTTTCACATAGTGGATCAAATCAGTCTCTAGGGAATCTTAATGAGTCTAATTACTAAAAATTATGTGATGCTTGATTGTTTCAATAATTTGGGAGGAGCTGATGTTTTAGCTTCACTGCTGTAAGTAGTTTTGATGACATTTAAGAAAACCTTTTCTTCAGGGAGAGAATGAATCCAATTCTCATTTATTCTTTTATTTGCTTTTGGTTCTGGGCAAATATTTTCAGATTATTGTCAAACAATTAAGGCAGGATTCTGTTTTGGTTATCACAAAATATTAATTCCCTAAGATATTAGTGTACACAAGTGAGGATTAGATAGGTTTGGGTAGAGGGCAGATGTCTTAGTGGTGTCTGGCATTTTTTTTTTTAATGATATACCCCAGAACCTTTGTTCTGATCTTTTCAAATCACATGGAGAAAATATTGAATCTAGGTTAGAGACAGGCAAATAGTTATGACCTTCATTTGAGGCATTAAACCTTTGTTTAGGAACAAAGATTTTGTTAGGCTGAAGTGCTCTAGTTCAAATTTAGAATGATAGTAGCACTGAAGTTGAGAATAAACTAAAGCAAGTACATTAATTCGCTGTACTTTTGACTAACTCACATAACAGACACCCAAGATGGTGACTCACAAACTTTCTGGAGGAAATGGCTACATTCAAGGTCTCAGCATTTGAGTAAAAATATTATTGGTCTTCATTGTCAGAATACAAAATTAACCAGGTTGGAAAAGACCTTTGAGATTGAGTCCAACCTATCACCCAACACCATCTAATCAATTAAACCATGGCACTAAGTGCCTCATCCCGTCTCTTCTTAAACACTCCCAGTGATGCTGACTCCACCACCTCCTGGGCAGCCCATTCCAATGGCGAGTCACTCTTTCTGTGAAGAATTTCTTCCTAACATCCAGCCTAAACCTCCCCTGGCGCAGCTTGAGACTGTATCCTCTTGTTCTGTCACAGGCTGTCTGGGAGAAGAGACCAATCCCCACCTGGCTACAAGCTCCCTTCAGGTAGTTCTAGACAGCAATAAGGTCTCCCTGAGCCTCCTCTTCTCCAGGCTAAGCAACCCCAGCTCCCTCAGCCTCTCCTCATAGGGTTTGTGCTCCAAACCCGTCACCAGCTTTGTTGCCCTTCTCTGGACATGTTATCAAAGGCCTTACTGAAGTCCAGGTAGACTACATCCACAGCCTTCCCCACATCCACAAGGCAGGTCACCTGATCAGAGAAGGAGATCAGGTTGGTCAGGCAGCACCTGCCCTTCCTGAATCCATGCTGGCTGGGCCTGATCCTTTGGCCATCCTGTAAGTGCTGTGTGATTGCACTCAAGCTGACCTGTTCCATCATCTTGCCTGGCACTGAGGTCAGGCTGACAGGTCTGTAATTCCCTGGCTTCTCCTTCCGGCCATTCTTGTGGATGGGTATCACACTGGCCAGCTTCCAATCATCTGGGACCTCTCCAGTGAGCCAGGACTGTTGAAAAATGATGGAGAGCGGCTTGGCCAGCTCATCTGCCAACTCCCTCAGCACCCTAGGATGGATTCCGCCCGGTCCCATGGACGTGTGGGGATCCAAGTGGCTAAGGAGGTCTCTAATTGCTTCCTCCTGGATCACAGGGGAACTGTACTGCTCCCTGACTCCATCTGCCAGCTCAGGAGGCCAGTTGTCTGGAAGACAACCTATCCTGGTATTAAAATTTGAGGCAAAGAAGGTGTAAAGTACCTCTGCCTTCTCCTCATCTGTCGTTACAGTATTCCCCTCCATGTCCATCAAGGCGTGGAGCTTGTCCTTCCCCTCCTCTTGCCATTAATATATTTATAAAAGCATTTTTTGTTGTCCTTCACAGCAGAGGCCAGTCTAAGCTCTAAATGGGCTTTTGCCTCCCTAATTTTTTTTCCTACAAACCTAGCAACATCCCTAAACATTCTATGGGCTGCCTCCCCTTTCTTCCAAAGATGATACACCCTCTTTTTTCCCCTTAATTCCTTTAGAAGTTCATTGCCCATCCTGGTTGGGTGTCTGCCCCGGCAGCTCATCTTCCAGCACATTGGCACAGCCTGTTGCTGCACCTTCAAGATTTCTTTCTTGGAGTAGGTCTAGCACTCCTGGACCCCTTTGTTTTTAAGGGCTGTTTCCCAAGGTGCCTTCTGGGTTAGTTCCTTAAGTAATCTGAAGTCCGCCCTCTGGAAGTCCAGAGTGGAGGTTTTGTTGATGCCCCTAATGTTTTAGAGCTGTCAAATGTTTTAGAGCTGAGATCTGGGTGTTCTACTGGTTAATGTGATCTGCTGGAGCAGCTGCAAGCTACTGGCTGTGCCTTGGTGACCATCAGCTGGAAACCTGTCACCCAGTACATGAGAAACTTTGGGGACAGAGAGGAATCCTGCATGGTGTACTTTAAAATGAAAATGTGTTTTATCTACTGTATTTCCCAGGGCTTCTCTCTGGTGATGCCGTTGTCTCTTCATATCTTCAATTTCACTGGGCTTCTTTGATCCACTTTTTATTTCTGAAATTATTTACTGTATCTCAGATGGAATTAGTGGATATACTTTTATTTAGTTCTCATTGTATTTTATGCCCAAAGAAATAATGATTCTAGTAGCTGAGCAATGTTTAACAATTGCATGCCTGCAGTTAGGCTTTGACAAATGGTATGCATCTATTATTTCTTCTCACCTGATTGTCCTGGGGCTGGTTGTTTCATTTATCTTATTCTTCTGCTTGCAAAGGCAAGTTTGCTGACGTTGCTGCACCTATTTCTAAGGCCACACATCTTTTTCTTTGTCTTCACTTACTGTATTGCTTAGTTCCAACCTTAACACCATGAATCAGATGCATAATTGTATCTCATTACTTAAATCACCCATCTCTGTTAAATACAGAGGCACTTTTTTGCCATGACAAAACCTTTTATTATTAGTCATTATCTAATAAGACAAATCTTGACCAAATAACCTGAAAAAGTGGTGAGATAAAATTTGCTGAAGGAGAACCCATAAATAAAGCTATGTTAATGCTGCGAGTGGATGGCGATGTTGCTTCACACACCATGTTGCAGAAGTGAAATCACTTCAGATCTTTCTCCTCTGCTTTGAATTTCTCTGCCAAGGTTGCTGCAACTATAATTCTGTCCCTTTTCACTCATGAAGCTCAGTGTAAACACAGCACTTACAGTGTTTCTGTTCAGTCTTCTCTGGCTGAAAGGATATCTATGTGTCTGTGCAACATTGTGTGATATGTGAATGTGAATGTTATATATAACATCAGTGAAACTGTGCCTGAAGGACTGATTTGATCTTATTTTTTAAACCCATGTTCTACTAATGTGCCATTTGACAAGTGAAAGATAGCTACTGAAGTATTAAAGCACTATTACATAAAAAAAAAAAAGAATGTCCTAGTGGTGTAATAATGCCACATAAGGCAAGCAAATGCTTCAGTGCATACTTGGAGCCATTTTTTTTACCTCTTCCAGTGTTTTGGTTTTTGGTTTTTTTTTTTTTTTTTTTTTTGTGTTTACTTCTCTCCCTGTTTGGGAAGCTTACCAAGTTTAGTTGACTTGGTTCTGAAGTGCCTCTACACCAATGCAAGCAGCATGGGCAACAAACAGGAGTTGGAAGCTACCCTGCTACAGGAAAACTACGACACAGTGGCAATTTTGGAAACTTGGCGGGGTGCATCCTATGACTGGAGTGTGGCTATCACTGGCTACAAGCCGTTCAGAAGGGACAGAAGAAGAATAAGGGGTGGAGGTGTTGCCTTCTATGTAAAGAAATGGATAAAATGTGAAGAGATGTCACTAAAGAATAGCCATGAGCAGGTCAAAAGCTTATGCATAGGTATTAGGAATCAGGACAACAAAGGGAGCCTTGTGGTAGGAGTCTACTACAGCCTGCCCAATCAAGTGGAGCCTATTGATGAAGCTTTCTTAATCCATCTTGAAGAGATACTGCAGTCACAGGCTCTTATCCTTCTGGGGGATTTTAACCACCCTGACATCTGCTGGCTGTAGGCAATCCAGGAGACTCCTAGAGCACCTAGGTTGAGAACTTGAGAAAATAACAGCCCTACACGAGGGGACACATTATTGGACCTCTTGGTCACGAATGCTAATGAAATCATTGGGGATGTCAAAGTCGAAGGCAGCCGGGGCTGCAGTGATCATGTGCTAGTGCAGTTCACTATCTTAAAGGGTATGAAGCCCATGAGAGGCATAGTCAGGACTGTAAATTTTAGGACCATTCTTTGGTCAGATTCATTCTGTGTGGCCAAAATGTGGTGGTGATGGCATTAATGTAGAATCATAGAATGGTCTGAGTTGAAAGGGATCTCCAAAGGTCTTCCAGTCCAACCCCTCTGCAGTAAGCCAGGACATACTCAACTAGATCAGGTTGCCCAGAGCCCTGTCAAGCTTCTCCAGGACTGTAGACAAAGATCTTGGCATTGGCAAAAAAAAACCCGACCAACCAAAAAAACAAAAAAAAACAACCACCACCAACAACAACAACAAAAAAGGCCCCAAACAAACAAACCACCATACAGAAACCCAGACCACTATTTAGACTCAATTCAGGTGTTTATTCCATATGGATTTTAAACTTTTTTATCACTGTGTAGAATAGGATAAGACTGGGTTAGACAAAGAAATACCTTTGTGTTTCAAAATGTCTTTGAAAATGGCTGGTAGTGGCACACACATGCTGTTCCTCTGCAGTTGTGGTGGTTCCAGCTGTTCTCTCTCTAATTTTGGAAGCAGCTTTCTTAGTGAAGACTTTCCTCCAGACTTTTAAACATGTCACCCCCCCCCAACAACTAATATCTAAGCGATGTCCAAACAGTCCTGTAGTCATGAATCACTTCCCTTGGAGTTTCGCACGTGCTGTGCTACTTCTGTTCTAGTACTATTTGTTCGACCGCTTGTGGTGTTGAAAGCAAAAGTCCTGATACTTTTATGACCAGTGCCCTTTCCTTTGAAATGGGGTTAGTAGAGGTGTGCTCTGTGTGTGAGAAAAGTGTTATGGCAAGTGGGTGAAAAAAAGACGCTCACAGATGTTATGGCACTTTATTATTGTTTTCTGTTAGATTTAGCTGTGACTGTGACAGTGACAATAAATTGCATTTATTCTTCATGCTTGGCATGTATCCATCCCCAAAGACTTTAGCAATGTTTGATGCAAGCACAGTTAGTTAAGTCTTGTATAACCTTTTTGTCCACTGGCTGGGAATTGTCTGATGTAGTTGCCAAACCGCTCTTTGTTATGACAGGACAATGGGTGACAGTTTTAAACTGAAAGAAGGGAGATTTAGACTAGACATGAGGAAGGCGCCTTTTAGGGTTTTTTTATAGTGAGGGTGGAGAAACAGTGCCGTAGGTTGCCTGGAGAGGTGGAAGAGGCCCCATCCCTGGAAGGATTTAAGGTCAGGTTGGATGGAGTTCTGAGCAATCCGATCTAGCTGAAGATGTCCCTGCTTGCTGCAGGGAGGTTGGACTAGATGACCTTTAAAGTTCCCTTCCAAACCAAAACATTCAGTGATTCTATACACTGTGGAATGTACAGAGAGAGAAGCTTAGAAACACAAAAATAATGTACCTAGAAAGGGGAAGAGCGTGCATGAACATTATTGTATGTTGCTTGTTGTATTCTACTGTTAGTGGATGTTAATTTACCTGAGATCAGTAATAGAAAATAATTGTAGCCAGGGGTCTGGTTAAAGGTTTTCAAGTATATTAAGTTCATTGCAATTCCACCTTGACTTCATAACAAGTGGGTGGAGCAGTGCTCTGTAGGTGATGTAAATCCTTCTCTTACTCTTGTCATGGTCAATGGAGACTATGTTTGTTTTTCAGGAATTTCCTCATGGCTGTGAAAGTAATGCTCTTCTAGACCTTGTAGTTCTGGACATCCAGTTCTGTTGTGCTTCTTCCAGGGCTGGGTTCTGTAGAATGCTGTTGAGATATAAGCCTGGAGATACATAGTCTGGAGAAGAGGAGGCTCAGGGGTGACCTCATTGCTCTCTACCACTACCTGAAAGGTGGATGTAGCTGGGAAGAGGTTGGTCTCTTCTTTCTAGCAACCAGCACCAGAACAAGGGGACACAGTCTCAAGCTGCACCAAGGGAAGTTTAGGCTCGAGGTGAGGAGGAGGTTCTTCATGGAGAGAGTCATTCGTCATTGGAATGGGCTGCCCAGGGAGGTGGTGGAGTCACCGTCCCTGGAGGTGTTCAAGAGGGGATTGGACGTGGCACTTGGTGCCATGGTCTAGTCATGAGGTCTGTGGTGACAGGTTGGACTCAATGATCTTTGAGGTCTCTTCCCACCTTGGTGATACTGTGATAAAGATGTCTGCCCTTTCTTCATCCTAACTTTAGGCCATGGATTAAGTAAAATGGGAAGGCAGCAGGGTGCAGAATGGAGATAAATGGATTTACTGAAATCTCAAAATAGATTCCAGCAAATCTGAGTTTTCATCTGTGGGAGTGGGGGTAGGAAATCTATACTTCATTTTTTGCGGTGGATGGTGGTTTGAACATTTTATTACCTAAGAGTGTGTTAGTTTTTTCCATTCTTATTATCAGGCTCATCTACATCTACATGGTGAAGCTGCAGTAAGTAAACTGCTCCACAGAGGCACAAGTGTGAATGGGCTTGTGTGGTGCCCAGTCACAATGCTATGTGTGTCATTTCTGTCTCAGTATATATTATTACGCTAAATGAGCTTGAAGATCACAACTCTGACCTCTGGATAAGCTACCTCAAATACTCCTGGGCTTTTGTGTTCTTTAGAGGCTTATGCTATGAGCCATTCTAAAAGTGGAAGTATTTCTCCACTTCACAACAATTTTTCTACAGACCATTATTGAGCTTGAAAGTTTGAAAAGGTATCCTCAGAGCTATTTGAACTATCTGTTGCCCCAAGAGGCAATTAAGTTAGTTATTTTTAAAACATTTATGTAACCATCACTAATGAAAATGGAGGATTATAAAAGAGAATTCAGTGAACAAACAGAAAGTTGGGGAAAATATTATGTTTGTTCCTGAGACAGGCAGAAGAAATAAGCAAGAGTGAGTAAATTACTTGCATTCCCCTTGTTCCCCAACAAATTGTAGCCAAAGATTCAGGGTATCATCCAGAAGCAGTTCTGGTGCTTGTACTCAAGTGTTGACTGTTCTGCTTTCCATTTGGACATGTCTAAGAGCTGAGTGAGTTTTCAGAATAAAATTGATTTTTTTTTTTTCCTGTGTGAGGCAGGAGAAAATGGAGGTGATTTTTCATATTTACCCATTTGTATGCTCCCCTGATAGTAATATGAGGGCTGGGGATTGCATGAAACCCTGATGCCTTAATGCTGTCCTGTCTTTTTTTTTTTTTTTTCCTCAAATAAGACTATTTGAGTTTTATTTTTCAGAGTGAGGGGGTAAAAAAGTCACTTCAGTAAAGCACAGAACTGTGCTGACCTAGCACAGTGGCATGGTTCATTAACAGAGGCTCAAAGTGCTCCCTTTTCTGTATCAGTTCACAGTAATATATTGGAATCTGTACAAGCAGGTAGGATCTATTATTTAATAATACGACCTTATCCTTTCCGGTGACATATGAAAGATGTTTGACAAAGCCTTGTTCAGCGCTGACTTTTTTCTGCTTGCGTAAAAAGCAAACTGAAGCTTGAACTGCATGAAGTAGCTTCTTGATATAAAGAATTGTTCTGTGGTGTTTCTGTGACTGTTGGGCTTTTTACATCTGAAATTTGCCTGCATGTTGAATTGCAGTCAGTTATTAATGAGCCCTGTGCAGACTAAAATGAATATGATCTTCCACAGACTACAGTGCAGTGATGTTCCACTTTATAGTTCTTGAGTATTTTTCACCAAAGAGCTGAGGTTGGACAAGGCTTCTGGAGGTTTTTTTGTCCAGCCTTCCTACTGCAAGCATGGCCACTTAGAGAAGCATGAACAGAGCTGTGTCCATGTAGGGATGGAATATCTTGAAACATGTTAAGACCCCACAACCTTACTGTACTACACACCTTGCTGTACTACCTGTTCTGGTGTTTTACAAACCCTCACAGTATTACTACAGCAGGTAACCACCAAAGTTTTATTAATAGTCTGATTTTATAATTTTTTTAAGTGTTGCTTTTGAGTGAGAAGACATAGACATCATTAAAAAAAAAAAAAAAAAAGAAAAAAAGGAAGGAGCTTCTGAGCAGCTCCAAGATCCCTGGATGTGTTTAAGAAAAGACTGGATGAGACACTTAGTGCCATGGTCTAGTTGATTAATTAGGGTTGGGTGACTGGTTGGACTTGATGATCTTAGAGGTCTCTTCCAGAGCAGCCAGGCAGAGAGGGACCTGGGGGTACTGGTTGATGGTAGGCTGAACATGAGCCTGCAGCATGCCCAGGCAGCCAAGAGGGCCAATGGCATCCTGGCCTGCATCAGGAACAGTGCGGCCAGCAGGAGCAGGGAGGTCATTGTGCCCCTGTACACTGCACTGGTTAGGCCACACCTTGAGTACTGTGTCCTAGTTCTGGGCCCCTCAGTTTAGGAAGGATGTTGACTTGCTGGAACGTGTCCAGAGAAGGGCAACGAGGTTGGTGAGGGGTTTGGAACACAAGCCCTATGAGGAGAGACTGAGGGAGCTGGGGTTGCTTAGCCTGGAGAAGAGGAGACTGAGAGGTGACCTTATTGCTCTCTACAACTAACTGAAGGGAGGTTGTGGACAGGCAGAGGTTGGTCTCTTCTCCCAGACAGCCAGCACCAGAACAAGAGGACACAGTCTCTAGCTGTGCCAGGGGAGGTTTAGACTGGATGTTAGGAGGAAGTTCTATACAGAGTGATTTGCCATTGGAATTTGCTGCCCAGGGAGGTGGTGGAGTCACCATCATTGGAGGTGTTCAGGAGGAGATTTGATGGGGTGCTTGGTGCCATGATCTAGTAGTTTAGGTGGGTTGGATTGGTTGATAGGTGGGACGTGATGATCTTGAAGGTCTCTTCCAACCTGGTTTATTGTATTGTACTGTATTGTATTCTGTGATTCTGACATCTTCACTGTGGTCATTTACTCTAAGCTACCTCCAGCTGAAACCTGTGCAGAGCCTCTTACTGACTTAGGTGGATGCTTAGGTGAGATCAGAACATGGGAGAGAACTGAGTCATTGCAGTCTTTTGGTGGCATGAGTGAGGATAACCAGGTCAGCAAGGTGTAATGCAATTTAGAATTTTTTTTTTTTTTTAAATCTCTCCACTGATGGGAGGCTGATTCATCTCATTTGTCGAAACTACAATGAAAGAAGAAATCATCAAAACAGATCTTCCTGATAAACTTTCATTCCAGATAATCAAGCCATGTCTTGCTTTTGAAGTCTGTCAGTGTATTACAGAAACTCTTTGGGAGAGAACAATCAGCCACAAGTTCTTTTGTTGTGGAACAAGTTAACTGATTTCTGATGCCAGGCTTATGAGGACTGCTCACTACCAATAACCATTGCTGTTTATTAGAATGAATTCTTGAGGTCATTTGCAGCATATCAAAGCAAAGATATTAATTGGAATAAGTTCCAGGTCTTAAAGACATTGATAGTGAAAGCTTAGGAAATTGGAAAAGATCTGAAGAGTGTGCTGTTCCTATCATTGTTGGTGCTGAGATTTTTGTTTGAATTAGAAGAAGAGTTCTAATGGCCTATTTGTGGGTAAAAGACACAATTTTGTTATGTATTGGTTAAAGAGTTGTATGCTTAATTTTTTCTTAAAGGCTTGATTTCTTGAAGCCAAACAGAAAAGCGCACATTATTAAAAGAACTTTTGCATTGATCATTTGCATCAGTCCAAGCCTTTTCAATTACTGTGGAGCTATAAATCCATGCATACATGGATTTTTTTTTTTTAATGGATAAGTTTATGTTATATAGAGACAGAAACACATTTAATGTAGAATACACTGAGAGTTGTGCAATATACAGATTTCTGCTTTACATTTAAGTGTAAATGTATAATGATGCTGTCAGTTTGCTCTCTTTTCATTTAGATTTATTTTGATCCCCAGAGAGCTGGGGAGAGAGAGAGAGGATCAAGATACCAGCATGGTAAGCAGTATTGCTAGGTTTTCCAGAAACTTCAGGTTTGTTGCTAGCCTTTCAATAGAAGAAACTGAATCTTCTTTTGATCAGAAGAGGAAATTAATTCAGCAATGTCAGCTGGCATTTGCCGACAATGTAGAACCACCACCCAGTTTGACACTTCTTCCTTGCCTGATTTGAGAGCAATTGAGAACTAAAATAACGGGTGTACTTTAGATCAAGATTTATATGTACAGGCAAGGCTCTACAAAGAGTTTGCCCGTAGCTGTTGGCACTGTGCCTAGAGCTATGTAGGAACTGCCCTTACAGATCAGAGAGAGAGTCCATCTAACTCATAGTTTGCTGTCTGACAGCTTCTTCAGAAAAGCAGGGGGAAAAGCCTGTGGCACATGGTTAGAGGATATCCTGCCTGTTACCTACTGTTCATGCCTTATTAACAGAGGCCAACTTAAACTCTCATGGAAGAAGATACTGCATCTCTTCTGGAATGTTTACAATGTCAGATATCTCGCAGTCAAACTTACTATTTGATATTTTTGTGTACTGTTTATCTGTTATTTTCCATTTCATTACCTTGCTGTCTGTTTCATACTTAATTCTGTGTTGCATAAGGCACAAGCAAACAAGCACCACTTCCTTTTGCATTTTCAACTATTTTCCGATTTTGCTCACTGCCACTTTTGATCTCTGAGAGAGACTAGAAATTCCTAGTACATATTTCTCGTGTAATTTATTCTTATATCATCTTGCGGTTTGCATGCTTCCATCATTCTCTCTGCCTCCTGTGCTGTTGCAGCATAATGATCACATAGGGGTCAGAGCAGATTGAAGCAGTGAAAACGATTCCTGGTCTGGCAGGCAGCTTACGTCATGTGTGCAAGTCAAAAACAGCAGCAGGAGTCACTGGCAAGCAGGTCTCTGAGGCAAGAAAGTGCTTGTGCTCTATTCAGCTCAGTTAAAATTGAGTGTTCTGCCTATTCTTTGCCTGATGCTTTGGGGTGTGTGCTGGTTTTGAAATGCAAAACTTAGAAACTCTTCTTTAATAGTCCAGAGGAAGGCCATGAAGATGGTCAGAGGGCTGAAGCACCTTTCCTGTGGGTGCAGGCTGTGAAAGTTGGTGTTGCTCAGTCTGGAGAAGAGAAGGCTCCAGGGAGACTTTATAGCGACCTTCCAGTACCTGAAAGGGACCCACAAGAAAGCTGAAGAGGGACTTTTTACAAGGGCTTGTAGTGAAAGGACAGCAGGGAATGGATTGAAGCTGAAAGAGGGTAGATTTAGACTGGATATTAGGAAGAAAATCTTTAGAGTGAGAGGGATGAGGCACCAAAACAGGATGCCCAGGGAGGCTGTGGATGCTCCATCCCTGGAAATGTTCAAGGCCAGGTTGGACAAGGCATTCAGCAAGCTGGTCTAGTGGAAGGTGTCCCTGCCCATGTCAGGGGGTTGAAACTAAATGATCTTTAAGGTCCCTTCCATCCCAAACCGTTCTGTGATTCTATGATAGTACTGCTTCCCAAAAGCAGGCATGGGACATCACCATCTCGTGGGTGTTTTCTATTTCCGGAATAGATGTGTGCCTGATATGTGGATTTTACTGTTGGGTGGTATCTTACTCATCAGTAGTTTGAGATTATTGCTACTATCAATTATTGCTATTGAGAAAATAAAGTGGAGGAGTGTTGATTTTTTTGTTACTGCCATGAAAGTACAGTCAAGCAGCTGCTATTTTATACCATAAAGCGCCTATATTGTTTAGCTCACTGTTATTTTCCTGCAGCTTGGTTTGATTTACAATGCATATTGAGTCCTGGTGGAATGATGCTGTATATTAGTGGTAATATAAATCCTCCCACTCCCCTTTTTTTTTCCCTTTTTGAACTAGACATTCCTGCTTGCCTCATCTTGCCACTATTCAATTCCACAATATCCTTTGCATGTATTTTCAAAGGGTCAAGCCTGTGGTGGCCAGCTATGTTCTCATTAAAGGTGTTAAAAAGATGAAAGAGCCTGTTCTTGAGCTCTGCTGCTCAGAGTGCTCTCAGCACATGGTTGCTTAATACTTCTCCGGCCCTTTCTCTTCCTCTATGAAAGAAAGGAGGGGAAATGATAGTATACTTAACAATTTGTTGAGGTTTTGGGATTTGATACAACTGTTTGTCCTATGCTGCCTCTGAGTGACTGTGCAGTAAAAGGGTAACCTGGAAAATGTGAAAGGTTTAAAACTGTGTTAGAGGAAAAGCCTTTCACACCTGGAGCCAAAAGAGGAGGACAGACTTAAGAGACATTTCCAACTTCCTAATCAGCAGTAACAGCATGCTACTGCTAACCCAGCTCTGCTCTTTATGGTTTACAAGAGATTTCAAAAGGCCTTCATAATAATAGTCCCATTTAGTTTCTGTCTTTTCAGTAACAACTCTTTGTCCAACATTTCACTTTCAAGTTCCAGTGTGTAGATGGCGTGGCACGCCAAGAACTGCTGTTAGTTGCTGCTTTATGGTGGAATGCATTTACACTCAGTCACAACAGTACATTGTCTGTAGATCCCTGGTGATGTATTTTTGTCTCGCACATTGTTTTTGAGTGTGTTGTCTTTAAGAATGAATGTAGAGTGAGTGAGCCTCATGCAGCATTAGGAGGATGTAGCAGCTCAGCCAAATCTATCTCTGACTTTACTAAGTGACAGAGGCAACACCAAGGCAATCAATGCAACTGTCTGCTGAGCCTGCCAAGTACCTACGACTTATACTATCTGCCAAAAATATTTTCCACAGCTTGCCATGTATTTGCTGCAAGGACTTGAGTCAAATAGGGGTGCTGGAAGAAAATATGAAGGAGTAAGAAAATAAGTTTGTTAGTTCAGTGTGGAGCTGCCCTTTAAAAGCATCAAATTATATCGATAAACTCTTTGTTTATCATGGGTTTGAACCATAAAAAAAAATCAAACAGCAGATTAATGTTTTTGTCTCTTGAGCATTTTCTGCTTCAGTGTGAACTCCAAGCTTTACTCATGATGATCATTTTGATATCTTGGTGGTGGTTCCATATAATTTATTTTTTCCATTCTTCTATTACGTTTCCCCTATGCCTTATAGTTGTTTATAGCTGGTATAAACCATACTCATTTGCAGTTCTGATGCTACCTTTCCTAATGAAAATGTTTGAGGGAAGGGCAATGAGGCTGGTGAGAGGCCTTGAGCACAAGCCCTACGAGGAGAGGCTGAGGGAGCTGGGATTGTTTAGCCTGGAGAAGAGGAGGCTCAGGGGAGACCTCATTGCTCTCTACAACTACCTGAAGGGTGGTTGTAGCCAGGAGGGAGCTGGTCTCTTCTCTCAAGCAACCAGCACAAGAACAAGAGGACACAGTCTCAAGCTGTGCCAGGGGAAGTTTAGGCTGGAGGTGAGGAGAAAGTTCTTCACTGAGAGAGTCGTTTGCCATTGGAATGGGCTGCCCAGGGAGGTGGTGAAGTCACTGTCCCTGAAGGGGTTCAAAAGGGGATTGAATGTGGCACTTGGTGCCATGGTTTAGTCATGAGGTCTGTGATGATGGGTTGGACTTGATGATCTTTGTGGTCTCTTCCAACCTTGGTGATGCTGTGATTTTTTTGTTTCCTATTTCTTCCCCAAAGATTTATTGCAGCCTAGGTTTAGTTTTGGCTGTAGGACAGAAACAGGTTCCTTTGTTTTGTTTTTTTATGATATCCTTTACCTTTCTGGTTATGACAGTCCTGTTTCCTCCCCCTTCTACTTACGCTTTGAAAATAGGTACTGTAACTTTCTCCAATATCACTGCCTCAGCAATTTCTGGTAGGTGGGATTGTTTTCTTCTGCCATGCCATTGCTATCCAAGAAATCAAAGTGTTTTCCCTTTTGCTAGCCACTGTCCTACTTACTAACTCTTGGCAGGGAAAAACTTGTCCTGAATGTGACTGTTTATGGACTTATAACCTTCTTCCCACCCAGCTCTTTGGCAGATGGCTCCAGCCTGACATCTGTGTAGGGATGCTGCTTGTCAAACACTTGATACCAGCAGACCCCAACCTAAGCCTGGCACCTCATGGAGAAGCTGTGCCCAGGCTCTGGAGAGCCACGCAACATGTGTAGAGAGGCGACCACTCCAGGCTCTGCCTATTGATCCTCAACAAGAGCAGCAGTGATAGCTCCTGTGGAAACTGAGGACTCTCTACCTGTCCTTGCTCCTAGACATCTTTGTTGCCATTCAGGATTTGCAAGTTAGGACAAAATGAAATCAGTTTGATTACAGTAATAATTAGATACTTGGTAGGAGAATATAGTTGCAAGATGTTAACGTGACATGCCATTGCTGTCAGCTCAGTAACTGGCAAGTCCCTTCCAGGCTCTTGAAGGCATCCTGTGGCTTTTCTGGCAATGCCTGCATCCTGGCATGTGCCCGCTGCCAGACTGTGGGCTGAAGGGCTCACAGAATCACAGTGCTCGTGAGGGACCCCCACCTGTCATTTAATCCAACTGACAGCTCTGAGCAGTTCTGGGTAAAGCCAAGATTGTAAGTTAAGAAGTAAGAGTTATACAGTGGCTGATTAATATCATGCCCTTGGCACTGCACAGAGATAAAACATGACAGTTAACTGGAACAAGTGATTGAGCTGGGAGAATGAATTCTGACCTGTGTGACGCTCCCTCTGTGCTAATCCCTTGTTCCAGTTGGTGAGAAACAAGTTGGTGGAAATAAGACATCAGAGGAGTGTTGGGAGAACTCCCTAAACTGGAAAGTTTAAAGCAAACCCTTGTTTGTGTTACTATGAATGAGGGAAATGGAAAGGATGAGTAAGGGACTGGAATGTCTCTCTGATGAGGAAAGGCTGAATGACCTGGAGCTGTTTAGTCTGGAGAAGAGAAGACTGAGAGGAAATCTTATTAATATTTGTAAATATCTGAAGGGTGGGTGTCAAGAAGAAGGTGCCTAACCCTTTTCAATCGTGTCCTTTGATAGGACAAGGGGCAATGGATACAAACTGGGACACAGGAAGTTCTCCCTCAGCTTAAGGTGAAATGTCTTTGTTGTAAGGGTGACAGAGCACTGGAGCAGACTGCCCAGCTTGTGGGTTTTCTATAGACTTTCAAGAAGACCTATTCTGGAAGTATTTGTGTGACCTGCTCTAGGTGATCCTGCTTTGGCAGAGTTGTTAGAAATTATGATCTCTAGAGGTGTCTTCCAACGTCTACCATTCTGTGAATACAATTAAAGACCAAAGCAGTGTCGCATCTAACTGTTGATGTCAGTGGGAGATTGCTTTTTGTGCTTTCAGGATTTACTTAACAACTTATATTCTGTGTGAAGATTATTTTTATTTGCCTTAATCTTGACCACTTCCAACTTTAATTTATTGTTTAAATGTTCAGGAGTTCATAAAATTGGGGAAAAAAAGTACTGATTAAGCTCTGTGTCCAGACATCATAGTCATACCTGTGTCATTGTGTCAATGGCACGTCATAACTGGGGATTGTGCTTGCTCCATGGCCAGGCCTCTGCAGAATGCATGTGACGTTGATACCAATGTGTCTTTTTGTTGTTTGTTTTTTGGGTTTTTTTTTGGGGGGGAGAAACTTTGTGATTTTAAACCAGCCATACTGCACTATCACAGTAAACCTGGGGAGTAGTGGGAGAAAATTACACTTGAATTCATTGATTCATCATGATGTTATATAGAAGCCATTTGGATTTGAGTTTGTTTATTACAGAAGTAGACAGGTAGTGTGGAAAGTAGAACTGCTGCAAATTCACTATGAACACAGGTAAGACCTTGTCAAAACTGCTGAAAGAGAATGACATGATATTTGGAAATGAAAAAGTTCAGCCTATGAAAGTTTCTATCTTTAATGTCTCCAGTTGTGTTGCAGTGAAAATCAAATCTCTGAGCAAAGAAACAATTTCAGTGAACTGTGCTCAGTGTTCTGCAAGGAGTAACTGATTTGAATGAAATACCTGAAAGTTACTGATAATCTCCTTCAGATCTTGCATAAGGAAAAGAAATACTGCTTCTGGGGGTAAAAGCACTGATAACTACAAAATAAGTTATCAAGGAAATATTCTCCAGCAGGGCTTGGGAACCCTTCTCCTGCTGAGCTGTGGGCAAGAGAAGTGTGTTAGCAGCCAGTTCCTCCATCTGTACTACAGCAGCTTGGCAGCCAGGGGTAGAGCTTGATCAACAGCCTCAAGTGGCTATGGCTTCTCAGCCAATGAGTAATTGCTTTGGACGGTTTGTGTTTCGTAGGCTGAGATATTTTTTTCCTCTTTTTTTTTTTTTTTTTCCCCTCCAAACTGAAAATTGCCAAAGTAGCAGCCCACCTGCCAGCAGGCCAGCCGCCGCCAAATAATTTGTGCTGGCATCCAAATTATCTGGGAAGTCCAAGTCAAAAAACCGGAGCTGCAGGCAGGAAGAGAGGAGCATTGAAGACACTTTGAAACTGTTTCACTGACAGGAAAAGTTTTTTGTTTTTTTCTTTTTCTTTTTCAAAGTAATACAATTCTGTTTGATTCCTGCCTCCTAGAAATGCGTAGTAGCTTCCTGCATGGTGTATTGCCTGCAGCAGGGGTGCAAAGCAGTGATTTAAGCAATCTGAGCTGAAGGAGGCCTTGATGGAAGTCCTCCAAGGAAAAATCTGTGTATTTGCAGGCACATGGAGAGTGGGTTGGATGGTTGTGTAGGCAGCCCTGCTTCCTCTGGAGTCTGTCCCCCAGCCTTATGGGTTCCACAGCTCGTCGAGCTTGGGTTTGCTGAGACTTTGCAGCTTAGAGTTG
Organism: Picus viridis; assembly: GCA_033816785.1. Classification (NCBI taxonomy): domain Eukaryota; kingdom Metazoa; phylum Chordata; class Aves; order Piciformes; family Picidae; genus Picus; species Picus viridis. The sequence continues at coordinate 35,326,681 of CM066576.1, forward strand.
TATGTTAATTAACGAGGGAGCAGATTGAGTTCTAGATGAATTGATCATTTTTGGCAGACAGATGAGCTAAGAAATTGGGATGAGAATGTGGATGTAGAGAGAAGTAAGAATCAATATGCAGTATGGCAGCCAACAGAAACAGGATTTTTCTGAAAACCTGGAGATGCCAGGAGGTGAATGACTGGAGAAAGCTTTGGCTTCAGGGGTGAATGGGGCTCAGGCCTGTATTACAATACAATACAATACAATACACCAGGTTGGAAGAGACCTCCAAGATCATCGCGTCCAACCCATCAAACAATCCAACCCACCCAACAACTAGACCATACAGCCAAGCACCCCATCAAGTCTTCTCCTGAACACCTCCAGTGAAGGTGACTCCACCACCTCCACGGGTAGCCGATTCCAATGGGCAATCACTCTCTCCGTGTAGAACTTCTTCCTAACATCCAGCCTAAACCTGCCCTGGCGCAGCCTGAGACTGTGTCCTCTTGTTCTGGTGCTGGCTGCCTGGGAGAAGAGGCCAACCTCTGCCTGGCTACAACCTCCCTTCAGGTAGTTGTAGAGAGCAATAAGGTCACCCCTCAGTCTCCTCTTCTCCAGGCTAAGCAACCCCAGCTCCCTCAGCCTTTCCTCATAGGGCTTGTGTTCCAAACCCCTCACCAGCTTTGTTGCCCTTCTCTGGACACGTTCCAGCAAGTCAACATCCTTCCTAAACTGAGGGGCCCAGAACTAGGACACAGGACTCAAGGTGTGGCCTAACCAGTGCAGTGTACAGGGGGAGAATGACCTCCCTGCTCCTGCTGGCCACACTGTTCCTGATGCAAGCCAGGATGCCATTGGCCTTCTTGGCTGCCTGGGCACACTGCAGGCTCATGTTCAGCCTACAATCAACCAGTACCCCCAGGTCCCTCTCTGCCTGGCTGCTCTCCAGCCACTCTGACCCCAGCCTGTAGCACTGCCTGGGGTTGTTGTGGCCAATGTGCAGAACCCGGCACTTGGATGTGTTAAATCTCATGCTGTTGGACTCTGCCCATCTGTCCAGCCTGTCGAGGTCCCTCTGCAAAGCCTCTCTGCCCTCCAGCAAATCAACTGCTGCCCCCAGCTTGGTGTCATCTGCAAAATTACTGATGATGGACTCAATGCCCTCATCCAGATCATCAATAAAGATGTTGAAGAGCATGGGGCCCAGTACTGATCCCTGGGGCACACCACTAGTGACAGGCCGCCAGCTGGATGTGGCACCATTCACCACCACTCTCTGGGCTCGGCCCTCCAGCCAGTTCCTAACCCAACGCAGTGTGCTCCTGTCCAAGCCATGGGCTGCCAGCTTGGCCAGGAGTTTGCTGTGGGGGACGGTGTCAAAGGCCTTACTGAGGTCCAGGTAGACCACATCCACAGGCCTCCCCACGTCCACCAGGCGGGTCACCTGATCATAGAAGGAGATCAGGTTGGTCAGGCAGGACCTGCCCCTCCTAAATCCATGCTGGCTAGGCCTGAGCCCCTGGTCATCCTGTAAGTGCTGTGTGATCGCACTCGAGATGACCCGTTCCATAATCTTGCCTGGCACTGAGGTCAGGCTGACAGGCCTATAATTCCCTGGCTCATCCAACCGGCCCTTCTTGTGGATGGGCACCACGTTGGCCTTTGAACATCAGGAATTTTGTTCTGGTGGTGACATGGATTGAAAATGGGGGGTTTGTGTGTGTGGTTTTTGTTGGTTGGTTTGTTTTTTGTTTGTTTTTCAATAGAGGATTGTCTTCTAGCAAATCCTAGGCAGTGTCTTGTAGTAACTCTACAGGTATCTTGTATTTTGTTGTTCCTCCCCTCACATAAAAGCAGTAGCTCAAGGGACCTTTCCCACCTATAAGAGAGAGTGGAGGAGGCTGGCAACCATGATGAACTGTCCAGACAAAACTGTGAACCTGAATCAAGGTCTTCTGAACTGAATGGTGCTGTGGTTTTCAGGTGAAACAACTTCCTTGAATAGGTTTCTATGTCCATGTGATGTTAGTAGTCTGAAGGCTGCTGACTTTATTTCAAGCATCTACTGTTCCTGTTTACTTCTGACAGAATCAAAGGCCTTCAACAGCTAGCAAGATCTAGTCACAGAAACATAGAATCATTTCACTTGGAAAAGACTTTTGACTCTACCAAGTCTGGTGCTAAACCATGTCCCTCAGCACCACATCTCTGCATCTTCTAAACATCTCCAGGGATGGGGATTCAACCACTTCCCTGTGGAGCCTGATCCAGGGAAGACTTTGGTATATAAAGTTCTTGAAATAAGTATCTAAGACTGATGCAGCAGCAAATCTCCTTTGGGACATGAACATTTTTATACACTAGCTTGCTCTAGCTTGGCAGTGTATACAATCTTGTGCAGTCAGGCTTAGCAAAACATTGGTTTTAGACTCGGCAAAGTATTTAAGTGCATGCTTAACTTTGTTGTGAGGTAGCAAATCATGTAAGAACCTTAATGCTTTGTTCAGGTACCAGCTGTAGTGCAGGAATTCAAGTCAGTTTCACAATCAGAGGTAGTGTTGTTTCCCACCAAATGGAAAAAAATCCATCCATCCAACAAACAAACAAACCCAAAACCAAACCAACAGAAACATCTCTTAATTCACAGTTATTTAGCTGTTACATTAAATATAGTAATTTCAGAATTTTTATTGCAGAAAGGTTGTAGTTATTAAAAATGTGGAGAGCAAATAAGGTATTTTCTAAAGGGACATTTATTTCTACAAGACCAGTGAGTTTTGGGTTGCAGTGATTACTGTGTTCTATTCCTCACTGCATTGCTGGCTAACAGTTATTAGTTACAGCAAAGGAGAATTTGTCTAAAAGAAGATGTATTATTGTATGTTGATTTTGGCAAACAAAGTTGTTTTTAATGATTCCTTTTGTTGGCATGAATTTATGGAGTGCACTTTACCAACATTTCCGATTGCTCTCTGTAGTGGGTAGTTTTCTTTCAGCACACTTCATTTGCATGCCAGCATTGCTTGCAAATAGTCTCTCTTGTGCCTTACTATTCATTATAGGGTTGTTGTTAAGATTTGGCATTTTCATTACGTTTTTGTGTGTGTGTTGCTTTCTTTTCCATTTGGGGTAATTATGCACTCATGATTATTACCTGCATAAGTCAGCTGAGCATTTCTTTGCTTGAATGTTAATCCTTCTCAATCCTTCACTGGCTAAGTGTGAAGATAATAGTATTGCCAACTGGTTTCTGTGAGACTGCACGCTGACAAACATTTCACATTAACAGAGTAATTGAAACTGTAGCTAATGTATTGGTCAGAGTTGGTAAGCTTTCTAAAGGCTTCTTGCAGTGATCTTACATAGAAAGGTCCTGTGGCAATTGAATAGACAATGCATGTAGTGAGCTATTCAGACTGGAAATTCAATCCTTTACATGACATTTGTGGTACTGATTCCATCACTTTGCTTCTAGTGGTCATTGGAAGGACTGTTGTGAAGTCTTATTCAAATAGAATCATAGAATCAGTCAGGGTTGGAAGGGACCACAAGGATCATCTAGTTCCAACCCCTGCCATGGGCAGGGACACCCTACACTAGATCACGCTGGCCAGAGCCTCGTCCAGCCTGGTCTTAAACACCTCCAGGGACTGGGCCTCAACCACCTCCCTGGACAACCCATTCCAGGGCTTCACCACTCTCATGGGGAAGAACTTCTTCCTCACATCCAGCCTGAATCTTCCCATTTCCAGCTTCATTCCGTTCCCCCTAGTCCTATCACTACCTGAGATCCTGAGAAGTCCCTCCCCAGCCTTCCTGTAGGCCCCCTTCAGATACTGGAAAGCCACAATGAGGTCACCTCGGAGCCTTCTCTTCTCCAGACTGAACAGCCCCAACTCCTTCAGTCTGTCCTCATAGGAGAGGTGCTCCAGCCCTCTGCTCATCCTCGTGGCCCTTCTCTGGACACGCTCCAGCACGTCCACATCTCTCCTGTAATATGGGCTCCAGAACTGGACGCAGTACTCCAGGTGGGGTCTCACCAGAGCTGAGTAGAGGGGGAGAAGCACCTCCCTTGACCTGCTGGTCACACTTCTCCTGATGCAGCCCAGGATCTGATTGGCTTTCCGGGCTGCAAGCGCACATTGAGAGCTCATGTTGAGCTTCTCGTCCACCAGCACCCCCAAGTCTCTCTCCTCAGGGCTGCTCTCCAGCCAGTCACTGCCCAGCCTGTATTTGTGCCTGGGATTGCCTCGACCCAGATGCAGGACCCTGCACTTGGTCTTGTTGAAGCTCATGAGGTTGGCTTGTGCCCACCTCTCCAGCCTGTCCAGGTCCCTCTGGATGGCATCCCTTCCCTCCAGGGTGTCCACTGCACCACACAGCTTGGTGTCATCAGCAAACTTGCTGAGGGTGCACCATAGAATGAAAGGCACCATAATTTTGTTTTGTCCTGTTATGAATTGTTCCTATAATTCAATGTGTGGGTCACTCATGCATCCTGTGGACTTATATTATTTTTCCTTCTTTTTTTTTTTTTCCCTTCTTCAATTCTAGTATTTATTTTGTTTGTTTGTTTATTTATTTTTTTAGTTTGTTAAATATGAAAGTTTTCAACTCAGCAGATTGTGCTGGAAATCCTTACGTTCAAACTAATTATTGTCACAAATCTGCTTTCAAATTTAGTAGATACGTTTGCTGCTGCATTGCTAAGGGTGGATTTGGCCTTCTGTATAACATCTGTGTCTCCTCTCTCTCTCTCTTTTAGCTGTCTACATAAGCCAGTTGTCTGAAATTTTACATGGCTTTGGGTTTGCCCCTTGGGGAAGCTGTGAAAAATGAGGAAACAAATAGGTGCAATCTATCCCTCTTAAAGTTCGTGGCAAAACCCTTGTGTTGTAATAGCAAAATACCATTCTAATCTCCATGCTGATTCTTTTAGAGCATAGGGTAAATTGATTGACATAGATTGCATATTGTTTTGGTAGATTTTATAGACTGAGCACTCATTCATTATAAAAGGCTGAGCCACTGGAGGCAGCAGTATGGGGAAAAAAATAAAATTGAATGTTGTCCTTAAGATCAAACCTTAAAGCGAGAAAATCTGTGGAATGAAATGGATGCCAGTTCAGCTGTCCTGCTGTGGGCTTTTACACCAGACCTCTGCCGCTTGAGTGATTAGAATAATTGGAAGCCACAGGCTGATGGGCAGAGGGAGGAGTCTGAGAAAAAAATGAGGGGAAATGGAGGGAGAAACAGTATAAGGTGACTTTGGATGGTTCCCTTGCAAAGCTGGGATTTATTTTGTGTTTAAGTTTTGGGTCTCTCTAAGCTCTGTCCATTGAAGTTTTTAAAGCAAGATAGTGTATCTTCCCAGAAGCGTATTCTATTCAACTACAGTTACTGAGTACTCAACAGAGTACTATGACTGTGTTGCAGTATGGTGAGAATACATTATTGCAGTGGTTATTTCAGGGTTTGGACTGCTGTGAACTTCATAAAAGCATTTTGCCTTGAGGATGTGTGAAAAGGAAGATATTCAAGTGTGGTAACTTCAACACCCAAACTATCTCAGTACTTTCTTCTGGTATCCCATGTATGTGCTGGAGCAGGCTCTGGGGAGCTCTGCACAGGGAGAGGAGCCTTGAAGATTGCAGAGGTGCCTAGTCCTGGTCAGGGGAGCACTGTGGAGTCATTGAAGCAGTCATGGTACTAATCCAGCTCCTCAGCATGGTAGCATGTTTTGCTTACTTCCATGAGACAAAGAACAATGATAATGTCAGGCGCATGTAGACTTTTTTTTTCTATGAACAGTAAAGAAAATCATCTAGCCCCTCAGTGTTGCCAGGATGAAGGAAAATAAGCAATATCTGTGCATGAATAGGGGCAAAGAGCCACCTGGTATCGGTCAAGGATGTGAAGGCTTTTCATTCTCCATTTTGTTTGCAGCTTTTCTCCATAGTATGAATCAGAAAAGGAGACAGTGGGAGTAGGAACAAGCATTGGCAAGAATACAGGCTCCAGAATACCAGTAAGGACTTTGTGTGTGACAACTTCTGCCCCATAGAGATCAACATTTTCAGTCATAGAATCATGGAATTGTTAGGGTTGGAATCAACCAGCAGTAACCCAAATAATCCCCTTAAACTTTCTCCTAACAACAGAGAGCTGTCACCAAAGAAGGCCAGAGCTCCCATAGTACCTCCAGAAGCATACTGAACGCGACTTTTTGTGACCATGACAAATTCAGTCCTAATCCCATTAACCTTCCCACAGTCTGGATTGATGGCTGGATGACAAGCAGTCACAGTCATTAGGCTGACCCTGAAGAGAGGATTTTGATCAACACTTACATGCATCATAACAAGAGTAATGAAAGATTTCTTTGTCGTTGCTGCAGGTCTTAGTTGGACCTCCAAACACTTGCTTTCCGGGTTCCCCCTTCCCAAAGATCTGCTTTCAAGAAGTCCCTTTGGAAGAGCAGAGAAAACATGAGCAAACGAGTAGTTATTAACTGACTTTTCTTGACCATGAATGCACAGATTTTGCAGGTTTTGGCGCTGCAGACCCTGTATCTTTTCTGTCAGTTCCTACAAAAGAGAAATTTGTCTTTATGTTAGACTTAGCAAAGTTCCTTTGACATGCAATTTCCAAAGTTCATTGAGACAACACCTCAGATCTCGGCTCAGGGTGGGAAAATGAAGATTTGGGGTTGGTTTTGCAGTTCTGGTGAAATACAGCCTTTCACTTTATCACAGTAGCTTGTCCCATCAAGGTCAAGAAAGCTTACTGCTTCCTGGTTGTTAGCATATCAACTTGCAGCAGAGCTGAAAGATAATCTTGCAGCTCAATGGGGATTTTATGAGACATTTACACTATTTTAAAGCAGTTATCAGGAAGAAGTATATGTTGAACAGTATTCAGGGACAAAAACTGGAAAAGGCAAAAACCAACTGTGCTCCTTAAGTAGATGCTCTTCAATTTTCTTTAACTAATGTTCTTTATCAAATTCAGTTTGGTGGGGTTTTTTTTGGTTTTGGTTGGGTTTTGGTTTTGAGAAGGGAGCTAGGAGTGCATAGAGATGGCACTATTTGTAAGGTAACGTGAAATTTAAGACCCCAAAGTTCAGAATTTTCTTCCATTTTTCACTTAATCTTCAGCTTCTATTGTGTCAACTTCTTCTCAGTCTTATAGGCACCCTTTTGAAGAGCTATTTTTATTCCTAGACTTAGCAATAAAGCAACTGGGATTGTCTCTGTTGGCAGATCTTGCATTTTCAGCTGTAGAACATTACTGGTGCAGTCAGATACATGAGAAGTTGCAACCAGCCATGTGTTCCACTGTACACTAGGAAAAAACCCAACTCTTAGCAATTATCCAGCAGGAGCTTTTCAGGTGGTGTCCCAGTTCTCAGTTTCTGCAGTTACTAAGTATGCTAATTGAATAACAAATCCTGGATCTGTTGTGGCTATTAATATGTTGTCTCCTTAGATGAATTAGGGTGGTAGTCCTAAAAGATCCCAGCAGAATACTGGAAAGTGAAGTAGATACAAAAGAAACAGATCCCTGTGGTGTATACTCTCTGGTCTTTCTCCTGTAAGCTTCCCAGCCTGAGTTAACTCTACATTTTAATGATTTATACTACATTTATCTTATAATTAACTTTTTTGTTTCATTATGAACCAAACCATTGCTTGCAAAAGAAGCTTAATCACTAATAGTATCCTCATTTGATGAGATCTTTGTAAAATTATACATTTTGTGGATCTCCAGTGCTGCTGAACATATAAAGTGAAAAATGTGCTGTATTAGAGGCACGGTTTTAAACACGCACACACACACATAAATAACAAATATGTAATTGTTAATAACAAATAATAGCTAATATATCATCATTGTATATTGCTATCTATATTAGTTCATTAATAAGGGGCAGTGGTATACTGGTAAAGTAAGTCAGAGCCTACTGGTAAAAACAAAATATTTATCATTTATAAAGTAACATATATTGGCAATGATCACAGTATCACAGTATAACCAAGGTTGGAAGAGACCCCAAGGATCATCAAGTCCAACCTGTCCCAACAGACCTCACAACTAGACCATGGCACCAAGTGCCATGTCCAGTCTCCCCTTGAACATTATATATGTATAACTTATATAAAATACAACAATACTGTTAAGGACAAAACAGAACTTTTGCAAGACAAAAGCTAGAAAATGCAGATGCTGAAGGTTTATGCTGAGGTAATTTGAAAGCACCTCATTGCAGATGATGGTTTGTGATCGCAAATAATTTCTTGGATTACTTTCTCTTCCTGTTCTGGCTGTCATTCTCCATGCAATTATTTTTGTGTGTCAAACACACTTCTGATTACTACTAGAAAACTTTTCTAATACTCTTATCTTTTTTAAGATGATCCTGTCTTTTCTGTTTATTCTTCAACTACTTGCTGGAAGAGCATAGAGTTAGCTTCTGCACTACACACGTTGCATTCTATCTTCCCTTTTAAGGGACTTCAACTCACTCCATACAGTACATAATGGTCATGTAGAGACACATTCCTTCTTCAGAGGTTCCTCGTCTTCCCCCAAGTCCAAAAGCTTGCTATTTCACCAAGACAAAAGGTGGAGTATTGGAAAAGGAACTTGAAACCTTTAGTCATCATGTCCTGACTGCTAGAGGTACAAAAAATTGTTTGATATGTTTTCAATAGGCAGAGATTGAGAAGGGAAAGGTGGATGTGCTAGCAAGCACATTAGTCAAAACTGCACTCAGAATACAGAACAAAATAGAGTTTTTATTCCCAGATAAAAATCTCAAACATCATACTTTCTGCAAAGAGAGAGACTACTCTGCAGCAATCTGTTACAGCTAAAGACATCTTGGATCACAGTATCACAGTATCACCAAGGTTGGAAGAGACCTCAAAGATCATCGAGTCCAACCTGTCACCACAGACCCTATGACTAGACTGTGGCACCATGTCCAATCCCCTCTTGAACACCTCCAGGGACGGTGACTCCACCACCTCCCCAGGCAGTGCATTCCAATGGCGAACAACTCTCTCAGTGAAGAATTTTCTCCTTACCTTGAGCCTAAAATTCCCTTGGCACAGCTTGAGACTGTGACAGCCAGGATTAGAATTGCTCAAAATTTTACCCTGATAATTAGAAATTAGTTTCAAAAGATGCCCAGTCTCTCACTGGATCAGCTGGAGCAATATCATCTCTTTCCTAAGGTTCCCTTTTCAAAACAGTTCAGGCAAATCCCAGGCTCTAAACTGCAGTAGTATACATTTCCAAGCCTTTATTGGGCTTCTGTCCAAGTACTTATTTTGGTATCTGTTTAGCTGCCTACGTTCGATCTTTACAATTAGCTATGAACTGAAGCAAACAATCCACAATAACATCTCTCACTTGTTAGTTGTGGCCATGCTGCACCCTTTGCAGACAAAAAGACTATGCACGTCACTTCCCCATTTTGTATAATGAGTTTTCTCTATCAACATATTCAGTACCAGACACCCCTCTGGCTGGTACAGCTGCAATCTGTGCGGGCTGGCACGCAAGGGCTTTGTCATAAAGATCTCTGGTGTGTGGGTCTTGCTTCCAGGAAAATGATGTATAGGGTCTCTTTTTCTATCCCCTCCTGTAATTAAATCAGCCCATGATGATGATTGCATTATTGGCCTGAATGAACAAAATCCATCTACAAGCAAATTGGTCAGGTAGCAGGAATGGTTTCTGTTGTCCTAGGTATGAACGAGGCTAAAGAGCCTTCATGAATTATGGGCAGCAGTTTAGTGGCAAATTGAATCAGAGCAAGCTTTGGCATAACCATTTTCACAGTATCACAGCATCACCAAGGTTGGAAGAGACCTCAAAGATCATCGAGTCCAACCTGTCACCACAGACCTCATGACTAGACCATGGCATCAAGTGCCACATCCAATCCCCTCTTGAACACCTCCAGGGACGGTGACTCCACCACCTCCCTGGGCAGCCCATTCCAATGATGAATGACTCTCTTGGTGAAGAACTTTCTCCTCACCTTGAGCCTAAACTTCCCCTGGCGCATCTTGAGACTGTGTCCTCTTGTTAACATCCATATGGTGATGACACGGTTGGTAGAAGAAAGGTAACTCATGTAACCATCCATAGAGAAGGGACAACTTTACCTAAAAATATCTCCAAAACAGTAACCTACAAAACCAGGTTAATTAAATAGCGAATGGGTATTGGGAGAACAGAGAGAGACTGGTGTGATCATTAAGTTGACTTTATGCTAAATTTATTCAGTAGCAGAATTCATTTATTCCACACACACCGCCCCTTCCCCTCCAAGGTTAAAAAGTTATAATCTTGGAGTGCAGAGAGCTGACATGAATCCTTGTCCCTCTCCACTCCCCAGCACAAAGTCTTTTGGGCTGGTAACTGTGTGTATATATTTTCTTTTAATAATAATGCATTGGATTTTTATAACTGTAGGGGTCTCTGATCACTATCATCTTAAAAATGGATGTATCTGTTATTACAGGAATTTGTCATGCAATGGTCAGACTGCAGAAATGGGTCTGGTGAAACCTGCTGTGTCTGTAACTCAAAACAAAGGGAACATATTTTGGGAGGAGTGTTAACATTTTGGAGCTATTCCCATATTACCTTATTCATTCTTATTTGATGTGCATAGATGGATATGAAGCCTTGAAGCTTCTGCTGCTGATTATAAGATGAATGATTTTTATGTCTGTGGTTATATTTGAACCCATAAATAGCAGATCAAATGAGGAAAATGCATGACTGTCAAGCCTAGACAGCCCAACTGGCTGAGCTCTAAGGCAGGAGAAGAGCAGGAGATAAATAATAATTTTCTCAGCTCATTGTTATTGGGACCTTCTGGTCATCATTGTGGTCCAGTCAGCAGCACACCAGCTTCATCTTTGCCATATCAACTAGCTGTGGTGCCCCTATCCCACCAGCCAACCGCTTGTCTTGATACAGTTACGTATTGTTCCCAGATCCCAAACTGAACAACACTTCTGTTTATAAAAAAACTCTCTTACTGGTCTTGTGCCAGAAGGAGCATAAGGAATATCTAGGGTTTGGTAACTCTGGGGTACTGATAGTGTTGGGGTTACTGATGATAGTGTTGTAGCTCAGGATCTGGCAAAGGCTAGGAGAATTGCTTAACGCCTCCCAGGTATAGAAGGGGAAAGCTTTATAGCATGAGGCCCCATAACTAGAGAGGCAGAAGAGATGCTGCAGGTGAGCTTTAGCCTGCAAAGATGATTTCTCCCAAAACCTTGTTTTTCCTTTACTTGATATTCTATTTGTAAATGTTCATGGTGACTACTGGTAGTAGACTTGGACATGCTTGGTGACTTGGGCAAGCTGGAGAAAAACTTGTGGGTGTGACCAAAAGTGGAAATAGACAGATGGAACTTCCAGCCCATAGGGTTTATCAGAGTGGAAATGGGGCATTGTGGAGAACATCTCATAGTCATCTCTCTGTCAGAAGTCATCACACTCTATTACTGTGTCGCCTTTCAGTCCTTGGCCTGTGACTGGCTGATTTTTTAGGACAAGAGCCCCCATCTGCTATGGGGTAAGAGCCAATCCCTGGTTTAACCTTCCAACTTTGGCTGACTGAGGGCATGGGGACTGCCAAGCTGAGAAGTTGCTTGTGGCTGTTTGTTTCTGCTTTGTTAGGGAAACAGGATTTTAATGTGTGTAAGCTAACAAGATTATGTTAATGATGTGTCTGATTCATGCTGCTGGTCTATTACATCATGAAAATGACTCCTTGAAGCCCCAGCCTTGGGTCTGATCTGGGAAGGCACATTGCTGAGAGCAAGGGCTCTCTGAATGAGCTGCTTCTCTTCATACTTCCAAAATATATAAATGCAGAAAACTCTTTCACAGGTAGAGCACATACAATATGCAGTCTGTAAAGTTTCATTAGCAGAGTAGAACTAGTGTGGGAAACTTCCAAAAGGTTATTAGAGGTCTTTTCCAGAAAGAAACAAAGGAGAAAATCGACAAGCATTTGTTTGATAAAACGTAATCCAGCTGTGGTAATTAGATCCCAGTGGGATGAGTTCTGGGGGTTTTGTCTCCAGCCAAAAGCTGATAAACAGTAAGATGTCATTGCTTCGAGGATGCAAATAGAAATGGGATATTAACAAAGCTCAGGATAGCAAAACCAAAAGCAATTTCATTTTGCACTTGAGGGCGTACCAAAATACAAACTAATCCTAAAGTTTCTTGCCTTTGTGCTCTGCTAACAGGTGAGAAGAGTTTACTTTTTTTAATAAATAGCTGAGATTGAGTTGCACCCTCAGCAGGTTTGCTGATGATACCAAGCTGAATCCTGTGGTTGACATGACTGAGGAATGGGATGCCATCCAAAGGGACCTAAACAGGCTGGAGAGGGGGCTCAAGTGAGCCTCATGAGGTTCACTTAGTAAGTGCAAGGTCGAGCATCTGAGTCAGTGCAATCCTTGCTACCAGTAGAGGCTGGGGGATGATAACATGGAGAGCAGCCCTGCAGAAAAGGGCTTAGAGGTGCTGGTGGACAGGAAGATGGACATGAGCCAACAATGTGCACTTGCAGCCCAAAAGGCAAATCACATCCTGGGCTGCATCAAAAGAAGTGTGACCAGCAGATTGAGAGAGGTGATTCTGCTGCGCTGCTTTGGTGAGACCTCGCTTGGCGTAGGGCATGCAGCTTTGGAGTCCTCAACACAGGAAGTACGTGGACCTACTGGAGCAGGCCCAGACGACAGGACCACCGAGGTTCAGCCTGGAGAAGAGAAGGCTCCAGGGAGACCTTACAGGAGGTTTCCAGTCCCAAAAGAGGGCGTACAAGAAAGCTGGGGAGTAACTGTTCAGAAGGGCTTGTAGTGATAGGACAAGGGGCAGTGGTTTTAAACTGGAGCAGGGTAGATAGAGGTTTGGCATTAGGAGGAAGCTCTTCATATTGAGAGTAGTGAAATACTGGTACAGGTTGCCCAGAGATATGTTGGAGGCTCCATCTCTGGAGACATTCAAGGTCAAGCTTGATGGAGCTGGAGATGTCCCTGCTCACTGCAGGGGAGATTGGACAAGATGACCTTTTGAGGGTTGCCTTCCAACCCTTCGTATTCTATAAATATATTAAGTTTCACTATGGAAGAAACAAGAAAGCTGTAGAGCTTCACAGATGCTATGGAAAATGCATCTGATGAGCTGGAATCCTGGTGGTTGAAATCACCAGAAATACCAATGTTTCTGCCCATGTAGTGCAAGCTACTGCTTGACTAGCAACAGGAACTGGGCATCTGGCAGTGGGACTCCCCACCAGTAGAGAAGCAAATCCTAAAGGAGGTAAGAAGAGTGAAACACATGTGTATGTGGGGCTGAACTTCTTGTTAAATTGCTAAAGCAAAAACTTGTTTTTAGGAAAAGTTCAGCAGAGTTGCTTGTTTCTTGTACTTTTTTGCATCTCAGCTGTTTGTGTCTCATGAATTCCCTTTTGCTCTGAAAATCATATTCTTTTGAGCAAACGTCAAAATTGCAAAGAAATAGTTTATTTTGACAGCAGAAAATGGGAAAAGTGGCTGTTTTTTGGAGGCAGCTGTACAAAGTGCACACTGAGCAAGCAATGCTGAGAGCCTGAGCGACATTGCTGTTATTTGAAGACCGCTTACAGCCCGAGCATCTCAGACTTGGTAACACAGCCAAGTTTCATGTGCCAAGTAGTGTTGGGTCAGTGCTCGGTCTGCAAGTCTGGAAGCAAAACCTGGGGCTCGGCACAAAGTGTGTCTCCTGTGTCAGTGCACAGGCACAGATTGCATTCCATCAGTGCTGGGTTCAGAAGAGCTGGCTGGACCAGTGCTGGAGCAGCACAGTGGGGTCATGCATAAGGTCAGCCAAACTGAGGGACAGGTGTGTGCTGCTTCCAACATTTGTTCTTCTGATCTAGCTCTAAAAACTAGATGTAAGAGGAGCTCATCAGTGATCAAAAGAAAAGCACAGATTTCTCCCCAGCTGTAATAAGCTCTAGTAGAAAAGGAGAGATGACTCAGGAAGCTACATGTCTCACTCTGACACAGATATACTTTTTGTCTTTTTCCTTTCCTCCCACGTGCAAGTACCCCACACCAGGAAATCAAGTTGCTTCTATTTCAACTGTGGTTTGCTGATACAGTAAATCTATTTGGGTGCTCTCTCTTGGGCCTTCAGGATGCTACAGCCATGCATTGAACAACACTGCTTTGGCATAAAATCATTACACAGGATCACAGGATGTTAGGGGTTGGAAAGGACCTCCAGAGATTGAGTCCAACACCCTTGCCAGAGCAGGGCCATAGAATTTAGCTTAGGTCGCACAGGAATGCATCCAGATGGGTCTTGAAAGCTTCCAGAAGATTCCCCAACCTTTCTGGGGAGTCTGTTCCAATGCTTTGAGACCCTTACAGTAAAGAAGTTCCTCTTCATGTTGAGGTGGAACTTCCTGTGCTGTAGTCTATATCCATTGCCTCTTGTCCTATCACAGGGTGCAACTGAGCAGAGCCTGTCCCCTCTCTCTTGACACCCAGCCCTCAGATATTTATAATATTTATTAAATCCCCTCTCAGTCTTCTTCAGACTAAAAAGCCCCAGGTCTCTCAGTCTCTCTTTAGAAGGCAGTGCTCCAGTCCCTTAACCATCCTTGTAGCTCTCCGTTGGACTCTCTCAAGTAGATCCCTGTCCCTCTTGAACTGGGGAGCCCAAAACTGGATGCAATATTCCAGGTGAGGTCTCCCTAGGGCGGAGTAGAGGAGGAGAATAGCCTCCTTTGATCTGATGGACACACTCCTCTCAATGCACCCCAGGATACCATTGGTCCTCTTGGCCACAAAGGCACATTGCTCACCTGCAGATAACTTGTTATCCACCAGACTCCCAGGTGCTTCTCCACAGAGCTGCTCTCTAGCAGATTGTCTCCTAACCTGTACTGGTGCAGTTTATTATTCCTTCCCAGATGCAGGACTCTGCACTTATCCTTGTTGAACCTCATTAGGTTCCTCTTTGTCCTCTTTACACTGGCTCAGTTTTGAAAACCTTGTCATATTAGGTGTTAATGTTTCTTCACCTCACTAATTTGATGTTAGATTAGAATCTGTCTGCTGTGGTATAGCCAGCTCAAAGCTAGCATAAACTTTATATATGATGTTCTGGCTCCTTCAGCTGAAATACAAGTCTGTCTCAAACCCAGTCAGATTTGTACTGCTGATGAATCCATACATTCACAAAGACCTCCTAGCAAGACTTCCTAGCAAGGTTTGGATTGCTAGGAAGGCCCAGGAAGCTTGCAGTGATTTAGTTCATACTGTTATCTTGAATTTTGCTTTTATGAACTGAATGAGCTAGAGCTCAGCAGAAAGAAATTCACTTGCCATTAAATTGTAAAAAATATGCCCAAGGGAGAGTAAATGAGTGAAAAACTGTATAACAATTTTAGTTCCAGAGTTTTATGACATTTGAATGTCTGCAGTGGCAGCCTTAAAAAAAAAAAAAAAAAAAAAAAAAAAAAAAGGCAAGCTTTTAAAACTTATCTTTCTGTGCAGAGTATACTACATTAGTTCCCAGGAACTCAGTGGTCTAATTGGAAGCTCTGACAGTTGATCTTTCTAAAAATGTACATCAGGTAGAATATACAAATTGTTTTGGGTGTGAAGGGAATACTTGGCAAGTTTCAGACACATTTTTGTTTGGAAACAGTCTCACCAACACTTGTTTGCCCCTCTATTGTTAATGTCAAGACATGCTCTTAGTGCAAAGACTGTTTATATGAAAATAATTCCTTGATGGAGAAATTGGCTTAGTCAAGCATATCCAGCAGCCTTCCTGGGGCTTGCAGGTTTTACAGGACCCATAAAATCTGGAGAAGCCTGGAGAAGAGGAGACTCAGGGGTGACCTTATTGCTCCCTGCAACTACCTTATGGGAGGTTGTAGCCAGGCAGAGGTTGGTCTCTTACAATACAATACACCAGGTTGGAAGAGACCTTCAAGATCATCGCGTCCAACCCATCAAACAATCCAACCCACCCAACAACTAGACCATACAGCCAAGCACCCCATCAAGTCTTCTCCTGAACACCTCCTGTGAAGGTGACTCCACCACCTCCACGGGCAGCCGATTCCAATGGGCAATCACTCTCTCCGTGTAGAACTTCTTCCTAACATCCAGCCTAAACCTGCCCTGGCGCAGCCTGAGACTGTGTCCTCTTGTTCTGGTGCTGGATGCCTGGGAGAAGAGGCCAACCTCTGCCTGGCTACAACCTCCCTTCAGGTAGTTGTAGAGAGCAATAAGGTCACCCCTCAGTCTCCTCTTCTCCAGGCTAAGCAACCCCAGCTCCCTCAGCCTTTCCTCATAGGGCTTGTGTTCCAAACCCTCACCAGCTTTGTTGCCCTTCTCTGGACACGTTCCAGCAAGTCAACATCCTTCCTAAACTGAGGGGCCCAGAACTGGACACAGTACTCAAGGTGCGGCCTAACCAGTGCAGTGTACAGGGGCACAATGACCTCCCTGCTCCTGCTGGCCACACTGTTCCTGATGCAAGCCAGGATGCCATTGGCCCTCCTGGCTGCCTGGGCACACTGCAGGCTCATGTTCAGCCTACAATCAACCAGTACCCCCAGGTCCCTCTCCGCCCGGCCACTCTCCAGCCACTCCGACCCCAGCCTGTAGCACTGCCTGGGGTTGTTGTGGCCAATGTGCAGAATCCGGCACTTGGATGTGTTAAATCTCATGCCATTGGACTCTGCCCATCTGTCCAGCCTGTCGAGGTCCCTCTGCAAAGCCTCTCTGCCCTCCAGCAAATCAACTGCTGCCCCCAGCTTGGTGTCATCTGCAAATTTACTGATGATGGACTCAATGCCCTCATCCAGATCATCAATAAAGATGTTGAAGAGCATGGGGCCCAGTACTGATCCCTGGGGCACACCACTAGTGACAGGCCGCCAGCTGGATGTGGTGCCATTCACCATTACTCTCTGGGCTCGGCCCTCCAGCCAGTTCCTAACCCAACGCAGTGTGCTCCTGTCCAAGCCACGGGCTGCCAGCTTGGCCAGGAGTTTGCTGTGGGGAACGGTGTCAAAGGCCTTGCTGAGGTCCAGGTAGACCACATCCACAGGCCTCCCCACATCCACCAGGCGGGTCACCTGATCATAGAAGGAGATCAGGTTGGTCAGGCAGGACCTGCCCCTCCTAAATCCATGCTGGCTAGGCCTGAGCCCCTGGTCATCCTGTAAGTGCTGTGTGATCGCACTCGAGATGACCCGTTCCATAATCTTGCCTGGCACTGAGGTCAGGCTGACAGGCCTATAATTCCCCGGCTCATCCAACCGGCCCTTCTTGTGGATGGGCACCACGTTGGCCAGCTTCCAGTCTTCTGGGACCTCTCCAGTGAGCCAGGACTGCTGAAAAATGATGGAAAGTGGCTTGGACAGCTCATCTGTCAGCAATCTCAGCACCCTAGGATGGATCCCATCCGGTCCCATGGCCTTGTGGGGGTCCAAGCGGCTCAGTAGATCTCTAACTTCCTCTTGGAGCAGTGGGAAACTATGCAGCTCTCTGGCTCCTTCTGCCAGCTCTGCAGGCCAGCTGTCTGGAAGACGTTCTGCCCTGCTAGTGAAGACTGAGGCAAAGAAGGTGTTAAGTACCTCTGCCTTTTCCTCATTCTTTGTTACAACGTTCCCCTCCGTGTCAACCAAGGAGTGGAGGTTGTCCTTGCCCTTCTTCTTGCTATTGATGTATTTATAGAAGGACTTTTTGTTGTCCTTCACAGCAGAGGCCAGTCTAAGTTCTAAATGGGCTTTTGCCTCCCTAATTTTCTTCCTGCACAACCTAGCAACATCCCTAAACATTCTGTAGGTTGCCTCCCCTTTCTTCCAAAGATGATACACCCTCTTTTTTTCCCTAAGTTCTATTAAAAGTTCATTGCCCATCCAGGCTGGCCGTCTGCCCCGGCGGCTCATCTTCCGGCACACCGGCACAGCCTGTTCCTGCGCCTTCAATAGTTCTTCCTTGAAGTAGGCCCAGCTCTCCTGGACCCCTTTATTTTTAAGGACTGATTCCCAAGGAACCTTCTGAATTAGTTCCTTGAGTAGCCTGAAGTCTGCCCTCCGGAAGTCCAGAGTGGAGGTCTTCTTGCTGCCCCTCTTGGCTTGGCTGCATACTGAAAACTCTATTATGTCATGGTCACTGGTGCCTAGACACCCTCCGACCACCACATCACCCACCAGCCCTTCCCTGTTGGTGAAGAGGAGGTCAAGCATAGCCTTACCCCTGGTAGGCTCACGCAGCACCTGGGATAAGAAGCTGTCTTCTCCCAGGCAACCAGCACCAGAACAAGAGGACACAGTCTCAAGCTGTGCCAGGGGACTCTTTGAATTTTGCTCGTTTCATGCTGTGTAATTTACCTTCTTTCTTCAAATAAAACTACCAAGTCTTTCTAATCCTGTCTGCCTGTTAACAGGAACAAAATGTGGAATGAAACATTGTGAGTTGAATATTAGACTCTGATAATCTGGACTGTCTCAGGTAGATATTGATACTGATCATTTTATCTCAGTGTAATTCCTGGAAATCTTCTGAAGAAACAGGTGCTATTGTTAACGATGCCTCACAAGACACGGATATGCTCTCATATGCGTATACATGCTCCATAGTCTTCATGTATGTCTCATGGTGAAGACTTACTGACATAAAGGAACTGATGCAATCAGCCATGCGGTTCTTTGTACAGTATTTCTTCCCACTCTTCTCATAAGTCTCCCACTGTTATTTCAACCTGTCAAGTTGTCAGGGAACTAGCATCAGTTGCAGTTCTTAGGTTACAACTAGACATGGTATGCACCCAGGTGCTCTCAAGTTTCCTCTGGTGTAAATTAGTGCCAACTAGCTTTTTTCTGGCAAGTGTCACTGAGAGATATAATCTGCAGTTTCCCTAGTTCTTCACACTTTACATAAAAAAATCAACAACCCGATCAAAGCTCCTTTCTTCTGGGCACCTTGGGTTACATGTCCTCTGCCTCCAGCAACTATGGACAGATGACACATGCAACATACAGCTTTGTAGAGAGGTCCTATGAACCTCTACTTTGGATATACCAAAAGAGAATCTAGAAACAAACAAACAAAGCCAACAACCAAACATCCCTCTACCCCGAAGTCCCATTTTCTTCACTTCTGACTGCTTTTTGGAATTTAGCAGAATGCTCTGTGATATCCTTTGGCATATGGTTGTCCTGCTATGTAATGTTGTCCCCTCTGTCCTTCAGCCAAAGAGCTCCATCTTTCAAAATGATTCTGAACTATTTTGATTCTACCACTAATCCTGGTTTCTTTGATCTTCTTCTGTCTAAATTGCCTCTCATCTCAAGACTCTCAGCTCTGCAAGGGAAGAGGACACAGGAATCTCAGGTTTTAAACAGAGTCCTGTCACTTTTTCTTTGTTCTAAGTAAATGATTTGCATCGAAGTTGAGAAGACATTGAGAACAGTAAACATATCAGAGGCTGACAGCTTGGCCCAGCTTCTGAATAAGCACTTAACATGAGAACTTGAAGAAAAGCAGCCATTCAGCCTAGATTACTGTGAGGATACAGGCAAGGAGCAAAGAGGAGAATGATTCTACTGAGAGTTCTGAAAGAAGCTTACGTCTCAAAAAGCAGCATTGGTAAATTTTCCCTGCCCCAGCCCTTTCTTAGTGGCCAGGCCATGGCTGCCAAATAGCAATGTAACTAAATGCTGAGTGCCTGATCGGCACAGCTGTAAATACCCAAGGGAGAGGGAGGATACAGATTTCTAATGCTTATCTCCATGGTCACTTGCCCACAAGCGGCAGGCCTAATTGCTCTCAGAAAATCCCACAAAAACAAAAACCCAAACTTTTAAATGCCATTCTTAAAACAAAACAAACATAATAAATGTCTATGGGAGAACAAATGTGTCCTCCAAGAGGCCAATGAAAAAAAAAAGCAGAATAATTGATTCGGAGTTTCATGACACTTTGGTATGGGTCCTGTGATATTGTTCCAAATGTATCCAAAAGCTAACATTCCAGGTTAGCTCCCCCACCCAGCAGATGCTGTAAGATACACCTAAGACATATTTTCAGGCTATGTTTTTCAGAACGCCTTTTAGAAATAATTCTCATAAATCTCACAAATCTTAGAGACATCATGTCATTATACAGTGAGTCATCTCCCTACTGGAAATATGATTCATTCACAATATTGAGCAAACCTCTGCTCTCTTACAAAACACCGAAAAAAAGGAAGACAACGAGGTACAGTGCAAGCTACCGCCACCACCATAACACACAGCCTGTTTTCTCTGTCTCTGTCATGTAGGCTATGAAGTCATTCAAGAGGACATAGTTTTGTATTCACCTCTGAAACATTATGGGCACACATCTAACAACATCTAATTATTGGTAATAATTGTATTAACAGCAGACAGTTAACTGCAGATGCATAATCTCTCCACTATTGGGCCAGAGGAGAATTCTCAGAGAGGAGCCTAGCCACTCTCCAACTGGCAAAAAGAGCTGCCAAAAAGAGGTATTTCTGTGGTTCATAAATTTTGGAAGCTTTGATGTATTTTCCTGTGCTAACTGCTCTTCTGCTTAGAAGATGTCTTTAGACATTATCAAAATACACAATATAAGCAACAATCAAGTCTGTTTGTCTGAAATCCCTTTATGTATGGCTGCACCATAGATTGGCTTAAATTACACATGCAAAGGAAGTATACGTTTTCATTATTTTTACTGATTCAACACCTCACACTTTTTAAACCACCACTGAGGAAAATCTCACAAGCATTTCTGAGGTTAAATGCTACACTTAAAGGCTTAAAATAAAAGCTGGCATTTTAAAGGCCTGCCAACAGGATTAGATTGCCCCACTCTATACAAACATTAATCAGGGAAGCTCCACTCAGATCTAATGTAAGATGTATGCGCTGCAAGTCACATGAGGACTCGCATGACTCTCCTTCATTTGCAACTAGAAGGTCTGGAGATTGAAAGAGGTAAAAACTCAACAGAAAGATTTACTAGGACATAGATTATGATCCTACACTTTTCAAACTTCTGTTTCATTGGCTGCAGATCTGTCTGATCACTGCTGAGCTTGAGCACTCACCTACTTTATATCTTTACCACTCTAAAGTCAGGAAACAATGGAATTCTTTATTCAAGCTGCTTCTCAGCCTAGCACATCCTAAGTAGCAGGTTTCTAGCCTAGGATGGTTCTCTTGCCCCATGCATTCCCAACCCCATCAGTGCTGAAAAATGACAGGACAGCAATGAATAGTATGATACTCTTGTTCAGCTGTTCCTATTTTTTCAGTACTACAGTTCCTCTTCTAGTAGTTCTGGGCAATGTTTTCTACAGTTCCATACTGTGTGAAATGTTATCCTGCTGTAAGCTGCTTGTATGAGGAACCTTGTTCCTCTGTGCAAGCCATTGGCACAATAGGTCACTGGGCACTGGGAAGAAAGCAGCTCTTGGTGAAGAGCTTTGCCTTTCCTGTCTCGCTGAAGGACACTGCAGAGTGGATGTACTTCAGACATCTTCGCCCTTTGTAGCACAGTAGCGACAAAATTCAAGAACAGGAAAAGTTTCTTTAGGAGTTTGTTTGTCTGAGACTGACTTTTTTTCATGCTGATGAATGAGGAAATCTGCATCTCTTGTTTTCAGTATGGTTTCCATGCTGTCCCTTGGCCAGACTAACGAAGCCATGCTTTCCACATGAGGCAAGGCTGCAATCTAGATTTACAGATGTGACATTCCCGATGTATAAGACCAAAAGAAATTAACTGCAAAAACTGAAAAATAAAACTCAGCATTTGCTCAGCCGTGTACAGCCATACAAAGGATACAGCATACAACTTTCACGATCAGTAATCATTATTTAGATGAGCCTACTGCAAAAATGAGTTCAGTAAAATTCACCCTTAGAAGAGCAAAATTATGTGGATTAGCAATTTACCAGACAAAGTTTATAGAAGAAAAGTCTAAATGCAGCCAGCAGTGTATAATGTGAAAACTGATAAAGAGATGGTAGCAATATACCATCAAATCCTTTGCCAAAGTAAATGAAAAAAGTCACCCGGGCAGATAACATCTGGATATGTGCAATCTCAATTTAGTCAAAATCCCAACGTAAACAAGTCCACTGATAGCAGAAGGGTAGTTAAACATTCCACTAGCTTTGGATAATTGAAACCATCTTCCTCCCCCCCCACCAAAAAAATAACAAACCTTTCAATTACCAAACTCTGAAGAAGAAACTGACAGCTATTGGAAGGATTCCATTAAAATTTCAGTTTTTCACTTTGCAGACAAACATCTCTGCAAGCAATTTTTTTTGTTTATGCAGGTTAGAAACTGTCACAGGTCTCAAATGGCTTAACACTTGTAAATACTAATAATATATAGTATATGGATTACATAGAATACGACATATTTTGATCTGATCTATTAGACTGAGATAGATACATGTTCTGATAACTCTGCACTGGGATTATTATTGCCAGTGTTATCAATTTGAGAAGAAAAGTTGAAGGAATATATGTTTGTGGCTGTGAAACATGGCGTTTCTTTAACATACATACACACCCACGCTGTGAGAACCCTAAACAAATGGTATCAGTCACTCTGGGAATGGCAACGCTGCAGCAAGGGAATTTAGTCTCAAACAGATTTCATTTAAGGGCTATGCAGGATCAGTGGAAATGTATCACATTACACCAACCTAATTTATATTGCAATAGTGATTCAGTCAACCCCTATGTCAACTTAATGCATTAGTATATTATCACTGATAATGAAGTTTTGACAGTAATCTGAAACATCTGCAACAAGTACCATCAAAGCCATTGAGTAGAGAATAGCATTAAGAAAATACTTTTTATTTTCTTTTTTTTTTTTCCTCCTAAACAACTTAATACAGTTCTGGGGTAAATGTCACATTAGAAATAACTATAGTCACATATGAATCAAATTTCATGTCTGTTGCTTGTATGCACATGAAATGGAATAATCTATACATTCGAGCAGTATCCAAGCAATTTTTATGCAACAAAGATGAAGCCTACACAAAGCTCAGGTCAATGTCAAATGCAGAAGAGCTATAACAAGGTTAGTAAGCATCAGGAAGTCACAAGAAGAAAAAATCAAATCCACTAAGTTCCATTGTAAAAGATAAACATATACATCCCTGTGTGGCCCAGCAAATCCTAATGGCAACTATTACAAAAATAAATTCTAAAAATTCTAAAATTCTATGTTCCTGTAGCTAACAAAGCTAAAAAGCTCATTAAAAGAAAAAATAGGTTAAGTCTCTCATCTCCATGTAACAGTGACAGAAGCAAGTATTAAACTGGTTGATTTAAAAAGAAAGGGATTAGCAGAACACTTATTTGCACACAGTTATCCAGAAAAAAATCACCTCATAGGAAATTCAATAAAGCCATCTTACACTGAGTAGAAAATGCAAGTAAACCTAATTAACAGCAGAGAAAACTTGAAAATAAGTTATGAAGTTACCAAAAGCAAAGAAATCAAAGAGGAAATTGTGTACTCAAAGTTAAAATACGCAAAATTGAAAAACTACCTCGTTTACATGAAAATAAAAACATTACATGGTGTATGCAATGTTCACGGATAACTTCATTTTAAGATGTATCACATCCTGACTGAGGGATCAACTGACTTACTCAGCTCTCATGTACTGTCGAAGGTAAAACAAACAGCTTTCAGATTAGGGCTGGAGATGAGCTTCGAAATATGGAGTCCCTGAATTGATTTGCACAGTAAAAATCACATTCCAGTACCATTTAATAATGAAGGAATCTGGAAGAGATTATCTGACTTTCCTTGAGTACACCATGCCCAAATATCTGTGGAAAACAGTTTCATAAGTGCAAAGATAGAGGGATTTAATTTTCAAGGCAGTCGCTGAGTTAGCCATTTTGAAAATGTTACTCTCTTTGCCCTTGCAGCCTGGACCCATTCTGTGTGAGTATATCCACTGGATATGGGCATGTTGAGAGTGCTGCCTTAGACATGAGTGACAGATTTCCATCCTTCTAAGTCTTTGTTCATAGATCCTGGGTTTTCTTTACATGCTAATGCTGGGATGCTTAAATATTATCAATCTAATCACAAACAGATACATGGAAAGGGGTCTCAAACTGTATGTTTCAATCATCTATACTACTGCTGCAGTTTGGCAAGGTATGATCCATCTTCTGCCACATAACCATGGCTACACATGCGGAATGTTTTTGTTAATTTTAAGCAACTTATTCTCTTCAGTAGAAGACTCATTCTAATGTTCTTATTTCTGCTGGAATGTAAGTTTCCAAATAGAAAAACTGAAAGCAGTAGCTCAGAATCATCTGATTAGTAGAGCTATTGAAAGAACCTATCTTCAGAATCCATGTTTTTTTCAGACACTAAATTCAGATCTTTACATCTGGGTGTGTACTCATTCTTAGTTTCACTTTAAAAACAAAGGCATGCTGAAGTGCTTAACCTGCTGCATCATGTCATTACTCAGCCAGCCAAGACCTTCATTGAGGTGGCATTGCAGTGTGCCTCCCTAAGGGCTCCAGCTTTGGAAAATGCTCAGTGTCCTCTTTTCAATGTACATTA
This sequence comes from Picus viridis, assembly GCA_033816785.1. Classification (NCBI taxonomy): domain Eukaryota; kingdom Metazoa; phylum Chordata; class Aves; order Piciformes; family Picidae; genus Picus; species Picus viridis. Next base: position 35,351,362 of record CM066576.1, read on the forward strand.
TGAAACAAATGCTTCAGAACTTAACCCAACCAACAGGCATCCAGCTTAGAGATTCAACGCTCTGGAAGTGGAACTTCAGATCTCATCACTCCTCCCCCACTCCCTCCCCAAATTCTTCCAGGAAAAACAAAACCAGAATGAAATAAGTTGTATCTGAGATACATCAGTCTGGAGGATATTACTGTACCACAGAATTCACTAACATCTTGCGATATTCTTCAATAGTTGCATGGTTTAATTTCAGAAATAACATTTCTGGAAGGTATTTATACTATGGTTAAACTTAGCTCTCCTGAGCTATGCATTGAAGATAATCACTGGTACATCTGTTTCTGTCATATTTAAATTCATAGCCTAATTCAATTGCAAATAATTAGCTATTTATCACCCCTGAGGTTCACATTACAAAATCAGAAAGGGACAATGATCCTAGTCATTTAACAAAAGATACATACCTTAAAAGTAGGAAAGAGGAGAAAATCAAAATAAACCTGAGCAATCCAACCCCCCATAAATCAAAGGTAACCAAGAAAACATCTAAGGAATGGGTTTATTGCAGTTGGCTGTGTCTTCTCTAGTAATGCCATCTAGCCTCCAAAGGAAAACTCTGGCTTCTTTGGAGGGCTTTGGACCCAACCTCCACTACAGGAATGCAAGCGTGAAGCAATGTATGCTGCTCTAGAAAGAACTAACATTAAGGGGAGGCTAGGGGGGAGAGGCCAGTTCTTAATCTCATCCTGGAGTCGCTCCAGACATTCAAATATGGCCAAATTCTGTCTCCAGCCACACCCTGGCACTTCATTTCTTTATTAAGGTTGCAGTGGCTCTACCTGGGGGAAGAGTTTGACCCAGGGGACCTAATTCTTTCCTGGGAGGAGCCCATCCTCAGGAACTGGAGCTCTCAGGGCCTTGGACTCAGGGGTGCAGGGAATCAGAGATTTCCGTTGGAATTACATCAGGGACACTGAGGGTGACTGCAGTCCCTTGTGCCTTTTGCAGAGGAGTAATGTTTTTCACTATAAAATACAGGTCTGAAGCAGAGCATGAATAGGAGAGATTTCAGCCTAGAGAAAATTGTCTGGCAATGCAGGGAGTAGCAGAGCCACCACACGGCTCAGCGGCTCTGTCGGTGCATTTTCACACACCCTGGAAACGTCTGACAGATGTGCATTATTATGCACAGCAATAACTGCTGGATATTAAAATGAGCTGCTCAAGAGGGAGGAGTGAAACGATGCACCTGTTTATGCACCTTCCCATCTACCACTCTTTCTTTGCTGAAAAACAACCACTAATTTATGCTCATCTACATAAAAGGAAAAGATTCGAAGGATATATTTTTAAGGTGGCAAGAGGTCCATTTTGGGCACTCAGCCTGCTTCCCAAGTACACACTTTTAAATTCACTTCTGATTTACTCTGCAACCAGTCGGAGGGACTGCACCAACAGCCAAGCCACACAGGATCTATTTCCTGCAGTCTGCTCACTCCTGCCCTATCACTTGCTAAGTCTCAGCACAGCTTCTCTAGTATCTCCTTCATAATGTCCTCATTTCCTCTTGTCAAAGAGGTACTACATGTAGTAGCCTTTTCCTTCCTCAGTCTTTTTTAAAGGTTCCCACTCATTTCAGGTAAAGTCTTGGACTTCTACACTTGTTCAGAGGAGGACTGCTTCAGAGTCACCCATTTGATCACTCTAAGACTTTCTCACTTCAAAATGCAGCACATGAGGTGAAACCTAAGCCGCTGAGAAATCACTGGGAATTTACCATTAATTTCTGTGGTCTCAAGATTTTTCCTTTACTATCTATATTTTGGAGGAGACAGCAAGAGGGAGAAGTTCTGACCCAAGTCTGACATCAATGATAGAAGACAATGAGTTACTTCTGGGAGAAAAGCTAGGCTTCTGTGCAGTCCCATTTGTGCAGTACAAATGCACTGCAGGAGTATATGCAGCCCCCATCAAAATGACAAGGGGAGGAGTAGCAGCTGCGTTGCTGTGCGCTGAACCCTGGAAGCTGCTCTAACCAAGGCTGTGGCAGAAAACCATGACATTGCTGGATGATGGTTTGCAACTTCCCTGCCTTCTGCCCACACTGCTGGTGAACCAGTGTTTGCCAAGAGATTTCCCAGGGCTCAGAGAGGTGACTAGACCCAAAGGAAAAGCACCAGTAGAGAAACCAGGTGATGCAGCAGGATCTCAGAATGGAAAACTAGGCAGCAGCTTCAGCCAGATCAACTATTATAGGACTATTTAAGAGCTAAGGGCAGCTTCAGCAAACAGCTTTGCTGTGGTAAAGGCAAAGCACAGAACCAGTTACCCTTCCTAAACCTGCAGCAACAGGAGATCAGGCATAACACAGCCATCACATACACACTGTCCTGTGCCCTGCTATCTAGATTCAACACAGGCTGACAGATGGCATGTGTACTGGTGATGTAGATGGGCAGAGGGAACACAAAATCTAATCCATCAGTATGCTACAGAATATTCAAGCATAGTGCAAAAATGGTATGGATATATAGGCATTTCCCTGTTTTTCCATTTTCCTACTGCATGAACCAGGGATGGGTAAGGAACTGAATTCCACATCAGCAGCTTGAACACAAACCTCTAATATCAGTAGGACTATTTAAGGAGTGAGGCTCAGGAAAGGTGTCAGGGTGAGATGCATCTGGATTTATCATTTCAGACTGTTTCCTGATACTTTTCTATTTCATCCACCACAGATTATTCCTGACACTTTTAGAGGGCCCCTGGCCCATTTGCTTATTGGTCTGATCTTTACTAGCCATGAAACTAGAAGTCTTTGCTTACTTGACTTCTGGAGAATTAAGAGGATACCCTTTTATATTATTCACTGAAATTGCTTCTTGGCTAAAATATTCTCCTGTCAATGTTTTTCATCTGTTCAGCAACATCTGCAGGATGTGGAAAGAACAGAAACAAACCAGATGTTGCAAAAGGTAGTGACACTGAGAAACATAATTATTACAGTATCTCGTTCATTTTTGGGGTCTCTCTTATGCCTTCATACATCAGTAACTTCAACTGCTGAAACTGACTCATTCTATTCTATTCATCTAAGTTATCTAAACAGATTTACAATCATTTGTAAAAATTGACATATACCCCCCATTAAAGCCAGATTTCCTCTAGCAATTCCAGAGGAAAATAGATTAAGGGAATGTGGATATTTATCTCAGCCATCAACATTTATTCATTTACATAATTATCACTTCATTATGCCGTCAAAGGGAGCATGCAGGCAAATTCACCACTGATGAACCAAACATCATGGAAGTCCTCTACCTCTCATGTGAGATCAGGGTGCCAGCTCACGCCCTTACCAAGCATTTGTCGCAGTGATGTGACAAGGACTGAGGGTCTAAAACGGAGCAAAGCGAGTCTCCTGTGCAAAGCAGGGTGAACAAACGCAGCCCTGATCCAACAGCGCCACCAAAAGCAAACCCATGGCCGGCCTGGACACCCCAACGCCCTCCCAGCCCTGTGGCCTGCAGCCTGGTTTGCAGCCGTCCTGCAAATGAGGGATTTTATTCTAAAAGCTGTTTACTCCATTAGAAGCTGGGTGTGCGGGTGTGTAAAGAAGAGAAAATAAAAACCATGACAGCCTTACGAGTGCCTGCTAGAGTGGAAAAAATCAGGAGAGCCTCTGCTAGATGGGGAACATTTTCCAGTTATTTTAACTCAGACTTCAGGAATTTCGTAGGGGATCAGAAGACCTGCAGGCCCTGCCAAATTCTGAAGGAACAAAGTATAACTAGATTAATATATAAATCTTATTAACTAAAATGTAACTGAATTCAGTCATTTGTTATCAAAGTCCTGCAATTGTTTAACAAATTGCAACGTTTTGGTCTCACAGGCTCCCTGCCAAGTTGAGGCCTAATTAAGGTGGTTGGAAATGAAGAGTGTTCTAATTAGTTTAATTACAATATGATGAATTATCAAACTAATTTTTAAAAACAATGTGCAATTAGCCTTTTAGCATTCAACCCCCATTTTCCGAGAAAGGAATCGAAGCGGAACGTACTTGTTTTTTATCAGAAGGCTGGAAGCTGAGCCACCCCAAACCCAGACATGCTGTTCCCCTTCTCCTTTTGCCCCACTTCATGCTTTGGGCATTTACTGCAGGGCCTCTGGCAGCACCTGTGGAAAGCAAGGAGTTCAGGCCAAGACTGGATCGCTGCTCCTTTTCAGATTCTCAGCCTAGACTTTCCTCTCTTCCTTCCCTTAACCAGGGCTGGGGTCACGCAGAAAATCCTGAAGCATCCTATGTGTGGCTATACTAGCTCTGTAAGCTTTTCTTTATTCCTATCTTTCAATGTAGTGAACGAGCAAATTCATTCGCCTACGAACCATAAAGGTGTACAAGTCCCTTCCTGCAGCACATAGAGAGGTTATTGTATCCGCAACTGTCCACCCCGTGCTCCACAATGCCAATTGCACAAACACTATTTTCCATTTTCTGACTACATTTCTTCGACATTTGTCCCCCAAAGGCTATTTTCTGCCTCTGGCTACCAATCCCACTGCGTCACTCCCCCAGGCAGCAAATCTTTCCAAAAATATACTTGCACCTGCATAACCTCGGTAATGTTGCACCCTTGGAAGTGAAAGCACCATCTGGTCCTACTGTAGAGAGGTTCATTACTAGAGAAGTGGCCAAAGGTCACCACCTTTCATTAGCACTGCCAGGTATATAAGTAGAGTTTGGCTCGATTACAGCACAGCTCATTGCTGAGCGATAGGAGAGGACGTTTTAAAAATATAGGCTCCCACTGAATGGGAGGAAGGAGCAAAGAAGTTCACTTTAATGACATGAATCCTTTAACAAATAATCAGGTTAAAAATGATCCACTTGGTATTTTGATGAGAATGGATTTTCTCATCCTGTGAACCAGAAAGAAAATGTGGCAGTAAAATAGCTTTCGGCATGACTTAATTATCCCCAGAAAGACTTAGGAGCCTGCTCCAGCAAAGCACTTAAATGCATGCCGAACTTTAAGCACATGGGCATTCTCAAGGGACTATTCATATATCTAGAGATAAGCATATGCTTAAGTGCTTCAGCAAGACACAGATCAAATTGAGGTCTCTCATCAGGGCCTGGAGTCACAGCTAACACATCTGGCAAGAAAGACGGTGTTTGAGATGTCCTGTCCACCTGGGCACTTACAAAGTCTCTGTTGTCAAGACTATGTCAGTGTTTCCCAATAAATTAAAATAATCAATCACAGTTTCCTCACTTCCTGACTGGCATGTAGAAAGAGGATTGGAATAGGTGCACATATCTGTAGATTACATCAGTTTACTGGAGGGAACCAAAACAAGGAGATGAAGTTGCCATATGTTTCTGCTTGTGCTGCAGCTAGTGGTCATGCTTGTTTTTCCTGGAAATTTGTTCCACAAGCTTAGTCTGGCTATTGCCAGAGCCTTCATTTACTTGTCAGCAGTGGCAGGGATCCAGCAGATGAGGCTCTTGTAAGAAGAAAGGATTGCAGAGGGCACTGACCTCTCAAGTAACTATGGTCAAACCCACCAAAGGCTTGAACACACAGGGGAGGTGTTCAGATGAAATGCACACACTGCTCCAGGCTGCATAAGGATATATTGTTACAAGAATTTGGTAATGGTGAAGGTGATGGACTCAGAGACCAGGCACTTCTGCTCAAACAGCAGGCTGTTGTGGTCTTTTTGCTGTCTCCTGGAACTGTCCATCTCTCACAGTCACAGCTGTGGGCAAGCAGTATCACTGAGGGTGCCCAGAAGAGCTGAAGACTGCTGATGAGCCCAAAGGTCCACACTTTGGATACAGAGCACATAGAATAAACAGCTTCCTGAAGAATTCCTTTCCTGGTTCTTAAGGGACAAAGAGAGCTGGCTTTGTACCTTCTTACCAGCTCTCCTAGTTAATTGTTGAAAGACTGCAGCTTTAGGGAGGACTGCTTCTCATGGTAGCCTAAAAGCAGCCTTCTGGATTGTGAATGACTTGGGAGGTGGCAAGCCAGGCTGGGTCGCTCTGTTCAGTACCAGTGATGCATTTGGTGAGAGAAGTGTTTGAAACAGGTACTCTGCCAGCCATGCAAACTCACAAGAGCTGAAGAACACCTAACAACAACAGCATGAAATAATTTCTGGCAGGAAAGAGGTTAACACAAAACAGTAGGTATAAAGATAACTTGAACCCATCATTAAAGAAATTCAGTTATTTAGTCAATTTTACTTATTTACAGGCTAGAAGATTAATGAGCTCAAATACAAACTGAGACAGTAATTAGGTTTCAAAAACATACTATAACACAATCAATCATTGCTTGGGAGTATAATGACATTAGGGTAGAGCCCTCTTTCAGCTGAAGTTATTAGCATGTGATTGGTGAAGACTGGACTTGAAGAGAGAGTCTACCCCAGGGTCCTGTAATAAAATGAAAGAGGAATCTTAAATAAGGAGAAACTATGTCTTTGACCCTTTGTCCTTTGCCTGTAGATGTAGAGATACTGTATTCGGGATTTAGGGCTCTGTAACAGGGCTTTAGGGAATGATGGCATTTCAAAAGACAGTTGGTATTTTACTTTAAACAAGACTTTACTTGAGACCTAATACAACACAGACAGTATGTATATGTCCTCTAATCTGGTCTTTGAGGCTATTAGCAGCTCCTTCCAAGGCATTTCAGATCTCCTCTCAAAGTCTTTGTAAATACATCAGCTCAAAGAAGGAATTCAAAATGTTGCAGAACAAAGTAGGAGAAAAGGTGAAAATTTACTGTAAAGAGAGGAAAACCAGGAACTATGCAAAAGTGAAGTTCTCAAAGAATTCTTTTCTGGGGAACTGCCTAAATGGCTTTTATATATTCTCATTGCAAGGGATCTGGATAAATGTTCCTTAAATTCAGCATCAGCTGGGTTCAGAAAGAAAGATAGAATATGGCTTTTAAGATTTAAGGCAAATTTTGAAGTCAGGTTTTTATGCATGTATCAGCTTAACCCAGCTCCCACAGAAATCAGTGGTAATTCTCACACTAATTTGACTCACAGAAAAGTTACAACAGTATGTGTAATCTTTCAAATTCCACCAAAGCAGCTAAAATCAGAGTCTTCAAGCAAAGGTTTTTAAAAGCCTATGACATTTTCTTACGTCCTCTAAAAATGTCTTTGAGAATCAGATCCCAAAACAGCATTTGAGCAGCTGAAGAGAATCTGCCTGATCTTTAGAAATATTGAGTATTCCCAGACTTCAATAATTTCAGTATTCATTAGCTCTTAAATCCAGACTTCTTCCTTCTCTGTACCTATATAGAGGGTTAAGTACCCAATTGTAAGTGCCCAGGTTTGAAAAATGTCAGCCCTAACCCTCCCCATAGACACCTCTCATACAAATCCAAGTAAATACACACTTGCACAAATAACTTCTGCATCACCGCCACATCTAAAATGAAATCTTCATCATTTCCTTCACCTCAAGGGCTCAATGGCACAGTCCTTGCATTTTGCTGCTAGCATCATTCTCTACAGACAACTAATTGCTATTATTTATTCACAGTGGTATTCTCAACTACCCCAATTCCCTAATGAACAGTTGAAATGGATTGCAATAAGGACATGACACACAGGAATAAGAAGCTCAAATGTATTTCCCAGCTTCAACCTCCTAACCTGAGGGAAGATTATGATGGCTGACATGGCTGGGGTCAACAGCAATCGGTTCTAGTGGTTACTGTCACGTAGATACCATGAATACTTTTTGATGGCATTTCAAAGTGATCCCAGCAGCTGATAAATCAAATGCAGAAGAACCTCAACTCAAAATGTAGTGTAAATAATCTCAAAATGGGGGGGTGGGGAGTGGGGGTAGGGAGGGTGAGGACAACACAAAAGCAAAAGTACATTTCAAAGCAAGAGTGTGAAAACACAACAACATGCAACTCAAGTCAATACAATCAATCCTGATAACAAGAGCAGTCAATGCAATTACATTTTATAAAATCAATGCATCCTCCTACTATGAAAACCAGGAAAAGAAGGAAATGAATCAACATCCCCTTCTCCATCAGCATGTGACAATTACAGTTTCACCAAACAGCTAAACAAGCTGCAGTGCAAGATCCTGAGACCTTGGTAAAGGAGCTGGCACCACATAAAAATCTTCAGTCTGAAGGACAAGCTTTTGCCTGTCTGCTCTTGTAACCCTGTACAAGTAAAATCATTTTCACCTACCGATATAAAACATTTTTCTGATTTTAAGCTGCTGAACTCCCTCTTTTTTCTTTCTCCCTCATGTCAGAAGTGCAAATGCATATGATACTAAATCAGGCTGTATGATAAAATTGCCCAGGTAACATAACTTGTGAGCTAGCTTTTACCTCTCTATATCAACTTAGGGCACAAACAAGCCTGAATGGAAAAACTGATTGATATTTTCCCATTTTGAAATTCTTTTAAACTTTAAAGGATCTGAAAAAATACTTAAATGCCTTCAGTTGTTTAGCATCAGAAACCATTAACACATTCAGCCTCCCATCTTGCCCCCTTCCCTGGGAGACACAACTAAAGTCAGCATACATCTTACCCATGAAGGATGAAGCTCTCAATACAGTGAATTCCCAGATGGGAATTTCAGTTTCTACATTAATTAAGCTTCTTTCCCTGAGTGAAACAGTGCCTTTTTTATCAAAACATTTCTGCTGACCTCAGCCCTGTGACAAAGACCAAAATATGAGAGACAGGGTTGAGAGTAGGCAAAGTAGTGTTTCTTATGGCACTCCTTGATTACGAAGCTAGTTTTAGGTTGGAGAGTATTTGGTGATCTCATGGTAAATGTCAGAAACTGGACTGCAACAACAAAGGTCTAGTGGCCACAGAGGGTGAGGTTAGAGATTTGCACCTACTAACATGGGTGTTTAACTGTGAGGTGTTAAACCCTTAACCTATCTCCAGGGGAGCCCTTTATTCTCCAGAAACTCTGGCTGCTAGACAAGGTAGATACACACCATTAGCATATACAACTCACTCTCCAAGTATACCCTGCAACGTGTGTGCATGCCTGGTTGAAGAAGAAAACGTGTTTTTATCAGGTCTTGGGTATTATTCCCTGTCATCAGGCTTTGAATACACTTATCCCTATCACCTTCTCCCCAGCATCTGTTTGGACATCTGTCCAGAACGGAGATGTTATTAATTTCATGCAGGGTTGCAAATTGGTTTTAGCCAGAGCATCCCTATGCAATAGGTGGTTGATCATCATTATCTCTAAATGATGAAAGAGAACGAAGGCCTGGCAAAACTAAACCAGAAACAACTCCTTTGGTTTGTATTGTCCTAAGCAACACAGCAAACATACTTCCAGCAAATTGCTCGTTTTCTATTTCACTAGTACAAAAGAATCCTGGACACAAACAATCATTGCTGTTATGCTATGCACTTGCATGTGGGGGAGAGAAGACACAGTTTCCCCGCATTTTTCTTTTTTTCTGCTTATGGAAAACATCTAGTCTTAACACTCCTTTCTTCTAGAAAAGAAAGCAGTGGTTATTATTTCCTGATATTTCCAGTTTAGGAACTACCCATCTGTAGTTTTTTTTTCCATCACCAGCGTTTCACGTGTGCATGACCAGCCTCAAGCAGTCTCACGATGACAAAAGCATTTGTGGATCCCTGATTTGTTACCTGCATAATTTCCTTTTAGCATTTTCTCACCAGTTTTAAATTGTCTCAGGAAATCTCCATGGGATTCTATGGATCAGATAACATGAAAGGGTCTGTAAACCTGACATATGTTGAATTGTAGACTACTACACAGAAAACAGTAATCCCTCGGCATCTTCTGGATCATCCATAAAGCTGCATACTCAGTCTTGGAGACAGTTATGGCATGATCTAAGTTAATTTATTGAGAAAGAAATGAAAGAAAGCAATTATAAAGATGAGAGAAGGGAACAAAGCTGGGAATACACCTTGCCATTTCATTACTTAATATTTACCAAAACAATACGGAGGATTTAACAAAGAAAATAATTCTTGGAAAGGAGCTGTCTTCAGCTTTGGCACAGTATAGTGGCTTTCAGAATTCACGGTACTGCTCATGAATCAGGAACAAAAGAGAATTGCTAAACCAGAATTAGTACATTCTTCAGCTTGGCAAGTGATGCTTAGGTAGACTTCCAGGGAAGCCAATAAGAAAGCTGAGCAGCAATGCATAATCCATGTAACTCCTGTCACAAGATGAGAAACCAGCTAGCACACTAGCTCTAGCACACCACTACCAGGGGTGATGCAGTGTGCCAACCCTGTAACTGTTGCATGGCATTCTGACCCTGAAGAGAACTGAAATCAGTGTGGGCCTTCTCATCTGAACTCAAATGTTCCTAGAAAAACACTAATATGTGTGTTTAATTAGAGGCAGAACTTGTCTTGGCTATCACAGATCCCTATTTAAGATGAAATGAACTGATACTTACTGAAGAAGCCAGCTGACTAGACCACAAATTCAGCTACACCAAAGGAAGCTAATGGTATTTCATCTCCATTCAGGTAATACACTGATGTAAGGCTGGGGCCACACCACAGCCACAGCCTGCCTCTGAAACTGCCTGGATTTATGAAAGCAGATTACAAATCAAATGGTCACAGGGACGGACCTAATACCCAGATCTTCCCAGACCAGCTTGCAGGAGCAGAAATCACAGTAACTTTTGGCAATTCAAATCTATGGTGATTGCTACAGCTGGGTTCGGCTTCATGGTCTCAGCAAGACCTTCATAAATGATGAAGGTTTGAGATTGAGCCAAGCTTCTTGTCAGCGCTTCATACTTCAAGGCATTTGTATTTATAATTCCTGTTACTTAACACAACAGATCCTAGCATGACAAATCCTAGAAAACTGTTATGCTGGGGTCTTCGTTTTCAGGATTTGCACCAGAGCTTAACTAAATTAGAAAGTATTTGTATGGCATCTCTGTCTGAGCTGCTGGTTGATGTTTTATGTTTTAATGTTTTAAGTAAAGTTTATTATGACAAGTCAGTGAAAGTGCTTTTAGTAGGTCAATAAATCATGGACCTATCATATCACTGGGTGACAGCTATGCAAAGCATAGAAGGAAATTTGATATTTTTCCAACAAAATCGAAACTACAGCTACTTCCAGCTTAGCTGCAAAGCCACATCAGCCTGTTGGCCATGAATTGAAGGGGAATTTTTTGAGGAAGGAAAGTAAGGCCTTTGTAGATTTTTATTTTTTTTCTCTCTCTGGTATTTCTAAAACTCTCTTGTGGGGAGGGAAAAAAAAAAAAAAAAAAAAAGTAACATTATTTATTTAATCTACAATGGTCCTCTGGATGCCCACCATGAAGTCTGTTCTACAATTGCCCTATGTGGAGGAGTGGGGAAGGGGCTGGGGACAAACGAAAAGCAGATGAAAAAATTATTTTTTAAAGAGGATAAAAAAAGATTTCTGAGAGATTGAATTCAGGTTTGGCATCTCTCCAACCATATGGAAAGTGAAGGGATGTTAAAAAACATTCTAAGACAGTACGCACAGGACAAGGGTGGGAAGTTTCCTTCATTACTACTGATAGGAGCAGGGGGAAAAAGTTTCTTTTATACAAGACAGTAGAACACTTGTCAGATCAGGATGTGTGCCTAAAATTCAGCAATGACACAATCACTTAGAAATGGTTTACACCTGATCAGACACATATGAGAGGTCTCTCTTAAACGTGAGGCAGAGTTTGAACAAAACTTTGCAGGGAAAAATTACTTTTACTCTCTTCTGTTCCATACAGAACAATTATATAGCTTTTGAGAGCAACAGCAGCTGCTTATTGCCTTGTATAGCCATCATGCTGTGTCTAGCCTTGGAGCTGGACCTTGGAGCATGGGGAGATCCATGTTGAAACCAAGGGTGTAGATAAAAATTAGACTAGAGAATCTACTGCCATGTTTTCTTCAAACGAAGAGGCCAAAACCATTTGTGTTCTCTCTGGATGCCATTTCTTTTCTGACCTTAAATTAAGGGATTTAATGTATATAAACATCCTTGTGAGAGGACTGTTCCACTTAAAATCTGATCAAATATGCACGGATTCCCTTGCCATCAGGGCTAACCTCTGGATCTATCATGCACCACAATGGTATTTCACACAAAGTTTGTAAAATTTGAGAAAACTTGAATCCACTTTTGCCTTACCTCAGGATCTGAGCCTCTCAATCATTTGCAGCTTGTGTCCTCTTCTAAAGAAAAGAAACACAGCCCAGTTTTAAAAGTGAATCAGAGAGCAAAATTTACAATGAGTCCTTGGAGAAAGGCAAAAGAACTACAGACCAAACCTAGCACTTAAGAGACATTCATACTTTATTATTTCAACTGTCTCAGTCTGTGAACAAAATCCACTCAAAATCATAGAAGCCAGCATATGAAGAGGTCCACTTGCTGCAGCAAGACCTCCTGGGGCAAAACTCAAAACTACATCTGCAAAGGTGTGTCACCAGGTTTGCACATGGGATAACCAACACCACTTCTGTAGAGGCTGAGAAAGCAGGTGACATCAGCTGTAGGGTACATTACATACAGAGCACAAGCAAACACAAAGCATCCAGGTACACTTGTGAAAGGCAGCCAGTGATGCCTGCTTAGCATACAGGGAGAAATGGCAGGCTTAATTGAGGAGACAACTGGAAAATGGGTTGCTCTTTTACTGCCCCAGTCAAAAGGCTGGGTCACTGAACTGGCGCTCCACAGACTTACATTATAGTACCAGATCTGAGCAACCTTGGGCAGATGTCTTTTTCCCTGTCTCTCTCTGCTCCCTTGAATAACTCTGCCCTTTTAAAGTAGAAGATCATAAGGGTGAATTATCATATGCACTCAATTTTAAAGCTATTGACTGTCTTATGTGGAGGCATATAGTAGAGTACAGTATCCCTGGTAACTCTTTTCACTCCAGTCGTACCTTCCGTCTTTCCTGAGAGGGCAGAGTCCTACTATTCCAGGATTTGTATACAGAAAAACCCAAAAAGGGACATTCCCAGCCTTAAAGAGACTTTCTCAATATCTGAGCACAGAAGAAGATAGTCTATTGTCCCATGCACTCCTTTGCACATTAAAGCACTGTTCAAATGACTTGCAGATTCAGGTCTAAAAGGCTGCTAAATAACAATATTTGTAATGTAACGAGGTTTAATGACTAAGCAGAAATACCAGGTCTGAAAAGTTCTATGAAAATAATAGATGGATGACTTAAACAAGACAAAAGAAAGGAAGAATATTAGACAGAAAATGACAAATATACACTGTTAACTTCAAACAAATACAGTAGTACTGAAAAAGGTGCTTGCAATGGATCACATGATTCAATGTGATTAATTAAGAGATGAACATCATTCTGTATAAAATACGGGGTCCACCAGTGGAGTGTAAAGATCAGAGGGCGAAGTCAGCCTGAAATATGACAAGAAAGGCAAAGATGGAGAATGGAACAGAGCAAGATCACAGCAGGGGTTAAGATAAATAAGACGTTTTTAAAGTACGTACGGAAGGAGAGGGCAGTGAAGGAGACAGAAGGGCCTCTTAAAAATGGCAAGGGTAATTTATTGGCACAAGTAGTAAGGGTATTGTTTAAGGGGGTGGGGGAATTAATTCTTCACGTGAGCGTGCAGACAGGAGAGGGGACAGATGCCAGAAAGAGACATAAATTTCCCAGAGGAGAAAGAGAAATGCTTGAGGAAATCAAGATCATACTAGTAATAAAATAAATAAATAAATAAATAAAAGTAAAATCTTGGAAATCTGAAAAAGAAGATTGCAAGAACAAACGTGATATATCCCAAAATCAAAGGGAGAGGGGGAGAAGTACTGCAGAGACACTTACAACCTGGAAAGCACTTGGTGGGAAGCCGTATGTGCCAGCAGAAATCTGACACTGTGCTACCATATGGTTAAAGCTAAATTCAGGTTGTGGATGCCACCCAGCAAGCTGGTATGTTTGCTTCAAAGACCTTTTGGCAGTAAAGGAAATTTTACTAGCAACAGAAAGGCCAGTCATCTTTGCTTCCTTCTTGCTTGCCCGGTCTCCTTTCCACCACCTGCTTTTTGCAAAGCTAGCCTGTGACAGAACGAGTGCCTGGGAGGCTCCCGAGGAGCGCTGTGGTCATCCTGCTTCCTCACGTTATATCTCAAATTCCCTATTGCGGCTGCACCACTCACGCCGCTTCCAACAGGCATGCCTACCTTTAAACCAGCTTTCTTCAACAGCTCTAGAAAGCAGCAGCCTTACAAAAGGCATGAGGAACCCACCTTAAATTGCAAAATCAGCAACCTCAGTCTGTAAAAGCCACAGATCCTGAAAGACTTGTCCCTAAAGAGCACCAGATCGGCTTTACACATGTGATGACCTTGGAGGTCCCTTCCAACCCAGGCCATTCTATGAACATCGATCTGAGTACACATGCTACTCCCTCAGTGAAGAAGCAGCAATTAAAGTCACCCAACAGCATGTATATCATGCAAATGGAAACAGCACACACAGCAGTAGAAGAACTAATGTTGGAGAGAGATGGTGTCAATGACATGCACTTAAGCAAAGAGAGTCAGGCCCCAAAAGAATTTGTGGGGAATTTGGCTCCACTAAGAATAGCTGGTACTTGGAGAAGCAGTGGGGCAGCTGCTATTCGTAGAAGTTTAGAATGGCTATTCTGAGCCTAGTGTTCAAGTATTCAAAAGTGGTAAATACTGAAGAACATGCACAGATGTTGCCAGGGGAAAAAAAAAAAAAAATAAAATTGCTGATAGAAGAGCATGATCAGGCAAGGTGCTGAGTGCCAGTTCCTCAAAGGAGCCATGCTGATCTATTCGGGTTGAAATCCAGCCCCAATGTGTTTCCTTCCACTCCCAGTAACGAGACTGCAGAGCTCTGCATCATGCAGAAACGTGTGCGGATTATGCACAGGACCTAATCCCACTGACATCAAGAGTAGACTTTTGAACAACTCCCAAGAGTTGGTATGGATTTTTGATGAGCATATCCAGTCCAATAACCTACACCACTTTCCCCAATTACCAATAAGTAACTGGCTTCCCTCTGCTGGGGGTGGCTTTGATAACACTGCCCAAGAATGCATAAGGTAAGGCCATGCAAGTAAAACAGGGTTGATATCAGGCACATCTGGATGCATCAAATACATGTAGTGCAGGTGTGGGAAGGACAACTGGGAGGGTTCAGAGAGACAGTGTGAAACCTCAGTGATCAGTGGCCAGAGGCTGTGCTCTGTACTCTTTAGATGAAACTCTGCCTGGCAATCAATCAGCAACCTTTGCAGATGATAATGACATGCCTAAAATAAATAGAAATGCAGCTAAGAAACTTAGGACAAGACAGAAATAAGAACAGAAGCTGTAACTCTTTGGAAGATTTATAATTTATGACCATTCCATGGCATGAGTTCAACTGTGACCTCTCAGCTGGCAGCTGTCTTTATGCTGCTTTCTCCTTCCACCTGCCTAGTGAGAAAACAGCCACCGTCTCTGTGAGCATGGATAAATCTGTCACAGTGACTTACACAATGAACTCTCCGGAGGGAGACTGAAGTAGTCCAGAGAATAAATCTAGTCCTCAGAAACAGTAGCAAGGTTGTCCAAGTTTACAGCATCTCCTTTAACCCCTTTGGTGTGGACCTTTGTGGCTATAATTAAGACTGGCACTATCTAACATGCTGAAGCTGGGAACCCTCTGCAACATGATGGATATCTCGCTCAGGACATGTCAGAGTCAGACACAAAAAGCATCTGGGACAGGCCAATGACATGACATGCAGCTCTCATCTGATGTGGTAGCCCTGGGCTTTAAAGCTTTTCCCATGGACCTCCAGATGCACAAAAAGGTTTTGCAAGAGGAGGAAAAAAAAAAAAAAAAAAAAAAAAAAAAAAGCCCAAAACAAATCACCACTCTGCTAAAGTGTTTGGATCACAAGGACAAAACCCATTCAACTTCACCATACTATGGCTTAGCTCTGGAGGTAGCATTAAATGGGAAAACAAGCAGGGAGAGAAGCTCCTGCACCCACCTTCCCTACTGGAAAGTCTGCTTTGCAACAGGGACTATTTTTACTTTGTATTCCAAACCCTGAAGCGTGCATTGTGACTCTCCCATGTTATTCTCATCCATCTATCATTGTCTTCTCATTCCAGTTTTGTGTAGGATTTAGAGATCCATCCTACAATTTTTCTCCTCTATTCCTCAAACCTTATCACACACACCCTGGCATAGCTTTCTTCTATCATGCTTAAGTGTTTTCTAACCTTCTTCATGCAATGCTTAGATTCCAGTAGTCCACAACATTTGACATTCCTTAACTAACAGAGGGGAAAGTTTGCTGTTTGAAAGGAGGATTCTTTGCCTGGAATTTGTGAACTTACAAGGCTCTCTGTTCTATGATAGCAGTAACACTCAAACCTGCTGGCCTCTAGATCTCCACCAAAAGTAACAGTAAGACCTCTCCCTCAGCCCTTATCCATGCTCTTGCTTTGTACCCGAAACCGTCAAAGAATAGGGAGGGGAGGCCTTTGATGGGATGCAAAAGAGCACTGACCAAAAGAGGGCTCAGATTTCGAAGAGCATTTCATGATAAAACCAAATGCCAAAACTAATAATCTAACATGCTTGGTAGGAGTCACCTTTCAACTACTGAGCAGCTCTCCTGGAATTGAGGCAGCCTGAAAGCAATGAATTGGACTGTGAAGCTTCAATGTGCTTTTCTAAGGATAATGAAAAGAAAAAGCAGCTGTCAAGAACTTCTGTACAAGTGTCCCTGTCCAAGCCCCACAGTAACATTATGAATGACTGTGTGAAGATATCATGCTATGTGCTATTCAGACTGCCAAAGCCAGATGTTCAAAGGTGCTGAGTACCTCAACTTCCCATGACCTGAAGGGAGCCGGGATTACTTTGCCACCTTTACTACCTCGCAGAACTGGGTGCTGAGCAAAGAACCCAGCATATGCTTTTGTCTTTAAACATGTCTTTCCATATCGCTTAATTATCTGATTCTGAAAGCATTTTGCTAAAAGCTGCGTGAGGCACATTCCAGCAATGGAGATGTACAACAGTTTCCAAGATTTAGTTCATAAAATCACTGTGGTAGTCTTCATATCCCAGATATGCTGCATAAGTGCCTGCCAGTTCAGGCAATGATCAGGTGGCACGTGACAGAGAGGAAGAGAGGAAAACAAGCCACTGGCAGGAAATTGTCATACATTGTTGCTCTCCTGGCAGAGATTTTGTTCTCAAGATTTTTACTCCTGCATTTCATAGAATCATTAAGGATGGAAAATACATCTAGGATCAAGTGCAACCCAGCACTACCATGCCCTGAAGAGCCATGTCTACAGGGGCTTTTAACACCTCCAGGGATGGGGACTCCACCACTCCCCTGGGCAGCCCATTCCAATGCTTGAGATTACATCCTTCCACAATATGTCTTGTATCCTCACATGGCCTCACATCTTGGTTAAGAGTTTGTTCTTGTGGTATTAGATACTATTTACATGGCAGAAAGCTGGAACGACTTTTCTTAAAGATCTAAGGTGCCAAGACCCTTGCAAATGCATGTATTGATCCTCCTAACTGATATTCACCAACTGTTCCCTTCCAAGCATACTTATCTTCAAGAATATGATTTTCCATCTCTCTCTTTTGCACAAAAGGGGGAGCCCTGGCCTTGTCTGAGCTGGTACAACTCTAAACAAGGTGGAGGATGTGAGGAAAACAAGTGAGTCATCTTCACCAAAACAATGACACAAACTGTCAAAGTGGGAACCGAGTATATAAGTTGCTCAAGACTGTATCTAAGCACAAAATTAACCCCTTCAGGACATTATTCTAATCAGCATGCATTCTTTCAGATTGGGTTTTGAAAACTCACTTGTTAGAAGGCTAGATTCTCAAACCTCAAGGATTTATCCTCATTATCATAGAACGCACTGGTTTTGGAGGAAACCAGAAATCTTCCAGTCCATCCCTCCACCACTGACCCTCTCACAGAATCACAGAATAGTAGGGGTTGGAAGGATCTCGAGAGATCATCAGGTCCAATCCCCCTGCCAAAGTAGGACCACCTAGGCAGGCCACAGGAACACATCCAGGTTGGCTTTGAAAGTCTCCAGAGAAGGAGACTCCACAACCTCTGGGCAGCCTGCTCCAGTGCTCTGTCACCCTCACAGTAAAGAATTGTCTCCCCAGGTTGAGGTGGAACTTCCTGCATTCTAGCTTATATCTATTATTGCTTGTCTGATTACTGGGTGCCACTGAAAATAGCCTGTCCTCTTGGCAGCCACCCCTCAGATATTGATAGACATGAATAAGATACTCTCCTCATCCTTCTCTTCTCCAGACTAAACAGTCCCAGTTCTCTCAGTCTTTCTACATAGGAGAGATGTTCAAGTCCATTAATCATCCTCATGGCTCTTCTTTAAAATCTATCCAGTAGATCCCTCTGTTTGTCTTGAATCAGGGAGCCCAAAACTGGATACAGTATTCCAGGTGGTCTCACCAGAGAGCAGAGGGAGAGGAGAACTTCAAAACCTGCTGGACACACTTTTACTAAGGTACCCCAGATACCATTGGGCCTTCTTGGACACAAGAGCACATTGTTGTCCCATAGATAACTTACTGTCCATTAAGACTCCAAGGTCTTTCTCTTTGGAGCTACTTTCCAGCAGGACAACCCTTAATCTGTACCAGTGCCAGATGCCTTCCCCAGGTGCAGGACCCTACACTTGTCTTCATCAAACTTCATGGGGTTCACCTTCACCCTGCTCCCTGGCTTATCCAGACCTCATTGGATGGCAGCACAACTTTCTGGTGTGCCAGCCAGACACCGCATGCTGCCAGGCGCTACAATGTGCTAGTACACGCAGGTGTCCCTTCAGTACGGTGAGGTCACTGTCCATGTGCTGGCGGTCTCAATGGATTGAGAAAGCTTGGAAATCATAGCATCACAGCGTTGTAACTATAAGTAACCTACATTTTCCTGTTATATTTTAAAAATGGGATATTGGCTGAAACTCAAAGGAGAAAAAAAAAAGCACTAGGCGAATGCTTATAAAGATTTTCCTGAAATGTGAATCTATCTGTGAATTGCACTATCCGTTTCACTGGTACTACACTCGTGAAAAATACCATACTTTATTTTTTGTTACTAAAAAAAAAGTGTCATTACAAAATATTGAACAGTTGTCTGAAAAATAGCAAAATTTTCTGTATTTTTTTATGATTCAAACTATAGCACTGAAGTAAGACAGTATTTTGCTTGCAAGAAATACGCACAATAAAATTCCTCATCATCTCTGTGAGATAAAACATATGAGAACATATTTATACAATGGTTTGTAGAATTATAGTATTCCACCTACTACTCACAGCCAATGTATATGAGCTTAACCTGCTACAGGTGAAAAACTAAAACACTCTGTTTAGATTGGGAATCTTTATTTCATGCCATATTAAATACAATACTCCTTTGGTTGTCTCAGACAAGGAAATATAAAGTCATTAGTATATGAGTTTACTACCCATGTAAATATATCAGGTTACAGTTCGCTTTTTGCCTAGTTTTCTTTCACAATCTTTCCAGGGGACAGGAGAGTCTTCTCCCAGGCAACCAGCACCAGAACAAGAGGACACAGTCTCAAGCTGTGCCAGGGGAGGTTTAGGCTGGAGGCTAGAAGTTCTACACAGAGAGAGTGATTGCCCATTGGAATGGGCTGCCTGAGGAGGTGGTGGGGTCACCATCACTGGAGGTGTTCAGGAGGAGGCTTGATAGGGTGCTTGGTTGCATGGTTTAGTTGATTAGGTGGTGTTGGATGATAGGTTGGACGTGATGATCTTGAAGGTCTCTTCCAACCTATTCTATTCTATTCTATTCTATTCTATTCTATTCTATTCTATTCTATTCTATTCTATTCTATCCTATCCTATCCTATTCTATCCTATCAATATACTGCAGATAGGTTCATTTGAGTGGCATATTTGTAATATCTAAATCCTTGGAAATGTTGATGTTTTTCTGTCCCACTCCCTTCATTAAGCAACTGCTTGGGGCAGTAGTTCTCCAGGAAAATTGCTCCTATTTGGGGTATGTCCAGCTATGCCTGTTGCTGCAGTTCTAGTAGCACCCAGAATGTGGTTTTCTTAAGATATGAAAGATGATGACCTCTTCAAAGACTGCATCTTGGGTCAGGTTCTTTCTTTTCTTTAATGTATCTGGGCTGAAACAAGATAAGCAATGTTTGCACTGAGACACCTCTGCTGGAAGTACTTTAGGTGATACCTTTTGTGTGCTCTTCTGAGGATTGTCTAAATGCCCACTAACTTTCACAGAATCACCGAATCACCAAGGTTGGAAGAGACCTCAAAGATCATCGAGTCCAACCTGTCACCACAGACCCCATGACTAGATCATAGCACCAAGTGCCACGTCCAATCTCCTCTTGAACACCTCCAGGGACGGTGACTCCACCACCTCCCTGGGCAGCCCATTCCAATGACGAATGACTCTCTTGGTGAAGAACTTTCTCCTCACCTTGAGCCTAAACTTCCCCTGGTGCAGCTTGAGGCTGTGTCCTCTTGTTCTGGTGCTAGTTGGTTTATTATCCCATCATGTTGTACCAAATGTTAGCTGGCTGTCCTTAAATTTTGGTTGAATATAGACTAATGGTTATATGAAGCTGATTTTCATGTGACATTCATAATCCACATTAACTTCATTTCCTCCTCAATTGTTCCCTGTCTCTGTGTAAAATATACTGCAAATAGCAAGTCCCTATCACACATGGATCCTTTTCCCTCCTGACTTGTGCAATAAGAACTTGTGGACACTTTTTTACTTTGCCTTTTTAAGGCAAAGGGTTGCCTTATTCTAGTTAACTATGACAAAACTTGATCAGTTTATGGTGTTTTGCATAATAATCTGCAGCCTGAGCTTGGGATTTAGCCCATTGTATGTTGACATGGACGTGAACATGAGCAGACAGCGTGCACTTGCAGCCCAGAAGGCCAATGGCATCCTGGGCTGCATCAAAAGATTCATGGCCAGCAGGTCTGGAGAGGTGATTCTGACACTGCTCTGGTGAGACCTCACCTAGAGTGCTGTGTCCAGGTCTGGAGCCCTCAGTATAGGTAGGAGGTAAATCTATGGGGGGGAAAAATATTCTGTTTTGTATACAAGTGTCTACTAAATCTGTACTGCTGGTGGACAGCCATATGAACATGAGCCAGCAGTGTGCCCAGGTGGCCAAGAAAGTCAACAGCATCCTGGTCTGGATTAGGAACAGTGTGGCCAGCAGCGGTAGGGAAGTGGTCATGTCCCTGTGCTCAGCACCAGTGAGGCCACACCTCAAATACCTGGATCAGTTTTGGTCCTCGCTACAAGAAGGACATTGAGATGCTGGAGCAGGTCCAAGGAAGGGCAGCAAAGCTGGTGAAAGGTCTAGAGAACAGCTCTTATGAGAAGCAGCTGAGGGAACTGGGATTCTTTAGTCTGGAGAAGAGGAAGCTGTGGGGGGAGACCTCATTGCTCTCTCCAGCTCCCTGAAAGGAGGCTGGAGTGAGGTAGAGGTTGATCTCTTCTCCCTAGTATTGGTTGATAGGATGAGAGAAATTGGCCTGAAACTGTGCCAGGAAGGTTTGGATTGGATATTAGAAAAGAATTTCTTTCCTGAAAGAGTGATCAATGATTGGAATAAGTTGCACAGGGAGGTGGTGGAGTCACTGTCCTTGGAGGTATTCATGAAACATGTGGACATAGCACTTTGGAACGTGGTTTAATGGCCTTAGGTTGAAGGTTCAACTCAATGATCTTGGAGGTCTTTTCCAGCTGAAACAATTCTATGACTCTAATGTCTATCATCTGTCTTTTTAGGGTGCAGTTATTTCATGACCCTAAGGAAACAGTGAAACTGTTGGTTTGGGCCATTACTTTTTGGGTCTAATTCCCTTCTTAAGAATTAACTTTAAGTGATGAAGAGAAGCCATTCATGACCTTAGCAAGAGTTTGTTATTTTTTTTCATGGAAACCAGTGGCATAGCAAACTCTCACTTGTCTTTGGAGATGCTTCATAACTGCACAGGACAGTTTGCACACTGAGTAACTGATTGATTAGTTGCTATGTTTAGAAAGCTGTGGGGAGTGTTGGGCCAGTCCATGGGCACTGCTGGCCCAAAGACCTCCTCCCATCAACTTCAAGAGAGCAAAGACTACCTTTGCAGATCAATCCATAAGCATTTAGGCACAAAAGGCCTTTGAGGCTCATTCTTTGTGTAACCAACATGGAGAAAAACATACCAAACACCCTAAGAAGTTCAAACTGGTTTGGGATATCCATGATCATGAAGAATTTCAGCTACTTCAGTCGCACAATGCAATAGGTCATTTGGACTTGTGTGATGGTGAAAACAATGTAACAAGGTATGGCTGGTGCATATTCTGTGTGATTTGCAAGTGTAAAGAAGTATTTAATACTCCAGATTGCAGAATTTCACAAGAATTAATTATATTTTGAGAGTATGAGAGTTAAACAGGAAATGTGATGTAGCTCATACTGAAGTTTGCACAAGGAAACAGAAGTTGAAACAAGTAAATTTTTCCATTACATGCCTGTAATTATATTATCTTCTGGGAATTTCTTAAAAAGCTTTGAGGTGCAGGGGATACTTAGCCACACAGCTACATGTAGTGAGATAAATTATTATGCAGGAGAGACATGCTAGTATTTTATAAAGTAGGTTCACCACTTGTTCTTGGATTTATTTTTTTGTGTGTGTGTGAAAATAAAATACTGATAGATTTATGGTTTGTGATGTCTGCAATTACAGCCAAATGCTCTTTGAATCTCTTTGATCTGACAAGTGTTCTTGGAGTAAGACTTGAATCCTTTTTGGCTTTCTCCTCTCCATCATGCCTCAGTTTTCCTTAATTGAGCATAATATTACAATTCCCAAACAAGGCTTTTCTGTAAATGGCAATCCACTCCAAGTGTCTTGTAACCAACCCTTCACAATGGCACAGCCATGTCCCAGAAGCTTTTGGGGTTTAGGACCCCATGAAGGACTGTTGCATCTGCAGGGATGGACATATGAGAAGGGGCTACTATTTACCAGATCACTTTCTGGGTCACATTATGGACTTGGCCGCTTTCTGTTCCATACTGTAATGCTAGACTTATGTCTCTACTTCTAATACAGTAAAACATATTAGTGTTGATGTTAATTATGGGTGAAGTGGCAGCCAAAATCCTGAATTGTATTAAAGTGTGTTTAGCTTAATCTGTATATTTTAATGTTCTGCTTTTTAGTCCATAAAGAGTTTATGCGTTGTCTTTACTGACTCCAGCAGCTGAAGAGACCAAATCAGTCACAGCGGATGCTTTTTGACTGCCAGTGTATTTAAAGACTAGCAGCCCACTGAAGAGGTGCTGCTTGCTGTCATGATCTGAAGTAGGCTCAGTAACACCAAGTTACATTTTGTCAGATTCTTCACACGCTTAGAACAAAAGGTTTTAAAGAATAATTTGAAGGTGAGAAATGAGAACACTTTGTGCCTCACTTGTACTTTGTTGGTCGTCATCTGAATTACCAAATATACTCCCTGTACAGCTTGAAGCACAGTATTTTGGTAAAGCATTTATCAGGGTACCACTATTTTTCTGAGTGGTGCTTATTGTCATAACCTTTATAAAATCAAATCTTATCCTCTTAAGAAGAAACGCTGAAGACCTTTACCAGTGCTCTCTGTCCTGTGGCCCCAGGATTGAGCAAGCTGAGGTCAGGCTTACTGTCACAGTGGTCTGCGTGCCAGCAAAGGCAACGGCTGATGTGCTTTGTGGTGTTTGGATTAACAAAGGTCAGGGACCACTGCTCAATAATGAGTAGTGTTTGAGACATTTCTCTCATTTATTATTAGAACAGGTGAAAACTTGACACAAATGCTACATCTATTGGGCTTCCACTTCTCTGTTTGCTTCCTCTTGTGCTTAGTTTTGCTGTTTTTGCTTAGTTCTACCTGTCCATCCTGAGCAGTATGTGCCTCCCTTCACTGAGCTAAGGATGGGAGTCTTGACTGTCTTGTCTGGCAGCACCAGAGAGTGTCTCATGCTTTATTTCTCACACCAGTTAGAATACAAAAGGCTTGTGCTGCAATATCAACCTCCATTTCATTGCCAGGTATTGCTGAGAGAATAAGCAGCACTGCTTATTGACAGTAGACCCAAAGAAAATTAATGTGATGGGTGTGGTGGGTTGAAGTTTCCTCCCAGCATTAACTTTGCCAGACCAACTCAGTTAGAAGCGAATGAAGCTGTATTTACAAGCAAAAACTGCACTCTACAATGGAATACAATGAATATGTACAAGATATGCAGTATTTACAATATTATACAGATATTTACAATTAGCAAACAACACAAAAAAATTTCCCTGGTTAGAGACCAGGGAAGCCTTTCCACTGCACCCCACCCCATCCTACAAGATAGAGAGGAGCAGAGAGAAAGCAGTGGGTTAGACTTAACTAAACAAATCAGCCAAGGCCAGCCAACAAGCAGGTTAATCTCTCCCAAGCAAAGCAAACAGCAGAGATCAGAAAAGGAGAAAGAACTGTTTTGGTACAACTTGTCTTATACTAGATCTTTATCCAATGAATTTGTTTAGAATAATCTTTTGTTTTCTTTTTTACGCTCGATAGTGATTTATTTATATTTTTCTGCTTTTCTATTCAAAATCTGTAACTAAATTTTGGAGGCATAGCCTGAAACCACCACAGATCGGGAAGATGATAGCCTTTGGATTAATGATTCAAAATCAGTTAGCAGATGAGAAATGAATACAAAGAATAAAAAAGCCATTCTCTTGATGAAAGAGGTTAACAGCATTACTAGGGGAAGTAGTGTGAGGACCAGTTTTGGTCCATGTGTTCCAGCAGTGCAGCAAAGAGGGCTGTAATTTGATGATGACTCAGTGTGACTGACATATATATATAAACTTAAAAGACTTTAGATAAAAATTGCAGAATCTGCAATGGAATCATGTAAATGTCTAAAACCCGGTTGGGTTCTTGATTAGTTGTATCTCCTTTGGGGAAAAAAAAAATCTGGAAGTATTTTTAGATGACTTCTTGAAATGAGTGCTGGCTGGGAAGACAAATGCAATGCTCAGCTCTGATGATGCGTCCAGGGATGTGGTTTGTTGTTTTTGGTTATTTGGGGTTTTTTTCAGGAGAGTGGATGATGTGAGTGGTGATATCAGATGGGACACTGAGTTGCATAAAAAAACAGAAAAGAGAAGAGATATAACAGAAGTAGTAAAGATATGTTAAATATTTACAATATCATGACAATGTATGGGTTTAATATGTTCCTGGAAGGAAAGTCTGAAACACGTCTTTTACACATAGGTACTTTGTCATAAAGCAAGACGACTATAACTACATCAGCCAATGTAGTATTGTACTTCCGTGTTTTGGAGGACTGTTCACTGGGAGGGATAGATTCTTTCATAAACTCTTCTACAACATCATATTGGGAAATAAAAATGAATGGCAAAGAGACAAAGTCTTCACAGGGGAGTTGAGAAGGCTTTTTTTGTGGCTGGAGACAGCTTCAGCAAGAATGTGGAGGGTCAGTAGTCCTTTTTACAGTTCAAAATGGCTAGTGTGCTACATGTTCCTTGCTCTTGCTCAGGGAAGTAAGAGCACATTGCACTGGTGCTCCCATGTGTTCCACCTTCTTTCCAAGTGAGGGTTGCTCTAAAGGACATCTATGGCAGAGAATAGGATGAAAGGCTTGCTCTCCAAAACCCTATATCATGGGCAGGGCAGGGGAGGTTGATGGGCTGCTTTTATGTGATGGGGACATTCCTTCTCCTTGCAAAAAGATGCTGCAACAATCCCACACCTGTATATCTTTTTTAGGTCTTTTTTAGGCTGTGTCTGATTCTGACATACACTGTGAAGACTTGGTAAAAGGACAAGGAGATGTTTGCTGAGTAATAAGGGTTTCATGTCACTGGAGCAGAAGGGTGTGTGGTCAGCACTAGCTGGTGGCCAGCGAATGTGTCCTTCCCTTCAACCATTGGTAGCATGCCAGCAGCACCATGAGCTCTGTATACCTGAGCTGGCTTTGCTGTTTTCTGCTTTAGTGGCTCTCCTCCTATTTGGCAATTATTGCTCTGATGCAGTTTGGTATTTTCACAGCCTTTAGCCTAGCAAAAGTCCCCTTCTCTTGCCCTCTTACTTTACTGGTAATTATCTCAGTAGCTATGCAGAAAGCTCACTGAAGATGCTATGTGAAGGGCCATACTGGGACGGACCAAATGTCTGTCGCATTTGGTGCCCTGCCTTTGCCATGGACAAGAACTTATGCTTAGAGAGGAGTGGAACAACTGAGCAAGTGTTTCATGGCAGGTGTCAGAACACTTTCCTAGCCCTGGCTTTTCATTGCTCAGGGACTTTGATCCACAGATTTTATCCTCACGCTTTATATCCCTCATTTGCTTTTTCTTAGGTGAATTAGTAACACTGATTTTAAGCTCCCATAAACTCTTCTCTTTTGTGTGAAGAAACATTTCCTGTTGTTTGTTTTGAACTTACAACACACTGGTTTCATTTGATATCCCCTAAATTTTTGTCCATCTGCAAGTTTGATTTGAAGGAGCCTTGGTGCTTCTTGTTGTAATGTAATGTATTGTCATTGTGTGCCACACTATAATTCAGAGTTTTATGGTGTTGGTTATTTCCTTGTAGAGTTTTGCTGTTGTGTAAAGGGGACAATACATATGCTTCACGTGGAAGTTTAACTTCAGCTGTTTGGGTGTTTTTAATATAGAATTGAAGTCTCGATCATGGAGTGTTACTTAGTGCTACACTGCAAATGATTTAGCATTTTAATCCCAATCTACATTGTGAGTATCATCCAACTATAGTTCTTCTCTCACAACTGGATAAATCTTGACTACAATAATAATTTTGGAATATTGCCTTATTCGTGAGCTGATGGTTAATAATGTCAGCTTTTAGGGGAATAAACACTTTGTGGATGTGTCTCCATCTACTGGAAAAAATACCTAAAAGGACCTACACATTTTGCCCATATATACTCTCCTCTTTGCTAGTTGTTGTGGCAGCAATTTAGAAAGCACGGGTGGTAGGTCTGTCTGATGTGGGTGGCAGATGAATGAGGTGAGCACAGTGGGGTTTGAGGGGACAGGGTACAGAAAGGGACAAGACACTCTTTCCAAAGTATGATGTGCGGAAAGGTCAGAGAAAGTGTGGCAATGCCTATACAAACAACAGTGAAATCCCTTAACTAGTTAAAGGAACATTTAAAGGACTGGCAAAACAGATGGTGCATAAGTTAAAACTGTACAGGAGCAACTTACCTTCTGCAGCAATTTCAGCAAGGCAGTTATTTCCGTGGTTGTTACTCTATCATTCAATCACAACATGCAATTACTACAGCAAACCTTCTGTCATACTGCACACGTTTTCACACTTGTCAGAGGAAAAGTCATAGATTAAACAATATGGTTTAAAGCACTGCTTAGTTATGAATTTCATAACTGTATTTTAATGCAAGACAGAAGTGTGCTGTTGAAGCAGATCTCAAAAGAACAAGAACCCAGGGAATACGCTTAGGAAGCAAAACAAGTAGGGTTCGCCGTACACATTCCATTAGCACAAATGGAAATTTCTCCGTGTTAATGCCTTAGCATCAGGCTCAAAACACCAGCAATTAGAGCCCCGTTTTGGAGTCACTGCATGTGCAGAACTCTCACTGAAATCAATGGAAGCTTGGAGAAAAGGGAGAAAGAAGAGCTGGGGCCTTAATACTAACGTTTCCCATTTACTATAGCACATGGTACACAGCCTCTCAGTTATTTCTTAATTCTTTTCCAAGTATTTGAAAATGAGAAATTATAAAACTTGATTCTTAAACCTTTACCACCCACAAATGCAAGTTCTTAATTGAATTCATTTTCCTCATTGCTTTGGAATTCTTTTTTGTGGTGGTTGTTCTGTTGTTATTGGTTTTGATTGAGGTTTTTGCCCACCCCCACCCACCCGCTTCCTCTGTATGCTGTGTTTGTTCTCCAGAGCTGGTATCTCTTTGACGTACATAGCTGTTTAGATGTATATATGCTGCTTTTGTCTCTCACACTAAATAGTTTGCATGACTGGTAAAGTATTAGTAATGCAAATGGTTGTTCCTTATAACGTTTCTTGAATAATAATGGATCCCTGGTTTAGACCTTTTCATGTTTGTTTTTCCTTTAAGGAGAAAAAAAAAAAATGAAAGCAGCAGCACAAAGTTCTCAATATGCTTTCTTTTTTTTTTTTTTTTTTAAATGGAAAGGGCATCTGAGGGCATCTCAACCAGGAAAGACAGGGAAATCAAAGCAACAGCTATATTTTACTGTTCTGTTTTGATTACTCTGTGCAGTTATCTTCATTTGGGAAAAAAGTAATTTTTTTAGAAAGGGGAGAAATCTATGCCTTTGCTCTGGTGTTGCTGCTTCTACTATTTTGAAAATATAGCTGCCAGTTATTTCCATACAAAACAGGTGAAAACAGGGAGAATTTGACAAGGCAGTAAGTGTTACTTGAGTCCAATGGAAAAAAAATCTGTCTGGATCATTATGTTAAACAGGAGGACATAAGAAATTGAAGTCATGCTTCCATTAAAAATTATTAACCTTATATTTCTTCAGGAGAACCTACTGAGAGAAAGAATAAAAGAAAGCATAAATATCTGTAAGAGAATGAAAGCTGGAAGAACTTAAAGAAAATCCACACTTCCTCAGTTTTTGTTGCGGTTTGTTTGGCGGTTTGCTGCTTGGTTGGTTTTTTGGAGTTTGTTGTTGCTTGGGTTTGGAGTTTTTTGTTGTTTGTCAGGCTTTATCCTAACTTTTCCAGTGTCTGTGATGGCCTTTCTTTCATTGACTTTGTAGTTTAATTGAAACATACCCTGACACATTTACTGATGCCAAGTGAAGCATTATGCAGATTTGTTCAACCTGGTCGAAACACTGTTGGGGCTACTCAGAATGAAGAAACATGTCAGAATCTGCAAACCTAGACTGACTTTTCGTCAGGACTTCTCATTTTCTGAGTGGCCTGTTGAACATGCTGCCACTGATTATTATTTTTTTTTTTCCCCCAAACTTTCTTTCAGACAGTGTGTTGGTTTCCATTTAGTGAACCAGTCCCACTCTACCAGGAATGAGGCATCCACAGTTACTGATCCATTTTGGGCAATATTGTTGCTGGTGCAGCTTGACTTGTTTATGGGTGTCATTCAACAGCAGTTTGAAAGAGGAGAAATGGTGGAAATGAGATTTGTATTGCAGCTCAAACTGAGGGTTTCTTGATGCCTGCACTGGCTCTGAATCAAGCCGCAGATGGTAACAAGATTCTTGTAGCTGCAGCTCTCCATGCACAGGCACCCTAGTGGTGCTGAAGGCAAGGCAGGGCTTCAAGGCCTTAGGAAAAATCATAAAGTGGATCTGAAAGCAGATGTGCCACAGCTGTAAGGGAAGTGATAATGGAAGCAGTGAATTCAGAACAGGGTGGATGGCAGCAGTCTGTTGTTGGGGGAATAGAGAGAAGGATAAAACAGGAGAAGCTAGAGTGGGGTGGTAGCAGAGACTAAATAGGGACTTGGAAAATACTGCATTGAGGAGAGTCACGATAGCCGTAGAAACATCTGTAGAGACACTGCCTGGGGACAGTAGAAAATAAGATCAAAATTAGAAATAACCTCCTTGGTCTTTAAAAAGAGTCTCAAGTCTTCTTTATTGTGATTTATGTTGCCAGACCTCCTCAACAGAATTACAGTCATGTAATCCACGACTGCTGTTATTTATTCTGGACAAAGAAGGCAATTTTGACTGTGATCTCCCTTGACATTTCTCAAGGTCTACTCCTGTCTCCTACCTTTCATCATCATGTATTTCTTCAAGGCGGTTCTTTTACCTCTCTCAAAAAGAAACATGCATGTCAGTTGCTCACCCTGGACCAGAGTGACACAGACATTACAGGTTAGGGGAGATCAATTGCATAGCCCTGCTCCTCTTCACCTGGGAGGATCTTTGATGCTTTGGCAAGGTTGGAATCCAAATAAGGCACTAGCTCGCTGTATCTCGGTGGCTAAGGTGGTAGGAAGGAAATAAAATAGCATCTTACTCAACAAGGTATCCTTCCTTTTTCATTTTACAATCTGTGTCAATGGCAGTTGGAATGATTAGACCTGCATTAAAATTACATATTACTTATATAAATGGGAGTTATAAATATCACAAACAGTAAAACTGAAATTGCACAGAGGTTCGGGAGACAGTATGTCTAAAACCTACAAAATTAAGGACATGTAGAGGAAAACCTCAACATCCATCTGCCCTTAATTTACCTCATTATTCTTGGTTGTCAGAGAAAGATCTCAGTACTATGTTAATGTAGTTTAATGGATTTTTCTTGCAAGGTCGGCTCAGATCTGAATCACTAAAGGTGCAGTGGTATTACCTTGGCTTGTTGGTCTAGAAGAAGCAGAAAGGACATGCTTACCTAGTGTTAAGGGTGAAGCAGTTCTTGTCATGGCAGTGAGTACATACTTTTGTCCCTGAGTGTCTCTTTTCAGATGTTCTTATGTTAATATAGCCTTGTGTGTTCTTATTCCTTTTTCTTTTCATTTGAAAATACTGTAGATGTAAAGCTAGCATTGATCTGCAGATGTGGCACAACACTGATTTGAACCAGGGCCTCACACACTAAATTTGAAGTAATAAGGATCATATTAGTAAATGTAATTACCTGTATGCTGGAAACAGTAACGCTGCATTAGCTGCATTAGCCCAAGTCAAGCTTGCCATATCTCTGTGATCTGAGCACATTTCAGCAGTTGCAGCCTTCGTGGTGGAAGTCACCCTGGACTACCAGAAGCCTGACCTGGGGCCAGCAGATCTGATTTTCCCAGTTGTGCTCCTGGTAATGAGACTAGTGCACAAGAGTAAAGATGTTGTGTAGTTCCGAAATAGCCCCCCTTTAAGAAACTGGGTGCAGAGTGTGTTTGCTGTCCTGGAGCTGCCTACTGAGTGCTGGACTGTGTGTATTTCTATGTAAGGCAGGACTGTGCCAGACAGACCTTTTCCTGGGCTGTTTCAATCCTCTCCTTAGCTATCACATCTGTGAGTCTAGCTACCCTCCAGGATGATCTCATGATGCTGGAGAATTTTGACCCCTAATTTTCCATTAGAAGTCATTTTATATTGAACCAGTGGAAAGACTATTCCTGTGGTTAGGACTCAAGAGAAGGAGTTCCTGAATGTGCTTTCTGGCAAACATGTATGAGTTCCTATGCTCAGGGAGAGATTTGTTTCACCTGAATGTAGTTTAGGTATCTAGCTCCATGCAGTAGTCAGCAATTCCCCATGAGAGCCATTAATTTGACCTGAAAGAGCTGAATTACCCTCTTTATTAACTCTACAGAGAACCTCAGGCCAGAAGTCCAGTCTCAAAATGGCTTAAGTGAGAGGAAGCTAGGGATCTTAGCATTCCTCTTAGTGATACACGTCAGATGAAGTCAGCAGGTCCTGCAGGGTCTTGTGAGTAGAAATATGCTGGTAGGGGTAAAATGCCCAAATGCTGCTGTAAAGATGGATTATATGAGGCTAAAGAACTGGAATCCTGAAATGAAGCCAGTTTGGAAGTGAGTACAATTAAATAGTTAATACCCTTAATTTATAAAAGTAATAAGGGCTCTGTCAGTGTTCTTGAGAAGGAAGTTGCGTATTCAAGCATTTCACAGAATGATTAGACACTGATAGTTGAGAGAGTCTAGAAGCAAACCTAGCAACTGCTCCATGCTCCGCAGTGCCAAGAGGTTGCTGCAGTATGGGGTGCATGACTGAATGTCTGTTACTCTTTTGAAAAAGGCAAGAGGATTTTAAATGTCTTGCCTTTTGGCATAGAGGAAACTCATAACTGTTCTCTACTGGGGCTAAAATCATGTCACAGATGTGGTTCAAACCCAGTTGGTTGTTCATTTCAAGCCTGTTTTGGCATGGGTTGGTATATGAAAAAACCATAAATCTCTTATAAGTTCTCATTTGATGTTTTATTCTTTCCTCCTCATCATCTTTGCTTTTGCTGCTTTAATTGGTGTTTCAACTGCAATGGCTTCTGTACATCCTAGGCAGATGCTGTCTTATAAACCCAATTTTTATGTTTTTGTCAATTTTTTTTTTCCTGTGTGAGCATCAAATTGAAAACTAGCTGAGCTGCTGGGATTAAAACCTTGTGGTCAGCTGGAGGCCAGTCACTAGTAGCATATGCCAGGGGCTGGTAGTGGGGCCAGTATCTTCCTTAACAACTTCAGTGATGGGGCAGAAAGCACCCCAGGGAATATTCAGACAATACAGAGCTGGGAGGAGCAGCTGATGCACCAGATGGTTTTGCTGCCTTTCAGAGGCGTCCCTATAGGCAGAAGATTTGAGCAGAAGGGACCTTGTGAACTTCACTTTTCATTTCCCTCCTTCCTTTGTGAAGGAGGGAAATGCTAAGTCCAGCTCCTGGCAGAGAACAGTCCCATGCACTAGTACATGCTGTGGGGGGTGACCAGACGGAAAACAGCTCTGCAGAGGTAGCCCTGGGGATCCTAATAGGCCCTAAGTTGACCAGGAGCCAGCAATACATCCTTGAGGCAGAGAAAGCCATCAGCCTCCTGGGCTGTGTTAGGAAGACTGTTGCCAGCAGGTCAAGAGAGCTGATCAATTTTGGGCTCCCCAGTAGAAGAGAAACATGGACATAATAGAGCAACTTCTGTGAAGCTCCATAAAGATGACTAAAGGCTTGGACTGTGTTCCAAATAAGGGAGGTGCTGAGAGGCTGTTCAGCCTGGAGAAGAGAAAGCTCAGTGGTATCAATGGATGTGAATGCCTGATGGATGGGAGTAGTGCTGAGTACTTCTCAATGGTGCTCACTGGAAGGACAAGAGGCAGTGAGCGCAAACTGAAATACAGAAAATCATTTAAACATAAGAAATCACATATTTACTCTGAGGTTAGCCAAGCGGCAGAACAGGCTGCCCATAGAGGTAGTGGAGTCTTCACCTTTGGAGGCATTTCAGCCTGACTGGCCGTGATCCTGGCCACCAGCTTTAGGTGACCCTGCTTTGAACAGGAGGGTTACACTAGGCAAGCTCTAGAGGTGCTTTCCAACCTCAGCTATTCTGCAATTGCTTGAGGCATACCATTTCATTTCTGGGGATTTCTAAATATAGCTTTTCAGTCTAACTGCAAATGTGCAAATACTTTAGAATATGAACAGACTGCCCCCACCCCACAACTGAGTTTGTACTTGGGGAAAGGTTTTGGACCAACTTTCAATCCAAGTCTTTACCCAGACAGTTAATTGAGCTATCACTTTTAATTACTGAAAGATAGTAAATCTGAAAAATTTAAAATAAAAATTTGGTGAAATTTCTCAAGTAAAGAATCTGAAGTTAATTCAGTGCTGTACAATCTTGCTTAGCTCACCATAGCAGCTGCTCTTCAAAAATCTGTTTTAATTTCATATAAAGTTAGGATGCACAGCAGCTAAAAATAATTTGCAAATCGTAGTATGAATTCTTTAGTATTTTTCCCCCATGTTCTTACTGAGTGAATGTGCTTTGGTTGAAGTTGTTCTATTTCAGCAAAAATTGAACTAAATTTTCACAAATTATATAAAATGAGACAATGAGAACATTACTGCCTTTGTGGCAAACATCATCAAAGGAAGATCTCCCCTGACCACAGCCCCTTGATCTGTTTAGTTTGGTTAACAGGAAATATTAAAGATCTTCTTTTGGCCCTTTTAACCTCTCTCAGTAACTTCTCTTTTGTGTAAATAAACAGACCTGCAATCTCTGTGGTAAATATTTATCTGGAGCAGTCTTTAGGAGTGACCAGGGGGGAAATGTGTGGGAATTGACACCCATTTGTTCTGGATTTCTGTGTTTTCTGAGTTACTATGATGTGCTCTATGTGCTCGTTGCAAATTATTTTTGCTAAATAGGAGTCCTTCAGCCAGCTTTTGGTAGCTTTGTGACAGGTCCCCTCTCTCAGTAATCACTTGCTGTCAGATTTTTGTTTTAATTAGTGCTGTTCATCATTTGCTAAAGCTACTGGCCTTCAACTGTGCAATATACATTTTGGTAAATGAAGGTGCATAGAAAGGTCTCGAGCCACAATACAGAAAGGACCTTTCACATTGGGTCTGAATCTGAACTTCAGCTGCGCTTACTTGATCAGTATTTTGTCAGCTATCAGCATCCTTTGAGAACCTTCACGTAGCTGGCATGTGAACTTTAAGGTGTGTAAAATAGGTGGATGCTGATGGTTCTACCAGAAAATTCCCCAGCATTTCTGACTGTGCTGAACAGCTGCGTGTAGTAGCTCATAAACTTGCCAGCATGTGAATGAGGAATCTCTTGTGAATGTATAAAGGTTTGTGTGTGATCTGCCATATTCAAGAGAGTAATTTTTGAAGACAACAATCACTTTGGTATTCTTTAAGGACAAATTAATAAACATGCTAATATGGTCTGTAATGAAAACTGAGTTTAGACATTCTTGTATTCAGTCCTTCCATTTAATTGTTCTTCCTTCATTTTCAGGATATGGAATTGCATTACAGTTTTCTATTAGTGAGTGTTCTTTGAATGATAGTTACTTGCAAAACTTGCTGTTTGTTAAATTACAGTTCACAGTGATGGCAAATAGAGAATTTATGGCAGGAGATTGCTAGGGAAATAATATAAGTTTTTATTTTATCTTGCTTCCAAATAGTAGTATAAGGATTTGTAAAAGGCAGCAGGCTGGTGTTAGCAATTTACAAAATGCTTTAGTTTATAAGTTTGATCTACTGGAAGTAGTGAAATTTGACTCAATGTTTCATGTTACTGATATTTCCAATGTGTATGTGAATATCTTGTGCAGCTTAAGAAGCACATTGGACCCTGAAGCTTGTAGTTTCATTGAGCTTTTTGAAGTTAGATGCATGTAGCTTTGGAAAGCATCTAAGGCACCAAATTTTCTAGGAGCTTTGGCTGATCAACAGAAGTATCAGTGCAGCTGATACTGAAGTTAGTTGAGGCACATTGGAATATAATGCTGCAACTGGGCTCAGGCTGTTTAGGCTCACAGAATTTGAGTTAGGGCAAATTAACAGTCATGACAAGGTAAAGGAGCAGTAATTTGCTGCTTTTCCTGGAGCTTGCAGTGGTTGATGCTAGATTTAGGGATGGTTAGTTACTGCACTTAGGTCTCTCTCACTGTCCCTCAGCTCTACAGATCATCCCTTTGTTGAGCTGTGGGTGTAGATGATGCTACTTGTGGTTGCATACCACAAGTTAGTGTCTGCACAAAACATGATTTAATCTAAAATGGGTCTGTGAGTCCTGGTGTTAATTCTGTACTGAAATGCTTGTGCAGTGGTACTGTTGTGCACATCTGATGTTATCTTTTTGTGTACCAGCTGTCCAGCTGGAAGCTGCCGAGATGGTCATGGATGAGCTTGAAGGGTTTCCAGTTTCGAATCCTTCTGCTTGTACCTTGGAAATAATTATTACAATGAGACTAGTGCATGTGCAACTGATGGTTAAATATCATTTTCTGCCACTAAAAGAACTGAAATATTTTCACTAAGTTCATTCAGGACAATGCTTTCTCTGCAGTTTCATATTCCAGCCTGACAACTGTAATTCATCTCCAAATGTCAGCAATACCTTGGGGTGGTGAGGACTACAAAATGCACATCAATGGGCAAACATAGGAAATGAAAAACCCAATGTGGTTGTGTCAAAACACTCTGAGCTCTCTCCCATCTTCCCTGGATGAGGTCCTGTATATTCCCTGCCATTGTAGCACCCCAAAAGTGTCCTCTGTTTCCCACTACACCTCTTCATCCACTAAATTAAAATCATAAAATCTTGGGAAAATAAATGATTCATTATTCAAACCATTGATATAATTAAAATTGTTTTACTTTGAGGTTCAGCTGATACTTGGCTTTCATAGTGCTGTGCCACAGTCTTGAAAACAGCACTTCACCATGTCGTGATGCACAGGACACAGCTTTTTGGTGTTGTATGTTAAAATATACTCATAGTGTGCTATCTAAACATGTTGGTTCACTTTTTTTCCTGGAGGAAAGCATGGACTTTAGGCAGTAATGACAATTCATAGATGTAGTAAATTGCCAGGGAAACTAGAACTGTAGTGTTCCATAAGTTTATGGCAAATGTATATCTATTTACAGTGAAGTTCTTGAAAGCACACACAAGAGCTCAAGGTCTGAAAAGTCCTGTATTGTACTTAATGCGCCAGAGCTCATTCTAGAATAGGCAGCTTTACCTTGTAACTCTCTGCTTTACCTCTGCAGAGTCCCCTGGCATTCACCTTTGTGAATCACAGCAGAGCAGTGTTGTCAGGGCTGCTCTTAAACAAGCAATTTTCTCTCTGCCCACTCACCTGCCACTTCAGTTCATGAGGCAATTGCCAACTGTAGGACAAATAATCTGGCAAAGGTGCTCATGGTGCAATTTCTGAGACAAGAATGCCTACTGCACAGAGGAACTCACCTTGCTGGAATATTTTGATGAAGGAAGGAAGCTGAAAAATGAAAACTTCAGTCCAACTTTAAAAATAATAAACTGAGGCACTGTAAGAGAGCACAGGTCATGTTCTCCAGGTGGCATTCTTCTGTTGAAGCAAGGATTCAAGTTTTTCCTTACCTGCCATGGAGAGTGTTTTGGCACTTGGTTTTATGGAGCTGCAGATCTTTCTTTGGGTATTAGTGCTTCTGCAGTTTCTTAATGATGCCAAGGTGCTGTGAGTGATAGCATTTTAAAGTGAAGGGCAAGTTAATTGGCTTTGGTCCTTTAAAGAAGAGTCAAAGAGAAACAACTGTATATTGTTTTCTTCACCACTGTGGAAAAGACAGTTGCACTGGTGCAGTACTTGAAGCCAAGATCTGGAGCAACAGTCCACTTGCTGGCATATAGGATGCAGAAGGTCAGAAAAAGAGCCCATGAACGCACAACTGGCAATGTCAAGGGGATAAAGGCAGGTAGTTCAGGAACACGTAGGGGTACACAGGCTCTGGAGGAATCTGACAAGGGAGGGGAAGTAGCCCAACTTAAGCTGATGCAGGAGGGCATTTCTTTCATTGAGCAAAGGTTGGCTGGTACTTCAGTTAATGGAAAAGAAGAGGGAGGTGGAGAGGCAGCTTCTGGAAAGAAGTAGCTGTTTGTGGAATGAAGTGTTTTCCCGTTGTTAGTTATGTGCACCTCCTCTGACAAAATGCGTCTATCACAGATCCCAGAGTGCTGAAGGTGTATGGAGCATGTTTGCTGTGTCAAAGTTCCAATACTGCTCCTCCAAACCAAGATGCTAAGAACAATAGTCCTTTTTAACATACTCAAGTTTGGTCAGATGCAAGATTTTCCTCTGTGATGTTGGAAGTAGTGAGAGACCAAGATAAAAGTCAAAGAAAGCATAAAGTACATGACCATTTTTCTTTCCCCTGAGAGGAATGTTTGTTATCTTGAACTTGCTGAAGAAGATTGTGCTGGGTTTGTTTCTGTGTGTGGTGGTTTCTTTGTTTGTTTGTGTGGGGTTTTTTGTGAGTAACACATTTAACTACCTTCAACCTAGAGATATCGGAATATTTGGCTTGTTTGGACCGTTAGTTAAAAATTGTTTTTACTTACTATTTTAGTTAACAAACAAACAAAGAAAAACTTTTTTTAAAAGTTTGTGAGTTCTTTGTAAAGCTTCAGTAATGCAGGTTGCATAGGAAGAATGGCTTTCAACTGGGAGTATTACTTAATCTGCTTCATGAGGTGATGAAAAGAAATTTGTGTTTGATGTTATTTTTGTCTGCTGTGTTATGTGCTGGAAGAAAAGTGCTTACCTTGTATGTGGCTTGGTTGTGGCAGAAATGGCACTGGGATGCCAGTGCAGAATGCCGAGCACTTAATTTGAAGAAAGTCCTTGCTCTGTGGAAGCAATTATTAGTACTGCAGGAGGAGGCATCTGGTCATGTAAGACACAGCAATTGTATTCATCTAATGTATAACAGTTAATACATTGCAGCTCAGTGTGAACTAGAACCCCTTGTTGTAGATAAGCCCTTAAGTATTTAAATACCCAGGTCCCTCTTATTGAAATGTCTAAGAGTCCAACTTGGCCTCCACATGGTGACTATTGTAAATTTTCCTCATGAAACTGCATTACATTTCATCCTAATTAGCGCTGCTGCTGCAGCCTTAGTAAAGAAACATTAGATCAAAAAGTACCAGAGGCTGAGCGCCCACATCCTCTCCTACAGGAATTAAATCAATTCCAGTCTTACAGTACTCACGCAACTGATTAAATTTAGCCTTTTTTTTTTTTTCCCCCCTCTAGATGATGGCAGCAATGTAGTAGTAGGAAGCTCTCACCATTACTATTTGTGTACTCCAGAGCTGTATCTGTTTTGATTGCTATCAGGGAGGCATTTGTTGTTAGCCCTGAAGTAACACAAACGTGAGATTCCAGTAGTGAAGCCACAAATTACCAGCCACAAATTAAGATGAGAAACATTTTATCATAAAAATAAGAATGTATGTTTTCTGCCATGAAATTGACTTTTTTATTGAAATCATATATATAATTAAGAAATTGTTACTCACAGAGAAGGTCAGAAACCTTAACATCTTTTGTCCATAAGCCACATATTGTAGTATGTTGATATCCCCATTACTGCTCTGTCAGTAATTTCAACCTGGCCTCTAGACTAAATTGTCTCCCTAGGAGCCAAGAGAAAACACAGTTAATATGTGATCTTGGGCATGGGCCTTTCTTGAATGAATAAAAGCACTGTCACATTTTATGAAATAACATCTGCTGGTTATATGCTGTGATCATCTCTGAATGAGGGAGAGGGCAGAGCTCATGTAAGTTATGGGACCGACTGGTATTTGGAAGGGCTTTGATGGGATTTTACACACTCTTGTAGCTCCATTCAGATATGTTTCAGCTGCATGACAGAAACTGAAAGCAAGGCAATGATTATGATGTGTCTATGCAGTAATTTTGAAGTAGGTATTCAGAAACACGCACAGCACACAAATTGTTAGCTAAAGCTTGCTAAACAGCCTCAGAGCAGTGTGTTCTGCGAATGGAGATGAACAAATGCGACAGGGCCTGCCATGCAATGCTGAAAATGCAGTTGTCTAATGTTCTCTTTTCTGAGCAAAACTGGAAAGGGAGCCCAGTTCCCTGGAGCCTGAGGCTTCCCTTCCGGCATCCAGTAAACACAGCTGCGGTGCAAGATCTTGACAGCATGCACTGAGCCCATCCCATAGTGCAGTGGCTGGTTTGTAAATCCCTCAGGATCACCATCAGAGCTTTAAGGAGATGTCTTGCTTGGACACCATGACAGCCAAATACCCTTTGCTTTGTGCAGGTGATAAATCTGCAGCAATGTTGGGGAAACTGGTGCATGCTGATCTTTTGCTGCCTGGGGGCTGCAGAGCCACCCCAACCCCCAGGCAGGTAGCTTTAACACATGTGTGGGGAGCTGAAGTCACAGGTGCTGTATCTTGTAGGCACTGTGTATGGTGCTACCCAAGAAACTGTAGGACCAATAGGATTTCAGAGGTGCTGCAGGACCCTTCCCCATTGCTTAGAATTATGGGACCAGTAAGAGAAGGGACCTCGAATTCTTTGATTCTTGTTCCCAGAGGATCTAAATTATGTGCTGTTATTTAGGTTGTGGGAAAGAATGGAAAACAGAACACCTGTTTGGAGCAATTCTCTCTGAGTATATAAAACTTTGAACAGTGGTAAATTCTAAGATCTGCTGCTTAACTGGACAAAATCATCCTTTATGCCTCTCTCTTACTACTGGAGCATCTGTTGCCACCTCAGCCTGAGCTCTGTAATTGTGTGTGTGTGTTGGGTGTTTTTTCTACTCCATTCCTCATTTCCTTAAAGAGCTGATTCGTTGTGATTTATTGGGTACAAACTACAAAGCTAAGTATTTTTCAGGATGTAAATTGTAGTGCTTGTGAGAAGGAATGAGACTGTAGTTCTCCCCCACTTAAGTATTTGCAGAAGGGAGGGGAGGATATATTCTTTCCATTAGACCTCTCCTTCTTAATCACCATTCCCTAATTAATTCCCTGGTTAAATATAAAGCAAGCATTAGCTTTGAATAATGTTTTCCTGTGTGATTAAGTAAAGAAGAATTCCTTTCTTTTGTATGATGACTCATCGCCAGGGGATCTGGAGGGAGCCTGAGGGTTGATATTTGAGACTTTGGTCACAGGTGCGCTTGTACCTTTGAGCTGTTTGCTGTCAGTCCAGAGGTGGGAGGAAAAGGTGATATCACATATCAACTGCACTCAAAGAGAATTGTCTCTCTTGTGAAACCACAGCTTTGGTTTCTTGTGGTTGAAAACTGACTCCAGCTCACAGAAATGCAAATCTCTAGACATCACATAGAGCTAGAAGAGGAAATTGTTGTTCTTGCTGGCACAGCATCTACAGCCATCTCTTGTTGCATGATATATTTTACTTGGTGTACAAGCTGACCCAAAATGATATGTTCTCCTCTCTCTTATTTTGTTTTTCCCCACCCAGCACTTTCTAGTTCCTCTCCCTGCATCAGTTTGAAAACCTTTGACTTGCACCAGCACAGCTCTGTTGGGTCACACCATAAAAACCATAGGTTTGAAAGAGCTGAGGTTAAAAATGAAAGGTTCTGAAACAACAACAACAACAACAAAAAGGAGGATGTAGTGAACATAGACACATCAAAGAGGCAGGAGAGGGCAGAGTTTACTCTGGCCAAGTTTATTTTACTACAGAAGAAACATTCTCCAACTCTACCCAGAGAATATGATTTTTATTTTTTTTATCCCCCTATCTTATGGTGTTATTTTTTAGCTTATTGCTTTCATTTTTGTAGCTCAAAAGGCAACTTCATAATGATTCTGGGTTCACATGTTGCTCATAGCTCAAGATGAGAAGAAGAATGCGGCCCTGTTAATGCAGCAGCAAGGAAAATACACAGAATAGGTTTCATATAATGATTTGGAAATACCTGTAATAGTGAAGGCTAGAACATGTCATATCTGGATGTTGAGAAACAGGCATTTTAAAATACCTTTTGTTTTGGTAACAAGTACAACAAACAGAAATCCCACTGATTTTTTTCTTTCATTTGTTTTGCAGGCATTTCCCTGTATTTCAACAGGAATTTATGGTGAGTAAGACCTTAGATGTTGCTTACTGCTTACTTGGCTTTGCCTATTATTGCTGCTTTAAAAAGTGATATTTCATATTAGATATTCATCAATCTTTTTGGCTTGTGAATCTATTTATACTGTGTTAAATAACAGGGACTCAAAGCCTTTGACTAGGCCTGGATAGTGTTATGCTGATAAGTGAGATATTGTTGTGCAGCCCTTAGCACAACCCTAAGCTTGGGAGCTGAAGCACACAGCTGTGATTGCAGTTCTGCAGCTCTGATAACTCGAACACCATGGCTTCTACAGAGAAATATAGGTGGTTGGCAAAATTTTCCATCCAGAAGGCGAGCAAGCAAAATTCCCTAACGTCCAGAGTGGAGATAATTTTTAATTTATGAATTTACATGCAAATTAATACTGCCTGAAGAGTGGCTTTGTTGTAATGTAAAGGCAATCCATCACTGATAGTGAACTGCTTTTTGGTTTGACATTGTGGAAGAGGTGGGCATGATGTTTGAAGAGAGGAAAAGGCAAGCTGTTTGATACTTAGAGTATGGAAGAACGTGAGATCATGTGGAAATTCCATGGGGACAACAATATATTTTAATTTAAAAATAATACAGGCTGATTTTAGTTCCACTTAGGTTCGGCAAATGTGTAAATATGGTAGTAAGTTGGATGACTGTTCCCATTGGGAGGTTTTAAAGATACATGCTATGCAGCAATAAGAAAAAAAGTCACATGTAGCACCATAGTGTGACATAGCTGCTGCTGGGGACAATAGCATG
Organism: Picus viridis; assembly: GCA_033816785.1. NCBI lineage: Eukaryota > Metazoa > Chordata > Aves > Piciformes > Picidae > Picus > Picus viridis. The sequence goes on from CM066576.1 coordinate 35,393,485, forward strand.
CAGTAATTTCTGGATAAAGTGATTTGAGTTTTGACTCATCTGATACTGCAGATGCAGAAGGAAGAAAAATGACAGGAATATTTAGAGGGGTGTGTTCTTTTTCAAGGACCTCTTGTTTAAAATGGGTTGATTGATGACTGCAAATCTGAATTTAGGCTTCAGAAGGTACAATCCAAATTGCCTCGGGTGCCGTGTCTTTTTCTACTTGAACTGTTCTTGTATTATTGCAGAAAATGGCAAATGCTTGTATTATATGCAGAAATGGCAAATGCCATTTCCACAGAAGTCACCGAACATAAATATGATTTCAGATAAAGCTCCATCTTGGTCCTCAGTTTTGTTCCGCCTCTTGAAGTTTCAGAGGACCTCTGCATCGTAGTTCTTGATCTTGAACGTAGACACGTTTTGGTTATTAGTTTACAAAACTAGCTGTTGTGTTGAAAATATACAGAAATTACAAGTAAGTGGAATGTACAAACAGTAATAGCTTGGCGTATTTTAGAACTGGCCTAGTTAATACAAACATTCTTAGCAGGTGGGCAATGTGGTTTCTTAAATCAGTAAAGAAAGTCGGAAAGGGTGTCTAGTAGGAATCTTGAGGGGATTTTTCCTGTTGTAATAGATACTTTTATTGACGTTAGCATACGGTTTAACTGCAAAGCTGTGGCATTACTGAACCATTATATAGCATGGCAAGTGCTTTTTTCAGTAATTGTTAAGTCAATACAATACAATACACCAGGTTGGAAGAGATCTTCAAGATCATCGTGTCCAACCCATCAACCAATCCAACCCACCCAACAACTAAACCATGCAGCCAAGCACCCCATCAAGTCTTCTCCTGAACACCTCCAATGAAGGTGACTCCACCACCTCCACGGGTAGCCGATTCCAATGGGCAATCACTCTCTCCATGTAGAACTTCTTCCTAACATCCAGCCTATTGTTTGCTGGTTTCACCTTTGGAAATTAACTAAGATACATTTTTGCTAGAAGACAGTTCTTCTGAGGCTGCTTTTCTTTGTTTGTTTTGGGAAATCAGTATCTGATTGTACTGTCTACATTTTAATAAATACTTTTTAATTCTTCGATGAAAAAAGTACTCAGCTACTTTAGAGACTTTCAGATATACTGCCTGAAAGTAGTAATTAAACAGGAAACCCTGCATCAGGCTTTGGGTGTCACCATTTTCAAGAATGTTTGATAGCAGTTGCAGTACTAATGTTATGCTGTGTGATGTGTTTGAGGTGTAAATTACACCCAAAACCCACAAAGCTTTGCTTTCATCTTTCTGCTTTTGTTTTCTCATCTATACATGCACAAGTCACCATCTAGATAAGCAAATGAATCAGCTTCATTCCTGGAGGCCAAGCTGATTAGCATTGCTTTATGGAATTGTGCAGTTAGCAGTGGCCTATCTCAATAAAATACTATTGAAGGAACATGCAGGCTTGATTTCTTACCTTGGATCCATATGAACAAATGCTGTCCCTTCAGAAATCCTTGGCTGAGAATTGAGTTTCACCTCCAAATGGAAGCAGACAAATTTGCAGCTGAGTGTATCCAGTTTAAGAATCTGGATTGTGTTCTTGTAGCTGCATAGATTGCTTGCCTTTTCTATTATTGTTAGGAGAGAGTAGTCACACTTCTCTGGAGAGCAATCCTTTCCTGTTTGCATCATTGCAGAGCATTCCATTTCTACCATAAAAAGGAAATTGAGAAGAAACAAGCAAGCAAGCCTGTTTCTGAGATTTTGGCAAAGGGCAGATTGCTTTTCATGAGAAGGGTGTTGAACAGAGGAAAGGTCTGTTTTTTCTCCCCAAACACTTTCCTGATGTTCCACCCCTGCCTAAAGTACTATGGATGTTCCAGCTTGAATAAGTTAAAGCCCCATGAAGGTAGCTTTCCATTAAGGCACTGTGCCAGGAGTCTAAACTTTGTCTTTATTTTTTATGTTGTTTTTTATCATTCTTCTATTTAAAGAGCTCTGGCAGCAGATTTGCTCACCCTGCCATGGGGATCTTTGGTTTAGAGGTCTGATAGCTTCCAGTGAGGGATTAAATCTTTGAAAAATTAAGTAGAAAGCAACCTATGCTGACTGTTTGTAAGGAATGCAAAGCAAGTAGGATCTTGTAGCAGGGAGACCTTATAGCAGCGTTCCTGTACCTGAAGGGGGCCTACAAGACAGCTGGGAAGGGACTTTATGCAAGGGCTTGTAGTGATAGAATGACAGAGAATGGATTGAAGCTGCATGGTGGTAGCTTAGACTGGATATTAGAAAGAAAATTTTTATGGTGTGGATGGTGAGACACTGGAACAGGTTGCCAAGGGAAGTTATGGATGCCCCTCCCTGGAGATGTTCAAGGACAGAATGGATGAGGCCTTGAGCAAGATGGTCTAGTGGAAGGTGTCCCTGCCATGGGCCAAGGGTTGGAACTAGATGATCTTTTAAGGTCCCTTCTAACCTTAACCATTCTATGAAATTCTATGAATCTACTCACAAGAAGAGAAAGAAAAAAGGATGAGGTGTTATCTTTTCTGAAGAGATCCCTTTTGCCAGTAGAATAGAATTAACCAGGTTGGAAAAGACCTTTGAGATCAGAGTCCAACCTATCACCCAACACTATCTAATCAACTGAACCATGGCATCAAGTGCCCCATCCAGTCTCTTCCTAAACACCTCCAGTGATGGCAACTCCACCATCTCCCTGGGTAGCCCATTCCAGTGGTCTAATGTGCTTATAAACTGAGATTCAGTCTAAGAAAGCAAAGACATTGAAGACTTATTTCCCTGTGGATTGCTGGGTTCCTCTCTTTTGTGGCAATAAATGCTTTCCTTTAAAATAAGAGCACTGAGTTCCATACACAGAACTGTTATAGGAGGAGCACGGAGGACTTGGATCACTCCTGTGTCATTAGAGAGATAGTAGTGTGTCAAGTGACAGAACCTCAGTAGCTGTTCAATAAGGTTCAAATGAGAGAGAGTGCAGCATTAGAGTTACCACAGCTTTTCTGTAGGGCGGCTACAGTTTTAGAGGTTTTCTTACATTTTGGCTCTTTCCCATTTTTCAAAACAATTTTACTGTCTGTTTTTTTTAAAGCTATTAAAAAGTGCTAAAAATGTATTTACAGCCAAATTTGTACTTTAGAGAGGGTTAAAAGTGTACTTTTAGGCTGTCATGTGTCAGCTTTTCACCTTATACACAGTGAATCCCCATTTACACATCTGCTTTTCCCATAATTACCATCCTGTTATGTCTGAGGTGCTGCAAGAAGCAGGTAGGGGGGAAAAAAAAGACAGTGACTTTCTTGAGTAGATTTTATAGAAGAGCATCTCATTATCATGTGTTTAAGAAGCTACCCACAAATTCTGGTGTATGCAGCCTGCAAAGTGAACAAAGATGTCTGCTACACTGCTACAAACCTTACAAGCTGCAAAATTTAAACAAGGCTCTGCAGATGGATGTGACAAGACCAGAATTTTCATGTTTGTCATAATACTGTAGTCATGAGGTCTGTGATGACAGGTTGGACTCCATGATCTTTGAGGTCTCTTCCAACCTTGGTGATACTGTGATACTGATACTGTGATACTTTACTGAGCGATAATTATGAGGTGGGCTACATGTGGAAGAAGTTGAAGGTGTTACGGTCAATGTACACCTATTTGTTACTTTCTTGTTGTGACCATAATGCAAGGTTGGGCTTCTGTTCCTAGATACTTATGTTAGCAACAAAAGCTGCTCTCTGGCAACATAAGCAATTATTTAAATGTTATTTTAAACTTAAGGCCAGGGGCAGGGAGGTGGGGGGGGGTGGGGGGGTGGAGAAGAGGAAAGAGGGAGGAAAGATAAAACTCTAAGAGAAACTGGTATTTCTTTTTGTCTCTATATGTTTTTCCTTACTTTGACTTTCACTAAAATGATATTGTCTATTCTTTCTGAAACAGAAGAAAATGGCAGCCTTTAGGTCTTGTCATTTGTATTTCTTTTAAAAATAGGGAAGAAAAAGACCAAAACCTATGAGTGTGCAGACTGTCTGTGGTAATTTAGGCAGTGGAAATGCACAGGTTGATTTTAGACACCTGTATTGCATTGGAGTAAGACTTTTTAAAAATTTATTTATTTATTTATTTATTTTTAAGAATCAGGCTGCTTATGCTTTTTTTTTAGCTTTTGGTTTGGTCATGACAAAGCATTGCAGGGTTAAATTTATTATGTGCTGGCAATGGAGAGTCTGAAAAGCAAGCTTAGAAAGCAAAGCAAGAAAAAACCCTGAAATAGTAAAGTATGCAGTGTATATAGGGAATGTATAATATGTGCACAAGGCAGGATGCAGGGAGGTATCACAGATCCTCTGCTCAGCTTTGTCTTTATCGGGGAAGAGAGATCCCTTGTCTAGTGCCAGCTTGTGCTTGACCTCCAGAGCCTCCTCCTCAGTACGCAAAGAACGATTCATTCTGCCACTCCACAGAGGGCTGGGAGTGTATCCATCAGCTCTTCTCCCTGTGAGGTGATCCAAGATAGATTCTAACAAGGGATTAACTGACAGGTGCACTACTGAGGGATTACAAAAGCCCTCTGAAAATCTGAGTCAGAAGACTAAACCAAATGTTTTCAAAGGCAGAATAAATTCCTGACACAGGGCTAAAGGTTGAGGCAATCTATTTCCATCTTTTCCATTTTCTCATTTTCTGTTGACATTTCATCCCTAACACAAGTGTTTCTTTAATGAACAATTCTAATAAGGGTTGCACTGCCATCTTTCCAAGGAAGGAGTCAGCAGCAGATTTTCCAGAGCCTTTAGGCACAAATGTCTAAAAAGTGTTTATCTCCAGTCTGGTGCTTTGGGTCCTTGTAACCATCACAATAGGCTGATGCTGTACATGATCATCAGCCTCTGAATATTGTGATGTCAATTTTGTGGTGACCTAGGAAAATGGATATTATTATTTAAATTCTCTGTGATGCAAGGAAAAAACCCCAATGCCATAGGTCAGATAAGGAATGTTCCCTTTAGTGGGGTTATCTCTTAACTAAGTCAATTTTTGAGGGAGGTCCTCAGTTCAGCAGCTCCTCATCCCTCTACTCAGACTATACACTTTTTGGACACTACTGTATGGTTTTAAGAGTCTGTCTTTTTTTTTGTACCTCACTGGGAAGTTAATTGCATTTTGTTGTTTACTCCACAATTTGTGTAATGTGATATTCTAGAGAAAAGGAAGATACAGGCTGCCTCAATTTTTAATGCTTCTTTTGGGACTGATCACCAGTTAACTGAGATTTTTAAAAAAAAAAAAATTAATAATAGTAACAGCTATGGAATTACTGTTATTATATTCAAGTAATTCTAGAAGTCTAATTACTATTTGTATGAAAATTTGTTGCATGCATTATTTAACAGTGCTCTTGTCATGGACATGACACTGTCTGAAATACTAATTGGTCTCTTCCCATAATTTAAATAGTAAAAAAAAAAGATCACTGGAAAGTGTAAATCAGTGAGCTCTCAACAGTCTAAAATTAACATTCATATGATATATTTAGCAAGGCAAAGCTCAAACTTGATTCTAGAGAAGAGACTTAAGCTCCCATCTTCAGTGGAAATGGGTATTTTATGGATATTGTAGTTAGACTATCTAGAATTTTATCTATTCTTAAGTTCTTGTTGACTGGTCTAACTGACAGCATTTCCCCTGAATTGCAGACAAATCTTATTTTCATTAAAATTGTTTAGTGACTGTGCTTAAAAATTTTCCTTCAAAAGCTTAGGATGTTAAACACTGGTTACTCAGTTGCCTCATGGCCTTGCTTTTTGTCTTTTCCCTTTTCTTTTTATGAAGAAATAGAGAGTCTATTCAGTTACTTTTTTCTTCTAAAATGGACAGAACTGTAGGCTTTATAAAGTCTGTACAAGCTTGTTCCTTTATTCAGCTCACTGCTTTGAGTTTATATTTGTATGTATTAATTGTCTCCTTCAGTCTTGCAACTTCTTACCTCACTGTCTTGGTTCTACTCAGCAAGAAACTACTTTTTTAGTGTTCTCGTACTCAGAGTGACTTACATCTTGAAGCTTCTAGCATGGCTCATGTTGTTTTTGTAGCAAGCTATCTAGATATCTGCAGACTGTTGAAGAAAAGCCAATAACATCTCTGAAGGCATCGAAAGAACATTGCAGCTTCCCCCCTTTTTCTTTTCTCTTTTAATTTTCTCTTCCCACTCAAACTCTTTTGCAAAGTGTAAGTGAATTGGAAAAGATGTCTGGTATTCAGAAAACATATTGCTGGTATTACACATAGGGCTTCAGTTGGTCAGATAAAATGTCTGTTTTGGTATTTCTGGTTTTCCTTTCAAAGAACTGTCTCAATTGTTATGATGAAAACTGTAGTGCTGTATACTAACAGTATCACTTCACTCCCTTTTCTAAATTTTCCTGGCTGATGTCAACAAGATAATCTTATGTTTGCTCTATGGTTTTACAATCAGGGAAAACTAAAGGTCTTTGAAGCTAGTTTGTTACAAAATTAAGTAAGAAAAACAAGGTATGCAGACTTTGTCTTGGGGACATCAAATTAACACGATACATGAAATCTTAAATACTTCTTGGTTAAAGGCCTAGTGATCACTGTCCATTTTTTTCCCTTTGATGTAATCTTGTCCCTTCTCCCAGAAAAGGGCATGTCTCTAAAACTGAACTTGGAGCCCAATCCATTAGTGAATTCCACTCTTTGAATAGATTTTAATGAATGCAGAACATACCACAGCATCATGGAAGAAACCAGCAGCAGTCCATGTTCAAAATTGGGTAATTTCACTTTATTTAGCTTTATATAAAGGAATTAACTGGCCCATGATAACTTAAATTGGCTATTCCTCAAAGAGTTAAGAGTTAAGGCTACCAGCAGTTATTTTGGATACCTATTCAGGTAATCAGCTGGTTAGATGTGTATATTGGTATTAATGACTACTTCCTCTGCACTTATATTTCATCTTAAGAAGTGAGAATTCAGAAGCAAAGGTAAAGATGTACTCTCTTAGGATTCTCTGAGGCCCTGAGTAATCTCATCTGAGTTTGAAATTGTTCCTGCTTCGAGCAGAACGTTTGACCAGGTGATCTCCAGAGGTGCTGTAGCGCCACCTTCCAACCTGGGTTTTTCTGGGATTCCCAGCTTCTTACATGTTTTCTTCCCTGACCAGTGATATTCCTGTCAGGGAATCATGCCATTACCTCAGATTCCTTGGTGAGTTTTTCTCAGGTGCAGTAGCAAAGCAAATTTTCTTTGCAAAACGAGAACATTGTGTTGTTGGGGGTGTCTCTTAACTGTATTCATGATTAAATGTAGTGTGACAACTTGGGAATTATAAGACCATCTTTTCCATGCCTTCCCAATTGTACAGAAAATGTTGCATATGAAATATGTTACCTCTGAATTTTAAACACATTGTAAAAAGACAGACAGCTAGTTTAACAGTTTCAGTCAAATTTCATGATGCAACTTATCTTCCTTGAAAGGAGGAACTTAATATAAAATTAATCTAGTTAAAGAAGAATAGGTATCATCTTGACAGCTGTAAAACTACTCTGGGTTTGATCACTGGCACTGAAGATGATGAGTACTGTGGCATAACTAGTCTCGTATGTGAGCTTAAGTTATAAAACATACGTTCTTTAGCTAGTGTAAAACATATGCTCTTTAGATAGAAGAAGATCTAAAAAGGGCTTTGGGCAAGACTTCTAGTCTAGATCATCACCCACAGTAATTTTAATACTGCACAATTGTTGTATCTGAGGTTTATAAATGAAAACTGTTAAGTGTTGAGATTGAATCCCCCTCACAGGTTAGAATCTCATTTCCAAGAGTCGTAGTGATTTGTGCTTATGTAGCTTTTTTTAAGCCCTGAGATGCTCAAGTTGAGTAGGAATAATATTTATCGCAGTATCACTAAGGTTGGAAGGAAGACACCTCGAAGATCATCGAGTCCAACCTGTCACCACAGACCCCATGACTAGACCATGGCACCAAGTGCCACGTCCAATCCCCTCTTGAACACCTCCAGGGACGATGACACCACCACCTCCCTGGGCAGCCCATTCCAATGACGAATGACTCCCTTGGTGAAGAACTTTCTCCTCACCTCGAGCCTAAACTTCCCCTGGTACAGCTTGAGGCTGTGTCCTCTTGTTCTGGTGCTGGTTGCTAGAGAGAGGAAACCAACCCCCTCCTGGCTACTACCACCCTTCAGGTAGTTGTAGAGAGCAATGAGGTCACCCCTGAGCCTCCTCTTTTCCAGGCTAAACAATCCCAGCTCCCTCAGCCTCTCCTCATAGGGCTTGTATGTATTTATGATGTGGTATATATCAGTTATTTTTACCACAAATGTATTAACTGGGTTTTTTTGAACTGTGAGTCGGCCCGGGGTGAGTCGGCCCGGGGTGGGTCGGCCCGGGGTGGGTCGGCCCGGGGTGAGTTGCCTAGGGTGGGTCGGCCTGGGGAGAGTCAGCCTGGGATGGGTCGGCCTGGGGTGGGTCAGCCTGGGGTCAGGCAGCCTGGGGTGAGTCATCCCAGGGTGGGTAAGCCTGGGGTGAGTCAGCTTGGGGTGAGTCAGCCTGGGGTTAAACAGCCTTCCCCTGGCATCAAGACTTGCTCCCTTAAAAAAAAGAGGAGGGTGATTGTTATTGGTGATTCCCTACTGAGGGGAACAGAGGGCCCCATATGTCGGCCAGACCCTGCTCACAGGGAACTTTGTTGTCTCCCAGGAGCTCAAGTTGCTGATGTTACCAGAAGGCTGCCTAGTCTGGTGCAGCCCTCTGACTACTATCCATTGATAATTATGCAGTTAGGGAATGACGATGTTGCAACTAGAACTCCCAGGGCTATCAAGAATGACCTCAAGGTCCTGGGGGATCTAGTGGAGGACTCAGGTGCACAAATAATTTTTTTGTCTATACCCTTAGTTGCAGGAGGGAATACGAGAAGGAACAGGTCAGCAGCTGTAGTCAACAAGTGGCTTAGAGGTTGGTGCAGTCAGAAGAATTTTGGGTTTTTTGATCTTGAAAAACTTTCTACTGCACCAGGTCAGCTGGTAACAGATGGAGTACATCTGTCCCAGAGGAGGGAAAGGTCACAGTACATGAGAATGGCCTGTCCCCCAAAGGTAAAAAGATTCTGGGAAGGGAATTAGCAAGTCTCATTGACAGGGCTTTAAACTAGCTTTGAAGGGGGAAGGGGCTGAAACCAGTCCCCCCAGACAGGAGTCTGAGGGTGGTAAGCTGGAGTCAGGGGCAAAACCAGCAGCCCAGCTGAAGTGCATGTACACTAATGCACGAAGTATGGGCAACAAACATGAGGAGCTGGAAGCCTTGTTGCAGCAGGAAAGATATGATGTAGTTGCCATCACGGAGACGTGGTGGGATGACTCGCATGACTGGAGCGCTGCAATTGACGGCTACAGGCTATTCAGGAGAGACAGGCAGGGAAGAAGGGGTGGAGGGGTGGCCCTGTACATCAGGGAGGCTCTTGATGCCATTGAGCTAGAGATCAGGGATGATCGGGTTGAGTGTGTGTGGGTAAGAATTAGAGGGAAGACCAGCAGGGCAGACATGCTGGTTGGAGTCTGTTATAGACCACCCAACCAGGAGGATGATCTTGATGAAGCGTTCTATAGGCAGCTTAAGGCTGTCTCAAGATCGCCTAACCTTGTTCTCGTGGGTGACTTCAACCTGCCTGATATCTGCTGGGATCACAACATAGCAGAGAGGAGGCAATCTAAGTGGTTCTTAGAGTGCATGGAGGACAACTTCTTATCCCAGGTGCTGCGCGAGCCTACCAGGGGTAAGGCTATGCTTGACCTCCTCTTCACCAACAGGGAAGGGCTGGTGGGTGATGTGGTGGTCGGAGGGTGTTTAGGCACCAGTGACCACGAGATAATTGAGTTTTCAGTATTCAGCCAAGCCAAGAGGGGGAACAAGAAGACCTCCACTCTGGACTTCCGGAGGGCGGACTTCAGGCTACTCAAGGAAGTAACTCAGAAGGTTCCTTGGGAAACAGCCCTTAAAAACAAAGGGGTTCAGGAGAGCTGGACCTACTTCAAGAAAGAACTCTTGAAGGCGCAGGAACAGGCTGTGCCAGTGTGCCGGAAGATGAGCCGCCGGGGCAGACGGCCAGCCTGGTTGGGTAATGAACTTCTAAAGGAACTAAGGGAAAAAAAGAGGGTGTATTATCTTTGGAAAAAGGGGAGGCAACCCATGGAATGTTTAGGGATGTTGCTAGGTCTTGTAGGAAGAAAATTAGGGAGGCAAAAGCACATTTGGAGCTCAGACTGGCCTCTGCTGTGAAGGACAACAAAAAGTCCTTCTATAAATATATTAATAGCAAGAGGAAGGGCAAGGAGAAGCTCCACTCCTTGGTGGGCATGGAGGGGAATATTGTAACAAAGGATGAGGAAAAGGCAGAGGTACTTAACACCTTCTTTACCTCAAATTTTACTAGCAGGACAGAACGGCTTCCAGACAGCTGGCCTGCAGAGCTGGCAGAAGGAGCCAGGGAGCAGCATAGTTTTCCCCTGTTCCAGGATGGGAGAGTTAGAGATCTTCTCAGCCGCTTGGACCCCCACAAGTCCATGGGACCGGATGGGATCCATCCTAGGGTGCTGAGGGAGCTGGCGGATGAGCTGTCCAGGCCGCTCTCCATCATTTTTCAGCAGTCCTGGCTCACTGGAGAGGTCCCAGAAGACTGGAAGCTGGCCAACGTGGTGCCCATCCATAAGAAGGGCCAGTTGGAAGAGCCAGGGAATTATAGGCCTGTCAGCCTGACCTCAGTGCCAGGCAAGATTATGGAATGGGTCATCTCAATTGCGATCACACAGCACTTACAGGATGGCCAGGGGCTCAGGCCTAGCCAGCATGGATTTAGGAGGGGCAGGTCCTGCCTGACCAACCTGATCTCCTTCTATGATCAGGTGACCCGCCTGGTGGATGTGGGGAGGCCTGTGGATGTGGTCTACCTGGACCTCAGCAAGGCCTTTGACACCGTCCCCCACAGCAAACTCCTGGCCAAGCTGGCAGCCCATGGCTTGGACAGGAGCACACTGCGTTGGGTTAGGAACTGGCTGGAGGGCCGAGCCCAGAGAGTGGTGGTGAATGGTGCCACATCCAGCTGGCGGCCTGTCACTAGTGGTGTGCCCCAGGGATCAGTACTGGGCCCCATGCTTTTCAACATCTTTATTGATGATCTGGATGAGGGCAGAGTCCATCATCAGTAAATTTGCAGATGACACCAAGCTGGGGGCAGGAGTTGATCTGCTGGAGGGCAGAGAGGCTTTGCAGAGGGACCTCGACAGGCTGGACAGATGGGCAGAGTCCAATGGCATGAGATTTAACACATCCAAGTGCTAGGTTCTGCACATTGGCCATAACAACCCCAGGCAGCGCTACAGGCTGGGGTCAGAGTGGCTGGAGAGCAGCCAGGCAGAGAGGGACCTGGGGGTGCTGGTTGATGGGAAGCTGAACATGAGCCAGCAGTGTGCCCAGGCAGCCAAGAGGGCCAACCGCATCCTGGCCTGCATTAGGAATAGTATGGCCAGCAGGAGCAGGGAGGTCATTGTGCCCCTGTACTCTGCTTTGGTTAGGCCACACCTTGAGTCCTGTGTCCAGTTCTGGGCCCCTCAGTTTAAGAAGGACATTGAGACACTTGAACGTGTCCAGAGAAGGGCAACAAGGCTGGTGAGAGGCCTTGAGCACAAGCCCTATGAGGAGAGGCTGAGGGAGCTGGGGCTGTTTAGCCTGGAGAAGAGGAGGCTCAGGGGCGACCTCATTGCTCTCTACAACTACCTGAAGGGTGGTTGTAGCCAGGAAGGGGTTGGCCTCTTCTCCCTAGCAACCAGCACCAGAACAAGGGGACACAGTCTCAAGCTGCACCAGGGAAGTTTAGGCTGGAGGTGAGGAGAAAGTTCTTCACCGAGAGAGTGATTCGTCATTGGAATGGGCTGCCCGGGGAGGTGGTTGAGTCTCCGTCCCTGGAGGCGTTCAAGAGGGGACTGGATGTGGCACTTGGTGCCATGGTCTAGTTGTGAGGTTGTGGTTACAGGTTGGACTCGATGATCTTCAAGGTCTCTTCCAACCTTGGTAATTCTATTCTATTCTATTCTATTCTATTCTATTCTATTCTATTCTATTCTATTCTATTCTATTCTATTCTATTCTATTGTGACTGTATTAGATAGTTGTCTTGGGAAAATGCTTCTCTCATTTTATTTTTTCCATATTTGTGGTGTACAGTGGTAGGCCTCGCCACAGAGTATTGGGGAGCTGCCCTTTATTTGTCTTTTTTTTTTTTTTTCCCTTCTCCATAGCAGATATTGTCTCCTACTGTGTATTTATATGACACCAACCATAATGGGCCTAGTTAGTGCTGGAGGTGCAAAATTGTACTCCAGTATCATAGAATGGGTTTGGGTTGGAAGGGACCTTAAAAATCATCTAGTTCCAACCCCTGCCATGGGCAGGGAACACCTTCCACTAGACTAGGTTGCTCAAGGACCCATCCAACCTGGCCTTGAATACCTCATCCACAACCTCCCTGGGCAACCTGTTTCACCCTCACTGTGAAGAATCTCTTCCTAATATCCAATCTAAATCTACTCTCTTCCAGCTTAAAGCCATTCTTCCTCTTCCTATCACTACAAGGACTTGTAAAAAGTCCCTCCCCAGCTTTCTTTTAGGCCCCCTTTCCAGGTACTGGAAAGCTGCTATAAGGTCTCTCTAGAGCCTTCTCTGCTCCAGGCTGAACAGCCCAATTTTTGCAGCCTGTCCCCATAGGGAAGGTGCTTCAGCTCTTTGATCATCTTTGTGGCCTCCTCTGGACCCACTCCAACAGTCTGATCATAGTACCATAGTATCAGTCAGGGTTGGAAGGGACCACAAGGATCATCTAGTTCCAACTCCCTTGCCATGGGCAGGGACACCCCACACTAGATCAGGCTGGCCAGAGCCTCATCCAGCCTGGTCTTAAATGTCCTTAAATGTCCTTGTTCTTGTGTTGGTACAGTACAAATACAGAAAATCACCTTATACATATATATAAAAATTTACTCTACATTACAAAGATCATCTGTCATTCATATGCCTGGTGTCTGAAGGTTGCTCCAAGAAGTGTGGAAAGAGGTATGTGTGAGAATATTGGGGCTTTTAGGTGCCCTGTGAGAGGTAAAACAATTGCTGCTAGGGAAAATACTTTATTTAGAAATTAAAGAAAAGATCAACAGAATAGCTCTGCTTTTGAGTCTCATCGAAGTACCTCAAAGACAATTTAAAGGTATCTCTACCTCTTCATTAGGCCTCACTGCATTGCCCTTTTTTCTGCATCTTTGGTAGATAGGAATGCTACCATATATCACTGGAAAGGGCAACTATCACTGAGGCAGAAGAATAGCAAAGTCAGATGATTCAGTGTAATGAATGACTAATCCTGTTTCGAAGCCAGGGTCATAAGATGTGTTCTGCAGTTCTGCACGCCATAGGTCTTGGTGGTGGTTGTGTTAACGGATGGCCACCTTGGCCCTGGAGGAGAGTTGTGCCATTTTTGTCTTCAGAACACATTTAAAGCTACTGTGTCCCACTGACTGTTTGGAACACATTCACCTTTCTTCTGTCTGAAAATGTGTTACCCAAGACAATAGTATGAAAAACAGTGCAATTATAGCAATGGAAAGAAGCATTTGTTACAGTGGTGTGAATTTTCTTGAATGAAAAGGGATTACTCCTTCCCCTCCCCCCTTTATTTAAACTGAATTTCTAAGGTAATAGAAAGTTAGATTTCCTCACACATTACTAAGTTATGCAGCTTGAGTACTTTCCTGGTGGTTGCATTGGTGCAGAAAACAAAGCATGCATTGCCAGGACTGAGGTAGTATTTATCAGATTCTCTAGTAATAATAATTAATTAAAAATCAGATTGCTGTGGAATTGTTTCCTATTTAGTTAGCCTATTATTATCCGCTCGTTCAATTTAAGCTAGTTGTCTGTATCAGTGAAATATTAAACTGCTTGTGAGACCACATAAGGTTTACTGCAGAGGAAACACAGCCAGATCCAAAATTGCCTTTGTGCTAGCATTCTTCAGGAGAAAGTTTGAATGATTTTAAGAGCTTCTGTACAGAGCAGAATCGTTGCTGGGTTTGTTTACTTGGCAGTAGTGGTATACATACTAAATTCCCTTTCAGGCTTACTTAGGGTGAGGTATTCAGAAACAAATGTGCAGAAGAGTTAGGAGTGTTAAGTCAGAAGTTCGGTACATGTTAACACGGTGACCATAAAAAGAAATGTGGATGGCCTTCTTGTGTACTTGCCAGGCAGGCAGGATAGAAGTCAAGCATTTACTGAAGAGCTCATTGGGGCAGGAGGGAAGTCACGTTCTGCTTTGAAATACACTTTAGGTCGGGTTTCTGCTCAATAGAGCAGAATCCGGTTTATTTCTGAGCTGTCACTACTGCAGAATGGCACTGGTTCAAGGAGTATTCTGTGAGAAGACTAAGTGTAATTGGCAATCCATTTTTCCATTTCCATGCTATAGCCAGCCTTGACAAATTAATCACAATCAAATAGAGGCTGTGGGAAGGGGGCTACCAATGTATCACAGAAGAAAAATGAGGCCTCCTGCCGGCGTGACAGACTTAATCTTTCAATTCACCCAGTTAGATTGAACGAGGGGACTGGTTGGTGTGCCTGTCACCAGCACTACCCATAAACAAACTGTTCACTCTCACTGAGAGGCTTTGGCAGGTGTGATCAAGGTTGCTGAGTGCCACCAGGCACCTCACTGATCACTGCTGTGCAACAGAGATCACCCGGGTTAGTCCTGAAGAGTCACCATGCAGTTCTTACAAGATCCCTGGAGAGAACACAACATAAATTACCTTGTGAGGAGTGACTTGGTGTCTGATCCCACGGGAACAGAAGATTGTTTCTTGGTTTAGGTGGACACATTATGGTTACTGCACATGAAGCCTGGGACAGCAACAATTACTGCTAGCAGAAAAGACCTGAGATCTTTTGGTGGATGTTTCAGTTGGCTTTCTTCTTACATGCTTGTTGGAGTGGCACAGCATATGTGGCTTCTGGCATTATAGCTTAATTATGAGACCCTCTTTTAACTGACCTACTCATAATAACATTTTTCCTAATATCTACTGCAATGATTTTAGATTGTAATCTAGTAACTGACATGGAAACAGAGCTAAATTCACACTGGTGCAAGCCAATATACCCTGGTTTCAGAGAAACTGTATTGGTTTGCACTAGTTGTGAAATATTCCTTTGCATTTAGAGGAATACACATAGCTTTTTATAACTGACCATGTTTACTTTGACTCTGCCTTCGTTGGTTGCAGCAGAGGAGAAATGTGGCCCGATGTGTCATACCTTTCTTCTAATGCTCATTTTGGGCAGCAAGGCCTTTGTTATCTTACTTTTTCTTCAAAGAGCACCCAGTCCCTTGGAAAGAACATTACTTTGAAGTCTGATTTGTAAACAATTTGTGAGTCTCTCTTTATTCCTTTCAATATATTACTTATATGTGAGAGAGTGGAGTGTTTGCTTTTCTATATGTTACTAGATGATAAACTGCATCTATCATTTTCCAATATAATTTTGGACAATGCAGCATATCACTTTCTCTTTTTCCCCATTCCCTTCTCTCTGTGATGTTTGAAAGAACCCTTTAACAGAAAAATAATGTATAATACTATTTATAGGGTAATAATTTGCTGTATGTGATGCTGTGGTAGTAGAAGACTTTCTGTCCCCTTCTGTTTTCATTTTTTCTCTGGAATAAGAACATTAAACTTTCACTTTTAAGGAGCTGGAAGTATCCCTTATAGAAAACATCATCTTTCATCACATGTTGCATCTTGTGTTAAAAAAAATATTAAAAAAATAGTTTGCTTAGTCAAATTGAGTGGCACTTTGTAGCAGTTTGGGCTGGATGCCCTCTGCTATGGGTCCTGTGTCCAGAAGTCCAGCCCAGAGGGGTGGACACAGGAAATTAGGTATTTCATACCATGATTCTCTGCACCACTATAAGATCCAGTGCGGGATCTGGCACTTCCTCTTTTCTTTCCTTGCTGTCACCTGGTAACTAGGGGAGATGTCCCCCAGCCTTGGTCCTGGCTAGGCCCAAGGCCATGGGGGGATGGGCAGTCTCAGATCTGGCCAGCTGAGACTAGCCTAGCAGTGGGAGGGGGGAAGAAGGAGCGCTGGGGGTCATGGCTGTACCCTCAGGTGGGGGTGGGATGTTTCTGGGTTTGCTTTGGGATTTCTTTTGTCACTGTGCTTCTGGCTCTCTGTACACACTCACTGCTTTCCATTTAAACTTTCCATCACTTTTGCAATCCATTTGTCTGAGTCGTTATTTCTGCCCATGGTGGGGAGGGAGTCTGCCTCAACCCATCACACACTTGCAGGTCTCTTGTAGAGGAAGGTAATGTTTGATGCGATTCATGTTGTGCTGATCCTTAACGGGAAGGGTCTGAGCTAAATAGGAGTGAGTATAAATGTCAGCACATTGCTCCAGCTAGAAGCCAGGCACCATGTTTTCTGCATCCATTTTCCCATTTTTCAGTTCTTACGATCCAAAACTTATTTCGGCACTGGATAAGACAACAACGTGAATTCTTCAAAATTCTGATGAGAAAAATACAGAGCAGGAAGAACTCAATCTTAAGACAGATAATTGCATCCTTAGGATAAGAATAAATCAGCTCTTCTGGTGGTGACCGGTGTGTGGTGTGTAGTTTAAGCTTTATGTGCCGGTTCATTGTCCAGTGTTGGAACAAATGAGTATCAGTTGTATGCAGAATGCATATCAGCCTAAATTGCCCAGTGTAGGCTGTGAGCTGTAAACAGTGCAATCATGTAGCTTTTCAACTGATGCAGTTTTATAGCTTCTGAACATTAATCATTTTCTTATGCCTTTAATTACTGTAAGGTAGTTATACTTGTGTGCATAATAGGTGCTAAACATTATGCCACTAATAGGTTTTTAACCATTCTTTTTGTTGTAGCTAGTAAACACAATGTAGCAGGCCATTATGAGTCCAGAACGTTTTATGTAGCCGAGTGCCATTAGGGACATTGCTGGTGTAAGTCCGGTGACATTTTGAGCTGTATTTGCTAGCTGGTTGCAGTCTTCTAGAACTTTTTTCTGGCTTTAGGAATGAGGAAAGAATGATCCAGTTGCTAAACAGGCATTGCTTAGTTGGGAGAAGGTGATTTTTGTCTCTTTTGGAAATATAAAGCCTAATACCCAGTGTTGAGACAGAAAGGAAAAATTGCTGCATTTTACAGTGTTAAGGGACTGAAACCAGTCCCCCCAGACAGGTGTCTGAGGGTGGTAAGCTGGAGTCAGGGGTGAAACCAGCAGCCCAGCTGAAGTGCATGTACACTAGTGCATGCAGTATGGGTAACAAGAGAATCTGGAAGCCTTGGTACAGCAGGAAAGTTATGCTGTAGTTGCCATCACAGAGATGTGGCAGGATGATTTACATGACTGGAGCACAGTAATTGATGGCTACAGGCTCTTCAGGAGAGAAAGGCGAGGGAGAAGGGGTGGAGGGGTGGCCCTGTACATCAGGGAGGCTGTAGATGACATGGAAATAGAGATTAAGGATGATCAAGTTGAGTGCTTGTGGGTGAGAATTAGAGGGAAGGCCAACAAGGCTGACATCCTGGTTGGAGTCTGTTATAGACCACCCAACCGGGATGAAGAGGTTGATGAATTATTCTATAGGCAGATAGAGGCTGTCTCAAGATCGCCAAACCTTGTCCTTATGGGCGATTTTAACCTGACAGATATCTGCTGGGAACTTCATACAGCAGAGAGGAAGCAGTCTAGAAGGTTCTTAAGAGTGGATGGAGGATAGCTTCTTATCCCAGCTGCTGTGTGAGCCTACCAGGGGTAAGGCTTTGCTTGACCTTCTTTTTACAAACAGAGAAGGGTTGGTGGGAGATGTGGTGGTTGGAGGCTGTCTGGGGTCCAGTGACCACGAAATAATTGAGTTCTCAATATGCAGTCAAGCTAAGAGTGGCATCAACAAAACCTCCACTCTGGACTTCTGAAAGGGTAGACTTCAGGTTACTTAAGGAACTAACTTCAGAAGGTACCTTGGGAAACAGCCCTTAAAAACAAAGGGGTCCAAGAGGGCTGGACCTGCTTCAAGAAAGAATTCTTGAAGGTGCAGGAACAGGCTGTGCCAATGTGATGGAAGGTGAGCCGCCAGGGCAGACGAGCTAATTAAGGGGAAAAAAGAGGGTGTATCATCTTTGGAAGGAAGGTGAGATAACCCATGAAATGTTTAAGGATGTTGCTAGGTCATGTAGGAAAAAAATTAGAGGTGAAGCCCATTTAGAGCTTAGACTGGCCACTGCTGTGAAGGACAACAAAAAATCCTTCTGCAAATATATTAATAGCAAGAAGAGGGGCAAGGACAACCTCCACTCCTTGGTGGACATGGAGGGGAATGTTGTAACTAAAGATGAGGAAAAGGCAGAGGTACTTAACACCTTCTTTGCCTCAAATTTTAATACCAGGATAGGTTGTCTTCCAGACAACTGGCCTCCTGAGCTGGCAGATGGAGTCAGGGAGCAGTACAGTTCCCCTGTGATCCAGGAGGAAGCAGTTAGAGACCTGCTCAGCCACATGGATCCCCACAAGTCCGTGGGACTGGATGGGATCCATCCTAGGGTGCTGAGAGAGCTGGCAGATGAGCTGGTCAAGCCACTCTCCATCATTTTTCAACAGTCCTGGCTCACTGGAGAGGTCCCAGATGACTGGAAGCTGGCCAATGTGATACCCATCCACAAGAAGGGCCAGAAGGATGAGCCAGGGAATTACAGACCTGTCAGCCTGACTTCAGTGCCAGGCAAGATTGTGGAACAGGTCATCTGGAGTGCAATCACAGTGCACCTGAAGGATAGCCAAGGGATCAGGCCCAGCCAGCATGGATTTAGGAAGGGCAGGTGCTGCCTGACCAACCTGATCTCCTTCTCTGATCAGGTGACCTGCCTTGTGGATGTGGGGAAGGCTGTGGATGTAGTCTACCTGGACTTCAGCAAGGCCTTCGACACTGTCCCCCACAGAAAACTCC
This sequence comes from Picus viridis, assembly GCA_033816785.1. Classification (NCBI taxonomy): domain Eukaryota; kingdom Metazoa; phylum Chordata; class Aves; order Piciformes; family Picidae; genus Picus; species Picus viridis. Next base: position 35,412,624 of record CM066576.1, read on the forward strand.
TGGCCAAGCTGTCAGTCCCTGGGTTGGACAGCAGTACTCTGCACTGGGTCAGGAACTGGCTGGAGGGCTGAGCCCAGAGAGTGATGGTGAATGGTGCCACATCCAGCTGGCAGCCAGTCACTAGTGGTGTCCCCCAGGGATCAGTGCTGGGCCCCATCCTGTTCAGTATCTTTATTGATGATCTGGATGAGGGGATTGAGTCAGTCATCAGTAAATTTGCAGATGACACCAAGCTGGGGGCAGGTATTGATCTGTTAGAGGCTAGGAGAGCTCTGCAGAGGGACCTTGACAGGCTGGACAGACGGGCAGAGTCCAACAGCATGAGATTTAACCCATCTAAGTGCCGGGTTCTACACATTGGCCACAACAACCCCATGCAGTGCTACAGGCTGGGGTCAGAGTGGCTGGAGAGCGGCCAGGCAGAGAGGGACCTGGGGATACTGGTTGACAGCTGGCTGAACATGAGGCAGCAGTGTGCCCAGGTGGCCAAGGCAGCCAACAGCATCCTGGCCTGCATCAGAAAGAGTGTGGCCAGCAGGAGCAGGGAAGTCATTCTGCCCCTGTACTCAGCACTGTTCAGGCCACACCTTGAGCCCGGTGTCCCAGTTCTCGGCCCCTCAGTTTAGGAAAGATGTTGAGTTGCTGGAACGTGTCCAGAGAAGGGCAACAAAGCTGGTGAGGGGTTTGGAGCACAAGCCCTAAGAGGATGGGCTGAGGGAGCTGGGGTTGCTTAGGCTGGAGAAGAGGAGGCTCAGAGGAGACCTTATTGCTGTCTACAACTACCTGAAGGGAGGTTGTAGCCAAGGTGGGGCTGGTCTCTTCTCCCAGGCAACCAGCACCAGAACAAGAGGACACAGTCTCAAGCTGCACCAGGGGAGGTTTAGGCTGGATGTTAGGAAGAAATTATTCATAGAAAGAGTGATTGGCCATTGGAATCTGCTGCCCAGGGAGGTGGTGGAGTCATCATCCCTGGAAGTGTTTAAGAAGAGACTGGATGAGGCACTTAGTGCCATGGTTTAGTTGATTAGATGGTGTTGGGTGATGGAAGAGACCTTGATGATCTTGAAGGTCTCTTCCATCCTGGTTATTCTATATAGGATAAAGCAGTTGCCACTACTTACATGCAGGTCATACTGAGCAGGGCTCTAGGAATCCTCTATTTTGGTGTCAACTTGTTAAGTTCTAATATACTGGTTTTCTGTAAAGTAATAGTTTAGTAGGCTCTTTATAAAGGTAGATGTGAGATTCAAAGCTGCCTTCTAATCAGAGCTGTCAGCCATGATGTGGGTAATAAGGATGCATATTGGCGGCACTTCCTTGTCGTTCCTGATGAGGATTTCAGGCTGTTGAACCTCATACCTGTCTTGCTCTTGAGTGGCCTGGTTAATGAGTTGTCACCATTTTACTGAACATAGGTAATCAGAAACAGTGATTGTATTTGCCATGAGTGGCAACCAAGAAGTAGAGCATGTACAAGAACCTCTCCCTGTTTAATTTATGTGGAGACACAAGAGTTTATCAGCTCCCTATGTGTATTTGCAATTGCTGTTTTCCCAATTTGCACACAAGTGATGTATTTAAACTATACCAATATTGAATTTCTTAAATAATGCCAGCATATTTGAAACTGTCTCACCAAGGCCAGCCAGTGATGTTCTGGTTGTGGGAATTTCATGTATTTGATGGTAATGAATTAACTTCTGAATCTTTTCTTAGCTTATTTCTTGATTTTAAGACTTCTTTTCCTAGTGCTTGACCTTCTTCCGAGTTTCCCATGTTGATTACATGGCATTTATGCTGACCTTAACTAAGCTGAGCACTTTGTGCAAAGGAATAGTTAGAAATGTTTCTCTGTCAGCACTTATGCCAACAAAATGTAGACTTGTAGTTCATAAACATATATTCTATTTAAATTACATGTGATTTCAAGAAATTATCTACTTCTAAAAAAAAAAATACATTGGATAATGAATGATGTTCACTTAATAGACCAATTTTCACAAATTATTGAAGTTTCACAGTATTAAAGCGTCTGGCTAGGAGGAGGTCACCTTGGTATTTGCACTGAATATATTTCAGTCTTGGCTCCACATTTTATCACTCTTGGTGTCTTAAGTTTTCTCTTACCTCCACGATTTTTTTTAATCTACTTATTTTTATTATTTGCTTTTATGACTCTTACTGTCAACATATTTCACTGGTTTTCTACTTAGTAAACAGAATGGTTCTGCCTGAATTGCATGTGTAGTCTTAATTTTGTAACTTTTAATGTATGATCCCTGCTATTTAGGTTACTCTGTATTTATTGCTCGGTTTTGTCACTGCCTACTAAATACATTAATGTCTGTGGGTCTCTAAATTATAAGACTTCTCTCTTTCCCTAAAATGTCAGAACTGATGATAGACCTCCTTTTCCTTTTCCTCTTCCTTCACAACAAATCTAAAGATCTACTTAGTAAGCATTCGAAGGTAATCATGTGCTTCAGTCCTGAATTGTCGTGTCTATAATTTCTGAATTATTGTGTCTATAATTCTTAGTGCTTAAGACAGTCTCATCACTTTGAAGCACATTGGATTCAGTTATTTGAAAGACACTTTGCTTTTAAAAAAAACAAACTAGCAAACCAAAATCACCACCACCAAAACACCCAGACAATCCTATCCAAGCACTGTTTGGCTACTCACGGTGCTTATCTCACAGATTTCCTTGGCCACTCCATGCTGGGAGTCACAGCCTCCCCAGGTCTGCTAGTCCACCCATTTGCTAACTGGTTTCAATCCCAAGGACCATGGCTTGAAACAACCAACCAACCTAGATTGAAGCCAGCCTATCCCCTTTAATTTGCATGAAAGCAAAGGATGCTCACACAAACATTTCATCTGGCAGGTCTGAGCATAGAATATCTCCTGGGGGACAGAGATGAATTGCTTGTGGCAGAAACATCCTCATTTGTACACTCTGAAGTTGCTTTGTTAAAATTAGTGTGTGGGCTTTGTTTCATTTCTTTATTGAGTTTCCAAAAGGACCTCAATCCCTTTGAATTATCAGTCGCCTCAGAGTGTTCCTGATGGTGTTATCCTACTCTTCCATACACTGAACATGACAAAGGTATATATGAAATATGATGGAAGCTGATAGGAAACAAGATCCATATTATAATTCCAGCACAAGGAATGTCACGGTATCTCATGCTTTCATTGTTTCCTCCTTTGGTTTTGCACTTTTATTGAACACTGTATCTTACTTTAAATAGTGTTCTAAGCAGTTTTGAAAGTAGCTTCTGTTTGCAAAAGCTACTCTGAGTGCTATCCTTAGCTTTTATAGTTTCCATCTTTCCTGCACTTGCAATCTGCATAGCGATTTTTCCCAAACTGCTCTTGGAGAGAGTGTTTCTTAATTCAAATTAATTTCCCTTCTTTCAGTGTTTCCATTAACTCAGCATTACCTTGCAGCAATTAGATTGTTCAAATTCATTTGTGTCTAGCCTCCTGATTTCTAAGAAATACAAAGCCACCTTCTTTGGCCCTTTTCAATTTTGGAGAGCCTTCTTTCATCTGGATCTCCACACACAAAAACTGGTGAACTACTGGCCATGTGGTGCTTTTAACATGGCATGATTTGTATCTGTTACGGTGTTAGTATAAACTATTTTTATTTGCTCTGAATTATTTTAGATGATGACTGCACCTTTACTTTCTGAAGTAATTCTAAGTATTAATGTTCAGACTTTGATATAACCCTACAACCTTTCAATCCATTACTTTTTTCTGTCTGATAGTTCCTGTAAATTCCATAGCTTTAATTTACATAAGCATCATGCTGCGCAAGATTATCTTGCAATGCTCATATATAATTCAAATAAGTATAGGTATTGATCTAATTTTTTTTGGCTCATCAGTCCTATAGCTTTTCTTGCTTTGTTCTGGATCTCCTTTCTTTTGGAACTGATTTTAGAAAACCACCTTGTTTCTTGTATAACTTCTGTTAGTTTCATAAATTTAACTAGAAAAGTCTAACTAAAATTATTACCCCCAAAAGCATACCACTGATTGGTTTTGGACAGTCTCACCAGCATAAGTACTCTTTTTGTTCCCTACCTTTTTAATAGGTTTTGTGCACATTACTGGGACTTTATTTTGTAGGCTCTCAAACTGTGTATTTTGGTGAAAGAAAAATACTTAGAATATTTTATCATGGAGAAGTCTGTGATGATGTGGTGCCTTGACCATCCAGCCAATCTGTTAGGCTTTCTCCTCAGCGGGACAGGGAGGGAAAACGAGATGAAAAAGCTTGTCTGTGGAGACAAAGACAGGGAGATCGCTTACCAAGTACCATAATGGGCAAAGCAGACTTGACTTGGGGAAAATTAATTTAGTTTATTGTCAGTTAAAATAGGTTTGCATGGTGAAAGACAAATGCCTTCCCTGCAAGGCTTTCCCAGGCTCAATAACAGCTCCTCACCCCTAAATACTCTGCCTCCTCCTTCAAGAGGAGCTCAAGGAGCTGTTTCTTTTTTTTTTTTTTTTTTTTTTTTTTTTTTACTTCTGAACATGCTTTGCTCCTTCTAAAACCAGATTCCCCCAGTGCACCACAGACATTGTGGAAGTTCTGGGCTGCTGAACCAGCTGGAACTGCCTGCATCTGGCACAGGACAATACCCCTACTGCCAGTACCCTGACACCTGCACACGGTGCATGTACAAAACCATAGCTAGAGACCAGGAAACAAAATAAGGTTTTATTTTAGTTTAAACACATTCTCTGCCATCTTGTCTGTGATTGCTGCAGTGGGAGATGGGGAGTTTGTGAAATGTCTTTTGTTTTTTTAAGTCACAGAGCTGGGAGAAGCTCTTTTCTCCTTCCACATGTAAAACCCTGCAGGGAGAACTGAGGTAAAACCTCTATAAATCTACTTAAATTGCACTGGGCAGCTGTCCCATACAGTGATAATTTTCTCCCCTCTCTGCAGTTTTGGGATGTTTTTACTAGTTTATGTCCCCAAGGATGTGGGGGAGACTGCTGTGGAAGGTGGGGACATCATATTGATAATTCACTGAAATAATCCCAATCCAACTCAATGTTAGAGTAGTGTTTTACAGCATCTGGAGACATGCAGCTGTTTTGTTGATGCAAGCTATCTTGAATGTGATTGTAGAGACAGAGAGAAGCCCTTGATAAAATTGATGGATATCACATCAGGTGACACTTAAACACATTCTGTTTTGATTTGGGTAACAAGCTCTTTTGAACCCACCCATCTTCAATTTTACATTTAGAATAGAATAAACCAGGTTGGAAGAGACCTTTGAAATCATCGTGTCCAACCTATCAACTAATCCAACCCACCTAATCAACTAAACCATGACACATTTCCTCTAATTAAACATCTTTTATTTTCCTTAATTTTCTTCATTGCTTAATAACCAATGAAGTTTCTCCATCCAGTAAGTTAAATGCTTTTTTTGTACGCCTGCCACTAATCTACCTGGAATGTCATGTTTCCAAGAGGATTAGATTGTGTTTGGCTGAAGCATGGGGGTTTGCCTCCAAAGCGTTGTTTTCTCCAGGCGTAGTGTGAGTCATCTCACGCTGACTGTACACACAAACTGAATGTAATAAAATGCTGAAATAAGCCACCCCTTTTGCTGCCACATGGCCACATTTGCAAGGAAATTGAGGCCAGAGGTCAGTTTTTTCTTACAGACTCAGGTTAGAGATGCCTGTTTCTTTTTAAGTGAAGGTCTTTAAATCTCACTTGTCTGAGAGGTGCTAAGAAATTTACATTTAAATTGTTGAGATCAACTTCTTGTTTGTACTGGGTTGTTGAACAAAAGAAATGTCTTAGTCTTCCATGTCTTCCAAATCCTCTGCCACTTATCTAACCAACCGTAGCACAGGCTTCTTCTTTTCAACTATGAATATTGCTTCTGTCTACAGTAATGGTCATTGGCATTGACATTTCTCTTTCTTTTATATGAACTTGAATATTTTTCAAAATTACATGGAAAACATGATTTGTTTTGTTCTTTTGGCTGGTTGGTTTGGTTTGTTGTGGGTTTTGTTTGTTTGTTTGATTCTTTTCTTTTTTCTTTTTTTTTTCTCCCTGAAGAACTGCATCTTGCAATCAAGAAAATTGTGAATCAAGAAAAGTGTGTCCAGCAGGTCTAGGGAAGGTCTTTCCCCCCTCTACTCTGCCCTAGTGAGACCACACCTGGAAACTGTGTCCAGTTTTGGGCTTCCCAGTTCAAGAGAGATAGGGATATGCTGGAGAGAATCTAATGCAGAGCCACAAGGATGATTAGGGGACTTAAGCATCTTCCCTATGAAGAGAGACCTGGGACTGTTTAGTCTTCAAAAGACTGAGAGGGGATCTGATCAATGTCTATAAATATCTGAGGGGTGGGTGTCAAGTGGAGGGGGCCAAGTTCTTTTCAGTGGTGTGCTGTAATAAGACAAAGAACAACAGGTACAAGCTTGAACATAAAAGGTTTCACCTCCACAGCCTGAAACGAAGTTAGTTTGGTTAGTTGCTGGTACAGTAGCATAAAATCAGATAAGATGGCACACTGTGATTCCTGCTCGACAAAAAGAAGGATATGTAATTTCAGATGGAGCTCACCTCTTGTCAGGCAAATCACTTCTACAGAAATGAAGCAGCATCTAAGCAAGGAGGGGAAATGCTTCCTCTTAAAAAATTAATGCATAAAATGTTGAGATAACACATCATTGCACTAACTCAAACATCCTGGACAAGCACTTGTCTTAGTACCATTCACATAGTGGGTAGTGAAGTAGAATGAATTGTCTTACTGTACAATGAAGAACAGAAGACATTATGCATCACATAAAAAAAATGCACCTTCCCCTCTGTTCCCCAGAAATGTACTTGCATTTTTTGAACACTAGATGTTCTGGGAACATTTCAGGTTTGAGGTGTTGTAGATTTTATGAATAGAGTAGCTGTTGGTCTGTGCAACCACTTAGTATGGTTTATCACTGTCAGAGGCAAGAATGGGAAAAAAATCCACTGTGTGAATAATATACACAAACCAAAAATCAATTATGTATTTGTTAAAAGAGTAAACTAAGTAGATTAAATGTGCCTCACACAGTATCTTTCTTCTCACCCAATCTGCCCTATAACTTTTTTCAACATGTATCTTCTGGGGAAAAAAAAAGATAAAAGGAATATTTTTTGTTTTGTTACTTTTTCTCTGTTTTGTTTTTTGGTTCATAAAGAGTAAGTATCTGTTGTTTCCACTGATTTGCTTTATGTGCTTTTAGGAAATCTTTGATTTCCTTGGAGAAGAGATAAGAACTGTGCTTCAGTAGAAATACTGTCAGGTTGTTGCGTTTGTATTTGTATGTGTATGGCCTTCACCAAGCACTCTGCTGAGTTTAGATAATCCAGCTAGGTCTTTGGGCTGCATCTGTCAAAGCAATTGAATGTGGTGGAAGTGATCTAAAGGATAGTGCTGGGCTGGCAATGCTGTCTGTTTTCTTTATGTGACTTTGTGTTTTTGTCCGTTGCCTGTGTATGTTTTATTCCTGTGAACTCTTTACGCTGTCATATCCCTTCGTTTTGCTGTGGTAGCTTTTCTTCCCTTGTGTCCCTTATATACATGTGTCTCCCCAAGTCCTTGTATTTATAACTCCAGTCATAATGTGCTGCCTACTGTAGTTGAAATACTGAGAGCTCCAGCGAAGCCAAGAGCCCTGATATTAATTTGGCCACTTTGAGCCCTCCTCCCCAAGGTCCTGCAGCCCCTCTTGCAGGTCTTTTGCTCCCTTCTTCCTTCTTTCACCCCAACCTGCTGCACGTCAGTGTGCTTTCCCAGCTCCCAATGTCTGCACAAAAATCCTGTCAGCAACAGCGAGTCTCTGATTGCAATTTTCTCGCCTACCTAGCCTGTAGTGGCAGATGCATTAGTAGACATCAGGGATTCAGCAAGGAGAGGCATGTCAAGAATGTCTCAAATTCAGGCAAGCCTTCAATTAGAGCCTACAATCAATTGCAAATGCATTTCCATTGGGAACTGAGCTTTGTGGGGTCCAAGATCATTACTTTATTCCTATTGCTGAACAGCAGATCTCCAGATTGAGGCTTTTCTCAGTGCTTAGAGGCACTGTGTGCCAAGGAGAGCCTGGGATAATGTCAGTAATGGTTAAACATCGCTGTATTGGACCATATTTGTTTTAGAAAAACTACTTATTTCAAGTGGAAGCTGGAGTGTGTGGGGGTTGGGGGTTTGGGAGTGGGGGTTGCTATTATATTTATATTTTTGTTTCCCTCTTGCAGCATTAGCAAAGCACTTCAGGAAAGCAGGATTGATACTCTGGATGGATTTCAAATGCATGTCGATGTGGTGCTTAATGACATGGTTTAGTGGCGGACTTGTCAGTGCTAAGTTAACAGTTGGACTCGATCTTAAAGGTCTTTTCCAGCATAAACAGTTCTATGATTCCATACACATTGCTTCAGCTGAGAGCAAGGCATTTTTATTTAAATCAATTGATAGAATAAATGTTTAACCTTGTTGGAGTTGTAAGTACAATGAAGCCAGTATTGCATTGCTGTTCAATTCAGTGTATGATGGGAGATTTCACAGATGAGTAGTGCTTTACACTTTGTTTCACATTATTTTTGCTGTATTGTGTTGCCACCCTGAAAAAAACCAACTCGCTTGCTGTATATGGATAGGTAGAAGGTGAAATACTCTGCATTAAGGAGGTTGTGTACACTTGGAAACCTCTTTCAACTAGCATTTCTCTGTACAACACTTGTTTCTGGAATCGCAATTTGGGATATGGTGTAGAGCTTGTTTTAAGAAGAATGATGTGCTTGAGCTGAGGAACAGCTGCATCCTGGTGTCTAAATGAACGTGCAATTCATGGAAGCACTGCAAATAGACTCTCACAGGTAGGTTTTGTAATTGTGAAACTATCTGTGCAAGTATATCTTTCACTTGCATTTGCATCGGATAGGCTTTCTCTTACCATAGGAGAATGCTGATTGCCAGAGTGGTGAGATCTTTTCCCTTCCAGTGCTGTGGTGGTATCTTGCTGCTGTTTCCACTATTATGCTCAGCTTGAAGCCTTAACATTCCACATGGGCATTAGAAGTACCCTGACAGACAGAAAAGCTCCATCACTTGCACAGTAAACAGCACAGTTTGCTTCCCAGAGAGTTTCCCAGTATTGCTTGCTATATTTTTTTACAAGACTGTTACAGAACTCATTTATCCATGATGTGGTCCCACAGCAAGCATACTCCCTATAAATGCTGGAAAAGGAATGAAACCAAAATTTTGATTTCTGACTGCTGTAGGAAAGTGAAATTCCTGTAAATATGCAGCTCTCCGGCAGAATGGCCGTACAGCACTTCCTGCAGTAAGGTACACATAGGGAAGCTCTAGTCCTCTTCAGTAGTCCAAATATAAAGGAGTTTCCAGCAAAGATTCTTTTTTATTTTGTTCCAATGTTAATTAATATCCAACAGTTTGGTAAATTTGAAATCTAGTTTTCCCTCAGTGGACTCCCAAGCGTTGTTAGCACAAGCCTCGCTCCGCTCACGTGACCTCAATAATTACAGTATGGGTCTATACTAAGCTGACACTTTAAAGACAGTTATATGGCACATACTCTCCCAAAGATATCTGCAGATCAGAGTGGGAAGTGAAGCATGATGTGATATCATGTGTTTCAGAGAAACAACTGCATATTTTTTTCTTGCATCTTAGGCACCTTCTTTACGACTGACCTCTTTTCAGCTCCAGCCATAAGTTGAGTCCAGCTTTGCAACTTGTACTGAGCAAATGTCTGAGTTACAGATGATGAAGGTGGGTTGCCATGCTGATGGTCCAAGACACCACTATCAGCACAAGAATGAGCCCTTATCTCACGAGCTGAAGCTGAGCCAGCCCATCTTGGCCTGCAGCTGGTCCTGGTTTCATTGACAAGCGTGAAACTTATTATGTGCCCTGGTTGACTTCACCAGGGAGCACTGGGCTCCCAATGTACTTCTATGAGTGAAGAGCAGTGCTCTGCTATTTCAATATGCTAGCGTGTGTCACTGTATCATAGCAGAAAGATTCTATATCAGAATTAATAAGGTTGGAAAAGACCTCAGACATCGAGTCCAACCTATCACCCAACACCTCATGACTAACTAAACCATGGCTTCAAGTGCCGCATCCAATCCCCTCTTAAACACCTCCAGTGATGGTGACTCCACCACCTCCCTGGGCAGCAAATTCCAATGGCCAATCACTCTTTCTATGAATAATTTCTTCCTAACATCCAGCCTAAACCTCCCCTGGTGCAGCTTGAGACTGTGTCCTCTTGTTCTGGTGCTGGTTGCCTGGGAGAAGAGACCAGCCCTAGCTTGGCTACAACCTCCCTTCAGGTAGTTGTAGACAGCAATAAGGTCTCCTCTGAGCCTCCTCTTCTCCAGCCTAAGCAACCCCAGCTCCCTCAGCCCATCCTCTTAGGGCTTGTGCTCCAAACCCCTCACCAGCTTTGTTGCCCTTCTCTGGACATGTTCCAGGAACTCAACATCTTTCCTAAACTGAGGGGCCCAGAACTGGGACACCAGGCTCAAGGTGTGGCCTGAACAGTGCTGAGTACAGGGGCAGAATGACTTCCCTGCTCCTGCTGGCCACACTCTTTCTGATGCAGGCCAGGATGCTGTTGGCTGCCTTGGCCACCTGGGCACACTGCTGCCTCATGTTCAGCCAGCTGTCAACCAGTACCCCCAGGTCCTTCTCTGCCTGGCCGCTCTCCAGCCACTCTGACCCCAGCCTGTAGCACTGCATGGGGTTGTTGTGGCCAATGTGTAGAACCCGGCACTTAGATGGGTTAAATCTCATGCTGTTGGACTCTGCCCGTCTGTCCAGCCTGTCAAGGTCCCTCTGCAGAGCTCTCCTAGCCTCTAACAGATCAACACCTGCCCCCAGCTTGGTGTCATCTGCAAATTTACTGATGACTGACTCAATCCCCTCATCCAGATCATCAATAAAGATACTGAACAGGATGGGGCCCAGCACTGATCCCTGGGGGACACCACTAGTGACTGGCTGCCAGCTGGATGTGGCACCATTCACCATCACTCTCTGGGCTCAGCCCTCCAGCCAGTTCCTGACCCAGTGCAGAGTGCTACTATCTAACCCAGGGACTGACAGCTTGGCCAGGAGTTTTCTGTGGGGGACAGTGTCGAAGGACTTGCTGAAGTCCAGGTAGACTACATCCACAGCCTTCCCCACATCCACAAGGCAGGTCACCTGATCAGAGAAGGAGATCAGGTTGGTCAGGCAGCACCTGCCCTTCCTAAATCCATGCTGGCTGGGCCTGATCCCTTGGCTATCCTTCAGGTGCACTGTGATTGCACTCCAGATGACCTGTTCCATAATCTTGCCTGGCACTGAGGTCAGGCTGACAGGCCTGTAGTTTCCAGGTTCATCCATCTGGCCCTTGTGGATGGGCATCACATTGGCCAGCTTCCAGTCATCTTGCATTCATTTCTAGATGCTTATTAACCATTTCTACCAGCTGCCTCTCTATCATGCAGCCATTGACTGCAACTGGCTATCAGTCTTAGGAACTGTATGTATTTTTCTGTTGCTGATTAATTCTTTCACTCAAGGAAAATGAAAAGGCATGTTACTTGCTTGAGAGGAATTGAGAGATGTATCATGATTTCCTCAGAAGAATGTTTTGTCTATTTTGAAGTTTTCTCTTTTTCCTTTGACATTTAAAGCACATGCTAATTCATTACTCCAGCACAGTCTAGGAAGGATACAGTGAATATATGCAGCTTTTTTTCTTGGGATAATTGGGGTAACAGAAAGGTTACTGGCTTTTCACAGTACTTAATTTCACTCTTTCTGAGAGTTACTTTTTGAGTGGACAGCAAATAAGGTTTTCTCTGGCTGAATGAGTTCAATAAGGCAAGGTAAGTTGTTTAGCAGAAGATTCATGGCTCTTCTGTGCAATCTTCAATGCAGGTGATCCAAATGAGGGCACTTCCTTTCCAGTTTCTGAGTCTCCACAAAGAGCATCGAGCTAGTTGCTTGTCAGCTTATCCCGTCACACATGGCTGTGGTTACTAAAAAAAACAAAACATCAAAGGCGAAAAACGCTCAACGATAGCAAGAACCCAAGTTTGTTGGTAGAATGCTGCCATCTCCACTTCCAAACAGCCCTGATTTACTGAGGTAATGGGAATCAGCCTAGCATGACTGAATTCATTTTGACTACGAAAATATATCTTTGACAAGATGATTATATAGGATCAGTTGCAAGATTATACTGCTAGTTTCACAGTTGAAGGACAAGTGAATGTATTGAGTTAACCCTACCTCCAGCATACTGTGCTATGCACTCATTTGTTCCTTTTTCTTGTCATAAAGTGATAAGCTGAAGTGTTAATGATTAGTGTGTTGTCAATAACTTGCCTTAACCCACATGACCGTAGTGAAGCACAGTTATTCACGCCTCTTCTGATTCAGAAAGCATTTGTAGCAACAAAAAATATTTGCTTTCAGAACATAAAAAGAATACTCCTTGGTGACTTTTTTTTTTTTTTTTTTTTTTTTTAACCAGGGAAACTTTTTTTTTTTTTGTACCATCTGGTGCTGATGATTCCCTCATAGCAAATATTTGATGCATGGTGGAAATACCCTGTCGTACTGACTGCAGAGGGGACCTTTGTTACACTTCCACGGTTGAAAAATGTGACTTGAGCTACTATTTGAAGAGCATCCTTTTTATATTATTAAACATCATTGACAAATATCTAACAAATGGGAGTTACTACATTTTGACAGTCATGTTGATAAAACAATGGGACTCTGATTTGATTTGAGAACATGGGAACAGTCTGCAAACTGTTGCATCCTGATATATGCACAAACATGCCAGTGTAGATATTTTACTGAGAAAGTATGAGAAGCTCATAATATGAGTAGTTATGCTGCTTAGCCTGGAGAAGAGGAGACTCAGGGGTGACCTTATTCTCTCTACAACTACCTGAAGGGAGGTTGTAGACAGGTGGAGGTTGGTCTCTTCTCCCAGGCAACCAGCACCAGAACAAGAGGACACAGTCTCAAGCTGCGCCAGGGGAGGTTTAGGCTGGATGTTAGGAAGAAATTCTATACAGAGAGAGCGATTGCCCATTGGAATGGGCTGCCCGGGGAGGTGGTGGAGTCACCATCATTGGAGGTGTTCAGGAGGAGACTTGATGGGGTGCTTGGTGCCATGGTCTAGTTGTTTAGGTGGGTTGGATTGGTTGATAGGTTGGACGCTATGATCTTGAAGGTCTCTTCCAACCTGGTTTATTGTATTGTATTGATCTGCATTTGATTCTTTTCATGATTTGCTTCAGAATCAAACCATTAAACCTGGCAAATGAAAGTATTAAGATTGTGGTGAGCCTTTTGGAAGCCATAGAGAAGTAAGCACGTTTCAAAAGAATAAAAACCTGTCTAGTAATTAGGCTTTGCCAACCAGAAAGATGCAGAATTTTTTTCCTGAGCGGAGCTGATTCACAGAAAACATTAGGCATCTCAGTTGAACCTGTAAATTATGACACTCTACCCTTGCAGCTACTGAAGTGATTTTCTGGATTGGCATTTGCTTGTTAGTATTATAACCTAACTGATATGCTCTGTTATCGTCATCTTCAGATATACCGTATTAAATGTTGATTTTTTCAGCAGTTAGGTTTTGTTAAAGGGCTTATCATAAAAAGGTGTCATTCCCTGATTGCACATTAGATATTTTTAATAAGATGCAGCCCTGGATTGAGCACAGGAGACAGATGAAGCTACCAGCGCCTCTACAATTTGGGAGTACCTTAAATAGATTTTACTTAATTTTATCTCACAGAATCCATGTTGCACTCTTATTCACTGAGTAACTGGTATACATTTGTCAGATATTGCTTAGGCATGAGTAGACACCACAGTGTGAATGTTTCTCTACTACATTCCTCAGGCAAAAAGGCTGAGCATTTATACTAGAGCATCTAACAACAGGGAATCCATCACATATTTCCTGTACGTTGATAAAACAAGGGACTTATGTTCTTACCAATTGCTTTCCAGAGAATAAATACAAAATGTAAGAGAAATCTGAACATGCATCTCTACAGTTACAGTATTTCTTAGTTCTCTACACTGTGCTGTTCTAAAACACACATTTATTTAATATCAGAATTTTCCCAATAATTCTACCAGATCTTATCATGTGGAAGATTATGGCCATGATGACTATGAGAAGTTGCTCAGTGTACAGGTCATTTCAGCAGCCATTTCTGAAGTCAGTGTTACAATTTCCAGGAATAAGATGAGAAAGTCCTGGGAAGGGATGCAGAAGCTCATAAGCTTGAAGGCTTTTTGAAGATTTCATAGGCTGTCATCTGTGCAAGGACATACCAAAAGCAGTAGAGTTCAGATGAGGTACATTTTATGTGATGGTAATAGAATGGGGTGTTTATAGTGGGGACCATGAAGGCACAGTCATTCATCATAGCAACACACAAAGAGGAGAGAATTTCCAAGTGCAGCTGTGGCTTGGTTGATGCGGGGTACCAAGTGAACTAGTATCAAGTCAGTACTAAAGCTGGCAGTCACTTCTCTTAAAGGTGTATACAAAGGCAGCTGTCCTGTCTAGAGTGGCATTTTAACTGTGAAGCAACTGGGCAAAGACTCAAAAGCTTTTGTAACAATTTCCAAGCAAATGACAAAGATTTTGGAGTGTTTCTGGAGACACAGCTGTGATACAGCCTTGTCCCATATGTGCAGAGGGATAGGCAGGTGAAGATGGTCAACACTGACATACTTTCCAGAGCTGGTAGTGTTTAATGAGCAGAGCAAAAAACTGCACATATGATCTCTTCTTCACCCACCATGTCTTTCCAACCATGCAGGACTTTCTGTATATCCTTGTTCCTACTGACCTAACAGGTTTGCACCCATTGTGGGATTGGAAGTAGATTGTGGCACAACGCAATCGGCAGGCAAACTACAGAGGGCAGCAGTAAAACTCCAACTTGATGAAACAGCTGTTCAGGAATCAAAGGCATCACTCACTTGTTTTGATGGTATAAGCGGGATTTGCTGCCAATATACTAGCTTTGCCTCTAGAGGCTGCAGGAAGCCCAGTCCCTGGGCAGGAACACCCTTCACCATTCACCTCTCCATGGCATACAACTCTCCCTTTTTCTCCAGCCAAATCCAGTGAAGTCATAAAGAGGCACCACTTGCCTGTGCCTTTGCCTTTTTGTGCCCTTGTCCTTTTCAGTATTCTGTAGGAGTAGTCACTGCAGTAACATGGGCCAGTGTCACTCTTATTACTTTACCTGTTTTATCTTTTGTGAAATTGAGCCTTTAGCCAGAATTGCCTGAGCTGCTGCTCCAGCAGTCGGTTAACTGTGAGGCTCCTTGAGCTCATTTTTCTCAAGTAATTTGATTCTCACGTGCTCACCAAGATTGCTTTCTTGCTGAAAGTGGGGAAGGGGGATGGGAGTGTGTATGGGAGCAGGCCAGAAATGCTATGGCAAACAAACATAGCTTAGAGATAAAACCAACACAAAGACATGTTTAAAAAGATCCCTTCTCACTTTATTTCCCTCTAACCCAGTCCTATAAACCAAAATGGTTTTCTATTTGAGAATCAGAGACACAGAGTCTTTTATGCTGGTGCAGAGTATGGAACAGGAGGCTAAATTCCATCCTGCTTCTGTATAAAGCTAATAAGCCAACAAGGTAATCCTTTCATGTAAATTACCAGAAATGTGTGTAAAATGCTAATTAGAGTTTTTGTTTGTTTGTTTGTTTTTGGTAACTAGTCATAAAAGGCTTCTATGGATTTCAAGATATTCAATGGCTTTTTATTTTGGTTGCTGAACAATTTCTTTTACTTTGTGGTTACTCAGGAGTAATTGTACACCAGCTTTCTAGATAAGCCTGTGTTCAGATTGGTTAGTATGGCAGCAGCTTTCTAAATAATGTACAGTTTATGGAGAGATTCAATACAGTCACCAGTGCTTTATGACAGTTTAGGGCACATACCCTGCTGTAAGGAAGTGAAAAACAAGCCTGAGAAGCTAATCTTGCTGGAGGGAGAATTGTTCTGAAAATAAACCATTCAGTGCATAAACAATGGTTTATCAGTCGTCTGAAATACACATTTGTTCCTCTGCGTGGTGTTCATTGTATGTCCGGCAGATCTCCCACACTCAGGGCACAGAATTTCTGCATTACGAAGTCCCAGTTAGTTAGTTAGGATATTGCTAATTTGAGCTGACTGTCTGCTTGGATGTCTGTGATTTTTATATGATGAAAATGAGGCTGTTGGAAGTGCCTGCTTTGGGTTTCATTAAGTGTTTGTTATTTTGTGTTATAAGAAATATGCCTTGATGATATCAGCAGCACTAATAAATGACAAAAGAATATATTTTGCCAGCAGCAGGGGAAGTACCCACAGTAACACTTGTAGGATCTTAGCTAATTTGCCATCTTGGACTTGAAAGAAAAGATTTTTTTTTAAATCAAAAATATGCTTTACTGAGCAATGTGTGCAAAGGAGGCACATGCTAAATGTCAGTGTTGCCCAAACATTGAGTGTTTTGCTTGCTGGTCTTGCTGGATGGTTGTCATAGGATCATAGAATGTTTTGGGTTGGAAGGGACCTTTAGACGTGCGGTACTTTTAAGAAAAAAAACACCAACATAGAGTTGAGTCCTCCAGGACCAAAAAGGTCCAGGGATGGAAGGGAGGGACTGGAGAATTGTAATTTTGTTATTCAATCCCATAATCCTGCTCTCTCTTTATAAATTGGCAGCAAGGCCAGCTCAGTCTCTTTTTATTTTTCTCCTTTTCTTTCTTTCTTTTTTTTTTTCTCTTTTATTCTTTTAGTCTTTTTTTTTTCTCCCCTCCCTCCTTTCAGCTCTCTGAAGGGAGTCCCTTATCTGGTAACAATGGGTCCTGTTCGTGACCTTCAGAGGCCTAATTCTCCCTGTGCAATCTTGGGTCTACTTAGACACAGTGGAAGAGAGGCAACAAGGTTGGGAGGCAGTGTTGTGAAGAGAACAAGCACTGGATTTTTATGGTTTAGTCTGGCTGAGTGAAGGTCTTGGGGACTTTTTTCCTGTATCCTGTATATGTATTAGATGTGAAGGATTCATGTATTTCTGTCCGCTCTTGAAACAAAGACAGGAGGTTATCTAATCCAACCCCCAGCAGTGAGCAGAGAAATTTTCCATTAGATCAGGTTGCTCAGACCCCTGTCCAACCAAACCTTAAATGTTTTCGAGGATGAAACTTCTACCTCATGGGAAGTGTGTGACAGTGTTTCACCAACCTCATCGCAAAAAGTGTCTTCCTTGTCTCTAGTGTAAATCTCCTCTCTTATAGCATAAAACTATCTCCCCTTTCCCTGTCCAACAGTTCCAGATAAAAAGACTGTCCCCTCTCTAAGTACCGAAAGGCCACAATAAAGCCTCCTGGAGCTTTCTCTTCTCCAGTCTGAAGAATCCCAGTTCTCTCAGCCTGTACTCAGAGGTGCTCCAGCCATCTGGTCATCTGCTGGGAGACAAAAACTTAGCAGAGTCCACTTACAGAGGGCAGTCTTCTGGGGATGTGACTCAGAGTAGAGGGATTTTGTTCTTTTTTTCTCCCCTAGTTTAGCAGTGCACAGGTTCTGAAAAAGGTTTAAAGAAGATAGGAGCCTGGAGGGTAATGTGCCAGGTCAAAGAGCTGGACACATCTACTAATTTTTTACAGTGTCTGCATTTCAGTTTACAGTGCGAAGATGATGTGTGATGTAAGAAAGCCTATATGTGTGCAGCTGTATGCCAAATTTCATGACTGTTTCTGTCTGGTCCCATTGCCTGCTTGTACACTGTGCCTGCAGCTCCACCTCTTCAAAAGGCTGTTCTATTAATCTAACCTACTGAGAGCTATTCATACAGCTTATTGGGTTTTATTTTTAAATCTGCACAAGAATGATTTGCTGCCCTCAAGTTAAGAATTTAGAGGAAAATTAAATTAAGGCTGCCTAAGTAATGAAAGCATTTTTAGATTTGATAGATAGAAACCATCAAAGTAAAAAGTCTGTGTCCCTGGAATGATTTCTGATATTGTGTAGTGCTGGGAGGGAGTTACTGTTGCTAGTATATCATGCAACATCAGGCCTTAAGTTCATATGCTTATGCTTCACGAATTCATTAATTTCCAAAGTTGTTCATTGTTTTAGGTCATAAATTAAGAGATTTCTAACTCAAACATTTCTGTCCTTATAAGGCCTATGGTGTTGGGGTCACAGTGTCACATGGCTTTGCTGACAGAAGGATTAAAGAAAGCAAGCCTTAAGAAAGCCCTTATGCCTTAAGAAATGTCTGAATGTCACAAAATGTAAGCCTAGTATTTATTATTGTGATATATGTGTTACATTGTTGCCTGCCTACTATGACACATACACAGCTCTCTGTTGTTTCCACTTCTTCTAAGTGTTAGAGCTTTCCTAACTAGAGCTGGAAAAAACCCAACCAAATGATATCAACCAAACAAAACCAAACATATAAAATCCAAGAAAGCACCTCTGGTCCTATTTAATTTATTATTTTTTTTTCTGGAAAAAAAGTAATTGGTGGTACCTAAAACCTATATACAAATCTGTGAAGAAGGGAGTTGACCAGTTTTAATCAAAAAATAGTCAAAAAAAAAAAAGGGGGGGGGGATTTTTTCCCCCCCCAGACTGTGGTTTTCTTATATGTATAGAAAAATGTGTGTCTTATTTGTCTCTCATTTCTTCTGTCTTTAGGTTTTCCAAATGAGCCTGCTGCTGTCATTGCCCTTAACACTATTAAGGAATGGTTAAGCAAGAATCACAATGAGGTATGGAATGAAATATAAATTTCTCAAATTTCTGCGTAAGGTTATGGTCTTTGACTCCAGAGCTGTGAGAAGAGTAAACATAAGCTTGAGCTTTGAAGTCTGTTATTTTGTTCTGAGACCAGTGAAATCAGGTCAGGAGAATATAGCTGGAGGAAGATGGTTATATTTAAAAGCTAGACTGGAGGTGGAGGGAAATACCTTTGTTTGAAACCATACTGTGTGTTTCCTGTGCATTGTTGCTTTTCCTGGCATAGTAAAAGACTGTTCTCTTCCTAAGCTGCTTCTGAGCGTCAGAGTTTTCATCTAATAATGAGGAGATTCTTGGAAAGGAAATGTATATACCCGTTGTCAGTGGAAACAGCCACCAAAGGTGTTCCGGGGTCACTTTGCAGTAAGGAGCTTTATGATAGTATTTTCTGGTTTCATTAAATTTTGGTTTTCTTGCAGTGAAGTGTGTGTTTTCCCTGGAACATTCACTAAATATGTGATACAACTGTGAATTTTTAGCAGGGCTGGTCGTCTTCTGGTGACACGATGGTGATTATTTTTACAAGATTAAAAAGTACTTCCAGTAGAATGATCTTCGTATCTCCCCTTCCTTGTTTTTATTCTTTCTCTGCTCTGAGTTCTTAGCAGCTGATAGTTCCTGGTGCTGGACTGCAACAAAGAAGTGACAGAACAAATAAAATAAACTGAAGATAGGCCTGTTTCCTCATGAGGACAGCTGACAGATTTCAGACAGCTAGATTTATTCTGTGTTCTTGCCTGAAAACAGTTAACAAAGCACCCAGTGGAGAAGCACTGGATACAGGGACATAATTAGTAGTGCTTTTCTTCTAGCAGTGTATTCAGGGAGCCTTTTTCTCAGGGCAAGCTAGTATGGGGTATGAGGGTATGAATTTAGCAGGCTTACATGATTTGGTTTTTACCAACATTGTCTTGAAAGCAAATGCCATGTTGAGATCTGAATGGTATGTTGAGGTTTTCAGACCTGAAGCTATGCTAAGGAGTGCATACACATTTGGGACACCATTTCATTGTACCACTGAGCCCTTGTTAGCCTCCTATGACTTAAAAATCTAAGCAGTGAAGTAAGGAGTTTTGGATGAACAGTCTTCAGTAATGCTTTACGAGCCTAAAAGCAAGCTATAGGCTTATATTTTCTGGAATCTAGTCTGCTGGTATGTAATTTTATCCCCTAAGTGTAAGGTTAGAACCTCTATGCTTGCGCTGCTTTTCCATCTTATAATATCTTTTAGTTGCATTTTTACTGCATAATTTTAAAAACAGGCTAAAATCTTTTTTGGCTTCATAAGTATTTCTTCCTCAGAAGCTGAGTGTGTATTGGATACACAGCCCTTCATTACTTTTCTCTTAATGGTATTATGTGAAAACTGACTTCAGTTACTAGACTGCCTATCAAAAGTGTGGGCATTTTCCCAATGAAAGCTGTTTTCTGAAGCATTTCACTCTGTGGTTTGGCCATTGCTTCTCAGCTGTATGACAGCTTTCACTTGCAATACAATCTGAGTCTTCCCTTTCATCTCTTTCTCTCTCCTTCTGGCCTGGAAACTCCTATATCCTGACCATCATCTCTCTTTCTTTTAGTTAGTGTTACGTCCATGTTGTTCTGAATCCCTGCACAGCCTTTGAGTTCCTCCCCTTGTCTTCATAAAGCTCTAGGTCTGTTTTGGAAGAAGACTTGGGGTCCGTAGCAGATAGTGCCGTATCTGTTCATGACTTTTACCTGAGTTAGAATATTTTTTCTGTATTTTGACTTGTGTTTGCAAAATGCTACTGTTCTTATGTTCCACAGAGATTAATATAAACTATGAACACCGGATATGCACAATTCCGCTTTTCTCTCACTCTAATAAATTCCCTTCTAATTCTTGACCTTCTTGGCTGCCTGTCTCTAAAGCTCCTCTATTGCTCCCTGTAAACTCCAATGTAATCTGAATTAATTTTTTTTTTTTAAGTAGCTGTAGTTTGCAGTATTAGGGCAGTGAAAAGAGCCCAGGCTGACCTGACTGAAAAAATTGTTAAAAATTATCCTACTGAGCTTACATCACAGCTGTTTTTTGGATTTGGACTAGTATAGCTGATAGTTGCCATAGTAGATGTTTCCTAACACCCTGAATCCCAAACTCACCAAGCTGAGGTTAGATTTGGCACACTTGAAGATGTACATGATGCTTTTGAGGCAGTTATTGCATATCAGTGAATATGGGAAATCAGAGCAAATTTTTGAGGGGTTTTCTTAATTTTTGAAGGAAGTGGAGTGCTAGGTTTCAGTCAAGATACATTTTGAGAGTCCTGTTATCCATAACTGTACTTTTTTTGTACAAAGCTTTCCTTCCTCAGAGTTTTCTGCAGTCTGCTGGCTTGAATTTTAGACTATGGCATACTAGCCTGTTTCACTTGTCATAAATAGGTCAGTAGCAAAATAAAAATATGTAGCAGTTCTATTGAAGATGGCAGTCAGATATGCAGTGGAAGGGTTCTTTGAGAAGCATACAATTGTGGGGTTGCTATTGTTTAATGCGTATAGCAAGGCGAGCGTAATTCATCTGCTTTAAATGAACTGCCGCAGCTCTTTGCCAGCTGTCAATCTGATCCATTTTGTATCGTGTGTTATTACAGGAATAGGTTTTGGGCTTTGAGTAGTAATGTTATAAATCACCCAAACTTCTCCCAAAAGTAGCTCATCATACAGGAACAGAAATGAAAGGAACTTTCTGTGTCTCAGCAATACAGACTCTTACTGCAGTTACCATATGATACAGTTTTTTCTATAAACTCCTGTCATAAAGATAGAGCAACTTTCACTACAATCACTGAATATTTAAATTCTCATGTTCTTGTCTGGGAGCAAAATCTTGCATGATTTGCCACGAGGCCAGCTTTTGAGAGGGCTGCCTGTGTTCCACTCCCTTTACCACTAACCAGAACCACTCCCCTTACTGGCTGCACTGTCAGAATGCATCCTTGTGTTCTGCTAACGGCTTCTCCTGTACAAAAGAGGCTTCCTGCACTCTGCTCTGCCAAAGTAAAATGAATCAGTCACCTTCTTCCCTTCATCCCTTCTTTCACAATCTGCCTTGCCTTTGAGAAGAAAGATTCTGCTTCTTTAGTCCCAAAGATGTTTGGCAGACAGTTATCCCCTAATGTTTGGTATCACAGTATCGCCAAGGTTGGAAGAGACCTCGAAGATCAAGTCCAACCTGTCACCACAGACCCCATGACTAGACCATGGCACCAAGTGCCATGTCCAGTCCCCTCTTGAACACCTCCAGGGACGGCGACTCCACCACCTCGCTGGGCAGCCCATTCCAATGGCGAATCACTCTCTCGGTGAAGAACTTTCTCCTCACCTCGAGCCTAAATTTCCCCTGGTGCAGCTTGAGACTGTGTCCTCTTGTTCTGGTGCTGGTTGCTAGGGAGAAGAGGCCAACCCCCTCCTGGCTACAACCACCTTTCAGGTAGTTGTAGAGAGCAATGAGGTCACCCCTGAGCCTCCTCTTCTAGTTGTCTAGTTGGTACTAGTTGTCTTAATATCTTAAACTCTTTGAGTGTAGAATTTGAACTGACTGGTTGAATCCCAGAAGTTATAGTTCAAGACAGAGTCCAAAATGATAGCATGCTCACTAGGAAATTTGCCAACATAACAATACACTTAGCAAAACAAGGTAAGTGGAAAAGTAGAAATGTGACAAATTGGCCTTTTGTTGTGCTCCACAGCAGCAGTGTCTTATCTGCCTTCCTGCATCCCAGGAAACTGTGACAAGTTTGTGAAAGATAAGGCAATACTGTTGTTTTCCCCTCTCTACTTTCCTGTAGTACTTCTCTCCTTTGATGCTATCATGAAGATATTATCCTCACTGATAGGAATTCAAAGTAGAATTTCATCAGTGATGATATTCCTTGGTCAACCTGGGGCCCTGAAAATATAACCTAAATGATTTCATTCTTGCAAGCTTTGTTAGAGTCCTACCAAGTTCTCTGTCATAGTATTTACAAGGAAAGTGATTTGCATTTAATAAAAGGTTTTCCTATCCAAGTCCATGGTTGTGCTTGACCCCTCAGGTGTTTGCATAAAAACTTATTAGCATGCTTAACTCCGATGTCACTCAGATGAATGTCTCATTACCATGCAAATGGAGTTAGCTCCTTTCTGAGGTTAATTGTTACAAAGCAATACACAGAGAGATCTATTGTAATTTACTGAACGGGGAACATCATCTAGGCAGGGCAGCGGCCACCACAGTTTAGCAGCCTAAAACCTAACTACATGAAGTCCACTAGGGGAAAAAAATGTATTTTAAGTAATAGTTTTGACTTAGTTGCACGTAGCACTCTTTTGGTCTTGAAATGCAGCTCTTAGTCAAACTAATTTCTGGCTGTGTTTTACAACCCAGGTCTGCTGACTTGCAGCCAGAGGGCAAATCTAGTTTAGAAGCTTGTAAATGGTGTTACAATGGTATGAGCAAGCTCACAAGAAGGGCCGCAGTCAGCAGCAGTGGTTAATTTACTGCAGACCACCTAGGCTATCTCTTTAGCAAACTGCATTTTCACCTTTCACAAAGTGCTCTAGAGGTTTAATAGAATTCTTCAGAGCACAAAATAGAATTGGATCCTATCCTTTAGGAAATTGTACATTTAAATTCATTTGAAAATGCACATTAAGCTCTTTGAACAGTTCAGAATGTTTCTTTCTGGGATAATTTGGCAAGGTTTCCATAATGGTATGACAAAAGAAAAATACTAGACTTCCCTGTGTTTTTGGGGGTGGTGGGTGAGGACTGTGTTTGGTTGGGGTTTTTTTTGGTTGGTTGGTTTGGGGTGGGTTGGTTGGTTGGGTTTTTTTGTGATGGGTATCTTCAAACTTTTACAATGATAGAAATTGTCATCTGCTTTAACTCCACAGATTCACAGATTGCATCAGGTTGCAAAGGGCTCTCAAAGGTCCTCTTATCCAACCCCACTGCAGTGAGCAGGGGGACACCTCCAACTAAATCAGGCTGCCCAAGGACACATCAAGACTGATCTTGAATGTTTCCAGGGATGGGGACCCTCAATCACATCCCTGGGCAGCCTGTTCCAGTATTTCACCACTCTCATTGTAAAGAGATTCTTCCTTATGTCCAACTTAAATCTACCCTGCTCCAGTTTAAAACTATTGCCCCTTTTCCTGTCACTACATGCCCTTCTAAGCAGTCTTCAGATATGGTGCTTCAGTACCATGCTATGTTTCTCTTGACCTTATGTCACTGCTATGCAAAGCCTCAGGAGTTTTTCACTGCTCAAGGAAAGTCTTTAATTTAACAGCACACTGAGTTCCAAGTATTGTTCTTTCTCTTGCATTGCATCTCACAACATTGGTTACGCACTCCAGCAGATCAGCAACCAGGAAGATGCTGTTGCAATATATGTTCCACTGAAATAACTGATGCGGATTAAAAACACATAAATGACAAATAAATCAATACATTCCCAATTCCTTTTTATTAGAATCACTACTGTAGAGAGAATTTTTCTTATTTTGCCTGAAGTGCATGAAATTTAGATCCCTGTGTTTCTTCAGCAAGTAGTTATGCATCATCCCACTGTCAAAAACATTTTGTATGTTTCCAGCAAAACAGGATGAGTGAAACCCCAGTGCAGATGAAATCAGCAGATCTTGCTTTTCAGGGGTAAGATCACACTTGCCATATTCCCCATGACAAACATTTTTCAGGAGGAAACACCTGGTTTGTAAGGCACACCACACACAACATGGGTGTCCTGCATCTGTGCTTCATTTTGCGCTGTTTCATCCAAATTATGGTGCTATTTTCCACTGCTGAGATAGCTAAAGTGCAATTGCCTTTCCTGTGCATTGATTCCTGTATCCATCTGTGCCTTGGTGGCACACGAGAGTTAGGCTGGGCTAGCCTTGCCTTGCAACAGCAGGAGCTGTGGGTGTATGAGACCAGGGAGAGCTGAGGAAATGCACCCTGTGATGAGTATCCTAGATATGACTGAAGGGACTTTTGTCCTGCTGATGAAAGCTGTGTGAGCAGCTGAGTTTCTAAGGATGGGAAGAGTATGTAGTAATTGAAGAAAAGGAAGATCTGTGATTAGAAAGCAGAGCTTCAGGGGTTATGCTGTGTAACTTGTCTTCACAGAGCTCATAACCCTGATGCTACGGTAAGCATGTGTCATCTCCTGGTTAGAAAGGGCTAGAGCAGGTGCAGGAGCAGTTTCCTCAAGTGTAAGTGGCAGCAGAGAGGTCTAGCAGGACTTAAACCTGCTACACTGTGTGTTGCACACCCAGGCCTAGGCCTGCTTTTGTGGCATCTTGGCTCAGAGTTATTGTTCCTGAAATAAAAAGCTCACTGATTATAGGTGCCTGAGGGAGGACAGGACCACTGCATGGGCTGGAAAATACGGCACAGGACCGCCACTGGTTTCCAGAGAAATATCTGTGTACTGGCCAGCGTTATCCCAAGCACCTGAAATGGGGCTAGGTACTGGCATGAAGTTTGGAGAGAGGTAGATGTCCTTTTGGACAGCCACTGCCTGGGAGGTCAGAGCAAAAGGAGTTAAATCAGGCAGGGTAGTGCAGCTGTGCCTCCATGAGTGTTTAAAAGCACCAGAGTTTTATTATGGGGTAAATTGAAATGATCACAACTTTGAGTGCAGGTAAGCAATGGCACTCCATGGTGTGCCTTAGGGTACCGGCATAGCCTGGCAGTATCTGTGCTGTGCAGTGTTATGTGAGTGTATCCCTAGCAGGTAACATGCACAGCAGTGTGGGACACATTTCTCCTGTTGCTCCCTTCAAAATCAGGCCAGGCAGCTAACAAAACATTGCTTCTACCTTCTGTGCCCATGAAAGCACCAGGGCAGCCCTGTTTCATTATTTCTGCAGGCTCCTTGCCTGAAAGGTCATTTCCCTATTAATTTATTGTGATTTTTGTCAAAATCATCTTCCCCTCTTCCTTTGGTGGTCTTGGTAACCTAATGTGAGCTCCTCATTCCTCAGAGACAATTAAACAAAGTGCCATCTTGAGATGTGGTCTTATCTTTAGCTCCACAGAAGGATGCAGATGGAGGCTGTGTCTTGGAAAATGTCATCTGATGCGGTTTCCTTTAATGTAACCTGAGTTCTATTCCCCCAGGCAGAGCAACAAAGTTGCTAGGTTTATTCTGAAAAGGAGTGGAGTAGCTGACAATATTCAGTTAAAGAAAGAATTTTATATTTGGTGGGTTTTTTTTTTTTTACAATAGCAAATGCAAACAACTTCCATGCTTACAGTTTTCCAATTGTCAACAAAACTCTGCATGATTTTGAAGGAAAAAAACCCAAACACACCAAAAACCTGTCTTTACACCTAAGAGTGGTATCTTTGATGACAAGTTTGGGCCTGCAGTGACACACATTTATTTGAAAGTATATTTATTGCTCAGAAATAAAGGTCTGAAAACACAGGTTTCGATTGAAGCCCCTGACATATCCTCAAGGACAGCAAGGGTGTGGATAAAAATTCAGGCGGCTATTTTGGTAGCTCTAATATGCCAGTATCATTTGATTAACATAATCTCCTCCCCTCCCCCAGCACCGTTCTCTTGGGTAGGTTAAAAAATGATCTCCTTTCTATTTCTACATTCTAATTAGGTGGTAATCATATGCTGCTCTGATTGAAATGAAAATCAGCCATCATGCCACTGTCATCTCGCTGAAGTCAAGGAAAAAAAAAATGCTTTTCAACTTGTACAAAATGAAAATTATTTACTTGCTCTCCATAGCTGCTCTCTCACTGGGCTCAAAGAAATTCAGTGCTGTCCCCAAAGCTCAAACCTAAACATCATCCCAACAGACAAGCCATTTTCTGAAATAAGTAACCTGCCAAGGCATCGATGCTTTCTTACACGTTCTTCAGACTGCCATTTATGTAGAAGGCTGATAAAGCAGACAAAGCCTGTATTCATTACATGTGATACTTTATTTATTAAACTCAAAAAGCTTTTGTTATTTTTGATACGGTTATTGAGAGAAAGGCAGCAAGGCATCCCTCTTGTAAGGAAATGTTACAGCTTGTGATTGCTGTGAATGTCCCATGGGACCGATGTCCCATGTGATTGCTTTCTACGTGACCCAAATGAAAATGGGGATGTGTGTGTTGGAAACATGGCTTCCTGTCACCCCTTCCCCTAAATTTTGCTGAGGGTAAAGGAAATCCATTTCTCTGTGTGGTGTAGATGTTTTCAATGAATGCATCTTTGTAAGTTTATATACACTTAGTGTACTGCATGAATAATGACTCCATTACAGCTAATGAGTGTCACTAATACAAGACAGGTCTCCGCATGGGTTCTTTTGTGTTTACAGTACTTAACTATCTAATAATTGAAATTTTTCACAGCATTTGTTCTGTTTATCCTTACAATTTAATGGCAGTTAGGATAACAGGAGCCTGGATAGCTCAAAAATCGTAGAGGCATGTAGCTCAATTAAGAAAAAAATATCACCAGTTAGGATTGAGATTTTGTCTTATTTCTTTGTGTGTGGTGTTCTGGTTTTGTTTTGTTTAATTTTGTTTTGTTTTGTTTTCCCCCTTCTGATTTCTGTAGGTTTGGAGGGGGCTAGGTACTGTAGTGAACTATGTGGAAAGATCTTGAAAAGTAAATAGAAACAATGTTACTCCCCCCCCTTCCTGTTACTTCTTGCCTAACAAACAGGATCATGATAACAGACCTTTATTTCAATACAGGCTTTCAGATATCCCAATAGTTTCAACTGTCTTGGCAAACCAGCCCAATGCAGGAATGGGGAGTCCATCCTGTGTTTTGGGAAGTTTGTTATTTGTTGTGACCCCTCTGGAGCCCCTTTCTTTAATTTGGGTTGTGCCAAATTACCTACCCCATGGGTACGTAGGTATGAAAAACAAAATGAGAAATAGCAATCCATTTATTTCTAGTGAGATACATGGATAAAATCCTTCATGACTAACAGAGAAATTGCTGTTTCAGCCTTTGTTTTGCTTCTGAGTTCTTCACAATAATTCTGCTGTGCTTGATGTTTTGCTGTACTCATGTCTGACTGAACAGTGTCTGTGGGTTACACCTGGATGTTGGCAGGAATTGAACTGAGACAGAAGGTTTTGTGGGTTTTTTTTTTGCTCTGTGGAGGTTTGGAAGAAGGCTCCCATTTACAGAGGCATTATTTTGATAGACTTGGAGTGGAAGCTGTCTGCCAAGGATGGGTATAGCCAGGCAGTCACCAGCAGCAGATGAACCAGGTGGCCAGCTGAAGTCTCCCTTATGCCAGGCCTCAGCCAGGTGCTGGCAGAATCCAGAGAAAGATCCCTTTGGCTTGGACTTGGGGCAGGGTGCCCAGCACCCAGCCCCCTGAAGAGGATGTCTTTGATTTAGAGGTTTCCTTTGGCTGCAGGATTCCAAATTCTCTAGCCTGACTCTCAGGAGACATGTTCATTGGTCTCTGCAGACCAGAAACATCTGTCCATGCCACCCGGGCCTCTCCGTGTGCCCTGGAGGTGCTTTAGCTGTGCAGCCCAGCATGTGCCAGCAGCTGGCTGAGGGCTGCACTGCCTGCCCAGGCACAGAGCAAAGCTGTTCTGCCAGTGTGTCCAGCGGCCCTTCTGCCCCAGCCAAGAGCACATGCTTTGTTTAGCTAGCGCTTTCCGGCACCCTGCAGAGCACACCACAGCTACTTTTCGGCATTCTGCTTCAAACAAGCTCACGTAGCAATTCAGCTTCTGGAAAGCTGCAACTTCTGTTCAGTTTAAATTCAATTCTGGTGCCTACAGTTCTCCCCAAAGCAGAATGTCCAGCATGGTGTGTGAGGGTGAAATAATGTACTAAAATACATTAGGCGAGTCTCATACTGGAGAAAGCATCAGATCAACCTACTGGAGACCAAACTGATACAAGCTGGCCAGCTATATAGGGAATATTTTAAGTTTTGTTTTGTCTTTCTTATCTGGGATGTTATCTGGCCAACTTCTACCATAATCTGCAAGCATATTAGCCCTCAACAGTAGGTCACAGTCAAATCTATACAGAAGGGAACCCATGTGGATTCCTATAGCCAGAGTGCATTCCCTGTGAGTAACAAAATGAGTTTATTGCTTCTAGACTACAGCATCTTGACATATAGTTAGAGATATATGATTCTGACATTTAATAGGTTAGACGATATTGGCCACATACTTCATAGGTTCTGTATTCCTGGGAAGGTGAAAAATGGGTCTGTCTTTTATATATGAAATGACAGAAGAGGTGAGAAGAGCACTGTGAATGTGGGGAATATTGACAATAAGAACCTGTGGAAATATGGAAGTGACTGGCAGGCTTCCAAGATAAAATACCTGATAATTAATACAGAACATCTTGCTTAAATTCAAACATGAGCACAGTTCAAGGGTGTGTATCACCTTCCTACTTACACTTCGGGACAGATTATGGGATTCATTTATTTGGGGTTAATGAAAAAATGGGGAATAAATTAGGTGAGCTATGAAGGTCTTTCCTTCAGCAGGAATACAGTGTTTCCTGAAAAGAGTTATTGAAGGTTTCAAAAAGACTTTCTCGGGTTCTCACCCTGCTTTGAACCTGATCTCTCCTGAAAGAGTAGAGTAAGTTTAATTTTTACTAGCATAGGCTGTTTACAGCAATTAAATCTCAACTGGATTAATTTATTTGAGTTTTCTTTTCCTTTCTTTTTACATGAACATACTTTGAGACCAGTAAAACAATTGGAAAGCAATCAGTTGTAAAGAAGATAAATACTGTATGAGGGTTAAAGCAGAATTAAGTAGGTTTAAAAGCAGCATAATTTTACAATTGTAATGTGCCCAGAGCACAACTCTGACTTGCAGTTAGGCCTTGTAAATAATCGGGTTGGAGCTGGCTATGTCTCTCTGTTTTTCTCTCTGTCTTCATCCTGATTCAGGAGCACATTTTAATGTTACCAGTGCTGAATTTGGAATGCTTTTCTGAGCCAGTACATTTGTCTTGTCTGTTCTATTAGACTAAAACCACCACATACTAATACACAGCTCTCCTCTTTAGAGCTGCAGTCTGAAATAAAAACCTAAGGATAAGTCGCTGTATGTTCATCTATGTGATCAGTGCACACTAATTCCAGGGGGATAGGTGTCTTCCTGAGCTCTCTCCCTTGCAAGAAACTAGGGCCTTTCATCAGCCCATCTCCAAATGTCCTAGACCTGATGAGGCATGTGCAAGGGATTTTTCAGGTTCTGGATTCTTTTCTGGCACCTTCCATGTGGCTTTTCCATCAGGGGCTGTGTATTTAATCCTCAATCCAACCACCTGTTCTCAGGTTGGGGGAAAGAGGTTTATATGTGACTTTTCAGCCTCTTATAGAAATTTTGCCTTTCATTGACAGTCCCTTTGGATTTTGTAAACAAAAGGTTAAAAAGCCTTAGTCTTCTATTTGTATGCTCCTCATCTTATCCTTGAGGTATTAATGTATAACTGTTACTTTGTTGATAAATACAGAATTTGAATAAATTTATGAATTCTCTTTACTTTCACCTTGTTTTGCAAGAATATCTGTCAAATATCTTGTCCATGTATGGGGAAAAGCCTTTGAACTTGCACTGCTGCTTACTTTTTTAAAATGAATGCATAAACCTTACTCTCATATGAAAGAAACTTGTAACACTTTGACTCCCCTGAATTCAATCTTGATACCTGCCAGATGATAACCTCTTCCCTATGGACATTTAAACAAACATCTTCCTTTTGGACTGTGTAGTAATAATGTACGATCTGTATGGTGATAACCTCATGATGGGGGAATGTTTCAAAAGCACAATAGAAATTACATGCTTTATTCTTACTGACTTTCACTGTGACTGTTATCTCACTGCTCTGTGTTCCCTGTTAAAATCTCTCCCCACAGACACCCTATTAAGTTCATTAATATTTACAAAGCAAATATATTTCCCTTTAGGCAGTTGAGGCACAGCTGTTCTTGATTTCTGATGGGTGGTATGAACATTGACACTGCTTTATACAGTGGAAGTCCAGTATCTAATTAATATGCATACTTATATTTGTAGAATACCCTGGGCATTTTTTTCCAGTGTGATTTTTATGAGGCATATCATATGAGAATAAAATCTCACTATAACTACGGGTTGCATGTATGCTTTACAGGATGGGATCTTAATCTTCATGGAAATTAGGAAAGTGCCTGACACATGCTCCTGGTGCTGAAGCGCCTGTTGGCAAGGTGGTGTCGTGTATGTAAGAAACTGGACTATTGCAGATGATCAAAGATACTTGTAATTTAAAGCTTGTAATTTGAAGCATGTATCTAGTCCTCAAAGCTCACCCAGATTTTAGCAGAGAGAGATTTTTTTGCAGTGAAAGACTCTGCATCACAGTTACTAATAAGGAAGGGCAAGCATTAGTATCTTTAATGATGGAAGTGTTAGCATTTGTTACAGGAGGTAGATTAAAAGGCTGAAATAGTTCCCATGTTGAAAGTACAAGTATTTACAGAAAATATAGCTGTATATTTACTAGCACTTGCGGCGAGCACAGCGGTTCGGATTCTGCACAGCTCACTTTGAGACAGAGATGTATTTGAGGGACAATCCCATCACAGGCAATTTATAGCCGTGGTATTACAAAAATAAATCTAGCTTCTATGATGCCTCCAAACAGCAGAAGCAGAGAGGGAAATAAGTAAGATTTTTCAGAGACTGTTAAGAGAATAAAGAATTCTTTTGCAGACAGCTAATAATAATGTAAGCACTGTATCAATACCAGATTGCTCAGTGAACTGGGATTTCCATGTAAATGGTCAGTAACCTGTATTTATTAGTAATTTATGGTCACCATCTATGTTTGTACGTGGGGAAAAAAGGGATCCTGCTGTGATTTAGTGAGCTAAGATCTGGTAAAGAAGAGAGCAGATTTTGAACTGTGTATAGCCGTAAAGAGTGTGTATGTTTTTATCCCCTATGGCCAGGACTGGGAGCAAGCAGGAGCAAGGTCTTTTGCCTAGAGTATTGCGGAGACTTTGAGAGTGAAGTGCTGCAGAAGCTATTTGATCTGGTTTCTTAGTTCCCGGATAGCCTAGTTGAAAAGGAAAGCTGCAATAGACCTTGAAAGTGCATTGTTAGCTACCGGGTTTGGGGAAACTTGCTGGTAGAAGTTGATTTTGAATGTCATATAAAGCCAGAGAAGTTGCA
This sequence comes from Picus viridis, assembly GCA_033816785.1. Classification (NCBI taxonomy): domain Eukaryota; kingdom Metazoa; phylum Chordata; class Aves; order Piciformes; family Picidae; genus Picus; species Picus viridis. The sequence goes on from CM066576.1 coordinate 35,444,752, forward strand.
TAGAGTGAAAATGAACTCCCAATACAGCTTCAGCATGTCTGGCTCTCCCCTCCTTTCTGTCTTTCCCTTTGCAATATTGTTTCCTTTCAGTTACCCTTCTGCTTCCCCCTGCATGAGTGATGAACTTGTGTCTTTATATAGTGCTCGATTGCCTGGGCATTTAACTATGCTCTGGATCAAGAGAGAAGAAACAAAGACTCTACCTCTGCTCTGGGTCTATCTTGTCTGTTGCAGCTGTTGTTTTTAGGTAGGGATTTCAAGTCCAGCTGCTCTGTATTGACCCTGTGGGAAGTGGCAGGTTGAATCAATTATTTGACATGCACATTCTCTGTTGGCAGGGCTCTCAAGAGCCCTATAATAGCACAGATGATGTTACTTGCTAGTGCTAAAGAATGTTACAATTGGGTATAGCAATTAATATGTAATTAGGAAGGCATTATTTTTTCTTTCCAAGTATTTTTTTCCCCAGCTATTTTTAGATTTGAATTGACTGGGTAGTTGCAGAATTTCTTTTGGAAAGGAGGGAGGAGAGTAGTTTTGTTGGTTTTTTTTTTTTTTTTTTTTTTTTTTTTTTCTGTTAGCTTTGATTTTTTTTTTTTTTCTCTCCTGCAGGGACACCAAGAAGTACAGACAGCTGTAATTTAAAACAAAATTGAACACGAAATGCTATTAAACCATTTGCTGTCTCTGAACTGTAGCGCAGCAGTCCTATGTTTTAATGATGTATTGTTGTTCATTATGCACTGCATTACTGCTCACACTTATACTTGTTTAGAAAAATAATGAGATTTGAACATAATTAGAGCCTATCCTTAGTAACAGTCTATATGTGCCATCTATGGTGTTCCTGTAATTTACTGGGTTTTGCCACCCAGGGTAGTGACACTGCCCAGCAGGATGCAAGGAGGAATGGGTTGAAGGGTGTTGGGCTGTGGATGTGTTGAGATGTCAACATTATCAGAAATGACAACATCTGTGAGCAAAATAACAGAGCAATCACAAACCCCCTTCAGCCTGTGGCACCACTGCTGAGGCTGCCAACAAGGATGGCAATTTGAGCCAGCTCCTGAAGCATTTTTTTTGTGCTGATGACACGTGTCGCTTTGGAACTGCATCAAGACAATTGTTGCATTTCACACAGGCCACCAGGCAGCCCCAGCTGCTGTCCATTTTCAGATATGTGTGACTTGGGCTGTGCTTGACCTAATGGTGTGCAAGTGAAAAAGGCTCTAGATTCTATAATAGTCTTCAGAGCTGTTACATCCCAGTTTTCAACTAGATTAATTAGCACCCATGTGAATAATTCCATACACAGTCATTGTGAGCTGTTTCCTTTTTTTCCAGATTCCATTCTTCTGAATGCTCTAGCAAGTGGTTTTGAAGAATTTCAGTGGGTAATGAAAACATCTAAGAATGTAAAACCATAGATGGTGTATAATTTATAAAGCTTTAGCAAATGAAAATACATGGGAAATACAGGGTTGTGCTGGCTGGCCTCTGTGGGCTGTCCCTGAAAGAGGTCAAATTGGATCTGTGAACTTGAAACCACATCTGCACTAATTAATGTAATAGGAAAATGTTAGGAAATGCAATGTAATTATTCATTCAACTGCATCATAATTTCTTTTTCAGTTAGTTTTCTAGCATGTTGCCACACCACAGTGCTTTCCATTAATAATGAAGACATTTTGGAGAAACAGTATTAGCAGCTAGTTGACTGTAGTTAATTGATGTATTATTGTATTCCAGCACATTCTGTCAGGGACTGCTGTGAATGGCTTAAAGGCTTCTAGGGAGAAATGAAGCCAAGATAACCAAAGAATTTAACAGTTCTCAGACTCAGTACTTCAGAGGCAGTTTCCTAAAATATGCAGAGAATTTTGATTTAGAAAATAATGATGTAATGGGCTTAAATTTTGTCTATGGGAATAGCCCATAAGCTCCTGAAGGAGTAGGGCAATGCACTGAGCCGTCGAAGTATTTTAAAATCTGAGTGACTAAATGACATAAATCCATTTACTTATGGATTTAATCCAGGCTGCTTTGTCAAAAATCGTAGTAATGAATTGACAAGGAGTTTAAGAAATGAAGCATCTATGTAACTGAGGCATGCTAATTACTGTTTTCCCTCCTCCCAAAGTTAGCAGAGCTGAAAATGAATGAGTCTTTGTTTTCAGAATGAGAACTGAAGAGAGGCAGAGTGAAGCCGAAGAGGTTACTTAACAAGCCATTCACCTCCAGGTCACCAATTCAAATCCAGACCAGTTTGTTCGTGTCTGAGAGCTTTTCGGCCTTGGCACTAGTCTGGCCTGTGTGGAACGAAAAGGAGAAAGTAGCTTTGGTCCCTATCACAACTGACGTGACTCCAGTTGTACTGACGAACATTATGTATTTAAAGAATCTTATTCTGCAGTCGTGGCACCCAGCTGGAGATTTTACTTTTCTCTCCAGAGTAGCTGGGATTAGGTACAAAATAGCAAACGGCAGCTTCTGGTGCTGATAGTTCCAAGTGTTCATGGACACATAAAGGAATTTCTTCTTAGTTGTGCTTTTTGAAGGAAATGGAAGTTGAGCACTTCAAAGGAACTGAGCTATTTGATCACAGAACATTTTATTATACAGTTAATTACGTGAAATAGGCTGAACTGAGATAGAGCTCTTAGTGACTTTTTTTGCTGTGTGTATAATTAGATATACAAAGCTGTTTCCTCAGCTGGTGTCACTCTGCTTAGCTCTTTTTAAGTCTATTTACATCAACTGAGAAGCTGGACCCTGGCATTTATGGGACTGTTGACTGTTTTTAATACCCGAGTAACACATCCAAGTTCTGTACCTAAGAAAATTTAGGCCAAGATGTATAAAGTAGAAAAAACTATCCTGTGTTCACTTTTAAAGTCATAATGGGCTAATCTCAGCCTTCATTACTTTTGTGTGAAGGTTGTTAAAGTTTACAGCAATTCGATATAGAAGTGAAGAACAACTGGGATAATCTGGGGATGTACTTGCAATTTGGAAGCAAACTTGTGGTGGGGGATTTTGATCTTTGTAGGCCATGTTCAGAAGGCAAAATATAGTAGGCACTGAAAAGTTTGTCAGGGCAAAAAGAAAAGACTGACCTCTAGAAATACCTTTATCTCTGAGTAGCAGAGGAACAAAACAGATAACAACCAGGATATGATAACAGCATTCTTAATGCTCACGTGTTCTGTTCTTTTAGAATTGTTTCACAATTGTGAAATACAAATGCTCCCTCTATGCAAGCTTCCAGATTCTTGATTTAAAAGGTAGCACTAAAAATAACAGCTTCTTCAAGCTACTAGAATTTAAGTTTGCAGCCAGTGATTCTCTGATGCTTCCTACAGCTGAAAACTCAGGGATCCCAAGAGCATAGCAGTCTTGTGTATTAATTAAATTATTTTGAAACATCCTTCAAATTGTGCTCAAGCTGTTTATAGATATGTGGCAGGGTGAGAAGGTTCCCCCCACACACACATAAAAGAATCCACAGCTAACTCAGCTGGAGAAGCAGATGAAAGCTATATTTACAAGCAGAAATGGAATGCAATGAATATGTACAAAAATATACAATATTCACAATATATACAGAAATATACAGCAATGTATGTAATACAGGAAACCTTCCCCCCCTGCAGCCAGGGGGTTCGGCCTGTTCCCCCTTCTCCCTTCCTACCTCCCATTTTTTCCCAAAAGGGTTAGAGAGAGAGAGAAAGGAAGGTAATTAAAAGGGTAAAATTCTGTTAAGCTAAAAGCAAATGCAAGAGTTGGTTTTCTTATCTGGTTAGCAAGGTCGTTCCTGCCCAGCAAGCTGTTGCTTCAGAGAGGGAAACAGGCCAGCTCACAGGACAGAGAGAAGAACAGACTGAACCGACTGAACAGACTAAGCTAAAACTTACAGTTGGATTCTACCAATTAAATCAGTTTAGCATATCTTTGTTTTCATTCAAACATCAAAAACATTCAGCCAGAGTGTTCAGAAAGTGTCCATTTCTTAAAGGCACAGCCTAAACCGGTCACAGGACATTTCTAGCACTGTAGGCATTAGAATGCCCGGACTCTTGCACTCTGTTTTTATGTTCACCATTGACAGAAACAGGATTAACAAAAGCATTAAATATTTTTTAACATACCAGTGTCTAAAACTTTGGGAGTGAAGTCCTGGGGTTTGCCTTTGGTTTGTTTCAGTTTGGGTTTTGTTTTGTTGTTGTTGGGTGGGTTTTCATGTTGTGTGGCTTTTGTTTGCTTGTTGGTTTGTTTGTTTGTGGGGGGTTTTTTAAATTGAAATAAATGTGACTGTCCTGTCTTGGAGAAACTTTAATTCAGGAATGACAGAATTCCTTCAGTGGAGACACTTGACTTTGTCCTCAGTATACCCCAGGTAGTGTTTCTGTGGAGAATGAATGTGGCTGTTCTGTCAGCACTTTGCACCTGATGAGTGGCTGCTTTTGTGGGCACGACAAGAAATGCAGACCGTGGTCAGCACTTGGGTCTGGCACTGTGTGGTGAGGTGAATGTGTCCACAAATAAGGGCTGCTCTTGTGTTACTCCATTCAGAATAAGAAGAAATGTAATTCCTGAAGGCATAAATAGTCAGTTCTTTTGTTAGTTCTTAAATGCTGGTGCTTTTTTGTAATCTCAGAATAGCCACACAATTGTCAGGAGTAATGTTCCCATGCACTAGGTAGGAGTGGTTCATACAACTTTTGAAATAATTTAATTTTGCTTTCTTAATGATGTGCAGGAATTCTGTAATACATTTCTCTCTGGTGTCAAATGTCAAAGCAGTTTAGTTTAAAAGTTTCTAACACACCTAGTGATTAATGAAGTTAACAAAGTTACCTCAGAACTAATTCTGCTTTGAAGAGATGGTCTGCCTCACACTAATTATTTCTGTATTGTCCTTATTTGCATCACAGGCATTTCACTGCTCTTCATCTTAACTTATTAAATTCTACTTGCTCATGCATGAATCTGGACAGCTGGATGCCACTAATGGGGCAGCTAGTGCTACCCAGTGGTCTATAATCAACATTCTGTTGCCACACATTAGCATCATGCTGCATGCCTAAAAGGACTGGAAATTTGATTTGTGAAGCAACAGCTGATTAGGGATGATTAACAAAAAGACTAGGGGGTGGTGGATCTTGTGTAACACTGCTTCCATCCCTACTGAATCCAGCAAAGAACTGCAGATTCGATATGTCAGTGTGAACAAAAACAGATGAACCGCTGGCTACATGTTTTATCACTAATCATTTCTCAAAGGCTGGGTTGGTGTTTTTTTTGTTTGCTTGGTTTGGTGGTGGGTTTTAAAGCACATTTATTAACATGTAAATGAAAACAGAGGTAGAAATCATGATAAAACAATGAAAGGAAGATTCATGTGTTGTTTGCAATTTTTTTGGTTTGATTTTTTTCCCTCTCTTTCATTTTTTTTTTCTGTAGCATCAAGACACTAAAAGATACCATGATGAATATTTTTAAAAATATGTTACTAAATTTACCTTAAATGCCTTTCTAATAGAAGAGATTTCCATACATTGGTCTTGGTCTCCAAAGAGATACACCAGAAAAACGGAAGTTGCAACAGGCAATCTTAAATGACCACTGAAGAGTACATTCAGTAGTTTCAGTCTGACCTGATTATGCCTTCACGCTCAATTTCTTTGATCTGCTCCATGTGCGCCATCTGCATGGATATGGAGGACTGTTTCCAGTTTGGAGTTTTGGACAGCAATGTTATTCTTTTTAACAGCAACCGAAAACCCACAGAACCAAATGAAAACACCAAACTCAACAGCAAAACAAAAAGCCTTCTTCTCAAAAAATCAAACCAAGCAAACAAAAAAACCCAACAAAACACCAAACCAAAAACCACAAAAAAGGCAACCCCCCCCCAAACCAAACAAGAAACCCAACCACCATAAGACTGTGAATCCAACAGTTCCTCTTGCAATTCTTTCCTCATCCTGGGGATCTCAGTATATTTCTCTGTGATCTTTTGCTCTTTTTGTGCTGCAGATCACCCAAGAGAGGAAACAATTATTTCTGCTCTATACTATGGAATAATCTGATCATCTTTGCTGCTTATATTTAGCTATTCTAAGTGCTAGAAAAGTCATTCATTTGGGAAATGCCTTATGATGTGGGATTTTGACAATGTTCCTCTTATTTCAGATTCTCGACCACCCAGGATAAGATCAGCTATAAACAGCAGTTTGGAAAGGGGGCAGTAAGACATTTCCTTGTTTCAGTAATGCCCTGAGTCCAGATATGGCCTGTGTTTACCAAAAATCACTTCTGGATTTAGTTTTTTTGACAACACAAAAGAGAATGTGATACAGTTGTGCCTAGAAATGACACATCTGGGAGGGGTTAGAAAGCAAATAGAGAAAATTGCTGTCATAAGTGTCAAAATATTATGCAGAAAATGGTATGCATTACCCTCTTCCTTCTGTCATACTTCCACTGGAAACTACTAGAGAGGCCAAAATGTTTGCTTTAAAAATTGAGAAGTTAAATATTAGTCGCTGCACTCTCAGTAATAAACTCTGAAGTGATGCAAGTTACAGAGCTGTTGGTTCACTTTTGAGGTCACTATAGGCAGAGAAACCTAATGCAATCAAAGTATACATAAATAGCCTACTAATGTACAAGCTGCTTCAGTTCATCACTGTAGTGGACGTTATTAAGATAATTATTTTATCCTTCATGGCTTGCTATTCTATTGTGCTGTTATATAAATCAATCCAATCTAACTAATATCTTTTGACGGATAATTTTTGTCCCTTCTTACAAAAAAGGTTTATTGCAGGAGGCAGTCTTATTACAGACTTGTCACTTCAGAGATCTGGTGACAATAAATGCTTGGGTCATTTGCTGGCAGATCACGTTTCACTTCAAAACAAAAGCAAAGCAGGAAATGGCATGTTAAAAAAAATCCTTCGCCTAGCTTGGTGCCTTGGCTGGTTCTATTTCTTATCATTTTGTTTCAAATTATATCAAGCTGGACTTAGTATTTTCAGGACGTTTTGTTCAACCTTCAAAAGTTCATGAGGTGCCACTGTAACATATCTAAAATGCAGGTCAAGATCCAGTTGGAAGTTTGTTCTTGACCTAAGAGGTTTTTTTTTTCTTTCACAGCTTCTCTCTTTGCTTAGCATTTGTTTGATTAATTGAAAAGCTGTTTGTAAAATAGAAGCTGAGATCATAGTTCTGTGTTTCTGCAGTAGTGTGTTCTTTTCCTGCTCTCTTTCTGGCATAGCTTTGAAGTACTTTTTTGTGTTGAGAGTTGTGGCTTGCCAGCCTGTGGCCATTTGCTACAGTGAAAGCTGCAGTGGTGGACAAAGGCAGGGTTTTCAGTGAGTACAGGAGTGTCTTGTGGGATCCTAGTTCTTTGATTGGATTTGCTCTGAAAGGTAGTATACATGAATCTCTTTTCTGATGTCTTAGAAATACATCTTTTGTTTCTTATTGCAGGCAACCACTCAGCTGCTGATCTTTGACTTTTTAGTATGATACGGTTGTTGATGTTTGCCTTAAATGAGATGTTGCCATCTTAGAAGGTCTGGTAGAGGAATGGAAAGACTCTCTACATACCACTGAGTGTAGGAAGCTGTGATCCTCCTTTCCCTAGATAAATGATATTTGTATGAGGACACTTCAAATAAAGGTTTGGTTTAGATCATTCCACTGTAGCCTTCAGCCTGCCAAGTGAAAATAGGATTGCTGTTTTTGCAACCATACATGCCTTGCAGGGTATTTGCTAGCTCTACAGGAGGATCTTGGCCCATGTGGTCCCCTGCAGGAAGCCTTTATCCCTGAAAGACATAGTGAAACTTCAGGCTTAAGGCAAAGTGTTAGAGCTGAGCTTACCAACAGGCTACATCTGCTGCAAGGATGATTATTACACTGTGTGCTGAACTTAGGGAAGAATTTCCAGGCCTTCAGGATATGATTAGCTTTTTCTACGCATGTATTATTCCTTTTATCTGACTGTCCCTACCTTAACTGTCTTCCATGTGTCTATACAATATATATGAAGTTTGGGTGGAGAAGGTCTTGTTGTTTCCTCTCCTTAATTCTCACTGTGTATCCTGTATTAAATAAACACGGTAGAGTTGTTAACATTCCGTAGATGTCTATGTGAGTTTTGTGCTTACATGTAAAGAGTGAAGATTGATGACTCATGAATGTCATCAAGCATGATTCCCCTTTTCCCCCAAACAATTACAATTTCAGCAACCTTAGTAAGGTTAACATATTGTGAAGTATTTGCTGTTAATTATATTGTGATGATCCATAGTCCCTCTCACTGGTTCTGTAAGGCTGCCTTAGGGACGTTTGGGTCTTTTTTTTTAATGTCTCTTTCCCTAATAGACTTTTTCTACTCACAAGGGTACAGAAAAAGATCTTCTCATAAAGAAGGAAAGAAACCCACATTATATTTGTGGATGCTGGTAAAGAAATAAATTATGAAACCTTGAGTTGTGGCAGGAAAACAGAACAATTTACCTAAATGTTTTCCAGGTGATTGCAAACAATCAGCCATCTATAACTTCTATTGCAAGCACATAGTTAAATCTGTTTCAGCTTTCTCGTGGACACATGGGCCTTTCAACTATTGACTGAGCTTGTCATGTGGAAAAAGAAATATGAGGTCGTGCTCGCTTTGGAAGGGAACAAATTTAGTGGATGTGAAACTCCGGTGGAAATCATGCTGTTGACTGTATACAGATGATTGTGTGACTGAGATGGTTTGACTGACTTGCATTCACCAAAGTAAACATTGCAGCTCATCTTGGCTTTAGCAGGACTGAAACAGTTGCCACGTACGTGTTAAATTGGCTCTTTTTGGTGATTTATGGATTCACTAAACATTATCTGGTTTATCTGTGTGACTTCAGTAATACCTTTTGGACTAAACTGACTCTGTTCTCTGTAATGATCTGAACTTACACTCCATCACTGTAGTACCAGTCATGTGCGAGATTGGTGACTATAGAATCCTTGCCAATCAATTTTGCAGATTATATTGGCTTTGCAACAATAAGAATCAACTAAGCAGTACTAGCTGGTTAGTCTGCAAGTACCCATTCTAGTTGTATGTTTGAAGGATTAGAGAAATGGCAGTGGCAAACAGAAAAGAGTATATATAATATAATATTAGAAGGTAATTATTTCTGTGGTGCTTCTGTTGTTTTGGGGTTTTTTTGTGAACTTCTTGATCTGTTTTCTGGGCTCAGTGACATTCAGCTGTTACTTAGAGTACTCTAGATATAGGTTAGCAATGTTGTAGTTTTACTTTCGATGAAAATACATCAGTAGAATGTCACCAGTTGGTTCACAGTGGAGCACTGGCAATTGCAGTAGGAAAACCTTTCTAGGAGAGTGTCAGAGGCCTACAGTTTTGGGTGGATTTGGATGAATATGCACAGATAGGTACCTTTTTTTTTGTACTAAGCCTTGAGTGATGGTTTTGAGATTTTTAGCTCTGATTGTTGCCAAAAATACCTATAAATGTTGCAAGAACTTCAATGAGTAGGAGAAGGCAGCCCTAGGAAATTAGTGCAAAAGCTCTTCACTGGAATTTAGGATTCAAATAACAATTTGCATCTTCAGAATGAGAGTGGAAGAACATGAGGTATTGCTTATTGTTGCAAATATAAGCACAATAAAAATGACAATAGGCAACAAGCTTAAGGCAGGTCTGCCAAAGTACTCTATGTGACAGTTCCCTATATTTGTCAGCGGTTTCGTTTCCGGAAGCATTTTTCTTTGATGAACAAACTCAGCAAGTGAACACTGATGTATTTGCATATGGCAAAATAGTAGTGACTGGCAGTTGTTGATAAAGATGCATCACCCTCTGGTTTTGTTCTTCCTCATCCACATGGAGGTGAACTGGGAATGTGTAGGCTTTTTATCTCATCCACAGGGGTTGTCTTTGCAGTACAATGACAACACTGCAAGTCTGGGCACTCGTTCCTCGTTTTGTGAAACGATGAAAAGAGTCAATTATTTCCAATGCTTTAGAGGCCGGTCTTCTGTAAGAACACTTTAAAAAAGAAGAAAATGACTACACATTAAAGGGCTCAATGGCTTTTCTTCATTGTTTTCTCCCTCCTCTCCCATTTCCCCCCACATAAGTGAAGAAACAAAGCAGCAGCTTTCTGACATTCATCATGAACATTAATTATATTACTATCTTCGGTTTCCAGGACTGGAAGATTATGAGGGATACAGTAACCATTTTGGCTTTTCAAAAATGGTTCATTATTAATATGGCTAAGTAGGAGTACTGGGTCAGAAAGTGAGGGGAAGTATTCATCAAGAGTGTTCATTTGATTTTGGAATAAATATTTTATTTCATAAAGCACTCCTTAAGTACTTATGAGTAAATATATCTGGGATGTGTGTAGTGCTAGGGCTTTATCCCTAAACTTTGATTTCTGTTTTAAGCATGGCAAAATCTTTTCAATCCTGAATTTAAAAGTTATTTTAGGGAACAAACTTGGATTGGTATAATTGAAAGGTGTATGAATTAGCTTATTGATTCTGTATAATCCTAATTAGTTTTGGAAGTAGGGCAAGATACCTTCAACATTTTGCAGCAGCAACACTTGCACAGTAGAAGCTCTTAACAAATATATTGGTTTTAAGGTACCTAAATTCTTCCTTCTGAAGAAATTCTAAATGAAGTCAACCTGTACTGTCATAAGTATGGAAAGACAGTACAACAAACTGCCCAGAGCCTGGACTGAGAGGATTGCTTTGGGCCAGGTGCAGGATCCTGCCATTGGTCATGTTGAACCTCATGAGGTTCACCTGGGCCCACCTCTCCAGCTTGTTGTCCAGGTGGATGACATCCTGTCCCTCTAATATATCGACAGCACCACCTAGCTTGGTGTCATCTGCAGACTTGCTGATGGGACGCTTGATCCTGCTGTCTATATCATTGATAAAAATATTCATAAGCGACATATTTATTTTAAGCTAATGAACAGCTTACTGAATGGAAAAAGTTGCAAATTTATACAGCTTAGCACATTTTCTCTGGTGACACCAGTGAATATCATCTCAGTGTGTGATTTTTGAGTGCACATCCCTTGAATCTGGACACAACACTGACAAATTTGCCAATTTTACATGTACAGTTGCTGCTACTGCTGTGTGGCAGGAAGTTCTCCATGCTTCCAGGCAAAGTATGCAAGACCTTTTGCATTGCTAAGCTAATGGTAAGGAGGATGTTGTCTGCCAGTATTTTCTTCCTCTTGGTACTTATATCCCTGTAGCATAACAAAAGGTCATAAATGGACAATAGAGTGGAGTCATGAGTGAATTACTCTCTTTAGCTACAAGTATGTCGTACTATTTTTATCATTTCCTGAAGGTATGTTAAACCATCCCTTGAGACCTAGAGGAAACTGCTGAAGTTTTTTGTCCCTTTTTTTCTGCATTGGTTTAGGCAGATAGACCTTGTAACTCTTATCTGAAAAGTACAACTGGAATGTATGGGCTAGAGAATGTTGGAAGTCGCTGTATATCTGAGGGTGTACATGTTTGCAGAAGTCTGAAAATGGTTTGTTCTTAGAATGTAGCATATAAGCATAATGCTCCAAAGGTTTTAATAGACTGTTTGGTTGAAATCAAAAGCTGTTTCCATGTTATTCTCTTTTCCCACTATTGCAAAAGCTGCCCCAAAACTCTCACTCAGTTGGCCAGATGCAAACACATCTCCCTTTCCTGTAGCTAAAGGGAAGTTTTGCACAGGTAGAACAGAAAGGGGCGGGGGGGATTGCCCACATCTGTGAAGAAAGTTGCAGCTTACATTTTGTATCAGTTCTCGCTTCAAATAACCTGTTGCAGAGGTTCCGCTTTCACTTGTCTCTCAGAGCATTTCTTGTTGCTGAAGAGAATTGTACTGAAGTGCACTGTGCAGGAGAGACTCTTACCTGGACCAGTGAACTGCAAGACTCTGGCCACTGCAGAAGTTCTCCTGAATTGAGCTACATAAGATGGGTATGCAAGCCGTTGGATGATAATGAAATAAAACTGTTCCTTCAGTGCTTTCTTTCACCTTGTTTACAAGCAATGTGTTAGGTTATGTTGCTGTGGGATGGTTTACTTTGAAATACTCTCCGTTTTCTTCCCTCTCCAGTTTTGTTTGTTTTCTTGCTTGCTTCTGTTTTTTCTGTAGTTTCTGTGGGTTTGTTTTTGTTTTGGGTTTGTGGGGTTTTTTTGACACTATCATCCCCACCTTGAGACTAATATGAACTCTAGAAGAATCTCAGTCACAGAGAAGTCTCTTAGGTAGAGATCAAGGTAGCATCTAGTTTCAACAATAGCTTCAGTTTGTTTAGTAAAATCTCTGTTGGTTATACTCTATGTTCATTCTCTCATGAGTCTGAGATGCTTTTATAATACTGTTATCATCTTTCAGGGTACTAGGGAAAGGGAGTAACATCTATAAAAATGCAGTGATTCAGTGGCTCAGTGAAACTAACTCTGGAGTTATTACCAGAGGCATTGAAACTTCGCCATCAGCCCCTAAGTTCAAGATGAATGCTGTGCACACAGGTGAATATTTTACATATGTTTATGTTACTCATATTTTTAAGCCTTATGTCAAGCATACTCCTAGGAGCCAAGGTCTCATTGACTTTCAGTGAGAAATCTCAAAAGCTTTCCATGAGAGTGAGTGTCCTGAATGACTGAGTAACCTTTGGAAATGTTTCCAAAGCTCCTAGACAGTGAAGTATTTCTGACAATTTTACCTCAGTTGGGCTCAGATACCTCACAGGGAAATATAAACATTCCTGAACTTCCAAGACTACGCCACAGAGTAATTGTCACCATATGTCCACTGCCACTTCTAGTCTAAGGCTGCTTCTGCCAATATCATCCTCTGATGGTGCTGCTACATCATAGGCTGGTTTGTGGGCACTGTGCCTAGGAGAAAATCAGCATACCTTAAAGCAAAATGACAGCACTATTTTAGAAGGTCACTGAACGTCTTTTTTGACATCTGGCATTTATATATTAAATGGGAAACCCTTCAAATCGACATTTCAGGTAATGAAAACTAAACTGGTATGAGGCCTGGTACATACCTGTACAGAGCTGAACCAATGCCAAAGCACATTAGTGCTTTTCTATGGGATCAGTGACATTTAAGTCATGATACTGTGTAACCATCAGAGTCAGGAATTCCAGACATCCACTAAAGAGAAGTTGGAAGCCATTATTTTGTGGTAGTCTAAAGGCAGATTTTTCCAAATCTTTCAGTTTATGTTTGGGTTTAATGAGTGCTTGTCCTTAAAATGAGTGTAACCTACAGACCAGGCTTTGTGGTGACAGGTACTCATTGCCTCATTGGGCCTATTTGGTGATCACGGTAGCTGATGTCTACAGTTGTAACTGTCATGTCTATGGCATGGAGGAGTGCTTTAGGGTGGCATGAAGCTGGTATTGCACCATGTTTGACTGCTTCCAGTAGCAGTTAAGACTGAACTAAGAGATGTCACTGAATTGTGAATGGTCTTAAAGGAATCTCTGGTGTGAATGTGTTACGTCGACTTTCCAGGTTACCCACAGCTTCTTTCGGGTACTGGGACAATCAATATTGTTTATATGGAGCAGCTCATTCAAATATGTTTTACTTTAAAAGTAAAGACCCTTTGAAGTAGCATATTGTATCTTTTGGTGAATAGCAATGAAATGTAACTGGAGATTTGACTCAAGCAAAATGAATTGTTTATATGACTTACAGAGCAGGGCAGCTCACTGAGCTAGATCTAAAAACCTTCATAATGTTAAACAGAATCTCTTCTGCAGGATATATGCAAAATATTTGACAGCTGATATGCATTTTAACCAGCTACAGTGTGCTGCCATTGCACTTTGCCTCTACTAGTTTGTTTTTTTTTTCCTCTTGATTTATGTTTTCCTGACTTGCAGAGGCATCAGCCTATGGATGCTCTTAATTTTTTATTATAATTTTTTAAACTAATTGAATGAAGCTGCCTATAGAAGTGGAGATTCCCCCACACATGTATTCTCACAGTGAAGCAGTTATTTAATTCATCCTTTGTTTCCAGGCAGGCAGGATTTTAATCAATATATTTATTATTAGGGAGGCTTGAGTTTAAGGAGAACACCAATCAAACAATGTTCTCTTCATTGAGAAAGAATTTATCATTTGGCTGTGCAACTCTGCAGGATGCTGGAAAATTATGACTTAAGCACGTTGAAAGATGAAAGTATGCCCACACTCCAGTTAATATCTACCTGCCCCAAAATCAGCAGCACAAGGTAAATGTTAAGCTGTGAAGTGGCTGCGTGAGACCTCTGTTGATCACCTAATGTAATGCTGATAAACTCTCTAGTTCTTTCTCTCCTGGACTGTCATCCAAGATTCTCTTATTCCTGACATTTAAGAAAGAAAATAATAGGGTGGGGTTTTCCCTAAATAGGGTTGCTCAGGGAATTGACCCCTCAGGATTGCTGGGCACATGCATGACATCTTGGGGGGTGGATAAATCTCTTGCCTTCATGAATCTGTGGAGCACTTGTTGCTTTTTCTCAGCAGGCCCTTTAGCCAGGCAAGAGCAGCCAGCTTTTTGCATGTTCAACACCTAACTCCTCTAATTTTATATGTTAGCTTTTTTGTTTTGTTTGTTTGTTTTAGTCCATCACTTCGTTTCACAGAGGAGGGTAACGTGCGCATGCATGGATAAACCTTTTATGAAGTTGTTATACTTTTCTTACATTTCAAAACATGTAGATGAGCCTCTTTGGGGATTTAGCAACAGAGGAAATGACAAAAATTGATGATTTGGTGATCCATGCCCCACTGAGTGCACTAAAGTAAAAAAAGAAAATGGTTTGCCAGCCTGTAAATCTGCTTGTAACTTACAGATGTGTGTTCATTAAATATTTGGATTCTGTCTTTGTATGTTATCTGTGCTTTCAAACTGATTGCTTCCATGGATTTGGCATAGAAAGAAGGATTTGATTGATTTGTGATGTAACTGGCGTCAAGATTCACACTGAGTAACTGATTCTCTAGCGTTTAACATCAGTTCAAAAATGTTAACATATAAAGTAAAAGACAAAATTATATTTTTAGTGAATGCATTGCTAAAGAAATCTCCCCAGTCTTAAACATCATCAGTAGAAGTGAAATTATGGACACTACCTGGGGAGTTGAATAAGCTCCAGCATTTCTTAGAGTGTAAGTGTAATGGCTACACTACCAGTTTCTCTCTCAAAATCATGACCATCTCCAGTGTTTTGCTGCTAACAATCTGTCAGAAACTCTTCCTTTTGCCTTTCCAAGGGTTCATACCAAAGCTGTATGTTACTGCTGGATGTAAATGCTTGATGCAGACTTGCCATTTCTCATTAATTTATTGGTATTTGTTGTGTCCTCTGTCTTGAAACGTATAAGCTAATAACATCTATAGCAATCACATAAATGATCATCTGTAGAGTATGACTAAATCAATTTTTGCATTAGACTTTACCCATTAAGTTTCCTTCTCCCTTCCATTTCTGAGTATTGCTTCTTAGAAAGTGTTCTGTTCTCTTCAGTAAATGACTTTTTGATACTGAATTTGCTTTGTGTTAGGATATCTGCATTCCTCTCCATCTAAGGTTGCTTCTCTCACTCTGTTTTTCTTTTATCTGGATGTTTTCAGAGTACATCTTATGTTTTTGTCATCAGTTTTCTTTTCCTCTGCCATCTCTAAGCCATTACAGATCTTGAATAGAATTTTAGACATTGCAGTAACAAAAAACCCCCAACAAAATCCACAGCATTAAATTGGCTTCCAGACACTTGAACCAGCCCTGGATGTGTTTTGGGTTTTTTCACTCCTTTTATCTAGATGCTGCTTTAAAGGCATGGCACAGAAAGCTCTGACTAGATAATGTTCACTTACTTCCTCCCAGGCAGACTTCCAACCAAATGCTTCTTGCCACCAAGACGACTCAGCTACAGATTGTGTCACAGAGAAAGAGGATCTACGAATGTTCCTACTTGTGTCTTTCCCCAGACTGCGAAATTAGTCAGACTCTTGGGTAGAAGAACCCAGAAATTCTTGGCTCGAGCTAGAAAAAATTCTTTGAAAATGTCCCCATTATTGTTTGAATCAATGCAAAATGTCTTCTACTAACACAATGTTCTGCCAGCCTCATTTCCCTGCAGAGTAAACTAGTAGAGCTGCACCACAAGGCACTTGCTCCATGATGCCTTTTCCTGCCCACCCATTGCTGCTGATGGAAATCAACAAGCTTGTTAGTCTCCTTCCTACCTGAAAATACTTTTGTAGCCCCAGAAAGGCAATACTCAGATATTTCTGATCAGGAGCCCATTAGGATGTATCTATTTGCAGCCAAATCTCTGAGTAATGCAGCATAACTTCTTTCTGTGTCATGATAAAGCATGAGCTCTGCTCTATGACCTTGTGGCTGCACCTTCACTGAATCCTAATTGTGGTAAGCAACTGTGTTTTTTCAGATTCTCTGCAAGTGTGATCTGGTGACCTGCTAGAAGGCACTCTTCATTCCTTAGGTAGGCTTTGCCACCACAAGGTGTACTGGTGAGATCCATTGCCATTAGTAGTCTCTGAGTCATTGCTAAAGGTGCCTTTTTGTTGAATTGGATATAACTTTTTTTTCTCTGCCTATCTTTTTACTTGTCCAAACACCAGCCTTTCCTTAATTAGTCTTTATGAGAGCAGAATCAGCTTCATGTGTTTGATGTGAGGAAATGCAGTTTACACTCAGCTTCTCTTGACATGTTGACCTCTTCTGGTAGATGTCAGTGCAATGAATCCTAGATGATTTGCCAGAAGCAACATCTGGCCCTTTACCACTCTTCTCAGGCACTATATATGCAGCTTTGAACTTGCCTCTGTATATATCACACAGTTAACATGTCACTATCTTCCATTAGCCTTCTCCACTGCTGTGCACTTGGTTGGCAGCTTCCAAAGGCAACCTTTAAATTTTCAGTATATTTAAGTCTTTGTTCCACAAGTTATTGAAAGTCTAACTTTCAGGGTGATGCTCTCTTTTTATCTATCATATTGCACAGCACAGGAGTTTAGGTCTCATGCTCTTATGCTAAGTAAACAGATCTATGCAGAATCACAGCGATGCTGTCAGAACTTCTGCATTGCTTTTACATGGTGCTGCTTTCTAATAAAAACAGCAATTGTTTTTTCTTACATGGTCCTGACTTCTAATAAAAACAGCAGTTGTTTTTTTCTCTACTGCCCCTAATAAATCCCAAAGTGATCTGCTGTTGTGTAATATGTGCAAAGGGTCTCAAATTGTTCTGTTCGCTATCCCTATACTAACCCTAGTGATACACCCATCAGCTTGTTTGGTTTTTTAGAGGCACATTGATGGGAGATATCTGACTATTTTGCTAAATTCTAATTCTGGATGTATTGCCCTGGCATGTGCTAAGAGGCAGGTATTTCTAAAGAATCACGAGATGAAACTGCTGTAATACAGAATGTTTTGTTTTCTCTATATGAGGATGAGTTTGAAAAATCAGTTTCATTTTTTAATGAAATTTTCATGTGGCTTATCCAGGAAGACACTTAATGCCTGCTAGCTGCAGAATAATTTTGTCTAAAATGAATTATGCATGATTTTACACCTAATATAAGAGCACCACCAGTTGTGATGAGATCAATATCCACTGTGGGTAAAATTGCGCTCCATGCTAGTGTCCAGTTGAAGGCCTATGCATCACTTAAGTCCTAATTTAAAGTCTTAAATGAGATTGAAGTGGTTTACAGGTTTAATGCCATTCCTCTGCACAGGAATGCATTTAAACCTAGATTGCACACACAGAAGATAAATGCCAAATGATCTTGATGTCTCAGGTGAAGTATCTTATAATTATTGCTTCTGATAATTTTGCTTTTTGCTGGCATGATTTTGTTAGGAATTTTGCATTGCTTACCAGCCTTTCTGGTGGCTTTCCCCTTTCTGGTGGCTACAGAGGAAATTTTGAAGGCACAGTCGAAAGTCTATCAAACCTAGAGACAGAGAAAAGCAATGCTAGTCTTTTTAAAATAGGACATAAGAATGTAGAAATGGTCACAATGACTAAACCTGAAAGTAAAGCTGGCCCTGTTCCATTTCTCTGAGCAACCAGCGCTGAGTGCTTTGAGAAGGAGGAAGGGGAGCGAAAAAAGAAATATTGGTCTAAATACAAAGAATTATCCCCCTCTTCCCTGTTCTTTTCTGTCAGATTCTAGCAGTCATGATTTTCAGTACTTTCTCAGATTTATTTTTGTTGGGCTGGCATCACAAGATAATTAACTTCTAGGAAAGTACTAGATGTGCCATGTTAGATTTAAGATTGTTCTTGAGTCTTTTGTCACGGCCCAATCCTGTCTGCAAAAATCAGAGATTGATATGTATCTGGATTGTGTTGGCAGTGTGAAATTTATTTCTTGCTGATCAGTGCCACTAATGAAGCTTCTTTGATGTAAACAGAATATTAAGTATTTATTTGTGTATGTGCCAGAGCAATCACAGAGTTTTGACACAGGCAAGCTAAACGCGAGCTTAGATAAGCACTGGGAAATAAACACTCCACACATTGTGTAACTAACAGTCTTCTGTTATCCCTTACTTTAATTGTAGGGGATTCTACTCCATGAATACTGAGTAGTGGCAAGAGCATTTGACTATGAATGTTTATTTTCACAAGCAGCCCTTCACACTAATAGGTTCAACTTTATCAGCATCGATATATGAGTTTGTGGCCTTACATGAGTAAACAGAATTTTATTCTGGTTTACTGAATACGGGGGTTTAAAATTTGTTTAATGTTGTTATGAGATGATCAAATGCCTCACTGAAGCTGCTCACTTTTTGCTCCTGAAAACTGGACTGTTTAGTCCTGTATTACCTGATTCAGCATTGAAGGAGCAACTTTCTTACTGCTCAAGTTTCATTCCTTAAGGTTTTGCTTGAGGAGCTGTGATGTCAAAAGGAGAGAGCAAGTGCTGATACAATTTAAGTAAAACCCAAATGCTGATCCATCAGCCAGCTAGTATGGGGAATGGTGGCTATATCTGGCATTCTTCTGCAGGAAATAGATGATCTTTATATAGTTTCCTATTTCCTCAGGCATTATAAAATCTTCAAGTCTTACTCCTCTGACAGACTTTTCCTTGATGTCCCACAGGATTCTAATCCCTCACTAGCTCTGAAGGCAAAGTGAGATACAGTCACAAAGCTAAACCGAGATTTCTTCCTAATGTTGATTATTGTTAACTTTTGTACTTGTGAACGTAGCCAAGTCTATTGCTCACCTGATAAATTGCAGAGACTACTTCAGCGTCCCCCTCTTTCCCCCCCTCCCCCCAGCTAATAAAATGACCAATTTCTTAAATCAGAAGAGTCTAAAAAAATTCTGTGTTTATTTCTTGGTCTTCAGAGTATTTAGGATCAGTTCAGTGGGATTATTTGCCATTCATAATTTCTGGAGCACTGATTAGATTTAAAATTCACATGGTGGTGTTGATGTTACAGGGCTGAATTAATCCCTAACCTGTGCATGGGGTGATTCTTTCCCAGAATGATGATAACTGATTGCCCATTGGAATGCACTGCCCAGGGAGGTGATGGAGTCACCATCACTGGAAGTGTTTAAAATAAAACTGGATGAGGCACTTAGTGTCATGGTTTAGTTGATTAGATGGTGTTGGATGATAGGTTGGACTTGGTGATCTTGAAGGTCTTTTCCAACCTGGCTAATTCTGTGTTCTGTGCTCTGAATGAACAGCCATCTCAGCATGAATCAGAAAGTCAGCACATGAACATACTGTAGGTGAATTTTTTTCAGAATGTTTTAGTAAAATCAAAATGTGCTCTTGGTGAGCAGCACTGTGAATAAACTCCTGTGCCCTGGATTTTTGGTGGATGAGGACCATGAAACAGATGTTCAGAAATGTATTTGTGGAATGAATATTTGTAGAGAAAATGTTTTCCACCATTGCTTATTTCCTACTTTGGCTGTAAGAATTTGAGTTGGCTCACCCTTGATTAACATATCCAACCGTAGAAAGATAAGTGAAAATATAATACAGATTTATAGGTAGAGTTTTCTGCTTCTGTAGTTTCAGCTTCTCAAAATACCAATTCCTTGTGTGATCCTATTAACAATTCCACAGTTTATCAATACATTTAATCTGACAGTCATTGCAGCAAAGTGGCATATTGGATGGTGGTATGAAGATGGTATCATAATCAGAGAGGTTTGCTCTTAGTTAGCTAAAAATAAATTACTATGAGCAGCAAAATTTTGGTGAGATACTGATGAGAAATAGTGACATTTCAGGTTCGTGGCCTATGCTTATCTTGTTCAATGGGAATTCCTCACCCAGAGCAATTCTGCAAATTAATTTGGATGTGCAAGTGTGATATTTACAGCTCTGTCAAGTGTTCAGATGGAGAACAAATATGTTTCTGACTGGAGGTAGCTTACCTGGGATCCAGTGCCCTGATCTTCATTTCCCAGGGATGATCAACAGAATCGTCTCTTTTGTCAGTCTTTGAAACGTGCTGCTGAGCTATGTTTTGTTCAGCAAAGCACACTGACTCAGCAGAGGAAAATTAAGAAGGGTCATACACGTCTGTGTTTTCTTTCAGGCATGTCATGGAAACAGCCATTCTGGGAACATCATAAAAGCTTTACCCATCTGTCTGTTTCAGGATGTTTGGGGCATCTCAGTTCTGGCATCTCAGTGAATAGTGCCGTGATGATATGATGCATGCTAACAAGATAAATCTCTGGTGTGCTGGAAATTTGATGCAACTAGTGGGCTTGTGTCGTTGTTTTTTTCATACAGAAGCATTCAGATTTATGGTCCTCCTGAGTTAGGCTATGAATTTTTGCTTGGTTTTTCTGAAGTCCTTGTTTATATTGAGGTGATTTACTTACAACAAAAATGAGCTACTCGTGTGAGTTGTATCAAGTAAAGAGCAGGTTTTGATATACTGCCCTCTTATAGTTTCTCTATTAGTTATAGTGTGTTATTTATGGTTATATGTTTCCTCCTCAGTGATCTTGAGTAGTAAAGTGTGTAGCACAGTGTAATAGCCATTTTTAACTTCTGAAGACCTGGCTTGAAGTTAATGCTTTTTTTTTCTTAATTAAATTAATTTGATACTCAACAGATAATCCAACACTTTCATAGTATGTATATAGATATTCAAATGCTTTCTAACCATTTGGAATATCTATTATGCAAATGGTTCTGAGGGGTGGAGACTTTTCCTTCTGTTGTTTGGCTTGGGGAGAGGATGGGGCAGTGTGGGGAGAGCACTTTGCTCCAGTGAGTGCAAGTGTGTATGCACTATGGGAAAGCCAGTGTTTTCAGTCTTTCTTCAAAGTGATGTCCCCAACCCCACTACATAGATAACTTCTGACATGTGTCTGGATACTTTGCTGACTCCCCTGTGATGGAGTGCATTGCACAATGTAATTTTAGGCTTGCCATCGTTCCTTTAGATGTTGGATGTCAGTAAGAGCTGAAATCAAATGCAGTGGCTTTGTGGGGAGAATCAAAATTCAGCTGCCTGTCCAGCCTTTTATTTGGTATTCTGGAGTGGCATGAAACACTATTTATTGTTGTAAACC
Source organism: Picus viridis (assembly GCA_033816785.1). Classification (NCBI taxonomy): domain Eukaryota; kingdom Metazoa; phylum Chordata; class Aves; order Piciformes; family Picidae; genus Picus; species Picus viridis. The sequence goes on from CM066576.1 coordinate 35,466,446, forward strand.
ATAATATCCATATATGTAATATAAATATTTATTCTACAGGACAAGTAGACTATTGAACCAAAGCTGATATCCCTCATCTCTGCTAAGCTGTTTCTCTTGTTGGCAGCAAGGGAGGTTTAAATTTTCCTGTTTCTTGATTTGCTATCATATTACTTTCCGAGCATATTTAGCATACAATTTATTTTTATATATGCTGTTCTCCATGCAGAACGTCGTAAACTACTTTGCAGTCAGAGATAAACCAGAAAAAGAATTCTTTAGTTACAAACAATGAGTAGCAGGCAGCCGGAGAGAAAGGGCAGTGCATTAAGCTGCAGTAAAAAAAATGAAGGTTGGAATTTAAAAGTAGTAAAAATTCTAATCAACACTGTAGCCTCTTTCTGGAGATGTGCACTGTAGTATGCTGCTTTCAGTGCTGATATTTGCAAGTATGAGCATATGCTGTCTTCTGAATGCTGGAGCGTGGACATGAATGGGACAGAAAAAGAAGAGCTTTTCTGGGAAATTGGATTAGATCTAGGGAGAGAAAAACACCACGGAACTGAATAAAAAAAAAATATTAAGTACTGTATTTATAATGATCACAAATACCTGTTCTTGTTTAAAATATCTGCAGTTCCTTCCATTGCTCTTTTCAGGTCAGAGTTGATACTCGTGGTGGTCCAAAGGCTTTGGCAAGCAATTTGTTTAAAGCATTTTCCCAGGTGTATTAGAAGAAAGATAATTTCCCCCCCGCCCCCGCGTGCCCTGACCAAAAAAATGTGTGCTCCATGTAAATCAATAACAGCACCCCACGCTCAGATTTCTTCCACAGTCTCTGCTTTGCTGAAAGAGAAGACAAGGACTGTTATGCTTAGTTTAGCATAGCTGTTATTTGCTGTGAAGAGGCATGTGGGCTCTTTTATGTAAGATGCAGTGTGCACTATCTACTTGTGCTTGCTAGAATTCTGCCAGATCCTGGCCTCCAAACTATGAGATGATGATGCCTTTTTCTTTTCCCTCTTGCATATAGGCATTTGCATGTAGAGATGTGATTTGCATAGAATAAAAGTAGTCTTCAAATTTAATCTTTAAAGTAAAAAGGAACACCAGGGCAACAGAAAAACATACAGTCGGTGCTGCTGTCAGAGTATGTCATTGTCCTACAGGAAGGGCCTACAGGAAGGCTGGGGAGGGACTTCTCAGGATCTCAGGTAGTGATAGGACTAGGGGGAATGGAATGAATCTGGAAATAGGGAGATTCAGGCTGGACGTGAGGAGGAGGTTGTTCACCATGAGAGTGGTGAAGCCCTGGAATGGGTTGCCCAGGGAGGTGGTTGAGGCCCCGTCCCTGGAGGTGTTTAAGACCAGGCTGGATGGGGCTTTGGCCATCCTGATCTAGTGTAGGGTGTCCCTGCCCATGGCAGGGGGGTTGGAACTAGATGATCCTTGTGGTCCCCTCCAACCCTGACTGATACTATGATGTCTTGAATTGCTTGATTTCTGGAATCCAGCTGGAGCTTAAAGTAGGAGGGACCTTTTTCTCTTCACTTCCCAAAGTAGCATAAATTACAACTTCTGGATGTTTTCTTTGAAGAAATTTGGAATGTTTTGGTGCTTACATATTGTGTCAGGCAGGATACACTGCACTGTATTCAAACATAAACTTTTCCATATTTCAGTGTATGCTGTTTTTTCAAAAATAAATCTCAGTACACTGGATTGTGTTCAGGAAGTTTCCATCTCAGAGTGCTTGGCTGTCAGTGACGGCATGTTTTAGAGCAGAGTGCATAGTTGTACTAATCAAGCATATTTTTCTGAAGATGTCATTTTTAAAGTGGAGAATTAAAAAATGCTAGCAGAATTAAAATGCTGACTTCTGAAAATAAACTTTCCACTTGTTGACTGTCATCAGCTGCATGCCTCTATAACTGGAGCGGACTTTTATCATGGTTTGTTAATGTATTCTATATGAAGTTGCATGAAAGAGACATATCTGCCACCAGCAGACGAAAGCTAAGTGCTGTCATCACCACGATTGCTTTGTTTTCCTAATTCAGCACTTTTTGCAACTCTGTCAGTGACAGGGTTTTGCCTTCAGCCTGTGGTTAAAAATCAAACGAAATCATTCAACACTGAAATTAAGTTGGCGAAGATGCACAGAATGCCCTTGTGGCACCTTCAGATAACTCTTTAGCCTTTGTCGTTTGCCATAAATTATTTAGCAGTGGTTATCATTACACTGGCACATACAGTGGCTTTGAGAGGCTTTTTCTGTTGTAGCAATTTAAATTAAGAGGAATGTTGAGGGAATTAAAAGACAAACCATGCTGTAGGAGGAGATACTGCAGAATCCTGCTGTCTATATGTTAAACAAGTACCTGTTTAATGCTCCAGGTGCGTATTATTGTGTATTATTTAGATCATTGTGCCATGTAGCTAGATGTCCCCATTCTGAAGAGGTCTAATTTGAAGTGCAAGTGTGACAAATGAACAGAAAGAGAAAACAGAGAATAGTACAAACTAAAATTGCACTGTTACACTGCCTGTTTATTACATGTGTGGTTCCAAAAGTTTTATTTTTTAAATCAGCTGTCCCCATCCCCAGCTACTACTTAGCCATATCTGGTTAGCTTTCCCCCCCCCCCCCCCCGGCTTCAAATCAGAGGTGAATCTTGTGGATGGATTTGAAAAGTGAAAGAGAGTGTGCAGTTTGATTCAGTGCAGAGACAGTTTTCTCTTCTGGCCAGCAATGCTTTGGAAAGATCTGTGCTAGACCATGGATCACTGTTGGCTGGGTGCTGGGACACTAGGTTGGAATATAGATGCAGTTATCATTTTATATGCCTTTAACACATAAAACTGTGACAGCAAATTGGGAAAAGTACTTTAGATTTTCTCTGCTAGGGATGCGATTGTCCCTGGAAGGGGCTACTTATTGACCAAGGGCAGGGTAATAAACCTTCTTCAGGAATATGTTTTATTTGACTACCTTTGTCCTGTACTAGATAGGTTTCATCTCACCATATTGCATCTAGATGTGGTGATATTGCCTTATTTAGTAGGAGCAACTTCCTGACTTTCTGTCTTTATTACTTTACTTTTTTCTTCTTCCTCTCTGTCCTTGCTGCCATCGCCAGGCTTTGCACTCCTACTCAGATAGCAGTAGCTCAAAGCTCTCCTACATCTTAAAAAGCTTAAAAATTGCCATAACAGGTTGGTGTTTCCTGTTTCTTATTTCAACCTTCCTTTCCAAGCAATGGCTGATCACACCTTTCACTATAAAAATGGTTTTCATCCTGGCTTATTTCACACATTCAGAAGCTATCTCAAACTGTCAATTTTAGCTGCCCAAGTCGGCAGCTCTTCTCCTGCTATAGATTAGTTTCTCATGCTCAGCTTAGTATAGATTAGTTTCATATTTCTGACCCAGCAAGATGCTGCCTGTACTTAGCTGCTGTCACATTCTCTGTTCTACTCTCTCCTGGGTGAAAAATGGGTGACCAGGAGTGGCAGTGCTGGAGGTGCTGATTTTATTTTTTTTTTTTTTTTTTTTCTTCCTGAGCATTGCAGTCTGACAGTTGCCCTGTGCTATTTTCTGTCTCTGAGAGGTGCAGGCTTTGATTTTCTTAAGTGTGTCTTGTCCTGACCGCCCTTCCTTCAAATAACCTGGCCGAAGGCTCCCCATTTCTGCTTGGAGGTGTGGAAGCAATTATACTTCTGCTTTTTTCCTTCCAGAGACTGCATTTTTGCCCTTCCAGATTAATCCTACAGATGTTCTTCAGCTGGTCTGTTTCTCAGTGCAAGTCTTAAAAGCCTTATGCCATCTCTAGTCATACCGATTTCTCTTCTTTGAGAAGCCCCACACATTTCCACATCCTTTTCAAAGTAAGACATATTCTCAGTGTGCACATGCATAGCATTTCTGCACTCATTGACTATGCTATGGAAATACGCTTTGTTGAAAAATTAAAGCCACTCAGATACGGTTCAGATAAAGACATTCAGTGAGAATATAGGGCAGAGACAGGGTGCCTCACAGGAATTAGTGTGTGGAAATTAATATTATCATAATGAAGGTGGAAGCCAGGCTCAAAAGTCCTTCGAGCGGCAGTCATGGGAGCTAACGTAATCTCCTTTCCAGAATTCAGAAAGACCTGATAATATTGAAATGACTTCTGTAATAGCAAGGGTTGATGATAAATCTTTCAAATCAGGGACAACCAATCAGAGGAGGGAGACAAAGTGATGTGGCCTGCTACAAAGCTGTTAATCTGTTCTGAACAGTACACAGATTTTTTGGGGTTTTTTTTGAGCAAGGAAAGGAAAAAAAGAATAACTAAAGGCAGAGAAGTTAACAGAGAACTGGGATTAAATGCAACTGTGACTTTGCCAAAGACATCCAATACCTTTCTTTGAGAATGGACTTCTTATTTGAAGGAAAAACATTAGATCTTAGCTGCATTTTGATAAAGCACATGACACCATATTACGTATGAAATTTTCATTACCCAAACAAGGTGGAGATCTGTAGAGTGGTCAAGGTTGTGGGGGTGATGAAATGCCTGCAAGTAGTGAACTAGAGGGGAGTCATAGTTTCGATTTTCTTTGTCATTTCCACTGCTGTGAGATGTAGATAAAACCAATGGAATTTGTGGATGAAAACTGTGGGTCTTTTGCTCTCCATAACAGTAACAGATAACATTGAAGTCTGAGTAATATGATTAAATTTGCAGGGCAGTTATAACGTAATACACATTACCGTTAATAAAAATTTCTGCTCTGTGATGTGGGCTCATCAGCTGGGAATGATGGAGGAAAAAGCTCAGGATTATTAAATCACATGAGTAAGAATGAGCAATGTGATGAAGCCATGGCCAAGGCAAATGTAGTCTTAGGAGTTACAGTATGAAATATTCTAGTAAAAACAGGGACCCACTCATGATGCGAAAGACACTTGAGAAACTTGTTCTTGAAATCAGAATGTCCTTATGATCTCTTTTATTTAAGAAGGACAACACAGGTTATAACTGGAAAACAAGGAAAACTTATAGAGAGGAGGATAAAAAAATTTGGTTGGTTATACCTGGCAAAAGTAAGCTGAGAGAGGGGATATCATTGCTCTCTATAGGTACATTAGGCAGGTAAACAGCAAGAGCAGCTGCTAAAGCAGGAGGGTTATGCTGCCACAGAATGAAATGGAGATAAACTGGCTACGAATGAGTTGAAGCTGGCCAGAAGGTGTTTAAGTATCAGAACTGCGAGCAACCTGTCCAGCTAGGGACCAAAAATCTTCATTAGTTTTAAGACAGAACTAAATTACTTAATGGAAGGGGGGCTTCATGACTTGATTGCTAGTGACAAAGGAAGATGAATTCAGAGAGGAAGTGTTATGGAGTCCGAGTTGCTCTTTGTCTAAGTTTTCAAACAGGAGTGCATAATACTACAGTGTTAATTCTGTATTTAAGCAGCTGGACAAAAACAGTCTTCAGATTTTTGTTTTTTTCTGGGATGTACTGGCATCTTGGATTTATTGTGATTTATTGTGATACCTGTACAGCTTGGGCATTTGCTTGGTTACCTCAATATTTAAACACATTGAGGAGGATAACACCAAGAGGAGCTGCTGCTGTAGTAAAATATTTACACATCATAAATCTACAGAAGCTAGATGTGAGGTTTTGGAATCTGACCTCAGTGTTTTAACAGAAATAAAAATAGTCTTTGTACTCCGCTGCTTCTTTAATATTTATAAATCAGTGCATCTTTAGGATCTGTGCAGTTATTAAAATGGCACATTTCCTATGTTGTTCCTGTCTTTACAGGGTTGTAATTTTTAGAGGGACTGGTTTCAAGTGTATCTTAATATTTCTGAATGGCCATATTCCACCTTATCAATATTTGTGGATTTTTTAAATGTGTGTAATGAGTGAGTCTCACATGCTTTAGAAACATAGATAAATATGTTTCATAGAATCATAGAATTGTTTCTGTTGGCAAAATTCTCTAAGGTTGAGTCCAACTGTCAACCTGAAACCACCATGGTCATTAAACCATGTCCTGTGTTTCTTGAACACTGCCAGGGACAGTAACTCCACCACCTCCCCTGAGCACCTTGTTCCAATGCCTTGACCACTCCTGCAGGAAATAAATTTTCCTTAATATCCAACCTAAACCTCCCTGGCACAACTTCAGCCTGTTTCCTCTTGGTCTATTATCTCTATTACCTCAAGGTGGGAATAGGCTGACCCCCACCTTGCTACAACCTGCTGTCAGGGAGTTGTAGAAAGCAATGAGGTCTCTCCTCAGTGTCCTCTTCTACAGACTCAACAGTCCCAGTTCTCTCACCCATTCCTCATGAGACTGATTTCAAGCAGCTTTACAAACCATAACTGTAAAATCTTGATAGTATTAATTACTCTTGACAGTAAAATAATAACCAACTATGATTCTGTGATTCTAATTAAAAAAAGAAAACTTTATTCATTCTCACATCCCTTCCAATAAAACCCTCCCAAACACTCCCCAAACCATCCAATCCCACTAAAAAACCCAAACCACAAAAACCAACTTGCAGAAAGTGGAAGAAGTAGGGAAATAATTTTACAGATAAAATATTTTATCATCCTCCAGAGTTTGTACTAGACTAGAACAGAACAGGAATCCACTATTCAGGTGGTAGGCATCTAGAAAAAAAGGTGCGCTGACATGTATATATCCTCCTGGGCTGAGTGTGGCAGGAGCAGAAGTTCATGCAGTCTTCTACTCATGTAGTCTGGTTTCAGCATTGCTGAAACAAAGGACAGCATTTTTTCCTCTTTCCTATTGTTTCACTTCCTCCCCCCCCGTTATTAGAAAGGAGATTTGAATAAGTTCATTTAAATGTGAGCAGAACTCGTGCTTGGACTAGATCAGCTTAAATTTCCTCGTGTGTCCATTGATTCCAGAGGGTGTACATGTTCCCAGTTCAGTATCCATGGTGAGTGCCACTGAAAGAGTATTTGTGACACCAGTTCCTCTGCCGGTTGCTAGCACTTTAAATCATACCAATAGAGGTACTCAGTAAGTAGATTACAATTCAGCCCCAAACCAGTAACAGTTTCAAATAATGCATTAAGAAAGCATTAGGGCATTGGAGTTGCTATCCTTCCAGCTTGTTACACGCAACGCCACTTTGACAGGCGTCTTGACAGAAAGTGCCTGCAGGTCATCCTTTGTTACAGGCTGTAGAATATGTAAAAAAAAAAAAAAAAAAAAAAAAAGGAACTGATGAGAAGGATGTATCATGTCCTGTGAGGGAATACAAATGAGTTTGCCTTCTTTTTCTCAGTATAGTTTTGCCCTCTGCATGTTGAACTGTGATTTTGTTTTAGATATCCTTCTACTCCTGCATTGACTGTGGACATCTTAGAATGGTAGAGGTTGGAAGGGACCTCCAAGCATCATAGAGTCCAGTTCCCCCTGGCCAGCCTGTTCCAGTGCTCTGTCACCCTCACTGTAAAGCTTTTCCTCATGTGGAGGTGGAGCTTCCTGTGTTCCAGAAAGTATTTCCCTGTCCTCCTTGAACTGGACACAGTACTCCAGATATGGTCTTACCAGGACAGAGCAGAGTGAGAGGAGGATCTATCTACAGCTGCTGGCCACACTCTTCTTAATGCACCCCAGGATACCATTGTCCTTGGTCACAAAGGCACATGGTGTCCTGTGGATAACTTCTCAGCACCCCAAGGTGCAATTCTACTTACTGCCCTGCTGCTTCCTCCTATGATGCTGAACTCTACCTTGTCATGATTGCTAGCTGTTCCCAACCTTCACATTGCCAACCAGACTTTCTTTGTTCATTAATACAAGGTCCAACAGTGCACCTCTCCTCATTGGTTCTTCAGCCACCTGCATTTGGAAGTTACCTAGCTGTGTGGCTTTCTAATAAATGTCAGGGTGGTTGAAGTCACCCGTGAGTACCAGGGAATGTGGTATTTAGGCTGCTTCCAGCTGTCTACAGAAGGCCTCATCAACATCATCTTCCTGGTTTGGTGGCCTGTAGTAGACACCCACAATAGTTTTGCCCTTGTTTGTGTGCCCTTCATTCTTACCCATAAGCTTTCAGCACCTCTTTCTCCCCACCCTGCATATATCTAGCTCAGTACATTCCAATTGCTCTTACACATGAAGAGCAACTCCACCACCTCACATTGTTCATCCTTTTTTCCTAAAAAGTATATAGCCCTCCATGATACTGTAGTGTTCCCCAGAATAAAGCTCTGAACCACTTCATGTCCTGTTGAGGATTTTGAACCATCGAACATAGCTGGTGAAATGCTGGTAGATGGTACCATAATCCTTGGTTAGCAGAGCTACAGGTGACGAGACTAAAGAGTAGATTGCTCTCTAGTCCGTAATAAAATCTTTATTTACACACAGTATTTTTACAGTTCTTGTTAGAAATTATCCAGTGTTTTCCAATTTTCTCCACTTAACCTGTCACTTAACCTGTAACCTCCTCAATAAATGTTTCTGAACAGAAGGTTTAATAAATGCAAATTTCTTTTCAGAATTCCCAGGAGAGGTTTCCTGTAGGTGAACACTGAAACAATGATACAAGGTGCTTCTGAGGACAGCTGATAATATCTGTTAAATGCGTTGATAGCTTTATGTGGGATTCTGTAATCAGCTCTTTCAGTGGGAACATGGAGATGTTCTTATTAAATCACTTCCATTATGTAGGCTAATAGCTTGGGCGGAGTTCTAGAGGGATTTTATTTGCTTGTTTTGTTTTGGCAGAATTGAATACTTTTAACAGAAGACAGTGCTGGAAATGAATCATGTATGATCATGCTGAAAAGGGCCTTCTTGTGAATCTGAACAGAACTGGTTCAAGTGTTTTAAAAATGGTGTGGAGACTTCAATACAAAATCGCACAGATGGCGAAAGATCAAGGACGTGTACGCTTAAGCAGCATTAACGAGAATGTACTTTGCTCACATGCAGGGATTTTTGATAAACTAAGAATTGGAAAGTTATTGTGTTTAAACCATTTTTGTTGAAACTGCTGGAAAATCTCTTCAGTGGTAAAACTACAGCACTTTTCACCCTCCAAACGTGTGCTCCACTCTGTTCCTTGGTTCTTAGGGACCCATGCCAAATAAAATACTTCATTGTAATAAAGAAAAACAAAACAAAACAAAACAAAACATGAAGACCATAGTTATTTCAAAAATCCTCATGGATCTTAAAGTCATTTTCTGGGCTATGTTCTCTCATCCCTTCCTGTTTCATTTTCAGGACTGTCATCAGTGAACTAAGAAGATACTAACAGGTGTGCAGGAGGTCTCAAGACTGCTCTTTCCCAGACCTTTACTTGCAGCTGAGGCAGCAGCCTAGCCAGTTGTGTCCTTGTGAGCTTCAAGCAGCATCAGAGCAAAATGATTACAGAAATTGGCTTTTTGTGGTACTAGGTTTTTTCAAAGAGGGAGAAAAGATACATAACATTGCTATGTGAAAGTGTCACACCTTGTGTTATTCTATTTTCCTCTGTGTCATCTGCTGACTCTTTTCCTCGAGCTTCCAACGGAGGCTTTTTCTGTAGTGGTCAGAAATCATTATCATTTGACACCTGTTCACTTCTGTTAAATGAGCTGGATAGTCCAGTGCCAGGTATCCATTTCACAACACAGAAAGCGTTATCATTGTTGGCAGTAATTAGTGTGCTTGCCAGCAGCCTTGCAGGCGATGTGAAGGATTGAATGGTCAGGAGGGAAATGGTCACTTCTTGGGCTTTCTGTGGAGAGGCATGTTGGCAGAGCATTAAGTTCTGTGTCATAAAAGTGGATGAATGGTATCTCCCTTCCAGGCTTTTGTAATTTAGTTTAGCTATTTTAATTTTTTTAATGCATAGAAAATAAAGACCTTGAGATAGTATTAGTAAGTTTAATCAGGATCCATTTGTATCCTGAAAACCTGTCTCTAACTTGGAGTTTGGGGGAGATTCTTTGCCAACCTTATTGCAGCTTTTCAGTACTTAAAGGGAGCCTATAAGAAAGGTGTCTTGTGACAGGACAAGGGATGATGGTTTTGAACTGAAAGAGTGGAGATTTAGACCACATATAAGGCAGAATTTTTTTTTTTACTATGAGGGTGGTGTGACACTGGCACAGATTGCCCAGAGTAGTGATGGATGCCTCATCCCTGGAAACATTCAAGGTCAGGTTGGATGGTGCTGTGAGTGACCTGATCTAGTTGAAAATGTCTGCTCACTGCAGAGGTGTTGGACTAGGTGAGCTTTAAAGATCCTTTCCAACCCAAACTGTATTATAATCCTTTGACAACCATCCAGCAAGATCAGCAAGTAAAATAGTCAATGTTTGGGTAGTACTGACATTTAGCATGTGCTTCCTTTGCACACACTGCTCAGTAGAGTTGTTTTTTGTTTTTATTTTCCCCTCCTCTTTATTCTCAGTGAGTGAAATTACTTGTGCCTCTATAGCCATTAGGAAGAAGGGCCAGGTCTTTTTGATCCCTGATGAAAATTCTGGGTGTTTGCAGTGTTGTGAAAAGCATTGAAGTTTACTCTTATGCCTCTCCAAATCTCCAGCAGAGGAAAACCAGTAGTGATGATGAGGGCTTGTCGTCTGAATCCACATTTTAGATTTGTGTGTCACATCAATATGAAACAGAAAATTAACATATAATGTCCTAGTACATATAATTTAGGGAGGACTGATTCCAAGATCTGTAGCTGACGTAGCCTGTTGTGTCCCATTTTATGACCTGTTTTCTGCTGCTTTAAAGTTTGCCAGGCATTCACTAGCTGGTTGGGATTTTTTTTGGTTTGGGTTTTTTTTTCCCTTCCAGGATGCACAGATGGCATGTGCTTTGGACAAATCACAGATAAGTAGAAAAAAGATGCTGTTGTTTCAAGGAGCTTCATAAAGATGTTGTGTCACACCATATGTAGGAGAATTGAGAAGATGAAGGGGGGGGGAAAGATGGATGCTTGTAAAAAAGAGAAAGAATCATATGGTGGCCAAGAAAGCTGCCTTGAGAAGCAGAGCCCGTCTGGGCCTGTGAATGAGTCATCGTGTATGACTTTGACAGAATTTCTTCACGTGTCTGAGGAGAAATGTTAAGGTCTGGTTTTCAACAGTTAAACTGCCAAGTCAGCATTAGTGGGAAAGCTGGGTTACCTCAAATAGGATGCTCCAAAATAGCAGACATGTTAGCTTCTCCTTCTTCTTGTCCTCGGTTCCCTGTCTGTAAGTCATATTGCAGTATTGCTTCTTCACCCTGCTGGCATAAATCCACGAATATCTGTAAAGCTGAGGAAATTGCACTCCTTGGATGCTAGGGAGAAGTTAACATTGTTTAAAAGTAGTCTTAAAAGCATGCAGTTAGCAAGGTGGGTATGTAGAGAAAGAGTATCATAGTATCATAGTATCAGTCAGGGTTGGAAGGGACCACGAAGATCATCCAGTTCCAACCCCCCTGCCATGGGCAGGGACACCCTACACTAGAGTAGTCACATCTTTTGTTCCTACTCTGATTCAGAGGTACAGAATATTAAACCTTTGCTTGTTTTGTGAATGTTAGTGTTCTGGCTACTGGATAAAGAACAAACAAATACAGTATATGATCATATACCTGTGTGATTCAACTTACTTAGGTCTTCCCATCTGAATGCTTTAGCAGTTTGTGTGTATTTAAGGCAGTACACAGAGCAAACAGGAAACTTACCCTTATGTAGGAAAGGTAATAGGACAGTATTAAGATCAAGTTACCAAAGGTTTGTGCAGATGCATTTTTGCATGCAAGGGGTGGATTATCTTTACTGTGTAGTGTGGGCTGCCAAATAAATGCCATGGTCTTAGTGAATGACAGGACATACACAAGAGCCGTGTGGCTGCATTAAAACTTGCAGGTTATCAAAGTGATTTGCTACAAGAATGAGACATTCATTCACTCACTTTGGGGAGAGTCTATAGGACGTTTGGGAATTTGTTAACGGTGTGACAAAGCTTGTGCTTACATGAGGACAATAGAAAGGGATTTGTGCATTTAATACCTATTGTCACTATTCCTGATCTGAGTTCTGAATGGCTGCTATTATTTTTTTGCCCATTCAACTGCAAAAATGTTTTCCTGGGTACTGAATGAGCACTGAGTCTTACTTTTCAGACTACAGGGAAAAGACCCATCTAATACAAGGGATGTGGAGTGGAACAAGTATCACATTGTATGTGCCTTACTCCACATTGCCCATACAGTTAGTTAAACATCCATAATCACCTGATAGTTACATGGGCAATTTTTTGTGTTCAGTCATGGAAACACTTGGAGAGGCATCTGAAAGATGTGATGAATTTGCAGGGTGTTTGCCTCTAAAATGTTTGTCGTTTAGAAGGAGCAATTAGGTGACTCCTGAGACAAGTGGGATATTTCCATACAGTTCCAAAAATCTGAGAAAGGCAATTGGGGATGCAGGGTAAGATGTAGGAGGCCACATTCCTAACCACATGGGCATCGTTCTAAAAATGAGAGTAGTGCAGTATTTAAAAACACAAACTCATGCAAACTAACTCACTAAAAGCCCTTTGTGTCCAGAGTCAAATCAGGAGTTAGAGATGTTTATGGTACCTTTTCAGTACTTATATCTAATGTAATTGTAGTGATTGATACAAGAGCACTGCAGTAAGATGGGGAGGGGAAGTGGGGAGAGGTTTCCTTCCATTGTGAGAGCAAGGAGAGTTGCGCAGTAACCACTCAGTACTGGCATTGTGTCTTACAGAGACGTATTTTCATCTCTAAGGGAGGAAAGCAATGATTATTTTATTAGAAAAAAACAGCAAGACCATCTTCTGGATAAGGAGAGATTAGAGTGCATTTTGGAATGAAAGATCAGATCTGTCTGGACACCTGGGAAACTTCAAAAGAGGGATTAGCTATAAAAGCTTGCATGCTCAGGGAAGATGGAGCCACGTGAGGGTGAGCTCTGACAGGTGCTTCCCAGGGTTTTCTTTTATTGGAAGCTCTCCATGGGGAAACTCCCTTACAGGAAAATTTTCTGACAAAACTCAGATGTTGGCACTGTCTGGCAGATTCAACCTCAGGCATAAACTATGTGTAGAGAATGATATTGTGCAGTGAGCAAAGAGATGTATAAAGGAGACAGTATAGTTAAAGAATTGCTTTCCTTTCATTGCTGCATTTATGTCTTCAATATAAAGTTGTGTAACTTCGCTGCTTATTTTGGATATTGCAAATAAAATGCTTTTATTTTGGTTCACCTTAAATTGGCTTTAAGCTTTAGCAACATTTTAGCCATGTGAGCCAGATGGGGAAGCTTGACATGCATGGGAAACAGGAGAGGAAGGAGTGTTCACAGCGAGCCTGGCACCTATTTGTAAAATATCAGGGCTCCTGCATAAAACCAAAGTCTTCAGGGGAGCGTGCTGCACACGCCTTTAAGTCTGAAGATTCTTCTACTTATTTTTCCCTCGTACATCAGGAGCACAGTGTGGCCAAAGCACTGAGCTGGGGGATATTCTTTGATTTGTCTGGATTTGGTTCCAGCAAGTGTGACTTAGAGATGATTAAATGGACTAAGCTTTTGGCCTGGTTCTATTATAGTTTCATTACAGAAGCCTGAATTGAATGTAGTAAAAGGCAAGCTCTGCTTTTGCCTAGGAGCCTTGTTATGTGGAGTGAGCCGTAACCTACAATTCACAGTTTGTTAGAAAGGGGCTTCTAGGACTTTGAAGTGAAGAATCCTATCTTGCTGCTTTCTGTTTGAATTCACCCAGCCTGGAACGGCTGAGACAAGCTGCTGATTGTTTTCTAGTCTGCCTTGTCAAACCTCGCTTTGCATGCGTGCAATGTCATTCTGCTAAAAGCTTTTAGGATTGCAAGCCTTGCTTGCTTTCCTGGATTGACCAAAAACAACTGTCCCTTCCTGTTTTATTAGTATTAGCCAGAATTTATGCTGTGCTGCTTTGATTTGAGCATCAGAAGCTGTAAAAATTAATGTAATAATGTATGTTTTCTTCTTTACTTAAAGGGCATTTTTAGTTTTATGGGAAAAGGTGTTTGTGCTAATTGCCTGTCAAACCCTAATATTTCACTTTTAGTTCCTCTGATAACCTCCTAAAAATGCTGCAAGTTTCCTCCCTGGGGCAAGCAGTAGTATTATTGAAACCAACACTTAATTTAAAGTAAAATAGCTGATCCTTAAAATGATAAATACTTCTTTTCCTGCAGTGTTAGGTGTGAGCTGGGGACTGCCCTCACATATTTGTTGTGGTGCCTAGGACAGTAATGTGCAATATCTAAAGAAGGGTGAGCGATGTTACTAGATACCTGTGGATATTGTGCCGTGGGACATTTAGGTTGGATATAAGGAAAAATTTCTTTACTGAAAGAGTGGTCAGGTATTGGAATAGGTTGGCCATCAAGATGGTGGAGTCAGCATCCCTAGAGGTGTTGAAGAAACATGTGGGCATGGCACTTTGGGACATGCTTTAAAGGCCACGGTGGTGTTAGGTTGCAGTTGGACTCGATAATCTTAGAAGTGTTTTCCAAATGAAACAAATCTGTAATTCTAGGATTCTCTGACATGGTAAACCTGTGATTGGACTGGCAATTATCGAAATTATCTGTTGTTGTCATTGCATCATGCATCCCTAGGTTTGTAACAAAAGTATATGAGATAATATCACATCTCTTCTGCTTAAACTGTCTTTTATTGCAGTGAACCAGCGAGGGGTGTGGGCTTCCACCAGCCAGACATTCACTGTAGTGTAGTTGTAGGAGGAGACAATAGCACTGCTTTTGTCTTATAGCGGTATGAATGGTTGCCAAAGCCCCTTCTAGAAATCAGTCTGTACACAGCTGTAAATTCTAAGCATTTAGACCAACTTAGTAGTATTTTGATTAATTATTATTCCTTCTTTTTTTTTCTGTGCAGTCTGACATTTTAGGGAGGTTCTCTTCCCCCTCTACTTTGCTTGAGTGAGACCTCACATGGAATCTTGCATCTAGTTTTGGGATCCCCAGTTTAGGAGGGAGAGGGATCTACTTGAGAGAGTCCAACAGAGGGCTACAGGGATGATTAAGGGACTGGAGCGCTGCCTTATGAGGAAACGCTGAGAGCCCTGGGGCTTTTTAGTTTGGAGAAGAGAAGACTGTGAGGGGATTTAATAACTGCTTATGAATATCTGGGGGCTGCATGTCAAGAGGCAGGGGACAGGCTCTGCTCATTGCACCCTGTGATAGGACAAGGGGTAAGGGACATAAGCTACAGCACAGGACGTTCCACCTCAACACGAGGAAGAACTTCTTTACTGTAAGGGTCGCAGAACGCTGGAACAGGCTCCCCAGAGAGATTGTGGAGTCTCCTTCTCTGGAGACTTTCAAGACCCATCTGGATGTGTTCCTTGTGACCTAAGCTAGATTCTATGGTCCTGCTCTGGCAGGGAGGTTGGACTTGATGATCTCCAGAGGTCCCTTCCAACCCCTGACATCCTTTTGCTTTTCTCCATATTTTGTTTTTAAAAAGGATGGTCAGCATTCATTAGCACAGATCCACCCTGCTAGCTGGGAAAGGGAAAAAACCTTTTTTTTTTCCTTTTCTGTTTTTATCCTGATTGGAGGATATTGAGGAAGTTTGGAAAAAATATAAAAAGTCAGTTTTTCCCAAGGAATGTGATATGGTCTGGCAAATTTGCACTTTCATTGTTGCAGTGTTACATTTGAGGCAGGTTTATTGGAAGTGGGAAAAAAAAAAAAGAAGTAAAAAGTATACATGTCTGATATGTTCAGAGGAACTTGGAATGGTCATCCAGAAGAAGCCACGGGGTAATCACACTCATACTAAGGCTCCTTACTTAAGCTGCTTGAAACTCAGCTGGCCTCAGGCACAACTTACTGATCTTTTTAAGGGAAAAGGGGGAAAGTCAGTGTGCATTTTCATAACCCTGAAAGGAGTCACAAATTTTTAGGGGTTTCATCTGACCTTAGGGCTAGTGCTACTTATTTGCTGCTGTATAATCGTAGTTGCTCTTCCTCAAAGCAGCAAAGACAAATGGAGTGGAAAGGCTGTGAAGTAGCAAACACTGAAGTAACTGAAGACCCTGATTTTTCTACTCTTTAAAGAAAGTCTTAGAAATTGGTCTTTACGTAGCCTCATTAAACTTCATACAGTTTCTTCTCGCCCACTCAACCAGCAGGTCAAGATCTTCCTGGAGGGTGGCTCTCTTTTCTGGGGTGTCAACTTCCCCACTTATTTTTTTGTGTCATCAGCAAACTTCATCAGGGTGCCCTTAATTCCAATATCTAAATCAATAATGAAGATCTTAAACAGCGTTGGGCTCAATATTGATCCCTGGGGGAACCTCACTAGCAACAGGTTGCCAGTTTGAGAAAGAGCTATTTATTACCACCCTCTGGGTATGGCCTGTCAGCCAGTTCCCCACACAAAGCACAGACCACTTGTCTAGGTCATGGCATGTCAGTTGCTCAAGGAGAAAATGTGGGAGACTGTCAGAAGTCTTGGAGAGATCCAAATAGATAATGTCCACCACTCACAGAATCACCGAATCACCAAGGTTGGAAAAGACCTCAAAGATCATCAAGTCCAACCTGTCACCACAGACCTCATGACTAAACCATGGCACCAAGTGCCACGTCCAATCCCCTCTTGAACACCTCCAGGGATGGTGACTCCACCACCTCCCTGGGCAGCCCATTCCAATGCCTAACAACTCTCTCTGTGAAGAACTTTCTCCTCACCTTGAACCTAAACTTCCCCTGGTGCAGCTTGAGACTGTGTCCTCTTGTTCTGGTGCTGGTTGCCTGGGAGAAGAGACCAACCCCCTCCTGGCTACAAGCACCCTTCGGGTAGTTGTAGACAGCAATGAGGTCTCCTCTGAGCCTCCTCCAGGCTAAACAATCCCAGCTCCCTCAGCCTCTCCTCGTAGGGCTTGTGCTCAAGGCCTCTCCCCAGCCTCATTGCCCTTCTCTGGACATGTTCAAGTGTCTCAATGTCCTTCTTAAACTGAGGGGCCCAGAACTGGACACAGTACTCAAGGTGTGGCCTAACCAGTGCTGAATACAGGGGCACAATGACTTCCCTGCTTCTGCTAGCCACACTATTCTTGATGCATGCCAGGATGCCATTGGCCTTCTTGGCCATCTGGGCACACTGCTGGCTCATGTTTAGGCAGCTGTCAATCAGTACTCCCAGGTTCCTTTCTGTTTGGCAGCTCTCCAGCCACTCTGACCCCAGCCTGTAACTCTGCATGGGGTTGTTGTGGCCAAAGTGCTGCACCCAGCACTTGGATTTGTTAAATGTCGTGTTGTTGGACTCCGCCCATCTGTCCAGTCGGTTGAGGTCCCTCTGCAGAGCCCTTCTACCCTCTAACAGATCAACATCTGCTCCCAACTTGGTGTCATCTGCAAATTTGCTGATGACCGTGCATCATCCGAGCCTTTTACCTTGTCATAGAAGGCAATCAGGTTTGTCAAGCATGACTTACCCCTGGTGAATCCATGTTTGCTTTTCCCTGTCACCTTCTTCAGTTTACTTGTAATAGTCCCCAGGAGGATTTGGTCCATAACTTTCCCAGGGTTTGACATTAGACTAATAGGTCTATAACTACCTTGGAACCCTTTTTTGTAGATGGGGTGATATTAGCCTTCTCCCAGTCTTCGGGCACATCTCCCAAACCCCCTGATTTCTCACATATTATGGAGAATGTCCTCACAATGCCATCAGCCAGTTCCTTTAACACCCTCAGGTGGATGGTATCTGGGCCCATTGATTTGTACAGGTCAAGCTCTTGTAGTAGTTGACACACCAACTCTTCCTTCACTGATGGCAGGTCTGTATCTGTATCAGGCTGGACTTTTGTTCCTGTGACCTGAGGCCCAGCAGTGCTGGTAAAGATGAAGGTGAAGAAGGTGTTGAGGACCTCTGCCTTTTCAGTGTTGCTGGCGACTAGTTCACCTCTCCTGTTTAATAGCGGGCCAATACTCCTCTTCTGTTTCTGCTTGTTTTTAACATAACTGAAAAAGCCTTTCTTGGCATTTTGGTCATCCCTGGCCAATATTAACTCAAATTGAGCTTTTGCTTTCCTAACTGCATCTCTGCATACCCTGGCAATGCCCCTTTAATTTTCAACAGACAATGATCCACTTTTCCATCTTTTGTACATTTCCTTTTTCATTCTGAACAGACCCAGAATCTTGCAGTTAAGCCAAGGGGGTCTCTTACTTCACTTAATTCCCTTGCTTTTGGAGGAGACAAACAGGTTTTGTATGTGTTAAGAGACTCTTCTTGAAGATTTCCCAGCACTCACTGACTTCTTTATTCTCCATGGAAGCTTCCCATGGGGATCCCTTCAAGTTGAGTCCTGAGCAAGCTGAAGTTTGAAATTTTCACAGGAATGTATCAATGTATACCTCCAGTTATGGAAAGAGTAAAATATATGCCTTTAAAAATATGGTCCTCAAAATGTACAGGAGACATTTTATTTGCATCATTTCTGCTTGGAAGCACCTGAAGCTAAAGAAGTTGTGTACTACCCTAAGTCTGCAATTTTTTTGCCTTTCTGCGTTTTGCCTAATGTTGCATACATGATGCTGTTAGTAGAATGTAACCTCTTTTGAGGGGCAGACCGAGCTCTCCAGGATATCATGCTTAAAATCTGGAATGAGATTATTTTTATTGCTGGCAAATGCAGCTAAAGGGCTTGGAAGAATTTAGTTTTTCATGATACAACCATTAGCTAGCCTTCTAGATTTCCATCTCCGCATTGAACCAGGCGTGTTTTAAACCTTCTTCAGCCTAGCGTGTAATTAAACTCTATGCTTGTAAAATGAAATGTTGGTTGAATCAGGGTTTTGCAAATATGAGAAGATGCTGTATTGTTGGGTTTGGAGTTTTATTTGTTCTTGTTTTGGTTTTCCCTCCCTTGTCTCCCCCTCCTCGCCTCGTTCCTATTGGCTTTTTTATTCTTTTTTTTTGCCTTGCCTGTAAATATTTTTCTGATCTGAAATGATAATAAATTGCCTGTTGATTTTCTGGACTATGAAATGTCTCTTGAAACACCAGAGTTCAGATTTTTTTATCTGTCCCTTCAGTATTTGCAACAGTATAATTATCTTTTCTGGGAAACAACCTGGTGAAATAATTGCATTGTAATTTGGAAGCTGATTCCTCTTCTTTATAGTCTGCTAATCCAGCTGAGACTCTGCTCACATTGCACTGAAGGCTTTAGTTTGTATTTCTTTCCAGCTCTTTTTTATTTGTAGCTGCTCACTGTTGATTGCTTTAAATGTTTCTCCTTTTGTTAAGATTACACTTTGTTTTCCATGTGTTCTTTTGCAGCTTGCTAGTATTCTTTCTCATAGTCCTAAGTAATTTTAAGAACCCAAATGCCTTGCACAACGTGTTGCTGTTTGTGTGAATGCTGCGTGCAGGTAAAGGATTTTATATGAGGACCATCACGTTTCCATTGACTCCTATCTGAAAATCTGGTCCAATCTGACCTCATGCTTTAGTCAGCATTTGCTCATTTAAGGAGATCAAGACTGATTTTCAGAAGGGTGACTAAGACTCTGTTGTCAGGTTTTATTTCTGGGCTCAAAGGACCAAACACTAGAGGTACAGAGAGCGCATCAGTGGAGTTGTTCTGATTTAACTCCTGTGACTGAAATCAGAATCTCATCTAACTTTTTCTACTCTGCTGTCTTCATCAGCATAGAGAAAAGTTGTGTTTGACAGTTGTAGGTCAGAGCTCATCTGTCTACGTTCGAAAGACATTTTTCACTCCGTCAAAAAATTTGCAGGTTTGCAGGCAAGAGTAACTGGTTTTTTGCAGAGAAAGTGTTTTTCCCTTTTTGCAACTGCTGAGTTCTCCAGTACTGACCTACGACTGAGTGTCTGTTCCTCATCATCTGAATACAGAGTGTACCATATATTGGGAACAAGGTAGCAGCTGAACCAAGAAATGACCTCTGTCAGGAGATTTTTCTTCTGTGAGAAAGAGAGTTGAAGATGCTTTTTCTCCCACATCTATGTTCCCTACAAACTTTAGACTTAACACTGTCCTGAGTTTTCATTTCTCTGTGTTTTATTATTAGTAAATGTCTGTTCACAGTTGTGAGATGATTTTCCTTTGTGAGTTCATCAACTTGTATTGTTGCATGGCTGGTTTGATGACTGTTGGAGCTAGTGTTTCAGGCCCAGGAGGATGTGAACTAGTGAGTAATCCCAGCTCACTATTTGAATTATGTATATAGCTATTGGCTGCCATCTCCTATTTAACAGTGTACTTCCAGATAATCAGCCTTCTGATTATAGGCTCTTTTGATATATAAAAATGTACTTCTCAGAGAAGATCATAATTGAGCCAGGAAGCAAGCGTGTTTAGTTACTTATAGTACTCAGATATGTAATGTTTTACTATTTGCACGTGTAAAGTTGTCTAAGGCTTTTGAATGGAGAGATGTTCAAGGACACCGAGTTTATGACAACCTGTTAATCTCTTGGCATCCTCTGCATCTCTCAAGAGTGTCATTATTGCCTTCCATTATACTCTTGCCCTGTGGTTGCCTATATCTGTTCTGTCTTTGGCTGAAGTTCAGTTTATTGAGGATGGCTGAGCTAAATGACTACCCATTACTGGTTAACACAATTGAACACCAGCTTTATTGAAAGTTCAGCACTTAGTAAAAGCTGGAGTATGTAAAAGACAAGCAGCTCTATGTCAGCAAGAGATCCTTATTTTCATTCTACATTACCAAAGAGGTACTTAAGCTTGAAGCTGTCCCTTAGGTATTAAAATTCTTGTCCATCTGTTTGATGAAAGGAGCAGTGAATTCTTGAATGTGGTATCTTTGCCCATTAGAAATGTACAACTGACACAGAAAGGTGAGTCCTGAATCTGGAGTGGAACAGAAGTGGCTGATACTTGAGCAACTCTGCTTTAGACTCTTGACATGCACACGTGTTTACATGTATGGATATTGTATTTATGCTTTTTAGGTACCAGTTAGGTTGATTTTTGTGACAGTGATAACACAGTTATCAAATTGAAGTATTCTCAGGACCCCTTGCTCCCCAGTTCTGTAAATGGGATCTTCATCATTTCTGCTTCTGCACCATATACCCTCTGTAAAGAAGGATCATGATCACAATTCTGTCCAATCAGACCACTGGGGGTGCACATTCGTGAGCCTTAATGTGGCAGAGACCAAACACCTGCATATCAGTAAAAATGTTGAGCTGAATTTTTGGTCTGATGACAAAAGTTTTCAACCTCAAATTGCAACGCTCAGGCCGCTTGCCATCTTTTTTTGCCTGCAGCTTGCCATCTCCCATCCTGCCTATAAGAATGGAAGCACGTTTCTGCTATTCTTCAGCTAAACTTATTTTACCTTTTATCATCATGTAAATTTCTGGCCAATTCAGATAGAGCTTTTCAATCCACAATCCGCCGAGCAGAGGTTTTCAGTTGCTCTTCATCACAAAGCCTTGCAATCTATCTCTTTGTTACTGGTGTTCAACTTGCAGGCCACGCTCCCTGTAATAGTTACTTGTTCCTTTGTAATTATTCACAGCCTTGTTTTGGCTCTTTGTGAGGGAATTTGTCCGAGTATACAGTACACCATATCTGTTGCAGATGATGCTGCAGTTGCTATGTCTGCTGCCTCAACAGTCTAAAACTGGTGAAGAGTCATATAAGCACCTTGAAGTGCTTCATTTTTGACCTTGAGAGGTCATAAGCAACAGTGTGACATATTGTTGCCAAATCTTGCAAGGTCATTTGGCAATATCTAAGGTTACTCGCTCTGTGTCATTGTCTTTGTGATTTGTGTGGATTAGACCTAGGAAGTATAAGAGGATTGGGGATTATTTTTGCAAGGATTTGAAGCCACATATCAAGGTACACTCTTTTTAGTGCTTTCTTGATTCTCATTTCTGAGTGTACTTACAGAGCAGCTGTGCAGAACAGAGTAAGATTCTGTCTTCTAGTCAGGTGCTCAAATGTTAATCTCAGGTGTCATCCTCCTGTTCTCCTTACAGACTTCTGTTTGTTATCATATCACCTCTTTCCCCCAGATGAAAGGGAAGCATGGTCAAGACAGACTGTTCCCTGACTGTTTATGTGGTTTTAGAGGTATAATACTTGGCCTTGCTATGGTGAGCAGCAATGTACTGTTGCCCTATGTGGAATAGTGTTAGTGCCACCTCTGCCAAAACTCAAGTGCTCCAGGTGGAGATAGGACTTTTGAGCCACAACTCCTCCTTTTCAATGAAAAAAAACAACTGTTTTTTCAACTCAAATGATCAGCTGGACTAATGCATTTTGGTTTTGGTTTGTGAGTTGCAGGAGTTATAATTTGGGCTTTTATTAAAGCCAAGTGCTGTAGTGACTGCAGCAATAACAAACACTGCACTGGGGCTTAACTGCTACCTACTAGTATGTTGGTTGGATTTAGAAGGATAAAATTATAGGGGGTTTTCACTTTGACAGTGTAAGATTGCACAGATGTTGACTGTTGAGTTGCAACCCAAGTTGTAATACATAGAATTGATGTATGTCTCAGAATATCTTGATTTATAATTAGCAGGCTTTGGCACTGCTAATAGGCTTCACCCTGTGTTGGTTTCTTAGACACACAGTCTCAAACCCCATTTTCCTCTCTGGTCTTTTATTAGTTGTGCCTATAGAGGAAGTCTTTTAATTCGATTTTACAAGTTTAAATATTTCCCTGTGACAATTTGTGTGAAAACTTTTCAGGCTGGTTTTGTTCACACGTACGGCCCACTGAACGGTGTTGCCTCTATATTAAGTCTTGTGATGATGCTTGTGATATATCCTCATCCCACATTTAGAGAACTTGCTACACTGTTGTTTTTCAACATAGTGTGTCATTTGCTACTGTTTATTTTAAAGTGTTGTATAGTTCAGGGCATTTTAGCTGAAGGTCCCTCCTTTTCTCAACTCAGAGTTGTTTTGTGTCTAAGTTCTGGACATTCACAAGTCCTTACTCTCATTTAATTGCTGATTTTTTCAGCCTCTTAAAGCTTCTTCTTCCCAAGAGTGCACCGAAGATTGATCTCTGTGTTTTGAATTCCACCCTTATGATCTGGTTGATAATCACTGTTGCAGGAGTGCTATTCCTATAAATGAGCATTTCCACTAATACTGAGATAAATATTGCAGTCTCTTTCAACTACAAGTTAACACAGCTAATGTTTTCCCCTATGCTTCATCAATATCTAGGGTGGTTTGACCTTGTGTAATTGTGTGCATAAATCCCAATAAGTGAGGGTGAAAGTACAGGGTTCCCAACAAATACTCCAGTACCTGAAGGGGGTATGCAAGAAAGCAGGAACAGACTATTTGCAAAGGCTTGTAGCAACAGGTCAAAGGGGCAATGGCTTTAAACTAGAGAAGGGTAGGTTTGGATTGGACATTAGGAAGAAGCTCTTTACTATGAGGGTGGTGAAACACTGAAACAGGTTGCCTAAGGAAGGCGGTCGAGACCTCATTCCTAGAGATGTTCAAATTCAGGTTTGATAGGGCTCAGAGCAACCTGATCTAGTTGGGAATGTTCCTACTTACTGCAAGGATGTTGGACTAAATGACCTTTAAAGGTTCTTTCCAACCGAGACCATCCTGTGATTCTGAAATAGACTACATTGTCATTTTCAACGTATCTTAAGTGTGGAATAATTTTGTTCCATATCAGGTTTTGGCTGAGTTAGTTTACCTTCCAAGGTATTCGTATGTCCCTACCTTCTCAGTGGTTCAATACAATAATTCACCCACTTCTGTTGTAAGACAAGCAGCTGCTTATTACTTTCCAGAATGGAGATAATACAAGCAATCATCCGACAATTTGGAAAAAAATTGGAATTGCTTTTGGCTGAGGCTCTGAGGAACATGTAAAACTTGTGTACTTAGAGAACTGAATATGCATTACATGGGCTCAGCATCTGACATTTTCATTCTGTGCATGTAAGTGTCTATGAAACCTCTCAAAGTAACTTCTAAGGTTTGCATGAAAGCTCTGTTGAATTTAAGCTCCAAATTGCTGTGCTCCACGTCATTGGACTTCTCTCCCATCCTCAAGCGCAGGGAGTACGTGTTTCTCTTAGTTTGCAAATTGATGTAGAGAACTTATCTTTTTGATTTAGACTTCGTAGATGTTGAATTTTATCTCAGTGTTATAAGCTGCAGTGGTGTTTTATCTGCTGATTAGTCTTATAATGTAAAGTGCCTGGTGATGCATTGCATAGAAGCTGCTATAAAAATAGTTTATGGTGTGATAGCAAGGAGAAATGTGGGGAGCGCAGATTCACTTTATTAGATGAGCAGGAGTGCCCAAGCAATCGTTTGTCAACAGTGGTTAAAGATTAGTTTATCTTTGATCGTTGAACCCTTAATAAACATAGTTTTTTTAGCTGAAGTAAAATGGTTATATTGAAAATAAAGTAAGGGGTATTTATAGGTTTTTGTCAGTTTTATCTATTGAGAGAACAAAAATGTGAACACGTATCTAATTTTCACACTAAATATCTTTTCCAATAACAGTGTTGAGGAAAATAGAAACCCAGCCTTTCTCAATAGATGAACAAAGTCCTTTCCTGTGACAAAAGCAGCTGATTAATTCTGTACATGTGTATTATATTTAACAGTAAT
The DNA here is from genome assembly GCA_033816785.1 of Picus viridis. Lineage (NCBI taxonomy): Eukaryota > Metazoa > Chordata > Aves > Piciformes > Picidae > Picus > Picus viridis. Next base: position 35,491,129 of record CM066576.1, read on the forward strand.
TAAGCACAATCATTCTACATAGAGAGTCTGTTAACTGCAAACCTAATTGTTTCTTAGAGCTATTTTTCAAGTGCAGTCTATTGTACTGCGGCCTATCTGGCAGTGGTCAGTTTGCTGCAAGCCTTATTCAACGGTGGCCTTGGACAGTAAGAATGTTGACAAAGTCAGCATCAAAAAGCAATTAGTTAGCCACTTGGCTCTTCCTAAATATTAGCCAAAAAAAATTCTGACAGCCCTGGTAGGTGACATTGATGTTACTGTCTTAGTTTTACAAGTAGTGAACACAAGACTTTGGTTAAAGCTATCTGAGCATCTGAACTTGCACATTCTTTGTATTTTTTTGCTGTGAGGTGGAGTTTTTGCCAGATTTCAAAAGTATTACCAGTATTCTTGAATCTTGGGATAAAACTTGCTCTAAAACCTTTTAAATAGTAGCAGTAATTTCACAAATGACTGTGTGACCATGCCACAACAGTTTGGGTCAAGACTAAATCTATGTGCAGGACAGACACATTTTTCATGCATGGGCTGGCTCCTGCTGAACGTAATTGATGTTAACTTCACTGTGGGTTTTGTGAGAATGATTTTTTTTTCATAGAACATTAATGGCACATAATTGTTAGCTGCAGATACAAGGATTGTCTTGGGATGGTTTTGTCTGGTCGTGTTTTATGGACAGTTTTGTTTATCTGCTGTTGCCGAAGTCAGTGAAATTAGAGGCAATTGGCTTCCAGCAAGGCAAATGTGTGCGTTGACTGTATTTTTTAAAATACAGAGAGATTGTGCTTTGTGTGTAATTAGATAACCAGCACTTGTGGCTGTGACATCTGATCTTTATATCAAGCATGTAATACAAGACTGCAAAATAATTAGCATTTTGAAAGTAAAGATTAATGCCTCCTGTTTTTTTTTTTTTTTTTTTTTTTTTTTTTGCATGCATATTGAACTCTGCCTATAACTGTGGAAATGTAGTGGAGATAAGCTATAGTGTATTCTGATATTACAGACGAGCCTCAAAATTCATCTGTGAATCCTATCTTGATACTGATTTCAGTAAAACAGTTCCCAGAGCTGAGATTTTGTCGGGTGATGCCTGTGCCGAGGTTGCGCTCTTTGAACAGTGAAATGCAAAGTGGTGCACAGGCTGTCAGGTCATCTGCAGAGACAGGAGAGTCTCACGGGTGCTTAAAGTGAGATGCTAAGGGCAGCTTCACCTAATTCTCCACGGGGAACAAAGCACCAAGCAGTTGCTGATTCTGGTGGACACTGGGCATGAACATTGTTTGAAACCCTCTTATTGATGCTCACTTACATACTTCCAGAAATAAATGGGTACATTTTTTTCCTACTGAGTTGCCATGCCTCCAACTGATGAGTGGTTTTCCATCAGCTGAGAAACAAGATTTCTTTCCTTGGGTCCATTGTTGTAGTTGCTATTATCAATTTCTTTTCAGAAGCAGTTCTGCTGCTAAATAGCTTAATGGAAAGGCATGAACCCAGCATTTTTTCCTGTGCAATTTTCAATATCTAAAGAGAGTGGCAGGTGGAGTGGGGGGAAACAAAGCTGCATCACTTTTATACAAGAGCCTTGTCAAGATAACTTGTGCTGAGGGCTTTTAATGACATGACAAGGATTTCATAGGACCCATTTATATTATGGATGTCTAGTTAATGAACACTAAAAATGTGCCTTAATAATTAAAAGACTTGCTGCAAGCTACCAAAGTCTGCAGGAGAATAGTTGATAAACGCTGAAATTTTTGAGGTGAAAGGTAGTAGGAGAAAAATAACAATGTGAAAAAAGGCACTGTGTCATGTCAGTAGGTGAGGTTAAAGACAAAAAGAAAAACATTAGTTTTTCTCTTGCTGTGTGTGTTCCTTTATGTAAAAATACAGAAATTATATGTGTCATGTCAAAACTACGTAGTATCATAGTATCAGTCAGGGTTGGAAGGGACCACAAGGATCATCTAGTTCCAACCCCCTTGCCACGGGCAGGGTCACCCTGCACTAGATCAGGCTGGCCAAAGCCTCATCCAGCCAATTTTCAAATTTGGCTTTTAAATGACTTAGCTTTCAATTCTAAGAATTTTTGGTACAATATAAATCTTTTTCTTTTCCCTGTTTCCAAATGGACAATGAGTAATTTATCATTAATGCAACTGCAAAACAATTTAGTGAGTGTTCACATGGATCAGTTATAATTTTCTTAAAATAACAATCTCTATCAAAAATTCAGTGCAAGCCCTCCTGAGTGGCTTTGTTATAATAATTGAATATCAGAGTTAATGAAATATTCAAAAGGTTCCCTTCCTCATTTTCTCTCATGCCCGTCTGTTACTGAGCTCTGCAGTTAATGAATCCTGAGGTAGCACAATTGTTCTGTTACCCTCTCCCTATATATATGGACTTCCAGTAGAAAGGAAAATTTTAAACCTACAATTTAATATCTCTTCATTGTCTAAGAGCTGTTTCTTGCTAAAAATTATTATTTCTATGTATTAAAAGGCTTGGAAATGAAATATGCTAATAAAAGAATATCTGATTCGTTATCCAGAGAGTAATTTAGTGTGGAAGGGATTAGAAAATGTATGATTCATATTGAAGCATAGTTTTCAGTTCAATCTGTGACAAAGTTTTCTGTTCTATTTTAGCAGTAAAAAGTAGATTGTGGCTATTACTATTAAATGGGTGCTTGCTAGGCCAAGGAGGAAGAAGGGTTGTAATAGACTTGGATCCTCAGGGCTTTCTATAGGATTTCTAAGGGTACATTCATGTAGCTGCATATCATTCAGTTTGTATTTGTATCTCCATTCCCTAACAAAAGCACTGCATAGACACCTTTTATAGCATAAATCCTGTCTTGGAGGTCTTGGGCTCGAGAAGGGAACAAAATAGGATGAGGAAAGAGCAGAGGTTTTTTTATTGTTCTGTCATACCTGTGAATGTTTAGCAGCTCTGGTGAGCTCATGGAGGAATTTTGGAGCTGCAGTGGTGTTTCTTTCCTCTTTGTGCTAGGGCATGTAGGTCCATCTCTTTCCTGTAGGGCAGGATACAAGAGCAGTGCCAAGTAACCTGAGTTCCTCATGGGATTAGTCTGGTGTTCCTCACCAATCTATCAATGAGACAAGGGAAAGTAATTGGGCTTTATTCCCGCCCTCCCCCCCCCCATCCCTTTTCTTTAATATTGATGTCCAGGTTGTCTTTGCACATTATCATCATCTCATCCAGAGAGACTGCACCACCTAATTCTCTCACTTAGAGTCTCTCTAGGCAGATTGATAACATAGGCTTGTCTTAATCTTCACCTTGTTAAAAAGAGATTTTTTTTTTTTGTATGTACAGCTGTTGTTAAATGCATGCCCTGATGAGACTTTGTCCTTTCATTCACAAGATTGATTTGTGCCCTGATTTCTGTGGCAGCAGCATTCCTGAACCTACTTCAAAGAAGCTGCCAAGCTAATCTGCACTAGTTGTGTCATCATCTTTTTCTTCAGGAGGTGTTTGCTGTTTCTCCTTTATTGTTAGAAAGTAGTTCTCACATGGTGTTCCTCTCATAACACTTTCTCTTGGATGTCATGAGTCAAGTGGAAGGACAAAAGTGCAAATTGCTCTCAATGAAGCAGAGAAGAAAACCTTTCCCCTTTCCTCCAGTCAGGTTCACTGAAATAGTTGTGCCCCTTCAAGATGGTTGTCACTGCCTTGATGCAGTGAGCGGTACAGTTTTCTGCTGTTAAGGACCATGAGCCTACAGTGAGCACTGTCCATTGCTACCAGCCCAGGAAGGCAGCACAGGGAACCCATTATCAGACCTTGCTGAAGGCCAGAGGCTTACATTTTGGCCAAGAAATCCATAAGGATGGCTGACACTCAGGTGCTGAAGTCTTGCTGCACCTACACAAGCTTCCTTAAGTCATCTGCATAACTGTGGAAGATCAAGTGACTCAAGGCTATACTTGGGTGACAGATGCAGCACACAAATATGTGCATGTCTGTGGGATCACAGAGATAATGTAGTGCTATAAGAATTTTAGGCATGGCAGGGAAATTTTGACTTTAAAATATCCTTATAATCATGTTGGTGGCCATAAAAGCTTGTATGAAGCTACTAATCTTGTTCAGTGGAGATACATGACAAAGTTTAAAAATCTTTTTGTGTAAATTTAAAGTAGTTCAGTTTTTTTAGAGAATACATAACATGCTAATAGAAGATTTATGATAAGCACTTTGCTTCACTCTTTCTCTGGGGGAGAGATTATGGATGTTTTTTGATGCAGGTGTCTGAAGTTGGACACCTATAGGAGCAGCCTGGTTTTCAGAGGTGCTAAGCACCTCCATTTCCCTCAGAATGTTAAAGAACTATCAGAAGTCCCTGTGAGAGGCACTAGGATTTTTAAGAAGCTCTTACTGAAGTGTGCTTTGTAAAATGTGTGTAAGACAGTTAATATGGTGCTTGTGTTAGGAGTGGCTCCATCTCTAGTGTGAGCAGCTAGACTCACATTTCTCAATTCAGTGACTACATAAACACGTAGCAGCGCCTTGGGGTATATACAGTTCTCAGAGCTGCGTGAATTCCATCAGGCTTTAAGCACTAGACATGCAAAATGGATCTTAGGATTCATTAAATGGTGAATGCCCCTCATTACCGTATGCTTGGTTGTAATGATTTTGATTTATCGATGTATTTTCAGTATGTCTGTGTGTTTGCAGCAAAAGGGTCTGGATTTCCAGTTACCAGCAAGAAACCTGAAATTGTCATGGTACACAGGAGCTTATTTTTAAGCAACAACCACTTGATATACACTCATGTTTAAGGTACAGTTAAAAAATGTGTGCAAGAAACCCCGAGGAAAAGAAGTGTTTTGATACAGCTTTCTAATCCAGTTGTGTGAAAAAGTAATATATCTTCCACTTGGCAGAGCTGGCAATTGAAAAACATACTTGAGGATGGAGATTTATAGCAAGATGACAATTTAATGATTTTTTATGGTTTCAGGATGTTTTCTCCTATCTCTGATTATTATCAGAAGCATTACAGTAAACAGAAATTGTTTGCCTAATAATTGCTAACATGCATTTTATAAACTTCTTCAAAAACTTTCTCACTTTTAAACCCAGCATTGTTTGACATCAAACTTCTAAATCGTAAACTGTCAAGACAGGTTATTTCTTACAGCTAGTACAAAAATGAGCCATGCAAGTAGGAGGACATTCTTCAGTTAACACATTCAGTTGGACAACTGCAATGCATAGTACTGCCCAGAAATGAGTTAAACTAGTGAATAGAAAGGAAGGATTTCATACAACAGTAATTTGTAGAGGCAGATTTTTAATGCAGTCATAATTTCAGGGTCTCTTATATATTTGATAAGATTTTGAGAAAGAAAAGATCAGGCAGAAATATTGGTCCTATTCTTTACAAGATTCTTGCCACTTTGTCATGATCCAGGTCTTCAGGTACTGCTGTGTGTAGGTGTCTGGGTAGGTGGCCCAAGCGCAAAAAGCAGTGACTTTGTCAAGCTGCCAAAAAGTTTGAAACATCATCCTATTGACTGTAGCAGTTTTCTACCACTTGCCTTGTGTGTGATCAATAAGTCTTAGCGTAGCATTTGTTAAATGCCAGTGATTCTGTCATTCAAATGAATGAGCTTTGCTCTTGCTTGGGTGGATTGTGACAACATCAGCCAGACCGCAGATAGATGTTACAAGACCATTGGTCTGGGTGCGTGCGTAAAGGCCTGTGCAAGTATCTCACATGGGATTAAATGTCAGGCTGGACTGTATATCACATGTCCATAACTTGACATAAGCTTTATTCACTGCAGGTGTTGAAAGAGCTTAGAACATGCTCCTTTACAGAGAAACCAAATTCCGTTAGGAGCCTTGAGAAAATAAGACAATCCTTCAGGTGGATTTGTAGGTCTGAGATGCATCCCTGACATAAGTCTATTAACAGTTCTGTTCATCTCAGTCTGGCAGTTCCAGGTTTGGGACTGCTTCCTTTGAAGTCTCATCAATCGCAAAATGCAAATTCATAGTAAAAATTAGAATGAAAATGAAAAAAGATGAAGTTATTTTTAAAGTTTCCAGCAATAGTGCAGAGTGATGATCTGATCAAAAGCCAAACTTAGAAGTGAAAGCACATCAGAGAGTTAAAATGGAGGACTGTTCTCATGTTTATCCTAAATAGCTACAGCAATTACTGTGGTGCCTTTAATACTGGCAAAGAAGGCCCATGCCACTTTCAGCTCAGTAAAAGAAACCACAACAATGGGTAACAACAGATGCAGTTAACTCATGGGAAAATTACATTTCAAAAGATATTACAACAGCTTTATAGACTAGAGGCTTTATTTAATAGTAAAAGTTATTGCTTATTCTTCAGAAAGTCCCTTCCAAGTAAGATGTAGTATTTTCAGCCTATGACTTTGAAAGGCACACTGTGTGTCAGTTTTAAACCCACCTGACTAAAGTTACCCTAAATACCTGTTTCTTACATGTTTATGGGCGTTTAGTTCAGTGACCCTCAGCTTGAGAGTTTAGAACAGGAATTTTAAGTGGACCTGTCCCTCCATATCAAAGGATTACCTGACACTGAGTCCTTCTGAGACTTGGCCATGTGGCCACTTGCATTGAATGAGTATCTGCTGGAGTTCAGAATCATTATTGGTGATGTGGATGGGAATTGTCAATGAGTTTCTGAAGAAATAAGGAGAAGACAAGATAAGTTGCCCTCTGAGTAAATAACAGTTGGAACTAGCTTCTTAGAGCACAGTCTTATGCCTATAAATATGAGACATATGCATTACTGCATGAAATAGAAATACAGATCTTACATGATCTGGTGCAGATGAATGATAAAATTACCTGAAGTACATGATATGGAACTTAAGGTATTTAAAACTCTTAGGAATGAGGGTGAAAACACAGATTATTCCTAATATGGTTCAATGGTTTATGAGGGACTGTTAATCCATCAAACCAATTTTTTGGCTAGTGTGATCTTGTAAATTTATTGCAGTCAATCTTTGCATCAGAGAATTGGAGACTTTCTTAGCTTAGTGATGGATATTCAAAAGTGGGATTTTCTCTGTTATTTATCCCACAGCTGTCAGGGATCTGTCTACCCAAACTCATTGTCAGATGGGCTCTGTTTCAGGCTATCTTGGGATAAGGACTATAAATCATATTTAATTGAAAGTGAACCCCCTATGTATTTGGTAGAATTCTCATATGACTGAACATCATTAAAAGAAGAAAGACATGGGCTTCTAGTGTTATAGTAAGGGAAGTACTAAGAATTCTAGGTTTATGGCATGGGGAAAGGCTTAGACAAACAACCGTGTAGCATTACTACCATGAAGAGCATTAGAGAGAATGATGAAATTGTCCATTTCTGCTGCCTGCAACCAAGGAAAAGCTGCTACAGATTCAAAGCCAAAGAAATAGCATTGGTTTTATTGTTTGGTTGTTTTGGGGTTTTGTTTGTTGTTTTGGTTTTTGGTATGTGTTTGGTTTTGTTTGTTTGTTTTCTTTTAATTTATCTACATACCTTGAGGTATTTCTGCTTTATCAATATTTATTTGGGTTTACCAACTCCCTATCTCCCTTCTCACCCCCTTCCCTCCTGTTTTTTTCCTGTATATTGCAGAATGGCTAAGAGAAACAATAAATTTAGGTCAATTTTTCATCTCTCATTACCGGCATTATTTTGGTTTGTGTGAAAGATCTGAATCAGATTGTCCCAGTTCAGTGCTGACATTTGGTCAGAAGCAGAAATGCTTTGAGATTAGTTTTACAAGGTAATGTGAGTAATCTGCAGGTTTGTAAGCACTATGTTGATGTCCACAGATCAGACAAAGGAATCTTTGTAACTTCTGAAACATGGAATTAGCTGCTAGGTTGCAGGAAACACAAATAAAATGTAATGCCCTTGTTAATGTTGTTATTAAATATCCTTGGCTTTTTGTCTGTCTCTTCTTAGGCTGCAGTAAATGTAGTTTCCAGTGCTGTAGTCCTAGTTGCATTCCATTTCTCTAATGCATACATTTAATGCTCAGATTTTGCTTCTTGTGGAGCTGTATGCCATGTTCAGTCATGGCTGTTTGATGTGAATATTTATCAGCTTGGTAGAAATATTGGAAATTGGCATCATGATATTAATTAACTTAAAAAAGACTAATCAGTACTTAGTCTCATAATAATTTTATACGAAGTCAAATTCTTGTATCTATTAAAACGCTCCCCTAAATATATTTGTGCTTGTTGAAACTGTCCATTTTTCAGCATCATGCTTCTGCCAAGAAACCTTCCAAGGGTCCTACAAGCCAATGTGCAATGATTCTTTTGCATTATTAATAATGTACAAACTTTGTTTCAGTTTTCCTTGGCAAGTATCACGCCATTAGTACTGATGTATATATATGTATATACCTCATTATATCCAGCTTGATACATGCAAGTGTAAACAATCAGACTGAGCAGTTTAAGATACCCACTTAGATGTGTAGAGGAGAGGCTGAGCCTTGGCATTATGAGTCTCAACACCCAGGGCGCTCATTTCTTCTATCCTTGTGGGTTAGGAGTACACATGAAGGGCTGGCAATGGGAGGGCAAAACCCACTTGGAATATGCAGATCTCACACAGAGAATCACCCAGAATCACCAAGGTTGGAAGAGGCCTCAAAGATCATCGAATCCAACCTGTCACCACCGACCCCATGACTAAACCACGGCACCAAGTGCCACGTCCAGTCCCCTCTTGAACACCTCCAGGGATGGCGACTCCACCACCTCCCTGGGCAGCCCATTCCAATGGCTAACGACTCTCTCAGTGAAGAACTTTCTCCTCACCTTGAGCCTAAACTTCCCCTGGTGCAGCTTGAGACTGTGTCCTCTTGTTCTGGTGCTGGTTGCCTGGAAGAAGAGACCAACCCCCTCCTGGCTACAACTTCCCTTCAGGTAGTTGTAGACAGCAATAAGGTCTCCCCTGAGCCTCCTCTTCTCCAGGCTAAACAATTCCAGCTCCCTCAGAATCTCATTTGACATCATCTCTTTTTCTTACAAAAACCTCAAACAAAGCCTAAATAATTGGGGGCAGATATGTATTTCAATATATCTATAATCTCTAATTTCGCATTAAGAGCTGCTGATTCCAGCTAAGCATAAGAATACAAAACACAAATAGACTAATAATCAGAATGCAACTACAGGCACAGTGTGTTGCAGAGTCCACAGCAAACATTTGCTGATATGACTTAGTTGTCCAGGATGGCATGTGTTGAGTAGGATGGAGAAAACCTGTTCATTACTAAAAATAGACCTACCTGGGTTTTCATCCTTTTTTTTGGGGGGGGGGGAGGGGAGAGAGGTGTTTGGGTTTTGTGGTTTTTGTTTTGTTTTGTTTGTTTTTTTTTTTACCAGAGAGGAACATGGTTCTGTTGTGAACAAGGCACAAACCATTTTATTCTTCATCCGGTAGGTGTTCTGTATGTTTTTCAGGATTAATGACAACCTGCTGTCTTTCTGCGCTGCGTGCGACAGCGTCACCTTTGGACCTTGAGTTCTGCTGAATGCTCAACTTCATGCTTCCTAATAAGTGGGATAGAAAGGACTGTTTGAAAACAGCCCAGACATCTTTCACAATATGGAAATAATTGCAAGTGGCTAATCTGATTTGCAATCCAATATTTGCAGCTAAAATGCGAAAACCAAAGTAAGACTCAGAGTAGGGCATTCAGCTTAGTCCTTATCTTAGAATGGATGTTGCTTTATGGGTTTATTTGGAATGGAGCTTGTGTGTTTGTTTAAGATAGAGTTTCATATTGCTGTGTGAGGCAGAAAAGCAGGTTTCCATTAGGCTGTGCTGTTTATACTTGGGACCTTACAAAATTTTTCATGGCCTTTAACCTAAATGACAGTGTTGGGGATTCATTACATGGCTGCCTAAGCACTTTCTTTTTATATCAAAATGATTTATATGTTCTGTACTTTTCCCATTTCCCCTTTGGAGAATGCCAGAAAGGAAGACCAGTGCAACAGTCACCGTGATTGATACTGTGCTTTTGAAGACAGATGGGAATTATTTAATACTAGGGGACTTTCCAATTAGCTCTCTATCCTACCCATGTTTAGAATTATCAGTTAATTTTGTATGCTGAGTTAGCTCAAGTTCTTGTCACAAGCACACTTTGCAGCATCAAGAACTGAGAAGCAATATCAAATACTTTTCATTTGATTACCATGTCACCTAAGCTGGAATAGTTTTCCGGATATTAAGGAGAGACCCTCACTGTTTAAGATGTTTTCCTCAGCATAGGGCCACTGTCTTTGAGGAAATGTCTCCTAAGTCAAGTACTTAGAAGCAGCCTTCTTTGAGTAGTCGATTTTCCATTACTGATGAAAGGAAGCAGCACTAAATGTGATTGCTGTTATATCCCCATTGTTCTACCCCAAAACTTTGCAAATACAAATGAAACATGGAACTGGAGATTTTAGTAAGTGGTCAGAGACTTTGTAGTCATTTGGCTTCTGAAATGCAGCATTCCAACACTCTGAGCACAGAGTATGGAAAACCCCAAGATATTTCAAGCAATTGTACCTGGAAAGAGCAGCTCCTGAAATCACTATTTTAACAATTGTGTTAGGTGATGAGTCTGATGCTAGAATACAATCAGCCTGCTTCCTAAGAAGAGCAGTAAAAATAAGTGAGTGCTGGAAACCTGTAATAATTTTTAAGCCAAACAGATGCCTACACAGACAATAGTGAATATTACTTCCCTGTAAACAAAACACATGAAATGTTCTTTCTAATGGCAACCCAGTAGTCTGCAGAGTTTCTTTCTCTCTCCAGCTCTACCTGATGGTAGCATTGTCAGACAAGACATTGTCCAGAACGTGATTTTAAGAATCCTACACATTGTAGCTGTGGAAATAGGTAGGGCTTTGACAGAACCTGTATGCTGGAGTGACAGTGTGGATTTACTGGGAGATAGTGTGCTCCTATGCTGGTTTTGTAGCATTCCTCTCCACTAAAAGCTCAGCTTGTACTGCATTATCAGTTTTATCTCCCATTCAGGATTACAATGGTAGAGATGATAGTTTAAGTAGAACATTTTTGGAGACATACCCTTTCCTGGAGAGGCAAATTCAGCAGCCATGTTTTTGTTCCATGTAACATACATTTCTGTAAACATCCAGAAGAATGTGACATGCTCCTGTGCTTACTCAAGGAATGGAACTACTATTCATTAACAAGGTAATTCCACCTCTTTTGGTATTTGTGGTAAATAATAGCAATTACTTTGTTTTCCTGTTGTGCAGCCGTTCTAGAAGAGGCAATCGCCTTTTGCAAGAACAGAAAAATACGAACACCACTGCTAAATTATCTCTTTATTTGCCCTAGGCAACATGTCATTAATCTGTAGGTCTAGATTGTGAGAATTAATTACATCTTACTTTCCACTAATCAGAGTAAAAAGACTGACAGGTAATGTGCAAAGAAATTTACCAGTCTTACTTTCCACGTTAGATTCACTGCTATCCTTCACTTCATTAAAGTGGTTTCAAGCAAACAAAAGGTCTATGGGGCCAGATGGGAACCACACAAGTGTGCTGAGGTTGCTGATAGGAGTGACCTCCAACCCCTTTCCAGCAATCCTGGCTGACTGGGGAAGTTCCACTTGACTGGAGGTTGGTGAATGTGATGCCCATTTATAAGAAAGGCCATAGGGATGATCCAGGAAACTACAGAACTGTCAGTCTGACCTTGGTGCCAGGGAAGGTCATGGAGCAGATCATCATGAGAGCCATCAAGCAGCACATCTAGGACAGCCAGGGGATCAGTCCCAGTCAGCATGGGTTTATGAAAGGCAGGCCCTGATTGACAAACCTGGTTTCCTTCTATGACCAGGTGACCCACATAGTATGTGAGGGAAAGGCTGTGGATATTGTCTACCTGGAATTTAATAAAGCCTTCAGTGCCATTCACTACAGCATCCTCTTGGATAAACTGTCTGCCCATGGTCTGGACAGGCACACTCTTTGCTGGGTCAAAACAGGCTGGATGGCCGGGCCCAAAATGTGGTGGTGAATGAAGTTAAATCTAGTTGGCAGCCTGTCACTAGTGGTGTTCCCCAGGGCTTGGTATTGGAGCCATTTCTATTTAACATCTTTACTGATGACCTTGATAAGTGCACCCACACTAAATTTGCAGACAACACCAAGCTGGGCATCAGTGTTGATCTGCTGGAGGCAAGGAAGGCTTTGCAGAAGGACCTGGATAGGCTGGATCAATGAGCTGAGGCCAACTGTGTGACTTTCAACAAGGACAAGTGTTGGGTCCTGCACTTCGATCACAAAAAAAGCCCCATGCAATGCTACAGGCTTGGGGAAGAGTGGCTGGAAAGTTGCTTCGCAGAAAAGGACCTAAGAGTGCTAGTCAACAGCCAAGTGCATATGAGCCAGCAGCGTGCCCAGGTGGCCAAGAAAACCAACAGCATCCTGTCTTGGATCAAGAATAGTGGAGCCAGCAGCAGTAGGAAAATTATCATGCCCCTGTGCTCAGCACTGGTGAGGCTGCACTTCAAGTACTGTGTTTAGTTTTGGACCACTCACTACGAGAAGGACACTTAGGTGGTGGAGTGGGTCCAGGAAAGGGTAGCAAGACTGGTGAGGGGTCCTGGTGAGGAGCAGCTGAGGGAACTAGGGTTGTTCAGCCTGGAGAAGAGGAGGCTGAGAGGAGACTTCATCGCTCTCTACAACTCCCTGAAAGGAGGATGTAGCAAACTGGGAGCCAGCCTCTTCCCCCACATAACAAGTAAAAGGACAAGAGGAAGTGAACTTAAGTTGCGCCAGGGGATGTTTAGACTGGATATTAGGGAAAATTTCTTCACCAAAAGGGTCATCAGACACTGAAACAGGTTGCCCGGAGAAGTGGTGGAGTCACCATCTCTGGAAGTGTTTAAAAGACATTTGGATGAGGAGTTCAGGGACAGGGTCTAACAATTGTGTAGATGGAGATGCTAGGTTATGGTTGGACTCAATGATCTTAATGTCATTTCCAATCAGACAATTCTGTGATTCTATGAAAGAATGCTATACCATGAAATACTCCTTAGTGAGTAGGTTGTTGTGAAAAATCTCACATTTCTTTAGGGAAAAAAGGAGAGTAAGAGTTGTGTGAGTCTAAAAATTGCAGTGAAATGGATTCCATACAAAAGAATACTTCTGTAGGTCTAATGAATGAGCGTATCAAGTGTCACCTACACTTGTGTAGGTATTCAAGATTAATTATTTTCTACCCAATCTCTCTTTTCTTTTTTGCAAATACTCCTTTTTCTTTTGTTCAGCTAATCAGTTAACAAGTGCCTGCCCGTTGTTATCTCTGTGTTAACTTGAATGTTGCACTGTAATTGAACTCTTTCTTTAACCTTATCACATGAAGAACTTAAGTGAATTGAAAATCTCTTATATTTTCATAATCTGTTGTTTATCTTTCATTGCTCAGGAGGCAAAACACACCCACTGAAGTCAACTCACCTAGAAGCTTTATGAAATACTAGTACTCTGAAAATTGCTATTTTAGTCTATTTAGATTCCCATTTATTATGAAGACATAGTCTTCATCCCACATTCAACTCGTCCTGCTGTCCAACTGTTTTTATGGTGCTCCATCTATGCTCTTTCAAGAAATCTAATTCGCAGGATTTTTGCAGCAGGAATTGTTGGCCGATTCCAGCTCTGGCAAATTCAACATGAGTTGCATCGTTGGCTCCTATAGGTCAGGATTCACTTCACAACCTCTTCTATTTTTGTTGTCTTGACAAATAGGATCCTGTGTTGTAGAACCCCTAAACTACTAGTGTAGTCTTAATAACGCCGTAACAGAAATGCACACACTTTTGGTGATGTGTAAGGTCATAACATGCATCTGCTGTGCTCATATGAGGACATCTGTGGTCAGGCACTGGAACAGGCTGCCTAGGGACATGGTGGAGTTACTCTCCCTGGAGGTGTTCAGGAAACATGTGGATGTGGCACTTTGGGATATGGTTTAATGGCCATGTTGATCTTAGGTTGACAGTTATCTTAGAGGTCTTTACCAACTGAAATAATTCTATGATAGTAAACGCAGTCTCTGATTTGTGTATTGGGGTTTGTCAGTAATTGCTGAAATGCTCTTTTCTTGCATTGCTTACCATAAACATATGTAGTGTGTTGAGGGTTCCTGACTGCATTCAGTGCATCGTGTATCTGGATCTTATTTGCACACAAGGAGAAAGTTTCATCTGCTTTCCCTTGAAAGAGGTTTTCTTTCTTCTGCTGTGTTGTGACTGAGATGGGATATGAGACCCTGTTTAGGCAGCTGCTTAATAGTTATCCTTAAAACCATATCTAATGCTGTCAATTTTTCAGACCACCTCTTTGTCTTCTACAGCACTGGAGTGTATTTACTCCTGCAAATCCTTCCCATTTATTCAGCTCCCAGTGCCCAAGACCAGTGCCTGGTAAAGCAGTCTGAGCACTCTACAAAATCACAGGTTTTAAATCCGTGCAGCTAGATTGTTTTCCTCTCGGCTTAATTTTATTTATCAGAACTCTCCACATCATGCTTTTGGAGAAAGTCAAGCAGTAATGCCGGGGCAGGTATTTTTATTATTTCATCTATATCCTCTGTCTTGTCTCCAACCACTTAGTTAGGATCTGGCTGCAGAATTGTCCTCTAAATCTTTAGCCTGATAACACGGGTTTACAGAGAGCCATGCCTTTGCGAGAGTTCATGGGCAGCTGCAGGTATAATGCCAGGTATCAGATTCTGACTTAGAGAATCACTGAATTGATTTTAGTAGCTGAAGGTTTCTGCCAGCATCCTAAGATGTTTAATAGAGCATGGTAGGTAAGATGTTAGGGTTGGTGTGTTGAAGGCTATTACATTCTGGCTATTTAAATGGTTTATATCTGTCTTGGGCTGTGAACATGTAGAACAGCTATGGCAGATTTGAATTGCTTTCCTGGATTGAGGTCTTGCTTGCAGGGTGATGTCACCACTGTTTTTATTTTTAATCCAAAAGAAGGCTGTGTTTCAGTGTTGGAAATGCAGTCCTCCTCATATATTTTAACAAATCCTTTTCCTGCTATGTCTTTTTATTACAAGAATCAAGCATTATAAACCTGTTCCCATCTGATCACGTTGAGCTTCTCTCTGTTTGCACCGTCTTTTCTATTTGCAAGCTTGCACTTGCCTCATGTCACTTGCAATTGCAAGCAGACTCGTGTGGCCTCGGCCCTCGAACACCTCCCAAATCCACACATTCCTGGTGATGCTTGTCTCTGGAACAGTTGTGACTGGATGCCAAGATGTATCCTAGGAGATGCTCTTGGTCTCCCATAGCCTTGCAGTTTACATTATTAATGGCTGGGTTGTTGTTTGGGAGGATCATACCAACAGAGATCGTGCAGGTCTTAATGATTTGTTACACTTGTCTCACCGATTCCCATTTACCACTCTAAGTCAGGTATTTTCTAAAGAGAAACAAAAAGCATAGGAATGATCTGTTCCTCCAGATATTTGAAAGGGGAAAAGATTTAACAAAGCTTTATATTGGCAAGCACTAAATGGTCTACCAGGCAGCCTGTGATTTTGAACTGCGAGCTGAAATCATACCATCCTATGTTTTGCTTGGACCTGACTTTATATAGATGAAATGTTGTCAAGTTGAAGACAGATGATTCCTTTTTTACCCCTACTCTTTCCTTCCTCTTCCTTCCCCCCTGCCCCGTGTTTTCCGGGAATGGAGGGTGTCACTTCTTTTCTCAATGGTTTGTTTCTTTTAGCGAGTTTGCCTGCTGCTGCCTTTGTTTTGTGTATTAAAACATCCTGCAGGAAATGTATAATTGATGGTTAAAATAGCAATGGACAAGAAATTGTTCAACAGATTTATTCACATTGAAGTATTTTTTGTGTGTGTGTGTACCCCTTGTTTCACAGGATCTCCTCTTTGCTTTATTCTGAATGTTCGTTATGTCAGACACGTGCTTGTGTGCTGAAGAGGGGTAATTAAAGATCAGGTCTCTCATGTCATGTCCGTGCTTTTTATATTCACAGAAAGCACTTGTACTTGCTCTGTGAAAATACTGCTCCTGCTCTAAAGCTACTCAAACTGCTTCATGGTTTTATATCAGCTGCAAGCTTCCCTTTGACTGCTCCAAACCATGGAAATTGAAATAAGTCTTTCTGTTAATTTGACAAGATGTTATTATACAAGATGAATGTGCCTTGCCTTATGCTGTCCACCACAGCTTCTGTATCTCCTTGTAAAAATACACACTCCCTTACAGTCAGGCATTTATAACTATCAGGTTATAGCAAATTCATTTGTTTGCTGATTTATGTATTTGGACTGGTAAGGAACCACCATACAACAATTTAAGTTGTACTGTGAGACAAATGGGGATCTACTCCCTTGTTCAAAGTGCCTGGATATCTGGGGGTTTAATGCAGATTGCTTTCTCTGTGCTGTTTGCCGTTGTGTAAAAAGGATGGATATGTCCTAGATGCATTCAAATATATCTTCCTCCAGCCTGGCAGGGATGGATGGAGTGGCTCATCACTAGCTCACTGCCTGTGCTGGGAGAAAAGGGAGAGCATGGCCATTGGCAGTGTGGAGGGTGCAACTGCCTCCAGCTTGGCTCCAGAATTTGAGAGCAAAGAAACATGCCCAAACTCGGCAGAAGCCCTCACTCTTCTTAAAGGCCAAATACTGCTTCTGGGCAAGACAGAGGTTCCTGCTTCTGTTTTGGCTGCCATCACAGCTCAGCAGGTTCCTGTGGTGCTGCTTTGTAGTGTGGGAAGCCCTGCTCCTGCACATCACTGTGTGCTGGTAAGAACAAAATCAGAGGGGATTGTAAGATGGCAGTGCTGCACACAAGCACATCTCTAGCACTTTCTTCACTAGAGATGTGCACTGTGGATGAAAGGGTCACTGCACAGGCCTTCTTAAAACAAAAACAAACAAACAAAAAAAAGAGAAAAAAGGGGCTCAAGATCTGACATATCTGTGGCTGAGTGTTACAGAACATTTTAGCATGTCTTGTGAATTACTGGCTGCTCTCAATTCTCACTTACTTTAATGGACATTCAAGGCACTTAGCACCTTGCAGGGGGCATTCAGCATTTGTTTAGCATTGGTCCCTTCCTAGGTCTTCACTTATGAAATAACCGGCTCTGCAAAGCAGAACAAAGTTTATTTTGACAACCCACTGTGATGTATGGGTCCAATTACTGAAGTCTGCAGACTCATGTTGGTTCTGGAGATTTTGTTTGGGATAGTAGAAGCATAATCTAAAGCAAGGAATTCTCCTTTATGTTACATTCCCTCTAGGCAAAAAAAAAAAGAATAAAAAAAAAGAAGTAAATATAGGAAGGAAAGGAATTAATGGAGACTATAACTCATACTGCTTTTATTTGTTCATATACATTACGTTACCACACTCACTTTTCCTCTTCATTCTTTCCCCACTCCCAACTCTAACTTCTCTTATCATAATTTTACATCAGCGTAACTTTTTGGATTTCATAGGACCCACTCCTAATTTAACCCAACGCAAACAACACAGACATAGGAGATGTAATTTACACCATCACACTGAACTGGGGCCAGGCACCTCTCTAAGTGCTGCACCTGCTTTCTCTGGGCTGTTTTTAGTGGAATTTTTCCTTTTATGTTTAATTCATATTCCTTCTGGAAAAATATTTAGCAAGCTAACAATTGAAGTTAGGGATAGGAGAACATAGTACAGCAGATAAAACATTTTCCAAACGGTATTGATATCACAAAATGAGTTTTGAATTATGTGAATTTCTCCCTCTGCTCTTTCTCATTATTAAATTCATGTTTCTTTTCATTTCATTTCCATTAGCAGCATTAATTTTTCTGCGCTACGGGGGAACAAAGAACCCCAAATAAACCAAAGCACCAAAAAAGTCTACCACAAAGACTCCCATGAAGAAAAGAGCCTTATAACTTGTCCTTCTGATCAATGCTCAGTTACTGGCCCTTCTCTCTTACAGGAGAAAAAATAAATTTTGTCATGTGAAATAATCTGCCATCTACCACATACAGCATAAAGCCTGCTTAATTCCCTGCTTCAAGGTATGTCAAGGAATATATAAGGAGTTAAAGAGCGTTATTTATGGCTTTGAGGTTTGCCTGATGAGCATATATGTTCTTATCTGAAGTTAATGTCATTTAGTCAAGAAAACTCTCTTTATCTGTGGTTCTACATTAAAAAAAGCAGCTCATGCTTATTGTCAGCAATATTGGAGCAGTTTCTTCCCTGTTTTTGACACAGATCACTAAAGACAGATGTCCAAAGGTAGAGGGGATTAGGAGCAAGCCATCTATACTTAGAAATGTTGTTTGTTCTCGCAATACCTAGTTTTTCATCCTCTCATTTTTCAAGACCAGTTAATCCCTGGCAACATCAATATAATTTTTATGGGGCATGAAACAAGAATCTGTGACCATGTATTAAGAGCTCAGTCCTGAGAGGCAGCCAGTGATAACAGAAGAAATTTCATGTCCAGCATGGGGGGCAGTGGCTCCCTCAGGATGAGGTCCTTTCTGACTCTCTCCCAGATTTGTTGGGGTATCTAAATTGGATAATCACAGCTTCATTGTCATCTGTAAAATGGGGAAATAGTACAGACTTACACAGACCAAAGGTGGTCAATACTCTTCAATCTCTCAGCATCGTTGTTTTGGTTTGCTGTTGGAAAACTTGGATCTATCAAGTTTCAGGAGTTTTTTTTCCTGGAAGCCTCTGAGACAGCCCTTTCTTGTCTCTTTTATGGAAATAAACAGGAAGTTCTTTGCATCACATCATGCAACGCATCAGTGATTTGGCCTGATACAGTAGGACAAACCTTGTTGATCCCTTAGCAATACCAACAAGCTTTTAGACTTCTGTTGGTAGATCTAAGAAAATATGTGAGCTATGCATACTTGTCACTGGATTGCATGAAGATGACTGGTACAAGGACTTTAAAACTCCTTAAATGTCTGGCATTTAAAACAGAGAAGAAGATCTCTTTAGAAATTCACCTTCCAATTTATTATCAAATAAGTCCTATATGGCTGTAACTTTTGCATGTTCTTGTGTCAAAAATGATAAATGCTCAAATTGCTGGTAGCAGTCTATGTCTGCTATTGTATTTCTGCTCAGCTAAGCATCCACTTAGAGCCTGCACTTCTTGGTGGGAAAGAGGAGTTCAAAGGGTGAACTTCAAATTTCGGGGCAATTTTTTTGTTCTCTGGTGTAGAGGGAAACAGCTTGTGGTACCTTTAAAGATCTCATTGCAGCAGAGCCAAGAAGAAAAGGAGGGGGAAAAAAAGACAAAAACAACACATACAACAAAACAAAGCAAAACCACAGGAACAGATTGCTCAGCCTGTGGCTGGACTGGTACAAGCAATCTGTGCAAGATTTCTCCAGAGGAAATGTCTTGAGACTTATGCTGCTGCGAAACGCAACATAGAGTGGTGAACTGAAAGTCGTTGGAGAAGCAGAACCTATACTGGGTTTAATTCAAGGACAGGTCCCAGAGAGTTCTGCTGTGCCTGTAATTCTTCTGTTCAAACTGCATCCCACTCTGCAATGCTTTTAAGTTAGAAATGAATATTCTGCTGGGCTAGAAGTATAGTCTGTGAAACTGGTAGCAACATGGTCATCTTTTGTTTTTTTTTAAATTTAACTTCTAGTCTACTGTAGCTTGGTGAGCTGCTTGGACTTTCAGTTATCCACACATCGCACTTTCTCGGTATTTAAGTTGCAAATTAATGGCTTACCACCTCTGACACAGGCTTTTAATATGTATCTTGAGTCCCAACCAAAGAGAGAGCAGCAGCCTTGTGGCTTTACTGAAGATCACTGGTTTGAATCCCTTTGTCCAGTGCACAATTGAGTTCAGATGAAAATTTGATGAAAAATCACTAGTATGATGCCTTCCTGTTTTCATGCATTAATATTTGCTTCCATGACTGTGTCACCAGCTCTTTGTTTGCTTGATGCCTTGCTCAGAAATGAGATATTTTACCTCCAAGAAGCAGCACACAGCTGGAAAAAAACTTGTGTAAATTGTGTCTCTGCTTGATATATTTTTGATTGTCTCAAATATCTTACAAAATGGGAGAGAAGTGGCAGCTAATGATAAAGGGCTAATGCCATGGTTTGGCAAAGCAGTACTCTCTCTGCTTCTGCCTGGGCTGGCAATGCCCAGCTACTGTCAAAGCTGTGAGTTGTTGGGAGAACCCATCTAAGACAATCAGCTCTGGGCTCTCCAGGGGTGTTGGCAGGATGGAGTAGCCTGGGTGAAGCAAAAGCTGGATAAATATGTAAACTGAACAGTCAGTACATCCCCCTTTGAAATACTGGCAGCTGATTTCTGCAGGCATGAGGGCTGACTGAGCAGAAAGACAAGACCGTGGCTGAATGCCCGAGGCATGTGCTCTGTGTTGGGAGCACCACAATGCTGAGCCGTGGCTACCAGTGCGGGAGAAGATGGGGTCTTGTTTCATCCACAGCCTAGAAAACCCACTTGCCGATTACCAAGCACTGTACATTAGAACTTTTCATTGTTGGCTTTATCCTTACTTCCTGGTAGATGTTTTCCTAAAGCTGATTTTTCAGAGCTCTTCCATAACATGGCAGGAGAAGAGGCGTTCTCACAGAATTACTAGTAGGGTCATCTCTTTTTAAGCACCACATGGGCAAAGCTTGTTTCTGTTCAATAATATGCCATAGCATATACCAGACAGGATTTTACATTCTAAACACATCCTGGAATAGGAGGTTTTTTTTTTCCTTCTGTGTGTGGTGTTGGTTTTTCATTTTTGTTCCTGTCATCCCCCCCCCCCCACCTTTACCTCTAGTTTTTGCCTCCAAGCGACACAAGATTCTGTGGAGAATGAATCAAACTTAACATCCATTCCTCATATGATTGGGAAGGTATCTCTGTGTGGTGGTTTTGCACCACACAGAATTTGGCATTTACCCCCCAAAAAAAGAGTAAATAACCATGCTTACTCAGAATTTGGAAGTTAAATGAAAATAGTATTTGCAAAAATAGACTAAATACAAAAATTAAGCTAAATATAAAAAGTAATAAACATATATATACACATAACCCAATAATAGCCCAGACCCCCTGGACAAAGTCCAGAAGGCTGTTGCCAGCCAACTAATATCTCTCCCTGTCCCTGCCACTGTTCTCACTGTTATCCCAAATAGAGCGGGGAGAAAGTAAGCAAGGCCAGAAGGAGAGAAAGAGGGGAAAGAAGAGAAAGAACAAGCTGTATTTCAGATTGTGTAGAAATTTTCAGACCAGTGGAATATGATAAAGATAATCTGTTCAACCCCCTTGGAGACATCCAGCCCCCTGGACTCTTAAATTCTCTCAAAAACTTTTCTTTACAGTAATACATTGATTCTAAGCCTGTAACACCCTGATGTTGCCATTCAGTCTTCTCAAATGCAAAGCGTGTCTTGTGAGTGTGCACAAGAGGTATGACTTGTTCAAAGCCTCGTTCTCAAGCCCTCCAAGACTCATCTGGATCCTATTCTCAGAAAAAAAAAAAAAAAAAAAAAAAAAAAAGCCACTTTTAGTCCTGATTAAAATGCTTGCAGTTTAAATAGTGTAAGCTTTTAGAGGACTTCCACAGGGATCTGTGCCATTTGCAGCAGGTTTTGTCAAAGGAAGTCAACGAGCAATGACAGCTATGTCATCCTGTATCTAGTTGCCTGAAATGCATCACCGTGCCCTCTCTTTCCTGGTGCATCTTTATGATTGAAGTATGTAACGCTTAATGCATTGAGGGGGTTTCTTTCAGGAAACTATTTATCATAACAATAAAGTACTACAAATCTGTGTAGTTAGAAAGCTGCACTGGTGCTGTCACCACATTTTTTTAAATCTTAATTATTATTTTTTTTGAGTGGGAACAATGGTTTTAAACTGCTGTGTTTGGGGAGGGGTGTGTCTGTTATTCTGAAACCTCTTTGAAGTACACACATAAGTGAGGGTGAGCTCTCTCTTACCCAAGCATGAGATTTGCTGTTCTTCAATCCCTGCCTCAGTTGCTAAACAGTCACATTTCCCGAAATAATTTTCTCTGACTCCTTCACTGGTCACTGCAACCTGAATTGCTGTCCATCATCCTGTAATGAGGGGCCACTGCTAGTTCTCATTCAGGCCTCATATCCATTCTGTCTAAGGCTGGAAGACGTTTAGCTAGTCACAGAACTGAAACTGGTCCAAATATCATCTCATATTTTGTTTCCACCTATGCTTGTTTTTTTGTTTTGTTTTGTGTGTGTGTTGGGGTTTGGGGTTGTTTTGTTTGTTTGTTTGTTTTTTCCTCTGGCTTTCCCAAATTCACTTGTGGCCTCTTCTTCTCTGTTGGGATACTGCTGTAATGGTCATATCCTTATCTCTTGCCTTGGCCATCTCACTCCTTTTCTGGCACTGCCTTTTTCTAGCACAACAGATGGACATGTTCAGTTCTGTGGCTTTTTTTCTTTATGATTCCACCCTGAGAAGTCAGCTCCTCAGCTGGGCCAGCCTTTCCGTTATATTCTGAGAAAAGACCTTTTATGCCTCTGCAAATTATTCCCCTTGTTCTCCCTGCAGACATTTGTTAAAATTTGTTAAACCCTTGAAGGCCTTCCTTAAAATATCCTTTGGTATAATAGTCACAAAATAGTTGACATCTCTCTGCATCCATCTGTTGTCTCTTACCATATAATGAGGCTGTAAAATTCAGGGCTTTTTTTTTCCCCTTGTTCACACAATATTTCTTAAGTGAGTCTTGCCCATACCAGTGACCTCTGAAGTACTGCAGTGGCTATTGTTGTCAGGGCCAGACAGGCTGTTGATAACTGGAGGGGTTTCTGCCTGTGCATCATTATCACGGTCTTGGCCATTAACATCCCCTTTGTATAACCTATTTTTAAATGACACTTAGGGGGATGTTCCCAGATGGTGAAGAGACTATATTTCTTTATGCTTTGCTGAAGGATACTGTATATAACATCCCTGGCAATCCAGAAAATTCACCTTATAGAGAACCAGCTGTTCTTCATTCTAGGAACAAAAAGGCTGAGATTTGTTTCTAGAGGCATAAAATCTCATCATTGTCTATATGACACAGTCAGGTCTACTTTCTGAAGTTCAGTTTAAGTGTTACTTAGAAGGAAGACAAAGAAGAAATGTGTTCCTGTAGGATATTCATCACTGAGTAAACAAATTTATGATTAGTTAGCAGCTATTATGCCCTTCTTATAATAAGCAGGCATTTGTCAGTTGCAGATGACACCAAAATCAAGGTGTTTGCAGAGTGGTGATAGTTCTCTCAGATTCAGAAAACCATATGGCATGAAAAGCGCTAATCTCTTTCTCTGAAATATAAGTGACAGCAGTGCCATCCATTTGTATGGTGTGATCAAAGGCCTTTGCCTTTTTGAGCAAGAGTCACATCTGCATCTTTTCATTAATTCCCAGCACACATTCAGGGGAGTTTTGCATGAGCAGTACAGGTCCTTTGAAGCATCCTGAGAACATCAGATTTACCCAGTAAGTGAGGGACAACCGGGCTGCACGTGCACTGGTTGTCCAGTGCTTGTCCCTCAGTAGCAGAGAGGCGGTGACCCTGTTCTGTTGCAAAGAAACCATTATGAATCATTTGTTAAGAGTTACTGTAGCCAGTTCTGTTGCAGAATAATAAAATGGTTTTGGTTGGAAGGGACCTTGAAGATCATCTACTTCCAAATTCCCTACCATGGGCAGGGACACCTGCCACTAAACCAGGTTGCTCAAGGTCCTGTGCAACCTGGCCTTGAGCACCTGCAGGTAGAGGTCATACACAACCTTCCTGGGCAACCTGTTCCAGTGTCTCATCACCCTCCCTGTAAAGAATTTCTGTCTAGTCTAAATCTACCTCTTTCCAGCTTAAATCCATTGCCCCTCACCCTATCACAAAAAGCCCTTGTAATAGGTCCTTCCTGCTTTCTGGTAGGCTCCCTTCAGGTACTGCAAGGCTACTATGAAGTCTTCTCAGAGGCTTTTCTTCTCCAGGCTGAACAGCCCCATAGAAGAGAAGGCTCTTGGGAGATCTTAGAGTAGTCTTCCAGTAGTTATTACAATAACCTTGTTATTCATTTATCTTGTAGTTGTTACAAGAAAAGAAACCAAGTCTTACACTGTAGTCTGAAATAAATGATATGTTGTTGCACCATTCATGGTGTTTATGTTTTATTATTCCCTGGTGACATTTACCAGAGGCATGGTACAGTGACCATAATCTACACAGAGTAAAGCATTCCTCATTCTCTCTCTTATAGTCATAGATCCTTTGTGTTTGGCTGTACACCAAAATTTTCTATCTCCCCCCTCCTGTTTTTTTTTCCTCCTCAATCGGCTTTCACAGTGGAGTGCAGCCGAATGGTAAAGGGCTGGAAAACTCTTGAGGAGTATTTCTGGGTTTCTAGTCTCAGGGTGCCTACCACCTTCAGTTATGACCTATCCCATTCAGGCAGGGAATGTTTTACTAGCTGGGAAACCAACATGTATATTATCAGGATCAAAATAAGAGCCCTTCTTCTCTTGCATAAACATAAAAAGCTAGGCTGGACTCTGATTCCTTTGAAAGCAAGGCATCTTTATCCGCTGATTTTAGCAGCCTTCATGAATTTGTCAGGCTAGCTGCAGCTCTAGTTGCCTTTCTGCTCTGCTCTTTCTCATTATTATTAGATCTACATAGTGTTGGGTGTGTATTATTTTCTAAGACCGAGCAGACTAATATCATCAACCATAATTCTGTGGGTTTCTCCTGATGCCATTACCATAATTAAGATAATGATATTTAAAGTGAATGTTTATTTCATACTACTTTGTATGGCAAAATATAATTAGATGTTTGGCTGCATTATGTATATGGTTGAAAAGGATTCAGTATTTTGAAAGAGGCTGTAAGCCTGAATTAAGCAGCAATTTAACTGTTAGAGTGACTGAAACTTCAAGCAAGTGTGTTATGAGCATGCTATGAAATTTGCTAATAGAGCAAAAAGGCTCTCTCAGTTTGCTTCTACTTGAGGAATTGTCTAGAGTGACAGTAACAACTTTAAGTTTACAAAATTCCCAGAAGTTTAGTGTTAACCATGCTGAGCTAATCTTGTAAATATTTGTCTGCCTTACATTTGAAGCTAAATAAAGAACATTTTCTAACAGCACTCTGCAGTGCCATGTGGGTGTTTCCTTGTAGGAGCTTGTTTATGTTGCCCACGTAGACTCTTCAAGCCTGAGATCCTGAGCATGGAAGCAGGTTGCAAGTGAATGAATTCAGCTGTCTATCTTGGAGCTCTAATCCCTCCTTTTCTATTTCAAATTGCAAGCTTTGGAAGTCTTAGTATCTTATGGTCAAAGTTGTACAAAAAATAAGTCACCCTCGTGTTTCATGTTGACATTTTAGGCTTCACTTGATGCCATTTGTTTTTTCTTTTAGACAGGACTTCTTTTTTTTTTTGAATGTTAGCAAGGATAAGGCACAACCTGACAAGATGAAGTGCACCTTTTATGTATCTCATTTGGCATGTTAAAAAAATAGAGTGGAGAAGAAAAGGATGACCTATCTACTAGCACAAGAAGAGGGAAAGAAAATTATGCTTAGGTTTGTCATCTATTTACTAAACCAAATGAATAGTGTTCTAATTATTTGCTGTACGCAGTAGTAATTGAGTTCAATATTAGCTAAAATATTTAAACCTATTATGTCTTGGAGGAAACCATTTCTGTGTCTTCATACTCCAAGGAATTCTATATTCTACTGCATGTTTGCTTAGCCAAGTCCTGAAGAAGGCCTCAATTTTTCTACCATTTTAGCATACACTGCATCCGTCATCTATTTCATCTTTCCAGATACCTCCCTTCTGAATATTTCTATCAGCATGAAAAATTATTTCTTCATTTTCTATCAGTCATCCCTGCAAATATTTATCCTTCCCTCTTTTACCACACTGTGGACGCCATCCATTTCTGTGAAATTACTCAGAAAGTCAATTTTTGTGTCAACATTACTATGTTTCAGAGCTTCTGGTTAAAATCTTCATCTCTCATATTAGCTACATCATTCATCTGTCTCTTTGGAACTTTCTTTTCACCTCCTAGTGTAGTTTACCTAGGCTTTATTGTCAATTTACCTAGGCTTTACCATCTAATTTTCCTAGGTGAGAAACATTTTTCTTTTACAAATCCCACCATAACATTTCAATTTTAACCCATTGGCCTGAAAGTTTTTGAGAGAAATATGACTGTTATTTTAGGGTATCTTTTGTTTGATGTTGAGTAATTTGTAGTGGATACCATGTGGGCTGGTTTCTAAAGATGCTGTTCTCCTCCATTTTTCTTATTATTTGTTTTACAGCTGTTCTGGTTTCACTAGAATAGAGTCCCAGGTCAGACATGGGCTGCAGGCGATTAGCAGTTCTGATTCAGCCAGCAGAGCTGACCTGAGTTGGCTATGAGTGTATCCTATCCCATAAATGCCATGTTCATTATAAAGGGGAAGGTTTGCTGAGAAGCATGACTCTTGCTCTCCTTCCCCTCTCAAGGTTTGCCATCCCTGGATAGGGTCCCCACTCATCATTCTGCTCCCAAGGACTGTTTGCTTATTTATTGAGACTGCTGTACATTCAGTGGGCTGAGTATGACTTGGTATGCTTCATATTGCAATGTTAGTTTTGCTGCACAATCTTGGCCTGTGTAGGACTTATGGAAGGGTGACAATGCGTGGGGGGAGAAAAGTAGCACTGGGATTTGTGGTTTAGTCTGGTTGGGGGAAGGTTTTGGGGGTTTCCATGTATCCTGTATATGTATTAGGTGTTAAGGATTCATATGTTCTGTATTTTCTTGTATATTTTTGAATATAATTCTTTATTTCTCTCCAATTCATCAAGAGCATCTTTATTTTACTTCTTTTGGGAGTAAAACTATTTCTGTTTGCTCTTTAAATGAAGACATATGTGCAAACAGCTTGGAGAGGAACCTGTATTTCTGACACTTGCTTCACAGAGGTTAGTTGTTTGAGTTAAGAGTCTCATAGATTACAATCTCAGTTCAGATTGAAATGTATTCTGTGACCGCATCTCCATTGATGCATTAAATTTTAACAAGGAGAAAATCAGCACACATGTTTAATAATTGCACATCCTGAGACCCAATGGTTTTGTCATTACCTACTGTTCAGATTCCAAGATGGTATCATCTCTCTTTGAGCACCTTAGTAGTTAATCTGGGAAATTCTGTAATCTTTAAGAGTGCGATGAGGAATATGTCAGGTCTGAGCTCCTCACTAACCTCCTCTTGTGTGAAATGATCTTTTTTCCAACTGGCAATGAATGATTGTTTGCCTATGTATACGCACAGCATAGAGAGGTGAGGGAGCCAGCAGTGAGGTCTGTCAAAGACTGCTGGTATGTTTTCAAAGCAGCTTAGTCATTTTAGGGTTATTCTGCTCTCAGCTTGGTTTAGTCTTAAATCTCTCTGTGGTTTTAATTGGTTCCGAGTTCAAGGCCTGCCCTTAAACTGAAATCTTATTCCCACTGAATTTTATAACAAATTCTTTGGTTTCAGTGGAACTGTGGTTTTATTTTCTGTGTTTAGCTGTACTTCAGAGCAGTTTGACATATTTGGGAAAATATAGGGAAATGAAAAATAAAGGCATACTAGGCCATCTATATGATTTATCTAGATAATGGACAGATGTGCCTCCCACCTGAAGACAGTTATATAATTCATAAAAATGACTGGTTCATTTGTGCTAATAAAAAATGCAACTAAAGTTGTGGGGTTTTTAATTAAGCTGATGAAGATACTTATCTTTAAAATAAAAAAAAAAAAGGTATTTCCAGCCTTGCATTTTGCTGTATTTGAGGTTTTTCTTCAACTGAAGTTGGAGTTCTGTTCAAAACCTGGAGAGGGGTATGAAGAAGACTGTACTGCTTTATGGCAGGGAGCGGCAGGTCGAATGTTGATCTTTTACAGATGGTTCTCCAGCAGCCAAGCAAAAAGGGAATGGAACTGTCCCTTTTTGTTGGGATGGAAGGATATGTGTTTTAGATTCTCTCCCTCTACTCATCTTTGTTGAGACCCCACCTGGGTACTGCATCCAGTTCTGGAGCCCCTATTACAAGAGGGATATGGACATGCTGGAACGTGTCCAGAGAAGGGCCATGAGGATGATCAGAGGACTGGAGCACCTCTCCTATGAGGACAGACTGAAGGAGTTGGAGCTGTTCAGTCTGGAGAAGAGAAGGCTCCAAGGTGACCTCATTGTGGCCTTCCAGTATCTGAAGGGGGCCTGCAAGAAGGCTGGGGAGGGACTTCTCAGGATATCAGGTAGTGATAAGACTAGGGGGAATGGAATGAAGCTGGAGGTGGGGAGATTCAGGCTGGACGTGAGGAGGAGGTTGTTCACCATGAGAGTGGTGAAGCCCTGGAATGGGTTGCCCAGGGAGGTGGTTGGGGCCCCATCCCTGGACGTATTTAAGACCAGGCTGGATGAGGCTTTGGCCAGCCTGATCTAGTGCAGGGTGTCCGTGCCCATGGCAGGGAGGTTGGAACTAGATGATCCTTGTGGTCCCTTCCAACCCCGACTGACACTATGATCTAGGTAAAGGGTAAAGTGTCCAGTTCCAGTGTCTTTATTAGTGAGTCCATTTGCATATGAGCTTTCACTTGGTCACATATTTGTTAAAAATAAACCCAACCAGAGGGAAAGAAGAAATACTGCAATCACAATTTCTTGCATTGCAAATAAGCAGGAAGACTAGAAGCTTATATTTAAAAAATGAAATCAAAAGTGTTCTGAGATTACAAACCACCTATGTTAAATTAAGTGTTTTAATAGAATTAAGAGTGTTTGCCACTCTGTTGTTCAATACTTAAAATCATAAAGCATCAGAAATTGTGTTCATTTGTTAAGCTCTTTGTCTTCAAAGTGACTGAAGTCTGACATAAATTTTTACTGACCCTTTGCATCTGATGAGGAGTGTGCTGGTTTCTTGAACTGGCTCTATATCTATTCAAACTTCATTTATGAAATATATTATCTTTGTAGAGTTAAAGACAGTTTTAGCTGTCTTATGCTACTTGCTAAATGTATGCGCATATATATATATGCATGCAGATATGCACAGGGACATATGTTTATTGTGAGATTTCTCTGAGAAAAAAATTGACTGTGGTAACGGGCACATTTTAGAGGAAATATTACCTTGAAGTATAAGGTATGTTTAAGATGGAAATGGATTCTTTTGTGGAAAGAGCTGTCTAGGAACTTCAGTGCTGGTGGTGTTTTTGAAAGTATGTAGGAATCAGTAGACCCTAATACCAGCAAATTATTTTTCAGTATGCACCTTTTAGAGTTCTGTTACTCCCATTCTCCTGCACTTTCCTGCTTTGATTTACAGGCTTTGTGTGTGAGATTTCAGTACTTTTGGGCAGATGCAAGCAGCTGGAAGTAATAGAGTTAGAGCACTCTGAAATACTGAATTTTCACAAGTGGTTTGGGGGTTAGATGCTGGGAGTCATTATCTTGTGCTTCAGAATAACATTTAGAGAACTTGCTCTCATGGCAGAGATTTGAAAGAGGTTATTCATGGGTTGTGTTTCACTTCTAAAAAGTTGAATAAAATTACATTGCATTATATTTTTAAATGAAGAAATCTGATTGAGCCATGCAGACAGATTTTAGAATAATACATATATTCTAATGGCACAAATAGCTGCTTTTATTCCATGTATTCAGAAAAACATATGCTCCCAGAAGCTTTGGAGAGAACCTTTTTTTCTTGCCAACTATATATAGTACAGTGAGTGTTTCCTTTAAACTCAAGCCAACATCCCATGTAAACATGATAAAGTTAGCTATGGCAGTTTTATAGGGGAGCAAGAATTTGTGGTTTTGTATTGTGCATTTTGGGGCTTTTTTTGTTGCTGGGTTTCTTTCATGGCTGTCCTTTCCATCTCTGGAGGTAGGTTTCATTACACGTCATACAAACAGTTTTCCCTCATTTTCTCCACATCTCTCTGATTCCATGTCCTCCACTTATTTTCCGTTTGCTTTCAGTAGGGTTTTTCAACACTGACAATCTTGAGAGGCACCTATTTGTAAGGCACACAGTGCATTATGCCCTCATATTGTGTCCTCCTTTATGACATGTCAGACGGAGTACCTTGTTCCTTACTAACAATGTAGGCAACAGAGCCACTGTAAAGCCCAGATTGTTCCAGTGGGTGGTGTGTTTGTTGTAATTGCCATTCCAGCCTCAGTGCACCAGTTCTCACAACAAATGACTCTGTAGACATGGGCAATGCATAGTGCATCTGGTGCTATCCTTTCTGTAGCTGTTTCGCTGTTGCTTCTCAAGTGAACTCCTAGGTAACTTCTCCCACATCTCTACTCATAAGACAGGTTGTAGGGGAGTGGGTGGTGCCATAGCAGTTGTACCCGCTCTTTGGATACCGTTTGTACACCGTCACTTTCAAACAGAAAACATAAATGTCTGTAGGCTAAAAAAGTGTTTGAGCATGTCCTGCATCCCTGCCTTCTGCAAAATTCAGGTTGCACATTACTAATACCTTCATCCACCATGGTTTTGTCTCTGCATCTTTAAAGCTTAATACTAAATTATTTTAATTAAATTTTGGAGTAGGACACCATTAAAACAATTGCAGCCACTCCTCACTCTGAATGAAACAGAAGTGACAGATTTGGCCTCCTTTAAAATAGGCATATCTCAGTATAAATGAATATCAGTATTTTAAGAATATAATCATCCAAAGTCTGCAGTGAGCTGGAAGCTAACAGGTCTTCAGTGTTGGATTTACAGAACAAATAGCAAAATACCACAGTGGACAAAAAAACTGAGAAGACTCTGGGATAAGGCTGTAAGGGATATGGTGCAGTCTGGAATCTTTCAAAGGAAAAGGTGAAATATCATAAGCTATATTTACTCTAGTAAAAACATGTGTGGTTTTAGAGGTGCTCTGGCTGAGTAGGAGTTTATATCTGTAATTGTAGTGGTAGCATGTGTTCAGGATCAAGTTTTTTCTCTCTTGCTAAAAAGATAAGATATCCAGGCAGGCTTTATTGTCTAGCTCTGCTGAAATCCATTTTTAACTCTTTTTTTTTCCTTTTTTTGTTTGTTTGGTTGGTTGGTTTGTTTGGGTTTTTTTTGTTTGTTTGTTGGTTTGGTTTGTTGGGGTTTGGGGTGTAGTTTTTTTGTTGTTGTTGTTGTTTTGGTTTTTTGTTTGGTTTGGGTTTTTTTTTAATGCACCAGACTTTGAGTCTGAAAAGGTGATTTTAGAAACCTCCATGTTGCCTTTGTTTAAAGAGAAAACATAGTTACTCTCACTTTGGTATTTGAATATCTACTGCACAGATGTGATTTAAACCCCACCTTTAACAGAAGTTGCATTTTAAAGATATCACTTCCATGTGGTTTCAAAATGGTATCAAGATAAATCTTGTGCTTCTTTATATAGACTGAGTACTCTCTGGGGTAGTTTCTAGCAAAATTTGGTGATGATTTCTATAGTTGATATATTCTACCTAGGGAAATAAAAAATGTGAAGTAAAAGTTGGAATCAGCAGCTGAAATGGTCTCATTTCCTGCCAGACAATTTACCTTTGGTTTACATTGAAGTTGATGTCACTCTAGAAAAAAATAATGTTCTGGTTTTGTATTGCAGTTCTTTAAAAATAATTACCCTTATCTTATATTCCATTCAAATATACTACTCCCATTTTAAAAGAAATTGAGGTCAAAAGCCACATAAATAATCATCTGGTCAGTAACAATACAGAGTAATGATAGTATTGGTATTTCCTACAAAATTTCAGGTGCCAGCTGTCGCTTGACGTTTGCCTACACTACTTACACAAACAAATCATCAGGAGTGTTTTGTTGTTTATGTTTGCATTTGGAGTATGAAAGGAGAAAGAGATTTTATCTCTTAAAGTGGAAAAACAAAATATGTGCTTCTCAATGTTTTCCACTCAGCACTTTTGCTCCAGAAAATATTTATTAGTTTTGTTTTCTGCATCCCCAGTTTAAGGGCATTTACAAGTCACAAAAGGTCTAACTGACAATTAAATACTCTATGCCAGATGTCTTTTCTCTTTGGCTCTTCACATTACCCTGTTGAAAGAAAAATAAAGCCCAAGTTGCTCAAGTAACAGATGTTTCTACCTATACCCAGGGTCCATTTACCAGTGTTACAGTAGACATTTCTCTCTTAGAGGGACCAGTCAGACTGAATTTTCCATGTTTCCAAATTCTTAGCATCAGAAAGCAAATGTTCCTAACAGACAGAGCTTTTTACTTACAGACTGTAAAGTTCTTTCCTGAAAGAATGAATGACTCATTTCACTGTTCAGCTTACAATGTTATTTGGACCAATGCAGTGCTGCCCAGCAGATTGCAAAGCCCTTCCCACAGATGGGCAAGAGGTTCATTTTGGGTCCTGGAGAGGCAGTGAAATGTTATTTAGTGGAAAGACTTGAGTGCAGATTGTGGCATGCAGCATATCCTAGAAAGAAATTGTCAAGTTTTAGTGGCCTCAAGATGTGATTACAGATTAAAAAACATTTCCATGTATGAGCCACCACTCTGACTGTCAGCACATTTAACTACTGCTGCTGCCAAGTCACCTTGAGGTCTCATTGTTGAATTGGCCTTCGGAAATGCTTTCTCCCTGATAATGAAATGACATTCAGGGAAGTACCACTACTTGCATGCTCAGTTCATCCTCTCTTATGTGAGCATCCATGATTGGCTGGTGATAAAGGCAATTAACTGGATCTCAGGTAGACCTTTGTCTTGCTCCAGTGTAACTGTTCTTACGTTGGAGTGGATTGTGGGTCTTATTTAGAAAGACTACAGTGCAGGGTTACACCAACACGAGTAAAGACAAAAATTCTGGTTTTATCAGTCTTATTTTAATTTATAGAAAAGATCATATATAAATATATAAGCATATATTAAGAAGCCTTTTTTACATAATAAAGGTCCTATCAGAGGGCACTCTGAGAAAGCAGCTGGCAATTTGTGCTGAAGACTGACCCTTTTCTGAACTAGGTGTTAATGGCTATGTGGTCAGTACAAGTAAGAGGCCAAAGGTGCCACAGAGGATAGCAATTACCTTATGCACTGCAGTGCCACTGCATACAGAATCTGTGTGCTCTAGGCCAGGCTAGACTGTAGACTATGGAAGTGGAGAACAGAAATTCTGCTGCTTTCTGTTTCAGAAAAGATGAGACATACTGTGCGCAAGGACAGATAAACAATTTGGTTGTAACACCAAGTGATTCTTGAGAAGGTCATTAGCATCTTTTACAAATATAATTGTGAAGTGCTACCACACGGCTGTCTGATTTTGTGTGCACTTAAATGACAACTCAGAACTGCTGAAATAAAATATTTCTCAAATTGTGGTTCATGACCTAATAGCTTGTAGGCAAACTGACATGATGTTTCTAACTTGGAGGCTATCTTAAACCTCTGAGGGTGGGGAGGCGGGGCAGACAGGCCACCCAAACGTCAAGTGCTATTAGCTCCTCTAATCAATCCCAGAAGACATTTACATGTACAATTGGCTTGGCTCATTAGAAGTTAAGCTCAGTTGCTGCTGCTGAAGATGTGTTCATTTGCATAGGCAACTTGATTGTGTAGCATCGTTAGAGGCTGCAGTACAGTGCCGTCTGGGGAAGAAACAAGAAACCCTCTGCATTGTCAGAGGGATTTAGCTAAAGTCAAAGTGTCTTTGGCCTATGTCACTGACAATACATTCAAAATGGTGGCAACTTCTTCATGTCTTATTTTTACTGCACTTAACTTTAAGGCAAGATGGAATTTTTGCTGAGAATTGGATACTTAGGAAGATTTCAATCTTCTGAACTACTAGAGGGAATGTGTTTGAGATGTCAGGAAATCAAATTTTTATGAGCATTGCTTACCATTGCAGCATGCAGTGCTCCAGAAATATGCATCAGCTTATTTTTCCAAGTTCTTCCAAGTTACCTAAATCTCTAAATCCCGTGGCTTTGAAAATAACTAATGATATAGATTTTAAGGTTGAGAGAAAGCAAAATGTCTCAATTTCAGGGGAAAAAATATTTCTGCAATGAGCATCAGAGATTCATATTGGATGTTAGGAAGAAGTTCTTCACCGTAAGGGTGGTGAGACACTGGAACAGGTTGCCCAGGGAGGTGGTAGAAGCCCCATCCCTGGAGGTTTTTAAGTCCAGGCTGGATGTGCCTCTGAGCAACCTGACCTAGTGTGAGGGGTCCCTGCCCATGGCAGGGGGATTGAGTTGGGTCCCTTCCTTTTTAAGGACACAGGCACATTAGCCATTAGAAGACAATAGGTTGCTCAGCAATAGTGACAGGCAGCAAATCACTGTGGTGCCATCCCACTCCATTACTGAAGCACAAAGCTACGGGAAAAAATTCTGTGGTTTTTCTTTGCAGTTACCAGATTTGGGGTTTTTTTTTAATCTGTTTCTTGCTTTGTTTGTGTGGAAGTATGTCTGTTGTGAGCCACAGAGTATAGGACTACATATCAAGATGAAATATTAGGAGTCTGTGGGAAGTTTAGATGTGACTGCAAGTTTAGCATTGCCTGTTCTGGTTTCCCAACACTGGATTTCCTCTCTCTGTTTGTTTAATCGAACGTGAAATTACAAGTTTCCAAATTGGAGTATTTCTTGTTGTTTACTTCTGTTCCATTTCTGCTCCTTCTAAAATACCTGTGGTCCTCCAGATTGCATTCAGGTGAAAGCAATGTGCTGTTTCTGTGTCACAGAACATCTCAAGCTGCTGGGAACACTGTCAGAAGTTAAGCAGAATTGTTTTGTTTCTGGAGAGCTTTAGTTACAGAAAGAACTGGACATGTAATGTTATATGAGAATAATCTTACAAAGAGTGGAAACTTCATTTGAGATTGTTACACTTAGTGTGTCAGATTGTCCAGAAGACCAGTTTTATGTTTTATTAATCACAGAAAAAGATTAACTTTGGCTTTGAATACAAACATTTTGTTTTATGTGGGAAGTTTAGTCTTAAGCTTGCAAGAGAAAGTCTTAAAGTTTAGAGGCTTTAGACTCAACCACTTTAACTTGAGTGCAGGCAGGTAATTAGAGAAAATTGTGATATTGTTGAAACTGGCAATTTTATGAAGTGAACACTGTTGGAGAGCAGGCACATGCCTTTTTTTCTGCTCCACTGTGTTTCCCTTCTGTACAGGTTTGACACAGGTCAGTGATGAAATGGGCAGAAAATCTGCTAAACCTCTTTTATCTGAAGTGTAGAGACATTGGCAGAAGCTTGGGCAGAGAAGTTCAGGATCTGGGGCCATTAATTCGGCTTTTCTGAGTGGTGACATTTTGAAAGTATTTAGGAAAAGAATGACAAAAAGCAAGGCTAAGAGAGCTAGAGGAGTTTGTTTTAGTTGTGCTGAATTTGTCATCAGTTAAGCCAAGGCATTACTCTAAAGGAGCTTGTTGAGGGGTATATAGTTTTTAGTCACTGAACAGTTATAGAAAACTTCTTTTTGAGCATTGGCTTCTTTTGCTCATTTTGCATTATGAGCTCAGCCTGGCTACATGCGTGTTTGTGGACTCTGAAGTTTGAAAACATCAGATCACTGGGTTACAATTAGAAAGAATTCTTCATTTGGTTTTAAAATTTAAAAAAAAAAAAAAGGAAAAAAAGGGTAAAAAAAAAAAAAGCCCCCATTAAAATAAAAAATATGGATTCTCCTTGTGAATTGTCAAAACTGATGTCAAAATATACTGTTAGAATATACACTGGAGCCAGGAAGTTCATTTCCTTTCTAGAGGCCAAAATGTACTTGATGTAAGGGAGAAATTAGGAGGGAGCCCAGGTCACTGCTTGGTAAGCCTTTGGTGCCTGCAGTATCAGCAGGAACTGAATTTCCCCAGGAATGTTCTCAGTTCCCTTGGGTGCTCCCTGATCTTGTGTCTGGCTTAAGGAGCTAAAAGAAACTGACCCTTCCAGGACCAGGGCTTGGAAGTGTGGTTTTCTGTGTGGCAGGGGCCTTGTGATGCTGGAAGTCCATTCCACACACAGCATCTCTGTGGCCACAGGTGAGAATAACCTGCTGTGCCAGACTCTTTTGCTAGTGTATGGCAATAACAGGTGTAAAAATGCTTCATGCATGAAGTATTGAGGTATGTCTTTAAGGAAAAGGGGCAAGTACTGATTTGAGATCTAAGTGCACGAAAAGACTGGAGAGAATGAAAATGTTGTTCGAAACACCACCAAGCTGACAGCTGTTCGTCCTTCTGTGAGAGATGTAGGAGGATTTGCTACTGCGCAAAAGCAGGCAGGGAGCACCTCTCTCAAAAGAAAATGTCTAGTGTGGTACCAAGGCGTTTAGAGGCTGGATCCTCGTGAGTGTGAATTCAGGGAACTGACCTTTGCTGCCTTATTAAAATCTTCATTAACAGTGCCTCACACCTGGCAGGGAGTGGCTAACTGGGGACTGTCATTAAAGAGTTGGAAAAAAAAGTCTTGGCTTGTGCAGATGCAAATGGGAAGTGCTGTACAGCTGCTGCAGAAGAATATGCCCTTCAGCCACGAACACATCTGCTGCCTTCACCATCCTGACCCTGGCTAGGCTGCCCACAAGAGCTTTGTGTTGCTCTCATTTCCCAAGATAAAATTCTCCCTGCTTGGAATCTGATCCCTCGAAGGGTAAACCTTCACTGAATTCATTGATATGTATTTTTTCAGTTAATGGTTATCATTACTGCGAGATTATTATTTTAATTTCTGCCTGGAATTCAATTGTGGCATGCCATGCTTAACTATGTGCGGCCACAGTTTTCCTGTTAAATCACAAATGTTTTTCTCAAGGTCTTTTTCTGTGGGTTGTTTTTTTTTTTTTAAGATTGAGGAAGTTCACTCTTAGTTAGTACTTTGAGAATTCATTATTGGTTTGTATATTCCTAGTTAATTGCTTACAGTTATACAAACAAACACCACAATGAAACAAACCCTTGTGTTTGTGAAACTGAATATAGATACCAAGCATACTAACTTTTAAGAGGATTAGTATGAGCAGAGAAGAACTTGAATTAAAAGAAACAGTGTTTCCAGGCAATTAAATACTAACTTCAGACTTGGTAACTGCAAAACCCGTTAATGATTGTACTGTATACAAGCCAGCATTGTAAATGTTAGCCTTAATAAGGCACAAGGCAGTAGCAACTCAGCTACTGTAATGTTTAAAAGGGAACAAGTTCCTTGCACATAATAATTTAAAAAATTGTCCTTCTGTTTCCTGGGATATAGATCAGTGTCACTTCAGTGACAGCTAAAGGGCAAGGTAACAAAGCAAAAAAATGACAGCTTGGTCCTCAAAGTGAAAAAGCATTTGGCATGTGTGCCTGCAAAACAGTGTGATGGGACATGGTGAAAGCCTGACCTCAGCAAACTGAATGGCAGCATTGGCACTGACTTTACCAGAGTACCAGGATGTCTTTTGTGAGCCACTGTCTGTTTTGATTCTTTTATTTCTGGAGTAAAATGGGTTGAACTGCTCATTTCATAAGTCTGCTACCTTCTCACACGGCTCTGTACATACTGCCTTCTACAGCATCTGAATCAAACCGGGGCAGCTCTGAAGGATAAAGTATCACCATTTTTGTTGCCCTAAATTTGTTGAGGTGGTGGACAATAGGTGTTCTTTCTTTTTTTTTTTTTTTTTTTTTCCCTCTAGTGTATGAATCTTCATTATCAAGTAACCATACTAATTGTGCGTTTTTACCTTGTTTGTCATGTATGAGAGAGAGGGAGAAATCTTTCTTTCTACTCGTTCCCAAAGGGTGGTCCAGTTTTTTAAGAAGGCTCTGGGATCAACAGTGAACACGAGGCTGTCTGTAACACTTGGGGCTGCTTTTAGTTGTTAAAGCTGCACGCTGGTCAGCTATAGCTAAAGGTTTTCCATCTTTGGGAAAATGGTTTTGCACTCTTTACAGCAGTTATCAGTTACATCAGTTCAGATTTTTTGCTCTGCTAGATATAAAATATGACCTGAAATGCTGCTCTCTCCCAGTTCACTGTAAACAGTGTATTTTAGAGCTGTCGAGTCCACGTATTTATGCTCCCATCCGTGCTCTTTTATTTATCTTTATGACAAACCTTTGAAGTTCTAGCTAATAAATCAGGAATGCAGCAACTAGTTTTGAAAAGTACAAATCCTGACAATTTTATTGGTTCCATAATTTACCCAATCTTTTAGTTAATGCCAACAAAACTGCCTGACTCTGGATGGTTTTTAAGCCAGCCGATGCATCCCAAATGTAAATTTTCTTACAACGATCCAATGTAAACCACCTTGCACACCAAAGCTCCATTCAGTATTTGCATACATCAACTATTAATTTGTCCCAAGCTTTTAGAGCAGTCAAAGTGAAAAGCGCAGTATCAGCACCATCCCCAGAAGCTTGGTGTTAACTGAGTTTTGCATATATATATGCTTAAAACATTAGAGCCCTCACAAATCATTTAAACTAAGTTGGGAGATGTGAATGCTGAACAGGTGCTTTAACAGCTCACTGTAAATCAAGTCCTTTAAAATGCGCCTTCTCTTATCTGCTCCGTTGACCTTCGGGGCCCGTTGCAAAGGCTCATTTCTTTTCAGGGCCACTGGTGGTAAGTAGGATGTATCTGCTGACTGTAAGAGGAGGATGCAAGTCTTTTATCTGTCCCTGTACGTGGTGCTTTCTCACAAACACTTCAGCACTGCTTACCTTTATGCATGCTGTTAGTCACAGAGCCTCAATTTCAGCATCTTCTCTGGTGCTTCTTGAAACATCTGAATTGTTGTGGCAGCTGATCTGCCTGCTTTTTCATGGTTATGATGCGTACATTTAAGTGCTGGAATAAAATCGATTAAAGAGGTAAACTTTCATTTCCTGCCGCATTTCTTGGTGGTAAACTGGTGGAAAAACCGTTCTTTTCTATGGCTTTAAAACTGTGAAAGAAAGAGCAGGCAGCAGATAACTGTGAAGACAGAAATGCTCTGTGAAATACAGGCTGTCTTTGTTTTTTTAAGCGACATGTGAAGCAACCATTGTCAATTCATGCTTTATGGTGGCAGTATTTTCAGGGATTGGGCTCCTATGTCTTGTTCAGAATGTGCCATCCCTGGCAATACACAAATCTCTTGTACTTTAATGAAAATTAACCCAGGGCTTAATCTTCTGTTCATCTTTGATTGTGTATGTTCTGGAAAGAATCTGATGTGTCCATTGTATCTTTGAGTGACTGTTATCAGTTACTGGTGTTCTTGATCGAGTGGACATAGGATCACCTGGAGATATCAAATCCTAGAGTGCATAATGTGTATAGGTGAAGATCAGAGACAGACAAGGCTATCTGTTTGTGACTATAACCATTGAAAGCCAGAATAGTGGCAGGAAAATGACTAAAAGAGCTACCACGGGGTTTTTTTCTTATTTTTTAAAAAATATATTTTATTTCAAGATGGTTACCACAGTGGTGACAATTCCCACTCTCAGGGCTTCTTCCTGTTGCACTTCTGTCCAGAAACTGATGTGTTTTCAGCCCTGGAAGGGAATAGCAAACTGATTAGGTAGCTTGGAGCTTAGGGCAAAGTACAGTAAGGTACTGAAGTATTCTCTGAAGTACAGGACTAGAGATACAAACAGATGTATGTCTGAAATGTTGTTATGTGGTCTGCTTAATCCCATAGCAGCTTCTTTAGGTGAGGTGGTAAAGGAGTTGCGGTAGCTTCATATCCCTTCGGGCCAGAGTATCTGAAAATCTGGGCTCTTCCAATGGTCTCCACTTCTGCCAACCAGTAAATGCACCTGAGCATGGAAAAAGTGGTGAAAGGCAACTAACATTGACAAGTTTTGTATCGTTAACCACCCAAATTTGTCAGAGGAAAGCTGAAGCTCAGATAATTGCCAGATGCCCTTGGGAACTGAAATCTGACTTGAAAGACTTAAGCTGATTTATTACTTACTGATTTCCCAGCTTTTTCCTGATATTTTTTCCTTTCCCACCTACCAGCAGAATTCTCTGTCTGTAACCCTGCAATTTAGTAAAGCAGTGTTACCTATTGCTCAAGGGAAGTTACCAGCTTTTCCCACATTTCTGGGTGGGGCCCAAGGTCCTGGTATTTAACTTCTAAGGAGGAATCCCTGGATAATTGAAAATGGCTCTTTTTGCTACTGACTGCACCTGGAACAAGCAGAGGTAATTGATGGTTGCTATACACCTGTGTATGATAAATCACTATTAAACCATGCTTTTAACCTGCATTTTTGTTAACAACCCATCTCTCTCACAACCCCCACCCCCAGTGTTTATTTTCAGTGGAGTTCTGAAAACCATAGGGACAGAGAATGCCATCTAGACCAAACTAGTATTCCAGCTTTTCTCACCTTCATCCCCGACCGCTACAGAACTAGAGACTAAAAATCATTTCTCTTTTTAAGCATGAGGTCATCAATGCAGTCTAATCAACCCATCCCTAATTTTGGCTGGTGCTCAGTGTTTCTGCAGTAGTGTGGCAAGGGCCTGGTTTTACCTCACTGGCAAAGGACCTTTGCGTGTTGTTCCAGTATAGCATCAACAGTATGTACTAACAACCTCCTAGGGGAGGGCTGAAGGTTCCTGTGAATTTTTGTTACAATGAAATAAAAAAATAGACGATTAGACAGGGAGCTGCAACTAATGTTACTCAGGCACCAGTTTCATCTTGAGAAATCACTGCAGATCTTTCTGCCCTTGCATTTTACCACTGCAACAAGAGTTTTGTTTTTAAGTACAAATAGTGGCCTTGGGGCACTTGGAGGCCGCTTATACACTGCCTGTGTTGCAGCTTTTGGCAACAATTGCTTTTGGGGATTTTTTTTTTTTCAGAGCTATAATATTAATTCCTACTGCTGCAATTGAGTCAACTACATTCTTTTGGCATGCAGGCGAGATGGATTTCAGAATCAGGGACACTAGTGACTTGGGAGTGTTTAAGTATCAAAGTTTTAATGGATTTTCTTCATTTTTACAGATTTAATCACCATGGAGTAGACATGTCATTGATTTTTAAGCGTATTTCTTTATTGACTCCAATTGGGAGTTCATTTTAAAAATCAATGGTATGATATGACCATGTGTCTTTCTGCTGTTTTCTGCGGCTTATGTAGGGCAGTGGATTGGTCATTACATTTTGCTAACTCCATTAAGTGGTCACAGATACAGTTTATATGGAAAACACTCTACTGCCTAAAGCTGGTTCCTAATTTTTGTGTATCTGAAAGAGACGGAAAGAGATGTAACTGGAGGTGAATTTACTAAAGAGCTTGTTGATGGATATGGCAGACTGAAAGAAGTGGAGTGTCTTTACCACTGCTGCCATTTAGCTGACAGGAGGGCATTAGTGAAATGGGGGCAGAGTTCAGCCTTCATCCTCAGCCATCCGCTGTTAACTTCAGCACGCAAAAGGTCAGTGGGACCTTAGTGCAATTGTAGAACCTCAGGGAAGCCCTTTTGATCTCATTTTGCCATCACTTATTCTCTCTAGAATTGCAGTATTTGTATTTTCCCTTGATTCCCTCATATGTGGGTGTCTGTCACTATTTCTGACACCAGTAGAGACTTTAAAGATGAAGGAAAAAAACCCAAACCACTGAGTTTACTTATTTCAAAGTTATGTTTTCCATTATGAGGAATAGATTGAGAGAACAAAGCAGAATTTAATTTTTTGTGTGTCCATAGCTTTGCTTGACCCTATAAAATAGAGAGAAAGAAATAGAGATTGATGTCAATGAGCTGGTAAGTAAGAGAGAAAATTTTGATAAAATCATGTTGGGTGAGGGATGGTTTGGTACAAAATAGCCAAGTAAAGGAGTTTGATGATGGATGATTAGAAGTAGATTGAGAAATTTATCCTTAGGGCGAGAAGAGGGAATAGATGAATGTAGGAAATAGTGTGGAGGATTAACTGCAGTTTGAAGAAAGGGAGTAGAGATAAAATAAATGACAAGGGTATGCAGTGATGATTTGTATCATGAAAATACTCTTTCCAACCAACGTTTCCCACCCTGCAGTCTTCAGGGTATGCTGACTAGAAATGACACCTTTACTTCGTTTTAAGTACAAATGAGCGAATACAGAAAAGTACAAAATAATCCAAAAATCATCTGGAATTCATATAAATGATGAATTTTGGTAGGCATGTAAATGTGTTAGTTTTGTGGGAGGGAAGGGCAAAAGTAGGAAAAATTCATCAAGTCTCATTCTGTGTGATTTGTGCAGAGTGATTAGATCAATGACAGAAGTAAATGTCTGCTTTGAGGTTTTGACATTTTATCAACAAAAATTACGTTGTTTTATCACCTTGGCACTCCCAGCAGTTACTACAGTCTCTCATAGCCTGGTTTAGGGAGCAACATAAGTTTTAGTTGTATCATGCAGAGCATAACACTTTCAAATTCATAAAAATTTATTGACTAAATCTTCTGTATTCATATGGGACAAGATTCAAGATCATATATCTATATAGTGTTGCTAGTAGTAGCAGAGCAAAAAAGCATTGTCTAAACTCCACCACCTGTCCATAAGATGCCTTCTTTACCAGTAATAAATTTGTAAGAAACTGCCAAGTGCCTCTCTGACATTTACTGTTTACAGTCCAAGGGCTGACTCCTCATTATTTCCTCTTGGGACTTCACTGTCCATGATAGTTTTGAGTTACTGTAAACAGTGTGTTGAAAATCTTTCTTGTCATGTTTTCCTGTCAGAAACCTTTCTTCTGTAGCCTTTCCAGTTTGTGTTACAGCAGTGTTTAGGGGAGAACTCCCTGGCACTTGAAGTTAGCTAAGTTTTCAGAAGAGATCATCATTTTGTAATAAGCACATGTAAAATGAAAGGTATTAAATTTT
The DNA here is from genome assembly GCA_033816785.1 of Picus viridis. Classification (NCBI taxonomy): domain Eukaryota; kingdom Metazoa; phylum Chordata; class Aves; order Piciformes; family Picidae; genus Picus; species Picus viridis. The sequence continues at coordinate 35,534,181 of CM066576.1, forward strand.
GCAAACTGTCATTGCCAGATCTGCTAAATCCTGGTCCTAATTCACATTATTAATCTTATTTAAAGCCGTAAGTCAGAGCTGCTTGTCATCATCTTGATGCCCTATTACTTTCTTACTGCATCTTTCCTTCTAAAAGAATCTGTGGAGGCGACAATTAGTGAGTCTAGGGGTGTAATAATAAAACTCATCATTAATGCACATTTTATTCCCAAGTTATGGCTTATATAATACTTGGAATTCACTGGCTTTGCTTGTCATGAAAACCAGTATTGAATTTATTTCAACACCATGGATAAATACTAGTTCCAAGAACTCATATAAATAATATAAACAGTATAAAGAAGAAATAATAGTGCCAAAAAGAAATGAGCAGTTTTCTCCATGATGTTCCAGGCAAGGGTGATGCTGAAGCACAGATATTTAATCTCCTTTTAGCACGTATCATAAAGTGCAGTGCTTCTTGAGAGAGTAATTTTGTATTGTAATTGTTGACAATAGACTTAAGTTCTTTTAGTGCGTGCATAACTTGGGAACGAATTGTTCAAAAGGTTTGGGGGAGTGTGCTTCTCAGCATTAAAGAAATAATGAAATCTGGAATCCCTGTTTCACAGTTTTTGTTGCAAGACAAATATTTTGGGTGGCTTTAGACAGAGTATATGCAGCGTAGGCAAGATAGCACGAAATAACTAAGACATCAGTCACTGGGATAACTCTATATATGAATAGTCCTGCTGTGTGGACCTTTTCTTTGCCTGAAAGCTGTTTTATTCTAATGGACTTTTCTGCTCAGGGGTGTAAAGAGGGGTAGAGTTGGGAACATGAATTTATAGATTGCTAGCAGCTGTCTGCTGCCTCATGGTGTGGACCTCCTTGCCTAGGTGCTTTTTTGTTGTTGTTGTTGTTTGGTTGTTTTTTTTTTTAGCAGTTAGGGAGGCTTTTGTAGAATCATAAATTGTTCCAGTTGGAAAAGATCTATAAGATCATCTATTATCTAACTTTATCAAGTTAGATACTAAACCATGTTCCTTTATACCACATCTAAGAACCTCCAGGGATGGGAATTCAATTGTCTTCCTGGGGAGCCTGTTCCAGCTTTTTATAACCCTTTCAAGGAAGAAGTTTCTTCTAATATCCAATCTAAACCTCCCCTGGTGCAGCTTGAGGCCATTTCCTCTTGTTCTATCACTTGTCACCTGGGAAAAGAGGCTAGCACCCACCTGGCTCCAATCTTCTTTCAGGTAGTTGCAGGGACTGAGGAGGTCTCCCCTCAGCCTCCTTTTCTGCAGGCTAAACTCTTCCAGTTCCCTCAGCTGCTCTTTTTGTGGTGATCAGAAGCAAGGACCTGCCCTGAGCTCTCCAGTGGATGCATTCTTTGTAAAGGAATATCCCCTCTGGCTGCAGGTTGTTGAAAGAGACTTCACGTGCCTAAAATCAGTTTCTGTGAATATGCATCTCCTGAGATCCTGTTACCTGTGTAGATTTGGCTACTTCCAGTGCTTGGCCCATTCTCAAGCACATTAAGCTACACCTGTGAAAGATCCTGGCTGAGGAGACAGAAAATATCCATCCTGAGATTGGTGTGAATTAGCGTGTTGTAAACTAAGGTACTACTTCATTTTCTGCTGGCATTCCTGTAGAGAGCAGACCTACTTTAAAACACTGTGAAACCAGACAATGCCATACTGTACTTGCTGCTGCAGTGACAGTATGCATCAGTTGTACTGATAATTTATACAATAATTTTGTTAATCATGATTGTAAGCAGTATTTTGGTGGTAGGTGTGCTGAGTACGTTGTTGTCGGGTTTCACCACTTGGCTAATGCAACCCAGCCTGATGAAAAACCCTTTCTCGGGTGCAGCAGCAGCACTGGAAAGAGACTTGCCAAAAGCTGCATCCAAAGAACTAGCAGGTTTCCTAGTGGAGAAAGAGAAATGTATATATACTTGGTAATTCAGGTGGCTCTCTGGAAGCATTATCTTGCCTGGTTACCCAGGCTCTTAGTTTTGAACACAGGCCAGAGTGTAATTAGCTGAAATTAATGTGCAAGGCGTGTTAGAAAGCAGCTGAAGAGAGAGCAGAAAGGGAGGATGCCCCTCCTCAGTGAAAGCAATGAGGTTTGGGTACAGTGTTAGGCACGTGCATCTCTGCAGGCTATTAAATGCAGAGCAATCACTTGTGTATATACAGCAGGTCTGTCTTTTCTACTCACATAACCTCTTCCAGGCTTTCTGGCTCAGAAGGAACCATTGCACCTCATCTAACTGCCAGCACCAGAACTGTGTCAGAACTTTCTTTGGGACTAAAGTCTTTTCAGATCTGCTACAGTTTGGTCTTACTTTACCCTACTCTTTTTTTTTCACATGGATTGCATATGGGGAACACATAGGATGTGTGAAAATCTTCTTAGATTTTCAGGTTGTGCCCTTCATGCATGACATTTCCTTCATTGTTTGCTTTCTGCAGACCTGATATTCCTTTTGGATAGTCCTCTCTCTGATGTCTGTAAAACCAGAAAATAACTTTTCATTTTGATTTGTTTAATTTGCTGAAGTGGATTTGTGACCCTTTTTGTGTAAAGCAGTCTGTAGAATGACATGATTTTGACAAACTCTGTCATCTCCATGGGCATCAGTAATACAAACCCCACATTTAATAAGTTTTTCAGGAGCTGCTTTATTACCTTATCATTGTTCCTAGTGGTAGCTTACTGTTATGGACTGAGCATATAAAACACCCCCAGGAAATCTAGTGATTAAATTGAATTTCTGATAATGATTTGCGCTGTGAACTTAAGAGAATCATTTAAAACCCACCGGTGAACCTTTGCTTCCATATCAGAACAGCTATTTCACAGAATTAGTACTGAAACAATTCAGTGAGTCTGCTTAAGTGCTTGCAGCCTGGACCTTGATCTGCCTCACTCCTGTAACAAAAGAGGGGAGGGGAAAAAAAGGGAATCCTTACCTGTCTCCCAAATTATTGTGAGGATCATCTGTTTCATGTTTAAGATCTGCTGAAATGCAGTTTTTCATGGAGGAAGAACAAGGGAAAAGGCTTAACTACAATTGCTTTTCTTTTTGAAAGCTGTAATAGTCATGCATCTTTTCTGTCATTTCTGGGGTTTGTGGCTTGGTTTTTTGATATTTTTTTCATTTAGCATTTCATTCTACAGCAACTTTATCTATGGCAGTGTTTATTAAGCATGCATAGTTTCAGATTGGTCTCAAGTTGTGCCAAGGGAAGTTTAGATTGGATATTAGGAAGAATTCCTTACCAAAGAGATTATCAGGCATTAGAACAGCTTGCCCAGGCAAGTGGTAGAGTCCCCTTTCCTGGAGGTATTTGAATCGTGTAGACATGTGATTGGAGATACAGTCAAGGACTAATGATTGGAGTTAATGATCTTAAAGGTCTTTTCCAGTTTAGTCATGATTCTGTAAAATTCACCAGCCAAATATAGGGGAAGGTGAAAAAAAGGCTGTGGGCTGAAGCATACATTTTTGTGTTTCCCTGGCCTGATGCCCTGCTAAGTGTGAGAAGAGAATGACACAGTGAAAACAGGTCATTGTGTGATGCAAAATCTGCTTTGTGCCTGGAAGGCACAGCTGCATGCAGTGAAGACTGCTTGGCACTCTTTTTTTTTTTTTTTTTTTTTTCCCCCTGGCATAACTTATGAATACAATATTGAAATACTGATCCAGAACATTTTACAAACAAGCCCTAGAGCCTGCATGTGTGGTAAATCAGAATTTTTGTATTTTGCAGACTGGTATGATACAAATTACTGGTTGAGAGATCCTATTTCTGCATTTGCTTTAGATACATGCTCATTTTAATTTCCTATTTCTGACATATTAAAAAACAAACCAAAAAAGAAGTAGCCTTAGGAAGTTTTGAGCAGAAATAACCAATACTTTATATTAGTACTTTTTGCCCAAGCAGGCAAAACATCTCTCACCCTTAGAACACAGACCAAGATCTGCACACAGATTTTCCTGGCTGAACTTGTGACACAAGCTGGAAGAATTCAAGTATCTAGTAGTTACTGAAGGTGCCAGAGGTTCACATTGACAGCCCCACATCTTCTTTTCAGACTTCTGCTTTTTATCAGCCTTGTTGATGTTGAGTTCTTGCCAGGTGTTTTGTGATTAATGTGTTTGTTCTATCAAAGAGGGGAATAAATTCCGCTGCAAGCAGAAAACAAAGGATTAGTAAATATTGAGTCCAAGCTAGTTGTCAGAAATGGCACTTAATCATGAGATTCAGATTTGAGTTTCCCTGTAGTCTGAAGGGACAAGAAAAAGGACAGCTGTGGGACTTGTTTTACGTGGGAGGAAGCTGCTCAAAAGGAGTCCCATTAAAGCATGCATTTTCATGTGCTGTATGGTTGTACCTCATTGTAGTCCTGACAGAGGAAATAGTAGGTGAGTGTGCAAGCACTTTTATACAGGTATTGAAGGAATATATGTGCCACAGTGCAATAAAGTTCACCTGAGAAAAAGTGAAGAACTGGAATTCTTGACTCAACTGTTCTTAAGTTAGATTCAAGGTCATATTTTGTAGACTGAATGGGCACACTGATGGGCACACATGCCTCTCGTAAATCTTTTTAAAAGTGCATTTCTAAGCCTTTGCTCTGAGTCCTTCTCTGGGCTGTCACCAGTTTCCCTGGTGTCATCTTTTTTTGTACTGAGAACTTATCATTGATGGAGTAATTCAGCTAGATCTGTTTTTTAACTTCATCCTTGAAAGTAATTGTCCTTCCTCTCAGTTTTTCCACCATCCAGCTTTATGTGTGCATTCATTCCATTGTTAGTAGTATCAGCAGTCAGGTTCCAGAGCCCAGAACAGAGATGCTGATACCTGTGTTGATCTGTTTACTATGTTCTCACACCAATTCTGTTGTGGCTTCATGCTAACCTACATTTATGAAGTTTGCTTAGGAGCTTGTCATGTGGAATATGTCAAGAGCATGACTAAAATCAAGGTACATCCTGGCCAATGCTTTCTCTTTAATCCAGTGTAAACCACTGCAGGAAATTAGGTTAGCTTGGCAGCATTTGTTGTCAGCAGATCCCTGCTGGCTATCCTTAGACATTTTGTTATCCTTTCAGTGTTTTCATAGGGATGGCTTCGTGTTTTTACTTAGGTTAGAACCTTATTTATTTTATTGTTCTGTAATTTCCTAAATCTTCATTGTCTTTATTTTCCCTTCTTTGTTTCCTACCTTTCCTTTAAGGATTTCTCTCATCATCCATAAATTCTTCAGTATCACCTTGGACTCTCTGGAGTAATTATATCAGGTTCCACTGACAATTATTTTGCCAAAGTATGCTCAAATGTATTCTTTCTCTGCTTTTTAACCACCACCTTTGGTTTTTTTTAATTAATTTTTTAATGTTTGATCACAAAAGATTGGTTTTGTGAAGAAAGATGCAAGAAGGCTTTAAATGCATCAGTAGTATCCTTTTGTCAACAGTATTTATGAGTAGAGAAACTTTGCTTCATTTTGATATCTCCTGATATATTTACAAGCTCTTTTCTTACTATATCTTTTCTTGCAGCATTTTATATCTTTACACCAGAATGTTGTAGAATCACTGTCAGGCTAATAACCCCTTAGTTCAGTAGCTGTAACCAAACAGTAACTGTTGTTTATTCTGCATGGTAGTCAGGAAAATCTGAAATAGATACATAGAAGATGCTCTCTACCTCTGTTATTTGTTAGCTTGTTATTTTTTCTGGCCTGCAAGTATGCTAGAAAACAAATGCAAAACAAATGCACAAAAAAGGAAGGGAAATATGTTTCTAGGTTTGCAGTTTTGGCAGTGTTACTCTGTGGAGAACTCCTCTTGCATCAAGCTCTGCATGTTCTGAGGCTGGTCATTAACTGCACTCATACGCATTCCCATGAGGACCTGGAGCATAATGGGATGTGTTTTTTATTCTGTGACATTTCAGATGTTTATGTCTTTCGGTCACAATTTCCACACTTGCTTTGGGTTCATCACCTCTTCAATTTGTGAATTTGCTTCTTGTTACAGGGAGATTGTCTCCATTTTATTTAGAAAGAGGATTGTGTCTTTGTTTTCCTCTGATCCGTGGAGAGAAACAAAGAGAAGAGGAGGGAACATTTGGCTTGTTGTCAGAAAGTGACATTAGAAGTCCTTAAAAAGAAAGTGGTAAGAGAAGTGCATATGGCAAAAACTATATATATTGTGGACATTACAGAATGTCTGCACTGTTGAAATCCAAACTGTCAGGCTGTGTGGGTGGTCAGACAAGGATGATCCAATAGCAGAGAAAGTATAACAGATAAGTGTAAATGACAGCTGAGCCTTAACTATATTTAAAGTGGAAACCGTGTGTTCCACAGTGTTGGGTGTAAGGAGAAGTCAGATCTAAATGGGGGTGAACTGGTGAAGCTGCATCATCTTTCATGGCTCTCTCATACATTAAATCCATTGAGCTTCACCTTGATTATTGAAAAAAAAAACCACCCAAACCCCACCACAGAATCTTGCCATAGAACTGTCTTGGTTGTAGTAGCTAACTTACACACTGGACAAAACCAATGATATAAAAATATAGTCTGTATATGAATAAAAGGATATCATTATGTCATATAAAGCTGTTAAGTAATGCTGGTGTCAGTTCTGCTCTCAAGTTGAAAAGAGAAGGAGCACTCTGAATGTGTAATTAACTCCAAATTGCCTGTGAAGCTATGACCAATCATAATTAATTTTATTTTGAAAATTGCATCTGTGGACTTCAGTGCATTGAATAACATACTAGATGTTACACAATTAAAACCAACATTTTCAAAATACTGTTTTCATTGGAGAAGGTTAGAAAAGACCTCCTGAAAATTGTTAATTTGGGTTGTATACAAACAGGTGATGTTTTACTCCCTGTGTGTTTTGCAGGTTTTAGTTCCAGTGATCCCCCCCCCCCCCCCCCCAATAAAAAGTTTCTAAGTTTCCTTTAGCTCTAGCAGATGTGTACATTAGATGCTTATAGGGAAAAATATTTTCACCAAAAAATGAGATCTAGTGAAGTAGTGAGACTTTTTATTACGTCTCTTTATGCACAAAACATTTGTTTTCAAAACACTCTGGGCATATAAATGTTAAAGAAGTAATGCTGTATATTCACAACATGATGTGTCTGTCACTTCTCTTTGTCAGAATTTCTCCCCAAGTGGTACTTGCAGTTGTAGACTTCCTAACAGTTTGCCCAGCTTTATACTTCTGATGGTGTCCTGGAGCAGTGATTTAATGTTCTGCTGGGACTGCTTTCAATGTTTGGATTCTCAAATGCTGGAACATTACTCTTGGTTGATTTGTTCTGCATTTGTTTCACCTTCCCTTATTATTTCTTCCTTCCATCACAGGGATAATAGAGTATAACTTACCTAAGAATTAGAATAGGGAAAAAGCAATCTTGTTTTCTTGTTCAGAGATGTTAAGGCTTGAGAAGAGGATTGTGAAAAACAATCTTGTTTTCTTGTTCAGAGATTGTTAATGCTCAACAGGAGGATTGTGATGAACTCATAGGCATTCTGGAAGAGACAAGATATGGAAATATTTTACTTTAGTGTCTGGTCTTAATTGTGAACTGAAATAAGTCTTAGAAAATCCTTCACTGTTTGGTAAGGTCACTAAAATTCTGGTTACATTGCTGTTAACTTTTGCACCTTATGTCTAGCCTGAATTTAGTTAACTTTCTTTTTACGCCTTTTCTTTAATCTGCAAGGTGTTGTATTAGGAGTTCATATTTGGTTGATTATAGCTATTCATTTGGAAAGGAGCTCTGGAGACATGCTGTGCCTGCTCAGAGCTTTGCTCCAGTTCTTCAACGATCTCCAGATCAAGATTCTACATTATAGACTATTTATCCAAGCCACATCACAAGAATTTGGCTACAGGATACCATAGTGAGTAACAGCAATGAAAGCTTTGCTGAAATGAAGGTCAGCAACATCAGCTCCTCCTCCTTTGTCCTCTGAGTTATAGAAAGCAATGAGCTTTGTCAGGCAAGATTTTGCCCATGGTGCATTCCCGTTGATTTCTTCAATCGCCTTCTTGTCCTTCGTGTGCTCAGAGATGGCTTTGGGAGGATTTTCTCTGTGATTTCCCTGGGAACTGAGGTGAGGCTGACTGCCCTGTGGTTTCTCGTATCTTCCTCCTCCTCTCCCATCTTGGATGTGGGCACAGTTGTCATAAGTTTTTGAAGATCATGTAGCAGTAGCATCAAGTGGCTGCCCAGTATCCTTAGTCATCATGACCAGCACGACTTCTTGACTTGCTGCTTTCTAGGGTGAAGTCCTTACTTGTTTATTCTTTGTTTCTGGATTTATGTCAGTAGCAGTAGGGTAGGGGTTTAGTCCTTTTTGGCATTTGCTTGGAAAGCATCCAAATAAATTTTAAGACCTGTCAGTTAGCTGATGTTCCATATATTTAATGTATTACATTAAATTTGTAGGGTTCATATTTTGTAAAATACTACACAATGCTGAATTGCATGCTTCAGGGAAGTTAATCATATCAGCACCTTTAACTTTCCTAACCCTCTAGTGTGTCATGTCATCAGCACATAGCTTGAGATAGACTGGAAAGGCCATAAACACTTTTGATTGATATAGTCCTTCTTTAATAACTTACTTTAAGAAGCTCATTCCATAATTTTGCCCAGGATTCATTCTGGGTATAAGGTCTCTACCAGCTTACGCCACCAAGTACTACTTTTGCTATACTGACATGTTTGCTTCCTTCCAAACCTCTTGAATGTCATTAGTGTTCAAAGGGTTAACACTGGAAACAGTTTTAAAAAGAAACAAGCACTTTTATTGCTCATATCTCCAATAGTTGCCATTTTCTTCTGTCTCCTCATTTTGCATTTCATTCCTAGTTCAGTGCATCATCTCCTCTGCCAAGTGCCTTACTTATATATCATGTAACAAAAGCAAAAAGATTTGTTTAAATACATATCTCCACACGTTTACATTGCAGGCTGATGCTTTTCTTTCCCTTGGTGGTTTTAATTGCCGCCCCATTTTTCCCCATTCAAGCCATTCCGAGTCTGTGTCTGTTTATTCATGGAGGGCTGTTTTCTCTCTTCCTTGTGCCAGTTTGTCTTCTGTGTATAGACAACCTTCTTTTCTGATTGTGAGTTATGAGGAAGTTGATACATACTTAAACAGTTGTTGATTATCTGACACATTTCATACTCGGACTCATTTTTGTTTCTTGGTACCTAAACATTTTTGGGTTTAGTGAAATCACTCTCCTTAAAAAGCTATGAATTATTGCAGTTTATTTTCTTTGTACAGTAAAAATAATCACATCTTGATCGTTTCCATGAAGGCACTCATGACTTTTAAATGTGGTCAGTCTATTTTTCGTTTTCAAGATGGTATCTAAGGCTGAATTTATCTTTGTGTAGACTTGCAGGTTTTGGAAATTCTGAGGAAATTGTCCTTGCAATTTATGGATGTATGGAAAAAAGAAGACACAAATTGACTGTGTATTATTAGCTGCCAAATTATATTTCTCCGGTGCTCACCATTATGCATTCTCTGATTGCCTAAGCAGGGCTTGTGGCTTTCCTCAGCCAAGGTAGCCCATAAATATTTTCAAGGGAAGCAAGAAATGTAAAAGATGGGTAGAATTATTTTTCTTATTTTTTCCCCTTTGTACTTTGAATCAAAAGGTATAGAAACACATGCTCTTGATTAGCTAATAAGCAAAAAACACCCGGCTCCAGGCTTCATCTTCTGATATGCTAATTCTTGAAATAAAAAAGAGCAATGAACCGCTCTGTAAATGGAAAGTGCTGAGTGTCTGACAACAATACACTTGCCAGAGTACTGAGAACCATTTTTTATCTCAGCAAATCCTTCCAGCCTTGACTGTCATATTAGCCAGTTTTATTCTTCATTGCTTGTCTTTGATCATCTGCTGCATATTCCCAAGAGAGAAAGTTATGCCTATTTGCCTGTGAGCTACTTGCAATGTTTAATGAGTATCTGCACATTCTATCAAGGTTTTAAAATCGCTTCTGCTCAGATAAATTGAGCAATCCTTTCATTAGCTTTACATATGCAGACTTTCTGCTCCACTCACAGACAGTAAGTCATTAGAGTATTTATTTTGTAGGTGGACTTGCACATTGCTATTTTTCTAAAGGATGTCGTTGTAAATGTTTTCATTTCAGCTGCATCTGAAGACCTTGTTTATACCTGTTTCTGCATTCCAGCATAATGCTACCTCTGCTGAGTCTTTTTCCAAAGACAGCAAAAGATTACATTAGTAAACATTGGTGTGGAACATGGTAAAGTAAAAGATATCTTACTGATTGTGACATCTGACAGGTTGTGTATCAAGCATTTCCCAAAAGGGACTACTGCTATTTTTTTGGCACTATCTTAAAATGGTATATTTTTTTGATCAACCCTTACAAGCAAATACTTAGAAATTGCTGTTTTAATGCAAGTCGTACAGCGTTTGGGGATTTTTAGCCCAAATTGATCGTCCTCTTTTTTATCTTGCCTAGCTATCAGTGTTGATGGTGCGAATAACATATGGGTACAAAACTGACCTCAAGGACTGCGGTGTAGGCTTGTACTGGTTAATTTCATATGGGATATTAATTTGCTTTCATTTCTGTCCTTATTTTCAGATCTGCATTTGATTTTAAGTTCCTCAGTACCTGTAAATTGCTCCAAATGCAATTAAAGCTGTCCATTTGTAACAGCATTACTGATTCCTCAATGACTGTTTAGTCACCATGCAGGTTATAACTTTAAGGAGGAGAGTACACAGCAGCAAGTGGATCCTTAGTATTAGAAGGACCCTGGCTTGATACTGGTATCTTCATGATAACTGGGAAGAAAAGAGAGAAACTTGGCTGCTGCTGTCTGGGGAAAAATGTTTCCCAAGGTTGTAAGAGCACTACAGGCCCTGTTCTCCAGGTGGTTCCAGGGCAGAGCAAGAGTGCTTTTTGTGCCCAAATTCAGATATTGAAATGCATTTGGGTTGCAAGCACCGTTTAGAAATCAGGCCAGCTGGATGTGAGAGTGTTGTATTAGAAGATGAACTGGTTCTTTACCCTTCTTTTGTCAGGGAAATTTAATTGTTTGCATAAATTGAAATTACTTTTTGCTTTATTAAAGAATGACATGAAAACAAATAATCTTTAAAAGATACATTTTGGTCTTTAGGAGACTTTTGGAAAGAAAATGTGGAACATATTAAGCTTTTATTTAAAATTAAAACATTGAATGGTCTTTGCAGTGTTGTCATGCTGGTGAGAGCAGAGATTCCCCCTTTGCTTCGCCAGCCTTGAGTGCCGTAGAACCTCATTTCTGTTTCAGCTCTGTGGGCAGAATGCAGAGAGCTTCTGTTTAAAAGAATAGGTTGATACCTGTAGAGAGGAATAAAGGGTAAAAGTGCTGCTTTCAGGTAAGATGGAGCTAGTATTTTCCCTTTGTGAATACTGCAGCCCATGAACCAGCAAATGACACTTATTTCTTTCTTGGTAATTGCGGAAGGCAAATGGGAGCCGTACAGCAACTTTAATTGCTAAAGGACATCAGCCAAAAATTGCTCAAGATCTTTTTCATTGTTCTAGAGGGCTTGTCAGCTTGTGTTACATATCTGTCAGAGAAGGATGTTTTCTAGATATGGTAGATGACATCCTGGAGTTTCATAACTTACTTTGTGCCCGATTAACTGAGCAGAACTCCAGAAACCAAAAATGCATGTGGCGAATGATTTCCCAGCATGTGGTGACTGACAGCCTGTCTCCAGCCTTCTGATCTATCTTCAAACTGAAGTACTCTTACTTACAGTAAGCAAGAGGAGGAGAAAATAAATTCCTAGGATATCAGTGAGTTAGAATTTTCAGGTTCTGAAGTTTGAAGAGTATAAGGTGGGGCTCAATACAGACCCTGCTAGCTAAGAGGAAAGAACAACATTGCTGTCTACCAGCTGCTGATGATAGCTAAGAAGAAATTATTTAACTCAGGTAATAGACATCTTGGTTTTGAAGACATTTTTCCTCTGAGACTTTGAGTTGTAAGTTTGTTACGCAGCAAGTATCTGTGAAAGGGAGGGGAAATTTGGATGGCTACTCTGAGTAAGGGGTAGGACTGACACTGGCAGATGTGTGTCACTGTGCATGCAGATATGAGAGGCTGAATGGTGAGAACAAAGGAACATTAGGAATTTCTGAATACGCAGACAAGCAGGGATTTGATTGGGGAAGGGAACAATGAAAAGAAAGAATATGGCAAATCAAGAGGAGAGGTCTCTAGAAAGAAGGAAAAAATGGTCGATAATGGAATAATTTTGCATGGAATAGAGAGCAGGAATGGGAGAAAATACGGAGTAATTAGTTTTATTAATATTATGAGAGAGTCTTTAGTGAGAAAATGATGCATTATTTTCTTCGTATAGACAAAGTATCAGGAAAAAAACAACTGCTTCTTCACAGTAGATGGACATGTTCCATCAAATGCACAAAACAGAATCAAGAAGCAGAAATATGACAGAGGCAATTGAAATAGTATGTATTAGGACTCTTGAAGCAGGTAACATCTCAAGGGATGGGAAGGGAAAGTGGATTACAAAAGAAGAAAGTGGGTTGCAACATCCTCTTAATAGGTTTATAGGTGTATTTTGCTTCCTGAAGAATACACAGGTTAATATTATTCATCCTTTGAGGACCAGCTCAAATGCTTCTGTTCCCTAATATCGGATCAGGGAGTTGAAACACTTTTCAATAAGCTCTACTTTCAAATCTTGGATATTAAGCAGAAGGCGGCTGTCTAGCCTGCTAGTTCCATGTGAGGCACAAGCCTACACGACCAGCAGTATGTACTTCCAAACTATATGGGAGGAAATAATATGCTATTGTTATCCAGGAGGATAAAGCTTGAGGTATGAGTATTTGTTGCAGAGGTTGCATTCCTCAAGATTAAGAAAATAAAGTGGACACAGCTTTTCTGGCCACGTATGTCTCATCTGGGCATTCAGGTAGAAACCATGTGACAGTTTATTTACAGTTTTTCATTGCCGTGTGGGTTTCCCTGTATCCTAAAATACAGAATAGAGAAGATTACTAGGTCCACTAGGTAACAATGTCCTTAAGAGATTGTGGAATGTCAAAAATGCGAATTATTTGTAAATTAGCCACCAACAGCAAATGCAATGATGTCCGACTGTAAGACAAGCTTACCAGGGAGCTCATCCCTCTTTCTCACCAAGCACATAGCTAGAAGGACCCCATTGTTTCCACATCAAAGCATTCACTTACAGTAGCTGCTTCAGCCCGTGACAGCACATTGGCAAAAATTCCACATCATCCTGATGGCTGGTTACTACTCCAACCTTATGTGACAGGACTAGCTTCTTATGCTCCAATGTCATTTCATGGTTTTCCAACTCCGCTTCAGATTGTAAATCTGCCTGGCAGGAGAAGGAGAGCATGTGCACAGACTAATACACAGTCAAAAATCATTGATACTCTGTCAAAGACTGCAGTGTTTCACCACATGGAAGTTTGACAGCCAGAACTTCACCGGGCTATGATTCAAGGGATCTCCAGTGCTCTGAGTCCACAGATGTACTTCTGCATCATACAATTCGTTTCAGTGTTGGACCCCTTGTTGTTCTGTCAGCTCTGATTAACTGGTTTAGGTTTGCATGTTTACCACCATCTAAGCCAGTTGCTTCTTGGAACTTGCCCAAAACATATCAAGGATAGGTGGTATTGGCAACTGAAAAATTAATTGAACAAAACTCTTCCATTCGAACCCAAAGCTTTATTACTGTTTCTGATACAGAAAGGAGAAAGAGTTACTTCAGTAATTGGAGGACAGAGCTCATAATTCTCAAAATCCAGCTGTCAAATCCTCAATAATGAATTGTAAATCCTAGTTTTAGTGTATATTCATTGGCTGTCCTTCAGGTCTGTGACACAGCTTAGTCTCCTTTCTCATGGAAAAGATAATTCACTAAATGTAATCCGAGCTATATGGAAACTGTTCTGTGTTACAGCTGGAAGTGTTTTTCCCTTCAAACCATTCAGTTACTGTATGTGACAGCTCCTCCAGTTTTATACCGCAACGGATCAGATGCACCAAATCGCTTCCAAGATAAAAGTAGTTTGAATGTGCTCATGATCTTCCAGATGTTTGTTAACTCCTTGACTACTTCCAAGAAAATGATGTAAATACTAATGCAGCACAGCATTGTTTAAAATAAAATAGCAATGGACTTCAGCTGCAGGCATAGCAAGGGTTAACGAAATCTGCTTGGGTGTGGTTTTTCCATCCCCACATGTGCTCTAAGTTCTATCTATTGACTTGGCACAACTTAAGCTTTATAAAATAATGTCGACGTGTTGTTCAACAAGCTTTATTTATAACTGTCTTACCCTAATACTGCTCTTTAGTTGCAATTAGTAAAAATAGAAAATTATGTACTGCTTGTCACTTTCAAGTTGATTTAAAGAAAGATAAATACATTTCAAAAATCTATAAACAGATCTTCTAATAAGACACTGACTTTTACTGATGACATTTCTGGCTGTTGCCTCAACAGTTCTCTAATTAATTATTTTTAAAAATTCTCTTTGATTTTTAAGTAAATGCAGTGGCATAAAAAACCCCTGAAGTTAGTGGGCGTAGGTGTAAAAATGTCCTGCCTTGTTAGCCTCTCTGCTAATGAGGAGCAGCACTTTCAGATCCCAGATCCCCTCTAACAAAGAACGGTTGATTTCCATTGCCCTTACAGAATCACAGAAAGCCAGGAGTTGGAAGGGACATCTGGAGATCATCTAGTTCACTCTGACACTGCGAGAGCAGGTTCAGCTAGAGCAGGTTCACCTAGAGCAGGTTGCACAGGACGCTGTCCAGGCAGGTTTTAAATGACTCCAGAGATGGTGGCTATAGCACCTTTCTGGGCAGCCTATTTGGTGCTCCACCACACTTAATGTAACGAAGTTCCATCTCATGTTTCAGTGGAACTTCCTGTGTTCCAGTTTGTGCCCATTACCTCTTGTCCTGAATTACCTCGTCCTTAATTGGGTTTGCCTCCATGAGATGGTTGTGTGCAGTAATTCACGGTGGGATTTAACAGAACATTAGCTACTCTGCTTACCTCTCATGTGAACACATTTGGTACACCCTAAGAGTGCAACAGAGCAATGTGGCCTGCTGGATTTCTTTTAGGTTAATATGAGGGACTTCAGTTTGGCTCCATTAGTCTGATGATGCAGAGCAGTTCTGTTCTCGGAGAACTTTGATGGCTGTTGGGCTGCTGCAAATACACAGGATTACCAATTAGCTGCGCTGTATTAACAAAATGAAACCACCCTGAGCAAACACCATAACAACTTCAGACTGTATAGCTAGCTAATGGAGAAATCTGCATAGGGTGAGCAACATTAGACTGAAGAGAGGACATGGAAGTCCACAGATCAGCATTTAGCTACTCGTTATCCATTCATGACAGCCTACTGTCCCCATGGACAGCTTTCTATCGTACCTTGTTAGGTGAACCATGTATTAGTATTGTTAATATCAGTATAGCCAGTACATAGTACCTTGATGCCTCATTCCCATAGAACTACTGAGAGAATCCCTGGGAGTGGTTTTGAGGATCTAGGACAAAAGTCCCACTATTAAGGAAATAGTCAAAGTCCTTACCTCATTATATTGCTGAAATGACTCTTCTAACAGCTAATTATGGCAGTCGTAATTTCTTCCTCATGGAAGCCTGTCTTGATTTCTTTCTTTTGGTTCTAAATGATAAAATAAGCTGAGAACAGCAAAATAATTAATTGAGTCACTAATTAAATGTCAGGCATGGGCTGCATGATAAAGTTGAAGGGTAACTGGCATAAGAGCAATTGTGACAGAGGGCATCCAATATGTAGAGATACACAAAATAATAACATCGATTTTTATGAAACATGCTATACTCCACCCATAAAATGCATTTGTAGACCTCTTGCCAATGTTGTTTAGTTCATGGTGCTGCCAGACATAGGGGTTGCGTAGTTTCTTTCTCAGTAAGTGTGCCTTTTAAAATAAGCTCATTAAAAGATGCAGTAATTACTGTGCTGAGGTTGCAACTATCTTAGGAGATATTTAATTTTTTTTAACATTCTACAGAAGAAATAGGTTTTGTTATTTAAAAAGAGATGTTAAAATATAATACTGAATTAAAACCCAAACAGTGTTGTGTTGAAATCAGAAGTGAGCTTATTTGTGCACTGGTAGTTAGGAATTTGTGGTTCATGTGATTGAAGAACCTGACACTTTAATATATTACAGAGCTCCTTTTTGGCATTGACTAATATCCTCTTTTTATAGATGGGGAATAGAGTACAAAGAGATCAAGGTATGTTGACACTCCCAGTGGGAGTTCAGTGTAGATAAAAGCTTTTGGGGAGCTATTTAGCCCTGGAAGTGTATGGAGGTTCTGCTTAGGTTCCCTTACCCTGGTTTTCATCAAGGTAAATGAACCTTGATGCCGACGTAGCTAGGACTGCTGGCTCACACATGTCTCTGAAAGAAATATGGAAGTCTCACCTTCTCTCATACAGAAGAAATAGGAATCTTTTTCCTTCAAGATAATAGAACCTGTTCAGAATATTTAACTTGTGACAGTGCTGATAGAAATAGTAGGAATTAAAAACCATGCTTTTGCATCTATCTATCTATCTATCTATCTATCTATCTATCTCTTTATGAATTCTGGTGTGTGCATGCATCTAAGATTGAATTTCCTAAAAAAAGACAAGACATGGAGAATGAATGACAGTTGAAATTTAAAGTTTGGGGTTTTTTTCATAACAGTTTTAAGAAGCTTTGAGCCACAGGATGCCGGAAAAGAGTTTATAAACCTCTGCATAATAAAAGTGTATTGCAGCATAATATTGGAATTTTACTTCTCCAAGTATGTTTTTTTAAAAAAACAGCACAAACCCACCTTGTGACTCTTACCTTGTGCTGAATGTTTTATTAGCACCATGATGGTGGACCACAAATCCTTGAAGTCCTTGTATTAGCTAGGTAGTGTATTAGTATTAATTGGGTGAGACGGATCAAGTAATGCCAGAAAATACTCAAAGATGACATTCTTGTAGCCTCAAGGTAAGTTTATTGTAGGCCGAAAGCTTTTTGCCTTTATTATGTCAGACTTGTGGCTGGTTTGTCAGCTCATCTATTGTTGATATAAAATGGAGATCAGATGGTCTGTTTTGCAAAGGCGGATGACCTGCTTTGATCAGGATCCCCAGAGTTTACAGTCAAGCCTGTGTTTCCACTTAAACAGAAAGTCAGCTGTCCTGAGGAGTTTCCCACTTGTTTATCATACAGACAGCTTGGGGGCTGCTAGCCTACCCTTTCCCTCTCCTGTCAAAAACTCAAGGTGGAGATTGAGAATAAAGCCTTAATGGTTTACATCAAACCAACTTCTTCCAGTTTTTCTGCTTCTTTTGAAAACTTTTGAGCAGCAAAAGAGAAACTTGTGGGTTTCTATTTGCAAAGTTGACAGTCGTCTTCTTCAGTTAAGAGGCAAAGTTGTTTGCTTCTGGGCTGTGAAAACTGCAGAGGGGGAAAACTCTCCAAACCCTTGCAAAACAAAACCTTGAATCATGAAGGCACTTTCTCTTTGTATGCTCATAAATAGATGAGGTTTAGTAGTAAGGTGTGAGCTCACTGAAAATGAATTACCAGAATTACTACTGTAAAGAACACATTTAAGTGCTTTCCTGGGTCAGGGACTACTCCTTCATCATGTTCAATTTGGATCTCAAAACCCATGAGACTGCCAAGAACTTGTTTCACCACATGCTCCAAATGTGCCAGGTTCTCAAAGTCTTTCACTGCAAAAGCAGAGAGTAAGGAAGGATGATGCTTTAGATGAGAAAATTAGTTGCAGCATATGTGTTAAATGTACGATCACTGCATTGTACTGGGTAGAAACAACTACCTCTGCACCAGAATTATTTACTTGCAATTGTTCTCCAAGATCAGTCAATTGTAGGTTACTTTTCTGTCTTTGTCCCAGAAAGAATGGGAAATGGTGTAAGCCCTAACTGGGGTGACATTTTCTTAGGTGGTGAATTCTGATTTTGATGTTCTCCAAAAGAAATGCAGAGGCCTCTGCACTTTGGATTGATAGAAGTAGTAATCCTGTGTGAGTTTCTGTAATGGTGTGAGCATTCGAGAGGGATGGGAAAAGGAAAAGATCTGCACAACAACATTTAACTAGCCAGTACAGATGGTAGTATCAAATAAAGTTTGCTCTAGGGCTCTAAGGCCATATTAATCTCTCTGTAGCTCTGACTAATAAAGTAATTTAGGCTGAAGATTCAGTAAAACCCCACAAAGTCTGACAGTTTTTTACATTACGGATCACTCAGTGTCAGAGCTTTATTCCTGCTGTGTGGTGCTCTACTTCACGATCAGTCGTTCAGAAACCTATCCGAGATTTGTTAAATCTATCTGAGGTCCTATTAAAATATGAAAGGTGCATCTTAAAATTTAACATTTGGAAACTGGTATTTTTATGTTGAAGCCTGGCTTATTTCAGCTTTCAGAGTTTCTCTGTAGGTAGATCTCTCTGAAAGTTCCTCCTGAAGCTGAACAAAGGTGTTGTGAATAACAGCTCTTGCTAAGAGAGAATTATGATGTTTCCCTCACAGGTTGACTAGGATCAGGTCAGTGTATTTGGGAAGATTCCTTATGCCACCTACGTGACCAGTCTTTTCCATCTTTGTTGTGGTGCTCATAGAAATGCTGAATGAGGCTCCTGCTGAAGTGTCAGAGGTGGAGTGGTTTGTTTTAGTGGTAGTAGTGGTTTTCAGCCTGTAGCACTATGGTGCACAGTGGCACCAAGTGATAGACCTTCTGTAAAGGAGTTTTCGAGGCTGCTGGCTTGTGGGAAGAGTCATTTGGAGGTTTAGTCATGAATCTTAAGCCACGTGTGAAAGTAAATGCTTTGTAACTACTGAAGTCGTCATTCAATGAAGATTTTGCTTAAACCCTCATGCAAGGGACATCTGCATTACATAGGCATAGAAGCTTTTTTTAATTTGAAAACAAGCAATCAGATTTTTTAAGAGCCCTTTCTCTTCACAAAATCAGCTCTTTCACAAACTAGTCAAATCCTCATCCTTTTAAAATTTCCTCCTATTGAATTGATTTGCTACAAAATTATGTTGAATGACTTCAAAATTGCACCCAAAAAAGAAGTCTCCAAAATTTTAATAAAAGCCTTATTAATTGGTGGTGAAGTGACTGGCATGAGAAGGGTTTAGATTAATTTTCAGTCCATTGCTAAATATTAAGCTGTTTGGGGGGTCACACGATTAAAAGGAGGTTATGGTCATGGGTATGTAGCGGGGATCTCAATCTTTCATCTGTGTACAAATGATACAGAGCTCAGGGTTCAGTATTTATGAATAATAATAAAGAAGTTATCTGGAGCATGATTTCTGTTTAGAATACAACTAAAAGACAAAGTATTACACTTATAATGCATACATCATTGAATTGGTTAGTGAAGCAACATTTGCACTTTAAATCCTTTAAATCCATGTTACCAATTCTGTTTGAAAACTGTGGAAAAGCCCCATATGACATGCAGGTGAACACAGGCATTCTTCCAACATATTAACAACAGCTTTTTAACTGTGTCAGGACAGTTTATTTAAATTACTCTGTTGTGATGTTACTTGTATAGTAAATGGCTTAATTAGAGCTTGTTCATTTAGCACCTATGAATTTGAATGTGTAGCAGGTCAGTGCTCTTTAGATGATAAAGAAATCAGGTGGTGAAGAGGAGAGGAATTTGTCAGCTCTTCATTAAGAGAAACATTAGAGGTCTGAGTACAGAAGGGAATGTAAAGTCAACTTCCCTTCCTGATTAGTGAAGTCCAGCTGTTGTGACTTGACAGACAGTGGGGACAGATTCTATAAGGGGTAAATATTAGAATTTGGAAAGGAGCTTCTTGCCTGCAGGAAAGCATGACAAATGAGAATTACAACATGCTGCATATTTAATTGCATTTACCATGACATCTAACAGATGCTGGAGAAAATGGGATCAATAGTTTTGTGTCCCCAGGGAAGGTCAGTTGACACCAGATGTACCACTTTTCTTCTCCCTTTTTATATCACAAAAAATATGCTGTGAATTGATTTAAATCTTACTTGAATCTCCCTAGAGAAGTATGTATGTAATAGTGTTTCAGCTTTACTGACAGTATAGGTACCATTCATTTACCCAAACCCATTCCACAATGCTAATGAAGTAATCTTATTCTGAAAGAAAAAGCCGTTGGTAGTAAGGTTTGTATACAGAAGCATAACAGTTCGTAATGGGGTATGCCTGCCTTTGGCTAGTAATCACTGGAGTTTAAAATAGGAAACAATTAATTTTTACTAACTGTGTAGCTTTTATGTGATTTGCTTTGTCAAAAATGCAAAGCTGAAGTTAAGCTTGGATGCAGGCTTGGAAACAAGAACGAAGGTAGCCTTTATAGGAGAGTAAGAATTATGGTGTGTTGTGCAAAATGTCATTACTGTTGCAGTGGGAAGAAAAATGTAAACTTCAGGAAGAGACTCAAGGCTGATGGATGGTATGTTATCAAAGATGAATTTTGACACTTGCCTATCTTTTGATCTCAAATAAAGCATCTACTCAGTTTGGAGTTAGTTTAATCCTTACTTTATAGGCATATTCCTCACCTGATAGCTGAAGCTGTATCTTAAAAATGGCAATGCTTTAAGAAAAGAGATAATTAATCAGTGTGTTCACCTTCAAATTTCAGCCCTGTTGAAAACAGGGCAAGTCACTATATCTCCGCTTAGATGAAAGTTAGATCTGCTGGATGCTGTCAAACGTTTAATTTGATGAAAGAATGACTTTACAGATGGGGCCATCATTTTCGGATACCACCTGGGAATTAAGTGTTATGTAAAGGTCAGCTGTATTTGTAGAAATCTCTAGTCTCTTGGTGCTCAAAAAGAGATTTCCTGGAGAAACTGTTTATTAACTCTGTGGTGTGGTATGCAGCCTCATACTTTTGATCACACAGAACAAGTGGCTATCAAAGAGAGGGCATTGCAAGGTCATTAAATTCCCTTTCATGCTGGGTAATCATACCCTCTATAGATAACCAGTTGCCCTGTACTCCCTGTCTCTCAGCAGGGTAAATTACAGAATCCCTACAGGCACACTTACTGATTTTTAGTGTGGCGCATCTGCAGGTCAATTATTCACTTACAGCAAATACAGAGTGTGTAGTTGGTTATTATTGGGTGCAGATCCCCTTCAAATCACTAAAATGATAAGAAGATCCTCATTTTGTTTCCCTTCTGAAAAAGTGGCTGAATCTCAAGCTTTTGGTTCTCTTTTGATTTATGTCGATTAACAATATAAATGCTGCTGGAACATTTGGTTCAGAAGTGGCTGTCCTTTCATTGACCTTTGACAAGTTTTGATTACTTACTATTTGATTTACCTGATCCATGAAGATGATAAGGATTAAACACAATTGCTGGAAAAGAAGGAAATAATGTTCCCTGAGACTTCTGATGGTGTGACCAAACAGACTTCTATTTCTATTAGTCATTGAAAGAGTCAAGCTGAGAGGTGGTGGTACTGAGTATCATCTGTAATCCAATGGATTTTATTTTAGATGTGAATAGAAAAATTTATGACCATAATGGCTATTTCTAGTTTAATTACTCATCTAAATCTGAGCCTGAATAATGTTCACAGCAGTAATGGGAATCTGGTATTTTCTTGTGAGTTTTCAATGTCTTTCCATTCCTTCATAGACTAAGTATTCAGAGCCTTTATGCAGTAGAGTCCTCCTCTCTTTCTTGCAAGAAAAAAAGTTGAAGACAATTCTCTAAAACACCCACTTTTGGGCTTCTACAGCCCTAACACACAGTACATAGGTGGTACAACAGTAAGAGAGAAATCGGGTATGAAAAGGGCAAAAGAAAGCTGAGAGGAAGTTGGAAAGGACAGGTCAAAGGCAGCCATCTCACGCTGCTGTACACGTTCAGTGAATAAGCAGTATCCAGCTCTGTGTTGCATTGCCAGGTAGTGCCCTTGGAAGATGTGGCCTAAATCCTATGTCCTTTATGTCTTCTATTCACTTTTGTCATGGGAATTGAATCTATAACATGCTGCCCGGGAGGTGGTGGAGTCACCATCATTGGAGGTGTTCAGGAGGAGACTTGATAGGGTGCTTGGTTGCATGGTTTAGTTGATTAGGTGGGTCGGATGACAGGTTGGACACGATGATCTTGAAGGTCTCTTCCAACCTGGTTTATTCTATTATAAATTCTATTCCATTCTAAAAGAAAGGCAATTTTTGCAAAGCGAATATTATCATTTCACAAACCCAGTTCTAAGCAGAAATTTTATTGAGTGAATTGCAGGTGCTCAACACCTCTGACAGGCAGGGCCTTTCCCCAGGAGAAATGAGGAGACCATCTGGGAAGACTATGTCATTCAGGGCTTTCCAGAGGGGTGTACTTGCATGATTTTCAGACTCTTCCTAATGGCTTTGTTGTTGCTCTTTTCAGCAGATCTGGGGAGCAAGCTGTAAATATGTTCACTTGATGTAATGAACAGTCATTAGCTGATGTTGCCATGAACACATCAGAAGGCATTCCTTGAATGAATGCTTCTTACTGCGAAGCCCCACAAGATCTCCCTCCTCCTCAATTTAGAGTACAGAATGTGCAGGGAAGGAAAATTAGTTCCAATAATCTACTTATCCAGCCATAAAAAAATATATAGCCCCAAAGCACTCTGAAAATTAATGTTTTCTGTTATAAACAAATGTTTTCCAAATATTTTTACAGGGTTTGGGGTGTTTTGTTTTTTGGGGGGGGGAGGGGGGGGTGTTTGCTTGTTTGGGTTTTTTTTTTTTTTTTTTTTTTTTTTTGTTCCATTGGTGGTGGGTTTGGTTTTTTGTTAGTTTGGTTTAGTTTGGGCTTTTTTTCCCCAGGAAGACCTATGTGAAACACTTTAAATTACATTTTATTAGATATATTTCTTATTGCAACAAATATTGAGTGAGTGTTATTATTTGCAAGTGATTTCATTTGGTTTAATGACAGTTTTCCCACACGTTTCAACTGTGCAGCACCAGGACCTTTCAGTGTAATGGGTTCTTCTGAGAAAGGAATGAAGCACTAATCTGACCTGACTGCTTGGAGTTCCTGGATTAAACTCACAATCTGACACAAAATCTGGTTTTACTCTGGGTTCATCAAATATGAATTATGCTCAAGTATTTTGAATAATTGAATAATAGATGTGACTTCTAGCAGCTTGAAATCCAGGCAAATTATTTGGGGGGGGAAGGGGTGGGGAAAGAAGCCCCAAAGTTGCAGGCAGCATTTCGCTGTCCTGCCTGGGTTTTGGTTCACTAACGGCACAAACATTGATTAATGAGCTCAGTAAAGATGTGACAAAGGTGCCGCTGCTCCTGCCTCATGTTTGTTTTCCCTTTTCATGACACATTGAGCAAGATATGGAATCTTGTCCAGGAGATTATAAGTGATAAAACATTGCAGTCATGAGAGAAATGTACTGCAAATGGCATCTCTAGGTTGTGATTTCTGCCTTCCATCAGCAAGAAATGATTGAATCTACTAAATGAGAGGAGGCTGCTGAGCCAGTTAGGGCATTATTGAAATGGATTTTGACATAGACTGCTGCCTAAACAATCAGCAGGGATAGAGCACAGTGTATATAGCCTGTCTATATAGCATTTCAAGCACCTTAAGGGATTTTTTTCCTGTGGTTCTTGACTGTGTTTTTTTCTGTGTTTCTAGTAGCTGGAATTGCTTCCTTTCCTGAGGAACAAAAAAACCTGAAAATGTGGGACACCTTGGAGTGCTAGATTAAGAATAGTAGTTAGTCTTGTAGACAAGTTAAGCTTTGTGCAAACAAATAATATGAAAGTGCACGAGTGAGAAAACAGAGGGACCAGAAGCAAAGGAGCTATTGAGAGGAAAAGTATCTCATGCTGTAGTTAGAACAGCCATGGTACTATGTACTTGAAAAGGGACTGCTAACTGCTGCTTATGGACAAAGCACTGCTATTCTTTAATCACAATTATCTACCTCACCTTATGTATGGTTTCCATGTAGGTAGCAGGGCTAGTCATGCAGTAGGACATCATTTATTTTGAGTAGCTGCTTCAAATCTTAGACTTAAAAAGGAATGGTGAGTCTTAAGGTGTTTATACACAGAGAAATCCCTGAGAGTGTTCTTTAAGAAATCCCAAAGGGCAGAAATACAGTCAGGTCTACTGAGTGCCACCTAGGTTATGCAGATGATGTTAGCATTTCTCTCCTGAATTCAGAATGGTTGTACAAGATCTAAAGGGGTTGATGACAAATCTCATCTTGCCACAGTTGCCTCTGCTGAGATCACTGGACTAAACTTAATCTTACAGCAAGACTCATTATCTGTCTCATGTCTTCTCCTGCCCCTGTCTCTGCTCATGCTTTTAACCACTGTTGCCATTTCTAGTGTGTAACTCTAGGAGTGAGCTGAATCAATCAGTTGAGGCAATCTATTGCCACTGCAAGGAGTGGCCCAGTGGGGATGTCAGCGGTGTGGATACACACCAAACAGCGCTGCCATCTGCATTTTATGCTGATGCTCTCAACTTGTGGGCTGATCTGGAAAGCTGTTTCAGCTTCTTGCAGGCAAAGAGAATTAGGAGTGCTTTAAAATGCTTTCAGTGTTTTTAGTTTTTTGTGTGTTTGGTACTGTAAAAAAAAAAAAAAAAAGAGTAGATGGTAGATTTGTTTCACATTTCTGTGAGCAGTACTAGCATTTCAAAAAGGATGCAGCTGGAAACATTACATGGCAAAATCCTGGCACAAAAAAAGATAACTTGTGTCAGATGGATCCATGGAGCATTCTCTTAATTGCTATCAAAACCATGATATATAAAGTCTCAAAAGCATCTGGAAATGTGGAGACTTTATAAACAGGGAAAGGTTTAAAAATAACATAGAAAATAAACATAGCTTTTTTATTGATCTCTGGTGATTTTTCTAGGAGGATTAAGATCTCCCTTACATCACCAAGTGAGCAGGTCCTGAAGTGTATTGTTAGAGAGTTATTGATTCCACAGCATTTTTGGGGAAAATCTGGCTTTATCATGATCTCAGTCTAATCATATTCTGCTGATTGGTGGCTCATGCAGAGAAGGTTTCTTCTTTATTACCTTTGTGTCAGCTCTATCCTCTTTCAGCAGCCCAAGAATGAAAATTCCCTCTGGTGAGCTCTGGTTTCTTTTTCTTTTCCAGCTTTGCTCACAGCAGGTGGTTGTTGGAGTGGCATTGCTGGGTTGGGCTATGTGTCTGTAAAAAGAGAAATAAGGACTTTGAAGGATTTGGGGTATGTCTGTGGTCTGAATAAGACTTATACAGGAAAGATATCATGGAGAAGTTTCTTTGTGGACAAGCAGAAATGTGAAATTAGGTTCATTTTTCTGGAAATCATCTTCCAAGATGCCTAAGCAAAGAGAATGCTGAAACTGTGGAACTGACAAGTTCTTGGCCAGTTCTTAAAATCTCTCCATTGCTCAAATTGGAGCTGAAATGTAGCTGGCAGTGTTCAGGAGAAGGCCACAACTTAGAAATGTCTCAAATTGGCACCCCAGTCCTGCTAGGGACAGTCCAGTTTCTCTTGTGAGCACCTGCCAGGGAAGGCAAGAGGTGAATACACATCATCACCTCCCTCCAGGCTCTTACCGACCCATCCATCATTCATATCTTGTGAAAAATCGCAATAGCTTCTTCTTCCCAAGCATCTTCCTCTGAGGTAACCTCTTTTGTTGGCGCCATGGACACTGGCATTGAGTGCACCCTTAGCAGGTTTGCTGACAACACCAACCTGTGTGCTGCAGCAGACACACTGGAGGGAAGGAAGGCCATCCAGAAGGACCTTGGCAGGCTGGAGAGGTGGGCCCATGACAACGTCATGCGGTTCAAGAAGACCAAGTGCAAGGTCCTGCATCTGGGTTGGGGCAATCCCAAGCACCAATATAGGCTGGACAGCAACTGGCTTGAGAGCAGTTCTGAAGAAAAGGACTTGGGGGTGCTGGTGGATGAGAAGTTCAACGTGAGCCACCAGTGTGCACTTGCAGCCTGGAAAGCAAATCACATCCTGGGCTGCATCAAGAGAAGCATAGCTAGCAGCGGGAGGGAGGTGATTCTCCCCCTCTTCTCAGCTCTGGTGAGACCCCACCTGGAGTACCGTGTCCAGTTCTGGAGCCCCTATTACAAGAAGGATCTGGAGATGCTGGAAGGTGTCCAGAGAGGGGCCACAAGGATGATTGGAGGGCTGGAGCACCTCTCCTATGAGGGCAGACTGAAAGAGTTGGGGCTGTTCAGTCTAGAGAAGAGAAGGCTCCGAGGAGACCTTATTATAGCCTTCTAGTACCTGAAGGGGGCCTACAAGAAAGCTGGTGAGGGACTTCTTAGGGTCTCAGGAAATGATAGGACTAGTGGGAATGGAAAAAAAATAGAAATGGGTAGATTCGGATTGGATGTTAAGAAGTTGTTTTTCCAAATGAGGGTGGTGAGACACTGGAACAGGTTGCCCAGGGAGGTGGTAGAAGCCTCATCCCTGGAGGGTTTTAAGACCAAGCTGGATGTCTGTGAGCAACCTGATCTAGTGTGAGGTGTCCCTGCTCTAGCAGGGGGGTTGGAACTAGATGATCCTTGAGGTCCCTTCCAACCCTAACAATTCTATGATTCTATGATATTGTATTTTGTCAATGCAGGACCTGACAGCATGTGTTACAATCTGCAATTGCCTTTTTTATAATAATTAGCTATCTAATTGCATGTCCAAGCCTAGTTGATGCATTTGCATTTGTAAGTAATTAGGATTTATTTGAAAGCATGCTGGTTTAATGTTTTGTCTCCACTTTCTACAAAGGAAATTACAGATAGATTTAATCTGAACTAATGAATTAAAAAACAAAACAAACTCAAAACCCCATCAAAACCAAACCAAAACAATGGCACCAAGCATGTTGATCGACCCCCGCTCATGCCGCACTGGCTTCTGTGAGCTTTCATCATGAAAGAGTTTGCCTTGAGTTCTGTGGAATTTGCCTTAGTAAGGTTTCCTCTCTCAGGTAATAGCTGGAAACACATTGTGGACCCATTGCAAATGCAACCCTGTTTGTAATAAACTTGCAGAAGTAAGCACCAGTTACAAGTATGTACCTGCCTAATAATTTGTTATACCCAATTTGCGTCTAAATGCCAGCAATCTCATTTCTCTTTCTTCTAGCCTGTATGCTCAACAAAGATTAGACGGAATAACAAATGATATCATTATCCTTCTAAATGAATATAAGGGAGAGAAAATAAAATTAAGAGTGAGGCAGGAAATTGTTAATATGTTTATAGAATTATTGTTATTGCATTAGTGAAAATAGGTTTTCATCTAGTTCTGGCTTTGCTTTTGATTGCAACAGTCATTTCAGTAAGGCATGATCAAGATACTGCTGGCTTTTTAAGTTGCTTCTATGCAGTTGCAGGCAGGTAGATCACAGAATTGTCAGGGTTGGCAATTGCCATGGGCAGGGACACCCTCCACTAGGGCAGGTTGCCCAGACCTACATGCAGCCTGGCCTTAAAATCCTCCAGGGATGAGGCTTCCACCTCATGAGGAGGCTTCCTCCTCAGATGAGGAGAAGGCAGAAGTACTTAACACCTTCTTTGCCTCAAATTTTAATAGCAAGATAGGTGGTCTTCTGGACAGCTGGCCTCCTGAGCTGGCAGATGGAGGCAGAGAGCAGTATAGTTTCCCTGTGATCCAGGAGGAAGCAGTTAGAGACCTCCTTAGCCGCTTGGATCCCCACAAGTCCATGGGACTGGATGGGATCCATCTTAGGGTGCTGAGAGAGCTGGCAGATGAGCTGGCCAAGCTGCTCTCCATCATTTTTCAGCAGTCCTGGCTTACTGGAGAATAGGATAGGATAGGATAGGATAGGATAGAATAGAATAGAATAGAATAGAATAGAATAGAATAGAATAGAATAGAATAGAATAGAATAGAATAGAATAGAATAGCCAGTTGGATGAGCCAGGAAAGTACAGACCTGTCAGTCTGACCTCAGTGCCAGGCAAGATTATGGAACAGGTCATCCTGAGTGCGATCACACAGCACTTACAGGATGGCCAAGGGATTGGGCCCAGACAGCATGGATTTAGGAAGGGCAGGTCCTGCCTCACCAACCTGATCTATGATCAGGTGACCCGCTTGGTGGATGTGGGGAAGGCTGTGGATGTAGTCTACCTGGACTTCAGCAAGGCCTTTGATACTGTCCCCCATAGCAAACTCCTGGCCAAGCTGTCAGCCCGTGGCTTGGACAGCAGCACTCTGCACTGGGTTAGGAACTGGCTGGAAGGCCAAGCCCAGAGAGTGATGGTGAATGGTGCCACATCCAGCTGGCAGCCAGTCACTAGTGGTGTGCCCCAGGGATCAGTGCTGGGCACCATCCTGTTCAATATCTTTATCGATGATCTGGATGAGGGGATTGAGTCCATCATCAGTAAGTTTGCAGATGACACCAAGCTGGGGGCAGGTGTTGATCTGTTAGAGGCTAGGAGAGCTCTGCAGAGGGACCTTGACAGGCTGAACAGATGGGTAGAGTCCAACAGCATGAGATTTAACCCATCTAAGTGCCGGGTTCTACACATTGGCCACAACAACCCCATGCAGTGCTACAGGCTGGGGTCAGAGTGGCTGGAGAGCAGCCAGGCAGAGAGGGACCTGGGGATACTGGTTGACAGCTGGCTGAACATGAGCCAGCAGTGTGCCCAGGTGACCAAGAAGGCCAATGGCATCCTGGCCTGTATCAGGAACAGTGTGGCCAGCAGGAGCAGGGACGTCATTCTGCCCCTGTACTCAGCACTGGTTAGGCCACACCTTGAGTACTGTGTCCTGTTCTGGGCCCCTCAGTTTAGGAAGGATGTTGACTTGCTGGAACGTCTCCAGAGAAGGGCAACAAAGCTGGTGAGGGGTTTGGAGCACAAGCCCTATAAGGAGAGGCTGAGGGAGCTGGGGTTGCTTAGCCTGGAGAAGAGGAGACTCAGGAGAGACCTTATTGCTGTCTACAACTACCTGAAGGGAGGTTGTAGCCAGGTGGGTGTTGGTCTCTTCTCCCGGGCGGCCAGCACCACAACAAGAGGACACAGTCTCAAGCTGAGCCAGGGGAAGTTCAGGCTGGATGTTAGGAAGAAGTTCTTCACAGAACGAGTGGTTTGCCATTAGAATAGGCTGCCCAGGGAGGTGGTAGAGTCACCATCACTGGAGGTGTTTAAGAAGAGACTGGATGAGGTGCTTGGTGCCATGGTTTAGTTGATTAGATGATGTCGGATGATAGGTTGGACTCAATGATCTCAAAGTTCTTTTCCAACCTGGTTATTTCTCTTCTATGATTCCAAGAATAGTCACTGGAGCTCTTCATAAAAAAACTTTCCTTTGGATGCCTCTTGACATCACAGTGATTATCATAGTGTTGTAGGAAAAAAAGGGAATTCTCTGAAGTGCCAGGCATGCTATAGTCTGTTTTTTGAGACCAGAGCATGAAGAATGAGAACAGCTTATTTCCTAAGGTCCTGGAGTAGTGGAGGCTCAGTAGCTGGTTTGTGTTGATGGTTTCCACTCTCAGGAGTCTTTTTGAAAGAAGTGAAGCGTATCTACAAAGGGGCTCCTTCTGATGAAGCACCATCTTGGCAGATAACTACTTCATATTCAAGAATGAGTCCAGCATGAAATATAAATACTTCCCAACTATATTAATGATCAGAAGGTCAAAGCTTCTCAGGTGGCCATAGATACCTCACTTTCTGTGTACATGTGCCTCACTACAGCTGTGTCAGCTGTGCAGTGTTCTTGCCTGAAAAAACCTCTACATCTCTAGCAAGACACCAAAACTGTTCTGCCACTGTTTCTCCTTGGTTTCCACCAGCTTCTTACTCTCTAGCATAGAAACATTCCCATTTGTTTCTGTGACGCTGTACATGTGGTTAGACCTTATGGATGCTTAACATACATGTTTTGTAAAGGCTTTGTGGCTTTTTTTCTTTTTCACTGGGCTTTTTTTTTAACTCTGGGCAACATCAGCCTGGAAGTAGACCGTTTATGAAATAACATTGCCCACTGGCGGTGAAGGAAGAGGCAGATAGAATGGTTTATGTCATTGTGACAGCTTTCAAAGCTGCTAATTCCAACAGTTTAGTCCAGGAGGAAAAAGCATTACTGTGTGCCTGAAGGAATGTCATACTACAAAACCTACGTATAAGTTCATTTTAGGAAAGATTACAGACATGGAACATAAAGGCTGAAGATCTTGAGGGTCTTCACTTTCAATACTTTCAATAGGTTTTGCCTCAGAGGGCAGGTGTGATGAATGAAATATTGCTCAGGCCACACTGATTTTGGCATACAGAAGCCCCCTATTAAAGAATGTAAAAGTGGCACTAAATGTTTTAAAGTTTCAATATGCCCACATTAAGTGCATTTCTGCAGTATGAATGCAGCTGCCTTGTGTTGCTCATGTTCTGGGCTGCTTCAACATCTGCATGTGGAGAAGGGAATTGAAGAAAGGTTATATGGACCATTTATTTAATGCATTTCTTAACTTTTTTTGTGATGAAAGCCTTTCTGGTGTTCTTTTGTGTAGGTCTTTAAATGCAGCTGCCTACAGTTTTAAAAGAAGAAACTGTGATGAGGCATCCACTTGATGCCTTTTGTTATTTATCAGGACCCTCTGTGCTTTGCTAAGAGAGGAGCTGGTGACAGCAGTTGTTAGCCTTGATGTGGCATAGCACTAGAGAAGTGCCATACAACCTCTCACAGATATCTGCTGGTTGGCAATCATTATGAGATGCTACCCTGACTTCTCCTTGCACACTATGGGAGAAACTTCCTGGTCCCCTAGTGTGGACTTTCTTGATGTCCCCGAATTATACCTTCCCCATTTGTTTTTCTGCTACCTACTCTAGACTCAAGACTCTAGCTAAGTCTTTGTTTCTGAGGCTCCCTACTCTCTTCATGGTTGTTGTACCCAGACTCAGTCCTAATCTTGCTCTCCAGCCTCATGTTTGTAGCTGCCTTATTCATTAGGTTTTAATATGATAACAGTCCATCTTGGCTGTTTTTCTCCTCCCCCAGTTTATGTTTCAGGTGGAGAGTTTACCCTTTTACATGGAGCAAGGTCAGCCCCCTA
This sequence comes from Picus viridis, assembly GCA_033816785.1. Lineage (NCBI taxonomy): Eukaryota > Metazoa > Chordata > Aves > Piciformes > Picidae > Picus > Picus viridis. The sequence goes on from CM066576.1 coordinate 35,565,504, forward strand.
CTCAGAGCTGCAGTCCTGACAAATCTACCTCCCCCATCCTCTTTCAGAGACTCGTTTTCCACATGCCATTTTAGCTTCTCACCAGCATTGTTTTTAACACTGCTCAAAATGATAGGCAAGTTGTTATTCTAGAATGACTTATGTGCTGGTGGCTCTGGCACTGGATAAACTTTCTTCAGTAATCAACATTTAGAAGGAACATTCTTGGCAGAGATTTGATAAAACCACCCAGCAAAGGAGAAGTGAGAGGCTCGGTGGTGTTTTGCTGGTTCAGTGGATTCCCACTGCAGTTCATCCTGTTTGATCTGGATTTATAAATATCAGAGCAGTTAATGCTACCGAGGCAGTTACTGGCTATGGCCAAATGTAAAGCTGTAGAGTAAATATGAATGGGGATATAATGTGTGATGTGAACAATTTGCTCAGAGCTAAGTGATCATTCTGCTGTGTGTGTTAGATTAATTGGCAACATCTTGCTGTATCCAAACTTGGATTTCAACAAACAGAGAGAAATGAAAGGAAAAAAAGTGATTTTAAAAAAAGAAAGAGTACTTTATGCATTTATAGTTGCATCTGGTCTATGATTGCTGAGGTTAACAGCTGCTCCTTTTATTTTTGCTGATATTTCAATCATAAAATAATGCCCTGTTCCAAGCAGGGGATTTCAGGAAAGTACTGGAATAGGTTGAACAAAATTAACAAGTTGCTAACTAAATATAATAGCAGAGGTATGCATTGCGATGCATTCAATTTTTGCGGGATTATGGAGTTGGCATAGCATTAAAATAGGTCCTTGTTATTAAGCTATCAGCTACAGGAAATGATTATAGGTAATATTATCGTTTATTTGATTTCTAATTTGGCTTCAGAGAAACTCTATTACCCAAATATTCATCTATAAAAATTACAGTCAGTACGAGCCAGCTGCTCACGGACTGAATGAATCCTAGGTGTTCATTGGCAACGTAAGAGGCATGCATAGTTTGCAGCCGGCAAGTAGGCAGAAAGAACAAGGGATTCTCTTTAGAAACCCTGACATTTTCAAGCTCCTTTAAGCAATATGCATAGGATAATAATGACATTTTAATTAGGAAAAAAAAAATTACAGCTCCATCCCACTGCTCGAAGGGACCACTTAATAATATAAAAGTAAGACTGCATTTTCTGTAGTTGTTACTTTTAAGAACTGTCTTGAATAAAGAATTTCTTTATTTGGTCTTTATAGCTCTATATTGTGGCTTAGGAGGTTATCACCCCACAGATACCCTTTACTGGGAACTTGCCATAACCACCAACTCAAAACAAAGCCTTTGACGCTGTCCCACATGATAACCTCCAGCTGGTCAAGTGAGGTGATTCTTCCCCTCTACACTGCTCTCATGAGACCCCACCTGGAGTATTGTGTCCAGTTCTGGAGCCCTTATTACAAGAAAGATGTGGACGTGCTGGAATGTGTCCAGATAAAGGCCACGAGGATGATCAGAGGGCTGGAGCACTTCTCCTCTGAGGACAGGCTGAGAGGGTTGGGTTATTCAGTCTGGAGAAGAGAAGGCTCCAAGGAGACCTTATTGTGGCCTTCCAATGTCTAAAGGGGACCTACAAGTAAGCTGGGGAGGGACTTTTTAGGGTGTCAGGTGGTGATAGAACTATGGGGAATGGATCCAACCTAGAGGAGGGGAGATTTAGATTAGATGTTAGAAAGTTCTTCACCATGAGGGTGGTTAAATACTGGAACAGGTTGCCCAAGGAAGTGGTTGAAGCCTCATCCCTGGAGGTTTTTAAGGCCAGGCTGGGTGTAGCTCTGGGCAACCTGATCTAGTGTGAGGTATCCCTGCCCATGGCAGTGGGGTTGGAACTAGATGATCCTTGGGGTCCCTTCCAACCCTGACAAGTCTGTGAAAAATGTATCAATTTGGTGTGCTTTTCTCAGGATGCATTATTCTTTTCTGCTTTTGCATCTGCAGTAAATGACGTGGTGTAATTAAATGTACATATTCTTCACTGATACAGAGACTGAGGGCATGCCTTATCAGATATTTGTGATGTCTTGCAGGGCCATTACAAGGTTTGACTCTGATTTATATTTAGTATTTGTAGTGATACTTTGAAAATGTGTACCCTACATAAATGCACAACAAATTTGCAAAAATTATTTGTTCCTTTTTTTTTCTGCTTGGTAATTCACTAATATGCTCCAGACTTCCAGGCATGTGTAACTTTCATAAGAGTCTTTTTAAAAAGTGCTAGAACATTTTCTTTTCAGGCAAAGCTGCACTCAGTAGTGGTGGTTGATATTTGAGTACAAAGCTGGAAATGGGCTGCCAGAACCAACTCATGTCCTACCTGCAGATGCCAAACAAGGCTGTGCTCAGGAGATCCTTAGCTTAGTAGCAGTCTCACGATGCCAAATTGTAGGGAAGGCTGAGCCAGGTTCCTCTGCTTGCTTTGATGTCATGCTCCAGCCCATCGAGCTTCACCTGAAGACATGGGCCAGGAGGGCTCCTGTGACAGTGATGCAGGACCTGGATTTGTGAACTGGCTCAGTTCAATAGCCAGGGATTTCTGTTCAGTACTTCAGTTTTGCATTGCTCGTTTGAGGAGTAATAGCATATGGTTATTCCCAGCTCTGGAATAAACATTAGCTAAAGAGCTAATGAGATGCAATTGTTGTCTTTGTCTATTACTTCCATAAATATTAAATAGTTCTTCTGTGACTGAGTAAACTGTTCTCAAGTTGGCTAAGTAATGATTCCAAGCATCTCAATAATCCTGCAAGTGAAGCAAACCTCTTGGTTCTGTCCCGTACATCCATATGTATGGCAGTCTTTACTATCGCCTCTTTGCTAGCCTGGATGCTCGTCCATGACTGCATCTGTTATTTTGGCTAGAACAACATACAACAAGATGCTCTCACCCTTCCAAAGTAATGACCATTCTGTTACAAATGTATATGTGTGTGCAGAGAGGGCTGCTTTATCTGGAGAGGGCAGAGGAGATTGCAATCTGGGGAGAGCAGGGCCCAGAATGACAGCTTACAAGCAGCATGATGTGACACAAATACCAGACATCCAGAAAGTACATTTGTGTTTTGAAAATCCTGCAACTGATGGCAGTTTGCACTCCTCATTTTCTGCTTTGGAGGACTGTGATAAGGATACATTTCGGTTATCTGTTGTTAATTTAGTATCCATGGATAATTCATAACTTACACATCTCACACACTATTTATATTTTTCGAAGGCTGATACAATCCCATTTCCCAGTTGTAATACAGTCAGGGCACCAGTTCAGAAGCTGCTGCCATATCCTCTTAATTAATGTACAATTTAAAATCTGGGTGAGAATAGTGGATTAGATGAACACAGATGCAGTCAAGGGAGATGTCAAACATCTATCTAGCAAAATGAAACTCAAAAGGCAGAAAAAATTCAACTTCAGCTTCAAGTGTTTTCCTGGGTATTTTAATTTCTATCTCATGAAGCAGTGTGTGGGAAAAAAACATGACAGCGTTTGCCAGAGCAGCAGTAGCTGTACCCTCAGCACACAGCAAAGTCTGCATTATTTCATAGCTGTTTCAAGGGAAAGCATTTTTTTTTCTTCTGTGCTGCCTCAGCATAATAGCAGTGCTTTCCATGTAGGTCAAGAGACCATGATTTTGTTGGTCCCTTTACCTTAACATAAAAAAAAAAAAAAAGTGTTAGCTTATTTCAGCCCCAGTGGGGCTTGTTTTCTGATTTTTTTTTTTATTTTTATTATTTGGGTGCATGAAAGATCTTGTTAAGTATAAATTGGAGAGCAAAAGATATGTATTATAAAAAAGATAGGAGTAGTGCTCTGTGTGATAGCTATGTTAAGCATCAGTAGACAGCATAGCACTTTTTACAGTAGATATTGCTGATCTTTTTGCTTCTCCCCTCTTTCTCCCTGTGATGACACTTTACTGCCTTGTTGGTCTCTTCCACACCTCTTAGCCTTTCCTGACCCGTGTGATATTGAAAGCAGCACTTAGCATCTGAAACACCCTCTTCTTAAGGATCAGTCACCTCAATGCAGAGAACTTTCTTCAGGTTCAATGATAGCACAGCTAACTCCCGGGCTTTTTTAGAGAATTGCTTTCCTGCTGCCAAAATAGATCTTGTAAAGTTGGAGCAGTGATCCTGTGTGGAATGAAACCAGAAATATCCAGGATAGCAAGGTGGCAGAGACAATCACCAAATGACAGCTTGGCAAGGGCCCTAATGATCCAACCTTTCTAGGTAATAGTGTAGTTTAAATGAGATGGCCTAGCACTCTGTCAAGCTGAGTCTTGAAACTGACTAGTGCAGGGAATTTCCTACTTCCCCTAGGAGATGATTCCAATGTCTAACTGCTCTCATGGTAAAAAATTTTCTTCTGATGTCCAGTTGGAATCTCCCCAGACAAGATAGCAGCACTCCTTCTGTCCCACTCAATCTTACCTAAAGATTTTTGCATGTCAACATTTAAAATAATCTTGTACATACTTGCATGAATCAGTGACCTTGAAATGTAATTCAGTCATTGTTGGTGAAGGTTCACCCAGTAAGATTAGAAGGAATTGTGGTTGGCTTCCCAAGGGGTGCGTGGCTTGAAGGCTTTGGTCTTTAGGCAGCACTGGTCTAGTACATCCATTTCCTCCACCTAAGGCTTGAGCAAGGCTTTTTTTTATAAGGAAGGATACTGTGATATTTTATGAAATGTCAAGTGATTATTTTGTAAACTTCTCAGCAAAAAAATTGAATATCAGTGGCTTAGCTGAACTACAAAAATGAAAGAATCTAATATTTGTCATAAATGAGAGAAAAGCCTCAATAACTTTTTGGACCCAGATTTCCAGTTCATTTCAGAAGCACATCACAGCACGTCCCTGGGAGCAACACTGCACTGAACAGGGAGCTTGGAGTCACCTCTACATCCATCTGTGCTCCCTGCTCCCACCTGGGTAATGATGTTCAATAAATGAAAATGTGTCAGATACATGATAATAGTAAAATCAACATAATGTTAATATGTACTGCAGTGCAACTGGGAAATATGGGTTTGCTGGTTGACAGCTGCCAAACAGAGAGGGACCTGGGGGTGCTGACTGACAGCTGCCTAAACATGAGCCAGCAGTGTGCCCAGGTAGAGAAGAAGGCCAATGGCATCCTGGCCTGTATCAAGAATAGTGTGACCAGCAGGGAAGTCATTGTGCCCCTGTACTCTGCATTGGTTAGGCCACACCTTGAGTACTGTGTCCAGTTCTGGGCCCCTCAGTTTAGGAAGGACATCGAGACACTTGAACATGTCCAGAGAAGGGCAACAAGGCTGGTGAGAGGCCTTGAGCACAAGCCCTATGAGGAGAGGCTGAGGGAGCTGGGATTGTTTAGCCTGGAGAAGAGGAGGCTCAGGGGCGACCTCATTGCTCTCTACAACTACCTGTAAGGTGGTTGTAGCCAGGAAGGGTTGGCCTCTTCTCTCTAGCAACCAGCACCAGAACAAGAGGACACAGTCTCAAGCTGCACCAGGGGAAGTTTAGGCTCGAGGTGAGGAGGAAGTTCTTCACTGAGAGAGTCATTCGTCATTGGAATGTACTGCCTGGGGAGGTGGTGGAGTCACCGTCCCTGGAGGTGTTCAAGAGGGGTTGGACATGACATTTGGTGCCATGGTCTAGTCATGAGGTCTGTGGTGACAGGTTGGACTTGATGATCTTTGAGGCCTCTTCCAACCTTGGTGATACTGTGATACTGTGACTCCATGTGTGGGGCACAAATGCCTATTGCAATCTATGAAGGAGTGATAGTTAAAATGAGCACAGGTCTCAATATAGTATGTCAGATTTTTTAGTTATTTTTTTTTAATTAAAGCCATTGCAGAATTCTTCCCTATGCTGTGACTTCAGCTGAGGCTTCAGATTATTTGCTTCCTTTTTTTTTTTTTTTTTTTTTTTTTTTTTTTTTTTCCTTGTAGGAAAAATGAGGATTTTTGCCTGAGGTAGGCAAAGCCAAAATATTGGTTATTTTAAAATGAGAATCTGAAAATGTTCATATCTCAGCAGATGTGACTAAGCCATTAAAATTACTGCTTGAATAGAGCATTTGGCCTAAGGGAAAACACAGTATGGCTGGTCCTTCAGCAAGACTCCACAAACCCCAGCTTTTGGACTGCTAGCTCATAATTTTTGCCTCTGCAAAGCAGCAGTTCAACACTTCTGGGTCCTGCCTACCCTTCTCCTCACTCCAGCCCCAGGGAAAGGGAGAATGGCAATGATGGAAATTAAAATTAGCCTTTCAAATCCCAAATCAATTTTACTGTGAGGCTGTGCCAGGGATATAGTGACTCAGGAGTACAGAAGCAGTAGGGTGGGCAGGAGAGCACAGGCTTCCTTATTTTACCTGTGCAACTCTGTTATTGTTTCTGTCCATGGTCCCATGGTATTAAAAATACTCCATCAGTTTCCCCTACGGGCTGGGATTAATAATAGTGTAGTGAACTATTAGAATTTAAATGTTTGACCTAATCCAGGATGAACACGCCTGCATGTCCACAGCTATAATTGGCAGGACAGACTGTTTTTCTTCACTTAGAATATGCCAAGATATTAATTCTCAGATAAATAACGAAATAAGTAGTGTTCAGTTCATTTAAAAAATAATCTCCTGAATGAAGAAAAGCTTTTTATCTTGCACATTTGAGTATACATGTTATTAAAGCAGTGTATGTATGCTTATAAATAAATATATGGCAGTATATAATTTGTATGTGTATGGTAAAAAATATATTTGTGTTACATATGTCTTCATCTAGACATTTACTGTAAATGCTGGATCAGATGCAAGGAGGTCAACTACACTGAAATAATTTGCAAGTGATTTCATAGAATCATATATTGTTTGGGTTGGAAAAGACCTCCAAGATTGTTGAGTTCAACTGTCAGCCTAACACTACTGTGGCCATTAAACCATGTCCCAGAGTGTCACATCATAGAATCCCAGTATCACAGAATGTTAGGGGCTGGAAAGGACCTTGAAAGATCCAATCCAATCCCGCTGCCAGAGCAGGATCACCTAGAGCAGGTCACACAGGAACACATCTAGACAGGTCTTGAATATTTCCAGAGAGAGAGACTCCACAACTGCCCTGGGCAGCCTGTCCTAGTGTTCTGTCATCCTCACAGTGAAATGATATTTCCTTATGTTTCCATGGAACTTCCTATGCCTCAGCTTCCACCCATTGCCCCTTGTCCTGTCATTGGGCATCACTGAGAAGAGCCTGACTCCATCCTCTTGGCACTCCCTCTTTGCATATTTATAAACACTAATGAAGTCACCTCTCAGTCTCCTCCAAGCTAAAGAGCCCCAGCTGCCTCACTCTCTCCTCATAAGGAAGATGTTCTACTCCCTTAATCATTTTTGTGGCTCTGTGTTGGACTCTTTCAAGCAGTTCCCTGAAGTCCTTCTTGAACTGAGGGGGCCAGAACTGGATGCAATATTCCAGATGTGACCTCACCAGGGCAGAGTAGAGGGGGAGGAGAACCTCTCTTGACCTACTAACCACACCCCTTCTAATACACCCCAGAATGGCATTGGCCTTCTTGGCCACAGGAGCACACATCTTCAAGGACTGTGACTCCACCACCTCTCTGAGCAACCTATTCCTGTGCCTGACCACTCTTTGAATACAGAAATGTTTCCTAATATCAAATCAAACCCTCCCCTGGCACAGTTTCAGGCCATTTCCATTTGCTTGTGCACGGCCTTCTCCCTGCCGCTGCTGCTTGCCATGTTTTTGTATTGACTTGCCTCTCATGCCTTGAAACACACCAGCGATAAAGACAAATGAGCAAATAAAACACTCCCTAAAATGTTCTGCAGGAGGCTTGTCGCTCAATGTAATGACTTTCTGACCAGTACAGACATCTGGGAGGGCTAGTGTTTGACATGCCCAGCTTTGTCTGTTAGTTTAAATTTTAATTTAGTGGATTTAATTTGTATTGTTAAGTGGCAAGAATGTGTGCTATTGGAGTAATTACTGTAAAGCTATTTAATTATTGATTTTCCCAACATAGTGTGCTCAACATTTTACCAGATATAACAAAGGAAAAGATGCACATTAACAGGATGAATAGGGAACAAACAAGCATTTTCAATTGAGATTTAATTCATTTTAATAGATACACAGTAATTACCTAGGAAGTAAGACTGTTCTTTTTGTTGTGACATTAATGATTCAAATGAAGTGACAGAGGGACAATATATAGGTATATTATTACTGTATTTAAACACTAGGGTTGGCTTATGAGAGGCTGGATGACACCAGCATTGGTTTTAAAGATTCATAAGTCCTTCAGATTTGCTCATCTTTTTTCTTTACCACTATCCAGAGTTTGGTAATAACACGTATTTACTTGCTTCCCCATCCCTTTCATCTCTTAATGATTTCTCCATCTTCATTTGAATTACTCAGGAGAAAAGGAATCAGCTTTGCTCCTGGAGAGCACAGTGCCAGGGGGATGTAGCTGGTCAGAGGTGGCTCTGTCCAAAGTGACTGGAAGCCCCCTGCCCTTCTCTTTGCTTTCACTTCTGGGAGCGACAGCCCATGCCCTACAACACCCTCTGAAAATTGCCTTTGCTTAGAAAGCCGAAGGCTTGAAGGCAGCTCTTCTGGGGTTCGAATGTGTGATTTCTGTGATCCCCAGCCGTTCTAAACATGCTTTGTGGGTGGTGAGCTGTCTCTTTTCACACAGGCACATGTATTGTAGCTCAGTGATTCAGCCACAGCTCTCCTGGATGAGATAAAAAATAACTGCCCTTTCTCTTGGGAGAACAGCAGTGCATCAAACTGAGAAGCGAATGCAGAATGAAAGCTCTTCTGTGCCAGAGAGTCCTGTATTTCTTGTTGTGAATATCCTGAGACTGTTAACTGAGGCCACCATTGAGAACTTGAATTGCCTCAGATATTGCTTTCCTCCCATTTTTTTACTATGCTTTTGTGTACTTTCTATTTCTTTACTTATACCAGAGCTAATTTTCCTAATGCAGGCCCAGCCCATAGGACCCATGAAGCCCACAGCACAGCTCAGGTCAGCTAAAGTCTCTGGTGCAGGGAAGCAGCTGAGTTGCCACAGCCCTGCATGCTTCTCAGCAGCCCTCCACATCTGGGCATGGGGCCTTATCACGCAGGCTCCGTCATGGTCCCAAATTCACATCATCCACTTTTGGAAGCAGCAGGACTGTGGTGTTATGGAGGAGTGCTGAATTTGCTTTGAAGCTGGTTTTATTACTTGATAAGCCATAGATAAGAGCATTTTGTTCATGTCCAGGGAGAGTAAAGATATCTGTAACTACTGTGACTTCCTCTATAACTGATGGTGTGATGTAAAAAGCAAACACAGGTGCCTGAATAGAAAACACAAAACCCACCACAAAGAAACCAAGAGCAATAGCAAGGAAACTTCACTTCTGATAACTCTCGATTATTCCCTGGTTCTAAAAGACAAGCTCCTCCAAGCTCCTGGCGCTTTGGGGCTTTTCTCTACCTGAATATTGCCTACATCATGTGCATTTTATCATAGTAATACTAGGCTTTGAAAGAGTTTGAGGTTTGTGTCAGGAAGCTGTGGTTAGTCAGTGACATTTACTCAAAGCAGGTTAGCCCTAGGAGCTGAAGGAATATGACTGAATTGTGGCCAGCAGCATCTTGGCTTGTGTCAGTAGTAGTGTGGCCAGCAGGTGAGGACTGGCCTTTTCTCCCAGGTAACAAGTGACAGGGTGAGAGGAAATGGACCTAAGTTTAGCCAGGAGAGGTTTAGATTGGATATTAGGAAAAAAATTCTTCATTGGTCTTTGGGCACTGGAACAGGCTGCCCAGGGAATTGGCAGAGTCACCATCCCTAGAGATGTTTAAAAGATGCCTGTGTGAGGCACTTTGGGACATGGTCTAACAGCTGTGTACAGGGAGATGTTAGGTTATGGTTGGACTCGATGATTTTAAGGTCTTTTCCAACCAGACAATTCTATAATTCTATGAATTACTATCATAGTAACAAAGCCTTTAAATGGTTTATTTGACAGACACACATGAAGCTTCAACAAATCTGCCTCGTGCTTAGATTTTACAGCTGTGAAAACAAGCTGCCCAGAGGCAAAGCAGAGAAATAAGACCATTAGTGTTTAGGTAGCATTTGCAACCCATTGCTTTCTGTGTATCAGGTTGGTATCTGAGCGTGCAGCTCCTCATGGGGACAGGCCAAGCTATCTGCAGCCAAATGGTGACCTGGCATCAGGTTGCAGACTCCTTTCAAATACACAAGTACAATTTCTGCTGGTATGCAAAATGGTGCATTAACATTAGGGAAGGTGTAACAAGCTACAGTAGGACTTCTGGCTTCTGTAGTTCATGTGAAAGTGAAATGGAAGTTTTGCTGACATCTGCAAAGATTTAAGCCCTGACTGAGGGAGGCTGGTAGTGAAAACTGCTATTACCGTATGGTGTATTGTATAAAGAAATAAAAGGCCAGATTGTACCTAGGCAAGTTCTTCTTTATTCTTTCAAAGCCAGCAACCCAGATTGTATGTACTATCAAGGGAAGGAGCAGGCTGTGTGCAGCTGCTGTGCCATTTGCAGCTGGGTTTGTGGCCAGCACTCTGTGGGAATACTCTGCAGAAGATCTCTGCTTTGGAAGAGGAGCTCACCTTTCAGACCAAAGGGAAAACCTGCTTGGCTGGCACAGCCTCTTGTGACAGCTGCTTTGCGTGCCTGGCAGCTGAGAAAGCATAGCTTTTCCCCTGTCTGCCATGTGCTGGAGCAGTTCCATGATGCCATCCGCTCTGCTCCATCTTTGGGTTGGCTACAGAAAGTGGTCCCAGGCAGGATGGGAGGTGGACAGCGAGAGCCTTGAGAAACACTGCCACCAAATGTGAAAAACGGTCTTTCAGCAGGGCTGGAGTTTGGAAGCAAGCTCAAATGTGTCCCTGAGAGCTTTGGGTGCTGTGGGCAGGCAGGCTTAGGGCTGCAGCATTCTGTGTAGCCTGCCTCAGGCTGAGCTGCAGTTGGCTTGCAGCCACACAGTGTGGGGAGCAGCATGGTGGCTGAGAGGGAGAAATCATGAAAAGTCCTGTTACTGCCACCCTCAGCATTCCTTAGAAATGTTCAGGCTCTTGATCTGCTTTTGTTTCCTAGACTAGTGGAAAGTGTCACTAAATCTCTTTGTTTTCCTCAGGAAAACTCCTTAAAGGAAAGAAAGTTTTGTCTCATTTGAGTGTCAGGGAACTACTGGAGAGAGTCCAACAGAAAGTCACAAAAATGGTTAGCAGACAGGAGTATCCCTCTCACGTGGAGAGACTGAGAGACCTGGGGCTCTTTAGCCTGCAGAAGAGCAAACGGAGGGAATCTTGTCAATATCTAAAGAGTGGAGGTCATGAGGATGGTGCTGGTATCTCTTCAGTGGTGATGAGTGATAGAACAAGGGGTACAAAATAGAACACAGGCGGTTTGACTTAAAATGAAGGAGACACTTCTTTACTTTGACGGTGCTGAAGCACTTTAACAGGCTGCACAGGTAGGTTGCAGAGTCTCCTTCTCCAGAGACTTTCCAAAGCCGCCTGGGCACGTTCCTGTACAACCTGATCTAGGTGACCCTATTTTAGCAGGTTGGGGGGCTGGACCAGATGATTTCCAGAGGTGACTTCCAACCCCAGCTGTTTCATGATTTTACTGTACTTTGTACTAGACCTGCCTTGCCTGGTCAAAGTACTACAATCATTTAGTGTGACTGTGCAAAACTGCCTGTGCAGGCTAGACCTTGTCCCCAAGGTGGCATACCCAAGTGTTTCACTTAAGTCCAGAACATGACCAAAACAATGAATATCTCAGTAATAACTCCCAAAGTCAAATTGTCAGTGGCCTCCTGAACAAATTATGCTAATGGCATGGCTCTCTTATGGATAATGAAGGTTAGAAACAAGTTGGGCAGGGACTTAGCGCTATTATGTGTATGCTGCAAGGCAGTGACCTGTGGTGTTGGTGTCCTGGCTTGCCAACAGCAAGCTGGCAAACAGTAATGCCCTGGATACTGTGTGCCCACAGAGAAGTCTTATTCATGTCCCTTTCTTTCCAGTCATGAATATTTAAAAACAATTACATTGGCTATTTCATATTGTACTTCTGCTAATAATGTGAGATGATATCACTCTGGGTGCAGCAGTGACACGAGATTTCTGTCTGTAAATTTAATCAGATGATGATTTGTTTTCCAGCCTATAAATTATGAGTTAGTATAAACAGAAGAAACTTAATGCAAATATTTGTAGACAGTAAATCCTTAGCTGCTACTAAGCAGCCTAAAGCTGAGTGCACACAGGCCTGCTGAGAGTAAGGTCTGAATAAGATATTACAGTCCACTGGATTCATGCTCAGCATGCAACTGTTGGTCCGTTCATGGGACTACAGATACCACTTATAAAATTTCATCTAATTTTCAGTCAATGTAAGTTTAAAAACTGTGCAATTACAAAAATTAAAAATGTGTATTCATGAAGAGCATAAATGTTTTGGATCAACATCACTTTGGCATAATACTAGTTTTTAAGATCATGGAATAGAATTGTGGGGTTATTAAGATTGGAAAATACCTCTAACATTGTCAAGTCAAACTATCAACCCAACAACATGACTTCCACTAACCGTGTCCCAACATGCTACGTCTACATGTTTTTTTAGCATCTCCAGGGATGGTAACTCTACCACCTCCCTGGGCAGCTTGTTCCAATGCCTGACCACTCTTTCAGTAAGAATTTTGTTCCTAGTATCTAATGTAAACCTCCCCTGGTGCAACCTGATGTAATTTTTCTCTTGCCCTATAGCTTGTTACTTGGGAGAAGAGACCAACCCCCACCTCGTTAAAACTTCCTTTCAGGTAGCTGTAGGGAGAGGTAGGCTTTACAAGTAGAGGAAATGGTATGTTTTATCACTGCAAAGAACTTGACAGGTAGTGTAATAATATTGCCACCTGTTTTGTACATAGATGGGAAATACTAGGAAAAGCCAAATGTCTTTGTGAATCTAAGTCTGTATTACTCAAAATAATTGAAAAGCTAGGAATCGAGAGGGAAATTTTTTATTTCTTGCCATCTCTGTGAATGCCATTTTTGTGAAAAATTGTAACCTTTACTTGACTGGGAAAGTTATCTCAGCACCACGGCTGAATTTCACAGTAGTGCTTGTGTGGAAAAGTAATTCCACAGTCTTAGGATGAAGATGTAAACAGATTGCAAAAGTGTCTTCTGTTTTGAGAATTTCTAGTAATTTGAGAGGTAATCTTTGTGTACAAGATGAGAGACCCGTGCTGGATTCATTAATGTTTCCTAGAATGGCAGCAGATTTTGTGGTGCTGAGTGCTTGTGTGTAATATACTGCACGCTGAACTCCAGCTGGAGTTCCTGTAAATTATTAACAAGAAATCCAAGACAAAAAAAATATATAGAAACCACCTTCTGTAAATTAGTATCCTCAGATTGTTTTCAGTTGTTCCTTACCTTTTCCCTGACCTGTCTTGCTGCCAGTGATTTAGCAGATGTGAAGGACCAGATTTGCACAGTTGGGTTTCCATGGTTAAAGACTTCTTTTTTTTTTTTTTTTTTTTTTTTTTTTTTTTTAAAGGATTCCTATGTAGGCAAACTACAGAAGCTAAAAAATTAATTTGGGGGGGTTGAAGGATATGTACTGTATTACTGCCACGGTTTTTATAGGCAAGCTTGTTGATTATTTTTAGCTAGAATTGAGGCTCTCTTCTTGCAGGTGAATGCATTTATAGCACAATGGACAAGTATGAAGGAGGAGGGGAAGATGTGCATGCATAGTCTGTAAAAAGTACAGATTTCTGTTCCTGTGTTTTGCCATTGGGTACTAGGTTTTTGGCCTCTCTGATGCACATACATTGTCGACAGGAAATAGTTGAGCTTTGAAGGTTGAGGCTGGGGCTACCACAGCTGTGCAGTCTATTCTCATAACAAAATCTCATCCACTTGCTCAGTCTTAAAGATCTCAGACTCCTTCCTTCCTTTCTCAGTGGGCAAGGAAATGTGTTTGAAATGTTAAATAGTATTCTTTGAGGAGATTTTCCTCAAATGAGACTTGTAATGTTCTTTAAGCCCTACAATTTTCAAATTGCTGCTGCAATTTATTCATTAGAAGCCCTGCTTGTATTTTTGAACTTTTGGTCACCAGACTGCACCAGTTTTATGTTAAATAATTTAAATGCTTTTTAGATAGAAAACAGAGACAGTTGAATGGTTTGGATAGAAAGTCTTACAAAGAAGCAGTGTAATGCACTTAAGAAACTACAACAATGATCACTTTAATGAGCAATCAAATATGCATTCTTAAAGTCTCAAGCCATTAAAAAAACCTGCCATTTCAAGGATGCCATACCTCCTTTCTGTTTTGACATTCATCTGCATTAGTGTACACTTGTTAAACTTGTATGTCTAAATCCCACTTTTCAGATATTCTGGAATCTACTTACGCTTTCACCCAGGGCTCAAGTTGCACCACTCTTAAACCACTTAACACATTTCAAGTGCCTAATTGCTAACAAAGTCTTCCCTCCATCACAGAAAGTGCTGCTGTTACAGCTCCCAAGAAGTACTTTTAGGCATGGAATGGGCAATTAATAAACTCGAATGCTAATAATAATGAAATAAAGCTGCTAAAAGCAAGGTGGGGCTGAAAAGAGGTCTTTCATGAGAATTCACTTGAAACATTTACAATCCACTTCTGCTTGCAGAAGTCGCTCCAGACAAACTACCCTGGCTACAGAGGATAATGTTTTCAAGCCTACTTTACAATCTTAAACTTTTCTAGTCTTTTTGGTTTTCTGATTCTCTCTTTTGTCCTTGTGTAGGTTTACCCTGGAGATTATTTGTGTTTATCTTCATGGGATACAAATATACCACATTTCCAAGTAATGAGGTTTTTTTGTTTGTTTAAGGAAAGAAGAGCAACTGAACATGAGCCAGCAATGTGCTCAGGTGGCCAAGAAGGCCAAGAGCATCCTGGCCTGGATCAGGAAAAGTGTGGCCAACAGGAGTAGGGAAGTCATCATGCCCCTGTACTTGGCTCTGGTGAGGCCACACCTCAAATACTGGATTCATTTTTGAGGCCCTCTCTACAAGGGCATTGAGGTACTAGAGTGTGTCCAGAGAAGAGCAAGAAAGCTGGTGAAGGGTATGAAGAATAAGACTTATGAGGAGAAGCTGAGGCAACTGGGGTTGTTTAGTCTGGAGAAGTCTGAGGGGAGACCCCTCATTGCTCTGTAAACTCCCTGAAAGGGGGCTAGAGTGAGGTGGGGGTTGGTCTGTTCTCTCTAATACCAGGTGATAGGAAGAGAGAAATGACCTGAAATTGTGCCAGGGGAGGTTTAGGTTGGAAAAAAATCTTTATAGAAAGAGAGGTCAGGCATTGGAATAGGTTGCCCAAGGAGGTGGCAGAGTCACCATCCCTGGAGATGTTCAAGTAACATGTGGCACTTTGGGACATGGCTTAATGAAGGTGGTGGTGTTAGGTCTATGGTTGGACTCAATGATCTTAGAGGCCTTTCCCAACCAAAGCAATTCTATGATTCTTTGATTCTATGATCTTCAGCCTTAGCGCAGCTTTGCTTCTCTTCCCTACTGCCAGAGACATAGTTTCCAGCTTACACAGTCACACCCAAACTGGTCAGTCACTTCAACACAGAGCATGAACAGCTCTCACTATAATGGAAGCTGAGAGTATTTATCTACTACAAGATCATGCTGTTTGGACTGAATTCTGAGAACAGTTAATTCTGTAATTAAGCATTTGCTCATGGTCCAGTAGCTTTAAAGACCCTCATTGCTTAGCTCAGGAGTACGCTAAAGTGCTCTCCTGAACTGGAGCCAGAATTTATACCCATACCCCCTTGTTTCTTTTGCCCCTAGGTCATATACAGAAATGTTCTCTGACAGCATTTCACTAATTTAATTGTATTGCTGAGCATGTTGGTTAAACAGACATACTAGTCAGAAGGTTAGAGACACCTGAAAGACGCCATCTTCTTTCCTCCCAGAAAAAGAATAGTGCTGTCTTTCAAATATACAGTAACCTGATACTGATTTGAGTGAGTGGTATTAGACTTTCACAGTACTTTTCATAATGATGGGCAGATTAGTTAACCTTTGTAGGAGCTTGCCGGTGGCAGTGATGGGAGGGATATGTGTAACATGGTGATGAAAGGTTGTTTAAAATGTTTACTTAACATCTGAATTTGGAGACCTTAAATGTGATTAACACAGAATCACAGAATGGTAGCGGTTGGAAAGGACCTCTGGATACCATCAAGCCCAAACCCTTTGCCAAAGCAGGTTCACTTAAAGAAGGTCACAGAGGAGCGTGTCCTCGTAGATTTTAAATGTCCCCAGAAATGGAGACTTCACCACGTCTCTGGGCAGCCTGCTCCAGTGCTCCATCACCCTTAAATTAAAGAAATTCACAGAATTTCAGGAGCTGGAAGGGACCTCAAAATACCATGCAGTCCAGCCACCTGGCCAGAGCAGGATCACCTGCACCAGATTACACAGAAGCATATCCAGCCGAGTTTTGAGTATCTCCAGAGATGGAGACTCCACAACATCCCTGGGCTGCCTGTTCCAGTGTTCCATCACCCTCACACGTTTAGATGGAACTTTCTGTGTTCAAGTTTGTGCCTATTACTCCTTGTCCTGTCACTGGGCGCCACTGAAAAATAACCAACCCCATCCTCTTGACACCCACCCTTTAAGTTTTCAACATTTATGAGATCCCCCACTCAATCTTCTCTTTTGAAGCCTGAAAAGAGCCAAGTCTCTCAGTCTTTCCTCATAAGAGAGATGTTCTAGTCCCCTAATCATCTTTGTGACCCTAGGAAGGATTATCTTTCCTTACAATTTGTGCTTCTAGATGGAGTTTTATTACATGATTGCTTTTGCATTTGGGATGTATCTTATTTATACTACAGCTAGAATCCCTGTCAGCGAAAATGCGGACTCAGTATGAAGGAGCAAGATATACAATCCTTTCCATTATTCATAAATGCAGCATATAGGGGAGCTAAACAGACACTCCACTTAAAAAATAAGAAATTTATATGGATGACCCGATTCATTAATTGTTCAGAATGTCTGAATCCAGAGAGGCTGGCTCAAGATTTAATGTTTTGTCTTATTTCATGTCATTATGTTTATTATGTGTTGTGCATCTCCTCTGGAACATAAATTGCTGTGAGGAAATTAATAACTTGCACTGAGACACTTCAGTGTATGAATCCAGTCTTTTACCAGTTCAGCCAGATTATTTTCACTGATGTTAAAAACTGATATGAAACAGAAATGAAGGTGTGGTAAATTTGATTAAGAATTTCTTTATGGAAATCTGTGCTTATGCTAATAAAACTCTCATATGTCTGTAAAAATTGTCATAAAAGCAGCTTGGAAAAAATCTTATTTTTGTAAGGACTGCTTGTGCATTTAATTTCAAACTCCTCTGTTTCTCATATTTATGAATTCTTCCATTTTTTTCCTTAATTTTAACTGCCATATAAGCAGCGTCTTGTTCAGTGCGTATATTCTTAAGGTCTCATTCCAAACTACAGTTAGTGGGGAAATTCTGAATTCAGGTTAATTCTCATGCTTCGCTGAAGGATTCCCTTTTATTTCCATTAGGTAGTCACAAAGATATTTTAGGTACTCATCACACCGAATGAGAAAACCGTTGAGGCTGGTGGTACTGTTAGCCTCTCTTTTCAAGTAAACCCTGTTCCAGACCCATTATTCTGTCTTAGTCCAGGTGTAAGGTCATGGAGTGTATTTTTAAAAGTTAGTTAGTTCGACTTTATTGACTTTCTAGTTTCTTTTGGAAGAGTGAAGTGCTGCTCAGCAAAAATTCCAGGATGGTGTACATAATAATGACTTGCTAGCTCCCTTCTAAAGGTTTAATTCGAACTCCTTTCCGGTGATGGAATTTTTTTTCAAGTTATTTACCTGATTGATGGCAAGACATCCTGTGCACATGAACTGCAGCGGTTGCTTTTGATTACAGTGAGAGGTTGGCATCATCAGTTAGTCTCTTTGATAGAAATATGTTTGGAAATTCTGGGTTGGGAAAAAAATGTAGTTGATGTAGCATAATCTTTTATCATTCACAGAAGCAATTCAGCTGTTCTCGTAAGGCAGTTACTTTATTTCTGAGCTATATTTTCATGCAGCGGTTGTACCAGGGGTAGATCTAGAGGCTGCTAGAAGTGGTCTGAGGAGAATGTGCATTGATTCTTTGGGTCCTTCTCTTCGGAGGGAACTTTCGTTCAATTCAGTTCAGCCTCACATCCAAGATGCTGAATATGGAGTAGAGTTTGGTGCTCCCCTTTGAACAAAGAACACTGAGAGGATGAGAGGCAGTGGTTTAAAACTGGAGTAGGTTAGATTTGGGTTGGACGTAAGGAGGAAGTTCTTTACAGTGAGGGTAGTGAAATAATGGAACAAGTTGCCCAGGAGGCAGTGAAGGGTCCATCCTTGGAGACATTCAGTGTCAAACTTGATGGGGTCCTGAGCAACCTGTGGGGGAGATTGGACAAGATTAGCATTGAGAGTCCCATCCAGCCTAATGCATTCAATGTTTCTATGATTCTGTTTGCCATTTTAAAAATACAGTTACCTCTATTGCTCTTCAGTGCAGTGACCCAGTGGTAGATGGGACTGTTGTTGTTTGAAGGTTAAGTGGCAGCCTTGACTGTTGTCTGTTGTTCATACAGATTTTTGTACAGAAAGCTGCTGTGAGCAAGTTGAACAAATGCTCATGAATTTAATTCATTCTGAAAAGCATATATAGTAAAACACATTTGTTTACTTCATGCTGTGGAATGGGGCCTTTAAGTCTGTTTCTAATTTATTCCAAGTTAGAAATACGAGGTAAATGCAGAAATCATGCATTAATAAAATCTCTTTATGTTCCCAGCTGGCATGAGAAATAACAGTTGTGGTTCACTGAAAATGACTTTGGGCCAACACTTCTGATGTGATTTTAGGTTTTATTTTCAGCCATGCAAGAACTCTCCTGCAATGCTTTTCTTTTTAGTGTTTTATGAGCAGTTAGTGTTTTTGTGTGTCATTAAATTATGAGTAAAGAAAGAAAACCCAAATATGCTTTTTCTATTTTATTTTATTTTATGTTGTTTTATTTTATGTTGTTTTATTTTATTTTTTTGTCAGGGAAATAAAAAGGGGTTTTAGAAAAGCCAGGTCTATCCAATGTTTAGCACTAGTGGAAGAGCTGGTAAAAATAAACACAATGAAAGCCCACATTTTCAAGGAGCTATTTATGGAGCAGACAATGATAGTGTATTATTTGGTTCTAACAGCAAAATTTAGCCAGCAAAGTATAGCTTTTATTTCTGAGACTCTTACTTCTGTGCTGAGCATCAGTCTTGTTTCTGTAACCATTTTCCCTTCGTTTGCCACCCTTTCATCTCTGTTAGAACACTCATCCTTTCACTTCTTTTCTTCTCCGTCTTTTTCTCTCTCTGCCATTTCGTGCTTTCTGATGTTGCCTAGCATCTTTATTTCTGCACCTTATAAATTTTTCCTCTTCCAAAACATGTCTTTTTCCAGCAGTTCCACAACTACCCTATTTGCAAATGAACACTGCCAAAATGAATTATCTGCTTTAAGCTGTAACTCAACAGTGTACATATATTTGTATTTTTAACAGAAACTATTATGCCGTGTCAATTTGTACCACATTTTGCAAATGAACTTGTTCATAACCGTGGAATACAGAAGAGAAGACGTGCACGATTAGTATGCAAATTGACCACTGAAATACAAAAATGTACAAGGCCAGAGTCTCATTTTCAGTAAATTGTCATATTTCATCTGGAAATACAGAGTATTAGCTAGGAAAAGAGACAGTTCTGTACTAAAGAGAATACTATCTAGTAATTAAAACGTTCAAGTGACTTACTTAAACCAGATATACAGGCTGGTTTTTTCTATATGGTAGAGCTTGGTATTTGTTAGAAAGCCTGTTTTGCTTAATGTTACTGTTCTTTAAATAAATGATGTTATCATTTTCTTCTGGAATATTGCAGCATTGACATAGGTAGGTGGTACTGCGTCCAGTTCTGGAGCCCCTATTACAAGAGGGATGTGGACGTGCTGGAACGTGTCCAGAGAAGGGCCACGAGGATGATCAGAGGGCTGGAGCACCTCTCCTATGAGGACAGACTGAAGGAGTTGGGGCTGTTCAGTCTGGAGAAGAGAAGGCTCTGAGGTGACCTCATTGTGGCCTTCCAGTATCTGAAGGGGGCCTACAAGAAGGCTGGGGAGTGACTTCTCAGGATCTCAGGTAGTGATAGGACTAGGGGGAATGGAATGAAGCTGGAGGTGGGGAGATTCAGGCTAGGTGTGAGGAAGAAGTTCTTCACCATGAGAGTGGTGAAGCCCTGGAATGGGTTGCCCAGGGAGGTGGTTGAGGCCCCGTCCCTGGAGGTGTTTAAGCCCAGGCTGGATGAGGCTCTGGCCAGCCTGATCTAGTGTGGGGTGTCCCTGCCCATGGCAGGGAGGTTGGAACTAGATGATCCTTGTGGTCCTTTCCAACCCTGACTGATACTATGATACTATGATCCCCACCAAAAGCTCTTTAAAGGCACAAATGAAGTCCACTGACTCAAACCAGGTGTGACTTATTTTTCTTTCCCTTGTGAAGGAGGAAGCTTTCCTGAATCAGCATCTCCATTGGCATTGTTAGAATCACTGAGATGACATGGCAAATGATAGGTTATTCCTTCCAAAAGTAATTCTCAGACTTACTCTAATATTAATCTCTAAAGTCAGAGCCATTCTAGAGTCAAAGGTTGTTTGGTCCCCAAGCACTTCTTTCTGCTGCCATAGCCATTAGTGCCACAGATAGTTATTTGTCTTGCTGACTGTCAAGTTAACCATTGTTATTTGAAAATAATTGTCTGCATTGAGCTGTGTGATCTCCACTATCTTCGTGAATATGTCTACAATCCTTTTGCACTATTTACCTTGAAAATGCAATCTGTGTATCAAAATTTGATCTCTTATGAGGCAATCAGTGAATCGAGCTTTTGTTGTTATTCAGCATATCATGACAGAGGGCGGGGTTTCAGAAATAGCTCAGAACTGCTCTGCCTTTGCTGTCAGAGATGTCGGTGACGAAACACCCCCTTTAATTTTTTCTAAGCACTTCCAGAAATGCCACACATCTGAGCCAATACTGATAATGAATGCTAGCACGTTCCACCCAGAATAGTTATTCTTTGTGCTTTCTAATTACTGGATGCACTGAGCAAGAGTGTTTTTCCCCAGCAAAGGAAATTCCGAGGCATGTAAGTTGAAGTCCTTTGGGAAGATGATTTGCTGGAGAAGAAAGGAAAAAAGTTCTCAGATTCAATATGAGTATGCAGTGCATTTATTTCTCATTCAGCAAAATAACATGGGTTTTTTGGTTTGGTTATTTCTTTTTCTTTCTTTCTTACTCTTATACTGATTGACACATCTTAAAAATGTGACTTGAGTTCTGCAAACATCTCTCACTCCTCACCAGGGCTGGAACTTCTCTTATGTATTGTCTACAGTTCTCTCCACTTTACTGTAGACTTCCCAAACAGCCTTGGCAAGTGGCTTTACCTCTCTGCATCATGAAGTGAAGTGTAATTCTTACCCCACAGGGATTTTCATGACTTAGCTCATTAATGTGTGTAGAGCACTCAACAGAAAAAGGCACTACAGAAGTTTAGAATATCAGTATTGATATAGCTGTGAGTCTACAGGTCATTGATGAACAGAGGATGGTAGGATTCACATCAAAGCCACAGCGCAAGTTTATATCAATGCAATTTACATCTGGAGTGAGAACCAGTTCATGTGTTAGGTTCCTCGAAGAAATATTTACTCAGCTGTGGAAGATGTATTGTTTACATGAGCATCAGAAATGATGGGACTTTAAGACACTCTACTGGCAGTAACCTAATTAACTCACTCTTGATCAAATATTTCAGATGCCTCAATTGAAATAATTACATCTTCAGTCACATCCAAAGACAATAAGCTGGGTCAGTTTTTGGGCAAGTGTTAAATAGCATAGATTTTTTTTATTTTGGTGGAGCTGTGCTGATTAACTGCAGATGAGGGTCTCACTTGCACTGTTTCAGCTGGAAGCTAAAGGAGAGTTGGGCTTTTAAAAAACAATGGTATTGTATAGTTGGGCTAAGTCATTAAAGTCAGGTTATACTTTTCACTGGCACTGAGTTTTGCAGAATATGCTGACCTGGAGAAGAGATTCTGACTGTGAAGTCCTGGTGAAGTACTATGTCTGCCACTTTCTCCAACTCCATTAGACATTACTGGGTGTCCATTAGACATTAGAATATATCTAGCAGAGCATGCTGGTAATTACTCTGTTCATCTTCAACGTATATTGTAGGGCTTGATGCTTTCTTTGCTTGCTTTTCTTTTAACAAATTTAGCATAACATGATATCAATTATTGAATGCATTGCGTTCATCGTGCAAGATGCAATTAATCTAATGCTAAACTGTGCCAGAAGCTGTTTTGACTGAGGGGAAATCTGCAAAATCTAGCCAGGGCATCTCAGTCTCTGATGGGGATTCCTGATGTCTCAGGCTCCTTGACAGTGAACTTGACAAAACAAAGCTGAAAGACAACAAAATCCTGGATATAGGTCAAGAATTTCTAACACTTGGATGCTTTTGAAAAAAAATGCCTTCAAATGACTTTTTTTTTTTTTTTAATAACACTTGTTCAAAATGTTGGTTAGGGAGCACCATGGATGATTTAGGAAGCAGCTTTGAGAGAGCTCAACATAGATGAAATTATCCATCATTGTAACAGCTGAGTCATGGCTTCATAACTTACTTTGCTTAGCATTCAGTGTAAAAGCCTCAAATGTCAACTCCAAACTTTTAGACCTTCTGGACCTTTGTTTGTCAGAATGTAAGAGCTTCAGAAATATCAATAGCACTTTTTGATTGTTTCAATGTGTTGGACTGCCATCTCTCATCTCCTTGATTCAGTCTTTGGCCGTTCTCCTTTATTCAGGTTATTGATTTGTTTGTGCAACTGTGGTACTTTATAGTATTGCTTCACACTATTAAAAGACTGTATATCTCTTGAATATTAAGTGATTTAGACTAAACTCAATCGAACAATGTTACAAGAGTTTGCAGATAGAAGATGGAAACTTAAGAACTGATTCCCCCAAGAATTATTTAGCGGCAGAATCCAGGATTCTCCTGGCTGTGGGCTCTGAAACAAACACATGCTTCACTGCCTTTCATCGTTTCAAATGCTCCCCATTCAGCTTTTTTTTTGTTTGTTTGTTTGTTTTTGTTTGTTTTGTTTTGTTTTGTTTTGTTTTCCACTTGCATTTCATTATGTATTGCTCACTAGAAGGGCTGCTGAGAAAACACCTCAGCATATTCTGGTTTCTCTTTTTTTATAATGATGGTGTAATATTTGTCACGCCTCTTCCAGTGGCAGTCTCTTCATGTGACACCTTCTTATTACTCTTCCTTCCTAAGGAAGAGAGAACTAAGGGCTTTCTAGCAGCTACAGAAGTGTCCCTTAGACGAAGGTGTTAATAGTGCTTTTCATTCCTTTTTTTCTTGTAAAGTGTACTCAGGAATGTGGACTGGGTAGTAAAATAAACAACCCCTGTGTACTTCACCTTAGGATGTGATAACATCAAAGGGTAATTTATGGGTCTGTTTGCCAGGTGTCAGTTTGTTCACAGGGCTAATTGAAGTTGTATGGGAATATATATTGGTTCAACAGTGGAAGGATCAATGAATTGGTTTATTGTAAATTGCTGTCAACAATTTAGCCTTCTGCTGCACTTAGCAGGCAGAGTTTATGTGTAGTGGTGCACCGGAGATTCACACAGGCCAGTTATACTGCTAGTTCTTTCTGCATTTTAAAACATTATGCTTTTGATGGGATCTTTCAATTTTTCTTGACTATCAGGATTCAGATGCATCCCAGAAACTGGTAAAATGGGGAATTTGGTGGTTTGTGCTGTCATTCTTATTGGCCCCACAGGTCCAGAGAGGAGACATTGCATGCAAAAAAGGGTGGGGTTTTGGTTATTTGGAGTGCCTCATTTTTTACTTCAGTTGTGGCAGTAGACATAGGAATAGGCAAATAAAGAGATTTGCTTGGGTTTAAGTCTCCCATTCTTCTCCTGTGGCCACAGTGTTGTTCAGCACTGGTGCAAAGAGCAGTGCAACACAGGTGCCCTTATACCTCTGTTCGTGGTGGATGTGCAGAGGGTTGTAGCAGGGGATTGCTGTGTCATCTGGTTCTGCTGCTGAGGAAACTGCAGGGTTGTGTACAATGCCCCAGTGCGAGAACATGGAACTGAACTCCTTGTGTTCACCACAGACTACAGTGCTGCAGCATCTCAGAAAAGGTGGTGGGAAGATGGAGCTCTCACCACTGCTGTCATTCACAGCAATGGCCACACCAGGGCACTGGCTACATCATCCCAAAACGTGGTTCCTCACAGCTGAGTCTACCTGTGCAGAGCTTGCTCTAGTGCTTCAGCTGATCACAGAATCATAGAACTGCTTCACTTGGAAAAGACCTCCAAGATCATCGAGTCCAACTGTCAACCTAATACCACCATGGCCGTTAAACCATGTCCCAAAGTGCCATGTCTACATGTTTCTTGAACACCTCCTGGAATGGTGACTCTACCACCTCCCTGGGCAACCTATTCCAGTGCCTGACCACTCTTTCAGGGAAGAAATTTTTCATAGCATCCAATCTAAAGAGGCACAACTTCAGGCCATTCCCTCTCATTCTGCCACCTAATACTGGGGAGTAGAGACTGACTACAACCTCCTTTCACGTAATTGTAGAGAGCCTCCTTTTCTCCAGACGGAACAACTCCAGTTCCCTCAGCCACTCCTCATAAGATTTGATCTCCAGACCCTTCACCAGCTTTGTTGCCCTGATATTTAACATGTCTACATACACAGGCTTGCTGTATGTGTGTGTAAACATGACAGGCGTTCCCCTATTTTAAAGATACTTATATGCTCATTAATTATGTATTTCCTTAAAAAATGCATCATTTAATACATTTTCTCAATGTTTACTGTGTATTTATCTGTTGTTTAATACACTGATATCTTCTGCAGTTGGTCTCTGGTGGCTGCTCTGTGCATACACAATTATCACATTTCCTGGAATGAAATAATTATTGAAATATATTTCTCTTAGTGCCTGCCTTTCCCTTCAGCTCGTTTTGTTTTATTTTGGGTTTTTGTTGTTGTTGTGTTTTTTTTTTTACTCAGCTGCAGCATCAGTAGGATTTGTTATTAGACCCAAACATATTGACCTTCCTGTCATTGCATTTTCACATCTCCCTCCTTGATTACACCTAAGCACTACAGCTGGATATCCATATTCATGTTGTTCTACCACAGAAAAAACAGTCCATCTGCATAGATGTAGCAGTACATTCCCACCTCCAAAAGACAGCTTTACCCCATCCATCAAACTGGGAGCATACTTTCCAAATCAGGGGGTACCTCGGTGAGGCGCAATGCAGCGGTGTTCTGGATATGCCATTTTAACGTCCTAGTGTGAATGCAGTGTAACGATAAGACTCTGATAACAGAATCTGGGAGAATTAGAGAAAATGAATGGATTGTCCTCCCAAGGAAATGAAGATTCAAAGAGAATGAGGTGTTATATATGGCCACACGATGAGCAGAAGGAGAGATTTCAGATGTTGCGCTATACCCACAGGATTTAATTATGGGTACAAGGAAGGGATCATCCTGATAAGACATTCAGAGTACAAAATAAATAATGAAGTGCCTGTAATTAAAAAGTGTTCAGAATTAACTGACCTGCATTTCTGATGCATTTCTTACCCTTTCACTAAGGATGAAACATTCTGCCACTTTGCAGTGTGCCTGTTAAAAACTCTTCATGCCAGGAGAGGAGGCAGAAAAACAAAAGCCTGGGTGTCCCAAGGAAAGTTCCCACTAACTTTGGAGAAGTGGGATCATGTTTTGGCCAGATGAGCACAAACTGGGGGTTTGAAAGTCTGCCTGGGAGAGAACTAATGTTTCCCATGTTTATCCTGATGTAGTGGAGTGAAGCCATGAAGATGTGACAACTACTGCTCTGCTGACTGTAAAATATGGGTGCAGACCAGGGCTGGAAAGAAAAGCCATTTCAGCTCACTCAAAATAGCCCTGTGGAGCTCACAGTGCAGAGTCTGGCTGCTTCTGCTTCTGTCTGTCTGGAGTTCTGAGTGTATCAGCAAAGTTTTCAGATATCCCTGGGTGATTTAGTGGATGAAGCCCACTGAAGGCGAGCAGAGCTGAAGGGCTAAGGTCACTTGGGCACTTCTGAAAATGTTATCCTGTAACATTATCCTCAAAGATCAAAGCACCAAATTGGATACACTAGCTTAAATGAAATTACCACTGCGTGCCAATCTTTTATCAGTTGTTTTGCTCCGGGGCATCATCTGTTGTGGTCAGAAGAAATCTTTCTCATTTTCCCATGTTATAATTTGTACAGTAAGGGTCAAAAATCTGGTCTGGAGCTCAGCACTATCTTCATTTCAGCCAAGTTGATTAGTATTTGAATGAATCTTGCTAGCAGCAGAGTTTAATCTAACTTTTTCTGAAGCATCTGACACTGAAAAGGATACTGGACACTCAGTCTGTTCTAACATAGAAGTTCCTGGGTTTGTGATATGAAGTGAAGTTAACGTACCTTGGATGCGAGGCCACGGTCAGCGGACGTCTGCTTAGTAAGATTGCCCCTACAGGCAAGAAGGCTTTAGTTCAAAAATTTAACTGAGCTAAAATCAGGGAATTGAAGAATTTAGAGTTTGGGATTTCACTGCTGTTTTCTTTAGGCATCGTGGGAGATTTAGTTTGGAATTTATTTCCTTAGGACACCTCACTTTTCATCTTGCATTTAGGGCAGTGTTGCTTTGTCTTCCATCTCTACTCCAAATCTGAAGGCTATAAGAGAAAGACAGGTTTTGCCCCTTTTCCTCAATGGTCTGTTAGAGTGGAAAAGGTGGCAGTGAAAAGCCCTGTGGCTGCTTGGCCGGATCAGAAAATGCACTGTGAAGCCCCTCAGGCTCCCTTGTGTTTGGAGTGGTGGCATCATAACCCATGATGGCTTTCTCTACTCACTACTGAAAATGGGTCTTAGTGTATGTACTAAGTAATATTTCTCCTTACTGTCTTAGTTGTTCCTTTTTCTTCCTTCAACAGCTGTATTTTTCATCTCTCTTTTGATCTATGCTTGTTTGTTTGTTTATATTTGGCTATCTCATTCCTCTGAAATGGGTAACAATCATTTCATTTTGATGTGTCCTTGTCTCTGTCTTCCTGTGTCTGCTACTTTTGAAGAAGGGAAACAGAAGGGAAGAAAATCCTTCCAGGATATCCTTCCTTAGAAAGCAGAGGCCAGACGGGAATTGCACCCTGTCCCCAGCCCCTAGATCTGTAGATTAGGTCCTGTACATCTCCTCCAACCAAAGTTGCTGCTGCAGAATATCTGTGGTGTGTAGGTGTCATTTCCGTTTCCCTGAGCACAATATATATATTGAGTTGCTGAAACGTGTCCAGAGAAGGGTAACAAAACTCACGAAGAGTCTAGAGAACAAGTTGTATGAGGATCAGCTGAGAGAAGTCAAGAAGTGGAGGCTGAGGGGAGACTTCATTGCTCTTAACAGCTACATGAAGGGAGGTTATAGTGTGGTGGGGGCCAGTCTTTTCTCTCTAGTATCAAGAGATAGAATGAGAGGAAATGGCCTGAAATTGTGCCAGGGGAAATTTAGATTGCATTTTAAGAAAAATTTGTTTCCTGAAAGAGTGGTCAGGCATTGGAACAGGCTGCGCAGGAAGGTGGTGGAGTCACCATTCCAGGAGATGTTCAGGAAACATGTACAAATGGCACTCTGGGACATAGTTTAATGGCTATAGTGGCCTTAGGTTGACAATTGGACTCAATGATCTTGGAGGTCTTTTCCAACCAAAACAATTGTAAGATTCTATGGAGAGTGGTAGCTGGCTTTGCAATGCTGAGAAGTGACCTTTATTAGTAATTACACTTGTTCTGGAAAGATATTCCTTTTCCCTTGCATTGGTTGGTATTGTTGAGCAGCTCCCTGTCAGCTATGGATGTGTGCTTTTAGCATATTAATGTGTTTGCACCTAAGTTAATTAAGCGTGACTTCCATTAGTATTTTCTCCTTTTTCTTCCATTAAGATTTTCTCCTTTTTTTGCATGAATCTTACACCCGAAAGGGAAGTGCTGAACCAGAATCTACTGCAGTGAGAATAGTTTATAGCAGCAAGGAAGAAATGTTCTGTATAAATACAGTTAACAACTGCCTCATATATCTGTAGAACTTTAGCAGGGTTCAGCTGATGTTTTATTTAGTAATGACCTGATGAAAAAAGCTTATCAAACATTATTAATGCTGAGGACTTGGACCCTGTAAAATGTCTCAGGCTGCTTGTCTTACAAAGTGGACTTTAAAAAAGCATTTTGGAGAACAAACTTTTTTTTTTTTTTTAATGAAGTTAAAAGAATATTCTAGATCAGAACAGCAAACACAGTGTGCCTGTGGTTGCACACACTGATGATCTCACCTGCGCACGGTGCTGAGCTTGGAGGTGCTGTGTGCATGTGCGGGTGGCCATGCAGGGACCTTTGTCATCCTTCATCATTACTCCATAGCAAGCAAAGAAGTTTGCTGGCTTGTGCCCCACACCTGACCCACGGTGTCTACACCTTTGCCCTTGCCTACATATGAGATCACTTCCAGAATAAGCTGCACAGCCCTTCTACAGGGTTTTATTTGGTATATTATAGAGCAGTTAAATGCTGACTTTCATAAATATGCATTAGATGTATTTGTGCTTTCTAATTTGTTGTTAGGCAGGGAATATCAGTTCTGCATTTTAAAGCAGCTCTCCCTTTTTATGAATGCATTTGTCTCTATATCCTCAAAAAAAAAAAAAAAAAAAATTGGATTAACTACCTTGTTTCCTGCATGGTGCTGGGGGGTGTTTTTGTGACATTGTTTGCTATTTAATTAAAATAAACATAGAGAGGAGAGATTCTCCCCAAGGAAAGAAGCTGACTGATTGAGGCTTCTCTGCATTAATTCAGAGCATTAAAGCATTAATGCTTTTTATTAAAACTGTCTCTTTTGACCTGCATAGGTTCAGGTAAAATTAGAAGCTACTGTCAATGGCTCTAATTTGTCCATGTAGAAAGAAATGTAGTGTTTCTGTAATGTTCCATTTTAAATGGCTTATGATGCTGTTTAAAAAGTGTGCTTCAATTAAAGTTATGGGGTTAAAGTTCGGTGCTGCAAGTTAAAGTGTTTCACTTAAACATGGCTACTGCTAGGAGTGATGGGTTGCTGTGCTTGGGTGAGGAGCTGTAAATTGTTAACTTGCATTAACTCGATCACCCTTCTTTGCTTCTAACCTGAATTTTCAAATGTAAAATCCCAGCCTTGGCAAAAAAGCAAAAAGCATTTTATGACTGAAAGGAACTTGGTAGTAAATAATTTCTTTCTTGTCATTCTTCTCCTGTCTGCAGAGGATGCTTTCAGCAGGATACACCAATGCTCTCCAAGGTCCCCAAATTGTCAGATGATATCTGTCTGTTTTGCTTCAGCCCTCTGCCAGCTTCTTGCATGCTGGCTGTGAACACTGAGCTACCCTCTACTACTTCTAACCAAGGGGAGAGGGCACTTGATGCTCTTTAGGGCTGACATTTGAAATTCCACTCTTAGCTCTCCCTTCTGACCTTGGCAGGATTCACAATGCAAAGAGCTCTAGTCTGCATGGACATCTAAAAGGGTCATTATCCAGTCTTTATTTTAACAGTGTCTCAGCTGTGTGCTATAAACAATTTTCCCTGATTCATTTAGGCTAGGAATGTTGTTGCACTGTGGCTTTAAGGATTTCCATTTATTTTCACTCTCCTGCTTTTAAATACCTGTTTTATTTTCTTCGGGACTACTGCGTACACATTGAAGTCTTTTTCATGTACTAAGGATTTCCCCAAATGTGAAAAGTGTTTCCCCTATGATAATGCCTCTGCAGAAGGTTTCTTTTAAAAATGAGCACAAAGCGTTATCCCCATGGGATAGAAATTGAAAGATGGCTCAAAACATATATATAAAAGCTTGTCATACTCTGATAAATTCTTCAGCTTTCCAGATTATTTTCCTGTTCAACTCAATTAGTTTCAGCTAAAGGCATCTAGAGGCATTTTCCTTATAGGAATTGATGAGACTATTTATCCAGTAATGCCTATTATTATGTTGTAATTATACATAATGATTAATTTTTCATGCAGAAGGCTTAACTGTTTTTCCTAAAATGCATCTGATCATTTTTATCATGATACAACACTTCTGGAAAAACCCAGTACATGTGAGGAATCATGAAATACATGGTTTCTGTGGTCATTCACTAGATCTGTGCAGTTGCTCTCCTGGAGAAAAAATCAAACCAAGCCAAAATAGATTTTTGTGGTGAATATGGTACTTTCTGAAGCATGCTTCTTGGAAGAAGATACTGTATTTCATAGTATAGGTTGGTCAGGCTCTTCTAACTTGGACCATCAGTGCTCCTCATCAATGCAGTGTCTGAGAATCATCCTACTGGGGTTTGAATGTGTTTCTAGTCTTAAAAGTTAAGAAAATAAAATAATCTCTTTTTACTCACTTTCTTTTCTTTCTCTTCCCCCTCGCCCCCCTTCTTCTTAGTAGGAGCTGGGAAACAGTGATTCCTGCTTTCTTTTAGTTCTGAAGTAATGATCAACAAACACAGATGCTGTCGGGGTTTTGTTTCAGTCTTCTGAGTTATCCTATTTACAGTAATCACAATCCTTCTGGAGATTTTAGATGGCTTCTGTCTTTTGTTTTGTATTTAAAGAAATTGGTGATAAATGACCTTTAGATCCTTTGGCACTAATGTGTTCCAGTTCTAATGAGCTGTTAAAAGAATAATAAGTGCAGTAAACTGTTAGTCACCACTAACGAGGATTGAGGGGGATGACTTTTGAGAGAAGTTGAACTAATTGACTTAAAAATAGTAGAACGGTCTCTGTAGGTGGCAGGCCTACAGGCAATCCTTTTTTCTTACTTAAATCAGAACTTCTAATATGTTTGTACTACTGCATGTGCATAATCTGCCCTTTGCATTAATTATTGGTTCTGTAGCAGCTTTAGAAGAGGGTGCTGAAAGCAATGGCAATCTTCCAGTTAGCGCCGTTGAGACGTCGCGTGATTCTAAGATTAAAGAACCTCCATGCCAGTGGAATTTCTAATAACAGTGAGCCTGTCCAAGCAATGTCTGGATGTCAACCTTGGTCCCTATGACTATAATGGAATGATGCCAGTTTAGATCACTTTAAGATCTGTTGCATCCTTTTAGTTTTGCTTTGTTCTTTTTGCCTTGTGGAAGCAAAAATAATTTGCATCATTTATGCTCTACTAAGTTGAAATGCCATATATGTTCTTGTGCTCCTCTGCTTGCAGCAGCAGACAAAAAGGCAGGCAATTTGATTTTTAATCTTACCTGCTTGCCTACTTGAATTTCCATGGCTCGGTTGCACTGGGCATGCATTTGTTTACATAGAAGTAATATAGGTGCCTCTTCAGGCTGATGTGATGACTGAAAATGTGCTTCAATACAATACAATACACCAGGTTGGAAGAGACCTTCAAGATCATCGCGTCCAACCCATCAAACAATCCAACCCACCCAACAACTAGACCATACAGCCAAGCACCCCATCAAGTCTTCTCCTGAACACCTCCAGTGAAGGTGACTCCACCACCTCCACGGGTAGCCGATTCCAATGGGCAATCACTCTCTCCGTGTAGAACTTCTTCCTAACATCCAGCCTAAACCTGCCCTGGCGCAGCCTGAGACTGTGTCCTCTTGTTCTGGTGCTGGATGCCTGGGAGAAGAGGCCAACCTCTGCCTGGCTACAACCTCCCTTCAGGTAGTTGTAGAGAGCAATAAGGTCACCCCTCAGTCTCCTCTTCTCCAGGCTAAGCAACCCCAGCTCCCTCAGCCTTTCCTCATAGGGCTTGTGTTCCAAACCCCTCACCAGCTTTGTTGCCCTTCTCTGGACACGTTCCAGCAAGTCAACATCCTTCCTAAACTGAGGGGCCCAGAACTGGACACAGTACTCAAGGTGCGGCCTAACCAGTGCAGTGTACAGGGGAGAATGACCTCCCTGCTCCTGCTGGCCACACTGTTCCTGATGCAAGCCAGGATGCCATTGGCCTTCTTGGCTGCCTGGGCACACTGCAGGCTCATGTTCAGCCTACAATCAACCAGTACCCCCAGGTCCCTCTCTGCCTGGCCACTCTCCAGCCACTCTGACCCCAGCCTGTAGCACTGCCTGGGGTTGTTGTGGCCAATGTGCAGAACCCGGCACTTGGATGTGTTAAATCTCATGCCATTGGACTCTGCCCATCTGTCCAGCCTGTCGAGGTCCCTCTGCAAAGCCTCTCTGCCCTCCAGCAAATCAACTGCTGCCCCCAGCTTGGTGTCATCTGCAAATTTACTGATGATGGACTCAATGCCCTCATCCAGATCATCAATAAAGATGTTGAAGAGCATGGGGCCCAGTACTGATCCCTGGGGCACACCACTAGTGACAGGCCGCCAGCTGGATGTGGTGCCATTCACCATTACTCTCTGGGCTCGGCCCTCCAGCCAGTTCCTAACCCAACGCAGTGTGCTCCTGTCCAAGCCACGGGCTGCCAGCTTGGCCAGGAGTTTGCTGTGGGGGACGGTGTTTTAAATACTGAATTTCTGAATTCACAGGATACTGAGTGTCACAAACTCTCCAGAAATCCCTGGGTTGCAGTTAGTAGCTCATGGCCGGTACTGGTTGCTGATCTCTTATGGCAAAACTCAGATGCAGACTGTCCACAGTGGTCCAGAGAAGGGCAACAAAGCTAGTGAGGGGTTTGGAGCACAAGCCCTGTGAGGAGCAGCTGAGGCAGCTGGGTTTTTTAAGCCTGGAGAAGAGGAGGCTCAGGGGAGACCTTATTGCTCTCTACAACTACCTGAAAAGAGGTTGTAGCCAGGTGGGGGTTGGTCTCTTCTCCCAGGCAACCTGTCATAGAACAAGAGGACACAGTCTCAAGCTGTGCCAGGGGAGGCTTAGGCTGGATGTTAGGAAGAAATTCCTCACAGAAAGAGTAATTTGCCATTGGAATGGGCTGCCCATGGAGGTGGTGGAGTCACCATCCCTGGAAGTGCTTAAAAAGAGACTGAATGAGGCACTTAGTGCAATGGTGTTGGGTGATAGGTTGGACTCAATGATCTCAAAGGCCTTTTCCAACCTGCTTAATTCATATTCTGAGAGAGGATGCTGGTCAGCTGTTCATAGCTTTCAGAGTTTTCACCTGGAATTGTCCTGAATCACAAATGCCATTTTATCTGTAGGTTTGCTTTAGTGTTAACCCAGCAAATGATACAAGGTTTAAAAGAGAGGCTCTTCTGGCCTGTGTGGTTGGAAGTGTAAAATCATAACACTGATTTCTGAAGCCAGGCATATGAAGTTTCTTAAAACTCTGAATTTGACCTGGACAGTTCCAATCAGAGCAGGTCTAGCAGTTCCCTTTCCTTTGCCTTATGTCAGTCTGGGATGATGGGGGATAAGTTTTAGAGGCACTGTGTAGAGGAACATATATAAGGCTGCTTGTCTGTTAACCAAATTTAAGGGTATACCTCCCAAGTACCTCTTTGAAATATTACTCTCAATTTAGCTCTTTGCTGCAGGTGTCAAGCAACAAATTTCAGATCCCGCTTGTGCTGACATTTGCTCTTGGGGAGAAGGAAATTAGATTTCTACTAGTCTGAAACCAGAAACAAATGTTAGAACTGAGAGCAGTTTGTTTGAGCTGTAAGTTATAAAACTGCAAAAATAATGAAGTTGGTAGCTGAAGCTGCTTTTTGCCCTTCTATGCAGGAAAGCTGAAATGGTTCCTTCTTTATTCTTTGATTTTTTTTTCCCTTTCTTCTCCAATATGTAAGAGATGAGGAAGGAGTTTTCCAATTCTAATTCCTCACTTCAGTATCACCTGGTCTTCTCACGTTTGCTTCCAGCTGACACTGTAGCAGATTCTCCTCCTTTTGTATGCAGCTCAGCACAGAGGCTGAGGCAAAGCTTTTTCCCAGTTTGCACGGCCAAAGAGCTCTACAGGTTGGGGCCATTTTGGTGCCCGAAAGAGAAGCAAATAAATCATGGTTATGCAGAGAAGTTATTGCATGAAATGGGGCAACATGGGTCCCATCAGTGAGTTACTGGCCTCTGGGGCAAGGTGCTGTCAGGGAACCATGCACTAGCTGGTCCCTCATGAACACATCCCTATGCAGAAAGAGGGGGGTTCAAAGCACCCCAGGACTCCCACTCTCATGACAGCCTAGCTAATCACAGGTTCACAGATTGGAAAGGTGCCTCAAAGGTCATCTTGTCCAACTTCCCTGCAGTCAGGGGAGATCAGGCTGCCCAGGGCCACATCAAATCTGATCTTGAATGTCTCCAGAGACAGGGCCCCAACCACATCCCTGGGAAGCCTGTTCCAGTATTTTACTACTCTCATTGTGAAGAACTTCCTCCTTATGTCCAACCTAAATCTGCCCTGCTCCAGTTTAAAACCATTCCCCCTTGTCCTATCACTCCAAGCCCTTGTGAACAGTCCTTCCCCAGCCTTCCTGTAGGTCCCCTTCAGATATTGAAATGTATTTATAAGGTCTCCCTGGACCCTTCTCTTCTCCAGGCTGAAGATCCCAAATTTTTTCAGCCTGTCTTCATAGGAGACAGTGACGGAAGCTATGAGTGAGCCAAGCTCCTCGCTGAGACAAGCGAGAGCATTTCACGGGTGTCCTTTGCATATGCCAGAGCTGCACTGTGTATGTTAGCAAGGAATGGGACCATACTTTCCACTTTAAAGAACAGCTCTTTGCTGTATTTATTGATGTCCCTAGTTTATTTATCAAGCCATCTGCCAGGTATGGCATAAAGATTTTGACAACAATATGTTATGACTTACAAGTTCTCTTCCTTCGATCGTGTCCAAAACAAAGCTATAGCTGTCTAAAAACCATGAAGTGAGGAGGAATAAGTCCTGCTTTTATAGAAATAATGGGAATGGAAAAGAATTTAAAGATTAGAGAAAGCATTAGACACTCCTGTCTCATCTGCACGTGGGCTCTTTAAAGCAGTGTTAAGTTTCATAATTACTGTTTGTTCTCTGAGAATAATTGTCCCATCCAGCTTGTACTTGTCAGGCTGAAATTAGTCTACAATTCATTGAATATTAGAGCAAGTTTTGTCCCAAGGGTGTTCTGTTACTTGACCTGCAGAAGTACATATGTCAGAAATGTTGTTAGCATAGAGGTAGCAATACTTGCTTCTCAGCACCATCATCCTTGGGGCTGATTTTCATAAATACATATTTCTGCCAGGAGATTTAAGTATCCCGTTTTTTTCTTCTCCCACTGAAATTCATTATGGTGTGTTTTCAGTAAAATACACAGCATAATATATGTTTTGGGGTTTTTTTTCAGTAGTTACTGTAATTAGTCCCCAGCTACAGACTCAGAGCAGATGACTAGAAGAGAGCATAAGTAACGAATCTTTACATATTCTTTAACTGTTGGGACAAAGTTTTCCTTTGTTTTCCAACAGACACTACTGTGGTACCAAATGATGACAGAATTTGCTGGACTTAACCAGCAAAGAAATCTGACATGTCTCCTCAGGGGCACTGCCCAGGGCATTGGATCTGCTGTTTCTGTTTGCAAATCCTGCAGCAGTATCAATTTTTGAGACTGTCAAAACTCCACGCTTTGACTCTTGATCTGGAGTATGTCTTTAGAAATAACTAATCTCTTCTAGAGCTTTCCTTTTATTTTCATTTTGATCAACAAAAGCCAGAACTTAACACACACCCCCCACACACACACAAAAACCAGCCACAGAAACCCCAAAACAAAAAAAATCCCAACAGACAAACAACCAACCCCCGACCAAAAAAAACAACCAACAACCACAAATTCCACCAGCATTCTTCAACCAATTTTGATCCAGTATTATGACTCCTTAATAACATTGGAGGCTGGTGTCTACATCCTCACACAATGCCTGGCTTAGCTCTTATGATCCATGTGATGACCAGGATTTCCTGGAACATATCGGACAAATATAGTACCAGCAAGTAGAGAGAATATTTCTCTGCCTCATTGGTTTTTATGAACTAAAAGTTGTCGTGGAGTTTGGTTCATGACTACCATCAAAATCTCCACAGGCTGAAGAAAAATAATCAAAAGCATCAAAGGAAGCAGCTTGTTAGTACCAGTGCTTCTGAAGGTACATCAGACAGGTGCTTCAAAATAATTCAGACTCTTCTGAATATCTCAGATTGATGCATGCCTTATCAGGTAAAATTACAAGAGTCCTCAGAGATGATGCAGTAGGAGGGGACAGCAGAATTGCAGCAGCACTCTTTGAAAACCTCCCCAACTTCCCATAGGCCCTGAAGGTGCTGCTCACTCCTGCATTCAGACCCACCATTCAGAAATGTCAGTGCTGCTTTTGGGCCCCCTCACTCCTACCATGTGCTTTTGGGGCTGGGACACTTTCATATCCCCTATGTAAATCACAGCTTATGAGTCTTTTTTAACACATCTGACACTCCTACTGTGCTCCAGAGAGACCTCAGACCGGACTGCACGTTTAGACACATGCATTTCAATGGGACAGTTACCTCTGCAATGGAATTGTCCTTTCTGGCATCATTCCCTCGTTACCACCTGGAAGGGCAATGCATAAACTATTTTTTCCTTCTTCCTCTGGCCTCATGGTCACTTTTATGGGAATCTCGTCCATAAGTAAGGCTTTTGTCATAATTTAATACCTAACCTTCAGAAGGGACCTCTTGCAAATGGATATTAAAATATTTTTGGCCTCTCAGCCCTAGTGTATGCATATTATTGTCACTGAAGAGTATATATGCCAAAAAATAGGTTGTGTTATTTTGAAGGTATTTTCAGTACCTTATAATTATGGATGACTTCATGTCAACTGTCACGGACTTGTTTGTAAGTGAAATATTTTGATCAATCTAAGAAACTTCAGAAGGTGATGTAGGATGCTGCTTTTTAAGAGAGATGGTTATGTGATGACTGAAGGAGATGATGAGCCCAGTAGTGCTACCAGCCAGTGTCACAGTGGATGAGGGGCAGACGAATTGAGGGAGGTATGTACATCACCCATGGCTGCTACAGTAGATTGATCTGTAGGCTGTGCAGCCACTGGCATTGAAATAACCACTCAAGTTACTTCACAGCCCTAGTACTACTGTAAAGAGCATACTGGTCTCCTACTGATTAATCCTTGAGGTTTACTACTCCTCTGTGAGCTTTCTATGCATTCCCACAGACTATTTTTCTCTTGTCCCTTTTCCTTCTACCTCTATTTTTTTTATTATGTTTTTTTCTCCCAACATTCCCTGTGGGACACCACCACTTGGCTTTTCCAGTAACAACATGGAGCCACATCTGCCTGTGGCTGATCATGCTAGGCACCATTGAAGCTTAGCAAGCAGGACATCTAACCCGGGGCATTAAGGTCATCTTAAAACTCTCCCACTGTGCCTTCTTGAGAAGAAAAGTGTCAGATAATGTTGTTAAGGCACCTTTCTGGTGCAGGGAGCAAAAGCACTGAAAAGGCTGATGACCAGCTTCAGGAGATTAATGAGTCCTTGGTGGAGAACTTGGATATAAATTCATATATTGGGTAAGTGAAGCAGAACTAGCCATCCACATGCAGAAACAGTCCAGTGCAGAGGCACAGAAATACCCTATTTGTAGGAAAAGCACAGGTGGAAGATGGCTATTAGGATCTTTTTGGTAAATTGAGATATTAGCAGTACTTCAGATGATAAAACTGGCCAACACTGCAACCTGAGGCTTCAAAAGGAAAGGGAACCACAAGGCTGTGGTGGAATTGCAGCTTGGGGAAGTGAGGGGTTAGCAAGACTTCAGTGGAGATGTGCTGTGAACAGCTTCATGGTAAGGTGGACAGAATGGAACTTAGTAAATACTAAAGGATTTAGGAACACTATTTTGTCTTTAAAGGAGACTTTGGGGGGGCTAAAAATAGTAGGGAATAGGTAAGAGGTAAAGTTGAATGAGGAAGAAATTGTGCACAGGCCATTTCATTATACAATGTGCTGGAAGCACTGCATGCCATTTGTTTTGGGGCCACACCAAGACATATGTGGGTTGTAAGGACTATGCATAGCAAAGAGCTGAACAGAGCTTCTTATAATTAGTGTTACTTAATATGTAAATTTATTCACAGAGCCAAAAATATTGTGAATGTATTTTAAGTAGATAGTTTTAAAGTAGGCTGAATCAAGAAAGGAAACGGTAATGCCAACATATCTATTCATGCATACTCCATACAGAAACCTGTAGTTTCATACAGCATCTATCAGAAGCTGAGGGACAATGTAGTACCTCAGAGGAACATGCCTTCAGCATAGGGTTTGATCCATGGTTTTACCTCTTTCCCCTCAGCTACTTAGAGCCCATTAAAAATCATACTCCCTAGAGTGTCACTTGACAGCACATCAAATAGTTGGCTTCTAACAATGGTGGTTTAGTGAAAGTTGAAGTGTATATATTTAATTTCAATGAATACTGTGAAGTTGTGAAGATTATTTTATGAACACTTCAGTGTGACACAGCTGGGAGGAGGAAATCTAACACAGAAGTGTTAATGTCTGAAAATCATACAGAATTACTTAGCCCATTAGCTTGTTAACCAGGTGCTCCTTGCACTTAGCCTTATTTTCTAAACTCAGGCTGTGCCTAATATTTTTTTGCAGGTAATGAGGTAATGTTGTTAGATATAGAGGACACCTAATTTTTACTTGGACTCCTTCCACTTTCAGGCTTTGGCAGTCTAACAGCTTGTCAGAGAGAGACATCTGGAATGTGATTGTTATTGGAGATGGCTGCAAATGTCTGTTACAGCATTTTCAGTGCAGAAGATAGGGGAATTTGTCTCATTTAAGATTTGTGGAAGATATCTTATTTTCTTGGCTAAAAGCAAAAGTCTTTGGAAAATGCAGCCGCCCTTCCCTCCATCACTTTTATGCCCCTGGTTTGGGGCCAGAGACAGTTTTTTGGGCTCTAGATTTTTTTAGCTTGGGATTTACAGGGGAAAATATAAATTTCCTAGAAAGAGAAGACACTCTACAACAAGGAATCTGTTAAAAGGGCTGTCTGCCCTCATGGGCATTTTCCTTCCTTACAATATCATAGCATCTGGGGAAGTTTTCTGTTTCTCCGTACTTGCAATATGGCCTGAAAACGTTTCACTGTGTTTCATCGTTTGTAAAATAGAACTTATTCTTCTTTGTTCTTCTTTTCTTATCCCCTAATTGTGCTTTTTTTAGTCATGGCTGAAAGCAATCTCAGCACAACATTACAGGCTGTTCCTTTCATCAGTCCAGTCATTCTTCTGGTACACTATGCTGTCTTTCCAAAAATACAGCTCGATTCTGCTCCCCTTGAAGAGGACTTGCCTTTGTATGCAGCCTGAGCCCTGTAAACATGGGCACTGCAGGGGTTCCTTTAATAAATTAGCTGTTAGAACATTCAAAACTTTTAAACGATGGGGTGTTTTGCTGCATTGAGGGAAGAATTTTCATCAGATCAGAAGCTGTTCCCATCACGCTGTGAGTTAGAGCTCGGAAAGCTGCCACCAGTGTTATTAGCAGCAGCTCAGTAGCATGCCAAGGGAACCCAAGATCGATGCTTAACTCTTACACTGCCCTTGTTTTCCTAATTGGTCATTGAAATGAGGGCAAGATAGGCACTGTGGAGAGAATCAAACTATTCTCTCCATTAACAGAGGTCTCAATCCTAGAAATGCATGCCATCAAAAGGATTATTTTTAGTGCAAGCAGCCTTGGTTCTAAGTCAGAGCCAGAGGTAAGAGGTCATCTTGGGTATCCCATATCTAGTTTTATTTGCTTCCCAGTACTGTAGGCTTTGCAAAGCAGCTGTAAACAATGTGCCTGTTGCATTTGATGAGCTGTAGTTGTTGGAAATAGATTCCTGCAGGATTAGAGGTGCAATCACAGTGCTTGACTCCTGAGACACTGCTGAATAACAAGTCCTCTTATTGATTTCCCTTTATGGTGAGAAGTGAGGCGATCAGGGGAGATGGATATAGATAAGCACATTTCTGCTTAGACAAGAACTGGTTTGGGTCTGCTGAAAATCCCATTGCTATGGAATAGAAAATCCCCGTTTCTTTCCAAGCTATTAATCTGTTTGTGATTATTAAAAATTCCTCCGCCGCTCTTGTAAGACTGTCATTTATAGGGTTAACCACACAATTATCTCCTGGTATTTGCTGGCTATTTCTGTTCCTTCTTATTTATTTAAACAATTTGCCATCAAAGCCTAAGTGGTGCATTTAGATAATGGCCACAGGTAATTGCTTTACCGAGAGAGTCACCAGTGAAATTACTGTTTTAATACCAGCCTTCGATGACCGTTCCCTGTTAGCCTTTAAGAAAAGCAGTGTCACATTGTGGTAAACCTCACCAGTTTCTGAGGAAATCATGTGAATTCCAAGCAGACAGGAGTTTAGCAGCAAAAGTCAGGCAGAACCCACAACTA
Source organism: Picus viridis (assembly GCA_033816785.1). Lineage (NCBI taxonomy): Eukaryota > Metazoa > Chordata > Aves > Piciformes > Picidae > Picus > Picus viridis. The sequence continues at coordinate 35,606,332 of CM066576.1, forward strand.
TTTCTTTGTAGAAGCTCCAGCTGTGTATTAAGTATAATACGCCTAGGAGTGGTCTCTGTAAATGGAAAACAGAAGGGGAAAATGCTGTGTGCCTGCCTAACCTCTGCTCAAGCTAATGAGAAAATGCTTGGCCCACGTTCAGTCGGTGTTGGTGTTTTTCTTGGAAGGAGCACTGGGCGTCTTGCATGGTATATAATACATAATGTCTGCCCAAATGTGGTTTATGAAGTGCTCTGTACGTATCTGTTCTTGTAGATTTGGTGTTGCCTGTTGGGCTTCTCTTCTATGTGCCTTTCAGAACAGGCTCCCCCAAAAAAACCCCCAACAGAATGCAGAGATCCAAACAGCCTCCCAACACATAAGCATTTGTAACTCAATACTACCATGCCATGCCTTTACTGTTAAATAGACAAAAGATGTAGAAAGGACCCCACAGCTTGAAAACTAATGCTATTTGGATCTTTAACAAAAGTCTTTGCTTTGGAAATGAAAAGGTATTTGTGGAACTACTTAAGGAGTTAATTTTCAGGCACCAAAGGCAGATTTGACATTAAAGAATAGGAAAGAAAGGAAAAAAAGGAAAAAACCACGTTAAAACGTGTGGCAAGACATTTTCAGTCTGTCAGGAAATTAAAACAATAATTTGTGGATGCTGATGCAGATTCAGTGCTAACGAAGAACGTGGCCCAAGGGGCAAATCCTCCACCCTGCAAATCAGGGATGAACTTCCAATTTAATGTGAGGTTCTGCCCTTTCTTGTTTATGGGCTTATGTGGAGAGAATCTGGGGGCTTCTGCTATCTTTTATTATTGATTTCCCAAAATTAGAAGTCTTTTTCTAATAGAGAGGAAGCTTAAAAGCAATCAATAGTGTTTATCTTAGGAGACAGTAGTTCAAACTGCAGTGGAAAGCAGTGTAATTCACCCTTTCCTGTGTTGCTGATTGTCTTATTTAGTGTGGTACTGCACAACAACTCCAGGTTTTAATGTTGTAAGTCCCTTAATTATGCACTCACCCAATGTGTTACAAATAATATGAAAGTGTGAGCTGGGCATTTCTGACTCTATCTTCCTCCTCCTGAACTCATATTCTGCTTGCAAATCACTACAACTTAACTATGTGATTTGTATTGGAAAGACTGGGGTTTTGGTTCATTTCACTTTATTATCTTTCAGCAGAGCTGTGACATCCACTTAGATATCTTTACTGCAATTGTTTCTTGATGAGATCAGATTGCCCACTGCAGCTATATCACAATAACAGTAGGATAAAATTCAGGCCGCCTTGCTTCCTTTTGATGAGCTGCTGTAGCCTGGTTTCACAGGAGGAAAAAGGAGGGGGCGGGGGGAGGAAGGAAAGAAAAAGAATAGCACATAAAAGACTGATACCAAAAAAAAACAATTTCACAATCAAAAGTGCTCAGAATTAAGCCAGATTGAACCTTTTAAATAAACACAACATGAATAAAAAGGAAGTAGATGGTTGACGGGGTGAAAAAAAAAAAGCAAAAGAACATAAACTAGTGATTTGTATACTTGTCTCATTTCAACAGAGAACACGTTTCAGTCTGTCTAATTGAAAATATTTTTAATGGCTGCTTTCTGTTGCTAGAACATGTTTAGTAGCAGGCTTTAAAACCTGTCCATGGCTATATTGCTTGCTGCGATGCAGGCATTTTCTTTTCAAGTTGTGCAGATCCTGACTGAAGAAATCCTGTCTGAAGCACTTCCCCACTCACCACCTCAAGCCACAGACAAGCATCAAGCAGCACAGGAGATTGCAACAGCCAACCTTATTGAAATTACTAACCTTATTGAAATTACTAACTTTTCTTATGAACTTAGAAGGTCAGATAGAAACCTCATGCTGAAAGTCCCACAGCAGTCTTCCAAGGCCAAAGGCAGGATCCTGTCAGGATTATTCTGAAGTTTTCCTTTTGCTCTCTTCTTAGTGACATTAGGATAGTAGTAGCTTTTTGAGTGCGAGCTACAGCTGACTGCTGCTACATTGCTCACTCTGTGCTTGGCAGCATTGCTGCAGCAGGTCCTCCATGTTGTTGGTATTATTCCCTAGTGCTGTTTTACAGGCTTCAGTGCAAGAGGCTTTGCAGGGAAATGAAGCCTAGAAACACGTATCTGGGTGGCAGTACATCCTGGGACATATGATAAGGAAAAGTGCAGCAGGAAAAAGCTTATTCCCAGAGATGTTTTATTCTGCTGCTGCTTCAAATCCTCAGAGCCCTTTTTTGGATGTTAGATGGGAAAATGACCCACTTTACAGGAAAAAAAGTGCTGCCTCCCTTTTCAGCACAGTGAAGAGAAAATATGCATGCAGAGATATACTTACATCCAGGTAATGGCAGGTGGGCTGTTACCCATTGTTCTCCTGTGTGTAGGCAGAAGTGTGCAAAGGCCTTCACAGAAAACCTGACCTGAGGCCTCTCATAATCAAAGGAGCTCTACTGAGTTCAGAATGAGTAGGTCGGAGCCAGAGCAACCCTGCAAATCATATCAGGGAGTTTCAGCTAGGTCATGTGCCTCCAATTCTGTGGTTTTGTGGTGTTCCTCTACTTCTGAAGAATGGATAGCACAGTCTCCACTCTTGCTAACTCTGTAACAATTGATGTTTTTCTCAAAGCTTTGAAGGCAAACAAGACACAGTTGTTTGTTGGGGTTTTTTTAAATGCTTTTAAGCTATTACATGTATGTGATTTTAATATGTTTTAGTCTTTGTAGTTGAAAAGCACAAGTGAAAACATGACCTGAGTTCCTAAAATCTCAGACATTACAAGGCAGAAGAGATGCCCACAATTAGTAGCGTGTGAAATTATGTGGGTTTTAAGATATTCTCATTATTTGGGATGGTTAAGGATGTAAACCTGGCATGTACAGCAAGAGTATATTTTCATCTGTGCAGACGGAATGAGGCACATACTAAAAAACTGCATTAGTCCCAAAGAAGCTCTGTCATCTATCACTCCAATGGCATCTCTTATTAGTAGGCAGAGTTCCCTTCTAAGGAAGAAGATATCATCTTCATTCTGTACAATAACTCAAAAATAATGAAAGTCTTCCTCCCCTAAGAAAGCATCATCTTGCCTTGGATCAAGAGGCAGTTCAAACCCATCATATGACATCCCTTGAAAACTGACATTTGTAGGAATGTCACATCTGAAATGTTATAGTTATAGGACTTCCATTATATGTATTACAAATCCACATTTTAGAGGGCTGTAATTGAACTGTATACAGTTATTCTGCTTTGAAACCTGGCATAAAAATCACAGCCCCAGAGCAGATATTTTTAAAAAAGAAAAATATGTGACAAAATTGATTTGGCTTTGCAGGGATTTAGCTGTGTTCAAATTGGCATCCAGCACGGGAGACTTACAGAAGCAAAATTTGCTGGTGAGCTACTGCATATAGAAGCATGGAGCCTTGGGTGGCTGTTATGTGATCTGCTCTTGTGAGAGCCCATCTGGACTACTGTGTTCAGTTCTGGTGACCCCAGCATAAGAAGGACATTGAACTGCTGGAGCGGGTCTAAAGGAGGCTACAAAGAGCATCAGAGGGCTGGAGCACCTCCTCTATGGGGACAGGCTGCAAAAGCTGAGGCTGTTCAGCCTGGAGCTCCAGGGAGACCTTATAGTGGCCTTCCAGTACTTTAAAAGGGTCTACAAGAAAGCTGGGGAGAGACTTTTTACAAAAGCTGGTAGTGATAAAACAAGAGGGAATGGATCGAAGCTTGAGGAGGATAGATTTAGATTTAGTACTAGGAAGTTCTTTACAGTGAGCATGGTGAGATACTGGAGCAGATTGCCCAGGGAGGTTGTAGATGCCCCCTCCCTGGAGGTTGCATGAGACCTTGAGTAGTCAGGTCTAGTGGAGGCTGTCCCTGCCCATGGCAGAGGAGTTTGAAGTAGATGATCTTTAAGGTCCCTTCCAACCCAAAACATTTTATGAATCTATGAATAATTTAGTTTTGATAATCCTGAAAAATGTGAATACAGGGACAGGCCATGTGGATTTTAACATGGAACTGCTGAACATTAGTCAGACACTAAATCAGATGGAGTTGTCTCTGAGATCAGCTCCGCGGGTGCTCCATGAGTAAGTACAGGTGAAGTCAGAAGTAACAAATCTGAATAGACCCGCTTGTCTCTGTATGCATTACAGTCAGAACCTGCCTCTGTTCTGTGGAAAAGTGCCACAAATTACTCCATGAGATCAAGGACACTTGTCCTCTTGGTGTTTGGGAGAGCTGGGAATCAGTAGGAGCTGTTGAAAAGAGGTGCTTGGTTGACTGGTGTCTGTTACAGGCATTGGTTGGTTAAGTTGAAATGGTTTATACAACATGAGATGTGCTTTTATTCTTTCTTTTCTTCCCCCTCCACCTACAGTAAATTAAACAGCAATAGAGAGTATTATATAAGGCTGTAGCTGCTTCTTATTATTGCATGATGTATATATCTGGGATCCTGACTGTACATACAGATTTTGAACACCAAGAATTACTGATCATGGAATGCAACTGTGTGAAAGTGAGGTGCCAGACAAGAGAATTTGCTGCTGTAAATTGCTTTAGCTCCCCAGTAGCTACATTAGCTTGTACCAGGGCCAGCCTGTTCCATTCACATCGGCCAACTCTCCTCTGCCCTCCCTGTCCTTCCCCTTTTTCTGTCTAGCTAAAATGAGATAAAGATGTTGCTGTGAGAGGGAAAGAGTGAGAGCTCACCATGGAGCTAGGCAGAATAGGAGCAGGTGCTGAGCAACATTTCCAGGAGTTCAGCTCCCTCTCAATGGGCTGGGTGCCCCTCCAGAGCCTGGCTTGGCAGCTGTGTCAGATTGAATGCAAGTCCAGTATGGCCCCTCAGTGCTGTGACCCAGTGTATGAGCGTCTCTATTTCAGCTGGAGAAAATAGATCCAAGATTTATAGATCAATGGTAACCACATCAGATGTATTCCCACTGTTTTCATTTGTCATTAGTTCAATAAAAACCCGATGCTGAATGAATGTATTTATCAGGTATCAAGGGTATAGGAGGGTGGCTGGCAATAGGAGGTGGGTGTGGTGTATCACAGACAAGGTCCTTGAAAACTTTGTAAATCTGAACATCCGGACAGATTTGTCAAAGAGAAGTTCTTAGCTAGGTTAATCCCTCACAGACTAATTTATATTATGGATGGACACATGGTTAAACAAATACAAGGCATGCATAAAATATCTCCTGATTTGAGAGCTGTAACAATGATGGAGCGAGCATATCACCACCAGGTCAGCCAAGAAGGCAGATCCTCTGGAAACATGAGCCTGACCTGACCACAGGTGGTTCTCAGGCCAGCTGTAATTCATCACCATTCCTGTTAACTAATCAGAACAGGAGAATGGTGAGGGTTTTTTGGTTTCTGATTATTTTAGCCTTGGATTTCTCTCATGAACACGATTGTGGAGAAACAACTTTGTGCAAAGATGGTGTAGTCAAGTATATTTCAAGGCTGATGTAACAGATGTACTTGTAGGTATAAAATGTGACTTTGTGAAAGCTCTCTGTGCTCTCGCTTGGGAAGGAAAATTCAGATCACAGCATCTCATCAGTCACAACTGGTAAGGGGTGGAGGGAAGCCGAAACAAAGGTGATCAAATCACAGAGTGGGGTGGAGAATGATGATACTGCCTAGTTCTTACATAGTGCTTTTCACCAGGAGATCACAAAATAGCTTGAGAGTTATAGCTCTCACAAAGGTGAGAGGGAATTCCAGTCCTGTGTTATATCCATTAAGGCTGTTGCATCTTGTAAAGATCAAAGAGAGAGTTAAGTCACAGCTAACACTGGTGAGCTTGAATGTTTTGGGCAAAACATAATACAATAAAACATTTGCTGTCTTGCTGTATGACATTAATTACCAAGCTGCGAAGGCTCCTGATACCTGGAGTATATTGAGGAGAGCTCAGTAAAGAAGGTGTTGCAGAAGGTTTCCAGCTGAAACACAAACAGGACCATTTACAGATGCTTTGCTGAACAGAAGTGCCAAATCTTAGGTTAGGTTTTGGCCACAGACCAAAAATACTTTCCACAAGAGGTGATTATTATGTATGATTCATACAGTGAGTCCACATGCGTAAAAATAATACTGCTTAGCCCTCAGTGTTCAAAGTGCTTTTGCATTTTCAAAGTGCTGTGCAAACATTAGTTAATTAACGACATAAAATAAGTTGCATTTTTGTGCCTTTAAGCATTGACGTTTTGACAATAAATGGTTTGAGAGACTTTATATGCATCAGTGCGTTTGAGCAGCTCACATAAATTGTGCTAATGTTCTCAATTGTGTTTGAGCAACATCTTAGTAATTTAGATGCTTTTTATCTTACGCTGAGCAGATAGATTGAGTGAAGGTTATCTGCAGATAGCAATGTACCATAAATAAGGCATCTTCTTGTCCTTTCTAATAAAACCTAGGTCTGCGCTTACTCGTATCTGTGGCTTGTGTGCCGTGATCTGCCGCAGAAATGAAATGCACTGGTAGGAGTTGCAAACCACTAAGAGCCATCATTAGCATTCCAGCTGCGGCAACACAGCTCTGTCCAGAAGATGGATTTTGTGGAATGGGTGTACCCAAGGTTAGATATTGAGACTTGGTAAGGCACTGAAACATCTGCTGGCTATTTCAGAGAACTGTCAGCCTATTACCATCTATTAAAATTAATTTAGAAGTGATCCCTTGGAGTTGAATCTCTTTTGTCTCCTTCCCAATTCTTGTAAAAAACTCTTGGCATACACTTGACATTTATATCTATCCCCATGGATATTTTTTTTTTTAATCTAAGCAACCTGTATTAAAGTTGCAGTATCCTCTGTGGGAGACATTCATCAATTGTATCTCACTGGCTTAATGACCTTTCACATGAAGACATTCTGGCTGAATCGCAGACCAAGCTCACATGCCAAAACTGTAATCACATCTGCTCTCAAGCACAGATCTTCCGTACTAATCCCAGATTCTCACAAAAATATCCCAAAAGCAGGCTCTGAAGTGCAGCCGTTCCCTGAGCTGACCCAGGCGCCGGCTCAAGTTCTTGAGTTCTCTAGGAGGAAGTTTTTTACATCGAATTTTCTTGTCACGCTGTTCGTTGTTCCTCCTGATCTCCCTTCTGAATAGCAATAAACGCTGCAGAGGTTGCATTTAGGTCATGCAGACGCCTGGCTTGGTTTCTTCAGGATGCTGGGAATCGACCATTGCAAAATCTTGTGAAAATAACTCATCACTCTGCAGTCATTCTTATTTAACAAAACCACAAATTATTTTGTCATGCCCACCTCAGGGTCTCAGGCATGAATAGAGTGTAATTGTGACTGTAAGTGACTTTCTGCAAAAAGAAGAAAGGACTTTTGTGTAGGAAGAAGGTATATAGGCTGTTTTTTTTCACATACAGTTTCCTTGGCATCTATCTGATGTTCACTAAGCAAATGATCCTGAGCTGATCTCCTTTTTTGAAAGGGACAGTGGAGTGAACATCCTGGGAATGGAAGTGTTTCTCTTGAGCAGTACTGGAAATTTAATATCTTCCTCTTCTGCCCGGTTCTGTTTTTTTCTGATGGCAAAAAAGATTAGCATTAGAATGAGAGGCATACAGTATATAAGCCTTTGTCCTTTAAAAATGGTCTTTAATAGCTTTCATTAATGAGTTTAATTTGATCTATAAATGACAGATAACTAATCATAAACCATTTTCTTCAAGGAGAGAGATAAGGTAATATTTATATAAATGAGATTCAGTCCAGGTTTTAGTACGAGGAATGGTTTCAGAGCTGTTTCAAGTTATGCAATGTGGCCTTTATCATTGAGAAAGCAATTTTTTTGTTAATTCGGAAGGGCTCTTTTTTTATCTACAACAAACTTTTTAAATTAAGAGTTTTGCAAACTCAGTGTCTATATTGTTCCTTTATACCTGGGTAGCAAACTCACAGAATCACAGAAACATTCAAGTTGGAAAAGACCCTCAGGATCACCAAGTCCAACCAATAATCCTACTCTACAAAGTTCATCCCTAAACCATATTCCCAGGCACCACATCCAAATCACTTTTAAACACATCCAGGTTTGGTGACTCAACCACCTCCCTGAGCAACACAATCCAATGCCTGACCATTCTTTCCCTGGAAAAATGTTTCCTAATGTCCAGTCTAAACCTACCCAGTTGCAGCTTGAGGCTGTTGACTCTTGTTCTATCACTAATTACCCTGAGAAGAGACCAGCACCAACCTCTCTACAATGTCCTTTCAGGTAGTTGTACAGAACCATGAGGTCTTCCCTCAACCTCCTCTTTTTCAAACTAAATAGCCCTAGCTCCTTCAATTGCTTCCAGGCCCTTCATCAGCTTCATTGACCAGCAGGTATGTTGCCCCTTCACTTTGCCACCACCACAGGAGTTTTAATCCCCTCAAAAGGGAGTAATCAATTAGCTGTCCACACCAGTGTTGCCTGTACCTATGTTTTACCTCAGATAAAGAATAGAGACTATATGGACGTGCTGGGGAGGAGAACCTGCAGTGCATTGCAGTCAGTTGCAGTGGCAGTGGTAGTGCTGCTATCACAGTTTAAGTGGGCACTCTTCAGCCCTGGAAATGCAATTTTTATGACACTTGTTGAGTTTTTGGAAATGTAGCTGTAGTCAGACAAACTTGGCATCCAAAGAGCTGCTGTTGTCCTCCCACAGGGTGGGAAACGCTTAACTGCACTGATCCAAAACCCCTCTGGAGTTGTCAGATTTTGGATAAAGAGTAACTAACATGAATATTAATGTAGGATGAAGGTGAGAATGGTTAAAGAAAATGCAATGGCAAGAAAGGGAAATAACTGGTGAGAGCTTTCTTCAATTATATTAGGTTTTCAGAGACTTTTACATCAAATCAAAGCTTTTTAAGGTGAAACCTTCCAGGTTCTAGGCTTTAGCCTCCAAACCCAAATTACTTGTACCTGCCTGAAGGATAGGCGGTGCCATCACATGGTCTCTCTGTGTGACTTTGAAACATGGGACTGTTTTATATTCAGAATCTTGCAACAGCCAAAAAGATGTTGGCAAGGAGGAGATTATGTTTCTGTTTTTAGGCGTATTCTTTTTTCCTTGAGTGGTGGGTTCTGTGCAAGTAGTGCTGATTCTTCTGTGGGCCCTGGGAAGGAGTAGGAATTGTATTGGTAGATATTACATGGTACTACATGAAAACTGGTAAAAATGTCAAGAAAACAAGTGACACCTCCACCTCATGAGATCCAGCAGAGAGCTTTTGGTGTTAGTGGAGCATCACATCAGCTGGGGGTTAAGGTACCACAGATTGGATGCCCAAACATCCAGGCTTAGGATGGTCATAATTACTGGGGTCTTTGGGGGCATTTAAGTCAAAATTGTCCTGAAATGATGCTGGGAAAATGTGTGTTGCAAAGTAAAACGTGGTGCAAAAAGTTGGCCTTTGGGATTACAATGCCCTGCTTGATTGTGTGCCACAATATCGTCTTATTCAGCGGAGATCCACAATGAGGATGTAATGATAACTTTAAGTAAGCCGATGATTTATCTTCTCCAAAACGCAAAGTTGTGGTAAAACTGCCTATCAGATATTCCTTCACAAGACCTTATTTAACGCAGTTATATTTGTATGCATACCCTCTCTGCACATTTGCCATTTGTCACTGAGATAGCAAATTACATTCATCAGGACCCATTCATTCCCCCGGTTTCGCTGAATGCAGGATTATCTTGGCTGTGTCAGCTGCCCTATGACTGGGAACTGTGAAAAATGGAGGTCGCCTTCAGATATTCCAAACATGTATCTTCAAAGGACAGTAGGTATTAAGCTGGAGAAGATGAATGGGCTTTATGGCATCGTGTTTGTGTGGCATAAAAGTGAATTGCGCAGATTGATAGATATCTTGGTAAAAACAAATGCATTTTTAAACTACTCTCTTGCCCCTTTCCCGACGAGTTGTAGTGACCATCAAAACAAATATACTGCAACGTTGCCTTAAATCCTAGGCTGGTTTTACAGGTTTAAGGACCCTGAAAAACTTGTATTTGCTGAGGCCAAAAAACCCAAACCACATGTAGGCTATTATCACAGTATCACAGTACTGCTAAGGTTGGAAGAGACCTCGAAGATCATCGAGTCCAACCTGTCACCACAGACCCCATGACTAGACCATGGCACCAAGTGCCACATCCAATCCCCTCTTGAACACCTCCAGGGATGGTGACGTTCAATTAATTACCGGTTATTTTATGGGTTCAAGCTGGAGGATAGAAAGTTCCATATGAATCTAAGGAAAAACTTTTTCAGTGTGAGGGTGACATAACACTGGAGCGAGCTGCCCCCAGAGAGACTGTGGAGTCTCCTTCTCTGGAGACATTCAAAACCCACCTAGATGAGTTCCTGTGTGACCTCCTCTAGGTGATCCTGACCTGGCAGTGGGGGGTTGGACTAGGTGATCTTTTGAGGTCCCTTCCAACCCTTAATGTTCTGTGAGTTTGTGATCTGTGTTTGTATTAGCACAGAGAAGGACAATGAAGCTGGTGAAGAGTCTGGAGAACAGGCCTTTTGAGGAGCAGCTGATGGCACTGGGGTGGTTTAGTCTTGGTGAAGAAGAGGCTGAGAGGAGACCACATTGCTCTCTATGACTCCCTGAAAGGAGGTTGCAGTGAGGTGGGGATTGATCTCTTCTCCCTAGTAAAACGTGATAGGATAAAAGACCTCAAGTTGCACCAGGGGAGGTTTAGATTGGATATTAAAAGAAACTTCTTGACTGACAAAATGGTTCTGGAACTAGTGGAATCACTGTCCCTTGCAGTATTCAAAAAAGGTGTAGTGCTTAGGCACATGGTTTAGTCATGGACTTGATCTTAAAGGTATTTTCCAGTCTTTGTGATTCTATGCTTCTATATAGTCATGCAATATATAAGCAGCTGGGACATGATACATTTTTGTTGCTGACCATTTGTAAGTTCCTCAGAAGATCTTGTCATGATTTCCTGTTAGATCCAGATGCTTCTTTAGACCAGTCACTCCGCTTGTATTGCAGGTACTTTGTTCACACACAAAACAGCTACGGCCCAGCACAAAGAGTCACTAGGTCCAAAAGGGAAAGCTCCACCTGTATTACTCTGTATTCAATAAAAAGTTATTGAAAGCACAGAGTGGATTCTCTCGAGGAGAAAGAGTAAGCTTTAGAAACATCCAATGTATCACAGAAAAAGAATTACCGTTATGATTCTCACAATACATAGGTGTAGTGAAAGGATGTGCCAGAGGAAAGAGTGCAGTGAAGCTTGTGAACTTCGCTTGTGACCATTGACAGAACTTTTTATTTTCCCTTGTAGCATCTTCGCTTGAGAGAGAACAGGAGAGAAAAATCCCAGAGTCCTGGTCTAGTTCTGTTACTTTTGTTCTCTGTGACTTTGAACACAGCAAATTTCTGCTTGGGGGTGGAACTATCAGAACTATTTACTGGAACTATCATAAAACTGTAATGTTTGCTTGTGTGTGAGTTCTCTGGGTAAAAGTGCTTCCTCACTATAAAGTATTATGGTGTTTCAGTAGTATGTAGATAGGCATGTGCCGTACTGGTAAGTGTGATTTTGTAGGTGTGTCTGGAACCCATGTGATGCGGGGAGTAATTTGTCTTCATCTGCTGAGTACAAGCAGAGCTGTAGGAGTAGGCATAATAGCTAGGGAGAGATGTTCTGGCGGTGCTTTAAATTTATCCCCTGCATTTTGTTTTAGAGGCAGGGATTGCTGCAAAGCCTTGTGTACTGTTCCTTTGGGATGTTGTTTGTTGGGGTTTGGTTTGGTTTTGAGATGCCTTTGGACTTTGGATTATCTTTCAGTCCAAGCAAGGTGTGCTTATTGTCATGAAATGGGATATTAAAGCGCTAATAATAGCTTCCTGGTTTAGAACTTCAGTCAGACCACCATAGAGAACATTGCTCTCCGTGATAAGCATAAATAATTTTGTAATTCATGTATTTTATGCTTTTGGATTTTTTTCTTTCAATGACCACTGAAGTAATGTGATGGCTTAAGTAAGAGTTGCTACTTCACAGCTGGTCCTCAACAGGTATTTCTCTTGATCTCTATTAATGGATCATAATGCTCCATTAATACCATTACTTGCAGGAGTTTTACAGGAAAGTGGATTTTTATTTAGGAATAAACTTTGGATTTAAAGAATGTCAAAACTCAAACCAATGCAAATCAAAGAGCTTTGTCCTGAGAAAACACAACTTTCTCCCTCCACCAGCAGGATGGAAAGGTGATCTAGAGATTGCCTGTTTGCCTCAAGCTGGGCTCTTTTGGGTGGCTGCAAGTTCAAGTAAACAGGGACATGTTTTGGCTGCAGTGGATCTGAAGCTGGGCCTGGGGTAAAGATCTTAAGGTTGGGTGAATTGTTCTGTGAACATCATCACACAGTTCGTTGCTTGTCAAATTCACCACATCACCGTTTTGACACCTCTGCCTCGCTTAAATCTTGTTATGAGGTTGGAAGTGGCGCCGAATATTTGTATTTGCCCTAAATACTTCACAGAAGTTCTTTTTGAGAGTAATTCTGTAATTATAGACCATGATGTCATGCCAAAAAGAGCAGACAGTCAGTTAGGCTCTATGCTTTAACAGTTTGTGTGAAATTAGTGATAGTACCAGGAGGCTGAACTTCAATTTACGGTGCTGTGAAATGAGCAATTTTTATAGGGCCTGAAGCATTCACCTTTGGAAGGATCATGTGAAAACTTCTGGCCTCAACCACAGCTCATTTCCAAGTGGGATGTGGTCCTCTCTGCTCTTTTGTTTTGGTCAGGCAGGCTGCTATCTGGACAGCTGGCCAGATGTGCATGGTGCTTAGGAAAGGCAGTGCCTCTGGCAAAGTGGATAGACTCACAGCTGCTGCAAAGGATATCACAGATGCCTGTGTTATTTTACAAAGCTGGTATTTCCATCTGTTAGTTGGTTGCAATAGGATTGCTAGAGGATCAGATTGGGCAGAGGCTAGGCTGAAGGGGAGACTATCAGCATCAAGAGCATCATTTACCAGTACTTTAAGGGGGCAGAAACAGATGTTGGGCTCTTTGAAGTGTACCTCTGGATGTAGTCAGTTCAATGTGTCAGCTTGGTAACTGTCAGAAAACCAGAAAGGAAAGAGATGGAAAGTGGGGTCCCTGACAGTAAGAGGGAGAGAGAGAGATGTGGATTTCAGAGCAACAAACTCAGCCACTGCCACAGAACTAGAAGACATTTTACACAGTATGTGTGGACCAGGTAGGACACTCACAGCCTGTGGTGCATTAGAAATATTTTCCTCCTTATTCTTTGCTTCCCACAACTAGGATTTTGATTCCACTGGTCTCTACAAGTGAAATCCTGTCAGGCAGTGAAGGTCAATGGAGCTGCCTGAGCAGCTGCAGTATGAACAGAAGGAAAATGTGGGATTGCAGCACAGCTGAAGTTCAAGGTTTCTTCCTTACAGGCACTGTAGTCATGGGGTCTTAATGGGTGCAAGCAGCTTTGAACTGTGACTGTTACAGATGTTTGAGAAAGCATCTGAAGATTTCAGGTAATTAAATTTGAGCATCATAAGAACTTTAATTCTTTTGGAGGCAAATGCTGTTTCCAGGGTTATGGAGTATAGGTGCCTATCCAAGCACACTCAAGTCAATAAAAAGCCTTTGTTTGGCTTCACTGAGTTTTGAATTAAGACTTCAGAATGTTTGATGAACTAAAATTGTTACAGAAAGCTTCTGGGTTTTGCTATCACCTTACAACAATAGGTCCTAGTAGGACCAGGTAAGGGCATTATGTAAAATGGATTCTCCACACATACAAAGAGCTGCTTCATTCTCTTTGTTACTGTTTCTTTGATTTGGGATTGGGGAAGGTTTTTTACAGATTAGCACCGCTTTTCTATTATATATTTTCCTGTAAGATTTAAATTGTGATGAAACTTGTCACATAATAAATAGGAGTCACTGCTTGCTGAATACTGGGGACATGCAAAAAGTACTTGGGAGGGCTGAAATGCAGTTGGGTTTATTTTGGGTTTGAGCTGTTATTTTGTTGGGACACGAGGTGGCAAAAGCATGGAAACACTCATTAGAGAAAATGGTCTAGAATGTCTTTTGATCAGTTTTCTCCTTCAAATCTTCCGTGTGTGTGTGTGATTATATATATGTATATATACATATATACACACAGGTTGGCACTTGGTTGTGCAGTACACATGTGACAACATTTGGCATGTCCTGTGATTTGTGTTTGACAACACCTGTTTGTAGCCCTCTAAACAGATAGGGAAATTAAGTCACAAGAAATGCATAACCTCTCAGAGGCCACAGCAAAAGAACTGAAATAAGACTGCGAGAGTTGGGGCTGTTCAGACTAAAGAAGAGAAGGCTCTGAGGAGACCTTCTAGTGGCTTTCCATTACCTAAAGGGGGCCTACAAGAAAGTTGGGGAGGGACTTTTTACAAGGGCTTGTAGTGATAGGACAAGGGGGAATGGCTTTAAGCTTGAAGAGGGGATGTTTAGACTGGGTATTAGAAAGAAATTCTTTACAGTGAAGGTGGTGAGACACTGGAACATATTGCCCAGGGAGGTTGTGGATGCTCCCTCCCTGGAAGTGTTCAAGGCTGAGTTGGACAGGTTTTTAAGCAACATGTTCTAGTGCAAGGTGCCCCTGCCATGGGCCAGGGGTCATAACTAGATGATCTTTAAGGTCCCTTCCAACCCAAACCATTCTATGAAAGTAGATCAGAAGACCTGGGAAGGTCTGTTGGGTTTAGATACTAAAACGTATCTAGGTGCAGCTGTAGTGTTCTCCTCTATTGGCGACTATGCAGAGATGAGCATATATGCATACAATGCCCCCCACACTGCAGCAGAGGGAATGGTCCTTTAAGAACTTGATGTGTGCTCTTAGTTTGTAGGAGGGCAGGGCTTTTTTTTTTTCCCTTCTAAAAGCAGACATGAAAGAGAGTGCAAAGTTGCCAGATAGCATAAGCAGACTTGCTTTGGATATGCCAAGGCTCATGATTGTTCTGTCAAGTGGTGCATGTCCATCTTGCGCAATTTGCCTTCTGTGGGCTGAGCTGTCTCCTGGTGGGTGGTGTCTGTGTGTTAGTGAGGCTCAGCTACTGCAGAAGGTAGAGCTCCCAGCTCTGCCGTATAGTTTATGGAACCCTCAGTAGCTTTTCATTGTTCCTGCACTGTGATGATGGTGCAGTCTCTGAGTTCTCACCTGTCCCAGCCTCCCATGGAGCTTCTCTAGACCATTAGTGGCCCAGAGATGGGCCACAAAACTTGTCAGAGGGCTGAAACACCTCTCCTGTGAAGAAAAACTGAAGTGAGTTGGAGTTGTTCAGCCTGAAGAAGTTAGAAAACTCCAGGGAGATATTATTGTGGCCTTTCAATACTTTATGGGGGACTATAAGAAAGATAGAAACAAGCTTTTAGTCAGGGTTTGTTGCAACAGGACAGGGGGTGATGGTTACAAATTGAAAGAGGGGAGATTTAGACTAGAGAAGGTGGTGAAAGACTGGCTTGAGGTTGCCCAGAGAGTTGGTGGATGCCCCATCCCTGGAAACATACAAGGTCAGGTTAGATCGGGCTCTGAGCAACCTGATCTAGTTGATGACCCTGCCAGCTGCAGGGGCTTGGACTAGATAACCTTTAAAAGTCCCTTCCAACACAAACTGTTCTATGATTCTGTGAGTGAACTAACCCAAAGTGCACTAACACACCAAGGAACTTAAAGTGCTCCCAAATTCCCTGGGGAAAAAAACAAGTAAACAAAACCTTACCAAACAAAAACCAGGAGGAAATACTTTTGCTACTTTCTTTCTGCTGCTGCTATTAAGACCAACAGTGCTTTTATACCCAGTGGAGGGGTTTTTAGTTCTTGAGATTTGGCTGTACTCTTGTAAAATCCTGACATTATTGACTGACGCTGGGTCCATTCCACTGCAAAACAGCCTGAGCCCTATGAGCCACACAGAGCCCCAAAAGATAACTGATCCTTGTCAGGTGCAGCTAACAAAGCCCCTGGGAAGGTAACCCCCTCAAAATTAGATGGGGCCTGGCAAGGAGAGCAGGGCCTAAGGAAAAAATAAAGAAAAATGAATGTACTCGCAGCCTTGATCTGTGCAGCTGCCTACTGAAGTGAACAGCTCATGCAATTTAACTCCCTTCTTCCTGAGTTGCGGCGCTCTTAATTTTGGGGTTCTTTGATCCACCTATTCATAGCTGTGAAGTGAGCAGAATTTAATCAGGTTCTGACAGGGGATGGTTGATTTTAATACTGGCCTCCAAAAAGGTGCTGTCAATCAAGGATGAGCATTAATACCTCCAACTTGCGGCTCCTTTAAAGTTCTGCTGCAGTTGAGTGGTGCTTGGTCAGCTGTGGAGGAGCTGGGCACCTACAAAGGTGCTCTGGGCCCCCTGGACATGCCTGGGGGAGTCCCTGGGGGGCTACTCCCTGCCCTCTGCATAGAGGCAGCATGAAACATCTAATCAAGTTGGCATTTCCTAACCACATGAGAAGAGAGATTTCCTCTTTGAATAAAGAGCAGCTCTCATAAGTGTGCATCCCAAAAGGCCTGCTGAGCTTTTGTGAGGCAGCAGGCAAGGCACGTTTGGAGTCACTTGGATTAAACCTTTCCTTATTGTAGCTGGAACAGGAGCAGTGAGGACAAGGATTACTCTTCATACCTAATTTTGAGTTATTTTAACTGGGGATGTTAGATAAAATAGTCAATGACTGGCAGCGTGATAGAATATGGTTTAATTTCAGATTTACTATCTGCCAACACATGCCATTCAATCAGATAAACACAGGATTTCAGCTGTCATCCCAATACCTTATGCATACTTAAAAATAGAGCGCTTTTTCTCACACCAAGAAGGAATTGAACAGGTTTATACATAGGATGTATCCAGCCAGGAGGTTAGAAATTTTCAAATAGTCTGCTGTTTCTAGAGAGGTTCCTTATCTTTAAATTAAGGAATTATATTAGAAGTAGTAGAAATTCTCAGGATTGTAGAATTTTTATCATTGTCAACTGCACAGAATAAATAAAAGTAAAGGGAACACCTTGAGAAGTTGAATGATATAAAATGCAGGAAATATCCATAGTATTTAGAGGAGAGAACACAAGACTATATAGAGAGGAAGATGACTCAGAACTTTAATGTGTGGGAATATAATTCCCTCCCTGTTTTCTGAGTTTCCATCCTTGCTCTTTTGGCTGTCCTGGTGCATGTATTTGGCCTATGCCTGTAATGCTTGAACGTCTGCTCTGCTTGGGTGGTGGAGAGAGAAGATGACAATCTAGTGTCACACCAGCACTATCCTAAACCGGTTTTCACAATAAATGTAGTGTAAGCATTCACTGTCTAAAGCTTTCATCACGAGAACACACAACTTTACTTAGGTGGAAACTTTCATACAGGTAAAATGTGGCACCTCTTTCCACTGGTGCTTTACACTATGCATTTGTGAGTATAGGTGAGTATGGCTTTTTGGTGTGAGCACTTAGCCAGTATTTAGATTCTTTATATCTCACATGAAGAGTAGCTGATGATACAGTCCAGCATATTTTTATGTCTATCCTGGTTTGTTTACAAGTGATGCACAGAACAGCTTGTTTCTGTGAATTATCATATGAGCAGACAGCAACAGGCAGTTTCCTTTAAGAGAGGTGATTCTGCCACTCTGCTCTGCTCTCACTGAGCTCACCTGGACAACTGTGTACATCTCTGGGGCCCCCAGCACAGGAAGGATGTTGACCTGCTGGAGCAGGTCCAGACGAGGTTCACAAAACTGATGAGGGGGCTGGAACACCTCTCCTGTGAGGACAGACTGTGAGAGAGTTGGAGCTGTTCAGCCCGGAGAAAAGGCTCCAGGGAGACCTTGTAGCAGCATTTCAGTATCTGAAGGGGACCTACAGTTGGGTTGGGAGGGACTCTTTAGAAGGGCTTGTAGTGATAGGATGAGGGGCAATGGTTTTAAACTGGAACAGGGTAGATTTAGGGTGGGCATAGGGAGAAAGTTTTTTACAATGAGAGTGATGAAATACTGCCCAGAGAGCAACCTGTGACACCATCCCTGGTTGAGGCACCATCCCTGGTTGAGGCACCATCCCTGGTTGAGGCATCATCCCTCGTTGAGGCATCATCCCTGGTTGAGGCATCATCCCTGGTTGAGGCATCATCCCTGGTTGAGGCATCATCCCTGGTTGAGGCATCATCCCTGGTTGAGGCATCATCCCTCGTTGAGGCATCATCCCTCGTTGAGGCATCATCCCTCGTTGAGGCATCATCCCTCGAGGCATCATCCCTCGTTGAGGCATCATCCCTCGTTGAGGCATCATCCCTGGAGTCATTCAAGGTCAAACTTTATGGTGCCTTGAGCAACCTGCTCTACTTGGAGATGTCCCTGCTCACTACAGGGCATTGGACAAGATGGCCTTTGAGGGTCCCTTCCAACCCAAAGGATTCTGTGATTCTTGCTCACAAATCCACCAATCCACCAGCAAGCTGCATCCATCCAAGCTCTGCCTTGCTGCTTTCTCTCCTGCTCACAAGCCTCTCTTTTCCTTAACACCCACATAACCTGTGCCCTCAGCCTTATATTTCCTACCTAGGTTCCTCTTTCGGGTTCAGTGGTCAGCTTTGATTCAGAGACGGCCTTATTATAGCTACTAGCATTTTCCAGCATAAATTATTATTGCTTGCTCTTATTCCCTTCTATATTCTACCAGGCTGCTCCAAAATGAGCTCTAAAATGATATCGTGAGCTGCTCAGCATAATGGTAGCTTTGACTTGTACTTTGCTTTGAAGAACAGCTCTAGCAAAAGGACAGCATTTTCTACTGAAGATAAGGGAAAGAAAGCAATTTTTTGAGAGCGCTGCTCCCGCCAGTTTCCCTGAAGGGGGGAGGCTGAAGCTGTTTCTAGCATGTGCAAAGGCGCTCTTGAAGAGCTCTGCTACAGCAGATTGGCTTATTACCCATGGAGACATGAGGACAGCATAATGCCAGCCAAGATGCTGAATTTCCTGTTGCTTGGGCTTCATCCCTTTCTGGTTAAGCTCTCATGTACTTCAGAGAAAAACTTGATTACTGGTTGCAGGTCCCTCAGCTCAGCTGTGGGAGGATCTTTTTGACTTCCACAACTCCCTCCTGGGGCTGAGTTTTGGCTACAGAGGCAATTTGGGCTGGGCTGTACAAACAGATAAAGCAAAGAAATAGCAGGTCTAGAGCAAAGTCCAGCATTAAAGGCTTTGGAATTATGTTTAGTGTTTGGTTTGGGTTTGGTTTTTTATATATTTTTTTTTATTATTATTACTATTTTGTTTGGCTTCTTTTTCATCTCTTAGAAAATCCTTTCATACACAATGATCTTCGAAACAATTTATTTGAAATGGTTGGTGGGTGGCATGTACATTATGGGCTGTGGTTTCATTGATATGCTTAGCCTCGCTAAGTAAATGGTGTATTAAATGTTTTATTTACCCCATGTGCTACCTGTCATCTAATCAGCTTTGGGGTTTGCTGCCTTCTGCTTGTGTTATAGCAAGAGTAAGTGGTTTCATGTAAATTAAAACCACATGAAACCTTTTAAAGCCATTTAAAAATCCTAAATGGTTTTGCAAACAGTTTGTCGGACAAGGGTTGGAAAAAGAGCTCTTTGCTTACCCATTTACTCTTTTTTATGCTTATGAGAAGCTTCCCATGTGACTCTTTCATCAAACATTGCATCCCAGTACTCATCTAGAATGCCAAAAGTCATTTATACTGTGCTCAAGAGTGGTTTGCATAAACAGGAGGCAGTTAACAAAGAATACAGTCGTGCGCTGCAACTGCAAATGTTATTTCATAAATTACAACACAGATGCACAATAAAGTCCAAACACGCTTCCCTGTGATGTTTTCTTGCTTGCCCCGGGCGTAAAAGCACGTTGGCTCAAAAGGTCTTTGCTTTTATTAACTACTATTACCAGTGTTTATGATTGTAATCCTTTCACTCTGAATAATTTTTGTGTCTTGCAGGTGGATCGCATCATCTTCTGTGTCTTCTTGGAGATTGACTACAAAATTTTCAAGAAGAAAATGGGCGAGTTTTTCCCCTTAGGTAGGTGCAGTAATTGAGTGCCATCTGACTTGAAAAAACGATGCAGCAGGAAGACAACAGTTGGCATCCTTTCTTCTTTCCCTGCCTCAGCCAAATATTAAAATGTGAACTTTCTTTAAGCGTTGGCTGCACATAGAGGCTGTGATCCCAGACAAATGCAGACATTCAAAATTTGTGAAGCGGTAAAACTACTTGTGATACTGCTGCTGCAAAATCAAGGCCTGCTTTTGTATGCTCAGCACAGCTAGCTGCTTCATTCCCTGCTGTATCCCTATCTCCTCCTGAAACCTGGAGCGTGGCGCTGTCTCTCTTGACTCCAAGAAGAAAATGATTTGCACTAATGTGTATAGCTCCTAGTGTATATTGCTTTTCCATGCACTTTGTACGTGCTCTGCTCTTTCATTAATAATGCTGGTAGGGTTTCTCTGGGCCTGAAAAGATACCACAGGGGTTAGGGCCCAACTGTGTCTGAATGAGAACTTTAAACTTGAGCTGTCCCTGTGCAAGAATGAATGGGAGAAAGATGGCTCTCACCGGAGCACTTGGGAAATGTTAGCCATTCATCTTATGTTTCACACAGGAGGTTACCTTCTAGAATTTAAGAAAACCTGGTGGATAATAAATTTGTTAATCCCCCTTTTCCCACACGCCTGTGATTTATTTTTATCACATATCATTAGCAGTCTGTGTTCAGGTTTTTTATCAAGCCTAACCTTCTGCCATTTTCTTTTGTTTTCTGTAACATCAGTCCTGCTATATGTGACAAGATCCAGCTTTTAGGATTTTGTTTTATTGCCCATTTCAGAAGTGGCAGTCACTTAAATACTGCCCACGCTTGCTGTCTGTCTGTCCATTGGAAACGGCCTTTGAGTAATAGGAAGCAGAGCTTTGGTCTGTTGTGAGTCTCCATTAATTCTGCAGCACCATACTGTCACAGCAGCCACAGTAGGTTTTAACTTTTGCTTTGGCTGGTGGTGTGGAAATTGTGATGTTTCTGTCTCACCTCCTAGAACAAAGCTTTTAGTCGACAACTTTGTAATCTCCAGTTTGCTATGATTGGCAGCTGAAACTTAAAGACCTGTTGAATTATTCAGGCAGTGTAGAATGGTGCCTAATTGCTTAATAATATTTTTGTCTGGGGCACATTGAACACGCATTTCAAAGACTGCATTCATGTCTAATTCATTCATTGTGTGATTTTATGTTTTTGGCAGTGTACCCCAACACACAGGACAAAGCAGCAGTGCCCTGCCTGCTGCGACTGGCAGTGTCCCTCCCCTTCAGAATAAGCAAGAGTAAACTACGGTGTCAATTTGTCAACACAGTAAAGTATTAATATTTGCCACCACCATTAAGGTCTTTGAAATAGTGGATTAAAGCCTAGTATTGTTGTTATTAACGTAAAATCCACTTGGGGTTGAAGGCCTGAGAGACATGAAGACGCTTCATAGCTGAAGCGTGGCAAGCCCAGAGGACAATGAGAGATTTATTTCTTTTGGAAGGGGAGGGTTTCAAAAGCTGACATTGTTGAACTGCTGTCTACAGAGAACCTGTGTGGTTGGGTGTCATGCTATATGAAGACTTTTATTATCTAAATTATCAGATGTATCATAGTTTTAAAAATAGATTGATTCTCACACATGGCAATGTTTTACCTTTTGGGTTTTTTTCTTCAACTAGAGCAGGAAATTTGGTATGTGACAGTAGAGCAGTGGTCATGGTGGGGACATTTAAGTGCAGCAAATCCAGTGCATTGCAGATATTTGACGATGAAGATTTTTGATGAAGATTTGATCCAATGCTTATACAGACAGCTGTCCAGAAAAAGATGTTTTAGTTCTCAGCAGCCACAGTTTTGTGTAAATTGCTAAAAAAGGCATAGGACCTATTTTCACAAGCTTCCTGATAATTTTCTCACAACTAATGGTTTTGAATACCAGTTTTAGTATGCCTTAATGATGCAAATTCCCAGAAGGCCCTGAACACCTCCTGCCTAGTGAGCTGGAATGAGTTAAGCATCTAAAACTAGCCCTGACTCAGTGAAGGATTTTCTGAGCTTGGGTCAGTAGTCAGCAATTCAGGAGATCTGATTTTAATATCTTGTATCACCACAGACACTTGGTATGCCTTTGTAGCAGTCACTTAGATCTTCAACTTTTGAGGGCACAGGGAGAGGCATGAAGGATGCATGCAAACCCAGATGATTCTCTGTTAGTGTCCCTGGAAAAATAATCAGTATCTAGATCTCTTTTCCTGAAGGAGTGCCCTAATGAAAGCCTTGGAATCAGGCTTTCTTTGCTGTCTTGAATTGACAACTTTACTGTAGGGTACCACCACTTCCACAGCTGTCAGCTGAAGTAATCCCTATCCTCAGCCTACTGGTAAGACAATTTGGATGGCGATCACCAGTTGGCCATCATGTCTGTTTTTTTTTTCTGGTCTCCCATGAATTGTCACAGTATCACAGTACATTAGAGGTTGGAAGGGACCTCAGAGATCATTGGGTCCAGCTCCCCCTGCCAAAGCAGGGTCACCTATGGTAGTCCACACAGGAATGCATCCAGACTGGTTTTGAATGTGACCAGAGAAAGAGACTCCACAACCTCTCTGAGCAGCCTGTTCCAGTGCTCCATCACCCTCACTGTAAAGAAATTTCTCCTCATGTTGAGGTGAAATGTTCTATGTTCAAGCTTGTACCTGTTGTTCCTTGGCTTATTATTGCGCACCACTGAAGAGATTGCCCCCTGCACTTGACACACGCTCCTCAGATATTTATAGACATTGATGAGATCTCCTCTCAGTCATCTCTTCTCATATGTCGTATGCATTTATCACACCAAACTTTGATAAGTTAGCAGCAGCCCCTCCTACTATTGGGATATTCCATCTCTCTGCAGGACTGGTTTCTTGCATAGAGGACTTAGTCATTATGGCTCTGTGTCAAGAAATTAATAACTGTCTCTACCTTCGGCAATAAATTCCTGATATTTAGACTGTGGAAGGAATTGCCACAACTCTGGAGTTTTGGGTTTGTTTTTTTAAGTGAATCTATTAATGCAGTGAAATTGAAGTCTTTAACGATAGACTTGGCCTAAACTTAAATTGATAGGACACTAACAGGAGAGAGTAACACTGAGATACTGCTTTAAGGTTAGAGGAAAAACATCAAGACATGTTTAAAAGTGTCTCACATTTGGAAACATTATTAAATATATCTGCTTTAATAGATGTGGACAAAAATGCTTAGAAAGAAGAATATATTAATGGAGTTATATACATAAATAGTTATTACTTTAAAGCCAGTACATTAATAAATCCAAAAAGACATCCAAGTACTTGAGCTAGTCAAGTGATAATGAAATGAAGCTGGAGTTACACCTCAGTGCATTAGAGTAAGTGGAATATAGATATAGGGAAATTGTTCCGTTAGTCAAAGATATCATTAGACATATTTTGTAAGTGGGATGCCAAAGAAATTAGTTGAGTAATAGTCTTGATATTAGAACAACTGCCAAGACCTTGTCATGTACAAACTTTAAATATATAGGGAAAAGAGGCAGACTTCTAAGTAATTTCATATCTTTGGAGCATAGCAAAGCTGTTCAGTAACAGACCAGTTGCCACAGCCTCAGCATTTCTGATTTAATCTCAGTAATCAGAAGCCTGTACAGAACCTGTGCCAGAGCCAGTGTGCTCCAGTGGGGAAGTGCCACTTAGTCTTTAACTCAGACTCTGCATCTCATCCTAGTGGATGTCCAGAAAAAGCACCTCTTTTAAGAGAAAGTAAAGGGTGCTATTCTATGCTGAACTTCCTGTTGAATCTCTGGGGGTTTGCTGTTTTTGTGTGCTCTGTAGAAGAGTGAGGGTGGAAGACTGTTTCAGTAGAATAAGCAACCTTATGTTCCTAAGGTGGACCAATGTTTTAACGTAGCAGGTGCAACAAACATTGAAGTGTTTGTTTCATTTTACCAGTTGAATCCTATCTCCTAACGGGATGGGATAGCCTAGCCATTCTCCCTTCAGCTGTGTTGGGAAATTCTCCCTACTTAATCTGAAAGAATGTCTTGCTACATATCTTTCAGGCAAAAAAATATCCTTGCCTGCAGTTCTGACGCAGTTGTCTAGTTCTTACATTGCTGGATTCATTGCTACTGGTGGATTCATTGCTACTAGTATTATGAGTGAGCTTTCTGGGAAAGGAGCTGATGCTCATACCTTTTTTACTCTTGGAATTCATTGTTTCTTCTAACATGATTCTACATTATCCTACATACTAGGAATTACTTCTGTTGCTAAATACATCTATTAATTGCACTGACCAGGAAATACCTTAAAAAGTCCCCCTTGAAAAGCTAGAGTTACCTTACAGTGATGCATACTTCTAGGATGCTATTCATAGCTATAAAATCAAGAGTATTTATAAGCAGTTGCCACCTGGAGGCAGAGACACCTTTTGATTTTTTCCACCCTCTTCTATACTGTGCATACATAGCTACTTCATATGTCAGATATATAGTCTTATAAGGACCTTTGACAAATGCTTATTTTCCTTGGTGGCTGTTGTGAAAGATTTATCTTAAATTGTAATGTTTAAACTATTTCTAAATCTACTACCTGTTATCAGGGGATTGGAGAGGGGAATATTTTTTATTCAGAAATTGTTCTTTAGACAAAAATAATGTCATAAAGGGTACATACTCTGAAGCTGCAGCATTCAAGGTTATATTGCATTCTTACTATTTTAAACAGAGTAACAAAATTACTTCACAGAAGCATTGCTAAAATTGTTAGAGAGAGGACAGATTTGCACTTTTATTAGACCAGTTGATAGATGGAAGATGCAAGCTTTTAGGCTTTGTGTCCTTTCAGAGCTAATGAAAGGATGCTGAGCCCAAGAGCTTGTTCTATTTTTTTCCCCTGAGTCATATCAGTTGATGTTAGGAAAAAGAGAATGAAATTGCTTCATCCTCAAAGAAAAAAAAAATCTCCCCTCTGTTCCAGGTTATGCCATTTAGTGCATTTTCTGCTTTTATCCTGGTTGGTGAAAACTCTGTGTGTTCCCACTACCCAAAGCACATAGAGTTAAGAGCTCCTGTCTTATATTAATCCTTCTGTTACTTCAGGAGGATGCACAGCATCCTTGCTGTGCATAAATGTGCAAATATATTACAATTGCAGAGGAAATTCATTGTTAAGAGATCTACCAGGCTTGGAATCAAATTGGAAACTGTCTAAATGGCTGAATGAAGGGCTTTGTATTAAAAAGGCTGATCCCTGCAAGAATACGTGAGCAAACTCTTAAAAGAGAGGTTGTAATTTCTGTACTGGTATTGAGAAGCATTGCCCTCTGCACAAGTATGGCAGACTTCACTGGGGCTGAAGCCATCTTCAGTGTGAGCAAAGGAATCATAACTTAGCCCTTAGTAAGTAATCCTGTATCAAATGGGTAATTTGCTTGATAAATTTAGCCTCTCTATTTGCATTTGCAGTGTTCATGAGCTGATTTGTTTCCTTAATTCATCACCAGAATGTATTCCACAAAATATTTTTCATGATGTTTATTTTACTGTGTGGATAAGTGCCAAGCAGTTTACTGGAAGTACTTGATATCCTTTATCTGAGATTTCACCTGGGTAGCAATTTGCTTCACAAGTCACGAGCCTCTTTTTTCCTGACTGGTCCAGGCAGGTGTGCAAAGGCCACCAGGGCTCGGAGCCACCAGAAATGGGCGTTAGGATGTAAGATCTTGGGGAATTTGAAATCCTTTTCTCCTTTTTCTCCTGATGAGTGAGGACCACCCGGAAGTTTTGGTTGCAGCAGCTTTACCCCATCCTCATGTGGATTTTTCAGGTTGTCATGCTCACAGCTGATAACTGCCTGTTTTTTCAAAGGTTAAACTAGAGGCACTCAGATATCCCTTTCTTCCCTGCTTTTCCTCACAAATCTGTCAAGTAACTGTGGAGGGACTGTGTCCTTCCTGATGATGCGCAACCTAAATTTATGTCCAGACACTTGCTCTAGGTGCATGAACACACCTGTGGCTGAGTAGAAGCTGGGACAGAACCAGAGAGATCAACCACAGCAGTAGCAGAGACAAGGTGTCGCAGTCTTTGTCCTGTGCTCTGCTTCTGGGCAGGGTCACCTGCATCTCAGGCCTGTTTGTTATGAGTAAAATGAGTCTCACTTGGCTGACCCCACAGATCTGATAGAGCTGCCATCCCTGCTATTGTATTGGGATGGTCAGGGTGCTCTCTGGTTTCTCTAGCTTTGGAAACTTTTTGGCTTGTCACTTGGAGATCGTGCTTGACTTTTCAAATGGTGAATGTGCAATAAGATGGTGCATGACCGTGCATCCCTTTCCAGGTCTATGTATCAAGCCATTGAGAGTGTACCGGGGTACCACTCAGTGTTTATGCATTCACAGCCATCTGGCCTGCTCAGGACTCCATGCCAGCATTCAGCATTCCCCTCAGATTTCCAGTCTGAGGGGGAATTTTGCATTCAGGCAGAGAGGAGGGAGGATTTTTTGGTGAGTGGAAGGCAATAGTGCTTTTTGGAGAAGGTTGTGGCACACTGGCAATTTCACGTGAATGGGAAATGCTTCTGGCACACCTTTATCTGTCATCATATTAGAGGATGTGATCCTCAGGTGGCTTCTACAAGACCCCTTGCTGAAGGACTTAATTCAAAACAACTGGGGAGAAGCACAGTCTCACTGTTTCCCATGATGTTTCCTTGTCCATCAATAGCAGAGGCTTGAAAGGAAGCACCTACGTGGGGGAGGTGGAGCAGCCTGTGCACCAGAATAAGATGCTGTCTTTGCTCTAGCTCTGTCCCTCACAGCACCTACAGATCCTGATAAAGTACACTCCAGTGTATGTAGGGTGCTGTAAAAATTGCTCTCAATCCAAAAGTTTAGTATAGCCATAATGCTCAAAATATCTGTCCATTTCCAAACATGTCTGAAACAACTTACCTCATAAAACTCAAGCTAGCTGAAAGCTGAAGGTGTTCGTAAAACTGTGAAACAAAATTGCTCTATGGCTTTTTGTCTTCATTCACCACGGCAATGACTGTGCCACTCCTACCAGTCATTGTCTTAGCTCTTTCTGCTAGTGTCTCAGTGTGGTGCAGGAGGATGAACAAAATGCAGCTCAGGAGTGGTGCTTGGGAGGCATAGTGTGTGATTGATGGCTCTGATACTATTTTCAGCATCTTAAGAGATACGCAGAACAAGAAAGCGTTCCGAGCACTTTCTAACATGGCCCTGGGTTTCCAGTACCTTATAAAAAGTGAATGGGCATTTTCCTGCTTCAGTAGGAATCATAATAAAGCTTCCTGGCATGATTCCTTCAGAGCTGTTCCCTGGCTGTCTGCTGACAGGGCCTTGCATTAGACTGTGTTGCAAGTATGGTTCACCTCCGAATCTGAGCTTAAATCCTCTGCTAGTATGAAGTCTGGCAGAGGCTTGTGCTGTTGTGTGCTATATGGTCTGGAAAATGGTTTGCCTTCTCCTTGATAGCAGCAGAGGCACTGCTTGGAGCAGGACAGACAATGGGACTGTAACCTATTAACGTGTTGCTGTTAGAACTTTTTTCTTTCATAAATGGAGCCTCCTCTTCTTTGCTCCATGAGTGTCTTTTGTGAGAATAAGAGTGAAGTCTGCTGTCAATCCAGAAGTCAGAGGAAATGTCTGTTTCTGTGCATTTCTCCACAAATTTCTGAGCTCTCCAGCTCCCGGGAGGCATCTAGATGAGGACCTTTTTGAAACAGCCAAGTGGCAGGCACTGAGGATGCCCTTGAAGGCACAGGCATCATGCAGATGCAGGCCAAACTGCTGCATGTGTTAACAGCGTAGGAGAGCACAGGGAAGACGATGAGTGCAATAATTGGAAAGGTGAATACAGAGCACGTATTTACCATGTCTTGTAACACAAGGAGTATAAGGTGTCCCAGGAAATTGGGATGAAAACAAGCAAAAGGAAGCAGGTTTTCACCCAACACATAATTAAGGTATAAGAATGCTTGCTTTGAGGTGCTGCAGAGCCTGTGGGTCTTAAATATAGTTAAAAAGAAGATTAGCTCAACCAACAAAGGACTAGCCCAACAGTGGCTATTAATCACCATGATCTATATGTAACCTTAGGCTCAGGGAGAGATTGGTAAGGGGAGGCAAATGTGTTTCTGTTCTGTTCTGCGCTTGGTCCTTCACACATGGATGCCTGGCACCACAAGGTGAGCAAGCAGAAGGTTTTTTTTTCTGTGTAATACCTTATGTGAATACATCTTTGATCAGATATCTTTTCTTTCTGCTGTATTGCATATTGTGACATCCCACGTAAATCATTCCAAATGCGCTTTGTGTCACACTCAAAAATATCCTGTGTCCTCTCTGCTCACTGACACCGAGTCACTTCATGTGCTCGAGTGCTTCTAATTGCAATGGGTGCAGTTAAATTTGTGTTTGTCTCATTTGATTGCCTCTGCCTTAGGTTACTGATGAGATTTTGTTAGAAGCTTGTGTTTAGAACTGTGTCATGGCATGCAAAATGTACCATTTTGTGTGTGACTGCTACATTAGCATGCGTGTGGGTGAGAAATCCACTTTAGCACTTGAGTAAACAAAACTCCGTTGTTTTCAGTATTTTAGAGCAGGGAGGAAATAAGGAGGTTTTGCCATAGCTTCTTTTTCAAAACCCACTGTATATTTTCCCAAGGAGTGCCTCATTCCTTTTGTGTAAGGTAGAAGCATCTGGGAAATAGAAATCCTGGATGTGAGCACCATTTCCTGCACTGGAACAATGTTGTCCAGTTCACTCACAGCAGGAACGTGAGCATAGCATTTCTGTGTGGCTCAGGCTGGTAGGGGTATGTGTATTTTACAGCAGATCAAGTGGTATAGTACATAAAAGAAGCCATCTATGTGGTGACAAAAAAACCCCACAGTTCCTAACTTCTTACGAGCTTGGTACTAAGGATTTCTATTTGATATGGCTTCAAAAGCTACAAACACATTTTACATTCAGTGAGACTCCAATGTTGTGGGACTGGTGTAGCTAAGCAACACACGGGAAGGAAAACTGCACCGGGGCTGCAGTGAGGCCAGGATGCACAGAGAGTATCAGAAAACATTCCTTTTTTTATGTACTACTGGTCAGTCCTTGTTTTCTCCCAGTGGAGAGTTGAGGTGTAAGGATCAAAACAACCAAAAGATCTTGTGAGCTCCTAAGTTACTGCAAGCCTCATCAGACCCCAGGGTGTTCTCATGTGGTTTGCTAAGCTACGAAAACATCAACTCTTTTAGGTTGAGGTGGACATAGAGCCTGTACACCCTTATGAAGCTCCTGTTGAGTAGCAGCAGTAGTTTTAAGCAATCAAAAATAAGTGATCCCTAAGGATATTAATATGATCATCTAGAGAGGTGGGTAAAGCTTTGGGACAAAGGTATGGAAAGGTAAGTGTTTTCGGCTGCTGGAAACCTAATGTTAGCAATAGTTTAGACAGTTTGCATCAGGTGGGCACCATACTGCTGCCCACTCCAAGACTGACTGCAAAAAGAGTTTTTGTTTGAGCAAAGAGGCAATGCCCCCAAATGGTATCTGTTTTCCTCAGTGTTGTGTGACTGTTGTGCCACACACCTTCTGTTATTCCTGTGGCAACTGTACAGGCACATCGTGGGCAAATGCTTGACAGCAGGACCTTGTCTGGCTGGACCCCTGTTTTTGTATAGCAAATAAGCTCATCAGGATGGCTACAGTTGTCAGTGGCTGGAAAGTTTTATAATTTTTATGAGGGGTTTTTGTGCTTTTTTTTAAAGAATCAACATATGATCACCATCTTGTCACTGCAATCTCCTATACAGCTGTGCCAATCTTACTGCTGTTTCCCAGCCCAGAGGCAAAAGGCTCTCCTAGCCCCACCCCTAGTTATGATCCCTACAAGGAGCTGCACTTCCTAGGAGGAGCAGACTGAGACACGTGGGTTGGAGGGGAATAAGGAAACATCGGGAATTCAGCAAACAGCAGAAAGTGCTGAGAAAAGGAACAAATCCTGATAGATGAAGCAAGGCAGCTGAGAAGTTAAAGGAAGCAGGGAGGAGCTGGCAGCATGTATGGGGAGCTCGCACAGCCCTTTATGCAGGCCCTGAATGCAGAGGAAGGAGGAGCCTCCTGCGACGTGGAGCTGGCTCCCCTGCGAGAACACTTCAGTGCATGTGCAGTTAAAAATAAAAGGTGTTTGTACAGAGCTGACTCTCTGCCTGCTAACATGAAGAAGAATGCAAATAGAAGCGTGAGCAACAAGGAGGAGGTGGTTTAATGGCTTTGGGGATTAGCAGCAGTATTTAGAGCCTTTCACCTCTCTGTTCCCTACATAAATCTTACCCCAGATTGATGGTTTTAGCCATCTGGCTTCTGTTTGCTTGTGTGCAACAACTAGTGAGACAGAGAAAGAACCTGATCAGCAAGGCAAAGAAAAAAGGTGCATGACAGGTAAATGCATCCTCTTCTTCAGTGTCAGTACAAGCAGATATGGTGCAATTACTCCATTTCATAAAGCTTGGCAGGTAACAAGGGAGAGGGGAATGAAAGAGTGAAAGGCATCACTTGGTTCATGACTCTGTCAGGGAGCCTGTGACTTACACAAACGCATATGCTCCGAGCAACTTGCTCCCAAATGCAAAGCTCTGTATTCTTTAGAGATATAGTTACCCCAGATAGCGTGAGAGAGGGTGAATTCCAATCATAGGTTAACTCTCAACTGTTAATTATTTTATGCTTGACTGGGAGCTGTTCTCTCATACATCACCAGTCTGATACCTTAATTTTATATCCCATAGCCCAATTAATCAACTCTAAGATTTTGGACTTTCAGCCATGTGACACATTTTGAATTAGACAGCTCCTGTTTCTCCTAAGCCTTCTAAATACTGACGTGAGTTTTCTTGTGGGAGGGCTGATCCTTGCAGTGAGTCACTGTCAGTTTTCCTCTCACTCTAGGCTGCGAGGTTTGTCATTCCAGCAAGGTCATCTTGGAAGAGCTTCCCAAAATCTAGGGCTTTAATGGGGAAGCCATTCTCCAGTCAGAAGAATAACCAAGAGTGGATACATACACACAGAAATTATAGTGTGTTTTCATAGTCAATTATTTTGCAACAGCTCTTGAGTAACGGTGAGAGCTACAGAGGACCTCACCTCTGGTCTTTGAAACAGGGGAATTTGGGCAAGAAATATTGTGAAATGTTTACTGACATAAAGATTCCCTCTTGGTTTCTTCTGTGGCTTTACTCAATTTTGCTTTGAGATTACTGTCTGTGGTACATATTTCAAACCAAAGCAAACCTCTTGAACACTTCCTTTAGGTGAAGTAAAAATAAAGTATAAGACACATAAAGGCAAAACCAAGAAGAACCAAAAGCAAACAAAATCAAATGCCAGATATTACAAATCTAATATACAGCACACTTGGCACTGATTTTCCTGTATGTTAGCCATCTAGAGCTTTGTCAAAAAATATCCTTATTTAATTTTTCTTCTTCAGAACTGGTAACCTAGAAACTGCCTGTAATGTAATTATTATTTTGTTGTTGAAAATGAATGAATTTCAGATGTAGATTACTGAAACACTGCTTCTTATCTCAAATAATCTGTCAGCTAAACGTGGTGTTTATCACTTCAGCCAGTCACCCCAATGTCAGTGAAAGAGACCATGTTGTATTTGATAGGGAAGCACTTCCACCAGATGCATTATTAGTGTGAGAGTAAGAATTATAGCCACGTGAAGTGAGTGGGGAATGCTACATGCCAAAGTGAAACTCAGATTCGGATCAAGAAATTTTCAAAGGCACCACAATGACCTAGAGATTGTGTCAGCAAGTGACTGGGAGCCCAAATCCCATTATAAGAAGGACTTCACTGCCTTTCAGTGAGACCCAGGTTCTTTTTCCCAGGGAAAACCAGCCTTTAATTCACAATCAGTTCACAGAGCCTCTTCATAATTATATTGCAAAATGACCTCACTACCTTTTAATAACATCCGATGTCTTGTCTGTGTCCATTATCACCAGCTTAGAAGCTGTTCTGTTGCTTTGGGAATTTCATATTCCAGGTCGCTTTCAGAATTATAATTAAGAACTTCCACAGAAGACCAGGTGATATATGTGTGCGAAGATATTATATTCTGCTGATTTAGTGTCAAGCCTTAGATTAATTTGAGATTTTACCATGCTGCTTTCATTATAAACACTTCCACGGAAAGAATGTGTTATTGGAAACTGAATAATTGTTAATCTCTGAATTAACCAAATGTTTTCTGAGTGGCTTGTTGAAAAATATCAGGACACTAGTTGAAAATTCTGGCTCTGCTGAAGTCAGTGGAGGAATTCCTTTTGGCCTCAACAAGATTTTTTTTTTTTTTTCCATTTTCCTGACTAAAAATTGCTTGTCAAAGCTCCTTAAAGTTTCTGTACATGTATCTACATTTGTACTGTAGTGGCCCATGTGCTTTTTTGATCTCCAAAACAACTGCAGAATAAGGAGAAAGGAAATAAAATGTGCAGTGTTTTTATTCAATCCCAATCCTTTGTACTGGTCCCAATGCCCAAGAGAAGAAAAATGTAACCTGCTGTCATTTACTGGCTTCAGAAATTCCTGCCCTCTGGATCATGTCTGAATGAGATGGAGGGAGATGAAGAATGGATATAGATCCATCTACTGGAGATTCACAAGCATCCACAAAAATTCTCACACTCAGTATTTTCGTACTCAGAGCAAACAGAATTCCCCATAGGTGACTCTGTTATCAACCAATTGTTCTGTTCTCATGGTACTTAAATAATGTTTCAGACCCCAGATATTGATGAAAGCAGAGCTTAATCCAGATAGCATGTGTGATGGCATTTGGATCTCTGTGGATTTTGTAGTGTAAAGATCTGAGCCTGTGAATTAGGATCTAAATGCTACTGTTACTTTCCATTACCACGGAACACAACATCACAAAACTCCTTTGGGTAATAATGTTGGTCATAATATGCACATACACAAGTTTGGAAGATGTTAAACTTCAGACAGAAATTGTAAGCTTGTAGCAGAATTTGCACATGCTCAGATGCATGTAAATGGGCATAAATGTAGTCTATGAGTTAGGAACATAGTCAACATAAACTTCTGTAGTCAGTGAGCTGTCATTTGTTGATTTAGGCTCTGAAACACTGAATTACCTAGATGTTAACTAGGGCTAATAATTATTCCCCCCCCCCCCCCCATCAAAACAGCTTGCAGTAAGAAATTCCTTTGTTACTGAAATGCAACTTCTGTCAAAAAGAATCTTCTTTCTTCATATATCATCTTAATCTGTATAAGTGATCAATGTTTGCCTAGGCCAAGTTTGGTCTTAAACCAATGTTCTAGTTGGCAGGATCAGTTGGACTCCACGATCTTAGAGGATTTTGCCAGCCCAAACAATTCTATGTTCTATGAAATTTATCATGACTTCTTTTTGTGGTATGATTTCTGGATAACTAGTTCTCCCCCTAACATAGCCAGCTGTTCCAAGGGAAGCAAGGCAACTGAAACTTGACAAATAACCCAAAAACTGTGCTGGAAAATGGAATGCAATTTCAATTTATTAATTCTGTAAATTGTACAAAATTTTATACCTTTTGTTTCCTGTATCTATTAATATCAGCCTAATACCAAACCCTTTCTTTCTCATCCACCTCCATATCTCACTGCAAAATGGTAAGCAAACTACAGTATGGGTAATTTTAAACACAGAGTAGTTGATGTTTAATGTTTCCTGGTATTCTTATTAATTTATTTCTCTCTTTCTTTCTCGCTTTCTTTCTTGCTTTCTTTCTTTTTTTGATAGATTATGATAGTGAAAGAGGGACTGAGATGGTTGAAGAGGCAGGTGAGTAAACAATATTTTATGCTAAAATATGTCACTTCTCAAAAGCACCAACCAAACTGAAAGAATTCTTGAACTAATTATCTTGCTTGTGATAAGCAGTGCAAATAATTTATTGCCGATGCTACGACAGCCATTGCTGGTTTTAACATAACACAGACAAAACTCTGCCTGATAATAAATAACACACAGTAAGAATGGCTGAGACTACCTTTTTCAATGTCATCTTCTCTTATAATCCTGTGGGTGATACTCAGTTGTGTTTGATTAATAACTAGTTTGAACATGAATGGGAAATAAGAAAGATTCTCCACTCTCTTGTCTATAAAAAGGTGTGAATACAGCAATTCTCGAGTCATTTACAGTTCTGATTAGTGGCCATGATTTGATTGCAATGTTTGGACCCATTGCCCCTTGTCCCGTCACAGGTCACTACTAAGAAGAGCCCAGCCCCAGCTTAGTGACCTCCACAGTGAAGATAATGATAAACATTTGTAAGATCCACTCTCGGACTTCTCCAGGTTAAAGAGCCCCAGGTCTTTCAGCCTCTCCTCTTAAGAGAGATGCTCCAGTCCCCTGATCATCTTCATGGCCCTCCTTTGGACTCTCTTCAGTTGTCTCTTATTTCTCTAGTTCTGGGGAGTCCAGAACTGGACACAATACTCCAGGTGCAACCCCACCAAGACAGCGGAGGAGGAGAACCTCCTTTGATTTGGCCACACTCTTCATAGTGCACCCCAGAATAGCATTGGCCTTCTTGGCCATGAGGGCACAATGCTGGCTCATGGGGACCTTGCTGTCTACCAGTAGTCCCAGGTGCTTCTCCGCAGAGCTGCTTTCCAGCTGACCTTCACCGAGAGGTACTCAGTGGGTATTTCCTGCTCCATAAGAGACTCCAGTGCAGTGGAGGACCTTCTTTTATATGCAGTGTAGCTCCCCCTACTCTTCTTCTCCGCTTCTTCTTCCTAACCAGCTAGTACCCATCCATGATGGTGCAGCAGGTCTCTGTGACCCTGATCCCATCTTATCCCAATGACTGTGCAGGAACTTTCAGTTCCCTTTATGAAAAGATACGGGGTCAGAAAGGAGAGCCACACAGCGATAGGCAGAGATATGCCAGCCAGAAAATGGAGGTAAAAGCTTTGGAAGCATTACGTTAGCTGCTTAAATTGACAAGATTGTCCTAAAGACAAATGGATTATGATGATTTATGCAACCAGTTAATTAGCTCAGAAATGAGAAGTACTTGAAGAATGGTGTGTACGCATAGATGTGAAAACATGGATCTGCACAGATAGATATGTGTTAGACTGATGGATTAGCACGTTCTTTTATGGCTGTTCTGGCCTGTTGACTTTATTACATGCAATTATAATTACTTTCTGGTGTCAAGATTACTGGATAGGAACTTCTAGAAATTTTAATACAATTAGTGTGATTGATACAGTTGTGCGTGCAGACATAAAAGCAGAAAAATAAAACCCATCATTATGCAACAAACATTTGCCAAACATTACCCTACAGCTGAATTTGTGGTATTCATCTCACATGTCCAATTTCATTTTTTACAGTTAGCATGGCATGTATAATTTTATAAGCCAAATTATTTTGCATTTTTCATCTTGTTGCTCTTATGGAGATTATGCAAATTACTTTGATTTTTTTTTCTTTCCTTTAAAGCATTTCAAATTAGAATTAAAAGGAAGTACATTTTCACTTAATAGCTGGTCTCTTCTTTCTTGCCTTATATCCTTCACAGCTTCATTAATTTAGGTGAAGCTACATGGCTGCTCTGGGAAATTATCACTGAATTAAGTCATATGAGGAAGATATTTCCCTACCTGTCTGTCTCTCTGTGCTTGTGAGAGAGATGAGATCATAGCTTCCCTTGCAGGTTTGCCTGTAGGATGCTGCAAGCTTCAGCAGCATGTACTTGGAGATATTTTTGGGAATCAGTGCGTTGAGTGTCAGCAGTCAATATCAAGAGAGGTATCTTCAGCATGTCTGCTTCAGTAGTGGGGCAAATACACAGAAGTTACGCCCTTTTGACCTGTTTGTGTATGGCATGTTTAAAGATTGTAGAACGTGTTTGCAGGAACTGTAAATCTATGCATAAATCCTGTTGTGGTGGGTTGAAATTAGCCCCCCAAATTAAATTGCCAGGCCAGCTCAGTTGGAAAGCAAATGAAACTATATTTACAAGCACACTAAAATCTAGAAATACAAAATGCAATGAATATGTACAAGATATACAATATTTGCAATACCAGGGGGCTACCAATAGCTTCTTCCCTCTCTTCTCCCTTCTCCCCACCCTGTGCAAGGGAAAAGAGAGAGAGAAGAACAGAGACTACCTTGTTAGTACTTAGCCACAACAAAGAAATACAGCCAAGGTCAGTAAGCCAGCAGAAGCAACCAGCTAGTATCTGCTAGAGCAAAGCAGCCAAAAAGGGAGGTTGTAGCCAGGTGGGGGTCAAGTCTCTTCTCCCAGGCAACCTGTGACAGTTCAAGAGGCCACAGTCTCAAGCTGCACCAGGGGAAGTTTAGGCTGGATGTTAGGAAGAAATTCTTCCCAGAAAAGAGTGATTGGCCATTGGATTGTGCTGCCCAGGGAAGTGGTGGAGTCACCATCACAGGAAGTGCTTAAAAAGAGGCTGGATGAGGTACTTAGTGCCATGGTTTAGTTGATTAGATGGAATTGAGTGATAGGTTGGACTTGCTGATCTCAAAGGTCTTTTCTGACCTGCTTCATTCTGTATTCTGAAAACAGAGAGAGTTTATACAAGTAACTTTGTGTTAGTTATCAGACCAATGGAACTATTTAGACCTTATAATTATTTTTCCTTTACATCCAGTGGTAATTTATGTACATTTCTACCACTTTCTACTCAATCTGTGGAAAATTTCATAGGCATCAGCCTAAAACTGCCACACCTGTATGTAGGGGAGTTTTCATTTTTATACTCCTGATTTTTATCAGTTTGAAGGATATGTGTTTTTTACTGTTCTAAGGGAAAAAATAGAGTAGCAACTTGTAGTCACTGCTTCAAGCTATTAATTGAATAATCATTCTTCATTCCACTTGACTTCATGGGTCATGACTCCAGCAGATGGAGTCAGCAGTTGGCACCAATATTGATGACCTTGGTTTTTTGAGCTGTCTGTCTTCAATCTGCTTTGGTGCTACTTCTCCAAGTCCTGTGCTTAAGGAAGTTAAGAAAAAAAAAAAAAAAAGGAGAAAAGAAATGTTGGATTCCTGGAGAGCACATGTTGCAAGCTACTCAGTTGTAAGACCTTTGGAAGAGATTCATACATTCTAAATTTCACCTCAGTTCCTGTGCCTCCTGCTTCCTATTGGCTAGGTGCTTCTAAAGGCTAATATTGAACCAAGGGAAAAAATGAGAAGTACAGGGACACAAATGAGATGTAGACTCATTGTATCTGTACCAGTTTCCCTTTGAAAAGAACGTAGTAGGATGAGGCAGAGGTCACAGAATTGGTCCTAATTTAAACCTGGTGGCAAGAATGAGAGGAAAAAACCCTGATCCTGGTCTGGTGTCAAGCTGAAGTCAGTGGGAATATGTCCACTGACTTCAGCACACACAAGATTAGGCCTTGGGAACAGCTAGGGAATTAGGCAGGCATAAGGAGTAACAGATGACCAAATGCGTGCATTGAGTGATGGACACATTATGAAAGTAATCTGTCATGTGTTTCTGCCACCCTGAAGTGATTTCTCTTCAAAATAAACAAGAAACTGTCTTAATTGCATCTTCCAGATAGCTTCCATGAATATCTACATTGAAAAACAAGCATGAATGATCATTTTTGCCAGTTACTGACATAACATCACTGCATATATTGGAATAAGAAAAACATTAAAACCAAAAATAACCTTGTCTGATTAAATATACACACTCAAGATGACTCTCTTAATGGCATTTGATTCACAAGATTTCAACCCATCCGTTTGTTATTGTGGAAGCTGTATCTTGTAGCAACCGATGACTTCATGGCCCCACTTAATTCAAAGCACATTGATATTATCATATGTCATCCAGTTGCTGTTAGAATGGTTTGAGTCAAAAGTGCAGATACAGTAATAGGGGGTATGGAGCCCTGCACTCTTACATCTCACCTTTTCTTTATGAATTTTTTCCTGCACAGGCCAAGAGAAGGACCAGATAACGTAATAGTTTTCTCTGCCTTTAATTTATGTGATGTAACAGTGCAGAGTGCTTAATGTTTTAAGCTTCATTAAGGGAAGATTATACTAAACTTTAACATCTGACTTTGTGAATGTACGGGTATAAAACATATCTATGCACAGAAGCGTGCAAAATAAGCTCTAATACTGCCATAATTGTGTGTACAATTGCAGTGATTGCATGTGGAAATTATAGAAGCAAGTGCTTTTATGAGAAGCATTGTCCAGATTTCTGTACAATAGTGTCACGTTATTATGCACTGACATCAGGTAATGTCTTACCATTAAGAAAGTGTGGGGGGGTGGGTAAAAGAAAACACAGAAGTGAGTTTCAGTTCTGAAGCTATATAGTTCCCCAACCTGCTCAGCTTCACTCTTCACCAGGTACCTAAATCTTTTGACCTCACCTGTGTGAATGTTGCCACACTGCTGTTTCTCATTTCCTATCTCAGAGTTGTTCATAATAAACGCCCTGCTGATTATCCTGTTTCTATCCTGAGCATCCTAATTAACCACCTATTCATTAGTACAGAAGTCATAGCCAGCTAGAATGTCAGGACATTCACATGAACAAGGGAAGCCCTACTACAATCAGTGCTGCACAAAATACAGTATTTCTTTTTATGTTCTACTGTGTACTGTCTTGGATACTTTTATTTGGAGGAAGACCTACTCTTTCCTTTCTTCTTGCTTTCTTCTTCTTTTTTCTTCTTTAGATGCAAATAGCAATCACTTGTAACCAGGGAGATTTGGGATTTGTGAGGGATTTGGGGAACAGTTTACCTGGAGACAGACTGTGAGATTTAAGTGGCTTGTTGACCCTCTGAATTAGCCTGTAAAGAAGAATCATTTCTCCCAGTGTTAGAGCTCAGAAACCTTTTTTGCACAGATGATCATGATTAGAAGATCTTTTAATATGATCTGTTTGGACACTGCTCTAGGTGTACTATTTTTAAACAGAAATTTCCAGGCAAAAATTCTATAATATTTAGCTAACTCTTCTGAAAGACATACAGCCTGTTGTAGAACAGAAAGGGTTAAGAGTTCTATATTGACCATAATAAAAAGACATTATTTTGAAGCCTGCACAGTTCCTTTTCTGGCTCTGGAATGAGAGAAATCTGCTAAAAAGCTGGGAAATTGTGATTGAAATCTTGTTCTCCTGGGATAGTGCCTCTGTATCCTTTTGTGAGCATTTTAAGGTTCTTTATAGAGTGCAAAAAGATCATTTCTTTTGAGATAGTAACAGCTCTGACTTCTCTGAATCTAAGCCTCCTCCCTCTCTCTCTTTGTGCTGTCAATTAAGATGTCGAACGTATTGTCTAATGTATTCAACTACTCCTGAAAGACCTGGCTGGACATTTGCACTTAAACTTGATTGACATTTGACTGGAAGAAGCCTCACAGATTGGTTAGATGATAAAATTCATCACTAAAGGGGTGAGTGTTGATTGAAACACTCCTATTGATTTGGTCTCCTGATGTGAATTGTTGTCAACCAAAAAAGGGACTGTAGCAGGTAGTTCAGAGTGGCATTAGAACCAAAGAAGTCATAAGTCAATAATCAAGTTATTTTTCTCAACAATAGGAGAGTGTTGGCAGGAAACAATCTTTAAAAGCCTGGTTATTTTCAGGACCTCTCTTTTGTACTGAAGTTCTTGTTGAAGTCTATCACCATTGCTCCTGAGTAACCCCTTTAAAGAGTTGACGAACTTGTCTTTTACTTGACAGTTTGTTGGTCTACCTTCTGATCCCCAGCCAAACCTGAAAACATGTTCTGCTTTACAGTAACTAACTTACTTTACCAATTGCTGAGGGCCCTTCATGCTCTGAACTATATGGAGTTCTGTGAAGAATCAAAAAATATGTTCTAGAAGAGCAATTCCATTTGTCTTTTCCGGATAATTATCATTCCTTAAAATTCAGCAAATGAGATGGAATGCAATTGCTCACAGATGTCCATTTTGGAATTTTTGTTGAGGATTCCCTATCCATGGCTCTTCCTTTTTTTTTTTTTTTTTTTTTTGACATAAGCATATTAGAATATCCAGTTTCCCAGGGATGAAGGCAGAGAACTTTTCCAAGTTTCCTGGGCTCCATGTAAAGCCAAAAATTTGTCTTTTTGTCTCTTGAATGAACACAATATTCCTCTTGACACTGCAAGTTCCCTTTCTACATCCTCACTTCTTTCAAACATCCCATTTGGAAACTTTTTAGCATTTTGGTTCTAGATACATGTACCTGTGGCAGGGCAGAAGACAAAAGGGTCTTTCCAGGTCATAGCAGAGCCGAGCCTTTTATGAGACCTGGGCATCTAATCACTGAGAGCTGTTTAAGAATCCACCGACATAGAGAGTGGATGATTGTGTGGGGTACGTATGACAGCAGAAGAGGCAGGTGTTTTTGGAACACTTAAGCAATTTATAATACTCAGGTTGATAGCATCTTTTTCCTAGTTGCTAATTAGCTAATCAGTCTGAGGTAATACCATGACTCTTATTTTCTCACAGCTTGGCAATAGGGGTAAACCAAGTGAAATCATGTGTCTTCCTAAATTTCCTAGGTACGAGCGGTCAAGGTTTCTTTCCAGAATGCACAAAAGTACGTTTCCTTTAGGCTTCTCCTTCACCCAAACCCTCAGTTGGCCACAGGGAACTGGAGGTTTCACAGAAAGTCAAATGGCAGAAAGTCATTTTCTTGTTGTGGTTGAAGAGGTTCAGTAAGTGCAATGAACTGAGTTTTAGTACCATAGTATCAGTCAGGGTTGGAAGGCACCTCAAGGATCATCTAGTTCCAACCCCCCTGCCATGGGCAGAGACACCCCACACTAGATCAGGCTGGCCAGAGCCTCATCCAGCCTGGGCTTAAACTCCTCCAGGGATGAGGCCCCAACCACCTCCTTGGACAACCCGTTCCAGGGCTTCACCACTCTCATGGTGAAGAACCTCCTCCTCACGTCCAGCCTGAATCTCCCCACCTCCAGCTTCATTCCATTCTCCCTAGTCCTATCACTACCTGAGATCCTGAGAAGTCCCTCCCCAGCCTTCCTGTAGGCCCCCTTCAGATACTGGAAGGCCACAATGAGGTCTCCTTGGAGCCTTCTCTTCTCCAGACTGAACAGCCCCAACTCTTTCAGTCTGTCCTCATAGGAGAGGATCTCCAGCCCTCTGATGATCCTCGTGGCCCTTCTCTGGACACGCTCCAGAACGTCCCTATCCCTCTTGTAATAGGGGCTCCAGAACTGGACGCAGTAGTCCAGTAGTCTGGCAGTTTTAGTGGTCTGCCGTTCTCAGCTCTCATGGTTAAGCAGCAATGTTTGAAGAATGTTTTAATTAGTAAACTTGCTTTCATTAAATATCTTAATTTACAAGTACCTTTTGTGATTAATTTCCAGTTTGGCCTCCCTTCTGTATTGACAGGCTTTCTGTGCTACCAGTTTGTGCCTCTGGGTCTATCAGAGGGAACACATTGTAATCTAATCCTTTCTTTGAAGATGATATTTTGACAGGATAGTTTGAAAATGGTGTAGAAAAAGTTTGTAATTTGTAAAGTTTGACAAACTGATGTTAAACACTGTGAATATCAGTGAGAGATCCTAAACTTAATTGCCCTCAAGTACTGTTTTTACTCAGGAAGTTTTCTTTTTACTCCAGCTTACTTTTGCTTTCTGGCTAAAAGGCTGGAGTGGATTTTTTCAACCAGAACATTTTTATCTCATAAAGCTTTCATTTCCTTAACTTCACTTCTCTATCAAACTTGCTTCCCTACTTCTCATTTCATTATTAATTTCAGTCAATTTCATTTGCTACTCTTTTATAATATTGAGTGGAGAATTGATCTGAGAAGGAAAAATCATTTCATTCAGCGTATTTCTCCATAATGCAGTCTAATATATAATGTTAAAAACTACAAATTAAAGCATTATTAAATGTTTTATTTCTGAAGAGATTAAGAGCTTGTGAAGAAGTACATTATTTAAGCATGAGCTTTCGTCACTGCTGTCATGTGAAAGTTAGGAGAAGTCCAGTCCAAGCTGAAAGATTCCTATTATGTCTTTTATAACGGATGATGCAGTAATTAATTTTAATAATGGAAAGATAGGTATCTGATGCTGGAGTGCTGAGATAAAATGTACTCCCAGTTGTGGTCATAACTGATGCTCTGAAACAAAATCAAAATAATAAATGTCATTTAAAATATTAATTTATTTTTTTTTAATGTTTAAAGAAGGATTGGAACCGAAACACCAGCCTCCATCTCCCACAAAGAGCAAAGCAGAGCAGCCTGAGGACCTGCAAGATGATGCTGAAGGTAGGTTGTCTGACAGCTTTTCAGAGCTATTAATCAGTTTTGCAGTTTGAGGAGAAAGTTTTACTCTGAATTCTTGGAAAAGCACTGGAAAACTTTGATTTAAGGATGTCATTTGCACACACTTGGAAAATTCCTTTTGGCCTGGACCATGAGATTTTAATTCTTCTGAAGTGTATTTCATCTCAAGGTAGTTCTTACATGATGGGCTACTGATTATTGC
The DNA here is from genome assembly GCA_033816785.1 of Picus viridis. Classification (NCBI taxonomy): domain Eukaryota; kingdom Metazoa; phylum Chordata; class Aves; order Piciformes; family Picidae; genus Picus; species Picus viridis. The sequence continues at coordinate 35,649,142 of CM066576.1, forward strand.
TGATATATAATGAGATACTGTTGCTGATTTCTGTCTAAACTGTTTGGACTTTATAAAATCAGTAGCACAAAATACAATGAGTATTGTGCAGGGCTGGTTAAGTTGGTCAGGTAAATAGGCTATCTGCTGCAAAATATGGAGCAATAAAATTCTTTCTCTGCTTTTCTCCAAGAAATTTTATCTGTATCCATTTCTATTCCAGTGATGGTGTTTATGCTGCATGCATATTCATATGCTACATACACATTCTGTGGTCAGAAGTTACAAGTGCTTACAAGTGTGCCTATATAATATATGCAACGACCTGGGTCTTTGTAGGGCAGCTTGTCCAAGTGTATGGAAGTAAACGTGGTCTACGTTATTCTAAAATTGGATCAGAGTGAGTCATCGGAAGAGTTGCTAAAAGATACTAACATGAAGCTCCGAGGAGACCATATTGTGGCCTTCCAGTATCTGTAAGGGGCCTGCAGGAAAGCTGGGGAGGGACTTTGTAGGGTGTCAGGTAATGATGGGACTAGGGGGAATGGAAAAAAATAGAAATGGGTAGATTCAGGTAGGATGTTAGGAAGAAGATCTTCCCCATGAGGGTGGTGAGACACTGGAACAGGCTGCCCAGGGAGGTGGTAGAAGCCTCATCCCTGGAGGTTTTTAAGGCTAGGCTGGATGTGGCTCTGAGCAACCTGATCTAGTGTGAGGTGTCCCTGCCCATGGCTGGGGCATTGGAACTAGATGATCCTTGAGGTCCCTTCCAACCCTAACAATTTTATGATTCTATGACTTTCAGAGTGCAGGGTTACATGTGGTTCTCCTGTATAAGGAAGAGCAAAATGCCCCAATGCTGGAGAATTCCTCTTACATGAAACAGTTAAAGGGATGAACCTCAGTCTTTTAAGCCGTGACAGTTCCTTATCGTGGAACCTAATGCTCTTCAACTGGCACATCTCATTCTGCACCTCAACCAGTGGCTCCACAATCTTCATCATTTTGACCTAGCACAGTGCATTCGGCTCCTAAAATGTTCGGACTGGGGTATAGTGTGAGTCATAAAGAGCAGAAAAATGTTAGCATCTATCACTTTAAGTAACTGTTAGTAACATCCTGTCACTAACATTTTGACTGGTTGTTAATGGCAAGTACTTAAAGCAATAGCTGTCATCGCCTGGAAGGTGTCAGGGAACCCAAGAAATCTCATCCTGAGCAGTCGTCTTTCCTTTCATGCTGCACTAAACCCAGCTGAAATTAAAATACCAATTTTATGTTTGGATTAGGGAATTCAGTGATGACAAACCACATGTCAGCTTGTATGCAGGCTAAACAGCATGTGGGATCATGGTGTCATTATCCATATTCCTAAACAGGCAACACAATAATAGGGTTTATGGTGTATTTTTATATGGAGTATGACTAGAAGCTTTCATTCTATCAATGTCTTTAAAATAAAAAACATTAAAAAAGGAGAGCAAGTGCTGCAAAACTGTAAGGTTTTCCTTTCATTGGAAAAATAATTGATGTTCCACTGCCTATTTCTTTGGCTTGCTAGGTACACTTTACTAGTTTACCGTGCCTGTCAGTGCGTCCTGGTGACCTACAGTTCACTTTGTGGAGCACAAACAAATGCATTAGAAGGCTGAAGTAAATAGTCTGGCAATACATTGCCTCGAGCTGTAAAATTCCTTGGATTTGATGCCATACAGTAGATTTTGCTGATGCAGAATTGAGGCCGGTAACACATAATCACTGCAGCAGAATTTAGTCTAGCCAGTGACAGAGTCTGCATTTCCCCAGGCAGGAATCAGGCCTGGGAAGTTTAGGACTGAAAGTCTAAATTTAGATGTGAGGGTTGTTATTGTGATGTGGGAAAAAAAAAAAAGAAAAATAAAAGGGGGTAATTAAAGCATTTACTTGAGGGGGGCTGGGGAAGAAACCTGGCTCTGATTTCTATGGCATTACCTGAGCCTCTGCTCTGAGGAGGAATAAAGCAGTTAGGCTCCAGACACTGAATTCCTCTAAAGCTGCTGAGTGGCTGGAGTCTAATGCAACACACCTGCAAGCCACTACCATTTGAGAAAATGGGATTTGCACACATTTGTCTGAGAATGGGATTTAGTTTCTACTGTTTTGATTATTAGCTGTTGGTTTTGACTAATTAAACAAACTTTTCATGTGGAACTGTGAGGATTATGAAAGCGGTGAATATGTGACATGAACCAGAACTACATGTCTGACTAATTTTATTTAGGTAGAAGTTTGTCTTCTCTTCCTAAAAGCTGTCCTTTTCTTTTTAAAAAACTTTTGAGTACCTAATGTGTGTAAACAGTATCAAATAAAACTCAGTAAAGCCAAACCCTGCCTGAGCTCAGCTCTGTTGAATTTCCCTCATGATAAAATTGAAGTGCCTTGTCTTCAGTATGTTTTAACTTTGGGACACCTAAAACATGTGAAGTACCCCCAGTATAGAAACCAGCAAACAAACAAACAAAAAAATACCAACCCCAAAAAAGCAACAAAACAAACCAACCAACCAACCAAACCCCACCACACCAGAAACCCCAGCAAATAAAGAAAAAAACCCACCCATACATTTAGCAATAAAATGAAGTCAAAAGATGCTTACATTTAACATTAGAAAGTCTTTTGCCCTTGGTAACATGAGCAGATATAAAATATTTAACAACCAAAGGAAGAACCAAATACTTTTAATCTACTTAGCTAGCTGCCAGTGTTCTTTTAGACTGAAGATGGGAATACAACTTGCTAGTTTAACAGCCTCATGATGCTTTTGTGACAGTGTGTAAAAACTGTTCTACTGAGTTCAGTAATATTTCTGCTGCCATGCTTTTCTCCAGCACACCAAGCAGATTCATTGGGTAGAGCTAATGAAGCAATATCTTTTCAGCGCATGTAGCAACCTCCACAGAAGATAGGGAAAGTAGGCTCCTTCATTATTACCCTCTCTGCAATCAAGGAAAGTCGAGTGAGTGTCTGTATGCAAGGAGCTTGTTTTGCAGTAAGCTAAAATAAACACTTGACATGCTAATGAAAGCAATTTTATACCAAACCTCTGAAGTATTAATGGTGTCTGTTATTATGCTATTAGATATATTGTTCTCTGCCTCCAGACCATTGATAGAGGAAAGCAAGTGTGAACTGCATAGCAGATTTCTCTGTCAGCAGTTATATTCAGTAGTTCTTCATTGTAGCATAGGTTATTGTCTGGGGAAATGGATAGACTGGATACATGGAGAAATATTCTTTAGTCCCAGGTTCCTTGCAGTATTTCAAGTTTGACATGTGTAAACATGCAGTGCAATTTTCTTCTTTTTTTCCTCCTCTCTTTGTCTTGATCTTGGGAGAGTAAAATCTGAGAGTAATAATTTTGCCTTTTCCCTCAGTCAGGTGCACTCAGTGACAGATTGTAAAGTTTCAGACGAGACAAATATGTTTGGAACTAAAGAAAACTTCAGTAGTTTGGTAACACCATCCTAAAGCAATTACCTAAGCAAAATGGTGGTACTTGTCACAGCATAGAAGTCACCACTTAGCACAAATGCCACAGCTCACCTGTTCTCATTCTACTGGTTGCCACTGAGCAAACAGTTTTTTACAAGTCTTAATAATACAAAAATTTAAAGTGTTCCTTAGTTCCCTTAGCTACCATCTCGAGTGTCCTGCATTTACTGAACAGCAAGGTGTGTGAAATAGATTTTTTTATATTAGGAGGAGCAAAACTGTTTGCCTTTTCCTTCCTCATAGGATTTCTCAGCCTGCCCAAAAGCTGCCTGTCTCATTCCTTCCATGGTCCGCAGGTGATCAATATTGTATGAAAGGCAACTAATATATCTAATAACAGCAGAACAAATGCCTGATCTTTTTCCTTCTGTATGAGAAGGATGATCAATCCATGCAGCAAAAACCATTTCTGTGCCTCCCAAGGTCAAGATCCTCCTTTCCGTTCGTAGAGGGATGAGAGGGCAGAATGGGAAGTTGTCTTGCTCCAGGTGTTCTAATAAGCTACTTCCAGAATGAATGAAGAGGTTCTTCCTGATAGATTGACAGGTGGTTGTTCTCACACAGTCACCTTAGCTGAGACTTGGTATGTGTGTGAGGGGCTGGTCTGTTGGAATTGCTCATCTGGGATGCACTTTGTCTGCTTTCTGTTCTCTTGGTGGGAAGGAGAGTAGTTTGATGGATAAGCCTAGCCAGGAGGATCAAAATGAGCACAATCACCTTTAAGATAGTTGGTAGAGTTGGTTCCTTTGGTTGATGAGGTCATCACATTATCAACCCCTTGTCTTTCAGGGGCAACATCAAATATCTGAAATGTTGCTTGGCAGTCTGAAACAATGCTCACTAGCAGGTTCCTGCCCTGCTCTGTCCATGAGAGATGTCAGTCTAGTGACAGGCATGCACAGTAAAAGTGAGGTGAAATGAGTTGTATTTTATCATGACAACTCTTTGGTTCAGCAGGTCACAGTGATTAGGTAGGATGCTCACCGACCGGGAGACACTCTGGCTTCTCATCCCTTCTCCCAAAACAGCTTTTGTCCAAGGACAAGAAGTACATAGTCTTGGGATCAGAAAATGAAATCAATTTTACAGCTTAGTCCCTTAAATGTGAGAGTAGTATAAGGCTTCCCCTTCCTGGATCACTATGAATTTTGCAGCTTTGCTGCTCACTCTCTAGCTTTCTAGAGAGGGATGTGGTGTATGCACTCACAAAGGTCAGCAGGGCTTGGCATCTGTCCTGCTTTCCTCCAAGGTAGGCTTTATCTGCCCTGGAGCTGGGGCCATGTGTACAGCAGCTGTGTGTTCCCATTACACAGGGATGTCTTTCCTCAGGGCCTTCTGATACTATGCAGGTCTGATTGTCCCTCTCATTAAAGTATGTATTAATATTAACTACATTCAACTTCTGATTAATTTTAAAATGTGCTTCAGTTTATAGCAAGCAATCCTGTTATCATTTGAAAAATTGTAACTACATTTCTTCTTTGCATCCCACAGGGCAGTAATAGACTTCAGTAAATTTCTGCTCCTCTCATAATCTACTAAAAATGAACATCTAGACACATAATTATACTTCAAAAACACACACTCTCTTATTCAGCCTCAAAAGTGCTACTTCTTATTAAGATATCTTAGAAGTTGCTGTATTATTTTTGCCACCAAACCAAATCCTCAAGTAAAATTTTAAATGAAGATAAAGTGCTACAGAAGAAATTCACTGGGAAGCAAGTGTATCAAACATGTCTGTGAAATGTTTCACCTTAATGTGGATTGGTTATATTTAAAGTCATAGTGAAATATTCACTTGGGTTGATAGCTTCTTTTTTTTCCACTTCTGTTTTGAAGTCCACCATCTGTCTTGACTGATTACAGCTCTCAGAATATCAGGTGATCACCTTCCACTTAGCCAGAGGAAAAAGATGTTATCTCAGTTTTCATTTGTATTTGCTGTCTGAGCAAACCCTCATTAGAAGATTCTTTTCATTGCTGAGGTGGCTTCTACTGTTTCGTTAAATTGCTGTGCAGTGGTACACAAAACAACTTTTTAAACACAGCTCATTTTGGCCTCCACAGGTGATGTGCAGTCCTGTTGTGTTGACCATTTGGGGGTTTTTTAGCAGCTGAATGTATGTCTGTAAATCACACCAGATAAACAGTTACAAATTCCTGTTTTCACACTAAGTGCTTCAGATTAGATTTTCTTTCTGAGGTGAGCTAAGGTACAAAATAGTGAGTTACTAAAGTGACTAATACAATGATGTCAGTGGAGAATTATACACAGTGACCAACCAGCGTACCTGCAGGGAACTCATCTGTCAAGGAATTCATTTCTCATTTCTAACTATCATGTGAATAACCATGAGCCATCATGAGTGTTCAGGTCCAGAGCAGAAGATGGGAGTAGTCCCTTAATGATGAAATGCTGATGCAAAATAGTGCACCACTTGGTGCGTGTTTTATGCTGGTTTTAGCGAGTGTGACTGTCTGTGTGGCTTCTTGTCCATCTCTTTGCTTTGTCACAATGTCACACCACATAATTTTGTGACCTGTATGCAAAACAATTGAAATTGGTCTCATGTTTTACTTTGATTGTAGCTTGGAAAAGCAGCTGTGCCACAATCTTTAATGATATTCAGTTGCCTAGTCTATTAGCCACACCAGGGAAGTATTAATGAATAATACATGGACATAATAACATTGACAATATTTGTAACCATGTTGTGCTCTGTCGCATATGGGGTTCCTTTCTTTCTCTGTCTCTTAGATGGGACTGTCTGTAGAGCTCGGAGTCAGGGAGCCTCTGCTCTGCCTATTAGAGGCCCCTTCCAACCCGAACCAGTCTAGGATTCTAAACCCATGCTGACATGGCCTGATAACCTGGTCATCGTTATGTGCTGTGTGATGGCACTCAGGATGCTGTGCTGTGCAACCTTTCCTGGCACCAAGGTCAGACTGACAGGCCATGTATCACCTGGCATGATTTCTGTCCCCTTCTGTATGCTCTGATCAGAGTGATAATACTTGTGCAGCACAGCATGTCTACTTTCTGCAGTCAAATGCCAGTGGTATCTTTGTCCTCTGTACAGGCTGTGTTATGATGTCTAGTGTATGATGTCCATATTTTGGTGGTGTTGGACAACTCAAGCTTCCAGGAGGTGCCTGCTTTCATTTATTTTGAATGGTCACAGCTACAGATTTTTAGAAATAGCAATGACCAGCATCTTTGTCAATGAAATTTTAGATGTCTCACCTGAATTGCAAAATCTGAGCCATGCTGTACATGAGACAGAAGAATTACACTTACCAAAAAAACAACACAACATTCCCAGCAATGTTATCTGTGAAGTGGACTGGGACAAATCTGAGTGCTCCTGTCTTCCAAGCACTTAATTTGATGCTGTATCTGTTATCCTCTGGTTCTGCCCTAGTCAGGAAAGACAAAATGAAGCCTAGTTACTTGCCTTGTTATCCACAAAGGAGTGAGGCAAAGAGAACATACCTAGTGACTTCAGTGGGCTTTAGATTAGGCTCCTATATTCCTCAGGCCTTTAAATAGGTGAAATACAATAGTGTTATTTTAAATCTCTGAGATAATCCTCAAGAGCTAGTTTTCTCATTCTTTCCCCATTTTTTTCCCACACTCCTTGACAATTCCTGACAAAATGCTGGCTGAAAATGGAAATTTGTTATTTATTTGGCTGATAACTTGGCCAGGCCGGGTGCAGTGACAGCAGTGTTCAGGACGGTGTCTGCAGTGAGGAAAATGGTTAAAGCAGCAGAGAGGGAAGCAGTCTCATAACTCCATTAAACAATTACTTCAGATGACTCTCTAGTAACCCTTCTCCAAATTTACCCCAAAGGGGTTATATACAAGTAGTGATTAAAAATGACCTAAATTATAATTTAATTAAAAGAAATTAAAATGCAAACTGAAAATGTTCTGTAACCTCAGGCTACCACCCCTAATGATTCATTTTAATATGTTTATAGTTCTGCAGTAATGGCCTTTGTGTGTATGTGCTTCTTGGTTTATGTCTGATATCATTTTGTCACGGGAATACTCTGAAAATGGTTGCAGGCTGTATGATCTTGAGTGTATGTATGGATATATGTGTGCTTTCTTCTCATATTGTAGGAGTTTTGCTGAAGCCAGCAAATCTACTCATGTGCAGAATGTAACATCTGTAAGATCAATGTCTGTATTTTTAATTTTCTCATTAATTAGTTTCCCTGTTCTCCTAGAAGGGCCTTCATATCATTAGTATGACTGCGGTGGCAATATTTTTGTGCTGTAAAAAAAGGTAATTCAAAACTGGCGTACTTTGTCTGCCAGGTCTTGGGGGTTTTATTTGCATTTTGCCATAGAAGTGTGGCCCAGCTTGAGGAGGGCTTGGCAGCCCAAACCACAGGAGAGATCTGTGGTCATTGGCCACCCAGAGAACCAGAGGATACACCCAGACTTGCATGGCAAGAGCTATATGGGGAGGTAACAGGGTCAAACCTGGTGCTCAAGGATGTGGTGTGGTCATAGATATGTGAGAGTGGCAAAAAAGCTGCGAGCCTGGGTATTAGCCGTCTATCTCTTTTATTTCAGCTCTAGGAAGGGGAGGTAATTTGGAGGAACCTTACTCTGACCGTTGACACATTGTGGATGATATAAATGATCTAAGTACAACTTTCTCTGTAGTGAAAATATTTTTATTATTAATAGCATCTGTATTGGAGGGGAAAGTAGACTAGTTTGTGCTGGGTTTGCAGAATTTCTTCCTGTAACTAAAAATACATTGTCTGCAATTCCGTTTTGTTCTGGAAAATGTCTCTTTTGGAACAGTTTTTGAGATGTTGACTTTTAGCCTCAGTTCTTAGTAAGTCACTGACTGCTTCTGAAGAAAGGTATTGTTGAAGAGGAGTAGGTCTGTGAGCAAAATTCTATGGCACTCATTCAGCTCTGAAATGGGAAGAGACAAAAGACCAGAAGGCTATTAATATTTTTGACTTGCCATGTTTGTTGCGAGAGCAGCTGAAGATGTGAAAAGCCAGGTGCCTTCAGGTTCTTGCAGAGAAAATGGGAAAAATAATAAAACCACAGTGGTGCTGCTGCTGCTGTGAGTTTGTCCTCTGGATTTTTGTAGGGATCTTGTCCCAGCCCTCTCCCATCTGACTGCTGGCATATTATTTATCATATCATCCGCTTTGGTTTGGGGCTGCTACTGCAGCTGGCATATCACTTTGCATGCTAAATACCTCTCCTTAATCTAAAGTGGGCAGACACTCAGAGTATCCGGTTTTGTAGTTTAGGTAGAAGTGCTGCTTGCTCTACCAGCTTGCTGAGTGTGCTGACTGATCACTGTTTGGCCTGTTTTCTACCAAATATAAATGAGGGTGTATATATTATTGCAAGGGGGTGGGTGTGGGTGAATTTTGTTGCTGATCTCAGAGGAAAAGGTAAGAGGAGAGAGCAAGTGCCTATTAGTAAGTAGTCAGCTTGGCAAGAGAAAGCAAAATATATGGTCAGAAGTAAGCATTTTAGCATGTGATGTGCTTATTTTGTCTGTACAGTGCCACCGTAATTCTCAAATTCCCGTTTTCTTAGCTGACTGCCATTCCAAGGAAAAGAAACAGATGTTCCCATTTGTCTTTGATGTGGTTCAAAATCATTTACATTTGCTAGCCTAAAATGACATGGCATGTCATTGGCCACTTTTTCTGTCTCCTTTGGAGTGACTGAGGGATTGCTGTACAATTACTGGGATAATAGAAACGCAGATATTGTGAGGACAGCTTTCTCCTAAAGGAAATGCAACCGCCAGTTGCTGCAGTAGCGGAAAGAGAAGGATGGCAGACACTGTAGAGGCCATCCAGTGGAAAAGGCATTTTTATTATTGATAATGTCATGGGGAGGACTCAGGGGAAGTGCACTAGGTCTGGCTTTTCTGCTTGGAAAAAACGAGAGCCAGGGTGAATAGAAATATGGTGAAAAATTGGCTCGCTGCTCTTGTGAAATATATCTCCAGTTCTTTGCCTTAAGCATGTGCTGCTTAAAGCCTTTCCGTTTGCTCTGTATACAGCTCCAATGGAGATTAATAATTACAGAAAGATTCTTCATCAATAGAAGACACTCAGAGCCTCATTAGAAGGATTTTTAAAAGCTGAAAAAGACTGTCAGTTGCTTTGGGAGTAGTCCCTTCTCCACCCTGTAGTTTGCTTTCATGTTGGTGTATTCATACCCTGCTTCCTCCCTTTCTCCTGAAATGAAGTGATTCTCTGGGCCAAGCAGAGCTTAACCCTTCCTTCTTCAAGTCATTTACTTGAGGATCAGTTGCCTGCTCCTGATTTTTCAGCATTTCCTTTCCTCTGATTCTGTCAAAGTCACTTGGCAGGCACAACACGTACCTTCAATATGCTGATCGAGATTAATTTTCATGTCACGAGCCAGTCAGTCTGTTGGTCTGGGTCAGAGTACAAGAGGTGAAGCTTCTGCTTCAAGTCTTTTACGTTTTCTTTCTAAAGGAACAAAATGAAGTGTTAGGATGGAAAACATGTTGAGAATCTAATATATAGTGCTGTAATTATTGTTCTGTTATACCAATTACAAACACTGAATACCCAGTGAAATAATAGACTTAGGGTTGACAAAACTTACTGATGAATATGTGTTTTCACTGATAAGCTGATGAATCTGATGATTATTTAAACTTTCTTTTGTAGCTAAAGTTTGCCCTGTGTAAGTGGTTTTAACAAGAGATGCATTCCCTCAACAATAAACATGAATGAATCCTTGAAATACCTGGGTTTAGCCAAATAACTCACGGTTATAGTCACGCTCATTATAATGGATGTAGAAATGAGTAACGTCCGGAAATGTACTTTAATGTTGTGAATGCAGTGAGGTAATTGCCAAAATGATTTTCAGTGATTTATCAGTAGTCACTGATTATGCCTGACCTGCTTTTTCTGAATGGGATGTCCTTCTCTGCAAAGCCAGACATGTTGCACTTGGCTGTAATGAAATCCTTTGTGCTCTGGCACTGCAGTGGTACAGTATGCTCTTTGGATCTGGTCTAATGGTAAAGATTTTTGAAGTGTCAGTGTGGTGTGGTTTCACAGGGTTGTTTTGAATGTCCTGTTCCTTTCCACAGCTTCTGAACCAGATGAATTTCCTTTTGAAACGCATCCTGGTGATGCAAAGAATATTTTTTCCATGTTTATTAATTGCATGCTGCAAGTCCTAAGTTCATGTTTTTAAAACAAAAGGGGGAGGGAGAGAGGAAATCTTGTCCTCTAGTACAGCTAGCTTCCCATTTTGCATGCAGTTCTCCTACAGAGTATGGACCAACGGAACACTGATTTTGAAACAAACACTGTTTAATTTCAAGTTAAGGAGGGGAAAAAACCCAGCTGGTTTTATCAAGCAATTTTGGTCACCCATGTAATGCCTTTTTTTACAGGTTAGAGCTCACTAATGTGAGATGCTTAGAAATCTCTATAGCTTATAAAATTGTTACTGGGGAGACAAGAGGCTTGTGTCCTCAGTGGTGGCCATCAGACTGCCCCTTGCTACCTCTTGGCTCTCGGGTGGAGTGTCAAACTCCTGCTCCATCTCCTTTTCTCCTGAGAGCAGCTCTCTGCAGGGTCAGCCTGGAAATACTTCTCGACTAGTCCCATCTGCTGGATGACAGGATGTATTGCCTGCTGGAAAAGGGGAGAGTGTCATTTTTCAGCCTTAAAGCACTAGCAGAATGCAGTGTGCCACCAGAAATACACGTGCTTCTGAAAAACACACACCTTCTCTGCTTTTATTCCATCCACCTAGTTGCATTTGGGCTGCTGCTGTTCTCTTCAACAGGCTTCACACGTTATGTGAAAGCAAGGAGCTCGTGTGAGGAACTTCTAACCATGTTGCTTCAGAGAAGCTGCAATCAAAAGAAAAACAGGAGCCAGAAAAGATCACAGGGGGGAAAAATAATGTGTGTCATTATCAAGTCATTTACTGGACCAAGAATTAACTTCCTTTCTCCCAGTGTATATGTTCAGGAGTCAGGTTTTCAAATGCCTCATTAAGGCTGGCAGTCAGTGGTTCTCACTATCTCACCGTGCTGGAAAAAAAGGAATGTAGCCATCACATCTAATCCAGCATGCTGCACTGCAGCCTCTAATATTATTATGAAGCTGAAAGAAATCGTTGAAAATACAGACTTCCTGATACCTTTCTAATCAGGCCAAGCAAAGGTTAAGAGAGCTTGATCTCATGTCCGTAGACATTCCCCAGGGTATTACTTTTCTCAGTGGTAATTCACTGTTTGGTACCAGCCTTCTGAAGAGAGCTGGAGGGGGAAAAAAAGGATAACGAATGTGAAAGCAAAGTAGTGGAGAAAATTGGGAATGAATGTGAATGTAAAAAGGGGGGAAATTGATTCAATCCTAGCAATTTTACTTTGGTTTGTTTTGCTCTCTTCATTGTGGTCATTTGTGATGCATTTTTATATTTTACACAAAGTGGCATTGTGCCTTTTGCTTTAGAATTAAATCAAAGCAATTTTCCTCCTCCTGTTCTTACCTTCCATGGGTTCTGCAAGTCAGAAACTCAACCACTTCAAAGATCTTTCAGAAATGTTACTGGAGGAAAATAATCCTAGTTAAAAAAAATATCCATATACATATATGGATAAAATACATAGCCTAAGATCAAGAAGCAATTTAACCTATTGCAGACAGCATTTAGGGAAACATACCTTTTTTTGTACACAGATATTTCCAGCATGCCTCTTGAGATAAACCCTTTAATCTTAACCCCCCTTTCTCAGCTGGAGATGTGACAATATGAGTGGTTTAAGCAACATTGGTTATGTTTGCAGGGTTTTGCAGTCCATCTCTCTCCCTTCTATCACAGCACCTTGCTGTAGATTAGCACTTTGTGCTGAGTTGGTTACAATTAATACTGCTGCTGATGCTACCGATAAAAAGATACAAATAATTTTTAATGTTTTCCTCAGCAGGCATTAATGACGCGGAGGAGAAGCAAAACACCGAAGAACCCAAGACCCAGAGCCAAGAATCAGGTTTGTTCCATGCTCCTTAAAGGACTTTCTTAGGTGAACAATGATATTGGTGAGGTCTTGAGCAATTCTCCCATTAGAGACCGAGCCCCATTCATTATGAATGAATGTATTGCAGAGCAGGAATTCAGACTTCCCTCTCTATCTCACCAGCACTACATTCTCCCTTTAAGGTGAACTACCTCTAGCTAACCAGAAAGAACTAATTTTCCTTCCATCTATAAAGAACAGAAGTTGGGGAAAATGAAATTTGGAGGGGGAGGAAGCAGGCTTCCTTTGATAAAAACGGTACTTGTGAAGATTTTAAAGGGTATTTTCAAGTTTTAATAAATTGTCTACAGAAGTCTCAGGGGTTATGAGGATTTAAATCCACATGGAAAGAGACTGCATGTACTGCGAATGAATGTCAGAGTTCACAAGCAGTGGGTTTTGCAGATGGCAAAGATACAGTGAGTGCAGTATTTTAAAATACAATGTCAGCCTCTGTTCACAGTAGATTTTTCTATTATTTTTTTCGCTGTTTACAGTTGTGTTTTTCATTCTACCCAATTCTGTTCAATGCAAGAGACAGCTAGAATTAATCAGTTAGTAATGCAGTTGAAGTGACAATCAAACTCCCCTTTTTTCTCAAGGATTCCTTTTAGTGAAGTATTAGATGTAACACACTGCTTTTCTTGTTTGTGGGTTGTTTGTTTTCTTTCTCATTGTAGTGCAGGATGATGCCTACACATACTTAATTATTCAGAGAGCATGAAACACTTTTCTTCTGAACCTTTTTTTTTTTTTTTTTTTTTAATATGAACTGGGAATTGTTTTCAGTATGTGGAAGACTGAGCTGAAAAGGGCAAGCCACTAAATGTTACAAAACCAATTATGAAGGCCTAGATTTTTGACTTGCCTGGTTTGCTTACTGTATTGTGGCTCTTGCTAGATAGGGAATTAATTTGGTGAGGGTCCTTTTTCTTCTTTTATGCACTGAGCACTGTGTATGTAGAAGTGCAGCAGTTCTTCCTGGAGACACAGGTCAGTCTTCTGAAAGTAGGTGTTAATAGCTGATGCTGTCCACAAGCTCCTGAAGCCCTTCTACATTTCATGTCCTCTTTATCAGCTCTTCTTTATGTCCTCATGCAGGGCAAGCAGTAGGAGGTGAAGCCACAGGCCCACAGTATTGCATGATAAGAAATGATTCCTATGAACCTCAGCAAACTTTGCACCTAGGCCCTTAATCCTCCCCAAGATAAACATTCAGTGGCATTGTGTGAGTGCTGGAGCACAACCATATGTCTTTTCCTGGGTTTTTCAATTCTATGCAGGTCATGTTTTTAACCGATGAAGGGGACCAGGGGGTAGGGAGGAATGAGTTACTCTATCTGAATCTGAACTCTGTTTTGAATCTCTGACTAAGCAGGGGCACAGCTTTGCCCAGAGAGTATTGAGCTTTTAACTGTACCAACTACTGTTTGGCTGCTAGCTTGCCTAAGTGCTCCTAGCTCTAACTACAGAATCACAGAATGTCAGGGCTTGGAAGAGACTGCAAAAGATCATCCAGTCCAATCCCTTCCCTGCCAGAGCAGGATCATGTACAGTAGATGACACAGGAATGCATCCAGGCAGATCTTGAATATCTCCAGAGAAGGAGACTTCACAAATCCCCTGAGCAGCCTGTTCCAGTGTTTTGTCACTCCCACAATGAAAAAAAATTCCTCTTGCATCTAGTTATTGTCTATTGACACCACGTACACCCTTGCCAGCCATATTCACTCTGGGGGTGTGTGTATTTCCCTGGTATCCTGATTTCTAAACTAGTTTGATTGAATGAGCTACATTCCACTTTTCCCAAGACAATTAAGGACTATGTACCTCTCTAAGTGATTACTTTGCTACTGGAGGTGTCTTAAATGCACTGTGGTTTTCCCCAAGCCATCATTATGACTTGTTATGTTACGAGCTGTCAGAGATGGTTTATCAGAGCCACGACGTACATTCTTTTGCTATCTCTATTGGTAGTCATGTTTTGTTACTCTCATGAAGAGTGACAAAGAAAAGATCCAGACATTTTAGGTTCCAGACCCAAACAATGTCATACTTTAGGAACGCGTTTTAGGTATGTGCCTGAAGATCAGGTTGTGCCTACGCAGAGCCCCTGAATCACCTCCTTGGCCACAGGCACACGGTGTTACAGGAAAAATATTATTTGGCTTGGCATTTATCGCTACTGGTTCAAATAGTGACAGAAACAGAGAGGTGTACAATTACCCTGAGTTAGTTACATTCAGATAATGAGTTGCTGCTGCTTTCGGCTCTATTCACTGTGGAGACAAAACCCGATCAGGAACTTTCAGATTGCTGCTTCTGTGCCATTTCTTGGCAGGAGGAAATTACCTGATTTTCTAAGATATGCAGTTGTATAGCTGAAATGCTTCTAATCACAATGAATGATCACTGTAAGGAGCAAACTCATCAAATATTACATTTCTTATTTGTGTTTTCTAAGCCAAAAGGCATAACCTTCATCTAAGTGTGGCAGATCACAAGCAGCATGCTTCAATATCGGGAAAGAAAATGTAGGAGGAAAAATAGACACTTTATTCTTGCCGAGTCTGTTACATAAAGCTCTAATATTCTCATTATACAGTAGGGGAAAAGCCAGCTACAGTGTACAAAGACCAGCCTGAAATTTTTCAGCTATTACTGTGTAGTTTTTTTAAAGTCTGGTCTCCAGTCTATCATCAGTGAACTTCACAGTTAACACTTGGGGGAAAAAAACAGGCAGGTGGCTCAGAGCTCCTGTTTCAAGCTAGTTAAAAATACTCAGTGACTCAATGACTATGTGAAGAAAAAAATTGTCAGAATCATCAGAGGCAAGTCTTTTAAAAGAAATGAAAGGATAGAAATTAAAAAATAAAAAATGCTTATAAAGGTTTTAAATCTATAGAAATTGCCCAGAAAAAGCAACAGTGAAAGTTCAAAGAAATTATTGCATTCAGGTACTAGTTTTATCTAATAACTCCAGTAGTTTTACCCCCATGGTTTACTATTAAAACCCTGCAAGCTGCAGATTTTCAGGGGCTTGCTAAATTTCAGGCCTGATTCATGAACGCTTCTATTTTCAGGAAAGCATCTGCATGTAATCATTTCGATTCCAATGGGATTCATGGACATGATTAAAGTTAAGAATGGCTTAATTGTTTTTTCTCAAAATAGATGGATTAAATGAAAAAAGGAATCTCAAAGCAAATTTCAACACCAGCCTCCCCATGAAACTGATAACTGTTCCTCTCTCTGTGTTAGGAGAAATTGAAATACAGACTTGATCTGGCAGTATTGTAATGTAAGTTTACCCCTGGCTTAGGGAAGACAATCAAATTGGTAATGGCCAGTGAATGCAATGTGAACGGATGGCAGCCCAGTAAATCAAATTCAGGTCTAGTATCTTCCCCGACACTCTTTTGCAGTAAAGCAGTTCATCGGTTTGCTGTTTAATGAATAACTTCTTTTTCATTTCCTTGGCTCTTACAGAGGAGACAAAACCTTCTGCTGTAGCCAGCCAATCGTCATCAGAAGAAACAGAGCTGGGCGAGGGTAAAGGTACAGATTGTAAATTGTGTTTCAAACTACCTAGTCCTGAGAGGGCATTTCATAAGGCCTTATTTTCCTTTGTCTGGGAATTGCCAAAAGCACAGTTAAACGACACAGAAATAGGTAAATGCATGGGTTTTCATTTACTAAAGGCTTTGCAATGAAGTACTTGGCACCAACTGTTTTTCTGGTAGGAGAGATGCTGTGTGTTCCTAAGTCTCCTTCTTATAGAGATAATGATAAAATACCGTACATGATATAAAAGGAATAAGTCCAAGGCTTGGGCTCACTGGGGTGACTTACAGGCATAAAGTTAAGTGTGCACATCTGTCTTGGCAATATTGGCTCCCTCTTCGGTGCTCTCCTGATGGGGTAAAAGAAAAACACAATAGCTATAAACACATCAAGAGGAGACAGGAGGAGATGAAGTCATAATTGAGAGGGAGAAAGTAATGTATATCTTGTGCAGACTGTGCTGGGCACTCAGATCATTTAGTTTGTGATAAATATTTAAAAGTGTCACTGGGCCAAATGACAGGGAGTTTAGGAAACAAGGAAGAGAGATGATCTAATTTAAATGTTTCAAGCTGAGATTTTTCCTGTGGAGTTGTTGGTTTACAGATAGGAACCGGTGCACAGACATACTGTTTTTGATACTCTCATGGTATGATGCTATTAATTGCATGTACTGGTCTATGAGTTTGGGCATTCTTGTGGGGCCACGTCAGGAAAAAGCCTGGGTGATTTATAAAATGTTCGCTACTGGTAATTCAAAACAGGAGTTAATGCTATCTGTAATAAATACACTCCGTCAGTGCAGCCTTCAAGAAAGACTAATAGAAAATTTTAATGCATTTTCCTGACATAACATTAACATCCATTAACTTATTTATTTTAAAAGATATAAAGTTCAATTTGGTGTTGCTGTTTGACTCTTCTCATTTTTCTAGATAAGTGTGACGGGTGTGAGATCTTGCCCTTTTGTTCCAAAGACACATGCTGGAAGGCCCACATACTTACCTGATTATGAGTTCAAAGCCTTGTGCAGGTTGATTTAAGTGCTTTCTTAATTGATTGATTGATCCTGCAGGGAAACAAACCACAAACTCTTGCTGGAGTGCTGGCTTTTGCTTTTGATATCTTCACAGATACCTTCTAGTGGAAGGCAGAAACAGTGATAGATTCAGCCCGAGCATTGTTAGTGATTGCTCGTTACTCATTTATCTTTTTTGCTGACATTTGGCCTCCTTATGTATCCCATATCTATAAGATCCCCTATCAGATGTGATTTTTGTCCCTGTAATGTAATGGTCAAGGTCAGCCTTTGGCTTATTGGTTGTTTTAGTTTTGGGGTTTTTTTTTTGTCTGCTGTCTCACTGAAGATCTCAGCTTTCTGGCATTGCTTTGAGTGCTTGTTCTTAACTATGAAGCCAGCCTCTTCTGATAGGCTTTTCAGTGACCATCTTAACGTGTAACCACTTCTAGATTTTGACCCGTTGCATTAGTTGTCTCTTCTCAGGACAGCAGCCATCTTGGTGCTATAGGTCTCCCTTTTCTGGCAATATAGTATAGTATCTTCCCTTCTTCTCATGAGAGGTTCACAAGAGAAATCCAAAGGGCAGTTTCTCTTTGATGTCCTACCTCTCCTCAAAAGTACGACAGAAAGCATCTGGTAGGGAAAAAGAAGCAAGACAAACTTCCCTCTATAGATTTTATTTGCAAAGTTCAACAAGTAGAAAAGAAGATACAGTGAGGGGAAAAAAGTATTTTGGGATTTGCTTGATAGTTTTTTTAATGTAATTTTGACTGATGAGACCACTACATCTAGCAGGCCACGATTTTAATCCTTACTTCCATTAGCAGATTGTCAGCTTTTCACATTTTAGATTTTGAGGGTTTTTTTCAAATGAATACTGGTGTTACAAAAAACTTGCTACCACTTGGGAAATGACACTCTTACAAAATCCTGGCATTTCTGAAAACACCTGCTGCTCCCAAAACAAATTTCAGCCTTGAAATTGTTTGCCCACTGAGTTAACACAGCTAAAACCTGCCGGATCCTGGAACGTACTAATTTCTGTAGTTTATATTCAGCTAAATAAACTGGATGTAAAGCACTTAAAGAAATTATGTTTTCCCCGTCCTCCTGCCTAATTACTGTCAAAGGAGATTTGTGGCATGTAAGTCTAGGCTACATGCCCCCAAAATACATGGTTTAAACTCTTGGAATAGGAGGTTTCCAAGCCTACCACAGAAATACAGCATTCATGCAAATGTCAGTTCTGGTGAGAGCAGCAGAACATGTATTTTGGGTCCAATTTGTGTTCACTGGTAGTTTTTCTGCTTGGGTTTTTTTCCCTTTTTTTCCTCATATTTCTGGGATTAGAAGATAGTAGACACAATGAAATTGTTATTCATTGTCTTAAAATACGATGTTCAAAACAGAGCATGTGCATCTCTGCTATCATGGACTTCTACTGGTTTTGTCTTAGCTGAGGTTTTTTTTAAACGAAAAGGGGAAGATTGGGAACATAGAATCATATAATTATCAGGGTTGGAAGGGATCTCAAGGATAATCCAGTTCCAACCCTCCTTCCATGGGCAGGGATACCTCACACTAGATCATATTGCTCAGAGCCACATACACCCTGGCCTTAAAAACCTCCAGGGATGAGTGAGGCTTCCACCGCCTCCCAGGGCAACCTGTTCCAGCATCTCACCACTCTCATGAGGAAGAACTTCTTCCTAACATCCAATCTGAATCTACCCATTTCTCTTTTTGCTCCATTCCCCCTAGTCCTATCACTGACATCCTAAAAGTCCCTCACCAGCTTTCTTGTAGCCCCCTTAAGATGCTGGAAAGCCACAGTAAGTTCTCCTCAGAGCCTTCTCTTTTCCAAACTGAATAGCCCCAACTCTCTCAGACTGTCTCCAGAGGAGAGGAGCTCCAGCCCTTGATCATCCTCGTGGCCCTTCTCTGGACACATTCCAGCATGCCCATATCGTTCTTGTAATAGGGGCTCCAAACCTGGATGCAGTAATCCAGGTGGGGTCTCACCAGAGTGGAGTAGAGCATGGAGCTGTGCAGGAATCTTGTTTTGACAGGTTATGATTAAAATGAAAACCTGCTGTGAGATTACAAACCTCATATTGATGTGAAAGTCTACCTCTTCTGTGAATAACAGAAGAGACACTGTCCAGGAAGAAAGTCCACATGAGCCCACTTTGCATGTGTCCTTTGAGCAGGATGAATTTTTGAGTGCTCTGTCTGTCCTCAAGAGAAAAACAAACAAACAAACAGGCACAATAGTAGAACAGTGCTATTCCAAGAATATCAAGATGTTTGATGTTATGCTCTGAAGGTATCCTCTTATACCAGTCTGTGCCAAGTTTCTATTTCCACTGTCTGGAAATACCACAAAGAAATGTTGCAGTTTTACCCTTGAAAACTTGCATGCATAGCTATTATTTCTGGGGGAGAAGGGAGCTGACATCTCCAGGCAGCAACCTCATTGCTGTGCATATGGAAGTAGGTCCTTTATACACAGCGTATTTCAAGTTAGAGATGCTTCACTTTATGAAGTGTAAGGGTAGAACAAAGTGATTAAAGTCATTAATGTTTATGCAGCAGATAAAGCACATATCAAACAGGCTGCATTCACTGTGGTACGCCTGGCCAGACAAGATGGTGCTGCAGCTACAAACTCATTTTGAGTGGTCCATCTTGTATAGAACTGTGGATTGGTTTGAACCTGTGGTTATTTGTCTGTCTTTTTTTTTTTTTTTAAGAGTATGTGTGAGTGTGCACATGTGAGAGAGCGAGTGTTCTGCATCTTCATTTCAATTACCAGTCCTACCAATTACTGTTTAACCTGATTTAATGATAGGGCTTTCTTGCAGAAAGATGAGAAAAGGAATTGGATTTAGTACAGGTGAAGAATGAACTCCCCATTATGCAATCATGGCAAAGTTCCTGTGCACAATGCACTGATTTTACTTCATTAGCACTTAATAAGAACTGAATTTTTATTTGAAGGTCAACTAAATTAAATCATATGCTAATTAATTTTTAAAATAAAGTAGCAATTAATTATTTCCAGGTGTTCACAAAAGTCTGTGCTCCTGTGGGAGTGCCATTTAAATCAAGTCACTATTTTTCTACCTTCTGTGAAATGGAGTTGGATTCAGTCAGGTGGAGGACTTCTCATGTCAGAAACGGAATTAGGTGTATACCCTGGCTAGGGCTAAGCCCTCAAAACTCACTTTGTGCAACCCAGAAGCCCATAAGTATCCTGCCTGTAAAGCATAATGGATATAAAATACCTGTTTGCCCAGCTGTGGTTCTCACCATGGAAATATCTTGATGTCCTAAAGACATAAATGATTGAGAAAGGGTAAACTGAAAGACAGAGCATTTCAAATGCAGGGGAGCTATGCAAATCGACATAAATTAGGCCTTGATAAGTGGTGAAAAAATTGACTGAAAGGCCAATATGTTAAAAAAGAGGTGTTTAAAATCAGCTCTTAAGTATATATTAAGACATCTAAATGAATGACCTGATTTTCAGAAGTGCTGAGTGCTCAGCAGCTACCAGTGAAATGTTTTATACTTCACCCTTGGGCTATGATTAGACCTGGAAAATTTCAGCCTGAAAAATTTCAATTATAGGTAACTGAAAAAGAACCTTTTTAATGGAAGAATTTTAACACCCCCAACCGTAGCTCTGGGTCTGCACACCAGCTACAGTGATAACATTTTTCTCTCACTTGGTTGGAAGGGGCATGTGGTTTGTTGGATTTTGTTTGATTGTTTGTTTTTAAATCAGCTACATAAACCATCACCAGCCAGCCAAGCTCCTGACACCCTCCATAATGGTCAGTTGGAGCTGTATATAAAGCAGACTATTCACTTTTCCTTTTAATCCAACCTATCTGTAGCATTGCTCATCCAGATGGGGTCCAGCCCATCAACTGCTCAGGTGTTTCTGCTCTACCCTTCCCCAGCACAGGCAGCTGCAACAGCTAACACTAATCTGCTTAGCTGGTTCCTACTTATTTTTAAATATTAGCTGACCTGGAGCCATCCAGCTGCGCTTCCTGTCAGTCTGATGCAAGCCCCTACTCATTCCATCACCCTTCAGCCCTTACCTTCTTTACCTTCAGGTGCACAGCATCTTCTCCTGGGAAGGGTCTAACTGAGGCGGCCAAGTTTTTATCAGCTTTTTCCTTTCTCAGAGCCATGTACAACAGAACCTGCCTGTTACGGCAGCAGCAGGATGCCCCTGGTTATCATACCAGCTGCACTTGAAATCTCTCTTATGTAGAGAAGGTGAGGTTAGAGGAGATGCCCTTTTGTCATCTTGAAGCAGGAGTGGGTGGGAACACTAACTGGTGAACCCCACCTGCAGAGATGAACTGCCTGGTCTATTACCTGAACACTTGCAAAAATGTCTCTCCAGGTTGTTGCACCTCAAAAGGTCTGTTTTAGCAAGCCACATAAACTTGGGCTTCAATAAATCTAATCTGTCGTAAAGATAGATTAAAATGAAATCTTGGTGGATATAAAAATAACAGTTTAAAGTCAAAGCTCAAGAACATCTCCCTAACTTCTCATAAATCACCATTTTATGGTACTTCATTTTAACGCATTTTCCTGGCTTTATGAGGCAAAAGAATACCCTAATCATGTGGCAGCCTCCGTGCACACCATTACCTGTAATTTTAGACGCCTGCTTGATTTCTTTCACTCTGGAAATATTCCAGTCATTTTTCACCAGATCATGCTTTAAAAAATAAAATGCACTGAACCTGTTTCTTTCATAATGACCAACGTTTTCCCTTTTTCATTTTCTTGCTGCTCCCTAAACATGGTGATTTATCTGTGCTGCGTGCGGGACCCAGGTGTGTTGCACATTAAAAACGACTCAGTAAATAAGCCATACAGAGAGTAGCTGGGGAAGTGAATTTTAAAAGATCATTACAACCATTTAACATGCAGATCTGAGCATTTCCCCCTCTTCCTTAGCATTTGCAAAATTTTGTTTGAGCAGCATTGCTTTACACAGAAGAGAAAAAAAGAAAAGAAAAAGAATGGCATGGAAAAGCATGGAGCATTTAGACAAAATAGTGTCTGATTATTAACAGGAAGGGTAGGATTGCTAGTTGATTGCAAGCTGTGTGATCTTCTCAGAGCTCAGATCAATGTGCAGTTGACAAGGGGAGTATTCTGATCGGCTTACTTGAAGTCCACATATTTTCTTAGAATCATAGGTTGCATCAGGTTGGAAGCGATCCTCAAAGGTCATCTAGCCCAACTCCCTTTTGGTAAGCAGGGACCTCCTCAACTCCATGAGATTGCACAGAATCCCATCAAGCCTGACCTTGAATATCTCCAGGGGTAGGGCTTCCACCACTTCACTGGGCAACCTGTTCTGGTGTTCCACCACCCTCACAGTAAAGAACTTCTTCCTAATGTCCAATCTCAATCTATCCTGATCCATTTTAAAACTACTGACCTTTGTCTTATGCCTTATGCCCTCCCCAGCTTTCTTGTAGGCCCCCTCTCAGGATCTGGAAGGCTGCTGTAAGGTCTCTCAGCCTATCTTCGTAGGAGAGGTGTTCCAGTGCTCTGATCATTTTTGTGGCCCTCTTCTAGATCAGCTCCATTAGGTCCATACCCTTGTTATGTTGAGAGCCCCAGAGCTGTCTTTGTACTCCTGGTGAGGTCTCACCAGAGCAGAGGGTTATTAAAGGCTGGAGCTAATTCCCAGGTGCATTCAGCCATGCAGCCCTGTGAGAGACTTGTTTCAATATGAAAGAGGGGTGCAGAGCCAAGTACTCCTGGCCTGAATGCTCTGTCTTCATCCACCAACTAAAAGCAGTTCTGAAGGAACTGGGGGATGCTCAGACTTCAGTGAGTGCTTGATGTGCGGGAGATAAAAGTGGCCTATCTTGGGTTCATTTATGTAATTAAATGTCATGTTTCGTTCATTCTTTCCTGGAGGAATATTAACCCATACAGTTCCAGTTTATGGATGCTCAAGGTAAATAGTGCCAAGTGTGTGCTACTGAAAAACAAAGCATATGCTGCTTTGGATTCTCTGGTACAACTTAACAGAGAAGTAGATGTGTTAGAAGAAGACTAACACGGCTTTATAGTTAGTTCCCCAGACAGCTAGAGATGAATGAAGGATCTAGGGAAGGCCAGAGCTTTTGCAGACCCTGGAATCATTGTAGGAGTGTGATATTGGCTTATGAGCAGTTGAATAAGGCTTTAAAGGACAAAGTGAGCACAGGGGACCAGCTGAGTCCAAGGAGAAGCACTTCTCTTCTGAAAACTTGCACGCAGAAAGTAGTATATCATCAGCATTTGTGGGATTCCCACTGCTGCTTGCCAGCTGAAATGGAGGTGGCACTCTTGCATCGTATCCAATTTGGGTACAGTTGTTATTGACTTATACATTTGGTCTTACACTTTTACTCTTGGTTGGCTCAGATTTTCTTCATAAATCTCAGTTTATTCCTTTGCTTTCTTCTTGTTAATCCTAAAAGTAAATCTATCAAGCCTTTTGGCTTGAATATTTGGTCTGATATTTGCCTTTGAAAAGAAGAAAATTTTAACATGGTCTGGACTTTAAAGATTTTTCATCAGTATGCAGATTCTGAATATCAAAGACTGATTTCTACTGCTGAAGTAAGAGCAGGGGACTGTGCAGAGGCAGCTGTGGGAACGTGTGAGGAAGTGCCAAACAGCTTAGGTGGTCTCCAGCTGTGGTGCCTAACATTGATGCTTAGCACAACTATGGGGTCAGCCAGCTGTGCTGAAGGGTGGGAGTAGCAACAGCTCCTCACCCTCTGTGATAAGTGTAATTTGCCATAAACTTTGCCATGCTCCATGACAAAGAGCAGCCTGGTGGGGCACATACATCAGCCAAGCACCTGGATCCTTAAACTCCATTTGTTTTTATTGACCAAAGGGCATAATTGTTCCTCTGATGCTGGGGATTGATTTTTACATGCAATTGGAGCCATTCCTCATTCTGGGAGAAAAGGTGACACCTGTGAACTGAGATTAAAGGCACAGGTCTGGGAGTATGAAGTACTGTGCAGTAGGTGTGGGATAAAATGGCTTCAAGGGTCAGATGGGACAGAGCTGTGCACATTTCTTCTGCCTACAGCAGGTGAAATCACACTTTATCATCACTTCTGGCTGTTTGAAGGGCTATGTTCAGGCCCTTGGCTGCACAATACTTAAGGCAGAGGACTTTTGATTCCAGCTTTGCAGTACACAAGCACACCACTAAATCACACAAAATATTGTTATATTGATTTAGGATATGAAGCTGCGAGTGATACAAATCTTGGCTTGTTTGATAAACTGAAAGCTTTGTCAAAAACTTCAGCAATGCCAGAATTTCACTCAACGGGATTAAAGCTCGCTTGAAAAATTCCCTACAGATTTTCAGTGCCATTCCCATTTATACCAAGAGGTCTTTTGATTTGCCTTTTTGATTAAACTTGGATTTTTATGAAATTCCAATTCATTTTTACCCTGATTCAGGGTGAAATGGTAGCATAATCCCTTGTAACTCATAGCACAATGTGTCAACTTAGTGCAAAAGGCCAGAGCAGTGGTCCAGTTTATAACAGCGTGCAGCGTTTTAAGTCCTGAGTGGGGTGAAAAAAGATGCAGCAAGGGCAAATTTTAGCAAATTGCACATCAGTGCTACACTCTGCTTTCAAACATGGATTTATAAACTTATTGTCATGCCACGAAAGAAGTAAGAAGCTGTGCAGGTAATTAAATATTTGCCTTGGAGGATTATTTGCAGTTAATTAAAGCCACACACTTTCAGTGCATACCTTTCCTACAGATTATTAAATTTGGATCAGATGTTAACAACCCAGCTTTCTCACTTATCCATCAGAGATTATTCTTGGCAAGTTTCAGGAACAGAGTCTCACAGGGGCATCTTTTGGTATACTGTAAGATTTGCTCTGCTGTACTATGGAAAAGAACCTTCCAGAAGCAGAGCTGTAACCAGGCTGTCACAGCCTAATTTATTATCATGCGCCACAGATCTCTTGGCACTGCTGCTTGAGTTTTCCATCTAGCAGCATTTTAGAAAATGTTTCACTCTGGAACACAAAAAGAGATTATCTGTTAGCATTGTTATGACCTCCTGTAGATTGCAGAAATGTCCAGTTAGATCAGCAGTGGCTTTTAATGAGGCTCTAAGAGAACTAGCAATGCACTAGGCAGATGAGCAGAGCCTGAAACAAGTAGCTGTGTTGCTGTGATTTCCTGACCATGGTGGAATGATTTCTTCATCCCCACACAAAAACCAAGGAGGGGTTGTTGTCAGAAAATGTTGTTTCCACAACAAAATAATGCCATGTGTTTATGAAAACTGCATCTAGCATAGCCATTGGACTTACAGCATCAATTTAAGCCACTGGTTCAGGGGACAGCTTTGGGCAGTTCCTTTTGCTGGTCTCCCACAGAAGGAAAAGCAGTCTTGGCCACGATAATGACCTTGGGAGTTCTGTCATCAAGTGACATGAGAGTAGGATTTGCACTGGGATTTAACAGGATTTATTGTTTGTCAAGCTTGTGGAAGTCCAACTACAAAAAGTGCTGGCATTGTTCTAACTAACTAAGTTAGTTTATTTATCAAGTAGGTGGCTTGTGATGTTTTTCATAGCTTCGTACCACTCTGTTCTCAGTAGCACTGCTGCTGATTATTCTTATGCATCTTTTCCTGCCAGTTCCTTGTTTTAAGGTTTGCACTGCAGGCAAAAAACTGCTCAGTGACTGTACAGATTTTGAAATCAATTTGAATAATTGAAACCCACGAGTACAGTTTTGCAGTATATAAGTCTGTGGATAAACAGATAGAAAATCTGTCAACATTATCAGATATCAGATATGAAGCCAGCACCTAAGGGCCACCTCTGTCTGGAGTAACTACCAGACTCTCCAACATGAAAACTGCTGCAGGATTTGTTCCTTTGTTTGCTTTTTCCTCAGACTCCCTGAAAGACTCTGAGAGTGCACAGGAGAGTGACCTGGTGCCTCCTGTGGGATGTGAACAAGAGCAAGCCAAAGGTAAAGTTTTGCATCAAAATTCCTTTAAGTCAGAGATAATGAACCAGCTGGGAGCCTCGCTTCTTCCAGTTTCAGCAGCCAGTGGTTTTCAGCCTGACCTCTGCTGCCTTAAGAAAATGCTGTCAGCTAGTGGAGGTTGTGGCCACCAGTTGCAGTGGAGTCATCTCTTGTGTTCCTGGCAAATATGTGAGTCTCCAAATATCTAGGTTTAACTATACTGATCTTGAGTGTATGGCATTGTTGTTATTGTCCTTTTTTTGGTTGTTATTATTGTTCTAAAAGCCTGTGGGGTGATTCTGTTCTTTTGCTAAGCTGGCTGTCAAGTGCAAGTGCTTTGCAATAGCTCCTGTGAGAAGAATCAGCGTGTCGAGACTGAGCTAGAAAAAGAAGAAAAGCAAAGTTGATTCAGGGTCAGTTTTGACCAGCCATTTAACATACTTAATGTTCAGGGTTTAAGTGATATTTTCATATATAAAACATATCCCACATTGTTTAATAGAAGAAAAGAGACACCTGGCTGAAAAGGAGCATGCTACACATTAGGTTCATGTCCTGCTTTGATGAATTTGTCACTGGCTTCACGTGCAGCCATTGTGCTGATGTGATTTTTTATTTGTCATGTTAACAGGACAGCAGGATGTTTCTGCAGAGGAGGAGATGAAAACTGAGGCAGATTTTCAAAGCTCCTGCATGGAAAGAGAAGGTACTTGCACATGCTTTCAAACCAGAGAGTGAGATTAGCAGGCAAAACCACTACTTATTGCTTCAATGTTATCAGTGGTGTTTAAATTTCCTATCTTTCTCCATACCTAGTAAGCTAAAACTGTGGAGCCCGGTCATATTATGGTAACTCTAAATTCAGCTCTGATCAGGGGAGTATCTATGGATTCTTGGTGATAAAAACTGATTTCTTAGTGACTGTTAGAGACAGAAGTGAAGATTGCATTTCTTACACCCAGTGACAAGTACTTCAGCTTTGTACATTGATTACTGAATGCTCTGTCCTCAGGCCAGCAAAACACTCGAGTACATCTGTTTCCAGGCTTGTGATGAGTCCTGGTAAAGGCCCATGCTTGGAGCTAGGCATGTGAGGGTTTTGTGCTAAATGCCAGAGAGCTCAACATCTTGGAGGATCAAGGCCTTGCTCTCAACTACAGCCCCTTAGATTTCCCTGAGACAGCATTTGCACCTGTACCTTTGGGGATCCTTTTCCTCTCCCTGTGTTTTTTAATGTCAGTCTTTCTAGTACTTGTTAATCCTTTTATGTCCATTCCAAAAGCCTTACTGTTCTTCATCTTTTTTTATCGCATTTATTCAGAGCCACTGCTGAAGCAAGAGGACCCAACAGAAGTTGAAATGCCTTTGATTCATGGTGCAGAGGAAAAAGAAGATGAAGGGAAAAAAAAGGAGGAGGAGGAGGTGAGGCTAGTTATAAAATAAATTGTGACAGAGGATGTTGCTGGGCTCATGTTCTCCTTCTCTGATGTGAAGAAACATGGAAAGAACCCACAAAAACAGTGGGGGTTTCCCCTAAGAAATATCCCTTTTTTTTTTCCTTGGCCTGTCCTTGAATGTTGTTTCTGTATATTGGACTCAGATTTACATAGGAAAATAAATGGAAAAAGTTGTAGGCTCAGGTTCTAAATTGACTTTAAACTAAATAGTCTTCTCATGGTTGGTTTTCTGCAATAATGTGCATAAGGTTGATTAAACAACCACTATATGCCTATTTAAGTAGCATCTTGATCATGTTCTCTAGAAGCATTGTGAGAGTATTTACAATAAGCAGGTATGAAAATTATTTCTGAGGTCATTAATAGAGATTTAATCAGAAATTAACTAAAACTAGCCATTCTAATAAAGATAACCAGTCTGAGTCTTGCCGAAGCAGCAGTTTTTTTTCTGGGACTATTTAAGTGCTTATGTGTATTTTTGTAAGCATTGAAGTTTCATTTTAAGTGTTGGACACTCCCGAGAACTCTGCATTCAGCATGTGCCATTTGGAACGGGCACATGGTTGTATAAAAACCTAACACAGTATGTAAATAATTCTTTAATTGTAGAGTAACTGCAAGATAATAATTATATGGTCATTTGTTGAGCACAGGGATGAATTTTACAGTTCCAAATTGAAATGCAGGCATGATTTTTATTGAAAATACAGGCCAATACTAGCTGCATTGTCCTAATTATGAACTCCTTTTCCTAGCCACACTGACACCAACTTAATCACAAACCTGTATTAGCAATATTGTCACTTTTCTTCACTGCAAACCCAATTTAATGGAACCTCTCTGTTCATGTACAGTGACACAACATTTCCTCTCTTTTATTTTTCTTTCTAATTTATTGCCTATCCAAGTTGAGACTAATCACATCTTTTTACTATGAGTCATGTTAACTAGCAATTTTGTGCTTTATTACCAGTGGTGAAAACAGAATTGATATAATCCTTACTTCAAATCCAGGTAAATGGTATTGTGCTGCCTCAGTTGCAAATCCAGGTTATGTAACACAAGCTCACTCTGATTGCAAATACCAAGGTTGTTATGCTAATTTCCTCCTAATAGAAATTATTTACATTTGACTTTATGCCTCATCAAAAGCAAGTTGGACAAAATGTAATGTCATTATTTGTACATTTTCTTCTCTTTAATACTATAGTGTCCCCTACAGCTAGTCCCTGTCATTTAGTTCTCAGTGGAGAGATTATATTTCACCATCTGTTCTACCTACTATTAAAATATGAAACATTAAGGAATCTAAGGTAATGTCAGAAAAGGGTTGTTCTTGGCACTTTTCCTTTTCCTGCCCCTGATTTAAAAGGTTCAATACTAAGTAAGTAAAAGGTTCTTTCCAAACATTTTGGAACATGTTCCTACCTGGGGGCTCAGGTATTCCTTCTGTACAAGATTTTGTCTAATCTAAAGCTCATTGAACTTCATGGAAGGACTCTTTACTGATCGCAGTGAGCTTTCAGTCTGTTCCGTGATAAGAAATAATGTTCCATGATGGGTCTACCCGCAGGGTAATAGCACTTGAGTAGCTGCATAGATATGTTTAGCTTCTTCCAAACATAATGTCTTTGGCTTGTGGAAAATAAATGGGTCTTTTTTCAGGGTTTTGAGAAGGTAAGGAAATTAAGGCTTTCCTTTGCTTTGTTTTATTCTCACTGGTATAAGAACATGTAGAGCAAACCCTGGTGCCATTTCAAGGCATATCAAGGATACGAAGATCATTAGGAGCAGTCAACCTGGTTTTACCAAGGGGAAGTCATGTTTGGCCAACCTGACAGCCTTTTATGAGGACATAACCAGGTGGATAGATGATGGTAGAGCAGTAGATGCGCTTTATCTTGATTTCAGTAAAGCATTTGACACTGTCTCCCACAGCATCCTCACAGCTAAACTGAGGCAGTGTGGTCTGGACGATTGGGTAGTGAGGTGGATGTGAAGTGGTTGAAGGAAAGAAGTCAGAGTGTTGTGGTCAATGGGACAGAGTCTAGTTGAAGGTCTGTATCTAGTGGAGTCCCTCAGGAGTCACTGCTGGGATCAGTACTGTTCAATATATTCATCAATGCCCTGGATGAGGGCACAGAGTACACCATCAGCAAGTTTGCTGATGACACAAAACTGAAAGAAGTGGCTGACACACCTGGAGGCTGTGCTGCCATTCAGCTAGACTTAGACTGGAGAGTTGGGTGAGGAGAAATTGAATGAAATACAACAAGGGCAAGTGTAGTGTCCTGCATCTGGGAAAGAAGAACCCCACAGACCAGTATAAGTTTGGGTCTGACCTCTTGGAAAGCAACACAGAGGAGAGGGACCTGGGGGCCCTGGTGGACAGAAGGATGACAATGAACCAGCAATGTGCCCTTGTGGCCAAGAAGGCCAATGGCATCCTGGGGTATATTAGAAGGGGTTTGGTTAGTAGGTCAAGAGACCTTCTTCTCCCCCTCTACTCGGTGCTGGTGAGGCCACATCCGGAATATTGTGTCCAGCCTGGATGATTAAGGGAGTGGAACATCTCCCTTATGAGGAAAGGCTGAGGGAGCTGGGGCTCTTTAGCTTGGAGAGGAGGAGACTGAAAGGTGACTTCATTAATGTTTTTAAATGTATAGAAGGTGAATGTCATGGGAACAGAGCCAGGCTCTTCTCAGTGATGTCTAATGATAGAACAAGGGGCAATGGGTGCAAGCCTCAGCATAGGAGGTTCCACATGGACATGAGGAAAGACATTTTCACTGTGAAGGTGACAAAACACTGTCCAGGGATGTTGTGGAATCTCCTTCTCTGGAGATGTTCAAAACCTGCCTGGACATGTTCCTGTGTGACCTACTCTAGGTGATCCTGCTCTGGCAGGGGGGTTGGACTAGATGATCTTTTGAGGTCCCTTCCCAATCCTAATGTTCTGTTGTTCTGTGATTCATCTTGCTAGATGCTTCCAGTTCTTGTGGGCACATATTCTGCCACACAAGCTCTGAAAGTTCAGCACAATCCAAACTGGATAAAGGGAAGTAAAAAAGGTAAAGTAGCTGAAGTTCAGGCTGATAAAATAAGATATATTCCCCAAAGAGAGACTCTTCTTAATGGAAAGATATTACCTGGCATAAACCAGAGATTTAATATGTAACATTATTTCATGTAACCCAAATACTACCTCATAAACTATTTCAGATAAACGATTTTCCAGCAACATCCACAGTACATTTGACATTCAATGAAATGCCATATTTTTTGTCTAAGAACACACAAAAAAAAAGTTAACATGGCATTGCTAGTGCCATTAAATAAAAATACACAAATCTTTAGTGGTTTTGACTTGTGCTAGATACATAAGCAAAAATAGAACCTACTATACTGCAAACTACCTCATCTTTTTGTTCTATACCTGATATATTTTTTCTGTTACCAAGCACATTCTGGAGCAAAGGGTAGCACAAAGCTGTCTCTCTCTCTCAATGGGAGCCAACAGCTCAATGGGAGTCATCTGGAGCCCTTATTACAGGAAGGATCTGGATGTGCTGGAGCATGTCCAGACAAGGGCCACAAGGATGACCACAGGGCTGGAGCTCCTCTCCTGTTAGGACAGACTGAGTGAGTTGGGGCTGTTCAGTGTGGAGAGGAGACCTTAAGAGGGCTACAAGAAAGCCGGGGAGGGACTTTTTAGAGTGTCAGGTAGTGATAGGAGTAAGGGGAATGGAAAAAAATAGGGGGAACGGAATGAAGCTGGAAATAGGGAGATTCAGGCTAGATGTGAGGAAGAAGTTCTTTACCATGAGAGTGGTGAAGCCATGGAATGGGTTGTCCAGGGAGGTGGTTGAGGCCCCGTCCCTGGAGGTGTTTAAGACCAGGCTGGACCAGGCTCTGGCCAGCCTGATCTAGTGTAGGGTGTCCCTGCCCATGGCAGAGGGTCGGAACTAGATGATCCTTGTGGTCCCTTCCAACCCTGACTGCTTCTGTGATTCTATGATTCTATGAAAAATAGAAACAGGTAGATTCAGATTGGATGTTAGGAAGAAGCTCTTCACCATGAAGGTGGTGAGACACTGGAACAGGTTGCCCAGGGACATGATAGAAACCCCATTCCTGAAGGTTTTTAAGACCAGGTTGGATGTGGCTCTGAGCAGCCTGATCTAGTGTGAGGTGTCCCTGCCCATGGCAGGGAGGTTGGAACTAGATGGTCCTTGAGGTCCCTTCCAACCCTAACAGGGCAGGAGCTCAAGTGGTGTGTGTTGTGCTCAGTTCCCTCAGTGGCAGGGCTGTACGCTGAAAGGAACAGGAGAACTCATGCCATCCACAAATGGCTCAAGGAATGGTGCCAGCAGCGGTACTTTGGGTTCTTTGATCAAGGGGAAACTGTTACCGCACCTGACCTGCTGGACCTAGATGGGGTGAATCTATCTAGAAAGGGCAAGAGGGCTCTAGCACTAGAGTTGGCAGGGCTCATTGGGAGGGCTCTGAACTAGGTTTGAAGGGGGGTATTGATGCAACCAGTCTCTCAGGAGAGGGGAGAGAGAGGGACATAAACTTGAGTTAGTGGAGAAATCGGCAGCCCAGCTGAGGTGTCTGTACACCAATGCATGCACTCTGGGTAACAAACAAGAGGAACTGGAAGTCTTGGTTCACCAGGAAAACTATGATGTAGTTGCCATTACAGAAACATGGTGGGATGAGTCACACAACTCAAGTACTGCACTGGATGGTTACAAGCTCTTTAGGTGAGACAGGCAAGGGAGAAGAGGAGGAGGGGTATCCCTGTACAGTAGGGAATCTCCTGATGCCACAGAACTTGAGGTAGAGGATGAAAGCATTGAGTGCCTGTGGGTTAAAAACAGAGGAAGGCTTACAAAACTGACATCCTGGTTGGAGTCTCTTATAGACCACCCAACCAGGATGAAGAGGTTGATGAATTATTCTATAAGCAGCTGGAAGCTGTCTCAAGATCATCAAACCTTGTCCTCGTGAGCAACTTTAAGCAGCCAGACATCTGCTGGGAACTTAACTCAGCAGCTAGGAGGCAGTCCAGAAGGTTCTAGAGTGTATGGGGTATGATCTCTGAGGTCTTTTCCAACCTCATTGATTCTATGATTCTATGAATTCTATGATTCTGTGATCTGTGACTTGTGCTGTCTCTAGCACTGGAGCTGTAGAAGCCGGTAAATTAACAACAAAGATGAATGTTCCTTTTCCAACCCAAAACTAGATTTCTGCTTAGATGCTGATTGTGACTTTGACATGTGCCTGGGACTTTTTCAGTGATCTGGTTTTATGCAGGAGAATGGCAAATCTTCTGGTCTAATTGTGCAAGTTTTACTACCAAGCCATCTCTTTGTTTCAAGGGATTTTAGGGCTTGCGTGTGTACAGATCATTTGGCTTCACAGCTCCAGGCTGTATTGTATTACCAAAGAGTAACCCCAGCACTTTCGAGGTTCTGGGGCACTGGGAGCCCTAAGGAGAGAAGATTAAAAATCTTGGCAACTTCGCTACTGTTTCCAATTGCTGGCAGTAAGAAACCACCCGGATTACTCTGCGGAATTTAACAATGTGAGTCCCTGTGTGAGTTTCATAAAGCCCTGCTGTTGCTTTTTCCAAAATCAGTAACAAAGTATAGCATGTGCCAATTTAGTCCTTTTTTTTTTCCTTTCTTACTGTATCTTCAAGTTCTATATTACTACAGAGCAACCAAATCAAAAAGACAATCTAAGATGCCTTTCAAATTTTTTCTTCCAGCTACTATAATGCCTTCATTCCACTTCACAAAAGAATAATGAAAATCTGTGTTTCTTACAAGATTAGGGAATATTCTCAAATCCCTTTATTAAAAAGCAGAGTAAGTGGTGAGCACTGACCTATTTGCTGCCTAGGTAACTGTACAGGCTTTTAATAGACCATTCATACTCCATTTAACAGACCATTCATAGGTACACTTAGAAATAGCCCTTCCATGCTGTAATGACTGCATGTAGTTGTACTTTTTTACACAGCACAGTTTTTCCACAACACAAATTGCAGCACATTGAAATAAAGCTCGTGTTTACTTGTGTGAATATGTAGCCCTTTTCTCTGCTAAGCCTGCTCTCCCCTCGATCTTCTTATTTCCCACCTCAATCTCCCTTCATAAAGACATTAGATAGGATGATTTCCCTCACCGATCATCTAAGTTGCTCAGCTCTTTGGAGGATGGGATTTTTGTTGGAGTGCTGTACTGTGTACAGAAGTAGCTGTTTTTTCTCTGTTGTCTGTATTTGGGCTAAATTTGTTTGCTTTTGTGCAGTTTGGATATGGTTCAAACTTGACCTGGGAGATTTCTCCACCTAAAAAATAAATTTGAAGCAGGTGGGTAGCATCCTCTCTGGGCAAAGGATAGGAACGCATGATTAGGGGACTAGAACATCTTTCTTATGAGGAAAGACAGGAAACTGGATCTTTTAATCTGGAAAAGAGAAGACTGAGGTGGATCTCATAAATACTTTTAAATACTTAACGGGTGGATGTCAGGAGGATGGGACCAGGCTTTCTTCAGTGATGCCCAGTGACAGGACAAGGGGTAATGGATGCAAACTTGAACGTAGGAAGTTCCATCTAAAATCAGGAGGAACTTACTTAATTTAAGGCTGTCAAAACCCTGGACCAGGCTGCCCAGAGAGGAGGTGGAGTCTTCATCTCTGGGGATATTCAAAACCCACCTGGATGTGATCCTGTGTGACCTTCTTTAGATGAACCTGCCTTGGCAGTGGGATTGGACTTGATGATTTTCAGAGGTCCCTTCCAACCCCTACCATTCTGTGATTCCATGATTCATTTTCCACTGAACAAGTCCAGAAATGGAGAAGAAGGTTGTTGCTGGAGCACAATCAGGGACCAAAATACCATTAATTAATGCCTGTAAGAAAGATATTCAAGTGTTCAGGGATTTAGCTTAAGACCAGGACACAGCCCTTACAATTAGTATTTCTGTGCAGTTGCATTTTAGACTGTTTGAATGTCATGTTAAGGGAACTACATTAACCATCTCTTTTTCTCTGTGAACCCTGCAAAATTAAGGCAGGCTTGGGAATGGTCTGGGGAGGTTTCACTGGTTTAAATCACTTGCAGTAGATGAGATTTCCTTTGCTGGTCTTCTGGTCAGTGTCTCTTCACTGTAAGTTTGAATTCTGCCAAATTTCTGTTCTAGCTACCCCAGTTTGTAACTGTAGCCATCATTTTGTCCGCTCAAACAGCTGGGTTTTCAAGTCATTTACAGATCTGTATTTCAGCAAGAAAGATAATTTTATGGCATAATCTTGGAGAGAATTAAATATTCCAAAACCTGGAGGAAGAGACCTCTCAGGTTTTTTATAGTTGCAGTCTCAGGTATTTGTAGGATTTTACAAGCATTGGTACGGTCATAAATGGTGTCAAATTAATGATTTTATTTGATGTGATGGTTATAGAGAAATTACATACTTCTGGAGAAAGAGCTTGTTGGACAAACCCGAGATCTTCACTCTTTGGTCATGGCAGTTGTAACTACCTTTTAATTTTCAGACAAACTTCTTTTCAGTTGACCTGAGCGCTGGAGCACCTCCCCTATGGGGGCAGGCTGAGAGAGTTTGGGCTGTTGTGCCTGGAGAAAAGGCGGCTCTGGGGAGACCTAATTGCAGCCTTCCAGTATCCGAAGGGGGCCTACAAGAAAGCTGGGGAGGGACTTTTTACAAGAACTTGTAGCGATAGCTAAAAGAGTAGTTGAAGCTAAAAGAGAGTAGTTTTAGGGTGGATATTAGGAAGAAATTCTTTACAGTGAGGATGGTGAGACGCTGGAACAGGCTGCCCAGGGATGTTGCAGGTTGCAGAAGGGTGGCTTTTCAGTCCCAGCGTCTGTGGTTATGTTTGTGGTGTCCTTATCAGTTCTGAACTAGGAGGTCTCCAGGCTCTGATATCAGCATAAGGTGCTTGCTATCAGCAATTGCTTCACTGGTGGTGAAGGATCAGCAAGATTATTTAGGAAGGAGCATGACTTCAGTGGACCAGCTTCGCTGATCCATGTCCCCTTGTGGGCTTTCATGACCAGTGCCATGCACCAGAAAGACCACAGAGGTGACAGAGTTCATTCATTCTCTAAGCACAGGCTGGTGCAGAAGTCAGACCGTACCAAGCTTCACATGCTGCCCAGAATGGTGTTCTTCCCCATCTCCAAGAGAGGCAGAAAATGGGATGCAGACACACTGCAGGCCTTCCCTAAGAGTGCTACCTGGGCCATACGGTGCAGCACTGTGCATTAGCAAGATGGGGTAGCTATTATACTGTCAGGAGCCTGCTCCAGATACTGATTTCAATCTCCTGGGGGGAAAAGTCTTATTCTTTTCCAGCCACAGAAGGAATCTGTTTCTTTTCATTACTCTCCATATATCGGATTCTAGCCCGAATTTATGTAAAGAATAGCTGGTACAAGATCAATTTAAAGTTTTAATTATTTTTCATCTCTTTCAATAGCAAACAATATATTTTTTTCCCTGTGTGCTCTTCATATAAAAAAGTAGAGAAAGTAAGAAATGTTTCAGCTGTAACATTTTGCCTGCTGTCACAGTCACTTTATGTTATCAGGCTTGATGGTAGGGTACAAGACAAAAAGCCAAAAGGAAAGAAAAGAGAAATAAGAGAAGGGAATACTTCAGCAATGATAGTGTTTAAGGTTTATTATGTGTATTTGATTGCTTTCTTCATTTCATTTTGAGTGAGCAGAATAGAAACAGTATTATGAATTGGCAATTTTTATTTCATTTAAAAAATACCATCTCTTTGTTCATGCTGAAAGCGTTGACAATGCAGCCTTTGTTTAGTTTAATTAACTCGTGTTACAGCACTGAATTGAGGCACATGCAGCGCTACAGCAACTGAAGGAATTTTTAGAACTCTTTTCCATATCTAGAAAAATAAAAAAGAAATTGCAAAATAAAACCCCCTGAGATGCTAGAGGTGAAACTGGATACTTTTTAATGGAATATTTTGAAATGCCATTTTCATTTGTATTTTCCCTGGTCAAGAATGCCAAAAAATATAAAGTCATGAAATCCCACTGAAAAGCAGGCGCTATGAAGTCATTTTAAGTCCTCCTATGTTTAGACTAGTATTACATGGTGTTACATGTTTTGTACTTGTGAGCTGCAAGGCTTAAAGAGCTGTAGGATACTGCTAATTCCCCTTTTAACATATGAAAACTGGGAAGATAATGGAATCCATATTTCCTGTGGTGGTGTCCAAGTCGACTAAGCTTTGAGTTTAGCTGAGCTCTCTAGAGAGGCAGCAGTGCCTTATGCAAACGAAATGCATATCTTTTTCAAATGATCTCAACCCAAGGAACAAGTGAAAGGAATATGGGAGAGATGGTGACATCTTAGAAACTTTTCCCTGTAACATACTGAAAAAGTAGGACTCACTGGGCAAGGACTGCACAGATGGCATCATAGTTAACAGTGTATCTGGAAATTAGCTTTAGCACCTTCCAAAAAGTGGCACCATTTTAAAATATACTCTATGGCTACAGAGGCATCTGTTTGAACAGTGGGCTTAGCTCCCCTTTACAACAGTAAGAACTTCAGTCTTAAATGAGAATGGGTCCAGCAGAGTGCGGGGAGCTACATAAGGAAAGAATTTGGTCCCTCGTGGACAAATTTTATATTCTTTTGC
Organism: Picus viridis; assembly: GCA_033816785.1. Taxonomy (NCBI): domain Eukaryota; kingdom Metazoa; phylum Chordata; class Aves; order Piciformes; family Picidae; genus Picus; species Picus viridis. Next base: position 35,686,561 of record CM066576.1, read on the forward strand.
CCCGTCTGCTACAAAAGGAGGCTTCATTTTCTTATGCACTGAATAATTCTGGAAACTTACTTCCTTTAATAAAGTTATTCTGGAAACTTAGCTCCTTTAATAAAGTTTATTTGTCATGGAACATGCACAGATCCAGCTGAGCTGGCTCTGGGAACTGGAAATTCTGTGCTCCCCCTTGCATTAGGTATGGATGCACCATGCTGCCCAGACTGTTGCACTGTTTTATAGCTATTTCATAAATGCAAAAGGCCACACATTTAGAGCAGCAGAGACAGAAACTGCACTTAGCCAGTGATTTTCATGAAATAGAGTGAGCAGAGTGCTGTCAGAACTAAGTATTGGGGAGAAAAAAGCCACAAACAGAGTGGGGAGAGGATGATTTGGGAGAACTGCCTTTTACTTCAAGTACAGAACAGGAATTAATTCAAATAAAGAAGCAGTTATCCTAGCATCAGAAGATTCCCTCACTTTTCTTTTGGAGGAATGGGAGAACATTATTGCTTCACCATCAGTAGTGTTGTTGCTGTAGCTGTGCTCAGTGGTGTGGGTGGGTGGTTAACCTTGTTCTCATATGAGAAGAGTGGACGTTACTCTGTGTTCAGTCAGCATACTATCAGCACAGTTTTGATTCACTCTGTTCTGTTTTCTCTTCTGTGCATCCCCACGTTGACTTCGCCAGGGAGATGCACCATGGCTTCATAGGTGTCCTTGCTCCTGCATGCTTGGAGAAGGCAGCCAGTGATGTACAAGAAGTGGCAGTTACACAGTGAGGGGAAAGATGTGTCCGCAGTTTGTAAAGTGGAGGTTGCTGTCCTGGGTCTTAAATCAGGGTGGCTGCCTTGATAGGGCATAATCCCACCTGAGATTAAATCTTCTTCTCTGTACTGCAGACCCAGAGCAGGAAATATCCTACCCAATCTCATTCAAATCTTTGAAGCATTACTCTTTTTTCATACCTCTGGATTTTATCTTACCATGTTTTTTTATCAGCAGGCTTATCGGTCCCCTCACCTTGTTCTAATGCAGTTGACAGGTGTTCTGTCAAGCAAATACTGCCATCTGGAACAGCTTTCCTCTGCTTGGTTGGCTTTCATCGCATTTTGCCTCCAGATGAGTGCGTGAGGTCACCACCGGTATACCTGACCTGTAGTGTTAGCCCAACAGCCCAAACTGACCCTGTCTCTAGTCACCGTGAATGATCTGCCAGCGAGGAAGCTAGCATTTAATCCTGCTTCCTACATCTTTGTGACTGCACCTGCACCTCAGTCATACAGTAGTGGTATCTCAACATATTGGTACAGGAGTGGAGCTCTGTGGGACTTCTGTTATTTAACAGAAAGTTCAGCATCGTCATTTTGAGGTATTGCCTGAGCTCTGGAAATCCTTCCCTGGATCACTCCTGCGTGCTGTGGGTGTGTTTGTAGCTGCAATTAAACGAGTCCAGCAAAGCAAGTTCTCTGAACAATGCTCTTTGGGTTGCAGTTAAAAACAGTCTATAGGCAACTGCAGAAACGTTTGGTTTTGTTTGAGAGATTCAAGAGAAATACAAAGAGCACAGAACAGCATTGTCTTTTAATTACCTGTGTGCATACTGGGATGCTCATAGTGTTGGTGAGACACTGAAACAGATTGCCCAGGGAGGTGGTAGAAGCCCCATCCCTGGAGGTTTTTAAGGCCAAGCTGGATGTGGCTCTGAGCAACCTGATCTAGTGTGAGGTGTCCCTGCCCATGGCAGGGGGTTGGAACTAGATGATCCTTGAGGTCCTTTCCAACCCTAACAATTCTATGATTCTATGACTTCATGCCTGATTAATACTGTTCTTTGCTCAAAAAATTGTTTAGGGTTTTTCTCCCAGGTTCAGAATTTACTTCTAACTTCTATCTCAAGTTTTAAAATCCATAGCTTTTCAGCAGCTGTCAAATTTCAACCACAAACCACCTTTTGTTATTTTCACTGGTCCAGTGTGTACTCTGAAATGCTGGGAGACGTAAACCTTTTGTCTCATTATGTCCCTTTGCAGATGTGCAGTCTGGTTTGTTTGTTTGCTCCCCAGTCATTTGTGTGAAGGGCATGGCTCTGCCAGTAATCTTAGCTACTGCAGAGACCACAACTGCCTTTATTCCATTTACAGCATCCTGTCAAAAAAAAAACACCACTCAATACCTGCACTACTCAACAGCTCTTGAAAGACAGCATCCTTGCACGTTCAGCATTTTCTCTATGGAGGAAATAAGCAGTCACTTACAAGCTATCCCAATCTTACCTGGATAGAAAATCCATTAAACTGTGTTCTGGATTCTGAGAAGAAAAAGTCAATAATCTTTTCTCTGTTGCCCCCTGATTACAGCTAACAGTGGCATATAGTTAGGGGGTCAGGGTGGTAAAGTCACTGTCTCAGTGCCTGGGAAACCTGGAGATTCCCAGTTTGTGACAAATGCTGTCCTGGTTACAAGGTGTTTCATCAGTTAAAACATGCTCCACAGATGTGTTTGTATGATCTGTCAGCCTGAAATGTGGCATGAAAAAGTCAAGTGAGCCCAAATGGAAATAGCTGAGATGCTTCAAAATAAGATGTTACTGTGCTGAAGAAACAGTCCCTAACTCCAGCAGCTCGATCCAGGGAAATGAAATTGGCTGATTCTTCCAGCTGCCCAGGCAGCAGGCAAGACTATCAGCAAAGCTCTCAGACTGAGCAGGGAAGTAGTCAGCATGGCTGTGTCTTATCACCTTCTCCTCTCTCAGATGTTGGTACCCAAGTGTGATGCTTCCTTTGTCTCAGGACCCAGCTGCTCTAGAGAAGACAGCAAACTGAGCAGGACTTGCTTGTTTTGCATGTGCAGCAGCTACTCTGCCTTCTTTTTGCTCTCTTCTGGGTGCTGAAAGGGCTCAGCAGGTCACACGTTTCTATCAATGGTGTCCCAACATGCATGGAAGGAATGGAAGGGACTTTCCCTCATGGCTGCTTTGCAGGGATTTGTAGATCATGAAGGTTGGGGGTTGACCCCTTCCAGCACAGAGTGGGACTTGAATTAGGATTTGTTTCCCACATGCTCTGATCAGAAGGCTATGAAGCCAATGGTAATCACTGGCACATTCCCTCTCCCTCACACAGGTTTGGATTCTCATGGCTCCAAGTTGTGCATGTTTGCTGTGATCACATCTCAGTTCAGTCCTGCCTCTGCTTCTTGGCATCTCACCTCATGTTCACAGTGTTTTGGTGTAGGTACCTACCAGCACACCTGATCTTTCCTTTGGGTATCAGGAGCTGCTTTCTGATGGTCATGTTGGTCTACAAAGTTTAATCTCCAAGAGATCAGAGTTGTGCTCTCACTTTCTGAGTTGTCCTTCTTAGGACAGGTATTTTACAGTTCCTCTTATACTGTGAGTGTAGCTAACAACTCCCACACAGTGGCCCTGGAGTGGCAAAACTTGGCATTCTCTGTGGTTTTATTCGTTTTATCTCTCTGTCTTCCAAAGTAGTGGTGGTCAGTGTGTAGCAAGTACAGCTATTGTTGCCCCTTTAGACAATTATTTTGGGTTTTGGTTTTGGTTTTTAATGCCTGTCTCATCATAAATCTGCTTGCAAGTATCAACCTCAGTCAGTAACCACATGTCAAGGGCCAGCTGGAACACAGCTACTCTTCAAGTAAGTGTCCAAAAGTTTGGGCCCATTTTTGTCTTGTTTTGAATCTCCCAGCCCTGCAACATGAGCAAGTTTGCTTAAACAAGAAAAGAAAGAGAAGGGGAAAAGTCCATAAACAATATTTCTAGCATTGCCTGCTTCCACCATTATGTAGGGCATGGAGGGAAATAGATTTTCTGGCTGCACTTCTCCTTGCAGATCCAGCTGGCTCTTGAAGTATGTGAGCATGAAAAGCAGATGATAAGAAATACATATATATCCTGTACCTATCTGAAGGAATTCAAGCTGTCTTAGAAACTGATATATACACAGATCACAGAAGCTGCTTGTGAAACTGTTCCCTCTGGCATTAAATGCAGCCAATGTTCAACACTAGCAAATTACAAGTGTGATAGTTTAAGACATGGGAAATCTTTCCAAATGAACCTTCAAGGGGAGCCTAGTGGAGAGACATTCATGTGAAGATTTGGCCAAAAATAGTGTTAATGCCATTTGTTTTTATCAAAACTGCTACAGGATATTTAACTACCATAGGTAGTCAAGGCCTGGGGTTTCTAGTTGATCCTGGAGATAGCAGCACACTGCAATGTGTTCGATTGCTGACACAGCCTCCTTCAAAATGAGTTCTCTCACACAAGGATGGATGTAGCCTGCTCTTGTGGAGCTTGTGAATCTGGCTGGATCACAGCATACAGCCAAAATAATTGGAGAAGGGTGTGCGTGTGGGAGGGGAGGAAATCAGCTGCACGTATTCACGCTCCAAAGTCAGAGTTAGCGTAGCGCTGCTTTTTGGCAGGGGTTTGGTCACAGCTTCTGGTGTCAAAACCAGCTTGCTCTTTGCTAGCCTGAGCCTGTAGTCAGCTGTAGCTCCTATCCAGCTCATAGGAGAGAAAGCACAGGAGAGGGCTCTTAATCTGGATCACACTGCTGTGTTCTCAGCTCATGGCTGAGAAAGCCATTTAAAACAAAGATAGCTCAGATTTTGCTCTGGTGCGCGAAGTTTGCTCCCTGAGTGCTGTGTGATTTTTTTCTAGCTGGTCTTAGAGAGAGAGAGGAAAACACAGATGAGCCTTAAGCAGGTCTGAAGAGGCTGGAGCACATCAGCTGCTTGCCATATTGATGAAACACCTGGGGCATTCATTTTGAAACCTAAATGCAGGCTGTTCACCTGTATTGCCAAGTACAACACAAGCTTCCTTCTGGCTGGCAGGGTGGTATTAATTTAAAGAGAACATCATCTGCAAAGCCTTGGAGAACAGCAATTGGAGGAGACAAGTAGAGAGGTCACCAGAAAAGAACTTGTTCTGATCCAGGGCCTCACCGCCCCCATCTATTACCTGTCGTTTCTAATTAGTGGATGTATCGAGGGGAAAGCCACTCTGATTCACTTTCTGCAGATGCTTTTCTTGCTAAGAGCTGTTGTTTTTGCTGAGCATCCTAAGCTTGTTTCGTGGGCTTTCACAGGCTGTAATGGTCTCAGTGACCCAGTAATTACTGGAGTCCCGTACCTCCTCTCTGCAGAGAGCTGCCCCTTTGTCCTTCCTCTTTCTTCTCCCAGCAACACCACTAACAGATGGTCAGAGATTTTTCACCCTTTCAAAGCTTCATGTTTTTCACATCTCATCAAGCATGTCTCAGCTTTTCAGCCCCCTCCCCTCACCTTCAATTTTCCTTCCAGGAGATCAGTTAAGGACCTGAACAATTTCAATAAAGAGCTTGGAAAGCAAATCCTTAGAGGCTAGGCATTGCCGCAGGAGGATGTAATGCTATTTAGTGTGGGGGACCAATCATGTGGTTTCTTTCTTCTCTCCCTTCCTTCTTTCTGTCTGTCCTCCCATACATCCTTCTGGCCATCTTTCCCATTATCTCTCAGAATATTCAGGGATGCCCTTGGTTCTTGGCAGTATTTAGTAGTGTCTAATGGCTGGTGGTACTCAGAAGAGGGCTGTTACCTTTAGAGGCCAGCACCTGGGTGTTATTGTTCTAATATCCAGGTCCCCCTGAATGAAAAATTATAATTAGCTAACAAGTGCTAGGAGACTGTTAGACTGTTGGATCGAGTTATTTTGTTTTAGGGGCAGGATTTTTTAATTTGCTTAATTCCCAGGTTTGTTCAAAACTGGTTTGGGAGCTTTATTTACAGATTAGAGCAACTGAGATGAAAGTTTAGTTATTTACCAGGAAAAGACATTTGCATCTTGCTATGTATTTGACATGGAACAGCATTTGTTTCTGTGTGCAGAAACAAATGCACATTTTTACTATTGATCTCCAAGCTTTAGCTGTGCAACTGCAAATGAGATTTTTCTTCAAAAAACCCAACAAACTAATACTTCTTCCTGCTTCCCTCCCTCCTTATAAAACATGAGATAGAGCTATTTAAGCATGTGAAGCACAGATTTTCTGTGGGATGTTGGATACCTTCAAGGTACCTGTGGACATTTGTTGCATAATTGAATTTCACTGGCTTCTGTTTGGCATTTCCAGGCAAATGAAAGCGCCAGGCCGTCAGGTGTTTGCATCACTAGACTCAAATACCTACTAATTTACCTGCTCAGGAGAGAAATATTTAGATACAATTAAAATGGCTAGCTATAAAAACACATCAAAGTGTCTGTGGATGACGGGAAAATGGGAGTTTCTTGGCAAACGTGAAGGACATGACCTGAGTTATTGCAGATTTCTATAGGTGCAGGTGTCTATAAAAAGTGGATGCTGCGGCGCGCACACTGCCCGGAGGAGAGCAGTGCTTTTCTTAAGGCTGGATTGGAATGCTGCTCTCACGCTACTACAATTCTTGGTATTTTTTTTTTAAGCCATCGAGGGAAATCAAATGCAAAGAGTGTGACTAAATGAATGCACGACATAGTTTGGTGTCACAGGGAAGGTCTGTAACATTGCTACCTCAATCTGAGTAACTCAGGCTGTCGTTCAAGGAGGGAGGAGTGCAGATCCCCAGTGTATTGACATTGCTATTTACAGACCATGTGGTAATGTTTGAAATGCTAACTGGCTTTTTTTTTTTTTTCCCTTCCCTTTTAAGAGAGATGCTGCACTTTCCTATTTGTTTTCCACAAAAAGGAACGTTAGTATTTTTATGATGGCTGGTGCTTAGTGGAGCTCCTCTGTGTAAAGATAACAAATGAGTTATGCGACCTGACATTCTCCCTGGGAATGTGCTGGGAACAAAGCAAGCCAGTGGCATTTCAAAGTCTGCTTTTAAAGGAGTTAGTTATATACTTTGTTTATCAGAATTGCTAGGAAATGCCATTTCTCTGCTATTTTGCACCTTCTCTTAAATGACTGGGAGGTGGGAGAGTCTTTGGGCAAAGACCTCAGGACCCAAAAGACACGTGCAGAATGAAAGTGCACCACTCAAAGGTGCTCCATGGTTTACTATATTCCTCTCCTGTCTAATAGCTTGAATTGATCAGGTCTGCTGCAGGCTTTAGAAATGGAGAAAGCTCTAACCCTTTGAGAACACCTGCAGCAGGTACAAATTACTGGGCACATTTCACAATTACCATCTGATTTGTCCTCTTGCTGTGATTCTGATGCAAGTTGCTGAGGAGGTGTTGCCTGGAGCAGCAGGGGCTCTCTGGTCACTCACTGAACAGCCTTGCTACTGGTGATGCGTGTCCAGGGTAGGGAAGGAATCATGCCCCTGGACTCAGCACTGGTGAGGCCACACCTCAAATACTGGGCTCAGTTTTGAGGCCCTCACTACAAGAAGGACATTGAGGTGCTTGAGCATATCCAGAGGGCAACAAAGCCAGTGAAGGGTCTAGAGAACAAGTCTTTTGGGGAGTGGTTGAGGGAACTGAAATTGTTTTGTCTGAAGAAGAGGCTGAAGGGAGAGCTCATTGCTCTCCATAACTCCCTGAAAGGAGGTTGGAGTGAAGTGTGTGGGGGAACTGGGGGCAGCAGTCTGTTCTCCATAGTATCAGGTGATAAAATAAGAGGAAATGTCCTGAAATTGTGCCAGGGGAGGTTTAGGTAGGATATTATGAAAAAATTCTTTATTGAAAGAGTGGTCAGGCATTGGAATAGGTTGCACAGGGAGGTGGTAGAGTCACTGTCCCTGGAGGTGTTCAGGAAAAATGCAGACATGGCACACTGGGACATGGTTTAATGGCCATGGAGGTGTTACTCAGTGGTTGGACTTGATAATCTTAGGGGTCTTTTCCAACCGAAACAATTCTCTGATTCTATGACATGTCCACAGAGAAGCTGAAGGAAAGGATAAGAGTCTAGTCCAGCCTTGGCTGTGCTCAGCCAGGGTGGTCAAGGACACCAGAGAGGCCCAAAACCTTCATTACAAGATTTGTGCAAGTTCTGTGTTTCTTCAAAATGCTTTGTCTTTGATCCAACACTATATATTACCAGGAATTTAGTTTTGGCAAGAAGGCAACTCTCTTTCCTCCCTTCACCAGTTTCTAGTTTTTGAAGACTTGACTGCTTCAGCCTTCCACTTTTGTTCCTGTAAACCATCACATGCTCAAACTGTTTGGCCCACTAGCAGCTCTTGAAAGACTGCTTGAAATAAAACCACCTAAGGAGAGAAAACTGCCTTTCCTGAGGCTCGATATTCAAATCACTTCTGCACAGCCCTTGAGAGGAATGACCTTTCATTATAAGCTCCGCTCTATCGGCAGAGAGCTGGCTGCACACCACCAAAATGGCAGCACTCCAAGGACTGAACTTTAATGATGAATGTCACAAAACACTGCTACATGGGCTCACTCCGGGGAAAGTAATTCTGTGTACAGTACATGATCTATGTCACCTGGAGTCCTTATCGTTTCTTTCAGTTATTTGCAGAGTTCTTCTGTGTTTGGGCTGTAGAAGGAGCCCTGCATTAATTCAGAGCTAGTAAACCTGAGGACAGGAAGAAATAAAATGCATCTGAACTTTTAAGCCATCAGAGTGAAGATCTGGTAAACTGAACTGGGTGAGCTTTAATTCGGGTCTGTTTTCATTATACTTTCTGTTGTACTGGAGTGGTACACTAGTAAGACATCTCTTAGGTTATGAATTACTACTGTGTTTAAGGAAATGAAACTTAAGTACTCTGCTCAGCACTGATAAGGTGAGACCTTTGTGCTCACCTTAAATACTGTGTTCAGTTTTGGGCCCCTCACTCCAAGAAGGACAAAAACGTGCTGGAGCAGGTCCAGATAAGGTCAACAAAACTGCTGAAGGGTCCAAAGCACAGGTTTTCTGAGGAACAGCTGAGGGAACTGGGGCTGTTTTGCCTGGAGAAAAGGAGGTTGAGAGGAGATCTTCTGGATCTCTACAACTTCCTGAAAGGAGATTGGAGCCAGGTGGGTTTTATTTCCTTGGGTCTCAAGGTAGGTAATAAATGACAAGGCAAGAGGAAATGGCCTCAGGTTGCACCATGGAAGGTTTAGGTTGGATATTAGAAGAAACCTCTTCACTTAAAGGGTTGTCAAACACTAGAACAACCACAGGGAGGTGGTTGGATCCCCATCCCTGGTAGTGTTTCGAAGAGGCAGAAATGTGATGTTAAGAGACATGATTTTGCACCAAACTTAGTAGAGTTAGAGAATGGTTACACTCAATGATCTTAAAGATCTTTTCCAGCCAAAATACTTCTATGATTCTATGAATTTTGCTGACAAGGAAGATGCAGAAGGATAAACAGGGTCGTTTGAATCGTTGGTATTGTTGCTATCACCATTAGTTGTTACTGCCATATAGCCATGCCACATGGTTCCTAAAGCTGAACTGGTAATAACATGCAAGGTACTATACATGGTTGTCTCTACCCAAAGGGTGCAAAGCCTAAATTTCAAGACTCTGCAGGCGTATCCAGCCTACTTGGAGCATCCATTGAAGGGATTTCCAACACAGTTGGCCTGCTGTCATATACATGTATCATCTGTGACCAGCAGACTTCCTCCAGCTCTTGCTGGTTAAAGAATAGCTCATTTAGCTCTGCCAGACATACTCGTTGCATGAATGATTGATACACACACTCAGAGTATCCTGCTAGCTTGGCAGGATTGCTTCCCCCTTCTTCCTCCCTCTAAGATATTTTTAATTTTTTTTACTGAATCAAAATACGAATTTCCTTTTAAATTTGGGAGCTTTTTACTTTTTTTAACTTCCTTTTTAACAGAAATCTGATAGCTCCAGCTCAGGGTTTTGGCAAGAGCCAGCAACTTTTCTCTGGAAGTGCTGAGCTTCTGAGGCTACACTTGTATAACTCCCTGAAAACATGACACTTCCCATAAAACTATCTCTTCTTTTAAAAGAAAAAAAAAAAAATTGAAAGTAATTTGACTCAGGAAAAGGTTGTGTTAGAAATATTTTGATCGACTCCACATGTGCTTTTTCCAGCTGGTTCCCTGTGTAGCAGGACCACCCACTGCCTGCAGGATGCAGTAGCTGTGGTGGCTTTGGTGCAGCATTGGGGCTGCTACCGAACGCCCAGCTGGTCTCCAGCCAGAGTCAGGCGCTTTAATGGCAGGAGGTTAAGCAGCCAAAACTTCTGCAAGGTGCCATATGATGGGGCGTGACACGGAAGCTTACCCTCTCCTCCTCCTTCCCTGTGTTTGAGGTACACTTGTGGCTTGAGTGAAGTTATGTTTTATTCAGCTGTTGCACTTTTGCAAGTCCATATTCCTTGAGCAAAGCTAAAATATGTGGCTGTCTGTAAATGGGGGTTAGCCTCTGCTGTGCAAATTCCTCACCAACTTGTGCACAGTACTAAACCAAAGTTAGTTTTGCACAGTCCTCCCAAAATATGGTGAGTTTCACCAGACTCTGTGCGTAGGACCCTTGTAAGATTTTCAGTCAGTGCTCAGCATTGTCACAGATATCCAATGTGAAATGAAACACACCATTAAAGCTTATTGCTCCCCCTGCCACCCAAAATAATCTCTCGTCCTGATAACTGAAAGGCTGCAGACTTTTAACTTAGAGCATGTATCACATAGGGGCCTGTTTCAGGTGCTTCCATCAGAAGAAGAGGGTAGCGAGGTCGGCAAGACATTTATCATGATTTGCTCCAAATTATAAGCTCTTTGGGTAAAGACCACCTATTTCCTATATAACAGGCCCTCCCCTTTTAGGGTCTAGCATTTATAAGAGATTCTATATTAAAAGAATCATGAAAAGTGTTATTTCATTTCCTTGCTTTCCTTATATACTTAAGAAACATCCTGTGTACAATAGTGAAAAGAAGTTGGTTGAGTCTCCTCAGGCTGTCAGATTGATTGTCTTTAGTTCACTGAAGGGTAGTGAAAAATGGAAACTATAAACTAATATTGATATATATATGTTTAAGAAACTCAACAAATCTTGGGTTTAAGGTTGTGAAATGTACAACTGACAGGTCTGAACAAAAACATGGTTCAAGGCCAGCAACTTAATTCTAGGTGACACCACTCTTAATCCTTTATGGCTGGATCCTTTGGTTTTTATCTGTGACTCTGGGAAAATGTCTGTCAAGGCTGAAGTCAGTGACACCAGCAGATTAGCACTGTTTGCATTATTTGGAAAGCTTCAGTAGTTCTGATGAATGTAACAGATGCTGAGGCATTTGTGGAGGCTGTAGGTAGTGGCAGTCCTTAACCCAGTGTACAAATTCTTGCAGACCTGGACCAGGAGAAATACTGCACATCTGTAGCCTCTAATTTTGACCCTCATGCTATGTGCTGTCAAAAGCACTGTGGTGTCCTCCAGCTGTCAGTACTCGAGGGAGAGCAATAGAGGAGGTGTAGTTGGGTTGACCCAAGGGTAGAATGACTGTATCAATTTCTTTCTGATTTTTCCTTTTTTTTTTTTTTTTTTTTTTTTTTAAGCCCAGAATACTTGAAAACTGTATAATGAAAAGGCTTTGGGCATCTGCAAGTTCATGAGCTAAGAAGCTCTTCATTATGAATAAATCATAAAACATGATCCAAATCCAGCAGTCTGAAGGAGTTTAGCTTCAGGAAATGCTTTTAATGCGTGCATGTCATCCTCCTTCAGCAGGACAAAAGTCTACTGCTATCAACTGCTAATACGTTTTTTCTGTTCTGGCTTAATTGGTCAAGGTCTTGACTTTGGTGCTGAGATCTCAAGCATTAGAGATCTTAGTGCCTTAAGTATTCTGGCACCCCATAGCAAGGGAATGGAATTACAGGAAGGGCTAAGGACTGCAGCGTGCCAACTTGGGTTTCTTTTATATGTACTTTTATACGGCATGTGGCATTTCTGAGTGTCCCACAGCACTGGCTACTGTATTCTGGCTGACTTTCAGGACACCTCATTGTAAGGAACTTATGTTAGCCACCAGGTAAGGGGATTTGGGAAGATGTTGCAGACTTACTCAATAGCTTCAAAGAAAATTGCAGTTATCCTCTATGGTTTGAGAGCTTGCCAATTTTTGTGATAGAGAATGATTTTGTTAGCAGTTCTGTAAACTCTGTTGTGGGAAAAAGAAATCAAAAGCCATATTGTTAGTTATAATGTCACTGAGCTTTCTAAGTGTGTGTGTGTCATCCTTAGTGAGAGAGAACTGGCATTGAATTTTTAAGTCCATGTTTAGGATTCCAAATAGGTGGCCTTATTTTAAAAAATGCTGAGCACATCCCAAACACCTCAGGAAATGAGGCTATTTGAAGCCAACTGGAGCTGCTAGGTACTTGGAGCTTTTGAAAATCAGGATCTGAACTCCATTTTAAAGAGCTCCTAATGTTAGTCACCTGCTTTTTAAAAATACTGATCTATGTCTGCTGGCTTCTAGAACAACCTGTGTGTTAAAAGACTGTTTGATGGTGAGAGGGGATACAATCTCCAGTGCTGCAGGGAAAAATCTTGGTCTTTTTGAAGGTATATTCTCTGATAAGAAACATATTGAGGCAGAAGTGAAAATTACCTCCCCCTCCTCTTCTTTATCCTTAAAGACTTTTGTTCAGACTCTGTTATGTGGTTTGTATTTTTGGCCTCTAGTTTCGATTTGGTGCCTCGAGATATAACATTACTTTGAAGAATCTTCAATAATTTGGAATGAAGGCAAGATGGTTGAGAGAAAAAAAGCTTTGCAAATTAATTGCTCCAAGTTTTACCCAATGTAGCAGTGATGGTTTAGTCATAATCTTCCCATGGTCTAACCTGGGTGTGTGGTGGAGTAGGAAGGTTCCCCCCCCACACACAAAAGAATTCCACAGCTAACTCAGACGGAGAAGCAGATGAAAGCTATATTTTACAAGCAGATATGGAATGCAGTGAATATGTACAAAAATATACAATATTTACAATATATACAGAAGTATACAGCAAAGTATGTAATACAGGAAACCTTTCCCCAACCCCCCCCTGCGGCCAGGGGGTTCGGCCTTTCCCTCCCTTCTCCCTCCCTACCTCCCCTTTTTCCCAAAAGGGTTAGAGAGAGAGAGAAAGGAAGGTAATTAAAAGGGTGAAAACTTGTTAAAGCTCAAAGCGAATGCAAAAAGTTAGTTTTCTTATCTGGTTAGCAAGAATCGTAGAGAGAAACGAGCCAGCTCACAGCAGGGGGAAGAAGAAAACGACTGACTGCCCCCCCAACTGAAAGACTAAACAAGAAACTACAGCCGGGTTCCACCAATGAAATTGGATTAGCATATCGTTGTTTTTCATTCATATACCAAAACATTCAGCCAGAGTGTTCAGAAAGTGTCTCTTTCTTAAAGGCACAGCCTAAACCGGTCACAGGGTGTTAACATTGGTACATGTCAGAAATGATGAACCTGACTAGAGCAATTTGCTGTGGCTGTAATGCGTATTGCTGGGTTTTTGTTTGGCTATGATAAGAGAGCCCTTGAGTGGAGTCCTGAATAAAAAAAACCCAAACCTGTCTCTCTTAAGTGTCCTACAATCTGTGGGTATCCACATCTGTTTTCTTTGTATCTTGCAAGAAAAAAAGTGGCCTTTCTCTTGCAGTCATCACCTGCCATCACTGTGCTCAGGGTCTTTTTCTGGATGTTTTTTTCCCAGCCTACAATCTGGAGCCATTTCCATAGCCAGAGACTAAGTCAAGGACAGCATAGGGAGTGAGACTCAGTAATATCAAGGGGGAAAAAAAATCATGGGGCCTGGCCAGGGGTAGGGGAAATGAGGAATCAACTGGAAAAAAAAACCCCAACCAATCAAAAAACGAACTAGCAAGCATAAAAACCCAAAACAAAACAAAAAAGCCCCAACCCCCCAAACCACCACCACCCCAAAAAAACCAACCAAACAAACAAAAAACCCCCAAACAAGCAAAAAAAAGCCAGCCAAACAAAAAAGCACCAAACAACAAATGTTAGGTTACTGGAAAAAGAAAAAGACATTTCCATCTTAAAGCAAATAAGCTATATGCCTGTTTTACAAAGCTGAGGCCACTTGGGAAGTACTCTGGGAGCTCTTTGGAGGGGCAGGATTATGGTTATTAGTGGTCTTTCCATTATGTTATCTAAATGTAAATTCCTGTCTCAGATGTAACATCCTAGTTAGACCCTAGAATTTATGAACCGGAGGATGAAAGGTGAAAAAGTTGAGAAGAAAAATCTGCAGCTCTGTCTTTGTGTAGTTCTTACAGAGAGCTGATACAAATGCAAGACAAATCAAAGGCAGCAATAGCACCGCACATTTTAACTCACACCCTGTGATGCATATTAGTGTTGGTTCCCATTGTGAGCCAGAAAGAACATTTATAATTTCAGACAACATTGCATAATGGCTCTCCAAGAGAAAGAGAGGCAAGTGTATGACTGCCAGTACTGACACTTGTTTTTGTCCTGGCCTGCAAAATTGCTTTTTTTGGAAGCTCTGTTGTGGGAAAAATTTTTCTACTCTGCACTGTGAATTTTTAGTTTGGTCTTAAATTTTTCTCCTAAGAAATAGAGCAAATAAACCTTACTGATTTGGTAATCTAAATCCATCCTTGCCAGAAAATACCAGCCCATCTAATTGTTGTGTGGTGATACGCTCCTACGGTGCACATGATAACACCCAGGCTGGTGAATTACTTCTTTCTGAAGGCAGCCCACAGGAGACATGTTTGCATTGTGCTTTTTAGCATGTTGGCTTAGTGGGAGGAGGTGAGTGTCAGGGGGACAGGTGGGTGTTTCAGCTGTTAAACACCAGCTATGCTATTGCTGTCAGGCTCTGCACTTCACTCATTCCCCAAAATGTCAGTGGTAAAATTTGATTTTAAGGCATGCCACTTAAATGGGCAGAAGAGCATGACTGCCACCAAAGAGACTGAAATGCCCACGATAGTAAGTAGGTTGTTCTTTCAGGCTTGTCTTGGTTTGGGAGTTGGTGGCATGTGATTCCCTCTGCTGCTGTGATTTGGAGATTTTGGTAATTTCTTAGATAATTTCTACAGACTCAGTGTTCAGCAGAGGATGTAGTTATTGCCTGCTGACACAGGAAAGCCAGAGGTTATGCCCCCCTTACTCTGATGCAGTTCTCTTATTTCCTCTGGAAACATCTTACTCCACGTCATCACTGTAAAATTTTGCTCCTATACTCATACAGTTATCAGCAGAAATTAGGATGTAATATGGCACTTGCAATATGTTTGCTTTCTCTCCCATGCCTTTGAGGCTGGCTGTTGTTGGCTGGCTCACTGCTGTAGAGGTGGATGCCAGGCTTCCACTGGAGAAATGGAGGCAGCAGTCACCATTAATGACATCCTCTGTCAGAGAAACCCCCACAAATCTCCAAAAAACACATTTCAGCGATGACTTCTCTCCACAGGGAGCAAAGCAGTTCCCGAACAGAATGGGAAGGATTGCTTAGGGTAATGCATCCAGCACCACCATCTATCATTCACCCATTCCCTTCTTTACAGAGGGAAAACAACCATCAGTCATTTATTTATGAAGTTTACTACCCTTGAATGTAAATACATACATACACACACGTGTGCCTCTGTGTGCTTGATTTAAACATCTGTTCTGTTTTGATGAGTCACCGTTTTGGTCTAAAACAAGAGCTCAGAGAACTGGAACAGGTGAGGAACTTAGTATCAAAGTCCTTTAGAGAAGATTTGCATTTATCACCTGCAAAAGCTGCCTGTAAAATTTTGTCTTTGAAAGAGTCAAAGCAGAGCTCAGTTTGAGGGGGAAAAAAAGAAAGGAAAAGGTACAGTTCTTAACTGTTTTTGGAAAGTTATGATTGTTGAATATGTGTCTCAGTAGGGGAAAAAGATATGGTAAGTATCACCTGTAAGGTCTTTGTTATTGAGTGCTGCCAATTACCACTTCTTTTCAAGCAAATGAGTCTCATGTTATGTTCAGGTTTAGGAAGCTAACAGGTTTCTAAGAATTAAAATAGAATTGCTCAGTCAGGACGTGATGAGCCTTTAGAAATGCAAATACTCTTTCCAAAGACCATGGCGTTTCAGCTGGGTGTGTTGTATATTTACCAAGTTTTTATTGAGGTCTGGGGGTTTTCGGTATTTGGGGGTTTTAAATTGATTTTTATTTTTCATAATGGCTTTGTATACGTACCTTTGTATCACAAAATGTTTGAATTCTACCTGTAAAACTCCATCTATTAGCAGAACTTCGCTGAACTTCATACTCCTTTTCTTGCTGTGAATATTCATTTTTTCTTTAAGCTGCAAAATTTAGGTCGAGGTCTCTGGATGATTAACAGGGAAGAGTCTTTCTCCTGAGCTGCATATTGTTACTGCCTTTCAGGTAGATTCACACACCCTCCTTATTTACCCTTCTTCTGCTCTTCTCTGTTACTTTGAAGCTCATTCTTCAGATAGAATTGCTGTGATTGGTAAATACCTCTAAGATCATCGAGTCCAACTGTTGAGATAGTCTCTGCTTGGCAATAGTTTCCTCAAAGAGGAATTGAACAGAGTATTTTCCAGGGCTCCTCTTGGACTCATCAGTAACCCCTTTCAGAACTAGTGACCCCAGAAATAAATGGTTGGAGCCATATGGGTGAGCAACTCTGCCTGTACACTACCAGAAACTCAGGCAAAGCCTCCATTCATCCTCTATGGATGGCACACTTCTTCACCACATCATCCTGTCCTCTGTAGCTGGGAAGTGGGGACTTAGTGAAAAATGAGGGTGCTTGTCTGAAAGGGACTTTTCTGACTTCCAGTTCTGGGGCAGTTTGCTGTTTGTGTCATCACAGGTTCTTACTCTCTGCCTCACCCTTTCCTTATAATTTTTGTTATAAATAATGTTTCTGTTCACGCACAGCACCCGCCGAGTTGTCATGCAGCTGCTCAGGGATGAGGACTGGCACAGTCTCTTCTGTTTGGAGTGGCTCCTTCAGAGGGAAATGGAAACTTTCTTCCCCTTTTCTGCAATAAATGGAGGGGCGTTCTGACAGATCTGGACTGCTTAGGAGAGCCAGGACCTCTTTGTTTTCACAGTTTATTGCTTTGCTGCAGTTGTCTCAAGATCATTTGAAATGCTCAGAAAATAGGGTGAATGCAAGATTGAAATGGAGAAGGAGCACAGTATGTGCTGATGGAAAATCCAGCAGCAGCACAAGCTATTAAGTTATTCATGTTGTAGTGGAAGGCAAGGCCTATTAAAGCTCTTGGGCTCCCAGATCAGTTCTTCAAAATTACAGACTGAATCCTCACCCCAGATTAGTGGTTACAAAAGAAATTAAACTTGCCCTACAAGGACAGCTGAGGGCAGACTAGGTACTGTGGTAACGAGCATTGTGAGACTGCAGAGAAAATCCTCTTGTGATGGGAGTGGAGGTGCAGGTATTATTCTGGCAGACAGCAGTTCAACAAACTTGCTCCTGTGGCCAAAATGCAATTCCTCACACCTATGTGGTTTTTTAGAATCAGAAAGCTAGTGAGCAGGAACTGAGCGAGTTCATTTACAAGTTTCATACATGGTTGAAGATGGCAGGGAAAATGATGGCATAGGAAAGCAAAGTGAATAAACGTGCCGTTTTCATAGCACTGCTGGGCATGCCGTCTGCTTTATTTATAGGCGGGGAAATGGAGCACCAGAGCTTTGGAAGCTTGTCTGGGACAGGTGATCTGCTAGTTTGAATACAACCAGGCAATGTTTTAGTTAACAGCCAGTGATTGACGAACGTGCTGAAAGCTTCTTGGGTGCTTCATTTCAGATGTTCTGTGCTGCAGGCTTCTCGTCTGATGAGAAATTTCACAGAAAGAGCGTCTGGAAAACAGCAACTTAGCCTCTCACATAGCTAAAGATTTTTTAGAGAAAAAAGATTTAAAAAAAAAAAAAAAAAAAAAAAAAAAGGGAGAGAGAGATTCAAAAGGTCTTTCCTTAAAACGATATGCCCTTGTGTTCAACAAGAGCCTGCTGTGCAGGTTTATCCTGTTGCTACCGAGAGACAAAGGAGACAAAGAGCTCCTGATGGGCATTAGCGATTTTAAAGATGCCAGATTTGTATGGGGTTTATGGACCAGATTGCTGAGAGACAATCCTCGCTACCCTGCCATTCCCACCTTTAGGGAAAAGGAGGCATAATGAGATTTACTAACAGTATGTTTAATAAAAGGGCTGGAAGGGGATAGGGATAAGCGGATCTTAGACACTTTTAAATCTCGTTAAAAAAAATTGCGGTTCAGCTTGAGCTGGAAATAACAGTGGCTGGAAGCAGGCGCTGCCTTTAGGTACAGTTGCGTGCACAAACACAGAGAGCTGAGATGCTGCACGCTACACTGGAGGGACGGGGAGCTTCATTGTGCCGGGTTGCTCTGGGAGACAAAGTCAAAATGCCAAAAGAGAGGGTAACACTCCATTTAACAATGTAGGGACTGCAACGTGAATCCCGGCAGCCCACGTGTGGCGTTAAGAAGTGATGCTCGGTGCCTTCAAAGGCCTGGCAAAGCTAGCGTCCCAGCCAGCACACCCTCCTCGCTTGGGAATCTGCATGCTTGAGTTTTCTTTTCATCTCTGTGGCGCCTAATTGCTGGGATGGCTTTGGTTTGGGGTTGTGTTGTTTTTGTTGTTTTGTGGGTTTTGTTGTTATTGTTTGGGTGTTTTGGTTTTTTGTTGTTGTTTTTTTTTTTTGGGGGGGGGTGTTGTGGTGGTGTTTTGTTTGTTGGTTGTTTTTTTTTTTTGTCAAGATAGAATATTCCTGATTTAACAGATGGAAAGGTTTGTTGTTAGCAAAGCCGTGCTGAATTGTGAGGCACCTCTGTGGTGGTTCCATTCATTCAGACTCTGCTCTGTTGTGCTCGACCTGTGTGTTGCAGTAGGGTCGTGAGGGGGAAGGCTGCCCACTGACTTGAATGTAAGAAAGTACAGACAGGCTGCTATTGCTGGGTTTGTTTTAGAACTTCGAAAGCTGCAGGTAGGGTGGTTTTACATGTAGAGCCATACAGAAAGACAGTGTAAATCTTTTGTGTGGTAGAATTTTATGTGGTTAAAAGGGTCAGTCATCCCGGATGGAGGTGTCAAGCAGGAGTCAAACTGAGCCCTTGTATCACAGGCAGCTTCAGTTTCTAAGTGAAGCAGCATTTAAAATGCTGCTAAAAACCAGCAGTAAACAAAGTACATGAAGGCTTGACAGTCACATTAGCAAAGAGCTACAGTGAAATGAAGGGAAGAAGGAAAAATCATCTCTGGCTATTTGCAGAGCAAGAAAAATGGGACAGGTTTTGACAGATAAGACAATGCAGCTGTGGGTCAGAAGAGCTTTGTCTCTTTTGTTTGTTGCTGCAGATGGAAAATGGTGCCTTCACATTTTAACCAGGGAAATTTGGATTTTAACAAGCCTCCATCTCTCAGAGTCTCCCAATTATGGAAAGTGTATTTACAGCTAAACCCAAAATAATAGATTTTATTCAGTGGGTATGAATCAGGGAAATCGGAGTTCTTCAGAATAGCTGCAGTGTGGTTTTTCATAGTGCATAATGACAGAGGTGATTTTTTCAAAGTGTATAACATGAGTAGAAGCAACTGCTTTGCAAATGATTTAAAACTATTGAACTTCTTCCCCTGGTTGCAGATTGTCCATGGGCCAGGTAGTATTTTATTGTGGTTTCCTGTGACAACACCCAAAACTGCTGTGCAGGAATGTCACGGGAATAATGACCTTGCCATTTTGCCTGTAAAAACAGATATAGTTGACTGGATTATTGTGTTGTTGATCACTCCCTTCTTCCTCAAATACTCAGGATGATCTTAGGCCCAGGATTTCCCACTGAGTTGCAAGACTTCTAATACTGGGAAATATTTAAGTTATCTTAATGTTGCCATATTACACTGACAGAACTCCTGGAAGCATGAAATCTGGTTTTCTGTTTGCCTTAAAGCTCATCTACAACCTTATAACAAGCTGGTAACTAATAGCAGAAATCCTTATTCAGAACCCATTTGACACCTGGTATGAGGACTCTGCCAAGGCTGGGCTCGAAGGCTGAGCACTGCCGAGAGAGCGATCTCCCAGTCAGCAAAGAGAAATAAACTCCCTTAAAGTGGGCAGCTCAGAGCAGAAACTCAATTCAGGTGCCTTCCAGGAATGATTCATCGATTCTGAAGAGACTGTGTGGGGATTTTGCTTTGAATTACCTGGGAGAAGAGCCTGCCTGCCTCTCCTGGTTATGAAGGCACTCCTCAGCATACAGCAAAGCCTTGCTGCTGATGAGGTAGAAATGAGTTTTATGGATTGCTCTGTGTTAACAGCTTCTAAGCCTGCATAGTTGGCCTGTTTTATCACTTGAAATAGGCGTAAACCTTGTGCAGCGGGAGGAGGAGAGTTACACTGTTTACTTGTTTATCAGGGCTGTGGAGAATAGATTTCTGACCTTTGGATTTGGGCGCGTTTAAAATGGATGCTAATGTACCAACAGCCACCACATCTTCCTGTTAATCTCCTCAATCTGGAACCACATGTCTCTAGAGAGTGAAGGGTGCTGTAACCACGTGGAACCATTGACAGGTTGTGACTATAAAGGAGACAAAAAAGATGAAATAGCAGCACAGAAATTTCTGTCTTCCCAGTATATGCTTATTTTGTGCATTTCAAAAAGCTGGGAGCCATCCTTGCCTGCACCAGAAGCCTGTTGTCATTTAGTGCTAGGCTGGTTATGCAACCCTGCAAAGGGTTCAGGTAATGAGCTCTGTCAGGAGTGCAATTGGAAATGGTAATTGAAATTGAAACTGGTATCTCCCAGACTCCCTCCCCTTTGGTAACTCTTAGCTCCTGCTTGGAGACCTGAAATACCTCACTGATTTGTGCTCTAACCCGAAGCAATCAAAACAAGCAGGTAAGGGGGGCCTCTAGGATAAATTGGTTGTCAAGGTGGTTCTAGTATTGATCAAGTTCTGCTGTTTGTGTGGAAGGGGCTTGTTTCTGTGTGGCACTCGGGTTTGCTGCAGACTGGGGAAGAAGCTTTTGGGATAATACCCTTTCCACATGCATGGCAGTACAGTGAATGTTCCTGCCCCCCACCCACAATAATAGCAAGGGAACAAATGAAGATTTGTATTAAGTGAGGTGTAAAGTCTTCCCAAGAGTTGAACAATACAATGTGCAAGCCTCCTCCCAAGGTTTGTGATGGTGCTTGGTTTTGTTAAGGTTTAAAATATCTTCTGACTTTTTTGTCCCTGAGTGTTGTTTCCTGCCATCATTTTCTTGCTGTCAACATCCAGCAATCAACACAGGCTTATAAACCCCTCCTCCAATACAAATATAACCCTCTCCTAGTAAAAATGGGGAATCAGCTATTCAGACTTGGAAAGAAGGTTAAAAAGCAAAACACACAGTAGTGCTCTTCTGACAATGTTTATGGCTCTAAGCCTCTCAAAAAGTCATTTTGCAAATTTGTTGCTGCTATCATTAGTCTATACAGTACCTCTCTAGGGCTGCCCACTCCAAGACACAAACCAGTAGCTCTGGGCATTGAGTGCCCTCCACAACTTCTGCCTTTATCCTTACAACTGCAGCCCTAATTAGCTCATATACACATGTGTGCACACATACACATGCATGCACAAAATGCCTTCTCTTTAATTAGGCTCTGTCTTCACCTAGCACAATGCCAATAATCCTTTGTGCCTGTCATCTGTGTGAGAGATTGCTGAAATGGAAAGTGAGAAACCTTTCAGCAATGTGGTGAAGCCAATCTTGCCAGCTAGTTAATGGGAGATCTTGGGATGGGCCCTAGGAGCTTTAGTTATCTTTAGGAGTTGACAACAGGAGACTGTGTAGGTATCTGAGCTGTTAGAGAAATGGGAGCCAAGATGTAACCTGTCATATCATATCTGCTTTCTTTGCTTAATAGTCAGGACTTTAGAGGAGGCAAAGTCAGATTCAGTGGCATCAGCTGACAGTCAAAGTGTGTTGGTATTTAGCATCAGACATCTGAGTGTCATGATGGGAAGGTCTGTGTCTGCTGCAGGCTGCACTCACAGTGGGACTGTTGATTTTCCAAAGTTTTGCTTTTCATAGAACTGTTTCTCACAGATCATCAAAATGTAGCACAACCTGAATTTTGGTGCTATCTTCCTTGATTTCATAATCACCTAAATTTTATGTTGATTCTGCGAGGAGAAGTCAGACAGAGATTTTGAACAGAACTTCTCAGTCTTGTACTTGGCGAGTTCCTGCCACATGCACGCAATTCCGTGATGGGGTGATGTGGGTTTCAGCTGCATGAGCCAAAAAGCTGTGGGTGAATGCCGGGAAAACTTAGGCCTGTTGGTGCCAAAGAAACCTCAGGAGAAAAATCACACTCACGCTCCTGATTTCCCTGGAGAAGCATCAAGGATTTGACGTGCCTGCAAAGCGGCCACTTCAAGCATGCGCTGACGTGTGGGGTTCACAGTCACAGATGTTTGCAGACATTTTGTTTTCATGGAAAGACAATTTTAAACTGGTGAGGAAGAGGTGGAGCTGGTGATACAGCAATCCACTGAAGGATTTCTGTAGTAGATATAAGATCTACTAAAATGATGGGTGACCATTCCATCACTGTAGTCATCCATTGTGCATTCTCCCATACTCCCTGAGATGGCTAACTGAGCATTCTGGTGGCTATTTTTTCTTGGTTTCTGTATGTGCTGGGTCCTTGATGCTTGGCAGGACCATCACTAGTGCACTGGGAATTGCCTATGAGAACAGAGGAGACTGAAGTCTCCATGACAAAATATTGGCTTGCAAATACAATTAGAAGGAAAACTGGCTGAAAACCTCAGTAGGGTACTGAAAGGTGTTTTAAAAACCCCACCTGTTCTAGATTTCCAGAGAAAGAGGAATAAGGTGTTTTATGGGACTGTGAACATTTAATCTCTGTTGCTAAAGAGGCAAATTATTTCCTCTCAAGAGTAAACTGGCTTTTAGATGTCTCAGTCCTTGCTACACTTTGCTGCCTCATAATAACTACCCAGATGCCTGGATTGCTTAGCAACCAAGAGCTTGACATCCTGTAGTTCAACCACAGGATAGGTGCAAAAGGCTTTATAGTGGCCACAAAAAGAAGAGGAGTGATGGAAATGAACTAGAAATTGGCTTCTCGGCACTCTAAATGGCAGGATGTTAGGAGAGCTGTGTATGAAACAGCAAAACCACTTTATTTTTTTTCTGTTTCAAATATTGTTAGGAGATTGAATCTAAACTTCTAGGCAAGCCTGAGGCAGGAGAGATAAAAGTGTTGAGTTACAGTGATAAAATGCATTTTCCTAAATTAAAATTCTAATTTCTGACTACCCAGTGCATTTGACCTGTAACTATTTTGACTCTGCTAGCTAAAGAAACTTTTGTGTGATGAGGTCCCCATCACATATTGCATTTTGTAGGCAGAAGCGATTCTTCAGAAATGAGGAGGAAGGAATGGCAGAGAGGCAGAAGCGCACATCATGATGTGGTTTTAACAATCTCAGTTAGAAAAGAGTGCAGGTCACTACAAATAAGCAATTCTTTTCAAACCATGATCGTCCTCCCACCCCTTATATTCTCTGCCCTTTAATGGCTGCCGCCATAGAGCAGCAGAATATAGCAGCAGAGTAGGAGCATGCTAGAAGAAAAAGAAAAAAAAACAGAGTCTGAGAGTTAGACATTATTCAAGTACCATAAATGCTGATTTTTCTCCTCTGTGGCTTGCCTTTCAGGGATGCAAGGGATAGAGGAAGCTTCTGCAGATCCTATGGAAGTTGACCTTGCATGTGAAGCAGCAGATGTTTCAAATAAGGATAGTATGTTGTTACCAGATTTTATTTGTCCTGAAGTGGTGTGCCTTTTGGGGGTTTCTTTCGTACACTTCCCCCCCAAAAAGTTCTCTCATCAACTGAAAGTCTTCCTGAGAGTTTACGACATCTTTGCTGTCTTGGAAATCTGGTGGAAGTATGCTTTGATGCCATAGATCTGCTTTTCTAGTTGCCTGGGTTTATATGTTCAATTGGTTTGTTCAGTCTGCGTGCCTTTTAACTAAACAATATTTGAAGCCCACTGTAATTTTGTTCTGGATATCAAACTGGCCAGGGTTTGATGTGTGTGATCAAAATGTGTGACTGAAAATCTGTGTACTGGTGCCCAATTCTGTCATGGGGCAAGCACTAGCTGTATAACCACTCTGAACTTGCACGTTGGTCTCCTTCTAGCTTGGAGCTGTTTTCGCTTCTTCCTTCTCCTTCTGAGTCCATGCGTAGCTCAGTCTAGTAGCTGAAGTGGAAGTTCATGGGACATGTATTGATAAAACTATCACCATTTGGTGACCCAACAGCAGTTCCAGTCAGGTTTGTGGATGTTACCAACCCAGGTGTCCTGACTTGGAAATGAAATTTCTTTGACGTTGACTTCAGTGAGCAGGTAACCCTGCAGAGCCCTGGCAGGGAGCTGAGTACCAGGACACTGCTCGAGCTCTGCAATGCATAATGTGTTTGTAAACCAAAAATACTGCCCTTCTAGGCTCTTCATGTAGGCAAAGAAATAGTGGATGGAGTCAGCATCTTGGTGCTTAGTTTTGGTGACATGGACCCTTTATTGCTCCTCTAGATGGGCTCTGATAGCTTAACAGAGATACGTTGGGGGATTTCATGGCTTTTACACAAACAATCCTCTCTACTGCTCCAAACAGTGGAGGTTTTGGAATTGGGGTTACAGTCCTCCTTTTATTATTGTGGACTTCTCTCAGTAGCGAAGGCTGACTTTGAGCTCCTTTAAACCTCTTCAGCATTGACATAATAGAAATTCCAGGCATGTTTTTATACATCTCGAAGATGAAACAATTACATTCTCTCTTCATGGTAGTTACAGAAAGAATCTAACGCTGATTTCCTTTCTCTAATGCTAGATAGTGGTGCAGCATTTGAATCAGAGACTGATTTAGGTGCTGGCCTATAGGGAAGATTTTGTAGGCACAGGAAAAGAAAGCATGCATAATGAATTTCATTTTTTTCTTAAAAATACTAGAGATTATGCTATTACTGGTAAATGTGCAGAATAAAGCCAAGCCTTATCCTATGAACAAACAAACCAAAAAGTCATAGGCATATTAAAATATGGGAATTTCAAATCCCTGGGATGGTCTGGGCTACGCAGGGAGAACAAATCCAAATTTACCAGAAGAATATCTTAAGGGATTTCCTGCTGGAAAGAAAAATTATCATATAGTTCTTGCAACATGTGCCCATAGCCAAGACAGCTGGATCAGCTGACAGCTTCTGAAATGATTGTCTCAACAGGTTTCTTTGTTTAAAATCTTGCTTATCTCATAAGGTCTTCAACTATAACTCAGATGGTAACTCCCTTCTCTGGGAACTTTCTAAGCTGTATGAAAGGACAGGAAGAGGGCGTTTGCTAAGGTCACAAGAAAATGCTTTGTGTTCAGGGAAGATTTCCCCTCTATATAGTTTAACTTGGTTTTAGAATAATGTTACAGGGTGTTTTTTTCTTGTGGACATACACACACACACATATATATAATATATGACCAGAGAAGGGCAACAAAGCTGGTGACGGGTTTGGAGCACAAGCCCTATGAGGAGAGGCTGAGGGAGCTGGGGTTGCTTAGTCTGGAGAAGAGGAGGCTCAGGGGAGACCTTATTGCTGTCTACACCTGAAAGGAGCTTGTAGCCAGGTGGGGGTTGGTCTCTTCTCCCAGGCAGCCAGTGACAGAACAAGAGGACACAGTCTCAAGCTGCACCAGGGGAAGTTTAGGCTCAAGGTGAGGAGAAAGTTCTTCACAGTAAAAGTAATTGGCCATTGGAATGTGCTGCCCAGGGAGGTGGTGGAGTCCCCATCCCTGGAGGTATTCAAAAAGGATTGGACATGGCACTTATTGCTGTGGTTTATTTGTTATGAGGTGTTAGGTAATAGGTTGGACTTGATGATCTCTGAGGTCTTTTCCAACCTGGTTGATTCTGTGAAAATGTACATATACATCATATATATATATATATATATATATATAATATGCATATATATTATATATATACACACACATCACATTTTATATATATATATATAAATTAAAAATGTATTTAAAAAAAAAAAAAGAGAACAGAGATCAAACTGGTCATGCTCTGTTTTACCTAAAGAGTTAAGTTTGCTGAAAAAAAACAAATCCCTGAAGAATTTATGTGTGCTGGGTACTAGTTGAGATTAAAAACAAAACCAAAAAACGACCAAATCAACCAAACAACAGCAAGGAGAAAAGGTTCCTTGTGACAGTCATTTTCATGTAAATGGCCTATTTTTCTCTGATCCTTTTCCTTCCACCCCAGGAGACCTCATCACTTCACAGCTGAAAGCACAAGCATATATCACCAGGTACCCCTTGGCAACCCAGCCCTTGTGTTTTAATTTCATGTGCCATGTCACAGCGAAATGCAGAGTTTAGACACCTTAGGTGGATCTTGATATAGGTTCATCTCGTGGGCAGGGCTGTAACGGTGATATATTTCAGCCATGATTGTAACTTGAAAGCTGGCGTGATTCTCCATCAGGAAAGCTGTCAGAGAGTGCACACATCAACCTGAATGGGGACTGTTATACAGAGATACAGCTTGCTGCTGGCAATCTTCATCAGCCACCAGAGCATAGACCCCTGAGTATTACATTTTCCATACCCAGGACAGATTTGCTGATTAGTAGTTTTTAATGATGACAAGCTCCACCTTTGGTGTTGGTTTCCTCAGTGGTGGTTCCTTGTCAGCAGACTTTTTTAATGTTCTTTTTTTTTCCCTTCTTCTTCTTTTCTTTCACCATCAAAGCTTTAAAGATTACTAAGGTAGATGTTGTTTTCCAGCTGGTATTATCATGGTATCATAGTATCAGTCAGGGCTGGAAGGGACCACAGGGATCATCTAGTTCCAACCCCCTGCCATGGGCTTATTAGGCAAATCAAACTCTTCACTCCTTTTGTAATAGTGTTACTCATTCACCTTTTTGATTTCAAGCCTTTGGGAAGTGGTGTCAAACCTGGAATTTCCTTTTTTTTAAAAGCTTATGCAGTGCCATCAGCAACCTGAGTTTCATGTGATTCACCAAAGCAATCTAAAAGGCAAACAGCTAACACCCTCATGCTTTTCATGGTGCTGATGTAATATCCAAGAAACAAGTAACTTCCAAGTAAGCAGGTGTATGTGTTTCATCACTGCACAGCAGGCTGAATTCAAAATAGCTGGTTTTCTTTCTAGGCACTCTGGAGTTAGAGCTGATTGTGCTGTAGCCAAGTCATCTAGATGCAACAGGGAAACATTGTTTAGGAAGCATCTGAAGAAATAGGTTATGCTTGCATAGTGAGAGTCCGACCGAGCTCCTCTGTAAATCAAGGCAATAATATTTTGGTGTCATCTGCCAGCCAGGTTCCACAGCATAATATCCTGGGCTGGGGAAATGCACTCACTGCCTTGCAGATTCTAAAATTGGCTCTCCAGACTCCTGCTTCCCTGTCTTCTCCACTTAGCTGCTGTGCTATGACTCCTGGCTAGCTGACCTTTAAGCATGCAGGGGGCAGGATGTTTTGCTGCCAATGTACATCCACCAGCTCGCCAGCAACACAGTGCTTTGATAGATATGAACTATTTCCTGGGCTATTTCATCTGATCTTGCTTGTTTATTGGAGGGAAATCCTTCCCTGGTTGTAGTTTGAGAGCTGCTAGGCAGCTCACAGATTGAGAGAAGAGGTGCAGATGAGTCCTCCTCAATGGGACAAAATTTGAGGGAAAACAGACAGGGAGAGTGCAGAAGTATTTCCATTGTGCAGAACTGTCCATTTCTGGCATGAAAGGCTCTGTGTGAGGATGCAGAAGGGGAACAGGTAAAAGTGAATTTAGGAGATATGCAGCCTCCTTGAAATTCAGGTGCTTCAGTGAGCTGCTGGCTGTTGTGTGTTACAGTAGGTACAAAAAGACTGCTGACATAAGTTTGCAGGTTAACACCTCTAAAGACATAGTTTAACGAGGATAAGGCCAGCTTTGGCTTGTGATGTGGTTGGATGTATCATGCCCAGGGCTAATGACATTGTTCCTCATGCTGTGAGGAAACGAGGGCTGTGAGTCACATTCCTCCTGTACCCATTGGCAGCTCTTCCATCTGCTCTTGTGGTAGGTGCTTTGCTGCTGTGTTATTTTCCATCTAAATATAGAGGATTGTGTAGGTGGCCTCATGGTGACATCTGTTGTTGGGGTTCACCCAGTGGTCTGCAGAAGCTTTTTCCTCAGTTAGATCTTCCTGTTCCTACCAGCATTAATGCAAAGAGCTGAGCTTAGTCACAAACAAGTCAGAAAAAGCCAACAGTGAAACCTGCCGATGCCTTAGCTCTCACAAACCACCTCCCCACTGTGGCTTATGTGTTGGATGCTTTTAGCTATGGTGATGCAGGATGCCTGGCTGCCATTAGCATCGCGAAAGTGGAACTTGGTGAACAACTTTTGCTTTCCTGCTGGTGGGGGCTCCAGGTGCCATACCTGTGCTGACGCTCTCTCTTGCTTTTCTGTTGCCCTTGAAGCACTCCCAGGCAGTTTGAAATCTGAGCCCCTCTATTTGACATTCTATTAGCATGACTGATTACAGCATCACAGAATGATAGCAGTTGGAAGTGAGCTCTGGAGATCACCTAGTCCAAACTCCCCTGCCAGAGCAGGTGTTCAGGCAGGCTTTGAATGACTCTGGAGACGGGGACTCCACCATATCTCTGGGCAGCCTGGTCCATTGCTCCACCACCTTCAATGTAAAGAAGTCCCTCTTTATGTTTAGACAGAACTACCTGTGTTCAAGTTTGTGCCCATTCCTTCTTATCCTGTTGCTGACACCCACCCTTTAAATACTTATAAGCACTGGTAAGATCCCCCCTCCCCTCAGTCTTCACTTTTGCAGGCTAAAAAGCCCCAAGTCCCTTAACATTTCTTCAGAAGTGAGATGTTCCAGTCTCCTGATCATATTTGTAGCCCTTTGCTGTTTCCTCTCAAACACTTCCCTGTTGTTTCTGAGCTGGGGATGGCTTCTAGCCATAACAAAAAAACAATGAAGGGGAAGGAGGCCTACTCATCTGAGGATGGAGCCTAACCTCAGGTTTCAAATCAAGACTGAGTTTTACAGGAGACCTCTGTAAAATCCAGGTGAAGCCTTACAGTATTTTCAGAAAACCCATCCAGCACAACAGGCCAGCATAATGAGGCTGAGAAAGGCTGCTGTCATCAGTGCACATCAGCCTTACCTTAATGACTTTTTATTAAGCATCCTGTCTTTGCTATGCAAATGCCTATAAAGAAGGCAACATCACTAAACGTGATGTGCATCAGAGCTCTGTAATCATTGAATGTATCCAGGAAGCCATTACAGTATCCATTCTGCATATGGATGATGAATCATTTACAAATAATTAATCAAAACCCTACCAGGTGTATTGACATGATACTGACTCAGGAAGACAGCACCCTGCCTGGCTGGAGGTAGCACAGCTATTGATTTGGGTGCTGTTTTTCCCCTCCCCCTTCCTATCTTCCCTTAGGTTCCAAATCTCCCATTCAGGTTAGAGGGTTTTCCCAATCACCCCATGTCAAACCACAGCTATTCTGCTGGTGATACCACAGCACAAATCAAGGTTAAAGAAGGGGGGAAGTGTTAATATGAATGGCTCCACTGAAATTCATTGCAGAACAGATTGTGAATACTGATCTTAAAAATGCAAGTGCTGAAGCAACCCTGCTCTATTTAGCCTAAATAGGACCAATCTCACCTGCCATAGCTGAGATGATATTTTTGACAAAGGTCACACTGAAATGACTTGAAGCCTTCTTTTTAAATTATTCCTTGTTCTCTAGTTATCTGAAAAGAATAAGATTAGTTTTGTAAAGGGATAATACACAAATGAAGTAGTAGCTGTAGGAGTATGATGCAGATGACACCAAATTGAGTGAGTGTTGATCTGCTCAGAGTTAGGAAGGCTCTGCAGAGGGACTTGGCAGGCAGGATCAATAGGCTGAGGCCGTTTGTACAAGGT
The DNA here is from genome assembly GCA_033816785.1 of Picus viridis. Classification (NCBI taxonomy): domain Eukaryota; kingdom Metazoa; phylum Chordata; class Aves; order Piciformes; family Picidae; genus Picus; species Picus viridis. The sequence continues at coordinate 35,716,600 of CM066576.1, forward strand.
TTAACAAGGCCGGGCTCTGGGTCCTGCACTTAGGTCACACCAACCCCATGCAACACTACAGGCTTGGGGCAGAGTGGCTGAAAAGCTGTCCAACAAAGAAAGACCTGGGAGGGTGCTGGTTGACACCATCTGAACATGAGGCAGCAGTGTGCAGCAGTAGCTGAGAAGGCCAACAGCATCCTGGTCTGGATCAGGAACAGTGTGACCAGCCGGACCAGGGAAGTGATCATGCCCCTGTACTCAGCCCTGGTGAGGCTGCACTTGAATATTTTGTTCACTTTTGGGCCCCTTAGTACAAGAAGCATGTTGAGGTGCTGGAGCAGGTCCAAAGAAGAGCCACAAAGCTGATGAAGATTCTAGAGTACAAGTTGTATGAGGAGCAGCTGAAGGAGCCAAGATTGTTTATTGTGGAGAAAAGGAGGCTAAGGGGAGACCTTCTTGCTCTCTACAACTCCCTTAGAGGAAGTTGTAGTGAGGTAGGGGTTGGTCTCTTCTCTCAAGTAACTAGCAATAGGCCTCAAGTTGCATCAGGGGATGCAAAACATGTAGACATGGTGCTTCAGGACATAGTTTAGTGGGCATGGTAGTGCTGGGTTGATGGTTGGACTTGATCTTAGAGGTATTTTCCAACAATTCTATGAACCAATATGTATAAGAGCATAGTGATGTTGCCCCTGATTACTCTTCTAGGCTCCAGCAATTTGTAGTTTAAGGACACCCAGAGACAGTGACAGCATCTCCATAACTGGAGATGGATCTGCATTCAGCTCAGCCCCAGGTCTTGCCAGGGACATTGTCAGCAGCCTGCAAGTCTTGAAATCAGAGGCTGGAGACCACTTAGCTCAGTGGAACTCTGAATCAGCCTTTGGAGGTACATGTATCTGTTTGCCTGTGGCATACAGACAGAGAAAGGTCCTTGAGCTCTTGAGCTGAGCATCTCTGATTGGGTGGCAAAGTCAAACCGGATGCTTGCAGACCAAAGGGAAAATCCAGCTCTGGAGGCTTGCACTTCTAGGGTTGCTGAAGTCTGTACTGTGGTAGGACTGCCAGGACCACTTTCTGTGGGATCACAGGTTAGGATGGTTGACTTAAGAGACTTTTTTATGGGTTCAAGGTGTAGAATTGTTCATGCAATAAATTTCATCTTTGGGTTAGAAGCAGTTGTTACTCAATGCAATAAACTTAACAAGCATCATAAACAGAATCTGATGACTGTCTTGTTTTGTTTCCAGCTGAAATGAATAGTCAAGTTGAAAGTATAAATGATCCTAAGGAAACAGAGCGGGAAGCTTAAGTAGCAGGTAAGGCCTTTATATCTATTTTTTTCTCCCTTGTTTTCTATTTCCTGATTGAAAACTTGCTTTTAAAATTACCTCAGTTAAAATTAGATTTAAAAAACCAAACCATACCTAGAACAAAAATAAAAACAGGAAAGAAAAAAAAAAAAAGGGGGGAAGAAAAAAGGAAGATAATACAAAGAGAAGAATACAGAGGAAGAGGGTTGTCTAATATGGCCTGTATTGCACCAAAAAAAAAAAGGGGGAATATCCAGCAGACTTGATTTGTCAAGTAAATATTATAGTAGCAGTCTGCAACCGTAATGGATTTAGACAGGCTTAGATCATCAGAAGGCAAAGGCAGCAGCCGAGATAAGGAACTGAAGAGTAACTGAGTGAACAATTTCTGGCATTGCTTAGGAGAATGACAGGCAATTTATAGCGATTGGAAGGGAGCTCAGCTCAGTACGATCTGTATTCTGGGAACAACAGGTTCACGTCACCAGGGGTTTAATGCTCTTGGCGCTCTGATGCCTGCCGTCACTTGCGGCAATGCCACTGCAAAACAAGACAAAGGCAGCCGGCTGCCTCCCGCAGCTCTGCTGCCTGCTGGAACTGTGTATGGCTTTACATGCTCCATGACAGTGCTGTGGCAGGAGCGTGTGGTGGTTGTTGCTGCAGCAGAGTTTGTTGTAGGCATAACCAGCCTCACCCCTGGGGTCGGAGTGGCTGGAGAGCAGCCAGGCAGAAAGGGACCGGGGGGGGGGGGGGGGGGGGGGTGTTACTGGTTGACAGCTGGCTGAACAAGAGCCAGCAGTGTGCCCAGGTGGCCAAGAAGGCCAATGGCATCCTGGCCTGCATCAGGAATAGTGTGGCCAGCAGGAGCAGGGAAGTCATTCTGCCCCTGTACTCAGCACTGGTTAGGCCACACCTTGAGTCATGTGTCCAGTTCTGGGCCCCTCAGTTTAGGAAAGATGTTGAGTTGCTGCAAGGTGTCCAGAGAAGGGCAACAAAGCTGGTGAGAGGTCTGGAGCACAGCACTGTGAGGAGAGGCTGAAGGAGCTGGGGTTGCTTAGCCTGGAGAAGAGGAGGCTCAGAGGAGACCTTATTGCTCTCTACAACTACCTGAAGGGAGGTTGTAGCCAGGTGGGGTCTGGTCTCTTCTCCCAGGCAACCACCAACAGAACAAGAGGACACAGTCTCAAGCTGAGCCAGGGAGGCTTAGGCTGGATGTTTTCTTCAAAGAAAGAGTTGTTTGCCATTGGAATGGGCTGCCCAGGGAGGTGGTGGAGTCACCATCACTGGAGGTGTTTAAGAAGAGACTGGATGAGGCACTTAGTGCCATGGTTTAGTTGATTAGATGGTGTTGGGTGATAGGTTGGACTTGATCTCGAAGGTCTTTTCCAACCTGGTTAATTCTGTATTCTGTATAAATGAGTAATTTTTAGGAAGGCTGAGGCTCATCCTCAGTTACAAGAAGCAGTTACCATTTCTCCCTCAGAAGCAATTTTTAGGCATTCACATGCACCACTTGCTTTGGTGTAGGGTTCATTGATTGATAGAATGGTTTGTGTTGGAAGGGACCTTGAAGATCATCCAGTTCCAATACCCCTAGCATTGCCAGGTGTGGCGTATTAAGGCATGGACTGCCCCCCACTAGCCCAGGTTGCTCAAGGCCTCATCTGGCCTGGCCTTGAACACCTCCAGGGAGGGGGCATCCACAACCTCCCTCAGTGACCTGTTCCAGTGTCTCACCACCTTCACTGTAAAGAATTTCCTCCTAATATCCAGTCTAAATCTATCTTTCTCCATCTTAAGTCTATTCCCTCTCATCCCTGCAAGCCTTTGTAAAAAGTCCCTTTGTATCTTTCTTGTGGACCCCCTTCAGGTACTGCAAGGCTGCTAGAAGGCCCCCCAGAGCCTTCTTTTCTGCAGGCTGAACGGCCCCAACTCTCACAACCTGTCACCATAGAGGAGATGCTTCAGCCTCTGACCATCCTCATGGCCTTCCTACAAGAGTTCAATGTGCTGCTTATGCTGGGGCCCCCAGCTTATCACACAATGCCAATGCCATATGCAGCAAGGTGCATTATGATATGCCTGTAATGGCATTTCATGTAGCTCAAGTCCAAATATAGCAGCTTCGCAACAGCAGCAGCTGTATCACAGAGATTTAAAATACAAGGTCTTATTACTGAGCAGAGCTCTCTGTCCTTGTCGATATGCTGTACTGCTGAAGTAAGAAATAGGCCTGATGGGGTCTCGGGGAAAAAGTGCTGAAGCGAAACTAGAAGGCACCCTTGTCATTAAAATACAGCTTCCCAAGATGCTTCCTTCTCACTCTCCTTGCTCCTGGTTTAATCAAAAAAGGAAGAGGAACTAATGAAATCCTCACTGTTAAAAATACATGGAAAGCTCATACCCTTCCACTGTTAAAAGCAGTGTACCCGATGGTTATTACTGCTTTCATGCAGCCTGTAGGAAATCCGTGTTTCATGCTTCTTTTTGAAATGGAAATTAATGTCTGTGACTGCTGTGGGCTGGAATTGTTTTTGCTTGATGAAGGCAGAGTTCACAGGAGTCATACTGCAATTAGCAATCAATTAATAAAAGTCTTCAATTTCACTGCCAGAGCTGGCTCTGCTGGCACCTTTCTGAAGCAAGAGAGCCTTAGCTGGGCTGCACCATGCCTCGTATAGCGTTCTGACAGCATGAGCAGGATTTGAAGCAGGCATCAGATCCTTTGCAGCTCTCTGTTGAAGTCCTCCTGACCCTGTTGCTGCTGTTTTAATTGTAAGGTCTCTGGGGAGGATTGATCAGCCTGTTGCACTTCAAAGGGTCTCACCTGGGTCTTCAGGAGCCAAGGAGATCTATTTGCTTGCTATGTTTAGTATTTTAATGTGTTGGCTTTAACATGTGTTCTGTGGTCTAGCACTGAAGCACGCTCCAGAGCTGGGGGTCTCTGCTCTCAAGCTAGGTGGCACAGTGCTACAGAAAACCAAGGAAGTCCAATGAGCACAGTCAGTTTGCTAGGGAGATAATAATGGCTGTTATTTATACGCTGTGTGACGCACACATGTGCTGATCACGTGATAGAAAATGTAGGCATCTGTGCTAGAAACATGTAACTTGGGCTCTGTGCAAACATTTGAACTTTACCCCCCCCCGCTTTTCTCTCCCTGGCTGCAGCAAAGGAAGGATGCAGAGAGGAAAGACCTGAGGACCTGATGAACAGGCACTGACATCCTACGACATCATTCTTGGCAGAAAAGAGCACACAGTTATGCTCCATGGGTTGGGAGGGAGGGAGCTTTGGGGAAATGACTCTTTGCTTTAATTTCTTTGTTCTTCATTGCATTTTGTTCTGTAAGCCTGTTGGAAAGAAACATAGCTTCCCAGTTCTAACAATGTTTTGCAATTATTCCTGCAATTACAACAGTTTCTTCTGAACTGTGAGTCCCTGTCTTATATTGGGTCTCTTTTCCTTCTGCATCATTTCATCAGTGGCCTGTTTCCAGGCCCACCCCTTTTCTAGCATCTTTATCTTCTTTCCCAGTTATGGTAATGCCTGCAGGCAACCTATGTGAGACAGTTTATTCTCCTCCCAACCCCTCCTCCTTTTTTTTCTGAAAGAGTTCCCTAGGATATAAATGGAGAGTTTCTTCAGGAACGTGAACTGCCACAAAGGATGATAACCCACACACACTGATAAACACCACCCTCCTTGTGCCAGGGATTTGAAAGACTAGATGCCCCACAATCTCAGAAACACTGATAGAGACAACCCTGCATGTTGTCCACCTTCAGGCATGCTGATCAGCTGCTCCTGCCAGTGCCCACCAGCAGGCTATCATGTCCAAACCCTGGCTGGTGGTGTCTGGATTCCTTCATGTCCATGCTGGAAGCAGAGCTTGCACATTAATTCTGTCATCACAAAGCTTCGGTGGCTCTCCCCTTCACGTTTCTCTCTGGCATGGCAAATCACATAATCACAGAACATTAGGAGTTGTGAGAGACCTTGAAAGATCATAGGGTCCAACCTTTCTGCCAGAGCAGGATCACCCAGAGTAGGTCACACAGGAATGTGTCCAGGTGGGTTTTGAATATTTCCAGAGAAGGAGACTCCACAACCTCTCTGGGCAGCCTGTTCCAATGTTTTGTCACTCTCACAGTGAAAAAGTTTTTCCTTATGTTCATGTGGAACCTCCTATGCTCCAGCTTGCATCTACTGGCCTTTGTCCTATCACTGGACATCACTGAGCAGAGCCTGGTTCCAGCCTCCTGACACTTGCCTTTCACATCTTTATAAACGTTAATGAGGTCACCTCTCAGTCCTCTCTTCTACTCCAAGGTAAAGAGACTCAGCTCCTTCATCTTTTCCTCATAAGGGACAGCTAACCTGTGGCCATCCCACACTGTGCCATGTCGCTCTCTGCATCCTACACATAAGTGACATATGTGACCTCACACAGCCAGCACCCCAAGTCAGTCCTGCTCTTTTCTACTTAGCTCCATGCACCAGAAAATCAGTGTTGTAAGTATGGCCTTTGGCTGCATGTAGGCAACAGTTACCTCCTCAAGCCTGCAAGTGACAGGGGATAGCAGGCGCTCAGCATTCAGAGCATCTTTAAGCACAGCTCCTGGCTTTAACAACTTCACACTGTATCTTCTGTGAGCCCTCATTATATTTTCCACTGGGTATGCATGATCTCTCTCGGTTGTTTTTTTTTTGTAATTAAAAAAAAAGGCAATTAACAGTTATTTGGGTAAGACTGTCTCACCATATGTCAATTGGTCTGCCAGCAAATGTTCTGCTGAAGTTCTTAGTAAAGAAACAAAAGGCTTTTACATACATTCCCCAACCGTGCTGTAACCAAAACCAACAGACAATACACATGATGGAAGAGCACACAACCCAGGTCCAGGGTGGGATGTGCTATAAACTGTATTTTTAAATGCTGCTGGTAATGAGTTGATCATTTCAAGTGAAGTAAGTTGGTTTGTTTTATTTTAATTCATTTCAAATGTGTGTCAATCCCCAAACAGTTACTTACTAGCTGGCAAAATAAAACAACCAAGACCACCAGATCCTGTGATCTGGTTTTATCCCTGGTAGGGTAGGTTTGGCAATAAAGCATCTGCTTGTGCAACAGAGATTCAGATGTGGCCCTAACGCATCTAGCACTGCCTGTGGCAGTTGGTGGCTGCCATCAGCTGCAGATCAGTTTGAAAGGGTGTTGGGACAAACGACAGGTACAAAAGAAAATGTGAAAAGCCCCAAGTTTTGCTCAGACATTTTGGCCCCTAGAAAGACAGCTTCTGTCTCCCTGCGTGTGACTCCAGCATGTTTACTTGTGCTGGGATCAGAAGAGTATTTCCATGTGCTGACTTCTAACTTGTGAACCCAGGTGGCACTAGCACTAGAGAAGATCTTTGAGTTTCTTTGTCACCCATTTGTGAATGTATAACTGAATCAGACCAACTGCAGAAGGAGTAAACGAGCTGACATAAGCCCATGAATTTGGTTTATAATATTGCTAAGTTTGCTAAATAGCACTCCTTGTTCTCCTCTGAACACCCTTGAGTCATAGATTCATAGGATGGTTTGAAATGGAAAGGACCTTGAATCTCATATAGGTCAAACCCCACTGCCATGGGCAGGGACACATTCCACTAGACCAGGCTGCTCAAGACCCTGTCCCTGGCATTGAACAACTCCAGGGAGGGAGCATCCACAACCTCCCTGGGCATCCTGTTCCAGTGTCTCCCAACCCTCACTGTTAAGAATCTCTCCCTAATATCCAGTCTAAATCTACCCTCTTCCATCTTAAATCCATTCCCCCGCATCCTATCACAACAAGCCCTGTGAAAAGGTCCCTTCCTGGCTTTCTTGTAAACTCCCTTCAGTTACTGGAAGGCTGCTAGAAGGTCTCCCCAGAGCCTTCTTTTCTCCAGTCTGAACAGCCCCAACTCCTTATGCTGGGGCCCCAGAACTGCACCCCTGGTGGGGTCTGATGAGTGCAGAACAGAGTGGGAGAATTACCCTTGTCCTGCTGCTCACACTTCCTCTGATGTAGCCCAGCACACAGTTGACTTCTGGGCTGCAAGTGCTCATTGCCAGCTCATGTTGAGTTTTTCATCAACAGACACCCCCAAGTCCTTCTCCTTGAGACTGCTCTTGAGCCATTCCTTGTCCAACATTTGTGCTTGGAATTGTCCCAATGGGTCTCCTTGTTTCCTTTGAGATGTCTCTGGTGCTTTTCTTTCCCATCCCTGGGGTCATGCTTGGCAGAACATGTCATTTGGGACATGGAATTTTTTTGTCCTGTTCCTTCACCTTGGTTCCAGCTGATTGCAGTTTTGCAGTGGGAGGCCTTGCAGGTACAAGGTCTGCATCCTGTGTACTGTATGTTTTACTGTACCCAATATGATTTTGATTGAAGCAGCCTGTCCTAATAGGTGGGGTAGCAATTGGTAAATACCTTGGAAGGAAGGAGAATAAACACTTTGGGTGTCTCCCCTCTCAGTTCCTATTTTTGTGATCCTGTGAAAAGACCAGGAGTAAGGGCTCCCTCCACCTAGATAAGTGAGAGAATTGTCCCTGTAGGGCTGAAAACAAGCTCAGTGAGCTTAACTTTAAACTGTGCAAAATGTTGAGGAGATCTAAGGTGGGCAGATCCTCAGCTCCACAGAGCTGTGATAACTTTGGTCAGCAGAATATCCAATCTGCTGAACTGTAGGTTGCTGATCCCTGCAAATCAGGTGTCCTTTTTGCCATTGCCAGCCTCAGTCTTAGTGAGGGAGGCAAAGGGAGAGCCCCACAAGAGGCTGGCTGCCAAAGTGGTTCAGCAAGGAGACAGATACCTTAAACTCCTTGTAAAGGCTGACTGATCCTTAAAAACAAAACAGACTAACCAAATGAAAAACCCCACACCTGTAAAGATGTGTCAGACATCTAACTCTTGGCAGTACTTTCATTTCACTTTTCATTTAACCTTGGTCCTTAACCAGCGGTGAGTCTCTGAAGCCATGAAGTGTTTGCAGGAGGATGCAGTGCGGGAGCATGAAGCCCCAGGTAGGATATGTAAAGCAAGGAAATGTAGGAGCTGAGTAAGTCCTTGCAGGACAATTTATAGCCACATCAGTACCTGTCATTCTTCTGGTGGGTTTTGATTTAAGTTATTGGAGATTTTCACTGAAGTGAGTGTGGTTTGGCAGTGTGAGTTCTTCAGCTGAGTCAATAGTCCAGGCCGGCCTCATGGCCCTCCATGCAGTCCCCACTGTTCCAGCAAGAGCTGCACATATGCAGGGAGCTTGTTTGGTAAAAGAGCAACCATCAGACTGAGCGTCACCCCACTGGGTTTTACATCAAGGATTGTAGTTTAAACCCAACATGTGCATGCAGTAGGTGGCACAAAGGGAACAGCAGCTCTTTGGTGCTGATGTTTACATCCAAAGAGTCAGGATCTGCTTGATTATTGTTTTTCCTGTCTGAAAGCACTCATCCCTACCATCAGGCACGGTACTCCTCAGGCTGGTTACTGCTCTGTTGACAGATGGGTTTCCTTCCATACAGACATCCAAAGGGGATGTTTGAGACTGTCTGTAATAATGGGTCACACATTCACTGCAGCTGAAGCACCGAGAAAGCCTTTCCATGAATTAGCACTGTTCTGCTTTAGGCACTTGAATAAAAACATAAAATTAAAAGAAAAGGGAAAAAAAAACCACCACCAAACACCACAGATTTTTATCTATACACACTGCATGCTGGCTTTGCTTTTAAAAGGATGAACTTAACAGAGTATGTGGATCTATTTTCTTGGGAAATAGGGTTTTTAATCATATGATTCATCCAGGATTTGCCTTACCCTGACATTTGTGATATAAAGGTTGAAAAAAAATACATAAATATATATATATAAATAAAAGGTAACTTTCTCAATCCTAAACTGCATTTTTACTTCAATACAAGGAAATGTAGTTGTTGCTTGCAAAGTGTCTTCTAATTGATGGCCTAGCACCCATATGGGTTGAAACATGCCTCTTCTGTTGCTCTGTCATTTACCTCCGAGTTACTTTTCCTTTTGTCTGTGCCACATGTTGGAAAACTTCATGAGCCAATACCTTAATACTCCCATGTTTGTTAAAATGAAATGTTAATAAAGCTTGTCCTGAAGACAAGGCAATGCTGCCCTTGTGTTTATTCCCTCTTACTGATGCTGACAGTGCATTGATGATTTCAGTTGACAGTGTTTCAATCTGGACAAGTCATCACCAGAGCAGGCAGCCAGGTCTGTGTTTAAGTTTATTGTTCACTTGATGGTAGAGTCTTGTGAGAGACAGACACCTCACTGGAATTCTTGAACAACATCATCAAGCAGGTGGGAGGGGAAAAGGTCACTTGGTTGGACCCATCACTCTTCACCAGAGATCTTAAAGAACCCATGCTGGCAGCTGTACCAGTACTAAATACCCAGCATCTATCAGCTGTCAGAGAATACCCCCACATAGAATCCATCCCCAGGTATAATGGAGAACACCTGGTGTACACTAGGTGTTATCTGCCCTTTCTGCTCTCACAGGGTGGAAGATATTGCAAAGCTCAGGAAGGTGGCTTTTTTTCTTCTCATGGCAGCAGTGTAGGTGAAAACAGAATATCTTTGGTTGGAAGAGACTTTCAAGATCATCTGGTCTGATATTCTGCCCAGCACTGCAAGGTCAGCACTAAACCATGTCCCTAAACTCTAGGTCCACATGCCATTTAAATACCTCCAGGGATGGTGACTCCACCACTGGCCTAGGCCGACTCTTCCAATGTTTTATAACCCTTTTAGTGAACATCCATCCTAAACCACTCATACCAACCCTTCTTATCAAAGGCCAAGGATTTAATAATTGACAACTGAATTAGGGGACTGACTGGTGTTCAAAACTCTCTGAGGGATGTTTACATCCAAAATGTTATCCAAAGCTCTCTGAAATTTGACCTTTCTCTGCTTTCTCCAACCCTTTGACTGCTGAATGGAAGAGGACAAGGTGCAGGAGACGTGGCTGTAGGGAATGCTGATGCTTTGGCTGGATGCAGGACCCAAATGCCGTGTACAGCTTCAGCAGCAGTGAGCCAACTGGAAAAAGAAATACCAGCAAGAGCTGTAACACAGTGACCTTGGTGAAGTCAGTTTGTCACTACCTCTGTTTTCACTGCATCTCAAGAACTGGACAGCTTAAAAGGAGGCTCCCACTTTCCCCATGCTACAGCCTGTTTCTGCTTCAATGGAACATTTCTGTCTGCTGCTGGTTAAAAGGAGAAAAATAAAAACATCTCTCTTCTAGGAGCAAGTCCTCTCTGTCCCACCCTTTTTGAATAGCACATGGCTTTAGAGGCTGAGGAAGGGCCCATGTTTGAGGCTGCTCAGACCCTCACAGGGATGGGTGCTTGTCCAGGTGATGTGGATTAGACAAAGAGCAGGTGAGTCTGATATGGTGTGATGGGTGGTCAATTATTCTTAATGATGCTACTCATGCTGTTGATGGCCTTCCAGATCTTGTCTGAGAAAGTGGTAGATTTGTGCCTAGGGAAGTCTTTTGCTGAGCTGCTGTCACCAAAGGTCATAGAATCATAGAATTGTTTTGATTGGAAAAGACCTCTAAGGCTATCAAGTCCAGCTATCAAGCTAAGCCACCACAGCCATGAAAGAATGTAACAATGGTGACTCTAAGTCTGCAGAAATGGAGGCCTGGTTGCCACTTTTCCTGCTCAGCCTTCTCAGAGAGGTCTTCCCAGGGGGCCTGGGTTGTCTGTCAGGGTTTCCATGCAAACCTGCCACTCCTCAGAGGGCTCGGTGCATGTTTAAATTGGCTTTGATTCTCCTCCCTCCCCCTCCTCTTGCACAGAAGCTTCCAAAGGGATCTTTATGACCTTGATGTATCTCATAAGGTGAAAACTCTGCTTTGGGATTTTAATTAGTCTTGGGCTTTTATAATTTTTTTTTTGCTTTGCTTTTTCCCCCCTTCTTTTTCCTTTTCCTGAAATGAAAGTGTCACGAGACATTTAAATACCCTAATTTCTCGTTCCATTAGGATTATCGGCAACCCCTTAAAGTGAGTGGCAAATCACTGTTAATTCCTTCAGAATTCACTGATAAAACATTTATCGTAATGAATTCCTGTAGAAAGAGAAAAGGAAAAGAAGAAAAAAAATAAGAGTCCTGCTGGGGCTGCAGCCGCTGGAGGCGGTACTCGGGAAGGCTGCGCCACCTGCTGGCAGCTCGGGGCGGGTGGCTGCAGTGACGCCGCTGATCGCTTGAGTCAGAGAATAGGATAGGATGGGATAGGATAGGATAGGATAGGATGGGATAGGATAGGATAGGATAGGATAGGATAGGATAGGATAGGATAGGATATAGGATAGGATAGGATAGGATAGGATAGGATAGGATAGGATAGGATAGGATAGGATAGGATAGGATAGGATAGGATAGACCGGAAGAGCCCTTTGAGATCATCACATCCAACCTATCATCCAACACCACCTAATCAACTAAGCCATGCAACCAAGCACCCCATCAAGTCTCCTCCTAAACACCTCCAATGATGGTGACTCCACCACCTCCCCAGGCAGCCCATTCCAAGGGACAATCACTCTATGAAGAATTTCCAGTCTAAGCCTCCCCTGGCGCAGCTTGAGACTGTGTCCTCTTGAGGAGGTTTCCCTCTGGTTTATAGAATCATAGAATTGTTAACGTTGGAAGGGACCTCAGGGATCATCTAGTTCCAACCTCCCCGCCATGGGGGGGGTTTGCATTCACTTTTTAACAGAAATGGGCAATGGGAGAGGTCAAGGGCTGAGGAGAGGACAATTACTGCTTTTCACCTGCCAAGGCAACTCAGATGAGGAGGGATTTGGCTCCTGAGTGGTGAGTGTCCCAAGTGCAGCTATGATGTTACAGGTAGGGCCTTTTGTCATGGTCTTTGCAGGGCCTGCCTGTCCCATGGCAATCTTGTGACTGGGCTCCTTCATCTGGAGCAGCTTCTACTTTAATTCCAGCATCAGCTTTACAGCTGTGACAAGCCACCCTTTGGTAAGGTGGTACAAGGAGGTCAGAGTTTGAAACATGGCAACAATATCAGGTCAGATATTTAGTGCCACCGGGGCTGCAGCCAGTCGCTGCTGCTGCCCCTCATCAGGGCAAGCAGCAAATCACTGGAGAGAGAGAAGCACTTGTGTCTTGGCTTTAACATATCCCCTACAGCTGAAGGTCACACCATTAAAACAAGCTTCACGTCAGCAAATTGCACTGAACGTTTGGCAGTCACTTTTACAAGAACACCATCAATGTGGTGTGGGATTAGTCACAAATGAGAGGCAGGGCAGATGGTCTTCAGCTGCTTGGAGCCAGATTTTGGACCTCTGAAAGGAGCGAGTTGCTCTAGAGCATGCTTTTCTGGGATAGGAGGAGAGCTGCCTACAGGGACTGTGGGGCTCTCCCATGGGGCTCCCTCAAGCACCTCTCCTTACACCAAGTTGTGTGAGCTCACCTGTAAAGAGACAAATCTCAGCCATTGCCACTTCATGGGGTTTCCTCTCCTTCCCCACTTCTGCCCTTCACTTTTCCAGCAAACACCAGCCAACAGCTTTGCTACAAGCAATGTACCTTTGCATCTGGTGCCTGGGTGGAGTAACAAGTATATGACTTTCATGCACAGCACCACAAATCACACACAGGCAAACTCTTCTTGTTTATTCTCTCCCCCCTATCTTTAGGAAAGGAGACAAGTTCAACAGAGAAATTAAGTTTTCTGAGGCATGACCTCCCTGGGCAGCCCATTCCAATGGCCAACAACTCTTTCTGTGAAGAACTTTCTCCCCACCTCAAGCCTAAATTTCCCCTGGTGTAGTTTGAGACTGTGTCCTCTTATTCTGGTGCTGGTTGCCTGGGAGAAGAGACCAACCCCCTCCTGTCTAGCGTCTCCCTTCAGGTAGCTGTAGAGAGCAATAAGATCTCCCCTGAGCCTTCTCTTCTCCAGCCTAAACAATCCCAGCTCCCTCAACCTCTCCCCATTGGAATGGGCTGCCCAGGGAGGTGGTGGAGTCACTGTCATTGGAGGTATTTAGAAGGAGACGATAGGGTGCTTGGTTGCATGGTTTAGTTGATTAGGTGGTGTTGGATGTTGGGTTGGACACAATGATCTTGAAAGTATTTTCCATCCTCTTTTATTTGATTCGATTCGATTCAATTCGATTCCATGGATTTGGGGCCCTTTACGCTGAACAGCTCAAGAGAAGTCTACACATGCAAAGCTGCAGAGACTCTCTGCACTAACAGACACTTTCCATATGTTTAATTAAAATAGATTTAACATCTCTAACCCACCAAGAACCAGCCAGTCACCACTTACCTGAGGCTGGCTCCCATTCTAAAATGCCAGCTCCCAGACTCCTTTCTCTTCTAGCCAAAACATTGTTTTGTTTCTTGTCTGTTGGAGTTTTTTTCTTTTTCATTCTGGGAGGCAGCTTTTCTACCTCTCCTATTAGGGCAAAAATGGTATCACTTATAAAACCTGACAGCCTCTATACATTTATTGTTTATGTGTGTCCTTGAATATTTCAGACATTCCAACAGGGAGCACTTGATCTTGAAAGGTGAGGGTGTGCAAGGAGTGGTGCAGGCAGCTTTTCATGTCCTTGCATACATGGTGCCAGCTCTCTCTAGAGCAGGGCAAGACCTGGTGGTTTATTTATTGCCTGGCTCTTGACAAGCTTGAAAGTTTGTTTGTTTGTTTATTTTTAACCCTGGTTCACTCCTTGTGCCTTTGCACAGCTTTTCCTCCAGGACAGGGCAGGATAAAATTGCATGGCTCACTTCAATAGTATCAAACTTCATAACTGATGGGAAGTGTAACTTCACTGGTTTAATTTGCCTTTAATTTATCCAATAAATGGTTCCTTAGTGCGTGTGGGTCACTCTTTTCCTGGCCTTTGTGGTGATGTCCACCTGGGGGTCATCAGCCACCATTCAGCTGATCTCCCATCCCCTGGTACACAAGCTTGCTCTCTGTGTCTACTATTATTTTATTTTATTTTATTTTATTTTATTTTATTTTATTTTATTTTATTTTATCTTGGTTTATTTTATTTCACTTCACCTTATATTTTATTTTATTTTGGTTTGGTTTATTTCATTTCTTTTCGTAATTTATTTTATTTTATGTTGGTTTGGTTTATTTTATTTCAGTTCTTTTCATATTTTATTTTTTATTTTCTTTTCCTAAGTCACTGTAACAGATGAAATATTCACTAATTCCATTAACTGATTGATGAGGAATGCTCCAACTACAATGGTTTAATTTAATTTTGTGGGTTTTTTTTTTTAACATGGAGCATGAGGAAGATCCAGACAGGTTTGAGTTATTCCACTGAAGGTCCTGAATCACAGAGTATCACAAAGGCTCCTGGGGAGTGAAATTAACATCAAGGTAGCATTATACAGGAGAAGCTACAGTGCAGTCAGACTCTGCTTCCACTCAGTGTGAGGTATCACAGTATCACAGTATGACCAAGGTTGGAAGAGACCTCGAAGATCATCGAGTCCAACCTGGTGCTGCAGGGCTGGGGGGAAATAGATGTTCTAGAGCTCATTTCTGAGTAGTTCAGTCCAATGGATGCTGAGATGGAGCCTTTTCTTGGGATGAGATCCAGGAGGAAGGACAACTGCCCACCTAACACCAGCAAACAGACATCTCCCAGGTCACTGCAGGGGTGATGATAGCTGAAGACCAATGGCGTGAGCAAAGGGACGGGGGAAGAACTATTTTAGCAGTAATCAATTCAACCAAGCTACAGAGAACACTCATTTGGAAAGGAGGATCTGGGGACGCCCATGGCAGGGGGGGGTGGAACTAGATGATCCTTGTGGTCCCTTCCAACCCCGACTGATACTATGATACTATGACACCTCTAGCTACTTGCCCTGAAATCAGGGACTGTGCCTCAGACAGCAGGCTGGTGATGCCATGGCAGTCCTCACCTCTGCTGCACAGCCGTCTGCCTTGCTGCATCCTTCCTTCCTTATGCTGGATACCCTTTTTCTGTGCTGGATGATTTATCTCCTTGCCTCGGGGTAAGAAAAACCCATTTGTGTGCTTTGGTGTTTCTTGAAGAGAAAGGAAACATTTTCAAAGTGAGGAAATCCAGAGAAGTTGCAGGCATTTTCTCAGCCTGCCAAGCCTGCATTCCAGTGTGCCATGCCAGTGCTTATGTACACAATTAATTTGCATAATAACATTTTAATAACGATGCCTGATGAGTGCTCAGCTGTGCTTTGCCCACACACAACTGGGCAATCTCACTCAACATCTAGCGCTAAGAAGCACAGGAATTGAACCAATTCTATCAGACCTAGGCACTGAGGTTGGATCCAGTCTTTCCTCCCATCACCTCAAGAAAACCCACAAAACAGTGGACACCAGTGCCTGGGATGCTCCTCTGGAAGTGGGGACCAGCAGACCTCTGGATGGGAAACCCAGTTACTGATTTGGAGAGGGGACAGCAACCCTGAGGTCCCCCACATCCCTTTGCCCCAGGGATCACTGCACTTCAGGGTGCTGAAGGCATCTCTCATGGTGTCCAGCAATATGTTGTGACTCATGGACTTCAACTCATAAACTTATTTTGCCCCTAAATAAACAATCCTCAGGATGATGAAATGGACCATTCATAAATGCTGTCAGATAGACCACATGGAAATAAATAGACAAATAGGCACCTTACCTTATTTAATTCTTTTTCAGGGATTTTTTCTCAACTGAGAAGTGATTTCACTATGGTTCAAATAAATTTTTGTTTCACTGGCAAGCATACCATCTGCTTTTGCAGCCATTCACCATGATAAGTTAACTGAGGTCTGTTCAGCAATTACCCTGCTAACTGCCCGTAGCACAGAGCCTGTGGTCTTGTACCCTTCCTAATCCCATCCTCCTCTCCTGAATAAGGTACTCAGCTACATCCTAGAGTGCTTTGGGGGCCAAACTGCATCCCAAGGGATTCATCTAAATCACTATAACGATCTGAAGTGTGGAGGTCATGATGGGGCTAGGGTCTTTTTAGTGGTGGCCAGGAATGGGACAAGGGGCAAAGGGTACAGATCAGAACACATGAGATTTCACTTGAACTTTAGGAAAAACTTCCTTACTTTGAGGGTACTGGAGCGGGCTGACCAGACAGGTTGTGGAGTCTTCTTCATTAGAGACTTTCAAAACCCACCTGTGCAATCTGCTGTACGTGTACATGCTGTAGCAGGGAGTGTTGGACTAGATGATCTGCAGAGGTCCTTTCCAGCCCCTGCCCTTCTCTGCCTCTGTGGGCACTTGAACATCCACAGCAGCATAAAGCAGGGATGCAGTGCTCCACTTCACCACTGCATGCAGGAGTTACATGCAGAGAGTAATTTGCTTTTCATTCTCACTGTCTCTCAGTGAAAGCAGTGAGTGCTAAGCTTAATGCCTGCCTTCCAAATTTCTTTTGCTTTCTCTCCATCTGTTTTTACACATCTGTAAGAAAACCAGAACCACCCTCTGGCCGCAGCCCCCCTTGCAGTGAGCTGAACAGCTGTGTGGGGTACCCACCCTGACATGAAACACTAATTAAGTGCAAGATGATTGTATTCATTTAAATGTGCCACATTGATCAGAGCCAGTGCTGCACCGATCAATCATTCCAATTTAAACTTCCTGCCTCTCTGGGAATCGATACATGCAAATGAAACCTGTGTGGCATTTAAATGATTCAACTCTTACCAAACCCACCGGGATCAGAAGGATCTCGAGGGGAAAGCATGGCCCCACCTGCCATACTCTGTGATCTTTAAACCTTGCTTTCATCGATGGCAGCTTAGGTTTTGGGGAAGGCAAGCAGACCTACAGGGGTTGGGGGATGCAAACCTGACTTTCATTTGACTTTGTGTGATTTCATCTGGTCTTGACAGGAGCTGTGCTCTGGCAGCTGTGGAACTTGCTTGTGACAGTCTCTGGAGGGACAGCTGGAAGGGTCTGATCCTGCTGGTGGGCAATGCCTGTCCTCAAAAAGATCTGTGCTCTCCCTGCTGCCTTGCAGGCAGCACACAGGGGATGGGTAATCGATACACTGGTAGATAATGCAGGCAGAGGAGAGAGCTTGTAGAAGGGGAGAAACAGAGAGGGGGAAGAAGGGATGAAAAAGAACAATTGTATGAAAAAATACTCTAGGAAAAGGCTGGTTTGAAGTCGGGGGGGAAAAAAGGCTTTCACAGCTTCACAGAATTTTCGAGCCTTTCAATTACAAGGAAAGAAATATTTGGAAGCCTCCATCATCTCATCTTGCCTATCTCCACTGCTTCAAGCTTAGTCCCGGTAACCTGTGGGTGACAGAATCCCATTTCAAAATGAGGGATGATCTAATTTCATCTCTTTCTTCTCAGGGAATAATGGTAGCCCCTTTCTGATAGCAACCCTTTCTCTTTGCTTGCCTCAGAGATTGCTGGGGGTCTCCAAGAGACCAGCGTTTCTTGGGACACCACCATCACAAGTAGACAGTCCCTAATTAGATCTGCCACCATTTAAATGAAATCAGGAGCCACTGAAAATCTCCAACCTGCTGCCAAGAGGTAGTTGGAATGCTTCAGATTTTAACATGTCAGAGATTAAAACCAGACCACACTGGGCAAAAGCTTTTTGTCCTTTTCTTCCCTACTTTTCCCTTTCCATGTCTTCTTGCAGGAGTGGGTACAATTTGGGGAGGGAGAGCGGTCTGAAAGATTCAACTGTGAAACCAAAGGCAGAAGTCAGCAGGTAGCTCAGACTGCTTGCTTAGGCAAGTGCTCCTAAGTGCCCCCAGACAGGCTCCTGTTACAGCTTAGCTGAGGATCATTGCCCCCTTTTTTTATTCTCTTTGGAGGAAATTGCCTTTTCAGGGATTTGATGACACCAGGAAAGATCCTGTGAGTGCTCACAGTCAGGGACCAGCTAGACAGACCCAGCTGCAAGGAGAAGCTAAGGCTATATTTCATTCATATATATATATATATATATATATGTATGAATGAGTGTGTGTGCCAGAAAAAAATATTTCACCATTTGAACTATTAGACATTGGAATAAACTCCCAAGGGAAATAGTAGATTCCCATACAATAGGCAGTTTCAGTGCCAGCTTGTCAGGCTGCTGGGCCATGTCATCTAGTCATCTAAACTGTATTCTTAGCCTGAAAGATTGGACTAGATGATCCTTGAGGTGCCTTACAACCTGGTATTCTATATGTGTGTGAGTCCCTATATCATATCTATCTGTCTGTCTGTCTATCTATCTATCTATCTATCTATCTATCTATCTATCTATCTATCTATCTATCTATCTACCTATCTATCCCTCTCTCTATATATATCTACTATCTATATAATTTATATCTATCTATATCTATATAATTTGTATCTATATAATTTATAGCTGTATCATTTATATCTATACACACACACACATAAAAAAGGATCCTTCAACCCTTAACCAAATGCCTTGTTCTGAACTGCTTCTCCAGGCAGCAGACTGGCAGCTAATTGCCAGGCATCAAGCTTAAACAGGCCTGTGACAGGAAAAAAACAAGCAAACAAACAAATAAACCAAAAAAACCACCCAACTGTGAGGAGTTGTGCTCAAAGCCTCTGCGACAGGCTGGCTCAGGTTGCTGCTGGAGGCATTAAGCTCATCTGGGATATTATTAAAGACTAGAAGAGTGGACAAAGCCAAGGGTTATGGAGCTCATTTGTCTTTGCATGCCTCCCTGGGTCCATTCATCAGTGGCTGTCTTGCAGACAGTGTCTGCAAATGCTCCCTGCACTTGAAGAAGGTAAAGCATCAGGGGGAGACAACCCTTAGCCACACCAGAACTTGCTGTTTGTCAGTAACTATGAATGGACCTATGGGCTCATCCACCTGGAATTGGGGGTGTCTCTAGGATGAATTTTTAGGAACCTTCATCTCAGTGTGGAAGTAAAGCTCCACTTGGGCACATACACCCTCTCTTCACTGCCCAGCTCTCTCTATACAGCTTTGCAAGACAGGGATCATTCATCCTGTTCCCTTGCTCTCACAGGGTAGATGATAACCTGATTAGGTGGGATGGCAACCAGAGAGCACAAGCATGGCCGTGTATGTCCTCAGTGAAGCCTCTCTCTCACCCCCTGTATGAAGTCTGGGTTTCTAGGAGAGATGCAAGTCTGCCCCTTTCTCTGACAAACACTTCTCTAACAGCAGACAGCACATATGAAGAGCCAAATATCACCAGCATGCATTTTGGAGGGTCACAGATGTTGTGTTGCTCTGATTCTGGATCTCAGCATCTTGATCTGGATGCTAAGGGATTTAGACACCTGCTTAGACCACTACAGTTTAGGGGTTAACCTACCGGAAAACAGGTCTGTGAAGAATGATCTGGGAGTCCTGGTGGACAAGAAGTTCACCATGAGCCAGCTATGTGCTCTTTTGGGCAAGAAAACCAGTGATATCCTGGGGTGCACTGAGTGTGACCAACAGTTTGAGGGAGGTTCTCCTCCCCCTCTGTCCTGCTTTACTGAGTCTACAGCTGGAATTTTGTGGCCACTTCTGGGCTGCCCAGTTCAAGAGAGACAGGGAACTAATGAAGAGAGTCCACTGCCTGTGGGTGGTGACAGTGTGAATGCTGGAGGCTCCGCAAACCCTTGCAGAGATGCTGCCAAAAGCCAGCATGCAGCACCTCTCTCTGGCTGCTGCTGCTGAGGTGCTTGAGTATGACCATCCTCTGTGCATTCACTCTTTTCTCCTTTTACCTTCCTGTGAGGAAAAAAGAAAAATAAGAGGGTTTTTTGCTTCAGATTAAGCTTTTTGTGTAAAGCTCTACTAAAAGACAAATTCAGCTCAGTCTTAGCCTGCAAAAACACTTAAGCATAGGCACTGAAGCAAACTGTGTAAGCAAATGAAGAACATAAGGATGAATACGCTTAAACCCAAGTAAAGACCTGAAAACCAGGCAATCTTCCCCTTCCTGGGAAATGATGGCATCAATGGGATCATTTTACTGATTGGAAGTACTAAACAACCAAGTCAGTCCTAATGAAGTGGAAAGCTGCAATGTTCATCCAAGTGCGCTGTATTGATTACGGCGTGCTCTGAAACCAGTCAATCTTTTCCGTTCACCAAGCTGCAAGTGGGGCAGCAAACATAGGCAACACTTCCTGACAGCTATTGGGAACTTCATACCCTGTTCTGAGCCCCTTTCAAACACCCAGAGACCGAAAAGGTGTCATTCTCATCAAGTCCTCCATTGCTGTGTGCTCCTTACTGTTTCCCCATCTCTCTTCCCCTGCCCCTTCCTCACTTTATTGTGGAGGGCTTGCAATACACTTACCTAATGCTAAATCAGCTTGAAATGTGATAAGAAAAGCCAAGTGAGACTGCTGGGCTGTGTGTGGATGCTTGAATGGCACTTAATTTGTCAACATTGGAATACGAGAGAGTGGAACATCTTCCCTTACAAAGAGAGGCTGAGTGAGCTGGGGCTTTTTAGAGGAGGAGACTAAGAGGTGACTTCATTAGTGTTTATAAATATGTAAAGGGTGAGTGCCAACAGGATGGAGCCAGGCTCTGCTTGGTAATGGCCAATGACAGGACAAGGGTCAATGGGTGGAAGCTGAGGCATATGAAGCTCCATGGAAAGATGAGGAAAACTTTTTTCACTGTGAGGTTCATGGAGCACTGGAACAGACTACCCCAGGAGGTTGTGGAGTCTCCCTCCCTGGAGATATTCAAAACCCACTTGGATGTGTTCCTGTGTGATCTGCTGTAGGTGATCCCGCTCTGGCAGGGGGGTTGGACTAGATGGTCTTTGGAGGTTCCTTCCAGCCCCTAAACATTCTGTGATTTTGCAGCTGTAAGCAGATCTCAAAAGGGATTTCTTTAGATTTTAATCCACTTCATGCATTGGGCACCTCCTCACCCCCAGCCCTCAAGCAGGGACAGACCACAGAACATCCCTGGAGGATGGAGCATAAAGTGTCCTGTGAAAAAGGGTAGAATTTTGGCTGATTTGACCAGAATGAGTCTTTTTTCTGGAGAACAGGATTGGCTCACTTGCAGACAGTGGCTTAGTCCTTATTTTGTTTTGCCTGTGCAAAGTCCTGCAGCAGAGTATACAGTCTTAAAAGTGAGTTTCTATTTCAGTCTGCTGGGCTTTATTTCCTGGAAGGCTATGATCTCAGACCAATCATACTTCCCCAATACACATGCATCTGCCCTGGCATGAGAGAAAAACAGGCTGATAAGCCAAACATTTCCCACCTAATATATTTCCCCCTTCCTCCTTAGGCTGCCATTCTTTCAAAAGCATATAGAATCATAGAATTGTTTTGGTTGGAAAAGGCCTCTAAAATTCATCAAGTCCAACTCTCAACCCAAGACCACCATAGCCATTAAAGCATGTCCTGAGCTGCTGTGTCTGTATGTTTCTTGAGTATTACAAGCCCTATGAGGAGAGGCTGAGGGAGCTGGGATTGCTTAACCTGGAGAAGAGGAGACTCAGGAGTGACCTTATTGCTCTTTACAACTACCTGAAGGGAGGTTGTAGACAGGCACAGGTTGGTCTCTTCTCCCAGGCAGGCAGCACCAGAACAAGAGGACACAGTCTCAGGCTGCGCCAGGGCAGGTTTAGGCTGGATGTTAGAAAGAAGTTCTATACAGAGAGAGTGATTGCCCATTGGAATGGGCTTCCTGGGGAGGTGGTGGAGGAGGAGACTTGATGGGGTGCTTGGTGCCATGGTTTAGTTGATTAGGTGGGTTGGATTGGTTGATAGGTTGGACGCGATGATCTCAAAGGTCTCTTCCAACCTGGTTTATTCTGCTCTATTTAATTTTTCTACCTCCAAGGATGGTCAATCTACTACCTCCCTGGGTAGCTTCTTCCAGTTTTCCAGTGAAGAAATTTTTCCTAATATCCAGTCCAAACCTCCCTTGGCACAACTTCAGGTCATTTCTTTTCATTCTACCACCTGATACTAGGGAGAAGAGACTGACCTCCACCTCACTCCAACCTCCTTTCAGGGAGCTGTAGAGAGCATTGAGGTCTCCCCTCAGCTGCTTCTTCTCCAGCCTAAGCAAACACAGTTCCCTTAGCCACTCCTCATTGGACTTGTTCTCCTGACCCTTCAGCAGCTTTTTTTTTTTTTGCTCATCCTCAGACCCACTCAGAGAATCACAGAATTATTGAGGCTGGAAAAGACCTCTGAGATCATCAAGTCCAGCCTATGACCTAACACCACCACATCAGATAAACCATGCCACCAAGTGCCACATCCAAGCCCTTCTTAAAGACCTCCAGGGATGGCAACTCCACCACCTCCCTGGGCAGTCCATCCCAGTGCCTACTCAGCCTTTCTGTGAGGAAGAGCCTCCTAACATCCAACCTAAACCTCCCCTGGCGCAGCACTCCAGCATCTCAAAGTCTTTCTTGTACCGAGGAGCCCAAAACTGAACCCAGTATTTAAGGTGTGACCTCACCAGTGTTGAATACAGGGGAAAGTTCACTTTCCTCCTCCTGCTGGCCACACCAATCCTGATCCAGGGTACACAAGTACTCTTTCCTTTCCAGCTCAAGTTTAAATCAGAAAGCAGATCACGGCATTTCTTGGATGTAGCCTAGAAGAGGTTACGCTGCAGGTGATGAGTGAACCCAGGTTGCCTGGTGTGGTCTGCAGCTATGTACAGGTACAGTCCTCATGCCACAAAAGTCTGCAGTCTGCTATGCAAAGACAGCAGCTTGAAGCTTTTTGAAGAGCTTTTGTCACTCATGCTGGTAAAGGAGAAAAAAACAAACAACCAACAACAAAGAAGTGTTTCCTTTGTGCTTCAAACTGCTCCAGATCTGCAGATATCAGATGGAGATAAAAACACTCTCATATCTGTCTTTACCATTTTAGGCCTATTCTCTTAATTTGGTGGGGAAGGGAATTAACTCTTTAATCTGAACAGGACTGGAAGTGGTAAGAACACTGCCAGGGAGGTGTTAAAAAATACCTCAACCATGTGGATATGGCACTTTGGGAAATGGTTTAGTGGGCATGGTGGTCTAATCTTAGAGGCCTTAGACTTTGCTAATCTTAGAGGTCTTTTCTAACCAAAATGATTCTATGAACAAACAACAACAACAGAAAATCACCATTTGGAACTTTTCTCTAGCTCATTTCAAGGAATCTGCAATCTTATTAATGGCAAGAGCACGATTATAATACTCCAGCATTACACAACACTTGAAGTCTAGAAAAATGAGTGATCTGTTTTGATTTAATGTGCTGAGTACAGTTCTCTCTCTCAAGAAATTATTTTCTCAGTTGCAGGCTTCAGTGAGAAACGTGCAGTAATTGTTCAGTAGTGCCAGACAATAAAGCTAAAAAAACTGTAATTAAACATGCAGGGAACCAGAAAATGTTTTGCTAGGAGTGGAAAGCTGGGATCTGAAAATGGGATTTTGTGGGTTGGGGTATTTTTGTTTGGCTGGTTTTGGTTGGGGTTTGTGGTAGTGGTGGTGGTTTGGTTGGTTGGTTGGTTGGTTTGTTTTGCAAGAGTCGTGTTAGCTGTCAGAGATGAAATACAAAGAAAAAATCAATATATAGGAGAAGCAGATAGTAGAAACACTGTAAATCTGATTGTGCTGTCTGCACAATCTCCTGAAATGCTCTTATTTCCTTTAAAAAAGCACAATGAAGGAGGAGGGGAAAAAACCCAGCAAAACAAGAACACAAAACACAACAAAAACAACCAAAGGAAAAAAAATAAAGGGAAGGGGAGAACGGCCTCCAGGCCAAGGACTGTGCTCACAGATGGGCCACTCTCTTTGCCACTAGCTTGGATGAGAGTGGGGTGGCTCTGCTTGCCAGGCTATGAACTTTTCAAACAAATGCCATGTGTGCGCTGCTGCTGGGATGCTGTCTTCCAACAAAATGAATTAGAGGCTCCCTCTGGTGCAAATTGGACGTGTTCTCATCTTTCTTCAACTTTTAAGCCCTGCTCTTTCATCCAAAGCTGGTCCTCAAATACTTAGCTTATGAGCCTGTGGCAAAACAAGGAAGGGAGAAGGCCAAAGAGTGAAATGGCA
This sequence comes from Picus viridis, assembly GCA_033816785.1. Taxonomy (NCBI): domain Eukaryota; kingdom Metazoa; phylum Chordata; class Aves; order Piciformes; family Picidae; genus Picus; species Picus viridis. The sequence goes on from CM066576.1 coordinate 35,741,029, forward strand.
GCTCCCCAGAGAGGCTTCTCATCTGCTTGTATTTGCAGGGGGCAAAGTGATGGCTGAAGAAGTGAATATTAAGAGACCAGAGGCCCTCAGTGCTAACCAAGTGTGAAATCCAAGCAAAGCACATTCAAGAAACATACAGGAAACAGAAACTGGACAAAATTGCTTAGTTTAGAAGAAGGTTCTTGCATGCATTGCCTGCACAGACCAGAAATTCTCTCCAAGCTTGAGATGCACCAGAGGTATCCTGCAAGAGAGATGTAATTCAGAGCATCTCTAAAGTGATGAACAGACTCATCTGGACTTCACCTATTCTGGATAAAGTCCCTGAGGAAGCTTCTTGAAACGTCACTTAGTTTCACAAAACTTCTGAGTTATCAGAAACCTCTTCCAGATGCTTCATTTGGAAAATGAAGAAGCTATTGGTGTGCTAAAATGAGACACTGTGCAATGACTTAATGCACCCCCTGTTGGAAAGTCTTCAGTTGAAGATATCAAACAAATCACTCTTCACACAAAGATATGAATTAGTCAGAAAAAGCAATGTTCATGTTTCAAATATTGTGAGAAAGGCTTTGTTTGCCGTAGCCCTTACAAAGAGATTCTCGTTTCATTTCTGATCCTTCTCTTAACCACCTGATTTGGGACAAGATGCAATAACTTGCCACAAAACAAACCACAATTGTTAATTTTGGTGACTTGCAGAGCCCTTCATGATGGGTGTTTTGAGTAAGCAGCATCTTCTGAACACCAAAGAAATCTCCACAAATGTTATTACAAACCCTCAGACTAAGAATTGGCTGCTTTGGTTCTATAGAAAGCTGTCAAAGGATTACAATAACTACCTGGTGAGAAAACTTGGATCAATTATAGTAATTTAATCTTATCTTTACTGCTGTCTTCTGTGACAGGTATCTCACATTCAACAATGTATCCACTTTGGACAGCTTGAACCAACACAGGTCCTTTGGAGACAACAACCCAATAAACACCAACCAATGACAGAGTCATGATGTTTTCCTCCAGAGATAGAATAGAATAGAATAGAATAGAATAGAATAGAATAGAATAGAATAGAATAGAATAGAATAGACCAGACCAGGTTGGAAGAGACCTTCAAGATCATCGTGTCCAACCTATCATCAAACACCACCTAATCAACTCAACCATGCAACCAAGCACCCTATCAAGTCCCCTCCTGAACACCTCCAGTGACAGCGACTCCACCACCTCCCCAGGCAGACCATTCCAATGGGCAATCACTCTCTCTGTATAGAACTTCCTCCTAACCTCCAGCCTAAACCTCCCCTGGTGCAGCCTGAGACTGTGTCCTCTTGTTCTGGTGCTGGTTGCCTGGGAGAAGAGACCAACCTGTGCCTGTCTACAACCTCCCTTCAGGTAGTTGTAGAGAGCAATAAGGTCACCCCTGAGTGAGTCAAGATGTCTGATCAATTTTTTGGTCAAGAAAGTATCTGCTTGCCACCTGAAGTCCAGAGAAGAAATTCTGGCTATGTTGACACTGAAGGCAAACCAACCCTTGATATCAGTGAGACCATATGTTCTCTAGGAGACCCCTGGATTGAGTCCACAAATCATAAAGATATGTTCAGTAGAGAACTTGACAAAACCTTTGGAGCTAAGTACTGTGCCACATTTTTTAACCACAAAACCAGTAGCTTCAACATCATCAGAAGTAATTGTTTTGAATGTTACAGAAGGCATTTAGGAAAGAGAGAGCATCACCCTCATGTAACCCAGCAGTGCACAGGCTGCACCTTGCAGAAGGAAGAGTGTTTTAAAAACTACAGTTGGTTTTGTGGTGTGCAGAGCAGGTGCTTGCACTGTGGTAGTGTCAGAGAAAAAAAAAACAAAACAAAGCCAAAAAGCATTTATTTAAGGTGGCAGGGAGGAGCAGCAGCCTTTTCGTGGTGCAAGAGCTGCTATTCTAGATTATTGATAAGTAACTCCTGTGTTTAAGAGAACAAAACCCACATGACTAGAGAAATGAAATTTCTCCAGAAATTTCTCTATGAAATTCTGCAAAAGGGGACAGCCTCACACATCCAGCCCCTATGGGTGTTAGGAACTGATGGCAACAAAGGCTGTGTTTGTGCATCTTCCTGGAGAAAGTAATTGGAAAGAAAAACTTAAAAAAGCCCAAGGATGTCCCTTTGTGATGGAAAAATCCCCATCTTATATCCACTACCATCAAGAGAATGTTCTTGCTCTCCACAGAAGAGGACTGGGAATCACCATGGAGACATCATTCCTACCTGATTAATCTGTCCAAAAGGTCATTTTCTTGGCTATCAGGTGCAGAGAAGTCATGGGAGGTTCTTCAGGACTTCAGAGGAGAGGGAGATTATCCACAAACAAAGGGAGGGCTATCGAAGCGAGGACTGCCCTGAAGATAATGTAGAGGTACGACACATTAACACAGGAAAACAAACTGGAAAAGTTGCAATAACTTTGGAAATAAATGTTTGACAAAAGATTGGGAAGATCAGGTAGAGAAGACAGAGTGAAAAATGAAACCGTCAAGGAGATAATGAGGCATAAATGTCTGTCAGGGAATAGGAAGCTCCAGTGGGTGGATTAGATGCTCCTGACAGAGAAGTGGGGGAAATAAAGGGGGGAAAAAATCATGAAGGGGGAGCTTAGCTCTTCAAATAGTGCCAGGCTATTCACTAGAGGACTGAGATGCTTTGAAGCAAAAGCATACAGTCAGACAGATTTTGAGAAAGGTGGGGAGCAAGAAGGAGACAGAGATGACACGAAGGGCCAAAGACAAATGGCATAAGGCATGGGGCTAGTGGAGACCAAAGGGACCTTGCCTTTCGTTTGTGGGAGCACGAAGCAACACCAAAGTGAGGGGCACAGCCTTGGAGTGTCAACGCCCATGGGGCATCAGTGGTTATTTGTGCTGGCAATGAACTGGGGCTGATTGCTAGCACAAAGCAGATAGGAACAGAAATGGGAAGGAATGTGGTCTTCGGAGCAGTGATGAAAACAGACCATCTGACCCACAGAAAATGTCAGAACAGGAGAAAAGATGACACCAGAAGTCTAGAATTTAGTACCTGCTTGCCTCTTCTGGTCACAAGAGGCTGTGGCAGGCATGACAGGAGGCCTGGCATGACTACAGGTTTTATGGCTGGTGTACTGAAAAACTGCTGGAGTTTTCAGGAAGCCACCCTGCCATCAGCCTGTAATGAGACAGTTTTACAAGTGTTGATTTTCTGGCTGCTAATTTTATCCAGGCATAATTAAAAGCAACTAGAGAGAGCAAGGGTGACAGAGAGAAGAGGAGAGGGGAAGAAAAAGAAAGTTATTTGACTTCATGTTCCAGGGACCCAAGCATAATTCTGCAACAAACTGAGAGGGCTCTTGAGAGGGTATTTTGTCTTCTATTTTTCTTTGGTTTTGTTTTGGTTTGCTGTTGGTTTGTTTGTGGGTTTTGGTGGGTTTTTTTAATGATATGTGCTAAGTTTTTAATTATAGAGCTGCAGCTCCCTGGCACTGTCATTTCCAGTCAGTCTCATTACATCTCTTGCAGTACATGGCCATTAATACTAATTCCATAATGACAATGGTGCACTGAAGTAAAATTTAACAGTTGCTCAGTTAATCATTAAAATTAGCCTATTTCAGTAGATGCTGAATCTTCTAATGTTTCGGTGTAATGCAGTTACAGGTAATAAATGAGGTGGCCAAAGAGGATTTTTAATGTGTTATCACCCCATGGAGGGCAATAAGAGTGCCTCCATTCTGGCTGTGCCAGCTGATGCCTTCCCGCAGCGGTTTGCTTGGCAAAATCTATTCTGACACAGCCACGAGGGATCAAAAGGTCAAAGATGGTTAAGCAAATCAAAGACAGAAGGAGCAGAAGGCAAGCAAACAACCATGTCGTATTTTTTCCCATGTGCTTTCGCAGATGATGCCGGGAAAAGAGGAATGAAAAAGGTGGTGTAGTGCTGGGCAGGTTGATCTGCACAGTGATTAATCCAGTAGGCACAGATTATTTGGGCTTTTTTATGGCTTCTGTCAGCTTTTTTAATAAAATTAAAAGAATAACTTTAAAAAAAAAAGTTATATAATTATATATATTACTATCTTATATATAATAATAAAATACTAAAAATATTATTATTTATTATTATTATTGTTGTTGTTGCTGCTGTTCTTGTTCTCATTCTTGTTGTTGTTGTATTGTTGTTATTCATTATTATTCTGAAAGTACCCTGGGTAGCAGCCCTTAAGAACCAAGGGGTCCAGGACGGTTGGACCTACTTGAAACAGGAGCTCTTGAAGGCACAGGAACTGGCAGTTCCCATGTGCCGAAAGATGAGCTGCCAGGGAAGGCAACAGCCTGGACAGGCAAGCAGCTCTTGAAGGAATGAAGGGGAAAAAAAGAGGGTGCATCGCCTTTGGAAAGGGGGGAGGCAACTCGTCATATGTTTAAGGATGTTGTTAGATCATGTAGGAGAAAAACTAGAGGGGCAAAAGCCCAGTTAGAACTCAAACTGGCCACTGCTGTGAAAGATAATAAAAAGCATTTTCATAAATACATTAATGCTAAAAGGAGGGGCAAGAAGAACCTCCACTCTTTATTGGACCTGCAGGGTAACATTGTAATAAAAATGAGGAAAAGGCTGAGGTACTAAATACCATCTTTGCCTCAATTTTCAACAATAAGGCAGGAGGAATAGAATAGAATAAACCAGGTTGGAAGAGACCTCCAAGATCATTGCGTCCAAGCTATCAACCAATCCAACCCACCTAATCAACTAAACCATGGCACCAAGCAAAATAATGCCACTTCAGGATAACGAGGCTGGGGAGAGGCCTTGAGCATAAGCCCTACGAGCAGAGGCTGAGGGAGCTGGGGTTGCTTAGCCTGGAGAAGAGAAGGCTCAGGGGAGACCTTATTGCTCTCTACAACTACCTGAAGTGTGGTTGTAGCCAGGAGGGAGTTGGTCTCTTCTCCCAGGCAACCAGTGGCAGAATAAGAGGACACAGTCTCAAGCTGCACCATGGGAAGTTTAGGCTCGAGGTGAGGAGAAAGTTCTTCACAGAGAGAGTTGTTAGCCATTGGACTGTGCTTCCCAGGGAGGTGGTGGAGTCACCATCCCTGGAGGTGTTCAGAAGGGGATTGGACGTGGCACTTGGTGCCATAGTTTAGTAGTCATGAGGTCTTGGGTGACAGGTTGGACTCCATGATCTTTGAGGTCTCTTCCAGCCTTATTGATTCTATGATTCTATTCATTATTATTCACTATTTTTGATTTTGGATTATTTTGGATTTTGGATGGTCTCGCTTACAAGACATGCCATGGCATAACCTAGAGATAACCTACCTTATAACCCAGTGGAGGAGGACATTTAAAGTGGTTCAGGAAAGGGACAACTGTCCTATCAGGTTAATGAGGAATTTTTACCAATGAAGGTTTTTCACCAAAGGGGGGTGGGGGGTGGAGAGAAGTATTTTAACATTGAAAGGACAAGACTCTTAACAATAAACGATGAAAATTTTGTTCTTCACGAGTGGATGACTGGAGTGAAATCATTATTACAGCTCCTTCAGAAATAATCACCATCACCTCTTCTCAAATGTTGCTTCTTAAAAGCCACAGACAGGTTTTCTTAAATAATGGCCTCCAAATCTTTGCTCCTTTCAAGAAGAAAACCAGTGAGCTCAATAACTGCTAGGATAATAAGTACTTTAACTTTCGGTCTAGTTCTCTTTTAGGAGCTACTGCCTTTAATGGCCTCGAGTGCTGTGGCCATACAAATCTGTCTGTGTTCCATAGGGGAATGGTTTTATTTTGGAAAGTCTGAAGGTAATTCACCCTCTGGGGCTGCAGTGCCTGTGCCGGTGATGATGGACGGTGTGTCAAGGCAGCCCCTATAAATCAGTGTAAGCTGATGTAAGTCAGCACCACTGAATCCATTTTGATCTTTGAAGTTGATCTGTGGAACACTTGTGCTCCTGCTGCAGCCCTGCAGGTCCTTTTCTTTCTTCTCTTCTTCCTCCCTCTCTGTCTCTTGCCAGTAACAGCTCAATGCTCCTGCCTAAGCCAGGAGGGTTTCTTTCTAACAATTGGTGTGAGTTAGTGACCACAAACAAAGCTTAAAATATTTTGAACAGTCAGATGTTGGTAGATGTTGACCGAGGTTTTGAGTACTAGATAATACCCCATACTGTGCTTATCTTTCTTCAGAAATGAAGCTGCAAGGCAAAGACAACAGCAGAGAGGAAAGCTGCATTTTCTGAAGTGAGTGTTCTTGCCTTACCTTTCCAGCATTTGCACATGCTGCTTTGGCTTCCAAGAATGAGATCCACTCTTTGTGGAAAAAAAGCCACGGCAAGACTCACAGAATGGCAGGGGTTGGAAGGGATCTCTGCAGAGCATCGAGCCCAACACCCCTACCAAAACACGCTCACATAAAGAATGTCAGACAGGAACATGTCCAGGCAGGTTTTGAATGTCTCCAGAAATGGAGACTTCACCACCAATCTTGGCAGCCTGTTCCAGTGCTCTGTCACCCTTAAATTAAAGACATTCTTCCTCACATTTAGATGAAAATTCTTACGTTAAAATTTGTGCCCATTACCCCTTATTCTGTCACTGGGAGCCGCTAAGAAAAGTTTGGTCCCATCCTCCTGCCACCCACCCTTAAAGCTTTTATGAGTATTCATGAGATGCCCTCTCAGTCTTGTCTGTGCCAGACTAAAAAGACTCAATTATCTCAGTCTTTCCTCATAAGAGAGATGTTCTAGTATCCCCTAATCATCTTTGTAGCTCTTTTCTATACTCTCTCCAGCAAGTCCCTGTCCTTCTTGAGCTGGGGAGCCCAGAACTAGAAACAGCACTCTTGATGTGGCCTCACAAGAGCAGAGTAGAGGGGGAGGATAACCTTGCCATAGTCTTCTTGATGCACCCCAGGATACCATTGGCATTTAGGCTCAAGTGACTTTCCTTCTTGGCTCTCCTGTCCTCCAGGAGACATTTGGTCCCTCTCTTCATCTCGACAACCTGTAACAACTTGTAGCTATCTACTCCCTACCCATAAGAGGGCAGAGAAAGCAAGTGGTGAATGGCATCATTGTGGTTTTAAGCACAGTGTTCTTGTACTTGCTCCATGGCACAGCTCTGCTATAGCCTTGCCCTGATGTTGCTCCTGCCACCTGCACACAGCCTGTAATAAATGCTAATCCCCACCATAGCCCAGTGTTATTTCCCATCAGCTTGCCCACTTCTGCTCTGTGTTTTATCCAAGGTCACAGCTCCGGGCGAGTGAGTAGTTGCAAGCCTTCCCGGTTATTTGCAGGAGATTGCTCATTGCTGGAAATAAATCTTGTCAGGGTGCTAATTGACCTTCTCTGTAGTGTTTATTATCTTATTGTTCTCCTCAGTTTACAGAAAAGAGGTGCATGATGTAAAAGATATTGCTAGCTTTGCTCTTGAGTGTTTGGAGGCAAAGCTGGTATTACCCTTAAGATCTGCCTGTAGCGTTTGCTCATAACAAACCTGAGTAACCTGCAGATTGAAGCCAACCTCCCCAGCAAGGTGGGAGGCTCACTCTCTCCCTTCCAGGTGGCTGTTGCAGTCTGTCAGCAATTGATGAACACAGAGCTATGAAATGAAGCTTCATGAGGGAGATAGAGAACTGCCTCCAGGTGGGACTGGTTGGTTGGGTGTTGATCTTGCTGCTGCAGAAAACGAGGGACTGGCCTTCATGCTGCTGCCGCCCACAGCTCGTTTCCACTGACTGCCAGACTCTCAATATACTGTTTCAAAGAAAAATGGTGCTACATCATCAGGAGTGGTGGTAAAATGGTAATTAAACTCTGCTTTTAACAAGCAAGGAACAAGATCAGAGCTGATCATGAAGCTGTGAGGCCTTCTTTAGGCAGCAAGAAGACAACAAAAAAATACACGGAATAAGGGCCGTTAAAACTTGGTACACCTAAATGAATATCATAAGGACAAATATTCTGTTCACATGTATCCTTTCAGCAGCACTTTTAATTTGTTAAGCCCAAGTGGTTTCATAAAGTGGAGTCCCTTCATCTTCATTAAAACTGATGAGAAGGAATTGCAAGATGTGGCATTATTATTCCGGCGTGATTCACTCCCTGCACACCCCTCCCCAGTGCTGAAGAGTGCAAAGAAGGCTGCAGCACAGCCACCCTGGGCTTTGCCATCACCACCTTGATGAACCCAAGATGGTCTCTCCCTCACTTCAGGACACAGTAAAGGGAAGGCAGTTCTGCAGCAGCAGCAAATCGGGGGGGTGGGGGGTGGAGGGGTGGGGGTGGGTAAGAAAAAGAAAAAAAGAAAGAAAAAGAAGTGTAAAAGCAAGCAAAGCACGTAGACAGACTGCTCCAGCTGGTGGGTGCCTGTGGGCTGGGCACCCACATCCCTTAGAGTGGTAGGCAGAACCACAAGCCTTTCTTCATATGGCAGAAGCAGCAGATCTTCAGGAAACACTAATGGCCTGGCAATAATGATGCTACATACCACAGCTCCAGAAAAAGGCATATATGGACTTTTTCATGAATTTGCATTATGAGAACACAAGAGCAAAATGCTATAGCTGAAGGAGAACACAGCTTCTAGCACACCCTTGCTTTCCTGGTGAACCCCTACCTAGAGTGCTGAAGTCCTTAAAGAGAAAAGGAGTCCACCAAGTCCTGTGATGCCTAGTTTCAGCTGAGCACCAGGAGCTTGTTGTCAGGCAGCCTTCCCTTTCCAAGCATGTGATACCAGCAGTAAATTATTTTTGCCTTCCAGGACACCACTGTGGCCTAGTTACCTGAAACATATGGGAAGAGTTTGCTATGGCATCTCATCAAGTCTTGCCACTGCTAGTTCAGTGCCACAGACATTCTCACTTCTGGATTGCTTGAGATGACCTTGAGTTCATGAGCAGACGTTCCAGAAATGACGAGTGCTGAATGCAATCCACTTGAAGAGTAGAGCCATTACATCAGATCCATAGTTTCACGTGGGACTTCTTTCTTGGCCACAAGTATGTCATACTCCCAGTTAGATCACAATCAGGCCATGCACCTCAGATCACACCATGAGCACCCAGCCAATATCTCTATGTATTTTATAGCCAAGGCTACAACCTGATTATGCAGTTGGTCATTCATCAGTCATCTCTCTTTGTTAGACTTGTTGCTTTGAGGTTCTCTGGGTGAAGGTCACAGGGAGGTAAAGTCTGTGTTGAGTTTTCAACATGATCCACACGTGGTGATTTCCCAGATGAGCAGCAGCAGCACTCTTACTGGAGACACCTTTTTGCAATTCAGTGATCAATGCCATCCCTCCGTAGCGTCCTGGATCTGGGTCTAGAGAAGGCAAATTCCTCAGATGTTGGGGAAGTCATGGTCTAGCTCACTTCAAAGATTAAATTCAAGACACTGCACTTCAGTAGGAGCAGCCCTGAACACAGAGTCCTTTCTTGATGTGTTTTTCAGACCATCTCTGCTCCTTTGCCTGCTCATAGACATGGCATGAACAGAGCCACAGTGACTTGGGCAAAGGTTTAAGGAAAATGACACTGTAAGGGACTTGCAATAGTGTTATAATAGTGTCCATATATGATATTTCTCTAATGGAGACGTTACTGTGCTCTGGAGGTGCAGCACTCCTGCAGGGATAGAACTCTAAGTGAGCAGAAGTGAATCCAGGACCTCTATGGCTTTGGTTCATTTTGCTGTTGAGGGCACAGGCATCCCAGCAGATCCTGGTAATCAGATTTTGACTAGCTCCTCCATACATTTCTTCTACTTTCTGCCTCAGTTTTGTTCAACTGCAGACAGTTGCTACTTATCCATGTGTGTCTCATCGATGCACACTGCGACATCTGTTTAATGTACTGTGGAGGAAGGATGGGGAATTAAACAATCCCAGCATATTGGTGGTGAGTTTTTGAGGAGATGAAGGCTTTGTCTAACATTTCAGCGAGAGGGGAGGACAGGTCTGTGCTTCTTCGCTGGGACTTACAAATATGGATATAAAGAAAACTTCAGAAAGAAGAGGTGGCAAGAAGAGAACGAGCTGGCTCTGACTTTGAGGTGGGCACTCACCTTGCTGAGTGTATTAAATCACTACATCGAGATACACACCCAGGGCAAGGGTTTTCCTTGGCCTGTTTGCTTTTTCAGACAATAGGTAAACAATCCAAATTATCACTGGGGTGTTTGGCCACATTATGACTTCTTAGAAAGAGAACCATACATGAAAACATGTTGTCTCTGGGGGAAACTTGGTTGTGGCTTCTAGCGAGCATCTCTGTGTGAACCTAAGTGCAGCCTTCGGGCACCAAGGAACAGATGAAGGTTTGACACTGCCATGTCCATTTGCAGAGGGATACTGGAAGGGAGCACAGAAAACTCCCATCCCCTAAGCCAAAAGAGCAGGCAGGCACACAGATTAACTTCCAGAAATTAATAGTTAGCTTGCTGAAAGACCTAAAGGCAGCACTTAGTACATGCAGGGAGAAGCCCATGCTGAGGAGCTTTAATTAAACTAAGCAGCTTGCAGAATAACATTGCAAAGAAAAAAGAGGATAAAAAATGCAAGGTTCCAACTAGTTATTAGCATAAACCCTCACCTGATACCTCACCGGGGACAGCCTCCTTCCCCCACCACTGCAGAAGGCCCAACTCCTAATCTCCCCAAATGGATGATTTAGGATGCAAAAGATCCCCTGCCAGCTGATGGATGGGGAAGAGGTCTGCCAGAAGGGCTCCTTGCTCATGGCTGGGAGGGGGAGAGTGAACAGCCAGGCAGCCAGCTTTCCTCTCATTATCTTGGTGCTGGCTGATGGCCAGCCCTTTCGGCACTGTCTTGCTCCTGGCTGGGAGCAAGGAGGCAGAATTACTCTGTCTTGGATTTTGGAGCTTGCAGAAATTATTTTTTCAGACCAGTTCCTCCGAGACAGCAGAGCTCAGTTTGCCCCAGATAGTATAATTTTGTCCCTGGACATTTCTAGGCCACGTTGTAAGCATTTACAAGGCACCAGTGATTTTTTGATGCCATTTCTTTGTCAGCTTTCTGAAGAAGGAAGCTCTTGCTCTGATTCATCGAATTGTTCAGGTTAGAAAAGACCTCCGAGTGTTGACCTGCCTGGGGGCATGGAGGCTCTACAGAGGGATTTAGACTGGATCAATAAGCTGAGGTCAATGGTATATGCTTCAACAAGGCCAAGTGCCAGGTCCTGCACTTGGGCCACAACAACCCCAAACATTACAGGCTTGGGGAAGTTTGGTTGGAAAATTTTCCAGCAGAAAGGGGCTGGCAGTGTCTTGTCTGCTGGGAATGGGGATATAAAATACTGGCAGAGGCAGGTGAAGTGAAGATATGCAGAGAAGAGGGTTCAAAATTAATTTCTGAGTTGTTTCCAGTGGCCTTGAGGGTCACAGGGTGATGGGTTTAGATGTAGCTGGCTCAGAGTCAGGGTGCAAACAGTGCTACTTTCCCCTCCTCTGCCCTGCAGTAGGATTGACATATTGCCCTTTTCAGGGGTGGATCACTCCGTTGTGCCAGCAGGCAAGTGTCCTGAAGGGTCAAACCCCCAAACATGCCCTAGCCCAGACAATGGGCTAGGCACCTGCGAATGTGCTAACCTTGACAGTTCCTGGGGTCCAGATGGTCAAGGCAAATGTATAGCACCTGTGATTAACATTGTAAGCACCTCTGAGTGTGCAAACCTGGAACTTCCTGGGGTCCAGATAAACATGTACCACACATAATTAACTTTGTAACACAGCCGTGAACGGTGTATGTCCTTGGCCATGTTTGAATATGCCCCATCCTATAGGTCCAGTTATCAGGGTTCTGTGTTGCCAAAGGGCATTAATCGTCTTGGGACAGTATTTAAACGAGCCAAGAAGTTAAGCAACTTGCCGCCTTCTCACCCAGCAAGCAAGAAGAGCCAAATGCTGCTGGAGTGGCAGCTCAAGGGTCTGCTCTAGCAGACCAGCTATACCTGAGCCTTGTTCTTACCACAGAGACAAGAGCCAAATGCTGCCTGAGTAGCAGCTGAGAGACTTGTCCTAACAGGCAACAACTACACCCTGGCCTTGAACCTGGACCAAGGCAGAAAGGGGAAAAGTTCCAAGAGAACTGAATCCCAGAAGAGACTACAGCCCAGCAACAGAGCACACAAGAGAGAGGCCCCTAAGCCCTCTCGGAGCCAAGGACTGCTCCAATTATAGCCACAGCATCTGGCAAGATACTAGACAGAGGAGCAAGCTAATCTGCCGCAGGATCCCACTTGTGAGAAACCCACAGAGCACAGCACCTGTATTTCCAATTTGAATTGCTGTATTGGAAATGTTTAAGATCCGTGCTTAAGTCACTTAACTGTCTTTATATGTGGAATGTAATACCCACAAGTGACTAGAACCCGTACATACACTTTGTAAATAAGTTACAGCAGTGTTTGAAGGTACCACCACCCAAGATATTAAGGAGTGAAATATATAAAAATAGACATTTTATTATATTAAGTGGTGAAATTCTGGCAGTGGTGTTTCCTGGCTCACTAAAGCACTTGTACAAGAGACTCCAAGCATCAAAACCATCATATTCTCTATAAGGCACCACTGTGCTGGGTCAGAAGACAGAATGCCTGCAAGACACAGGCCTGACTGCTGAAACCTCTTGGTGTTGGGCATAGGTTTCTTCCCCCAGCATGTGGACCTGTGATTTGAGGTATAAGAGAGGTCATTTGGCCACGACTAGGCAAGTTGTGTCTGAGGGGATTGTGCCACTCCTCTGCTGCTCGCTGCCACACCGTCTGTGCTCCATATGTTCCCAGTCCATGGGAAAACATAAAGAATCAGACTTTGAGGCAGGAATGATTACCAGCTTCTAGCTTGCCCACAGACATCAATGCTATCAAAGACACCTAAATGTCTGCTCTCTTTTCTGAGGAACTGCCATGCTGCAATGCAATACCTTTGGCTCCTATTGATCCATGAGTGGTGGATTATGCACAGCTGTTGACAGATAAGCCTGAAAATATGAAACAGCCCTCTCAAAGTGCTGGTACCTTACAAAGCCTTTATTGAACAGCAATCTGAACATTCAGGCTGCTCCTCTCAGATAACCTAATCTTCTCCTGCGTTAACACCTCCAGACTAAAAGGAATCAATTATGTCTATCAGTCCATATAGATTGGATGCTGCCTTTTTGGAAGTTTAGTCTTGTTCCTTCATTATTGGGTGATCAATAAACCCTTTTACTAGGAGCATTTCACTGTTGCATAATTGAAAACATCATATATGTTTGAATTCAGCTGATCCTCTGTGTTGCTTTTTGGTTTGTTTGGGGTGGTTTTTTTGGGGGGGGTGGTGGATTTATTTCTTTGTTTTCTGACTATGAATCAATTACATAAAGCAGCCCTGAAACAGAAATCCAGTCTGCCCTTTCCCAAACTGTGAATTCTTTTTGCTGCTTATAAAGAAAAGCAGACGAAGCAGAACAAAACAAAACAAAAGCTAAGAATAATAAAACAGAAGTCAACCTTAAATATTTCATTTTCATTTTCCCTGAATTAACTGTTACTCTCCCCTTAATAACAATCTACAGTAGAATTGTCATAGCAACAGCTATGCAGCTATGCAGCTCCTTGAAAAACCAAGTGAAATGTAGCTCTGACTGTGCAGATGGGACCAGAGCAATGATCCAAGCCAGGCTTCTTAATTTGTTCCATGAAGGGCAATGTTCATTACACCAGTGTTTGGGGTAGTGGATTTTGCCTTTTATTTTTCTGGGGCTTCTTATCTTGCTTACCTTTCCTTCAGAGAGATGTGCCACTGCCCCTTATTTTGTGCCTGTGTGAAGCTTCTTCAGCATTGAGCTGCAACAACAAAACAAAACCAAAAGCAAAATAATAAACAAAACAAAACACCAAGACAAAACCCCAAAACAAACCCAAAACAAATCAAATCAAAACCCCTAAAAAAGTAATTAGAAAAAAGTTTCCAGAATCCCCAGAGAATCTGCTATGTTTCACCATCACTGGAGGTGTTTAGGAGGAGACTTGATAGGGTGCTTGGTTGCATGGTTTAGTTGATTAGGTGGGTTGGATGATAGGTTGGATGCGATGATCTCGAAGGTCTCTTCCAACCTTGTCTGTTCTATTCTATTCTATTCTATTCTATTCTATTCTATTCTATTCTATTCTATTCTATTCTATTCTATTCTATTCTATTCTATATTTCCCCAATGCCAAGTAGGTGTTTTTTGTTTCTTTGTTTCTTTCCTTTTAAACCAAAATGTGCTGGAACACAGTTTGGATTTATCTAGTTTTGAGAAGGATGTTTCTCAGTCTATGAAAAGGCTTTGCAGGTGAGCTTTTTGGGTACAAATCCAAATCCATTTCCCTGATGCAATTATATTTGAAAACAAATTCTGAGTTTATGGTGTTTCTTTCAAAAATATTTACTGCATAAGAGTCTCAGAATCAACCAAGTTGGAAAAGACCTCAGAGATCATCAAGTCCAACCTACTACCTAATACATAACACCTCATGACAACTAAACCATGGCTCCAAGGGCCACGTCCAATCCTTTTTTGAACACCTCCAGGGACGGTGACTCCACCACCGCCCTGGGCAGCACATTCCAATGGCCAATTACTATTTCTGTGAAGAACTTTCTCCTCACCTTGAGCCTAAACTTGACCTGGTGCAGCTTGAGATTGTGTCCTCTTGTTCTGGGGCTGGCTGCTTGGGAGAAGAGACCAACCCCCATCTGGCTACAACCTCCTTTCAGGTAGTTGTAGACAGCAAATGGTCTCCCCTGAGCCTTCTCTTCTCCAGGCTAAACAACCCAGCTCCTTCAGCCTCTCCTCATAGGGCCTCTCACCAGCCTCGTTGCCCTTCCCTGGACACATTCAAGTTTCTCAATGTCCTTCTTAAATTGAGGAGCCCAGAAAAACCTTTTACACCATGTCCAGTGGAGCACTACATTTAAATCTTCATAAGACTAGTTAAACACGCCTCCCCCCTGCTTTTTTTTTTGCTTTTTTTGTTTCCCTTTTTTTAGTTGCTTTTTAAACAAGCAACAGTGACTAGGGTTGCTACTTGGCTTCTGACTTTTAGGATAGATCTCAGTGATGTTTAAAAGTTTTTCTCTGCATACATGAAGGGTACAGTCTTGGAGACATAGACACTTACTTTTTTTTTTTTTGAGTCAGGTTCCTGTTGGGTAAGCTAGCCACTGTTTTCAAGGTGTTTGAAGATTTCTCTGCCACCCTTCCTCTTATTTCAGCCAATCACCTCTGTGACAGAAGAAGAATTGCAAAATCTGAGATGTCAGAAAGAGTAACTGGCCAGTGGAACGTGCTGCCCAGGGAGGTGGTGGAGTCCCTGTCCCTGGAGGTGTTCAAGGCGGGATTGGACGTGGCACTTAGAGCCATGGTTTAGTTGTCACGAGGTGTTAGGTATTAGCTAATCGGTTGGACTTGATGATCTCTGAGTTCTTTTCCAGCCTGGCTGATTCTGTGATTCTATGTTTTCTAGGCTTTATTTTTTTTTTCCTGCATAAGTTGGATGCTCAGTGACAGCAACATCAAACCCATGCCTTCCTTGTGCAGCAAGGCCACCAGCAGCACCTTTGAGAGGCTGCACTTCAAATGCTCAGCAAAGACAGGCCAGCCCAGGTGCTGTGAAGAGGAGCCATTTGTTTTTCCAAAGCTGTTTACATTTTCATTTCAGCCAAGGGACTACCTGCATGCCTGCAGAAAGGAGCCTGTGGGAAGCATTCTATTGAGCACAACAGATGGCAGGTGATCTGTCTACCTGGTCTCCAACACTTGGTATGCATTTTCAAGCTGAATTCAGAGGAGGCTGAACACTCTCAGCTCTCATTTCATCTGTTTTGTCTGCCTTAGTTTTCCATTTGGTAGTGAGGAGAAGATGTGCTTTGCAGAAACTTCCTTTGGCTCTTTCTGTATGACCGCTCTGAGCAGTTTTGTCTCAACACCAGGCATTGCAAAGGCTAGTGGCAGCAGCCTGCACCTCCAAGGGTCTTTCATTCCTCCAGAGCCTTCCTCACTGGCAGTTCCAATGCCATGGTCTGCCTCAGCACAGCCTGCTCAGCACTGTGCTCTCATGCACATCAGCATCTTGCTAATTGCTTGTTTACTCCCAGCTTATTCATAAAGATTTAAAGACCACCCTGCCTCCCTTCACAGCCTGGAAACTGAGGACCCCATTCAGCTTTTTAAGTATATCTGAAAGTACTTTGAGGCTTCTTGGTCTGCAAAAAGCCTGTGAACAACTGTTGCTGCCAGAGAGAAATGCCCTGCCATTTTAAGATGATGGTGACTGCATGCAGATGAATATCTAGGTGTAGAACAGCTATGAGAGGGCATGAATATCAGGTGAACACATGCAGCCATAGTAATTACATTGTACTAAAGAAAATGTCATGGAAACTCAATGAAGTGTTAACAAAAATGGGTTTTCCAGACAAAGAAAAAAGAAATTGAAAACGTGGCCCAGAAGTCATCAATGCAATAATAATTTCACAATTCTCTTCAAGAGCCTGAGAGAGTGGCTCTGGAAGGCACTCTGCATCCCTAAGCTTTTCAGTGGCAGAATGCCTACATCCTACAAATGGGAAACCTGAGGCAGTCATGTGCCAAGTCAGTAACAGATATTCACATTATATGGGTACTGTATGGAAACACCACCATGGGGCTGCAACTGAGAGACTGGGAAGATACTGTGTAAATCCTGCATTTCCATCATGCCATCCCCAGCAAGCTATCCCCAGCAGCAGGCTGCAGCTGCAATAAAAGCCCTGCCACAAGTTGTGCCTTACAGGGAGGCTGAAATTCCACATGATGATCACAGAATGTTAGGTGTTGGAAGGGACCTCTAGAGAGCATCAAGTCCAATCCCCCTGTCAAGGCAGGTTCAGCTAGAAAAGGTCACACAGGAACACACCCAGGTGAGTTTTGAATGTCTCCAGAACTGGAGACTCCACCACCTCTCTGGGCATCCTAGTGCTCTGGCATCTCTAAATTAAAGTTCCTCCTCAAGTTTACATGGAACTTCTCACGACTGAGTTTGTGCCTGTTACCCCTTGTCCTGTCACTGGACACCACTGAAAAAAGCCTGGTCTCATCCTCCTGACACCCACCCTTTATGTATTTATAAGCATTTATGAGATCTCCTCTCAGTCTACACTTTGCAGAATAAAAAGACCAAATTCTCTGTCTTTCCTCATAAAAGATGTTTTCACAGAGTCACAGAAACAAGTACAAGTTTTCCAATTCTATAATCAGGTGCCCAGTGCTTTACTTAAAGACAACAAATGCAATGAACCTCCCATAAATAATGGGCTGCTTGCAGAGGCATTTCACAGAATCATAGAATTGCTAGGGTTGGAAGGGGCCTCAAAGATGATCTAGTTCCAACCCCTTGCCATGGGCAGGAACACCTCACACTACATCAGGTTGCTCACAGCCACATCCATCCTGGCCTTAAAAATCTCCAGGCATGAGGCTTCTACCACCTCCCTGGGCAACCTGTTCCAGTGTCTACACCACCCTCGTGGGGAAGAATTTCTTCCTAACTTCCAATCTGATTCTACCCATTTCTATTTTTTTTTTTTTTCCCATTCCCCCTAGTCCTATCATTATCTGACACCCTTAAAAAGGTCTCTGGAAGCAGCTAGCCTAAACCTGGACTGGGTCATCCCTGAAACACCTGACCAAAGGGGATCTTCAGCAGAGCCTGGTAGCTGCTGCTGCTGCTGCTTCTTGGTTTTTTTAATGGTTTACACGTCTTTCAGCCAGCTGCAACAGCAAGTGGAAGGGCCAGTGATGAGAAACGCCATGTCAGAGGAGAAAAATCTCCTTTGGCATAGTGAAGCAGGGCCTCGAGACAGAGACAGAAGAACTTGAAAGGGACAGCCTGTCTTTTGTAGGTAAAATGCCTACATTAGGTTCTCTCTCTACACAGCTTGAAAATGCCAGGGTATCTCTCCAAAAAGTGCTTGAAATTGAAAGGCTGATTTCCTCTCATCAGCTCCAGCACATTTGTCAGTCTCCATTTTGCTACGGCTCATGATAAAACTGCTGCTGAATAGTAAAATACCTAGCTATGCAATAGGCTAATCATACATATCTATTACCTACTTATTATATAAACCACAATAAAATATAGACATTATATCATGGAGTTGCTTTGTTATAGAGGCACTAGCAACATCCCAGGCACAAACTAAAATATCACAGTGGTTTCTGGCTGTCCCACAAGACACATTCATTGAACTGCCCTTAAATCCAGAGCAGTTTTGGTGCTTTTGCCCCGCACTGGGCTATCGTTTCTCTAGTTTGCTTCTAACAGCTGATTAGCTGTGGCATGAAATACCTACAAACTGTTAGCTTCCTGTAAAGGCATTCATCCAGCAATGTGTGAATACTTTGCCAGAGAAAAAAGCACCATGTCTACTAGGAGCACTTCAAACTGCATATTTAAAATTCATAAATATTTGAGTGCTGGAATTGTTTCTTTCCCAAGCTCAATTGTTCTAATATTCATGGTAAGTGAACTCCAAAAGACTGGAAACAAATCTACTTTTAGGCAAAAAGGCACTTTCCAGATGTTCTCACCTAACTTAACCTCTCTAAGAAAAGGTCTTTCTCCCCCAAGTCCTGTTCACAGTACACAGACCCCTCCCAAGGAATGCTGTCTTTTACACCTTCTCCTCTGTGGCTCCCTCTAAGGCTGCACAAGAGGAAAAATAAAGTAATAAATATGGCTCTAATGTAGGTAAGTGTTTCTGAACTGTACTTTAAAACTACTGAATTCACTTTTAAAGAATTAAATAGAGGGTCTGGCTGCCACATTTATTTGTTTAGAAAGCTTTGGTCACAAATAAGCCTGACCTGACTATAGCCCAACGTATTAGTGCATGTGAAAGTCAAGTAATCATAGAAACACAGAGTCATAGAATCAACCAGGTTGGAAAAGACCTCAGAGATCATCAAGTCCAACCTACTACCTAATACATAACACCTCATGACAACTAAACCATGGCTCCAAGGGCCACGTCCAATCCTTTTTTGAACACCTCCAGGGACGGTGACTCCACCACCGCCCTGGGCAGCCCATTCCAATGGCCAACAACTCTCTCTGTGAAGAACTTTCTCCTCACCTCAAGCCTAAACTTCTCCTGGCACAGCTTGAGACTGTGTCTTCTTGTTCTGCCACTGGTTGCCTGGGAGATGAGACCAGCCTCCACCTGGCTACAACCTCCCTTCAGGTAGTTGTAGACAGCAACAAGGTCTCCTCTGAGCCTTCTCTTCTCCAGGCTAAACAACCCCAGCTCCCTCAGCCTCACCTCACAGGGCTTGTGCTCCAGACCTCTTCCCAGCCTCGTTGCCCTTCTCTGGACATGCTCAAGTGTCTCAGTGTCCTTCTTAAATAACTGAGTAATGGTTATAGCTCTTAGTGCTGTTGGTGCAAACTTGTCAAAGAGGATTGTTAAGAAAGTCAACAACCTGGAAATTTAGTTTTTTCTCTAATGCTTCTGGCAAGGGCTAAATGAATTAGGAAATCAAACACATCATAGCAAATTAGCAAAGTAGCAAAGTATGTTACAGCAAAAACAAAGAAAAAAAAAGAAAAAAAAAGAAGAAAGAAATTTAATGGCACATGGCAATTGCAAAGATTTTTAATCAATTGTTTGCAGCTTGGGTCCTTCAATGTTTAACAACGGAGGCATAATATAAAGCAGATTAGCTCAGAACACAAAAGGAAATTCCCTAGTAAAGTTAGCAACACAAAGAATTTCCACCCTCCCCCTCCTGCCACTTCAGGACTGTCTCTTCAACACTGCTGCGTTTTCACACTAATTTCAGACTGACTTTCAGCACTGCTTAAATTAAACCACCAAAACACAACATAACTGCAAATGAACGTATTTGCTCACAACCCACTAACTCTTTCAAGGTATGAAATGGAAGACAGGAAAATTACTGGGAGATAATCAAACTACGGGCTCCCCTTTCACATGACACGGGATTCTCTTGGGGGGAAAAAATCCCAACTCAGCCTGTTGTGAAGTTCCTGGAACTGCTACAGCTGTAGACAAATTTTATATGCTGCTTTGTGTCTCCCTGGAATATGCAATTTCTTTAAGATACAGCACGTTTGCTAGCAAAAAAAAAATTAAAAATTAACTAAATATTGACTTTTCTGAACCTTTCAGGTTCTCCAGTAAAACAAAAGGGTTTTCTGGTGTTGATTTGGCCTGTCTTGGAACCATCAAACACCAAGGAAGACTTGAGGGGATGCAAGTAAGGCATGAGGCCAGACAATGCATCTGATCTTAAAAGCTGTGTTCAGCACACTTCAGGTTCATGGTCTTAGTATATGCTGTTATAGTGTCTCCAGTACAGGCTGCTAAAGTGTCTCCAGAAATAAATCATAGAATGGGATGGGCCAGAGGGGATCTCCACAGGTCATCTAGTTTGACCTCCCCATAGTCAGCAAGGACATCCTCAACTAGACCAGTTTTCCTTGTCGAGCCTCACCTTGAATATCTCCAGGTAGAGTTACACTGGGAGCAAAAGGAGAATCATAGAATCATAGAATGGTAGGGGTTGGAAGGGACCACCAAGTCCAAGCCCCCTGCCAAAGCAAGATCATGTAGAGCAGGCCACACAGGGACATGCCCTACCTCTCTTTGTAACCTGTTCCAGCACTCTACCACCCTTACATTAAAGAAGTTTCTCCTCATTTTTTTTCCCCATCAAGACAAGCTTCTACAGCAGTAGAAACAAGATAGGAACAGGGCTAGGGGCAGAGATATTTATGACAAATATGGGGAAAGGAGACAAATGATGACAAAACACATATCTGCAGGGATGGAAACATGGAGATGAGTGCTATGGCCACTGCTGAAGGCTAAAGACAAATGTTTCCCTCATAGTGAGAAAGAGCTACAAGCACAGCCCTTCTGCACCTGCTAAACTTTGTCATCTGCCTGGAAAGACAAAACTATTAAATTGTCTGTGTGATCTAAAGCTGCCACACAGATTTGGTTATTGGCAGAACAAAGATGCAGGATAAAAATCAGTTAGTAACTTACAAAACGCCTCTCCATTAAGGCCATAACATCGACATCGGATGTCAGTAACATTGGGCACTTGCTCGTGTGGCTCTGTGCTCATGACAGACGTGAGCCAATGAACCTGCTTTGTGCCCAGGGAACAGAGGGTAGACTAATGATCCCCCACAACCCCAGGCCAGGGATGGAGGCAGTGATGACTCCCCTGCAGACAACCCGTGCCCACAAGATGCTGGACACTGAAACTGTGCATCTCAGTCCCTGCTCCCGGCCTGCTGATTCTCCTGCCTAAAAGGACAGTGTCTGCTCATACACTGTGTGCACCGTCTGGGGCATGAATATTACATTGGCTTCGGTGAAGATTGCATAAATATGAACAGCAGCTCTGTGAGTTCTTCTACAGAGAGGAAATGAGGATGCCTGACCTCACCCCTTGATGCTTGCAGGGATGCCACCTGGCACCAGGCTGTACTACAAGGCGAGGGAGCAAACCAGCATGGAGCTGCATGATGGGGCTGCCCCATTTTGTCTAGAAACCACAGGTAAACACCAAACAAGGAGAGGAGCAAGAGATCTGAGATCTGCACCTGGCACAGTACCCTGTGGCTGGAGATGAGTATTGGTGCTGTGGCTGTAGGGCAGGATGCAGCTGGGCTATGGTGGGGGTCAGGGCTGCTGGGCAAAGTATATGAACCATGACACCTCACACTTGCAGTAATTCATTTCACAATGCCTTTTGTGATGATGTGATCATGAAACAGTAGTGGTGTTTCTCACAGGGATTGCTAATTACTCATTATTAGGTCTATTTGTATTACTTCAGTATCTCTAAGCCCTGAGGAGCAGGACTCTGTTTTGTGACACTTCCCCTGAACACAAAACAAAGTGTCATCCCAGCTGCAAGGAGCTTACTTTCTGAGGCATGAGATGCTGCACAGGTATCTCAACACCTTGAAGCAACTATGAGTTTTACTACCAGGTGTGCTTCTCCTGAAGTGTGAGCCAATGATCTAACCAGCAAATGCCCAACTGAAATGCAAGAAGAGTATAAAGCTCACCATCCTCCAAGACACAGAAGAAAAGCTCTGTGCAGTGCTGACACTGGATCTCCCTTGCTGATGTGCTGAGCACAAAACAAGAAAACATCATACTTCCTCACTGCCTTCTGCAGACATCAACCAGCGTACAGGTACAGTCACAACAGAAGAAACTTCTACACAGCTTTCTGGTTAAGGATCTCAAATCCTCCTTCTCACCAGATTAGTATTTTTATTAACTGAAGATTAAAATTCCTGCTACTCTTGCTTTTAAGTTGCCACTGCACAATGTTTGCTTTACTCCTCTGCCATGCTCTGCAGAGTGGGGCCCGTACCTGAAACCAGTCCCAGCACAATGACCTTAGTGCCACCAGATCTCACAGGAATAATCCTGGTTCAAGACTTGAAGCTTGTTTTTACCACCATGCCACTTACCTCAATAGCACACACAAGCAGGCAGGTGAAAAAGCATATTAAAGATGCTTTCCACTACATCAAGACACAAAAGTATTAAGCAAAGCTTAGAGAGTGAAGAAATGAGTCAACATTGCTCTTGAAAGCAGGTAGGAATCCAGGATGAGGCTTCATCTTGTCTTTAATCTGATCTTGCATTTGCATGACTGTGGTAGGGAACAAAATGCTCTTTGGTCCCAGAGAGGACAGAACTTTATATAAAATGAAGGATGAGCACTCACCCTGACAGCTCAAATGAGGAGGGTGTCATCATCATCTTGAACACCAGCATTAGACAGTACATTGGCACCCACACGGGGTTTTTTTTTTGGTGACAGCATTTCAGGTAAAAGAAAGGGGAAGATGCTGACAGAAGACCAGAGCAAAGCTGGAGCAGCTCTGACTCACCTGAGACCCAACTGGAGTAGGGCTGAAACAGGCTGAGGGAGCACAGCAAAACTGCAGATACTCATCACTGGCCAAAACCTCCTCTCTAAACCAGGTTGGTCTCACTATAAAGCATTCAACATGTGTGGACATTACTCAAAATGTATCCCTTCGGCAAGCCTGTAATCATCACCAGATTTCTCCCTATCCCTGTAGCTGGTAGACCATGAAGATAGAATAGAATAGAATTACCAAGGTTGGAAGAGACCTCGAAGATCATCGAGTCCAACCTGTAACCATAACCTCACAACTAGACCATGGCACCAAGTGCCACATCCAGTCCCCTCCTGAACGCCTCCAGGGACGGAGACTCAACCACCTCCCGGGCAGCCCATTCCAATGATGAATCACTCTCTCGGTGAAGAACTTTCTCCTCACCTCCAGCCTAAACTTCCCCTGGTGCAGCTTGAGACTGTGTCCCCTTGTTCTGGTGCTGGTTGCTAGGGAGAAGAGTCCAACCCCTTCCTGGCTACAACCACCCTTCAGGTAGTTGTAGAGAGCAATGAGGTCGCCCCTGAGCCTCCTCTTCTCCAGGCTAAACAGCCCCAGCTCCCTCAGCCTCTCCTCATAGGGCTTGTGCTCAAGGCCTCTCACCAGCCTTGTTGCCCTTCTCTGGACACGTTCAAGTGTCTCAATATCCTTCTTAAACTGAGGGGCCCAGAACTGGACACAGGACTCAAGGTGCGGCCTAACCAAAGCAGAGTACAGGGGCACAATGACCTCCCTGCTCCTGCTGGCCATACTATTCCTAATGCAGGCCAGGATGCGGTTGGCCCTCTTGGCTGCCTGGGCACACTACTGGCTCATGTTCAGCTTCCCATCAACCAGCACCCCCAGGTCCCTCTCTGCCTGGCCGCTCTCCAGCCACTCTGACCCCAGATGTTTTGGTGCAGACAGTAGCTGTTTTCCATGGAGCCTGGCTGGAAAAGCACAGAGTGTTTTTGCTTTTTAACTTAGCCAGAGGGCCTGGCCCTGTAGTAGTATAAATCACAATGTCCAAAATAAACCCCAGGGTATTGCCAAGACAAACAAGGCTCATGCCAAATTGTCTAAGTTGACCTTATGAACTCAATTAAGCCACCATACACAGCGTGTTATGCCTTGATATTGGAGACAGCACCAGAAAGCATCCCCAGAAGCTGCTCCTAGCAGCCAAGAAGGCTGCTTGGCCCCACAGTTCTCCTGCTTCAAGCAGCTGTAAAAGTGCTTGTGGCTCTGCTGGGTCATAGAGGAGGCACCTGATGACAGACTGTTTTATCCTGCTTCTCAAAAGAACCCCAAAACCCCAAACCCCAACAAACATGTATACTTGTATAGCTCATTTTGACATAATCTCTTTTATGTTTGTAGCATTACAGACCACAGTGCCCCGCACTTGGGAGCAGCATTACACCATAGGGGCACCTGGGGGCAGCCCAGCCGTGTACAGACAGAACCTAAAAGGCCAAATTGGTCCAGAGCAGGTAAGACACCAGAAGAAATCTTGCAAAATAGTTAGATCTCCCAGGAGGCATTTCTTTTCTCTTTGCCTGCCTCCTCCCAACATACTTGCATGTGCCTTGGGACCCAGGATTGGCTGTTCAGGGGGTTGTGGAGTTCCCTCTCTGGAGATATTCAAAACCCACCTGGATGCATTCCTGTGTGATCTGCTCTAGGTGATCCTGCTCTGGCAGGATGATGTTTCGAGGTCCCTTCTAACCCTTAACATTCTGTGATTCTTCTGCTGGGACTCAGAGGGTACCTTTTGGCACATGGATGATCCTTCTTCCTTGCAGAGCTGAAATCTTCTTTCTGTATAAATTTCTCCCACTGATAATGGCTTTTTGTATTTAAACAGATCCTCAGTTATGCACTCTAAACCCAAGCAATGATTCATGAGCAACAGATGCTGGCTCCAGCACTAACAGAGTAGCATTACACACTGCATTGTTTCAGGTGCCAAAATAACAACATTTATTAACCATCTCTACTGAGGCCTCAGGAGCTTAAAGGTAGCTTTTGCTGCTGGCACACCAAAAGGAGAAACAATAACACACACAAAATAAAACCCCCAGTGAAAGCATCATTAATAAAACATTTGCAAACTACGTGTCAAAGCTTAACGTTCCCTCCAATGCAGAAAATAATAGACAGGGGTTGCTTGGTGGTTTGCTTTGTTGGTTTTTTTTCCCTTTTTGATTTGTTGGATTTAAAGACTGTTATTATGAGACTGGAGATACATTTCATTCAGTAAGGAATGACAGAATTTCAGGGGCTGGAAGGGACCTTGAAAGATCATCTAGTCCACCCCCTGCCAGAGCAGGATCACCTACGCAAGATTGAATAGAATAGAAAGATTGAATAGAATAGAATAGAATAGAATAGAATAGAATAGAATAGAATAGAATAGAATAGAATAGACCAGGTTGGAAGAGACCTTCAAGATCATCATGTCCAACCCATCAACCAATCCAACCCACCTAATCAACTAAACCATGGCACCAAGCACCCCATCAAGTCTCCTCCTGAACACCTCCAGTGATGGTGACTCCACCACCTCCACGGGCAGCCCATTCCAATGGGCAATCACTCTCTCTGTATAGAACTTCTTCCTAACATCCAGCCTAAACCTGCCCTGGCGCAGCCTGAGACTGTGTCTTCTTGTTCTGGTGCTGGCTGCCTGGGAGAAGAGACCAACTGCTGCCTGGGAGAAGAGACCAACTTCTGCCTGTCTACAACCTCCCTTCAGGTAGTTGTAGAGAGCAATAAGGTCACCCCTGAGTCTCCTCCTCTCCAGGCTAAGCAACCCCAGCTCCCTCAGCCTCTCCTCATAGGGCTTGTGTTCCAAACTCCTCACCAACTTCACCAACCTCACCAACAGGAATGCATCCAGGTGGATTTTGAATATCTCCAGAGAGGACGACTCCACAACCCCTCTGGGCAGCCTGTTCCAGTGCTCTGTCACCCTCACAGTGAAAAAAAAAAAAAATCCCCATATTTACATGAAATTTCCTATGCCTCAACTTCCACCCATTGCCCCTTGTCCTGCATTGGGCACCACCGAGCAGAAAGGTTTTAATCTTATTTCAGAGATGCAACTAAAAAAAAATTCAAAATCTCAGCTTCTAAGAAGGCCACTATGGCTTGCTAAAAACCATTGATCTTTGGAATATCACTGATGCACATAGTGTTTTGGTTTGGTTTGGTTTTTTTAAGATGACTTCCATCCTTTCAAGAACTGTGTCAGATATAATTTGATTGGTAAATGCCTAGTCTAAATTAAAGCCACGTAGTAATTACAGGTGCCTCATCACAAAGCAGTGGAAGATAAACCAAGTATGAGGACAACATAACAAATTTCCTTCTACTCTTCAGATTTTGAGCTGGATGTTTATTGGTGAGGGCTACTGGGGACAAGATGTCCCTGAAGTGGAAACTTGGGTCTACTGAACTTCAAGGGATGATCTTCAAGGGACTTTGACCATTGTTTTTTACAGGACAAGGATTTTAGCTCATGTTCTTTTACCAAACTGGAGGTTTCTCCTGTGCCTGACAGTATGTTGCCTGTCTCACAGAGCATTACTGCACTTCATGTTTAGCAAACATGTTGGAAGCCTTAATTGAAAGGGTCAGGCTGTTTTAATTAATCATCATTGTACTGCTCAGAGGAAATACCAAGCTTGCATTAACTGTCTGATAAATCTGCCCCATTGATTGTGGTTTTCCTTAGCAGGTAAAAGACCTGGAATTAATCTTCTGCAGGAGCTACTGTGAGGATGAGCTTGCATGCTTTTGAGTGATCCTTCAAAAGCATGACTCAGAGGCCATCAAACCATCTTTAGTTTCAGCCTAGGCTGGTGTACAGGTAGGGATTCAACTGCACTTTGCAACCAGAGCACACAATTTTCCAGCAGTAAGGCAACCCTGCCAACACAGGAGCCCACCTGCTGCACCTCCTCCTCAGCCCTTGCATTGTACAGCTTATTTAAATGTTCCACATAATTATTCCACAGCAAATGCATTTGCAGAGAAAGAAAGATGAGAGCATCACTCCCACTACAGTGAGGGACACCTTGTCTGCAGCTTCCAGAAAAGAATAAAACCCAGCTTTGGCTCCTTTCAGTGATCCTTTACTCACAGGTAATGACACGTAAGGCTGCAAAGATCCTAAAATCATCTGCTCCAAAAGATTTGGCCTTCAAGAACACTGCCTGAGAGACAGGGCCCAGGTGCTACAAACTAACATCACCTCCCTGGTTTGGGGGAGAAGTCTGTTTCCAGCTCTCTTAGCGTGACCAAGGATTGTCAAGGATGCTCTTTTACCTTAAGTAGGCACAAAGTGCTGCATCCAGGTAAATTCAGGATCATAACCTTCATCTTACAAAGTTGTTAACAAGCAGTGAATCATCAGGCTAAAAAGATATGCAGAGCAAACAAGGTTCCAATTTTTGCTCTGATTTTCTAGCAGAATACTTTGTTGGGTTTCAGTGAAGCTAGGATGCTTTCCATTTTTGCCTTGGTTTGCTGTTTGTTTTTTTTTTCAGCACTCAAGTGGTAACAGCTCCAAAGACAACACTTGCAAACACTGGGGGTTTGCCCTGTAAATATTACCTGGGTGCAGTGTGCAGTGCAGGGACTGGGTCTTAGTCTGAAAAAGGTTTGAAGGAGTAAAGGGAGCTCAGGTGGAGACATGCACACGGGTCCTCTCTTCTGGGCTCCACTTTGTGGTCTCACTATGGGGACTCTTGGAGGTGGGGGTGTGGACTCAAAGGGGACTTTCCCAAAGGAACAACTAATAGTGGAGTTACTCCCAGCTTACACTTTCTTCCAACCTTATTGCTTCTATGATTCTATAATCTCCCTTGGCAACCAAAAGCAGCACAGTTCCCAGGTTCTCACCCCCAGCTCCCCACAGACCCCAAGTTATGATAAGCCCAGCCATGAGCCACCCAAGATTGACCCACCTGAACACAAGCACCAGGGGAGCACCGGGGGGGTATGGATTTCCAGAAGCTGCTACTCCTGCAAGAAAACAATATCAGCTTTTACTACCAAGTGAGAAATTAAATCACTGTGTGAGATGCATCTGAGATTAAACTACAGGATAGCCCCAGGGCCAGGGATCCTCTGTAGATGTGCATCTACATGACATCGCTGTCCTACATGCAGCCTCAAAGCAAGGCCTGGGGCAGAGTTTGAGCATGGAATTTTTAGAGTCAAAAAGCATCCCCCTGTCTCCAGTCAAACACTGGCAAATATTAGAGAAGCATCAGAGATGTTGCTTTGCTGCAAATGGAAACCGCTAATAGCTGTGCACTCTTTGAGGTTCATGAAGGGCAGGTGAAGAGCATCAGAAACAAACAACAATAAAAGGCAGCCCACATTAGCTAACTCCCTATTATTCCTACTCGACTCATATATGCATAGAAATGTAAACTGTAGCTTGCTATTTGGCATTTCAGCCCCCCTGTCAATTTCCATTAGAGAATATCCACAAAGCGACAGACAGGAATTTAGGAGAAATCCCACTGATACCTGGGGGTAGCTCGAGTGGCTTTTGGAAACCACATTATCACCACTCCTATCATGCTACTTTTCTGCACTTTGGAGCAGGGCAATACCAAGCACAAATATAGGCTGGGTGAAGAGTGAGTCAAGAGCAGTTTCAAGGAGAAGGCCTTGGGCGTGTCAGTTGATGAAAAGCTCGACATCAGCTGGCAGTGTGCACTTGCAGCCCAGAAGTCCAACTGCGTCCTGGGCTGCATCACAAGAAATGTGACCAGCGGGGTGAAAGAGGTGATTCTGCCCCTCTGCTCTGCTCTTGTGGGACCTCACCTGGAGTACTGCATCCAGTTCTGGGGGCCCCGGCACAAGGACATCAGACTGCTGGAGCGGGTCCAGAGAAGGGCCATGAAGATGATCAAAGGGTTGGAGCACTTCCCCTGTGGGGACAGGCTGAGACAGTTGGCAGTGTTCAGCCTGGAGGAGATGTGGATCTGGGGAGACCTTGTAGTGGCTTTCCAGTACCTGAAGCAGGCCGGCAAGAAAGCCGTGGAGGGGCTTTTTACAAGGGCTTGCAGTGATAGGATATGAGAGGGAATGGATTTAAGCTGGAAGAGAGTAGATTTAGACTGGATGTTAGAAAGAGGGTAATGAGACACTTGAAACAGATTGCCCAGGGATGTTGGTCTCAACCAGAGGGACACACAGAAGTATCAGATGTGCACACACATCTGGTCCTGATGCTCATCCCAGGAAAAAAAGTATGTACCCCTCCGATGTACCAAATGGGATTCGTTCTCATTAAGGGAAGAGGGATGAATTCACTTCTGCTTGACTTGAAGATTTGAAGTGTAGCTTCAGATATAGCTGTGAGAAGTAGCACTTTGTTGGATGGTTTCCATGTCACCCTTAGATACCTGTAACTGTCTTTCACTGTTACATATGCTCAAGCTCTGATTTATCCCCAAAAGTGCTTCTGTGCTGTAGAATTACAATATGCATTACTCCAGTTATCAGGTATGGGATGACAAAGAAGGACTCCAGGAGCAAAGCAAGTGCTGTATGTGATGGAGCCAGAATCTGTTACTTGCACATGTTCCCCTTTCTGAGTGAGCTGGTGGAGAGAACCCCTGAGACAAGGAGAAAACAAGACCAGCACATGGAACTGACACAGTGAGGGAAAGCTGTACTTCCACAGGGCAAGCCCGGTCCTAGGCTTTTCTAGTAATTATGCTGGTCTTTTATCATAACTTTTCAGCCTTTCATTCACACTGAGAATAGTGATTTCTATCAAGTAGTCTGCAGCACTGTTTTTCTTCTCCTTTTTGATAAATGAGTTCAAAGAAAAAGTAATCTTTTTGAAAGATGTTTA
Source organism: Picus viridis (assembly GCA_033816785.1). NCBI lineage: Eukaryota > Metazoa > Chordata > Aves > Piciformes > Picidae > Picus > Picus viridis. The sequence continues at coordinate 35,770,931 of CM066576.1, forward strand.
ATTCCCTAATTAAGCATTCGTCTTCCTCTCTCATGAGCAACACTGAAAATGTATCAAGACAAATTACCCACACACAGATGCCTGGCAATGGCATCTTTTCTTCCCGGATAAATCCGGTTAACTGCAGCATGAAGTACGACAGATAACACCTGAGCCCCGTCCTGACTTGCAGCAGGGAGCAGAGATGTCTGTTCTCATTGCAAACTTTTCCATCTGCTTCTTTTGATCACAGAGAGAAGAGAGAGAGAAAAAACATGTAGTGGAGAAAAAAAAAAGAAACTTACATACTTGTTTGAGGCTCTACTTCCAAATTAAAAAGGGGAAAAAAAAAAGAGGGGAAAAAAATAGGACCACACACCAGAAGTACAGTTTCAAGTGACAAGCAGATGGCCCAGCAGGGTGGAGGGATGCAAGGCAGTCCAGGTGCTCAGTGGTTTGTTACTGGAGGAGGGAAGAGCTTGAGGAGTTTGAATTTTCCCTGCCTCAGATTTGGGTTAGAGTGGGCAGGAGTTGCTCTTGCCTTATGCACCAGGTGAATAAAGGAGGCTGAATCACAGAATCACGGAATATATCCAGTTGGAAGAGACCTCAAAGATCATCCAGTCCAACTCTTGACCCAGCACTGAAAGGTCGACACTAAACCACATCCCTAAGTGCCAGGTCCACATAGTGTTTGAACACCTCCAGGGACAGTGACTCCACCACAGCCCTGGACAGACCATTCCAGTGTTTGAGAACCCTCTCTGTGAAAAAATATTTCATAACTTCCAGTCTAAACCTCCACTGGTGAAGCTTGAAACCATTTCCTCCAGTTGTGTTGCTTGACACCAAGCCCACTCCTCGCTCCAGCCTCCCTTCAGGTGGTTGTAGAGAGTGATGAGGTCTCCCAAATCCATGCATTAAGGTATCTGCATTTCTGTAGGTCACAGGCTACCCAAGAAACTTCACTCTCATCTAATTTTGGTGCATGACTGATGTGAGTGAGGCATTTCTTAAAGCCAGAAACACACCAGTTGCGTTTGAGACTTTGGGAAATGTAATGAAAAATACCAGAACTGGGAGCTGGATACTTTTGTGCAAAGTCTCTTGTCTAGTCCCTCACATCTGGCCATTCCCAGAGCATTACCCAGTGAAGGGGAAGGCAGAATCCCCTGCCCAGCCATAACCACCTGGGTTTGTAGTTTCTCTGGCAAGGCAAGTGCTCAGCCCCACAGAGACTGTTTTTGCACCTCCTAATCTCACACTGGCCAGATAGAGCCACCCTGGGCACTAATAATAAATCCCCAAACCCAGCCCTACTCACTGCATCAGGGTGATGCAGTGACCTGGCATCACATGAACTTGCATGCATGAGGCCTGGATTGCCAAGGAAACATGCTGCCATCATCCTGCAAATGCTTCCCAGCAACACTTCTGGTGCTCTAAGCCCCTAAGCCATGGGGTTTTTTTTTTAGCACCAAGAGCAAATACCTGTCTCAGCTGCATTTCTCTACTGCAGAAGCCAAAGTTCAGTCAAAGGGCCATAAGATACAGCTACACAACAGAGGCAGCACCATAAAGGAGTCTGTTTGAGCAACGTGATAGCCATTGAATACTGCCTAATTATGCCAACAAAAGAGAGAAAAAGCACATACCAGCTGACACTTGGCTGCATCTCTACTGTGCTAACTAGCTGCAATTAATGAGATGGTGGCATTGAAGCTACTAAGAACCCAAGCCAGAAAGGAACCTCACTGATTAATTAAAAATTAAGAGAGACCCAGAAGAATTTTCCCCTCCACTCCTCCTACTCTGCAGCCAGCCTTGGCAAAGTTTGCCAGGGGAGGGGAAGGAGAGATCCCAAATGAAAGCAAGCCCCAAAATTCAAATAGATGCTTCAAAACTGGCTGGAGAATCCACAGGTTGTCCATCAGCTTCATGAAAATCTTAAAATCCAGTGGCAGGTGGCCAGCAATGGCCCGAAAATGAATAGTGCATCTGTGCTGCTAACATCATGGGAGACAACTTGCAGAGATTTGCGCTCTGCTAATGTTTGCAAGGTGTTGCACAGCAGTGAGCATGGATAATACCTTTGGTAAGCCAAGAGCTGGAGCTGAGTGCGACCTGTTCTGAGAGTAGGAAGGATAGGGAGAAGTGCAGCTTTCTGGCTTTTGCAAAACCCTTGTCCTGCAAGAAGCAAACCCTTCACCGGGAGCCAGGACAGAGAGTGCAAGTTGCAGCTGTAACTTGACTCAGATCCTTATCAGGTCCTGTACCGAATCAGATCTAAAAAGAACCAGAAACAAATGTAACATAAATGGGATTGCACTCCCACACTGCTTGTGTCTAAGAAAACATTGAAGTGTTATCCAAGGGCCAGCAGTCAGTGGACATCTTTTCACTGTTTCTAACGTCTTTTGGATCTAATCACTATATAACATACTTTGTTCATTTCTTGCCACCACAGAAGGCTATTAAAAAGGCAAGAGAAATCTGTTTGTTTTGAACAACAATAGGCCAGTAATTCTCACCAAATTCACAGCTGTTGGAGGAACTGGTAGTATGTTCAACACATTCAAGGATAGAACTCCTGTTTTAACCAGAAAGTGTTAGTAAAAAAATACTTGGACAATGGGAATATTTTGCACTTGTGTAACTCTAACTTCTCCCAGCTCACAAGATAAGGTCCCAACTTCCTTAGTATATCAGATTCATATAGGATATATATATATATATATATATATATATGTATGTGTGGATACAAATATATAACAATACACATATTACAAAATAAACTAAAATCCTCATTGGTCAAAGCTCTTTTGTACTGTAAGACCATGGCCCAATTGCCTCCTCAACTTGTACTACTACAAATGTAGTTACTTAAGCATCCACTCATTCAGTGAGCCCTGATTGCACACTGACGTTATCTTATTGCCTGTCCTGAGCTACCTATGTCACACAAAATTAGGTGCATCTGTGTTCACCCGTGGCCAGGAAGGCATCTAGATGGAAGCAGAACTAAAAAATGGTTTAATCTCCTGCCTCTTTTTCCTCTTTCACAGTGCTGGCACCACCACGCAGCCTCTCAGATCTATGCTCTGTCTCATATCAGGCTTGGAAAGACAGAGAAGAGTAGTTTGGGGTGCAGTGGGACCACTGTGGGTAACCACCCATGGCCGTGCCACTTCAGCTTATGCAGCTGTTGCCACAAAGGAGGAGGCTGTGGCAGTTTAGGCTGGGTGCTTCCTCTTATTGCCACACAAGTTACACCTCCGGTGTTCCGAGTCTCCAACCCAGCAGGGGGACACAGAAAACAGCCTATTTCTACCCATAAATCCTGCACCCTATAAATCCAGCTGCAAAGTCATTCTCATCCTCTTTCTTCCCTCTCTGCTTCCGTGGGAGATGTTCCCTATCAGGTCACGGTGGGGGAGTATCTTAAGGCCTCTTAGGCTTGGATAGGCCTAATGCCAGGAGGAGAAAGGGGGGGGGGGCAGTCTCAGACCTGGCCAGCTAAGACCAGCCTAGTGGGGGGGGGAGGAGGGAGAGCAAGAAAGAGCCCTGGGGGTTTTGGGCAGAACTTCAGGCAAGGAGAAGGGAAGTGATGGGAGGCTTTTGGGTGTGCTGTAAGGGACTCTGTATGCTTTGGGATTCTTTGCCACTATGATTTGTAGTTTCTGTAAAACACCATTTGCTTTTCCATTTAAACTTTCCAATCCATTTGTGTGAGTGTCATTCTTTTGTCCCTCTTGGGGCAACAGAGGATGTGTCCAGCCTTAAACCAGGACAGAGGCTCTGCAAGGGGGTTAAACATTGGATGATGTAGACTTCAGACAGGTAAAGCTAAGGGCCACTAAGGTAAGCTGCCCTGCAAACATTCAGCAGCTGGAGAAGAATAGAATAGAATAGAATAGAATAGAATAGAATAGAATAGAATAGAATAGAATAGAATAGACCAGGTTGGAAGAGACCTTCAAGATCATCGCGTCCAGCCTATCAACCAATCCAACCCACCTAATCAACTAAACCATGGCACCGAGCACCCCATCGAGTCTCCCCCTGAACACCTCCAGTGATGGTGACTCCACCACCTCCACGGGCAGCCCATTCCAATGGGCAATCACTTTCTCTGTGTAGAACTTCTTCCTAACATCCAGCCTAAACCTCCCCTGGCACAGCCTGAGACTGTGTCCTCTTGTTCTGGTGCTGGCTGCCTGGGAGAAGAGACCAACTTCTGCCTGTCTACAACCTCCCTTCAGGTAGTTGTAGAGAGCAATAAGGTCACCTCTCAGTCTCCTCTTCTCCAGGCTAAGCAACCCCAGCTTCCTCAGCCTCTCCTCATAGGGCTTGTGTCCCAAACCCCTCACCAACCTTGCTGCCCTTCTCTGGACACGTTCCAGCAACTCAACATCCTTCCTAAACTGAGGGGCCCAGAACTGGACACAGGACTCAAGGTGTGGCCTAACCAGTGCAGCGCACAGGGGCAGAATGACGTCCCTGCTCCTGCTGGCCACCCTGTTCCTGATGCAGGCCAGGATGCCATTGGCCTTCTTGGCTGCCTGGGCACACTACAGGCTCATGTTCAGCCTACCATCGACCAGTACCCCCAGGTCCCTCTCTGCCTGGCCGCTCTCCAGCCACTCGGACCCCAGCCTGTAGCACTGCATGGGGTTGCTGTGGCCAATGTGCAGAACCCGGCACTTGAATGTGTTAAATCCCATGCTGTTGGATTCTGCCCATCTATCCAGCCTGTCAAGGTCGTTCTGCAAAGCCTCTCTACCCTCCAGCAGATCAACTCCTGCCCCCAGCTTGGGACTCCAGCCTTGTGGGGCAGCAGATCTGGCATTACTGACTCATTTGACCTGCACCCTGTGGTTAGCACATAAATGATTGTCTAGCAGGTTTTTTCCACACAACCTGTCTGGGGAAGGAAAAAAAAAAGAAAAAAAGAAAAAGACAAGAAGCCAATTCTGACATTAGTTTGGGGTGTTGGTTCTTTTTTCTCATGAATGACTCAAAATTCTTCCCCTATATGGACTGACTCTTCAAGTCTGCTTTCACCCAGTATGCACCATTTCAGCTTATCTCACCTGCTTTATTAGCAGAGTTAGTATAAAGATTTACACAATCTTTAGAAGACTTTCTGCCATAAACTTAATTTACCTTCCGTGTGACTCACGGGAAATCAAGGACTAGGATAATAAAAGAAGTTCACAGGAGTTCCTGAATCAAAAAATAGAGTCTTGAGAGAACAGAGTTTCTGTGTCAAGATGCACGTAGGTGTTAATTCAAGCAAATACATTATTTTCATCAACTATGCTAACCCACATGTTTGGCAATAATAACCTTTGTGTTAGATTGCTTTGACCCATCACCGCTGCTCAGGATTTGGAGAACAATAGATTCCAGCCCTGGCTTTTTGCCACAGCAAATAAAATGAAAAAGCAATTTACACAGACTCCTGGAGGAAAATGACAGCAGGAAAGGTGCTCAAGATATAATTTAATTTAGGTGTGATGAGCTTCCCACATCTCTCCTGGGTAAGTCAATCAATGAAGTTTCCATCTCATCCATTTGCTGGTTAGACTACATTCAACTTTTTTAAAAATAAGAAACTTCTATAGATCAGGCCAGGACATAAGGTCAAAGATATTAATAAAGATGGTTAAAACAACATAACACCTAAAAACTTTGTGAGGAACCATCAGCCAGGGACGCATCTGCAGGGAATCCATACCAGAGAGCAACCAGGATTTCTGAAGAGCCTTTCTTCTGTGTGACATTCAATGTATCATTGAATCATAGAATGGTTTGGATTGGAAGGAGCCTTAAAGAAGGTAAGAGAGACACCGTCACTAGAACAGATGGCTCAAGGCCCTGTTCAGCCTGACCTTGAACATCTCCAGGGAGAACAGGGGCATTCACAACCTTCCTGGGCAACCTGTTCCAGTGTCTCACCACCCTCATAGTAAAGAATTTCTTCTTAATATCAGGCCTAAATCCAGCTCTTCCACCTCAAAGCCATTCCTTCTCATCCTATTATTACAAATCTGAACAGCCCCAACTCTTGTAGCAGGTCCTTAGAGGGAAAGTGCTCCAGACCTCTGAGGAGGGCCAATATCAGAGGGTTGGAGCACCTCTGCTACAAGCACAGGCTGAGGGAGCTGGAGCTGTTCAGCCTGGAGAAGAGGAGGCTCTGGGAAGACCTAATAGCAGCCTTTCAGTCCCTGAAGGGGGCCACTCATCACCCAGCCCAATATTTATGCTTGGATTGCCCCAACCCAGGTGCAGGACTTTGCATTTGGCCTTGATGAGCTTGGCATAGGCCCACCTCTCCAGCATGTCCAGGTCCCTCTGGATGGCATCAATTCTCTCCAGCATGTCAACCAAACCACACAGCTTGGTGTGATCTGCAAACTTGCTGAATGTGCACTCAATCCCACTGTCCATATTCTGACAAAGATGTTAAACAGCAGTAGTGACCCCCCTGAGGGATATAATTCATCACTGGTCTCCATTTGGATATTGAGCTGTTGACAACAACTCTCTAAGTGTGACCATCCAGCTTTATCCAGTGAGTGGTCCACCCCTCAAGTCCAAGTTCTTCCAATTTGGTAATCAGAATGTCATGCAGAACAACATCAAACATAAGTCCAGGTAGATGAAATCAGTTGCTCTTCCCTTATCCACTGATGCTGTAACACCACCATAAAAGGCCAACAAATTAATCAGATTTTCCCTTGGTGAAGCCATTTTGGTTACTACCACCTGGTAATGTATTTCTCATGTTCTGTCTTAATAAGGATGTGCTCCATGATCTTGCCAGGCACAGAGGTGAGACTGATTTGCCTATGGTTTCCAGGGGTCTTTTTTTAATCCCTTTTTGAAGATGAGGGTTATATTTCCCCTTTTCCAGTCAACAGGAATTTCCTCAGACTGTCATAACTTTTCAAATACCATGGACTGTGGTTTGGCAACTACATCTGCCAGTTCTCTTAGGACCCTCGGGGCCCATGGACTTGTGCACCTTTGGATTCTTCAGGTGGTCTCAAACCCTCTCTTCGCAGATCTTCCCTTTCCCACTCCCTACCTTTGTCTTCGGGAGCTTGGGCAGTGTGACTAGAGTTGAGCCTTTGCTGGTGAAGAATGAGGCAAAGTAGTCATTGAGCATCTCAGCCTTCTCTGTATCCCTCCTGACCAGGTCTCCTTTTTCCTTCTGGACAGGCCCCACAACTTCCCTAGCCTTCTTTTTGTCACTGATGTACCCAAAGAACATCCATGCTGGCTGCCTGGCACACTTGCCTGCTGCCTTCTTCTTTGGGATGCACTGCTCCTGATCTTGGAGGAGATGGTCCTTGAATATTAACCAGGTTTCTTGGGCCCCTTTTCCCTCCAGGGCTTTGGCCTATGACACTGCCAAGTAGATTCCTGAAGCAGATGAAGCCTGCCCTCTTGAAGTCTGGAGTAGTGAGTTTGCTTCACACCCTTTTTGATGCCCTAAGAATCTTAAAATCTATCATTTCATGGTGGCTGCAGCCAAGGCTGAGCTGGGAGAGAGACTTCTCCCTTCCCACACACCCTGTCAGTGCCAAGTGCTGCATCACCCCCTGCCTGCCTGCCCTGTTCACCCTCCCCAGTGTATCCCCAGGGGATACACTCCCTGTATCCTTACAGGGACCACTATGATACTCAATATGTATCTGTACCCTTATGGGCACTAGCATCTTAACAGCAGGGATTAAAAAAGCATCCCAGCAAAGCCCACTTGTGATTACTGCTGCCAGAGGAGGCCTATGCAAAAATGTTTGCCCAGCTAAACATTCTTCTCTTGCAGCACAATGCCTTGAGAATGAAGAAGCAAAATAGCAGTTTGACCCTGCTGAGATCACCCGTGGTAGTAGGAGATAGTAAAACATGAAGTGCTACTTCATTCTTCACCTCTCCCCATCCCCACTGCCTAGAAGGAGCTCGGCAGCTTCCCTGTATCTTGGGCTGTTGAGCTGAAGATAAGGTCTGCCTGGGCAGGATGAATAATTAACGGTAAGAGCTTAGTGTAAACATGTCTGTGCAGCTCTTGCACTAGGCATTCATCAGTCAGCTCCCTGATCTCTAATTGCTGCACTGGCTGGGATTTTTTCTCCTTGTATAAATCATGGAATGGTTTGCTTTGGAAGTAACCTCTGAAGGTTATATAGTCCAACACACACACACACAACCCCAGTGCATAGCAAGCAGGGACATCTTCAACTAGACTCTGGCAAACTGTGCCAGTGTTTCACCACCTTCACTGTAAAAGAAATGTCTTCTGTCTGGTCTAAGTCTCCCTCTTTTAATTTAAATCCATCACCCCTTGTCCTGTCACAATGGGCGTTGCTAAACAAACTGTCCACATCTTTCTTGTGGGCCCCCTTTTAAGTACTGCAAGACTGCAATAAGGTCTCCTCAGAGCCTTCTTTTCTGACTTCACCCTGGTCCCTGCTTGTTGTTTTCACAACTGGAATCAAAAGAGAACAAGCCTGCTCAGTGAAAAGGAACATAAAAAGAGAGGAGGATGCAGCAAGGTTAGCTACTGCCAAATCATGTGTGAAGGAAAGAAAGACAAAGGTTTAGGGGGAAAACAAGAGCGATGTTCTTCAAAGAGATTCAGGGAAAAGAGAGTAACAGGAGGAACAGACAAAATGAGAGAGCACTTACTAAAGTGTGGGAAAAGCGGAAACAACACCCAGGAGTGCCTAGGAAACCTGCTTTCTTTAGCTAAAAATGCTGTTTGGAGAAAGACACTTGGAGATTCAGAAACCCAGGTAAATCTGAAAAGCCTCTGCTGCAAAAGCATCCATGAGAAATTTGAGCATATGCTACCCAGTGATAAACATCCCCCAGCATGTGGCAAATTAACTGGGAAGCTCACTGCAACCAGACGCTTAATTATCCAAACTCTGAACAAGCCACTTAGAGTGGAAAACAGAGCAGAGCAACCTGAACTCAATAGGAATTGACAAAGTATCTAGTGGTCACCAAAACACCATGGGTCATTGCTGAGCTGGCACCACAGACTCTTTGCCTTGGTTTGGAAGGCAGCAGATCTGGCAGGGGAAGGTGCTTCGGTGGTTTCTGCTCAGGACACTGCACTGCCAGGGCCTTGAAGCAAAAAAATCAAGAGATAAAAGTAGAAAAATAAGAGATAAAAAGCTTTCCAACACTCTGTGTGATCAGAGTCTGAACTAGCATGAGGCAAGACTAGAGATTGCAGACTGACATTGCTTTGGGACAAGACAGGTCAATAGGCAAAAGTCTGAAAGCACTTTCCCTCACCTTTCCCACTAGTAACAGACATTTCTCCTCATCTCACTCAGCCTCCAGGAAATTCCAGGTCTTCCAGTTGTATATTTAAGACAGCGTTCACTGTCAGCCTCCAGCAAGAACCAAAGAGCAAGCAGTTCCTCTGCATGGTCCCGGCTGCACTGGGAACCTGAACGCAGCAAAGAAACAGAACCTGAAGATTCATAGCAAGTAAAAATTCATATCCCTTGTTTGACTGCCAGGGCCACTACCTGACTGAAACAAATTGCAGAGCAATTTGGTGAAGAAAGAAATTTCTCACATGCACACACAATGAGAAAACACTACTGGTACCTCGGTGGCATCCTGGATTTCAGGAGGCTCAAGGTATTGGCATGTTTTCCAGCTCACTGGTTGGTGTTCAGTGCCCCAGACATGAGCTCAGCTACCCTTGTGCTCTGGGGGAAAGTGTGACTTTAGCACCCACAACATAAAATTCTAAAAAACCTATTTGATGACTGTCCAGAGCATCTGCCTAAAGGGCATCTCCTCAAAGAAATTTCTCAGGAGAGAATAACTAAACAAATTTGCCCTCCCATCTGCAGCCTCCAGTTAAATTGCCTTCAATGTGCAGACTTGAAAAAGCAGCCTCTAGTCTTATTTTCCCTGGGTTTCCACTGCAGGCTCAGCTGTGCAGAGGAGCAAAGCCCTCTTTCAGAAGTACCAGTCCTAAAACAAGAAGTTGGCATCAAAGCCTCTCTGTTTCTGCAAGAGATTGGATGTTAAGAAGAGACTGGATGTTAGGAAGACATTCTTCACCATGAGGATGGTGAGACGCTGGAACAGGTTGCCCAGGGAGGTGGTAGAAGCCTCATCCCTGGAGGTTTTTAAGGCCAGGCTGGATGTGGCTGTAAGAAACTTGGTCTAGCGTGAAGTGACCCTGCCCATGGCAGGGGATTTCAAACTAGAAGATCCTTGAGGTCCTTTCCAACCCTGACAATTCTATGATTCTGTGATTCTGGACATGTTGGTTTCCGAGCTGGGTCAGTTTCTTGGAAGACCTGTCTCGTCTCCAACTTCCAGGCTTACCTGCACTTAATCCTGCAATCTCTCCAAGGCATAACACAGACAAGATTTAGGTCAAATCCTTAAGCTCCTAAATTAAAGTAATTTCAGAGCCCATAATAAACTACTGGAGAAGATACCTACTTTTTAAAGAATTTTAAAGAAAAAGCCTCACTGGCTAATTAAGCCTTTTCCCCCTGAGTTCTCTGACTTCTGATTTTTATCAGTCCCCATGCTGGATTCCTTGCTGTGCATGTTAATGGTCTTCTCAGGAAAGTGTGGTCAATTCTCTTGACACTAACTCCACAGCATCATTTTTGAGTTAAATGGACATACTGCCATAATGAGTTGAGCTAAGAAATTTAAGGAGGAAAAGAAAAAAGAAAAAAAGAGAAAGAAAGTATCACAGGATCACACAGGATGTTAGGGGTTGGAAGGGACCTCTGGAGATCTTCCAGTCCAACCCCTTGCCAGAGCAGGACCATAGAATCTAGCACAGGTGGCACAGGAATGCATCCAGACAGGGCTTGAAAGTCTCCAGAGAAGGAGACTCCACAACCTCTCTGGGGAACCTCTTCCAGTGCTCTGTGACCCTTACATAAAGAAGTTCTTCTTCATGTTGAGGTGGATCTTCCTGTACTGTAATTTACATCTGTTATCCCTTGTCCTGCCACAGGGTGGAAGTGAGAAGAGGCTGTCCCTTCCTTCCTGACACCCAGCTCTCAGATATTTATACACATTTATTAGATTCCCCTCTCAGTCTTCTCCTCTCCAGACTAAAAAGCCCCAGGTCAAGGAACTAATCTGAAGAAAGCCTAGGTGATATAATGGAACAAGGGAAACCGTCAGTGTTGGTAATGGTTTCCAGTCCTGGCAGTGTGAGTGCCACCATAGTGATTTCCAGTCCTGCTGCACAGAGCAAGGACACAGATACATTCCTGGAGGTGAGCAATATGGACAGCACAGCTGTGAATAATCTTGGCTGCTATCTGCAGGGTGAAGAAGGGATTCAGAGCATCTCAATAAAGCCAAGCCAGGTTTCTGACCAAATATTAAACTGGACACGTTCACCTTCCTCTGTGAGCCTGTCAGCACCAAGGCTGGTGTGATGAGGTGGGTACCAACCACAGCTCTTTGCTTCTAGCAGGACAGCAAAGCCTTTTGTCACCCTTGCAGGTAATAGCGCTGATTTGGCATTCACAGACACATCCCTTCTCCTTTTCTCGCCTCAGAGTCATTTGCATGGCCTTTTCAAGAGGCAGCCTCACTTATTTTTCATGCTTTTAGGTGATAGGTTTGGCTGCTCTGTCAATCATGCTCCCATTCATGTAGCCCCTGTGAGGGAAACCTGCTGCATTTTAATAGGTTTAGGTAAATCTTCCTGAGTCTGAGGAATTTATGAACTTCTGCGCTTCATCAGCCCACTGATTGCATCCTTTCTTCTCACCCATTCATTTGCTGGGAGGAGAACTCCAGCCCTCAAAACTCTTCTGCTCCCATCTTTTCTGCAGCTGTGCCACTCCCTCTGCTGCTTTCTCTAACGTGATTTGGTCAGGGACGTTGTTCACCCAGGGTGTATGGGCAAATCCCAGCTTCATCTCAGCAGGTAAAGGGAGATGTGCCCACTTCCTGCCACCCAGGAGGAGGTTCAGGAGGTGGTTCAGGAGGTAATCAGAGTGCACTCCCAAGTTAATTTAGAAGAATGAATCTGCTTTAATTATGCTCCCACATGAAATAAGTATCACTCCTTCCCCCAAGCACATCCCAGGCTGGGTTTGCCAGGAGGGTGTGGGGAGTGAGCGCAGCTGATTAGAGCTGGGACTTGCCTTCAGTTGCAGTGGGAACCTCCTCGTGCTCCTGTGACACCTTTACATGCAACTCCCTTTTGCACTCGTGGCTATTAATGGACTTGCACTGACATGGTAAAGGACACACACATGCACACACATGATCACCCAGCCCTGGGAGCACAAGCAATGTCTTCATATATACATGCATCCAGTGCTTTGAGTTTTAAATGCATGTTCTCATCAAGGAGTTGGAATTCTCCATATGCTCTGAGCTGAATGAATTCTAGGCATAGCCCTAGAACTTGACAAACATTTCATACCTCTTAGAGCTCAGAGCATCACTGCATAAATCCCCTGGCAGCTCCCCAAAGCCTATATCTGGGGTGCTTGAGGGACAGGTGGAGGACTTCCTTGACAGACAAATCTATAGGGAAGTAAGATATGAATTCTAAATCAGGAGCTTTATCAATATGGAGGGGAATCATAGCATCAAATTGAAAGAACTAGAGAATTTTAGGGAGCTGGGAAAAACTGAAGTGGAAGGAAGCTCAGTGTTGCAGAGAGAAGGTCACACATTTGGGGATTATTGAAACATTTACTGTGTTGGGGGTGGTAATGCATGCAAAAAGTCATATATGGACAAAGTTTTTGGCAAGGGAGCCCTTCTGAACCACCATCAGCTCACAGCTATGCGGGGGTGGGGGTGGGTGTGTGGGTAATTTCCTCCACATGTCATCAGGACAGGCTGGAGAGGTGGGCCCAGGTGAACCTCATGAGGTTCAACAAGACCAAATGCAGGGTTCTGCACCTGGGTCAGAACAACCCTTAGTATTGATACGGGCTGGGGGATGAGTGATAGAAAGCAGCCATGAGGAAAAGGACTTGGTGGTGGTGGTGGATGGGAAGCTGGACACGAGCAGACAGCATGCCAGTGGCATCCTGGGCTGCATCAAAAGAAGCATGGCCAACAGACCCAGAGAGGTGATTCTGACACTCTGCTCTGGTGAAACCTCACCTGGAGTACTGCATCCATCTCTGCTGCCTTCAACACCGGAAGGACATGTACCTGATGGAGTGGGTCTAGAGGAGGCCCACAGAAATGATCAAGGTGTTGGAGCACCTCTCCTGTGAGGACAGGCTGAGGGAGCTAGGGTACCTAAGCCTGAAGAATAGAAGGCCACTCCATATAGAAACATAGAATTGTTTCATTTGGAAAAAATCCCTAAGATCATCAAGTCCAACCATCAGCCTAACACCACCATGTCCATTAAACCATGTCCCCAAATGTCATGTCTACACTTTTGCAATGCCTCCTGGGACAATGACTCCAACACCTCCCTGTGCAGCCTGTTCCAAAGCCTGACCACTCTCACAGTAACAATTTTTTTCCTAATATCTAAACTAAATGGCACAACTTGAGGCCATTTTGGCTCAAGACAGTTTGGCTTTATTACCTGTAAATGTAGTGGTTAATGACATAGTTTAGTGACAGACTTGGCTGTGCTAGGTTAGCAGTTGGATCTGATGACCTTAGAAGTCTTTTCCAACTTAAACAATTCCACTCAAAGGCCATTTTTTAAAGTTAGCTGAAGAAAGGTACTCTGTTCTGTCCCAAACTGAGTCTATTCTCTAAGACCTGTGAGCTAATTCAGCTGGGGAACATGGAGGGGAAGGGGGCTGCTCTGCTTCCTGGGGAATTTCCTTGCTAGGTTTTCTTCATATCACCTTTCAGTTGTCAGTTCTTTTCTGTGTACAGGCCCTTCTCCAGCTTAACTTTCAGGTAGGTGAAATCCCCAGCCAGATAATTTTGTGGTGAAATCACTGGCTGTTGTAGGGTTCTATAGATCCCAGTGAGAGCTATGTGTATGTACAGCCCATCGCTCACGGAAAAATGAGACAGAATTAAGAAAAATCACCATAGAAAAATGAGACTGAATTAGCTGAAATTCACAGCAACAATCTATCACAAGTATATCACAAGGGACAGAATTTCACATCTGAAAGGGCTTTTCAATCCACATCTGAAGGGTAGTATATAAATGTTACGGGTTATTTAAGTCGATCTTTCAAGTAGTATAAATTGGAGAGTCAGCCCCAACATAAATCATGAGATAAATGTGAAGTCAACCTGAGTTCTTTTGGTTGGTTTTTGGACCTGCAGGGTCACACTGGTGACCATTTTTCTTAAGTCATGGGGACTAAGGAAAAAAAAAAAAAAAAAACAAAAAACCAAAAACCAAAACAGCACAACAACAAAATGCTTTTCTGATGTATGTAGATAGTGAGAAGTGAAGAATTCCCCACGTAATGTCCCCCAACACCATGAGACATGGAGCAGGAGCTCACAACACCAAAACTGTTACAAGGCTGTGTCTCCGTTAGTAGGCAGAACCCTTTCCCCTTGGTGTGTTTTAGGGGGCTTGCATAGGTTTATATAATCTTCCCCCTCTCCATTCCATCTCCTCTCTATTCCTCACTGATGAGGAATAAGAGAATCATAGAACTATAGAATAGTTTGGGTTGGAAGGGACCTCCAAAGGTCATCTAATCCAATCCTCCCTGCAGTCAGCAGGGGCATCCTCAACTAGAGCAGGCTACCCAGAGCCCTGTGGAGCCTCACCTTGAATATATCCAGGGCTGGGGCCCCAAGCACCTCCCTGGGCAACCTGTTACAGTGTTGCACTGCCCTCATGGTAAAGAACTTGTTCCTAACATCCAATCTAAATGTGCTCTTCCCTAGTTTGAAGCCATTGCCCCTCATCTTGTCACTACAGGCCTTTGTAAGGTAGAGAATCTTAGCTGAGATGCACAAATGATTTACTGCTCTACTGCAGGGATATCAGATTATGCACAAAGAGCCAGGGGACAGAAAAGAATTAAAGGACAATATCCTACTGAATTCTTACATCAGCATGTACCAAGTCCCAGCAAGAAAATCAAAACCAGAGAAGAGAAAGTGCAGCTCCCACCCCAGAACAAGGAACTTTACAAACTACATAACATCCTGTGAGCCTCACCAGTCCCACCAGCGCCCACATCTGTCATGCAGCAGGAATGGTGTAGGACATATATAGATACATAGATATAAAGACATAGATGATACATATATTATTTGGCTTAAACGATTACAACTGTCTTTTCCAGAAATCATAGAATGGTAGGGTTTGGAAGGGACCTCTGGACATCACTGAGCCCAGCCCCACTGCCAAAGCAGGATCACCTAGGGCAGGCCACACAGGAACACGTCCAGACAGGTTTTGAAAGCCTCCAGAGAAGGGGCTTCACAAGCTCTCTGGGCAGCCTGCTCCAGTGCTCCAGCACCTTCAGAGATGCTCTTCTGCAGGACCTGACACTATGCCTTTTGGATGCTCTCTAGTTTTCTTTATATTGTAGTGCATCATGACAACCACACATAGGGATTCATTTTTTTCTCCCCAGAAAGCAGCTTTTTAACAAGAGTAGAATAAATTATTTACAAGATAAAACAAAGGTAATTCATTCTTAGAAACACACTCAAACCCATAGGAAATGAGCTCTTGGAGCATAGTGAGTGTTGGTATGAATCATGGTTCTCTCTGGTCATTTAATTACTCCAAGATTAGGAGTGCATAAGCTATGGTCTGCACTTCTATTAATGAAAACATCCATTATTATTCTTTTATGTGGAGCAGCACAGCACCTGGAGGCCTTCTGCAGCTGAGCCCTTTATGCCTGCGCTCTGGCTTAGGAAAAATATGCTCTTTGGATCGTGACTGCTAGAGATCCTGGTGTAATCATAAAGCAACTTTGAAATACTATACATTTTAAAGAAGAAGTTAAGTCCTGCAGGAAACTGCCTTTGGGCATATTCAAGTGATAGGGGTGAATGTGTCTTGCTGGGAAACGGGACTTTGAAGTTGCAGCCAACTGGGTAATGAACGATTAAAAGATCAGATGAGTTAAGCCAAGTAAAATACATGGGTGTGCCCACAGCACCCTTCATCTCTGGAGCACACTGCCTTCCTAAGACTACTTCAAAAGGGAGGAAGCATCTCTATGCAAAGGAGCACTGCATATCAGATCTGCATAGCACCTGCTGCTGACAGTGCTCAAAAAAACCTGACCGAGTCAGCTTGCAACCAAAACACTGCACTGCCTGACAAACTTCATGCCAGATGCATGATGTGCACCATGTATGTTGCCCTTGGTCAGGAGCTGCATCATGTTCAGGTAGGAAAGAGTTACCTAAAGACTCAGCTAAGCACTTCACAGCATCACAGAATCACAGAACGTTAGAGGTTGGAAGGGACCTCCAGAGATCATCGAGTCCAACCCCCTGCCAAAAGCAGGATCACCTAGGGTAGTCCACACAGGAATGCATCCAGGGGGGTTAAAGGAAAAAAGGTTTAGTCCAAGCCTTTCTCCTGTACAAAACCTGCCTTTCCAGGTGGTGCTGCAGAGCAAGAGGCAGACATACTCTCTGGTACCTGACATAACTAGTCTAGTAATTCTCATCTTCCTGGCAAGGCTGTCACCAGAGCGCTAATTGCTGTTCCATCCTGTTCCCAGGCAGTGCACCATGCTCCCAGGTCTCTGACTGCATGATGGCAGTGCTGGGAAGGCTTCTGGGTTTATTCCTTTGCACTCCACACAGGTAGGGCAGATCCATAGCTCATTCCCTTTGGGGCATTCAGGGAAGGGATTTCTGCTTGGGAAAACCTCCCTGAGATACAACCTCTGCAACCAATACAATCGATGCAATGAGACAATCTATATGGCACCCTGAATAGATGATTAATTACACAGCAGAAAAGACAGAAACTGAGCAGATGTATAGGCTTTTCCCTTCCAAAATCAAGAGAATTACAATAAATAAAGTTAATAATATTTTTTTTTAAATGAGGACAGAAATAATTCCTGCTGAGCCACTCTCCATCATCCATCAGCAGTCCTGGTTAACACAGGAAGGGCCAGAAGGGGGATCTAGGGAACTACAGACTTCATAGTCTGATCCCAGTGCCAAAACAGTCCATTCTGAGTGCACTCACACATCATGTGCTGAAAACCAGGGGATCAGGCCCAGTCAGCAAGGGTTCATGAAATGCAGGTCCTGCTTGACCAACCTGATCTCCTTCTATGCTCAGGTGGCCTGTCTAGTGGAAGAAGGAAAAGATGTGGAAGTTGCCTACCTGGACTTTATTAAAGCCTTTGACATGGTCTCCCACAGCATTCTGCTAGAGAAGCTGATGGCTTATGGCTTAGACAGGCATACCCTTGCCTGGGTAAAAAAATGGCTAAATTGTTGAGTCCAGAGATGGGTGATGAAAGGAGCTAAATCCAGTTTGCAAGAGGTCACAAGTGGTAAAGGAGTTAAATCCATTTGGCAAGTGGTGTTCCCTAGGGCTTAGTGCTGAGGCCAATCTTTATCACTGATATGGATGAAGGGCCCAAGGGAATCTTCAGTAAGTTTGCGGATGATGTTAAACTGGGTGGGAGTGTTGATTTTTTGCAGGGTAGGAAGGCTCTGCAGAGGACCTGCACAAGCTGAATTGATGGGCTGGGGTCAGTTGTATGAGATTCAACAAGGCCAAGTTCTGGGTCCTGCACTTGGGCCACAACAACCGCACGCAATGCTACAAACCTGGGGAAGAGTGGCTGGAAAGCTGCCCAGCAGAAAGGGACCTGGTTGACAGCCAGCTGAACATAAGCCAACAGTGTGCCCAGCAGAAGGACAAGAGCATCCTGGCTTGCATCAGAAACAGTGTGGCCAGCAGGAGTAGGGAATTGATTGTGACCCTGTACTGGGCACTGATGAGGCTGTACCTCAAATCTTGGGTTGAGTTTTGGGGCCCTCATTACAAGAGGTGCTAGAGTGGGTCCAAAGAAGGGCAATGAAGCTTGCGAGGGGGCTGGAGAACAGGTCTGTATGAGGAGCAGCCCAGAGAATTGTGATTGTTTAGTCTGGAGAAGAAGAGGCTGATCTCTACAACTCCCTAAAGGATGGTACACTGAGGTAGGGCTTGGTCTCTTCTCCCTAGTAACAAGTGATAGGATAAGAAGAAATGGCCTCAAGTTGCACCAGGGGAGGTTTAGGTTGGATATTAGGCAAAATTTCTTCACTGCAAGAGTAGTCAGGCATTGGAACAGGCTGCCCAGAGAGGTGGTTCAAAAAACATGTGGAAGTGGCACTTGGCGACATAGTTTAATGGCCAGGGTGGTGTTGGGTTGACAGTTTGACTTGATGATCTTAGAGGTCTTTTCCAACATTCATGATTCTATGATTTTTCAGCCCAAAAAATACAAGATACAAGCCAGGGGCACTCCAATTTGAGAAACATCCCTTGAGAAAGGATACCGAGGGGCAAATCTCCTGTTTTCAATTTGACATCCCAAATTCCACATGAAATGGAGCATCCAGAAAAGAATTTTGCTTACCTAAGAGCAACGGAAGAGCTGCAGAAGCTCACGACATCCATCTTTCAGCTGTGTACACGAATATGCGACCATGAACGGCAGCAGGGGAAGTATAAGGAGATGGCATAATGCTTGTTTGCAGAACTTTTATTGCTAATTGACATTTCTGCAGAGGTCCCCAGACAGTGGCAGGCAGTGCTGGCTTGGCTGGGCTATGGGAAGCAGTTGAATGCCACATCCTGTGCCATATCCAAATGGGAGCTGTATTTATGATGAAGACTCTGGCAAAAAAAAAAAAAAGTGGTAGATATAAACATGCCTAAATGTGCTAAATCTGAGCAAAGGCACTCACAGCCAATCTTTGTTCAAACAATCTGATTCTCTCACAAATGGCTTACTTCCTTTAATTCCCACATTTCTTTGTGAGATGAGCTAAACCTCAGGCAATCATAGAATTATAGAACGGAACAGAACAGAACAGAATAGAATAGAATAGAATAGAATAGAATAGAATAGAATAGAATAGAATAGAATAGAATAGAAGACTAGAATAGAATAGAAGACTAGAATAGAATAGAATAGAATAGAATAGAGACTAGAATAAAATAGAATAGAATAGAGCAGAGAATAGAATAGTATAGAATAGAATAGAATAGAATAGAATAGAATAGAATAGAATAGAATAGAATAGAATAGAATAGAATAGAATAGAATAGAATAGAATTAACCAGGTTCGAAAAGACCTTCGAGATCATCAAGTCCAACCTATCACCCAAGACCATCTGATCAACTAAACCATTGTTAGGGTTGGAAGGGACCTCAAGGATCACCTAGTTCCAACCCCCTGCTATGGGCAGGGACACCTCACACTAGCTAAGGTTGCTCAGAGCCACACCCAGCCTGGCCTTAAAAACCTCCAGGGATGAGGCTCCTACCACCTCCCTGGGCAACCTATTCCAGTGTCTCATCGTCCTCATGGTGAAGAACTTCTTCCTAACATCCAGTCTAATGGGGACCACCAAAGCATCTCATTTAAGGAATATCAATGTATACAAAGGAAAGATTTCCTTTCAACTAGCATAAATGGCTTGAGAAGCACATGAAAGGCTTTTTCTTGTTGTGTTACTCTGTGCATTTGCAGAATTGATTACTCACAAAATTAACCAGGTTGGAAAAGACCTTTGAGATCATCAAGTCCAACCTATCACCCAACACCAGCTAATCAACTAAACCATGGCATTAAGTGCCTTATCCAGCCTCCTTTTAAGCACTTCCAGCAATGGTGACTCCACCACCTCCCTGGGCAGCCCATTCCAATGGCCAATCACTCTTTCTGTGAAGAACTTCCTAACATCCAGCCTAAACCTCCCCTGGCACAGCTTGAGACTGTGTCCTCTTGTTCTGGTGCTGCTCGCCTGGGAGAAGAGACCAGACCCCACCTGGCTACAACCTCCCTTCAGGTAGTTGTAGACAGCAATAAGGTCTCCTCTTCTCCAGGCTAAGCAACCCCAGCTCCCTCAGCCTCTACACACAGGGCTGTGCTCCAAACCCCTCACCAGCTTTGGTGTCCTTCTCTGGACACGTTCCAGCAGCTCAACATCTTTCCTAAACTGAGGGCCCCACAACTGGACACAAGACTCAAGGTGTGGCCTAACCAGTGCTGAGTACAGGGGCACAATGACTTCTCTGCTTCTGCTGGCCACACTGTTCCTGATACAGGCTAGGATACCATTGGCCTTCTTGGTCACCTGGGCAGAAAATTAGCTCACCTAGGAAGTAACTAGGCATCAAGACAAACTTTGTGATCACAGATGTATGTTGCTAATGATTTGTTAGGTCATAGGCTGGACTTGATGATCTCAGAGGTCTTTTCCAGCCTCAATAATTCTGTGATTATTTGCCTTTCAACAGCTTGCTCATCTTTACCTTTGCTAGAAAGGATTACCTGTTGCTGACAAAAGGTGTCATCTCCACTCAGATTAATTGCCCTCACATTAATTACTGAAATGGACCAAAGGTGACTATGTGTAACATTATTTCACTGCAGTAAATCCAATGAGCTGTAAGGAGGGCTTGCTGTAATGGGATCGTGCATGGTTCTTCCAGTGAGATGCAGAATTGCTGACCCTGTTATTCACAAGCAGATAATCCCTTTAGTGTGACTTGAACCACGATGGTCTAGTTTTCAAGCCTTTTCTCTCTCATTACTTCTTCTCCCTTTATGTGTGCTTTGCCCTCTCCATCACGGTACATCATGGCACACTGTCCCAAGCTTTATTAGGTGCCTTGTGGCAGCCTATTTCCCAGCTAAGAGCCCTGCAGGAGCAACACTCTGCTCCTGCTGAATTTTCATCCCCTAAAATACAATGCTTTCAGGATTATATTTCCTCACTGTGAGTGCCTCAGACTCCATAAAAAATTGTAGTGCCACTGACTTCAACTAAGCCCCAAGAGCAAGTGCAATTTGAGAACCTGAGGCAATCTCAAAAGGCCTGCTGAGAATTTTTTTCCTGATGCAACGAGGACCCAGGCTTCCCAGAGAGGTGGCGGAGTCTCCATCTCTGGAGTAATTCAAAACCTGCCTGGACACCATCCTGTACAACCTGTTCTGGTGGGAGGGGTTGGACTAGATGATCTCCAGAGGTCCCTTCCAAATCCCCTAACATTCTGTGATCCTGTGACCACAATCCCATTTAGCTACCAAAGGGTTCAAGCAAATTCATGTATGTTGTGCTGGTTGCAGTGGTCAGCTGACATGCATAAGCCAAGAGGGAGGTGACCACAATTTGGTCTCCAGATTTTCCTGGTTAGACTTGGCATTAGCACTAGCTGCACCAGCATTAAATTTTACCTTGATTCAGCACCTGTTTAATTAGCTGTGAAAGACCATAACAAACGGAGATAAGAAATCTCATCTAAATCTAGTCTATAAACACTTCACTCTATCCATAGCCAAACTTGGCACTGCAGCGCTCTTAAAAGAATTTATTTGCCACCAGCCCAAGGGACTGTGCCAAGCCAAAAACCTGCAGGAAATACTCCCCCTTCCCAGAAAGGCTCAACCTGCAGATCAAAGGAGCAGCAACAAGGAATCTGCTTTCTTCACCTTCAGCTTCACTCTGCTTTGAAAGGCACAGCAGCACTGAGCCTAGCCAAAGCTCTTTACAGCCTAAACTGGTAGTCATGAGCCTAAAAGCAATGCTCACAGAAGGACTTAAAAGGACTTTCCCCAGTAGACCTGAGCTCGCTGTTTGTTAGGACAAATCTGAGAGCTGAGGCAGAATATCTTTCAGACAGGGAGCTTGTAAACTTAAACGATTTCTCATATAGCCACAGGGCAAGATAGCAGGATTAGACCAAACAGCTTAGCACTTTCTCTCCTCATCTTTTTCTGTCTCGATGACTCAATAACTTGTAGAGTCAAAAGTACTGCTGGCCTCTGTCAGACATCCTGCAGGGACCCTGCCGCTAGCCACACCCTGGCCAGCCTCACCACTGGGAGGTGAGCAGGACGTCACTGCACAACTGCTCTGCAGAGCCACAGGCTCCAGACACAACCATGGGGCACTCCCACTCGTGCTTCTGGACCAGCTAATAAATCACAGAGCCAAGCCTACCATCTTTGGCCAGGGTTTGCCAAGGCAAAGCTCTCTTAGAGGTGTTCCTTTGAACACACTCTATGTGGTAAAATTCTGGGATGTCTCACAGGTATAACCTATTCCCAGAAGGAGACATCTGTGGGGCTAAACCAGTAGTATCTGCTCTGCACCTTTCATTATCCTACCTGATCCTCTTCCCTTGGGCTGCCACTAGAAGAAGTTACGCCACCCGGCATAAGCCAGCTGCTTCAGGATGTCCATGTAGCCCAGCTATGAAGGATTTCATCAATATGCTGGTAAGAAGCAAGACGGTTAAATTAGTTCAGTTCATACATATTTAACTACTGGGACCTGCATTATCAAGCTCATGCTCAAAATATTTGTAATGGCACAATTAGCCTCAGGCACATTATCTCACTAGTATCAGCCACTGCAGGTATTTATTTACACGTGACACAGGAGGGAATTAAAAGTTGCCATTGACGTTGTCAGGGAAACAATCTGCTCCTAAATTTTTAATTTTTTAATTTAAACTGCTGCACTCTAAGCAGGGATAGTCATTAAAATTGTATGAGGAAAAGCCTGGCGTATCTACCTATGGTGGAACTGATGTATACTGTAATTACAGCAGGTTACAGGGGGGGGAAAAAGCAGCTTTCATGTGAGACCATGATTATGAATGTTTCTGTATTACTTATGACTACTGTTGCTTGAGGGGGAGAAAATAATTTATTCTGCATTTGTAAATTCTGGGGAAAAATTGCAGGTTGGAATATATAATTCACCTCGTGTGCTGCAATTTTTATGTAAATACTAGGATCATCACCATAAAAGTGGTTGCTCAGTAGAGACAGATTTATGGTGTCTATAACAATATAAATGGTAATTTGTGCAGTTGAATTTAATAACTAATATCCTAATTTAGTGCATTCACAGAATTGGTGGTACTGGGACTGTGCTCTCCTTGAACAAGTATCTCCTAAAGCCTCTGCAGTAGAGATGGACTATCAGATCTGTTGGGGAAATTGCTGCAATATCATGCTGAGGCACTTCTGGAGAAGAGAAACCAGGTGCCACTAAGAGGAAGAGCGTATTTTGAATCACCTCAGGCAAGACCACAGTCTCCAGCCTTACAGACCTGAGAATTATTTGTAATCGGTGTTTCACCAAGACAGAAACAATGCATGTAAATATTTTTTTTCAGCCCACTTCTCTAAAATCCTAATCACAGAAAACATCCAGTTGGAAGAGATCTCAAGGATCGTCCAGACCCAGAACTGAAGGATCGACACTAAGCTGTGTCCCTAAGCACCAGGCCCACACAGTGCTTTAAACACCTCCAGTGACAGTGACTCCACCACTGCCCTGGGCAGACCGTTCCCATGTTTGATAACCCTCTCGGTGGAGAAGTATTTCCTAGTATTCAGCCTGAACCTCCCTTGGCAGAGTTTGAAACCATTTCCTCTAGTCCTGTCACTTGCCACTAAAGAGAAGAAGCTGTCCCCTCCTTGCTCCAACCTGCCTTCAGGAGTTGTAGAGAGCGATGAGGTCTCCCCTCAGCCTCCTCCTCTCCAGACTGAACAACCCCAACTCCCCCAGATGCCCCTTGTGGGCCATGTGCTCCAGGCCCTTCACCAGCCTCGCTGCTCTTCTCTGAACGTAGAATCACAGAAGCAATAAGGTTGGAAGAGACCTCAAAAATCATCAAGTCCAACATGTCACCCAACACTTGATGACTACTAAACCATGGCACCAAGTGCCATGTCCAATCCCCTCTTGAACACCTTGAACACCTGTTCCTGCTGTCCACCACATTTCTAACAGAAGCCAGGATGCCATTGACATTCTTGGCCACCTGGACACATTGCTGACTCATATTTAATAGATTGTCAACCAGAACTCCCAGGTCTAAAGATTTACCACCCTCTGCAAATCCAAACTCTTTTGGTTCCATCACATTCACCTTTTGCTTTTTAAACTACTGTGTGATTTATGTGGAAATTATGCTGTGTTCCCAGCATAGACCTGAGTGGTGAAGGGAACAAGCCTGTGCAGAGCTGGGAGAAGGAGTGGGTAGTGCTCTTCCCAGGGATGACCACACCCTTGGGGTCCTCCTCCTCCTCATCTGGCCAGGGCTCTCGCTCCCACCCCACACAGCATGGAGAAGGAGCATTTGTTGCTGGAGGGAGATAGAAAGCTCATTTGTCTATTTCCATCACCTGAGATATTAGCTGGCGAGGAGGGGCTCTCCAGGGTACCCTGCATGTCTGCAGAAATCCTACCTTGGATTTCTCAAACATGCAAACCATCTGTCAACAACTCCAGCACTGGGAGCAAGGAAGGTACGTGGGGGATACCTTGGAGCCCCCTCCAGTCTCGTGTCCTGGCATGGCCCTCTGCATTGTCCACGTGCCCTTACCGAGAGCAGTGCCCGTGCTTGTCCCAGCGGTCCCACAGACACACTGTCATGCAGCTGGACCATCTGTTGGGGGAAAATATGCCCAGAGCTAGGAGATTTGCAGGACAGCTTGGCCAAACCAGACAGCCCTCCCAGAGGCAGCCACTCCAGACCAGTCTGCTCAGTCCACTCCAGACCAGTCTGCTCAGTCCACTCCAGCCCTCGTGGTGCCCCGGATACCACAGGCACTCTCCCAGTGCAGCTGCACTGAGATTAAAAATCTGGAGGAATATTTTATAATTAAGAATTGGTTTTGCCCTAAGGCTACTTAGCAATGGATGTGCTTCCCTCTAATTGCTGCTGGTTTCCAATCCCAGGAAATCCTTTATTAGCTTTCCTTTCTAGCTGTGAAGTTGTTTGTTTTTTTCTCTCAAGTCTACCCCCAAATAAAAGACCTAATAACACCAGTTCTTGGACAGTTTTGTGGCAGGGTTAGTAAGTCACAGTGCAAGCTGTGATTCTGTAGATTAAAGTTGGAGGCATTAAATAGTGGCTAATAGGTTAACCCTTTAGTGCCAGTAGGTTCCCAGCTTCAGTGACTTCCACTTGATAGAGCTGGAAAATCCTTGACATTTTACACCAAGGGGTTAATGTGAAGAGGGCTGAGAGTTCAGCTTCAGTTACAACCCTCAGCTTAATAATAAGGGAATGAAAAATTCAGGTTACCTGGAGACCAAACAGAGTGTAAAATTGTCCTTGAAGGAGCTTTTCTATGTGAAGGTGAAAACAGAGGGTTTTGAACATCATAAAGATGGAAGAACAGAGAGGAAATACAAAAACAAATGGGTACTTCAGGTTGTTTTTGTTGGTGGTTGGTTGTTTTTTTTTCCCCTCTACATCTCTGGTAATAAGTAAGGGGACAGGAAACAAATTACACCAAGGGAATCAAAAGGGATCAGCACAACACGTGCATTTAATCTCCAGAACAACTGCAACTGAAACATGATTTGCTTCCACAAGCACTCGGGGAAAGGAATGAGGAGAACTGACCATCATTGGAAACCCACTGAAAAAACACAGAGCAGCTCCTTTGCCACACTTGTGGGAAGTCATAGGAAGCAACCAGAGAGTGCTGAGCTTCATGGGGCAGGTCAGCCTGGGGAAGGGGGTCTAGATTTGTCTTTTCTTTTGCCCAAGCGGCACCAGCACCTTTCTTTGTCTCTTCTGCCTCTACCTTCCCGCTGTCACCAGTTTCCTGTATTTTGAATGGGAAGGTACTCTAGAATGAAAAGTTTCCACCCAAACAGTGAGTCCTGGCCTAAGTGCAGACAGGTACACAAACAAAGTAGTTATCTGAAGTTCAGTTTATCTCTGAGGAGAGAGATACTGACCATGAAATATCCAGCAGACTTCTATGCAGCCTCAATAACCACAGCTCAAACCCTCTTACCTGGATAATAAATCACTGGACCCAGCAAAGCCCTGTTCTCACTGATTTTCCAGAATACCATTGAGGCAGTCTCATTTACCAGCCTTGTCAAGATCTTGC
This sequence comes from Picus viridis, assembly GCA_033816785.1. Taxonomy (NCBI): domain Eukaryota; kingdom Metazoa; phylum Chordata; class Aves; order Piciformes; family Picidae; genus Picus; species Picus viridis. The sequence continues at coordinate 35,796,986 of CM066576.1, forward strand.
TGGAAAGGGACTACAATGCCTTTTATAATAATGTAGTGAAAATTATTACAGTCCTTTTGTCCTGCAGTGTGCAGGATACTAGATGAGTGTTAATAAAGCAGACCAAATCTTGCCCTGTAAAATCTCATCCTGAATTTAAAGGCCAGACTACTCACTATGACTTTCAAATACCACCCTCAATTTAATTCACACAGAATGAAATACACTTTGCCAATAGACCCTAACAGAAACCCAGTTAAGATCAGGAGGCTTCAGTATTTCCCACTGAGACACCGAAACTTTACTCCACCTTTACAAGAGAATGGGGGTAGTGAACTCTTCCTGACTAAGAGCTGAACTGTGCTGAGAGATGCTCTGATTTCATAGAATCAATGGTTTGGGTTGGAAGGGACCTTAAAGATCATCCAGTTCCAACACCTCTGCCATGGGCAGGGACACCTTCCACTAGACCAGGTCACTCAAGGCCTCACCCAGCCTGACCTTGAACACCTCCACAGAGAACAAGGGCATCCACAACCCTCCTGGGCAACCTGTTCCAGTGTCTTACCACCTTCACTGGAAACAATTTCTTTCTAAAATCCAGACTAAATCTACCTTACTCAAGCTTCAACCCATTCCCTCTCGTCCTATCACAACAAGCTCCTGTAAATGAAGTCCCTCCCCAGCTTTCTTGTGTGTATATATATATACACACACAACTTACAGCCATAAGTGGTAGCCTCACCACATTTGAGCAATTCTGGTTCCCTCAGTAGATAAAGCTACACAAATGTCACTGTTCACAGAGGTTATGAACTTTGCGATAATCTGTCTTTAGAACAAGCTCTTGGGGTTGTTTTGTTGCTTTTGGTTCGGTTTTTTCTTTTCTCATTTCCTTGCACTTTGTTTTTTTTTCCTTTGCATGCTTCCATTCTCCATTGCCTTTCCTAACAACCCCCAGTGCTACTTACACAACAGAAAAAGCCAAAGCCTGGCATATAATTAAGATGTTAATAGGTAACTTCATCTGGACACATAAACCTGAGCACCTGCTTATGAAAACAGGTGCCAGAATCAATACGCTCAGGCAGCTTGGAAGCTTGTCCAAGGCTGATTTCACATGCTGTTGAGCAACCTTTGCGTGTGAGAGCACAGAGGGTGTCTGCCCTACCTCCTGGATGCACTTGCTTTGCAGGACTGGCAATTTCTTTTATCCAGACTGCACTAATGATCACTCCCAAGCTCAAAACTGGACAGATTGGAATACAGGGCAAAATGAGCTGCATCTAATTGCTCACACATTCTTGTGCTAACCTTTCAGAGGGCTGTGTTGCCCCTACATTATCTAGCACTCTTTCCCTGTTGCTCTGTTACTAAAATGATGAGAGTTAGAGCTGGTTATGGATGGAAATATGCTAGGGTTTGATTTCTCAGTAGTAGTCCATTATCTTGTCTCCTGTTGAACTCAGTGCAACAACAGTGATTTGATACTGTGATCTCTCTACATTGTGACCGGTTTAGGCTGTGCCTTTAAGAAAGAGACACTTTCTGAACACTCTAGCCGAATGTTTTGATATTAGAATGAAAAACAATGATATGCTAATCCAATTTCATTGGTGGAACCCGGTTGTAGTTTTTTTGTTTAGTCTTTCAGTCGGGGGAAGGCAGTCAGTAGTTGTCTTCTTCTTCCCCCTGTGCTGTGAGCTGGCTTGTTTCTCTCTACGATTCTTGCTAACCAGATAAGAGAAAACTAACTTTTGCATCTGCTTTGAGCTTTAACAAGTTTTCACCCTTTTAATTACCTTCCTTTCTCTTTCTCTCTAACCCTTTTGGGAAAAAGGGGAGGTAGGGAGGGAGAAGGGAGGGGCAGGCCGAACCCCCCTGGCCGCAGGGGGGATTGGGGAAAGGTTTCCTGTATTACATACATTGCTGTATACTTCTGTATATATTGTAAATATTGTATATTTTTGTACCTATTCATTGCATTCCATATCTGCTTGTAAAATACAGCTTTCATCTGCTTCTCCAGCTGAGTTAGCTGTGGAATTCTTTTGTGTGTGTGGGGGAACCTTCCTACTCCACCACATACATCTACTTGAAAGGCTAGAACAAGGTGGGGGTGGTCTATTTTCCCTAGTAACAAATGCTAGGATGACAAGAAAAGGCCTCAGGTTGCACCAGGGTAAGTTTACGTTGGACATTAGAAGAAACTTTTTGAGTGAAAAAATTCTCAAAGACTGGAACGGTCTCCCCAGGGATGTGACTGAATTCCCATCACTGGAAGTGTTGAAAAGAGGCAGAGATGTGACACTGAGGGACATAGTCTAGCATCAGACTTGGTAAAGTCAGAGAAAACTGGTCTCAATGATCTTCAGTTTCCAACCAAAATGATCCTATTAATCTATGGAACACAGTTTCAGAATAAATGACAAACATCATGTGGAAGTCCTGAGAACACACTGAGGGACCTGGACAGGCTGGGTCAATGAGATGAGGCCAAGGGTTTGAGAGTCAGCAAGGCCAACTGCAGGGTCTGCACTTTGGCCACAATAACCCCATGCAGTGCTACAGACTGGGGGGATGAGTGGCTGTAGAGTAGCCCAGCTAAGAGAGACCTGGCAGTGCTGGTTGACAGCCACTGCTGTGTGCCCAGGTGGCATGGAAGGCAAGGGGCATCTTGCCCCGTATCAGGAACAGTGTGGCCAGCAGAACTAGGGATGGAATTCTACCCCTGTAGTCAGCACTAGTGAGGCCTTGCCTTGAGCACTGTGTGCAGCTCTGGGCCCCTCACTTCGGGAAGGATACTGAGGTGCAGGAGCAGGTCCAGAGGAGAGCAACAAGACTGGTGAGGAGGCTGGAGGGAAAGTCATGTGAGGAAAGGCTGAGGGATCTGGAGGTGTTCAGCCTGGAGGAGCTTATCACTCTCTACAACTACCTAAAAGGAAGTTGCAGACAGTTGGGGGTCAGGCTCTTTTCCTAGGCAACTAGTGACAGGACACAAGGGCATGGTATGAAGCTGTGTCAGGGGAGGTTGTCTCAGTCCAGAGAGGTACAGAGACTCAGCTCTTTTGAATATTCCCATGTTATGAAATTAGAGGCACAAACGAGGCCAAAGCATCAACAGCCCTGAGGCTATTGATTAACAAAGTGGACAGAACAGAAGAAGGGAGAGAGAGAGGGAAAAAACAGAGAGAGAGTGATAAGACTCAGAGAGAAGATGAAAGAAATTGTACTACCACACTCCCCACTCCCCAAGATGATTTGGGTCTGTGGAGGAAGGATGCTGCCACTTTGGCCTGGAGGAGATGTCATCCTTTTTGGCTGTTCTGTCCTCCGCTGGAGGAGGAGAGGGAGAGATCCCAAAGACCAAGTCCAAATCCTTCTCTGAGCAGCCTCTTCAGCTCCATGAGTTGCAGCAGGCAGAACTTAGGACATGGAGAGAGGGTTCCTCCTGGTCTGCTGCTTCCAGGCTACATGGTTGTGGTGGGGTAGGAAGGTTCCCCCACACACACAAAAGAATCCACAGCTAACTCAGCCAGAGAAGCAGATGAAAGCTATATTTTACAAGCAGAAATGGAATGCAATGAATATGTACAAAAACCAGTCACAATGGTGATGTCTTTTCTCCTGTGTCTGTCTTTTTCTCTCCTTGTATTTTCTTCTCTGTTTTTCCTCTCCTGAGCAGGCATTGCTCAGGTCTTTTATACAGTTTTGCAGTCACAGGTTTTTTTAGGTATGTGTCCAGGTGGTGTCCTTTTTGTCCTTTTTCTCCATCCTCCCTTTCCATGGTAGCTGATGGGTAGAGATGATCTTGTCTATGCACATTCCAGAGAATCATTATGCAGTGGCATCTGCCCAATACACATCAGCTATCATCTGGGCTAGGAGCAAAGGTGATTTTATCTTTGTTGATTCATATCAAGAGAGACAAGATTTAGTCTCTTACAGAGGTTTAGGTTGGATATTAGGAAGCACTTCCTCACAGAAAGGCTGATTAGGCACTGGGATGGATGGACTGCCCAGGGAGGTGGTAGAGTCACCATCACTGGAGGTCTTTAAGAAAAGATTGGCTGTGGCACTTGGTGGCATGGTTTAGCTGATGTGGTGGTGTTAGGCCACAGGCTGGACTTGATGATCTCAGAGGTCTTTTCCAGCCTCAATAATGCTGTGATTCTGGGATTTCCCAGGTCACATACTACTACTACTACTCATCATCATGTCCCCTTTAATTTTGAGGCTCTGCTTTCTGATGTAATTCCTAACACCCAAAGGCAAAAACATTGATTTTCACAGAATGTGACTATAAATCCTCATTTTCAGTCTCTGATGTTCAACACACATAGAATCATAGAATCATAGAATCATAGAATCAGTCAGGGTTGGAAGGGACCACAAGGATCATCTAGTTCCAACCCTGCCATGGGCAGGGACACCCTACACTAGATCACGCTGGCCAGAGCCTCGTCCAGCCTGGTCTTAAACACCTCCAGGGACGGGGCCTCAACCACCTCCCTGGACAACCCATTCCAGGCCTTCACCACTCTCATGGTAAAGAACTTCTTCCTCACATCCAGCCTGAATCTCCCCATTTCCAGCTTCATTCCATTCCCCCTAGTCCTATCACTACCTGAGATCCTGAGAAGTCCCTCCCCAGCCTTCCTGTAGGCCCCCTTCAGATACTGGAAAGCCACAATGAGGTCACCTCGGAGCCTTCTCTTCTCCAGACTGAACAGCCCCAACTCCTTCAGTCTGTCCTCATAGGAGAGGTGCTCCAGCCCTCTGATCATCCTCGTGGCCCTAATATACAATACAATATACAATACAATATACAATACAACATACAATACAATACAATATACAATACACCAGGTTGGAAGAGACCTTCAAGATCATCGCATCCAACTCATCAACCAATCCAACCCACCCAACAACTAAACCATGCAGCCAAGCACCCCATCAAGTCTTCTCCTGAACACCTCCAATGAAGGTGACTCCACCACCTCCACCACCTCCACGGGTAGCCGATTCCAACGGGCAATCGCTCTCTCCGTGTAGAACTTCTTCCTAACATCCAGCCTAAACCTGCCCTGGCACAGCCTGAGACTGTGTCATAGAATCATAGAATCATAGAATCATAGAATCAGTCAGGGTTGGAAGGGACCACAAGGATCATCTAGTTCCAACCCCCCTGCCATGGGCAGGGACACCCTACACTAGATCACGCTGGCCAGAGCCTCATCCAGCCTGGTCTTAAACACCTCCAGGGACGGGGCCTCAACCACCTCCCTGGATAACCCATTCCAGGGCTTCACCACTCTCATGGTGAAGAACTTCTTCCTCACATCTAGCCTGAATCTCCCCATTTCCAGCTTCATTCCATTCCCCCTAGTCCTATCACTACCTGAGATCCTGAGAAGTGCCTCCCCAGCCTTCCTGTAGGCCCCCTTCAGATACTGGAAGGCCACAATGAGGTCACCTCGGAGCCTTCTCTTCTCCAGACTGTCCCCTTGTTCTGGTGCTGGCTGCCTGGGAGAAGAGGCCAACCTCTGCCTGGCTACAACCTCCCTTCAGGTAGTTGTAGAGAGCAATAAGGTCACCCCTCAGTCTCCTCCTCTCCAGGCTAAGCAACCCCAGCTCCCTCAGCCTTTCCTCATAGGGCTTGTGTTCCAAACCCCTGACCAACTTTGTTGCCCTCCTCTGGACACGCTCCAGCAAGACAACATCCTTCCTAAACTGAGGGGCCCAGAACTGGACACAGTACTCAAGGTGCGGCCTAACCAGTGCAGTGTACAGGGGCAGAATGACCTCCCTGCTCCTGCTGGCCACACTGTTCCTGATGCAGGCCAGGATGCCATTGGCCTTCTTGGCTGCCTGGGCACACTGCAGGCTCATGTTCAGCCTACATCTTAAGAGAAAAACAGATTACCACAGAGGCAACATTAAAGTGGGTTAACATGACGAAAATTACACTGTTGGGCAAGAACGGTGACAAAAGGCAGAGCCCCACAAAGACCTGCTGACCTAAACAGGGATGTATCATTAAGCAGAAGGCTCCTTCTTCTAAAACACATTGCTTGAAGAAAGGCTGATGTCAAATGTCAATTACACTGGAAAAGAATATAGGAATGATCACGATAAAGGAACAATAATGCTCCAAAAAGCTGGAGTGTTTGAGACCTTTGAAGACTCAGAAGATCAAAATATGGGAAAAGATCAAAACCTCCTGTTCCACTTTGCTAGATCAGAAGATGATAACTAATGCTTTTCAAATAATAGAGGGTTTTATTTCCTTCCTCTTCCCAGCCCATTCCTCTAAACCATCTGTAAAACAAGAAAACAAGAAGGGAAATAATTGAAAACTTAGCAAGACTGAGAACAAGTCATTTGGACAAAGACTGGTGTGAGAAGATATAAGAAGCTGTCAAAAGAAACTGAGAAAGACTTTGAAAAAAGTCTGTAGGGTTCTTTCATACACCTATTTCTTTTCCTAAGACCAATTTCATAAAAGCAGCAAAAACAGCAACAAAAAATGCTGCTGAAACTCTGTGGGAGCACACCAGCGATACTACAGGGGGCTGACACTTCAGCTCTCAGTACAACAGCAGAGAAAACTGAGAGTGTTTATAAAGGAAACAAAGTTAAAAAGAAGAAAATAGAAACAGGGCTTCCCATGCTGCTGAGGACTTTTTTTTCCTTTTTGCTGAGACACAAAGATAAAGCCACTGGCCCAAAATCCTGCCTCCATTTTGTCCAACATCCATGTGATCCCAAGATAAGGCCTCCCCACCACACACTCCTTTTAAAACTCAATCTCAAAAATCATACAATGGTTTGGGTTGGAAAGGACCTTAAAGATCTTCTCGTTCCAACCCCACCACTATGGGCAGGGACACCTTCCACTAGACCAGGCTGCTCAAGGCCTCATCCAACCCAGCCTTGAACACCTCCAGGTAGGGGGCATCCATAACTTCCCTGGGCAACTTGTTCCAGTGTCTCACCACCCTCACTGTAAAGAACTTCTTCCTTCTCTCCAGTCTAAACCTACCCTCTTCCAGCCTCAACCCATTCCCCCTTGTCCTATCACTAGTAAAAAGTCCCTCAGATTCTGGAAGGCTGCGATAAGATCTCCTCAGAATCTTCCCTTCTCTAGGATGAACAGGCAAGGAGGTAAGGCCATCCAGCCTGTGATGCACTCTGAACCCTCCTGAGCTGCCATATTTTGTTCCTGCTCTTATCCACAGAGCACACGTTCATTCTAACTTGCAAGGCTGCTCCTTCACACATCTGTGACATTCATGAATTTGGATCAGAGTCTGTCAGCATCCACCCATTCAAGTCATAAGCAGCCAGTTTGTCAAGAACAGTGTGGGAGACACTGTCAAATGCTTTACTAAACTCCAGGTAAACAACATCCACAGCCTGGACCAATTCTACAACTGACTTTGTGGCCCCTTGGGACAGGGCAATTTACGGAGCGAGGAAATTGCCAGAAGCCACTTCGCAGCAGGGCTTGGGGGCTGCTGTACTTTTCCTTGAGAAGCAGCACATTCAGAGAAAAAGCACTTCCAAGTTAAAGGAGTGGAGGGTCAAGACTGGCAGTTTCAGGCTGATGCCTAGGAAACTTTTCCACGTACTGAGTAGAAAGTGATAGAACATAAATAAATTACCATTGGAGGTAAAGGGAATAAGGTCTAAATAGTCCCATTGGTCTGATAACGAACATAAAGTTAGTTGTATAACTTTTTACCTTTCTCAGCTCTTCACTCTAGCAGATACTAGTTGGTGCTTTTGCTTAGCTGCTGACCTTGGATGCGTTCTTGTTGTGGCTAAGTACTAAGAAGCTACTCTCTGCTCTTCTCTCCTCCTTCCTTTTCCCTTGCATGGGGGGAAGGGAGCAGAGAGGGGAAGGTGTTGGTAGCCCCCTGGTTTTGTCCAGGGGGTTCTCATGTCATTTATAAATCATAAACACATGTAAATGTTGTATATTTTGTACATAATACTTGCATTTCATGTTTCTAGATTGTAGTATTGCTTGCAAATACAGCTTCATTTGCTTTCCAACTAAGCTGGTCTGGAAATTTTATTCTGGGGGGTAATTTCAACTTTCCACAGAAATCTCAGTTTAAGGACTGTAGGTTACAAAGAGCCATCATCTTTTTTTACTGATTAAATTATTAAATGATGCCTCTTAGTCTAGCCTGAGCTTGCAGCCATTGATTAAACTCTGGATACCACTGAAGGACAGATAAGAAGGTGGGAAAAGCTGGTAGCCAGGGGCTGTGGTCCTAATTGCATGCTTAGGATTGCATTTCCGTAAGCTTTTAACTTGATGACATTTCAAATGGAATGATTAATCAGCCTTGCTTTGTTATTTGCAATGTACACATTTAAGGCCGCAGGCCAGATGAACTAGCCAACATAAATTAGCCACCTCAGTGGCAGGTTTGTACCACCAGAGCATCTGGTCCTCCCCGAATTCATTTGTGCTGTAGACAGCAACCGTCCACAAGTCATCTCTTAAATTCACCTGAAAAATACCAATGCTCATATCTTTCATTCTGCTCTGCCTAGTTGTGCTTTTCTTAAATGGGTTCTCCAAGTCCAATGTGAGACAAAAGACAAGACCTGAGGCTTTTTAGTCTGGAGAAGACTGAGAGGGGATTTAATGTATGTTTATAAATATCTGATGGCTGGGTGTCAAGAGGGAAGGGGCAGGCTCTTCTCCATTGCACCCTGTGACAGGACAAGGGGCAACGGATATAAACTACAGCACAGGAGGTTCCACCTCAACACGAGGAAGAACTTCTTCACTGTGAGGGTCACAGAGCACTGGAACAGGCTGCCCAGAGAGGTTGTGGAGTCTCCTCTGGAGACTTTCAAGACCCATCTGGATGTGCTCCTATGCAACCTGCACTAGATTCTATGGTCCTGCTCGGGCAGGGGGTTGGACTCGATGATTTTTGGAGGTCCCTTCCAATCTCTGACATCCTATAATCCTGTGACTTACCTCTGGGAAGTCTATACACTCAATCCTCCTCACAGACTGGCATTTGCCTTGCGGCATGATGAAGTTTGTTCACCAGGCTCTGCGCTGCTTGCCATGAAAAACCACCAGTGGTGCCAAGCACTTCTCCAGGTAGGACATCTGCAGAAACTGGGTCTGTGCAGCAGACATGGCAGCTTGCCGTATCCTGGCCTGCCAGGTCCTTTCATAGAAGTAGCACATAGGAAATCATGCTCTAGTTCTGTAAAACTCGCTTTTTAAAGCCCTGAAGCATTAATTATTATTCTGCATTGCAATGAAGTAGGAGGGGAGCAGGCCAAGGGAGGAAGAGGAAAAGACTCCCTGGTTTTGAATCACAGAATGTTAGAGGCTGGAAGGGACTTCCAAAGGTCTTTGAGTCCAATCCCCCTGCCAAAGCAGGATCACGTAGGGCAAGCTGCTCAGGAACACACCCAGGTAGGTTTTGACAGTCTCCAGAGAAGGAGACTCCAAAAGCTCCACAACCTATCACTTGACACCACTGAAAAGAGACACACCTTCATCTTGACACCCACCCCTCAGATATTTATAGATATTCATAAAATCCCCTCCCAGCCTTCTCAACACTAACCAGACACAGGTCTCCAAGTCTTTCTTCACAGGAGAGATGTTCAAGTCCTCCAATCATCCTCATAGCTCTCTGCTGAACTCTGCCCTCTATTCTGGCCGTGTGAGATTACACCTTGAATCACAGAATCATAGAATTTTTAGGGTTGGAAGGGACCTCAAGGGTCATCTAGTTCCAACCCCCATGCCATGGGCAGGGACACCTCACACTACATCAGGTTGCTCGGAGCCACATCCAGCCTGGCTTTAAAAACCTCCAGGGATGGGGCTTTCACCACTTCCCTGGGCGACCCGTTCCAACTGTGTCCAGTTTTGGGCTCCCCATTTCAAAGAGAGATTTGCTGTGAATCAAAATAATAAAAAAATGCTCTTAAAAAGTTAAATAATCCAGTCTAACTTTCCCCCTCCCCCCCCTTTTAATTAAAAACCTTCTTGTAGCAGGCTAGGCTTTGCAGCAAAGCCTAATTATCTTTACACATCACACTAAATGTAAAAATCTTTAGTGTTCCTACAATTTAGGTCACAAAGTAAAAATGTCACCAGTGTTGTTAATTTACTTTTAATAACAGTTTTTTACAACATGAAACAGTTTGATTCCCAAGACCTGCCGATGGTCAGCGCTGGCAGCTGACAAATAATGCTTCCAACTCCTAACAAGCAGCGCACAGAACTTACCTTTCATCACACATTTTAATAACTGGAAGTTCTGATGGTTTTATACAACCAATTATACAGCAAGATGTACATGTACTCAAATTCCAGTAACAGTTTATGTATTGGTTTTTTTGGATCTGCAGCAATGTGAGTTCTACCTGCATGTACATGTACAACTCTCGAGTTAAGTCCTGAGCAATCTTAAAGCACTACTAGCCAAATCCTGTCAGTTTTAACCAACGCAAAGGAAACTCAGGCTTTCCAGCATTATGCTAGAGTGAAGAAGTTATTTAAAAACATAAAAAATATAGCACTTTGCATTAACTTTATGCATAGCTAGGAGCTCTGTACAGTGCAACAGCATCCACTTAAAGTCTGGGTAATTGGCAAATCTGAAAAGATGCTGACCCCCATTCTTCAGAAGCTATTGCTTCCTCTGATTCGTTCTGTGATTCGTTCTGCTTCGAAATAACCAAGTGTGTGGAAGACTTTTACAGGCTTTAAATTATATTCTTTCTGCTGCATATGTTTTTGTAAACATTCAAGTTATCCAGGCCCTTTAATTCTTCTGAGGAAAACTATACAATTTTACAATCAAACAGTTAAAATGTGTGTCTGGAAGGAGAAAAAAGAAACAACAGTAGAGGGTGAGCATTGCCTTAAACGCTACAGTAAGCCACAAGGAAACAAAAGAGGAAGTGTTCTTTAAGGAACAGCTTGAACAGAAACCAAAATGCTGCTCAGAAACCCTCTGTCAGCATGACACTCCACCGTGGTAAACACGAGATGCTCTTGCAGCACCAGAACAAATTGTCTGAGCAAATGGGAAGGAAGCACTCCTGCTAAGGAGCGGATCCAGCCTCAGCACGAGAGGCAGAATCTTTGTACAGTATTAACAGAGCAACTTACAGAAAAAAAAAAGAAGAAAAAAGAAAAAAGAAAGCCTATATACCCCATGCCAGGAAAATGCAGGCACTAATATGAGAGCTGGTAACAGACACAGGCTAGTGTCAGGGACTAATTGTCTTTAGTGGAGTCAGATGCAACTTTCCAGGTACGAAGGAAGATAATTTTTTTCTTCTTCCCATTTCTCTTGCACCGCAAAAGTGAAGGCACCTCTTCAGCTGGGTTCCTCAGGCAGGAGCAGGCCCAAAAGTTAGCTGGTCCCATGGCTGCTGTAGTCAAAAACGCCTTTCCTGAAGAAGGGTGAGAATTCACAGATGGTGTGTTTGGACAGAGTCAGCCCCACTTTGTCCAGGTGCAGAGGAGATGACGGCGATTTCAGCATTGCAGAGAAAAAGCTCCTGAGGTATTTCTGTGGAACAAAATGCACGATGTTCTAAGGTTTACTTGATCCCCCTTGATTACAACCATTTTAAAGAATTAAATGGAAAGCAGTATAACAAAAACCCCACAAAAAAAAAAAAAAATGGAAAGCAGTATAAACAAAAACCCCACAAACATACAAACAAAAACAACCCCAAGATCTCCATGGACTGTGAAAAGTCTTTTTTATAACCACAAGCATTTAAATCTGTCCATAAAACAGGTCTAGTGAAATGTCTGCATTAAGCTCAGGAAAGACAGAAACAAAGTGTTTTCCAATTTCTTCTCTTGCCAAGCTTAGTAAATGTTTTATTCTGTGCTTGTGTGATGCTTGCTGGTGTATTCCGCAGTCATGTAATGCTTCATGCTTATCATGACCTGCTAATACTGCTGTCTAGCATTACCAAACATAGTAGCAGGTGCAAACCTCCAGTCTATTCCAAGGGAATTTCACTACATATGGACACAAAAGGACTTTGGAAATCTTTCCCTCATCAACCCTCCACAATCCTTGCATCCAAAAGGATTTGTTTTGATCAAGGCCATCTGCACTTCCATATTATCTCAGAACCTACCACTATCTTCTCACTGAGATGCCCTCTAGTGTTGGTTTTTTTAGGTCTCAGAAATAAAAAGCATTCTTCTTCCCCAAAGTTAACATTCACCAACTGCTGTCTGACTTGCAACCATCTAGAGAAACTGTGTCAGATGTACATTAACACAAAGTTAGTTTTCACAAACCTGATTGCATTTCCTTTGCATGCGGGCTCAATTATTACAACAATTTAGCATTAGGAAGTGGTAACTTCTGAGTGAAACACAACAGGTAAAATATTGATCAAACTGGAGCTAAAGAAATACTCAGTGTCACCCAAATAGCTGTAAGAGAAATCTTCTCCAGAGCACAGGGATAAACTCCTATGCCCTGCTACACACTGACCACAGAAAAACGACAGCTGAAGAAATTATTCACCAAATCTGGAATGCAGTAAGAAATATAACTGCAGAGCAGAAGGGCATAATCTCCTCTCAAGTCCACAAGATTTAGTTACTTGAATGCAGCAACTTTTGGATCATGGAAGTGGTTCCATGTTTGAGAGAAGTCCTAATTATCCACTCTCTTCTCAAGGAGACTTCCTCCATAGTATAACAGCCTGCTATCTAGTTAAGTGCCTTGGAAACCAGTTTCATTAGTATCACAAAACCCACCACGAAACTCTCCAACAATGATAAAAAGCATCTGGTACGTGCTATTCTCTTGGCAGGATTGGCCAATTTTCTTTTTCATTCAGATCTCCCACAAGTTGTATTAATGTTCACTAAAAAACAAAAGAAAAATCCTAACAAAATGCCTTCAAGATGAATTCCAATAGACTAAGAGGCAACTTAAAGTGAGCAACAGATGTCACAGCAACATTCATCATAATTAGTTTATAAAGGGTCCTTTAAAAAAAGTCCAAATCCAGCAATGCCTGAAGGAGGAATACAATAGAAGATCAAATGTAAACCAGAGCATCCTGCTAGAATTGTAGCACTGTGCTGAAAAGTTAATGCAGTAATTCCAGTTTATGGCTACAGAAAGCTCCAAGATATCAAAATTTCTCAGCGGAGACATTACACAAGACCTATGGTATTCACCTTGGTATGTATGGCCAGATAATTGACTGTCATGCTTTTCCTGTAGAGCCATTATTCATCATCTTGGCACAATAGCTCTAACAGCAGAGCAAAAAAATCCCTCTGCTGTAAGCGTCTGACACACTAGAAACAGCAGGTATACTTACTTCCCCAGATCTGCACACAGGAGTTGCTCAGTGAGTATCACAGATACTATGAACATGAGAAAGGACTTTGGAAAAATGGCAACAAGCAGACCCTACCAGATTTTGATGCAATTTATTTTGTATGAAGATTTCCAGCCATATGGCTTGGCATTATGTGTTCTACGACCACCACCTCAGAGCAAATTAACCCTCTTTCAAATCCCATGTCTGCATTTGCTCTTGTTTGCATTGCTGATGTGTTGGCATAGCACAGAGTTGATGTGTCCTTGACACACAGAAGCTGTTGCTCCAATGAAACAAAGGCTGCTCTGCCCGGATATGCTGGCTAGGAGTAAAGTCCCATAGCACAGGAAACAGTGAGGAATGATTCACACCACAAGCATATGCCTTGAGTAAAGAGCTGTGGCACCCTGGACAACAAAAGTGGAAGAAAGTGGTAGGAAAAAAAAAGGAAGAGTGCCACACCTGAAGCATCGTGTCCAGTTCTGGCCAGCTCAATAGAGAGATGCGGAGGTGCTCTGAGTGACTGAAGGAGATGGGGCTGTTTAGTTTGGAAAAGAGGAGACTAAGGGGAGAAGTCATGGCTCTCTACAACTACCTGAAAGAACATTATGGAGAGGCTGGTGCTGGTCTCTTCTCACAGGTGATTAGCAACAGAACTAGAGGGAATGACCTTAAACCGTGCCAGGGTAGGTTTAGATTGGACACTTGGAAAACATTTTTCACAGAAAGAGTGGTCACCATCCCTGGATGTGTTTAAGGGTAATTTAGATGTAGTGCTTGGGGATATGGTTTAGGAGTGAACCTTGTAGAGCAGGGTCAGTGGTCAGACTTGATCCCAGGGTTCTTTTTCAACCTCAATGATTCTGATTCTATTCTATGACTAATGGTGCATGAAAAGGTGCTTCCCAAATTCAGACGGGATAGGGAGAGGCTGAGGGTCACAGTAAGCTGGGAGAGCAGCAGGAGTATGTCAACATCCAGTATGAGCTGATGGCAAGATGACTTAGAGATCCAGAAGAGACCTGTCACGGACTTGGGTGCAACACAGGAGGACACTGCAAGCTGCTGGAATGGGAGCAAGACTAGGTGAAAGGATCTCCTCTGCCATTACTTGGTGGGCAGGTGTTGCAGTTTGGGCTGGGTGCCCCCCTGCTTCCTGTGTCCAGAGGTCCAGCCCAGTGGGTGGACACAGGAAATTGGGTATTTCTACCATAATTCTCTGCACCACTATAAGATCTAGTGCGAGGTCTAAGCACCTCCTCTTTCTTCCTCGTCGCCCGGTAATGGGGGAGTTGTCGTCTCCCGGCCATGGGCCTGGCTAGGCCCAAGGCCACGGGGGATGGGCAGTCTCAGATCTGGCCAGCTGAGACTAGCCTGGCAGTGGGGGGGGGGGAAGAAGGAGCCCTGGGGGTCTTGGATGTACCCCCAGGTGGGGATGGGATTATCTTGGGACTGTTTTGGGATTTCTGTTGTCACTCTGCTTTTGGCTTTCTGTAAAGATTCACCGCTTTTCCTTAAACTTTCCATCACTTTTGCAATCCGTTTTGTTTTGAGTTGTTTTATTCTGCCCGTGGTGGGGAGGGTTTGGAGGGGGGCTGCCTTAACCCATCACATTATTGGTAGCAGAGGATGGTTGTGATGGGGAGAGGGGTCTGCCCTCAACCCCTTTGCACTCCTGGCGAGCCAGCCAGGAGTAGGAGTTTGTTATTGTGGCCACTTTGCAGATCGGATTGCAAAAAACGGAGAGTTTAAATTCAGTTCTGGGCGTCGGTTTGGGTTTTGGAAGTTGGGGGTCAAGTTTTGTTGTTGGGGCGATTGTGTGAATTCCTGGGGATTGCAGGGGGACACCTGGTGCGTGGCCGATGGCACGGAGCCCCCTCCTGCTCTTCCATGCAGGGGTGGTTCCTGACCATCGGAATTGGGGTACCGCTTAAGAACGCGGGACCTGCCCTTCCTCCACCCTTTGCTCTCTGCGGGCGGTAGAAGCGGCGGGGGTGAGGCGGGGGAGGGGCAGCGGCGAGCAGATCAGGATCGGGCCCGTTTTCGCTGCGGGAAAGAGCCAGCCGTGGCGAGCGGGCGAGCCCAGCTCCCGAAACTCAGGAGGGCGAACGGGGACCCCAGCTGCAAAGCCGTTCTCAAGGGCTCTGGGAACGCGTTTATGGCTTTCGCTGGAGAAGCCGTTTGAATGCCCGAGGGGTGGAGGCGATTTTGATTCTGTACCGCGGCGATAGAGGCGGCCGGACCTCTGCTGTATGCTCGGGCTGCGGCGGCGGTGGCCTTGGCCGTGCGCTCGGAGTAGCGACGGCGGCGCCCGGCCGGCCACACGGGCTGCGGTGGCGGCGGGCCTGGCCGTGCCCTCGGAGCGCCGGCCCCGGCCCCAGCCGTGCGCTCGGGCTGTAGTGGGGCCGGTCCTAGTCTCTTCCCTGATTACTTTTCGGACTAGTTCTGAAAAATAGCGCCGAGCACCTGGCTCCACCTCCCTTCTTCTCAGTAGGTTGTGGTGCAGTCCCTCCCCTTCCGGGGGGGGGTTTGTGTAGTTGAATGCTGGTCACGGCTTGGTACGCGAACGCCGAGAGGGGGCGGTGTACCTGTGACATGCGTTTGTATAGCCTCGGGCCGCGGCTGGAAGCGGTCAGCACTGGGCTTGGGATAGGTCCGTGCAGGGTTGAGGAAGGCTCAGTGTGCTATTTTCCTGGAGGGTGGAGAAGGAGTTAGAGCTTGATTGCTCTGACTGGCTTGCCCCAGGGGTGGAAATATGCCACTGAGTAAATGGAGATGGAAATAGAAGTTAGTTGAGAAGTTGTGAGGCTCTTTTCCAGGTGCCCAGGATGTCCACCGGATCCATGAAGAACTTGCACCGCAGAAGAGTGAACTCTGCATCGCTGGGTGGTTCCATCAGATGAGAGAAGAAGAACTGGAATGGACTGACACTTGACCCTGAATGAGAGACTGTTTGGGTGGACGCCCAGATGAAGATAAGGACTTCGCCAGACATGTCATCGGAAGAGTTCTAATTTGATGATATGTTTGGGGTGCAGAGATTATGGTATGAAATAAGGGGTGGCATGTTGCAGTTTGGGCTGGGTGCCCCCTGCTTCCTGTGTCCAGAGGTCCAGCCCAGTGGGTGGACACAGGAAATTGGGTATTTCTACCATAATTCTCTGCACCACTATAAGATCTAGTGCGAGGTCTAAGCACCTCCTCTTTCTTCCCGCCGTCGCCCGGTAATGGGGGAGTTGTCGTCTCCCGGCCATGGGCCTGGCTAGGCCCAAGGCCACGGGGGATGGGCAGTCTCAGATCTGGCCAGCTGAGACTAGCCTGGCAGTGGGGAGGGGGGAAGAAGGAGCCCTGGGGGTCTTGGATGTACCCCCAGGTGGGGATGGGATTATCTTGGGACTGTTTTGGGATTTCTGTTGTCACTCTGCTTTTGGCTTTCTGTAAAGATTCACCGCTTTTCCTTAAACTTTCCATCACTTTTGCAATCCGTTTTGTTTTGAGTTGTTTTATTCTGCCCGTGGTGGGGAGGGTTTGGAGGGGGGCTGCCTTAACCCATCACAGCAGGGGATAAGTTACTTTCAAAGCTTTTATATTAAATACATTTCCAGCAGTAGACAATTTTTCTGTTTACAGAATAGTGTTATTTGTGATGAGTTCAAACTAGGTGGGAAGCACTCTGGTACCTTTTGATGTGCTCCTTTGAAAAAAGCAATTTTCACAGCAGTGACTAGCAAGCTGAGGGTACCTTCATGGAAACGTGCTGGAAAGCAGCACCATGGAGAAAGACCTTGGAGTCCTGGGGGACAGCAAGTTCTCCATGGGACAGCACTGTGCCCTTGTGGTCAAGAAGGCCAATGGTATCCTGGGGTGCATCAAGAAAAGTGTGTCCAGCAGGTCTAGGAAGGTTCTTCTCCCCCTCTACTCTGTCCTGGTGAGACCACACCTGGAGTATTGTGTCCAGTTTTGGGCTCCTCAGTTCAACAGAGACAGGAACCTGCTGGAGAGACTCCAACAGAGACCCACAAGGATGATTAGGGGACTTGAGCATCTCCCTTATGAAGAGAGACTGTGAGTCCTGGGGCTGCTTAGCCTTGAGAAGAGAAGACTGAGAGGGGATCTGATCAATGTCTATAAATATCTGAGGGGTGGGTGTCAAGTGGAGGTGGACAATCTCTTTTCAGTGGTGCACAGTAGGAAGACAAGGAACAATGGATACAAACTTGAACACAGAAGATTTCACCTCAACATGAGGAGAAACTTCTTTACAGTGAGGGTGACAGAGAAGTGGAACAGGCTGCCCAGAGAGGTTGTGGAGTCTCCTCTGAAGACTTTCAAAACCCACGTGGATGCATTCCTGGGTGGAGTACCCTAGGTGAACCTGCTTTGGCAGGGAAGTTGGAGACAATGATCTCTGGAGGTCCCTTCCAACCTCTAATGTTCTATGATTCTCTGTCCAAATTTTGTACAAATTAGTGCTGTAACTTCCTTCCATCACTTTAGTGATGGCATCTGAATCATCATGTCTAGATGTAAAGCACTATGTTATAGCAAATCCTACTTTTGCCACATTTGCATGATTACCCTGGAAAGGAAAAACTAGGTAACTGCTACAAGTATTTCCAAAAGCTTGGTTTTATTATTCATTTTCATTTGTTAGCCCTTCAAAACTCTAGCCATTTGTTCTGGATTATTTAGCCTGGTAATCAGTGCCCTTCCAAATGCACTTAGGAGTCTTCATTTCACTAACAGTGTTCCACCTGGTATGTTGCTGGTTTGCTGGAAAATATCCCAATTATACATCTGTAAATGTCTCAGTGTGAGAGCTCAGGACCCTGGAAGTGTGACAGGGATGTAAAATGGGTAACTCACACATCAGTTGTGTTGGTTGCTCAATCTAAACACACATTCTGCAACACCAGTTGTGATAGTTTTAGGGTGATGCCTAGGAAATTTTCCACAGATTGAGTAGAAAGTGGTAGAATGTAAATAAATTACCATTGGATGTAAAGGGAAAATAATGATAAGGTCTATACAACCCCATTGGTCTGATAATAACATAAAGCTAATTGTGTAAACTCTTTCTCAGCTCTTTGCTCTAGCAGATACCAGCTGGTTGATTCTGCTGGCTTGCTGACTTTGGCTGTGTTTCTTTGTTGTAGCTAAGTACAAACAAGCTACTCTCTGCTTTTGCCTTCTCTTTTCTCCTGTCCCTTGTACAGAGGAGAAGAGGAGGAAGCTGTTGGTAACCCCCTGGTTTTGCCCAGGGTGGTTCTTGTGCTGTTTATAAATTGTAAATATATGCAAATATTGCATTTCATTGCAGTATTTCATTCATTGCATTTCATATTTCTAGATTGTAGTTTTGCTTGTAAATACAGCTTCATTTGCTTCCAACTTAGCTGGTCTGGCAATTTTATTTTGGGGGTAATTGCAACCCACCACACCAATTTAGAGAATGGAAATACTAGCTGCACATTCAAAATACTCAGAGATAGAGAGCCAGGATGAAAAAAAGTCCAAACCAGGCAAAACAGTGGTTTTGTCCTCTAATATGCACTACAACCTTTATGCTCTTTAACTTAAAATTTATGTCAGGCACACCTGCAGGTTTCAACTTAGCATTCCAAGTGTTTGAGAGTGAAATGAGACTGGAGAAAGCATTGTGGGGCTCAAAGGTTTTTCTTTACTTAAGACTCTGAGTAGCTTTCCCTTCCTTTTAATTATGTGAAGAGCAAAATGGCAGCCACTTTAAAAGCTTATTAAAAATAATTTTAATAGTGCTCACCTTTTTAGCAGTAGGCTAGTGATCATCTCGTGCTCAATCCATCAGCACAGCAAAGTCATTCGAATGATTTTTGCATGGCTTCGCGGTGTGGGGACCTCATCATTTTATACATTTTAATATAAATCCATAACTGAGAGTTATTAAAGTTCTCACAACCAAAAAGCTTTCTGGAATGTGAAAGTATTCTTATCGCCCTTTCAACTGTGTCATATTAAAGAGGAATTCAGTTCAGTGACATTGTTCTCATAATCCATTACAAACAGTGCCAGCCTCAGACACCAATGGCAGAGCTTAGCAAGAACTGGATTTTAAATTTTTTTTTATCAACCTTTGGTGTGTTTAAAAGCTCATCAACTCTGGTACTTCCAGAAAGTGAAGAAACTTTGACTCTCTCTTTCCTAGTGCTGTTTCTAGCAATTGCCTCAAAAGAGTCAGCGTTTTAAATTCTTTCGACATAACACTTTACTATCAGCATTCTATAATATCACCTGCTAATAATTAAGGGAGTTGAAAGCACCACAAACTTTATTAAGATAGGGCCTTACAAGGCTTCGGGGATTTCTCAAACAATAGCTTATTTTCTCTGAAACAATGCCACCCTTTCAGCACCTACAGATCAATGTGACAGTCAAAAGCTTTACCACAAGGTCGCAGAAAGTCATGGGCAGCAGAGGCAGGCCTAATTAACTTGCTCATCTAACTTCTAGCCTAGGTTCCTCTCTGCCTTTAGTAGTTTCTCTCAGCACCAATCACATAATTATTCTGTTGACGAGTGTTAAGTGCTGCAAGCTTTAAATCAACTCTTGATTTGAATTATTCACAGAGCAAAGCATATGCAGGTATCAACAGCTGTTTTCTATAAGATAGGAAAATGATTACCAAAAAAAAAAACAACAAACCACCACAGACAGATTGAAACATATTCCCTGACTCTGAAAAACCACATTATACTGCAGTTACCTATTTGCAAAGTAAGATCTTCCAGAGGAAGATTCCAGCCCAAAACAACCAGACAGAAACATGCTTTGCTTCTCCTGAAGAGACCTCATTGTGGCCTTCAGTATCTGAAGGGCACTAGAAGAAAGCTGGGGAGGGACTTTTAGGATGTCAGGTACTGAGAGAACTAGGGGGAATGGAGCAAAACTAGAAATGGGTAGATTCAAATTGGATGTTAGGAAGAAGTTCTTCCCCATGAGGGTGGTGAGACCCTGGAACAGGTTGCCCAGGGAGGTGGTAGAAGCCTCATCCCTGGAGGTTTTTGCAGCCAGGCTGCATGTGGCTCTGAGCAGCCTGCTGTAGTGTGAGGTGTCCCTGCCCATGGCAGGGGTTTGGAACTGGATGATCCTTGAGGTCCCTTCCAACCCTAACAATTCTGTGATTCTACAAACCACAAATCTAAGGATCTGCTTAGAAGACAACACGTACAGAGGGTGCTTGCTGTGATGCAGAAATGAGAGTGTGTCTCCTAGAGAGAAATGGTTGGGGATATGCAAAAGAAAATGAACATTTGGGGATTCTTTCCCAAATTAACCAACTTTCTCTATTTTATCCATTGGTGTCTTGAAAAAAAAAAAAATTACTTCCAGCGTGGATTTTCAAATAAGAAACACTCCAGAAATGCCAGCTATTGTCACTAACTACAGTCTCTACTGACAAGCACAACCCCTCAGCTTAAATGGCACTAACAGGCAATGGTGTCGCACAGAGACTTTAGGCTGGCAAAGAGCCAGGTCTGGAGTGATGCTATATACAGAACCTGACAAGGAGAAATCATAAATCTTCCCAAGAGCAATAAAAATCAAACTTTTTATTGGATCTGCTTCTTCATTGTGATTTGTTCCTACTGGTGAAAGTCAGAGGGAATTAACATGCTGTATGGGGAGATAAGCTGGAGTAGCAGCCTGTGATACCATTCAATGAGCACAGAAGACAGGATCCCTTAGGAAAAAGGCTGCAAGCTATGACCAATCTGCCTCACCTGGGACACACACTGCACCTCAAACCTCACACAGGACTGGATTATGCGGGACAGGTGTAGAAAACAAGAAAAACCATTAGCCACCACACAGGCACTTCCTTCATGAACTGAATTCCAGTGGATCAGATTCTCTTATGCCAAAAATCCCAGCATTACACAGCTAAGGGCATTCAAGTGGTCCAAACCAAAGTGTTTTGTCCAGACAGCGGTCCCCACAGGCTCCTCTCATGGTCTGCAAGAACAGCTCAGTCCTCCATGTCACAGTTCAGTTCACCACAGTTAAGCTTCCGCCCTGTGCCTGCCACTGAAACCATCTCTCCTTCTCCTGGGGGTCACCTGAGCCTAAAAGTGGCGAATTAAGAATGAGTAGCTGCCATCATAATGCTCTGATAGCTCTCTAAAAACCTTTCAGAACCATTTCTAGATTTATTAAATTTGAGCATGTGACAACAAATTGGCAGATAGCAAGAATATAAAATACAAGGTGGCATTGCTCTGGAGTAGACAGCCGCTTGAAAGACCTAGGGACCATACACAGACTATGACTAGTATCTTCACCTCCACTCAGTAAAGATTAGGATCAACTCTCTGCTCACCAGATAGAACTAGCTCAGACACATTCTGTCTGTGGGGTTTTCTTTTTCTTCTTTTACTTCATTTTTGTTAAAAAAAAACCAAACCAAACCAACCTACCAACAAAAACCACCCAAAACATAAAGCTTCCATTCTTTTCCCCAACACTTTGATATAAATTGCAAGACAACCATAAAGCAGTTGTGAGTGGAATGTGTGAGCAGGGCAGCATGTGACAGTCTCTCAAGTGGTATTTCAGGCCCTTTAGGAAATACCTAACGTCACCTCTGGATCTGAACACATTTATCACTGCCATCCGCCCCTAGGTGGATGTGCAGCTGTGATTTCATAGTGATGAGAAAAAGACTGACTGCCTGGGAGACTACCTGGTGCCTGAAGGATCTTATTTCTGTGAAAAACTTGGAGAGAAAGCTTCAACAATTATGAAATGATCACCCAGCCTGATATTTTTTTCAGAAAGACCGGGATGGCTGGGTTCTTCTTACAAAAAAGTCTACACATTAGACACTGTCAAAGTTGTGCAATGCTTCCCTGAGGAGTCAGAGGTAGCAAATGACTCTAATCTATCCTGCAGGTACCAGAGACCTTGCTCTAGTCACACATGACTTGTGTGAGCACATGATTTTTCAGGAGAATAAAGACACATTCACATGTTTGGAAATAACAAATCACCACTGAGTTTAGTCATAATGTCACAGGATCACTGAGTGTTAGGGGTTGGAAGGGACCTCAAAAGATCATCCAGTCCAACCCCCTGCCAGAGTAGGATAACACCAGATAGCACAGGAACACATCCAGGGGGATTTTTAGTATCTCCAGAGAGGGAGAATCCACAACCCCCCTGAGCAACCTGTTCCAGTGTTCTGTCACTATCACAGTGAAAAATTTTTTCCATGAAGCTTCCTATGCCTCAGCTTCCACCATTGCCCCTTGTCCTGTCATTGGGCATCACCAAGCAGAACCTGGCTCCATCCTCTTGGCACTCACTCTTTGCATATTTATAAATATGAAGAAGGTCACCCTTTAGTCTCCTCTCCAAGCTAAAGAGCCCCAGCTCCTTCACTCTCTCCTCATAAGGAAGATGTTCCACTCCCTTAATCATTTTTGTGGCTCTGTACTGGACTCTTTGAAGCAGTTCCCTGAGGTCCTTCTTGAACTGAGGGGCCCAGAACTGGACACAATATTCTGCTGTAGCTTCAGCAGGGCAGAGTGGAGGGAGGAAGAGAACCTCTCTTGACTTACTAACCTCTCCCTTTCTAATACACCCCAGAATGGCGTTGGCCTTCTTAGCCACAAGAGTGCATTGCTCTTGTGTCAGGGGCCGGGGGGAGGTATTTGCTTCAGATTGGCAGACACTAACTAGGTTTAAGGCAGGGTTAAATGGCTTCACATTAAGTAAACCAAGAATAAAGGACTGGCTCATTTTAATCAAATCCTTCCTGTTCATTTTGATTAAGCCTAATCAGGAGCAAGGCTGTTTACAGTGAATGCCTAGTAGTCAAAAAAAATAAAAAAAAAAAAAAAAAAGGCCAACAACAACAACAAAAAAAAACAACCCAAGAACTTCCCAATGAGTATCACCTTACCTCATGTTTGCATGTCTTAGATGTATAGAATCACAGAACGTTAAGGGTTTGAAGGGAACTCTGAAGATCAAGTCCAATCCCCACTGCCAAAGCAGGATCACCTAGGGCAGGTCATATAGGAACACTTCCAGATGGGTCATCTTGAAATTCTCTAGAGATGGAGACTCCACAACCTCTCTGGGCAGCTTGTTCCAGTGCTCCATCACCCTTACAGCATAGAAGTTTTTCCTCATGTTGAGGCGGGATTTCTGTGTTCCAGCTTGAATCCGTTGCCCCCTTGTCCTATCACAGGACAACATCGAAAAGAGACTGACTTCTTCTTAACACCCACCCTTCTGGTATTTATAAATATTAATAAGATCTCCTCTCAGTCTTCTTTTCTCCAGGCTAAATAGCCCCAGGTCTCGTAGCCTTTCCTCACCAGACAGACGTTCCAGTTCCTTAATCATCCTTGTAGCCCTCCATTGGACACTCACTAGTGTATCCCTGTCCCTCTTGAACTGAGGAGCCCAGAACAGGGCACAGTACTCCAGATATGGCCTCACCAGGGCAGTACAGAGTATACATGCAACTCCACCCCACACATCAACAGTTTTGACACACAGCCACGCACAATGCACATCGCTGGTTCTCCCAAAGGACACCTACATTAAACTTCAGACTTTGCCTGAACAAAAGTTACCTTACCAATAGAAGAGAGTGAGCCTGCCATCACAGGAACCAGTACTGCTGGGGAAGTGGCAGCCAGGCACAGCTTCAGCGGGGAGCAAAGTGTTTGCTGCAGGCTCAGCTGCCTGTGCTGTGGACTAGCAACTGTTCCCCAGAAGTCAAGATGCAAGGGTTTCCCTTAACAGAAATCATACAAGCATGGCAAATTCTGCTGGGTTGTGGTTGTTTTGTTGTTGGTAATTTTAAAAAATATATTAGCATGTATCTTATCAATTTGACTACCATAGACATATGTAAACTCCTACCAAACAAGTTTAGTCTAAGAAGTTAAGGAGCTAGTGTTTTGGTTTAAGTTACGACAGAACTAATTCTCCTCGGTGATTTTACTTTTCAGCCAAGTCTCTTCTAAGTCACTGCACTTGCTGAAGCTAACAGCTTGTATTTGCAGACTGTCTGCTTCTAGCAGTGATAATATTTGATGCTTACAGTTACTACTAAGGATTGGTATGCAGAAAGGCTCTTGCTTAGACTTGCTCCTGTGCAGATCAAGGTCACTGCTAAATCTTGTGTACCACATTGGGGTGCTGTAAAGTAAGAGGTCACACCTGTGGGGACAGGTGACCCTAAACTGACCAACAAGGGATTCCATTCCATATACATCATGTTCTCATGAGAGATCACAAGAGTTAAGGTCTCATCTTCAATGGCTGGCTTGCAAGGAGGATTCTCATCCAGATTCACATGTTTCTGCATCCAGTTCCTGAATCTGGTTCCTATCTGCTGTTGAGTCTAGTCTGGGATTTCTGCAGTGCCTGCCCACAGCTGCAGTGGTGATGGTGAGGTGACTGCCATTGAGGGGTTTGGTCCAATATTAAATTTGCATATATTTTATTATTTTCATTATTTATTAAAGCTGGTTTAGTTTTCCAGTCCCTGAGTCTCTCTCTTTTTATTCTTTTCTCTTCAACTTTGGGAAGGGATACGGGTTAATGAAGTCTGCCACACACCTAGTGGCTTGCCCAGCCCATGGCAGCTAGGTAAGAGAGAATTGCTTTAAGCTGTAAGAGTGTAGATTTAGACTGGATATTAGAAAGAAATTCTTTACAGTGAGGGTGGTGAGACACTGGAACAGGTTGCTCAGGGTGGTTGTGGATGACCCACCCTGGAGATGTGCAGGACCAGGTTGGACAAGGCCTTGAGCAATCTGGAAGGTGTCCCTGTCTGTGGCAGGGGGTTTGGAAGTAAGTGATCTTTAAGGTCCCTTCCAACCCAAACCATTCCACGATTCTGTGAAATGAGATTGGAAGTACCTACCAGAAATGTAGCATGAAATGTTCTCTTGTTAGTGAGCAAATTTAGCTACATAGATCTCAAAAGTCATCACAGCTGTAAATGTTGGATCTACAAAACCAGAATTTTACTTTGATAGCAAATTTAGCTTTGCTTTTGTTGGGGCTATTAAACTGAGACGTGGAGACTTGTGTTCTTGCCACTGTGGTGGCACTAACACTGCAGCAGCCTACATTGGCGGTGGACTTAAGCCAAAAGAAAAAGAGAAGTGGCACCACCATACACCTTTGGGCATGTTTAGAGGTTCTAAGTAACTTTGGAATGACGCAGGTAAGAATCAAGCTCTGTAAGCGCCTTCATTCCATTAAAAAACCCCAGGAGTTCAATTTGTAGTCCCTTGGGAATTGCTCCCTATGTTTTTTATGCACAGCGTAAGGCAGATTCCTTGACTGAGGGTTAGTTTCCCCCCAAGCAGATTTCACCACTACATCTACAAAATGTTTGAGTGCCACTAAAATTTCATTTTACCCAGGGTGGTACTGGGCTTACTTGAATTCATACACCTTCTTGAATTTTCATAATGCACAAGCATTCTGAGAGATGCCACTTATGATTCATGGTGAAATTGCTCTCCTAGGTTTTCAAAATCCAAACTATTCATTATAGCTATTTAGAGCATTTTTCTGTGGAAGTCTAATGGCAAGAGCACATTATGTTGAATTACTATTATGCTGCATCAATTGAATTAACTTCTGAAGTCAGTCTACATTCCAAATTAAAATCTTATTCTGACGGAAATAAATTTTAAATCCACGGGACTTACTATTTCTTATAATGCCTGCATGCTAAAAGCTTATATTCAATGGCTTGAAGGAGCTCCAAGGAAAACTGAATTGTAGGCTAGAAGGAAATTAAAAAAATTAAAAGGCAGCAAGAGCTATGATTTACAAGTTCTCTATCAGTGTGAGGCTTCTTTTCAAAGCAAATGGTCCTATTAGCAAAGATCAAAAGAGACCTCTCTAGTGGAGGAAAGCAATCTTTTCCCTGGTGCACGAGTCAAAACAAGTCCTGTCAAAATCCTTTCAGAAATAACAACAGGACTGAATTTACCACGCATCCCTGGGCCAGCAGCAACAGCCTGGCGTCTGCTGGAGTGGCCTTGGCAAACAGCTGCCAAAGCACTTGACATGCATCACTGCTGCTTTCTTTGGTGAAATCAGATGCTGGAGGATGACTGATACATTTGCTTTGAAAATGGATAGTGTCGAGTTCAACCCAGTGTCCTTGGTCGAGCGCTGCCTTCATTCATCTGCTCACGTCTGAATGAGCAGAGCCATTACTGGAGACCGATAAAGATACACCACTTCAAAACTTGATTTGTAGGAGGGGGTGGTGAAATTTATTCTGAACTGACAGCAATACACATTTGGATGTGGAGCTGAACTGGAGCTCAAACTATATTCTCTCCCATACTCTGAACTTACTAAATCATGATAAACACAATTACTTTCTGATACTCTGAAATCTTGGTTGTAATGGCAATAAACATCACAAAAGATTGAGGTATAACTCTGAAGTTATGCACCTAAGGAAAGCAACACCAAAATTACCAGAGAGGGGCATGTATATGAAGTTACAGGCTGCCCAAGGTGAGTGTGGAGTCTCCCTCTCTGGAGACATTCAAGACCTGCCTGGATGTGTTCCTTGTAATCTAGTATAGGTGGTCCTGCTCTGGCACAGGGGTTGGACTGGATGATCTTTCAAGATCCCTTCCAGCCCCTAATATTCTGTGATTTTGTGAAGTTACCTCTAGCAAATTCTGCAAAACCTGATTTCAGACCCTTTCTTGAGTATTATACTGAGTTTGAGCAGGTAAGACTGAAGGGCTCCTTACACCCACTGTTCCTTTGGCATCCTGTCAGAGAAGAGTTTAAAATTAACTCATCCAGAAAACACCCTGAGGCCTTCCCTCCTTCTAAACAACCATCTTTATCACCCACTGCCATTATAAGAATAACATCTTCCACTTGTGTGGTGGTTTTAGGCTATGCATTTAAAATTTAGCTGCAGATTTCGACCAGAAAAGTAGAAAGATATGAAGAAATCACTATTGGATGTAAAAAGGAAAACAAAATATTATTCTAAACAAATTCATTGGATAAACATCTGGGATAAGAGAAGCTGTACCATAACGATTTTCCCCATTCCCATTCCTTTTCTCTTCTCTACTGATTTTGGCTGTTTTGCATCACTCGGGGAAGAGAGAACGTGATTCTGGCTGGCCTTGGACAAGTCTAACCCATTGCTTTCTCTCTCCGCTCCTCTCTGTCTCTCAGAACAGGGGGTTTGGGGGGGGGAGGGGGAGTGTAAGAGCTTCCCTGGTCTTTCTGACTGGGGGGGTTTCATGCAGTTTGCTAATTGTAAATATCTGTACAATATTGTAAATACTGTATATTTTGTACACATTCATTGCATTCCATTGTAGAGCATAGTTTTTGCTTGTAAATACAGCTGCATTTGCTTCTAACTGAGTTAGTCTGGCTGAAGCTAATGCTGGGGGCAAACTTCAACTCACCACAACTTGCTGTGGGCCTGGCTGAGAGTCTGTGGTATTTAATCAAAGTAACATTTTATCGGTGTGGGATCAAGTGCTGATGCATGCAAAGTCCTAATTTCTTATATTTAGTGACTGTAATCAATAATTAAAATTAATTTTATTTGCTTTTTGAAGCCAATGGGCCTCACATGAGAAGCAGCAACAACAAAAAAAAAAAAAAAAAAAAAAAAAAAAAAAAAAAAGATTAAATGCTTCAACTGCTGAGAGCTGCTACAACTCCTCTTTGAGGGCTGCCACTTCAAAGAAGCAAAGCCAGGTGCCTCATTGCCAGAAAAGCCAATGCCAATGATGCACTGAAGCCTGGGAACCTGACATCTGCTCAGATGCTCTCTGCAAAGTCTTACTGGCTGCAGGCAAGGCAAAGACCTTAATGCTGTTGCTAAAAAGCAATTAGTTTTGTTCTCAGATGTGCTTGGTGCAGCCTATGCATACCTAATGTAGAAACTGATCCTTGATATGGATTTCATAAAACTGATATTCACACTATGGCCCAACCACACACACGCTCTGCTTTGTCTTTGTGGACGCCTCTATCTTTCTGTGCTCCCGCTGCAGCCCTTTTCCTGCTGTGGGAAATTAAAACCATCACTCTGAGACGCTGCATTCTGTAATTCAGACTATCTTCTCTAGGAAGCTTCTTGTCTCAGTACAGATTAAGGGTTTGACCTGCTGGGAAGCAGTGCCACGGAGAAGGACCTGGCAGTCCTGGTGGACAAAATAAGTTATCCATGGGATACCAATGTGCCCTTGGGGCCAAGAAGGCCAACGATACCCTGGGGTGCATTAAGAAGAGCATGTCAAGGGAAGTTCTCTCACTCTACTCTGCCCTAGTGAGACCACACCTAGAGTACTATGCCCAGTACTGGGCTCCCCAGTTCAAGAGGGACAGGGATATACTACAGAGTGTCCAACTGAGGGCTACAAGGATGAATAAGGGACTGAAACATCTGTCTGAAGAAAAGCTGAGGGATGTAGGGCTGTTGAGTCTTGAAAGAGAAGACTGCAAGGAGATCTTATGAATGTTTACAAATATTTGAAGGGTGGCTGTCAAGAAGGTGCCAGTCACTTTTCAGTGGGGCCAGTGATAGGATGAAGGGCAATGAAACTGGAACAGAGGAAATTCCACCTCAACATGAGGAAAAACTTTACTGAAAGGCTGATGAAGCATTGCAGCAGGCTGTGGATTTCCTCTAGTGACTTTCAAGACTGATCATGGACTGATCACCTGCCCCAGGTGATCCTGCTTTGGCAGAGAGGGTTGGACTTGATCTTTAGAGGTCCCTTCCAACCCCTACTATTCTATGATTTTATGATCCTATCAGACACTAACATTTGCAGTGGTCTGGTTTTGCATCAGCACTCCTATCTCGTGTGCATTCTTCTCTCTAACAAAAAGAAACAGTCCCTTTTATCTTTCCATTATTATGAAATGTATTCTGAATGTTTTTTGAAGTCCATCTCACTGAGATGCTGCTAAGAACAGTATTTACAACTCCACTGTTAGTAGCAAACATTCGATCTTGCAAGAGCCAGGCTGGTGAGCCTCTGGCTTTACAGTTCCTCTTAAAAAGCTCTGGCGTTTGGGATGCTGCTATAAGCTGATAACACAGTCTAATAATTTCCTTTTAATAATCACTTTGAATCAACATATAACCCATAGCTTTGGAAGGATTTTGTGACTGGCATCAGTCAGGAGATGTAAACCACCAAAACCCAACCAACCAAATCAACCAGAAATGGTGACCCTAACCCCACTTGACAGGGTATTTGCAATCTAAATATCAGTTCACCCGTAAGTTGCACAAAGAAGGGTGTTTCAGTTAAACATATTAAAGAATGGGTCTGTGAACAAAGGCTAGTGAGACATACTCATGAAGTTTATATTAAATATTCAGATGATGAATCATCTGAAAACTCATTAAAATGTTCCTGCCCTCATGACTGCAAGGAAAACCTCAAGAAATGAGCTCTCAGACAGACTCAGACATCGTTTGCCCAAATGTATTGACAAGTATCTTGAGATGTATATTTTTTTCCTCTTTTTTTTTCCTGGTTGCTAGAACATGTCTTCCTTAAAGATCAGATTTTTGGAGCCAGCAGAAGCTCAAGGGGAAAGTGGTGGTGGCTAGCTTTAGAGAGATCTATACCCTAAAATCCCCTAGAAGATGTTCACCTCAACTGAGAACACCAGTTGCAAACAAAACAAAGCATTTGGCTTTTAAATGAAATAATCTTATTTTGGAAGCTTAATTTTGACTGCAAGTAACAGCAACACTTCAGTCAGTTCAGTGCCTATGACGCTTTCCTCAGTCAGTTGCACAGATTTGAGAGCAAAATTGAATTATGCAGCTCATACAAGATTTATTTCTGCTTCCTGCATTAACAGCTATCATTGAAAACCTCATCAGCAGACACCAGCAAGTGAGGAGGTTAAGGCCAATTGTGCTGTTAATTTTAAATAAATTGAGCGTGTCTATCTTTTAAAGAGGTTCAAAGTACCAAGAGGGAAAAAAAAAAACAACAAAAACCAGCAAAGAGACAAAGCCAGGAAGATGTATGTGCTCCAACAAAACCTGAAGTAGGCTGGCTTCAGCAGACTGTTACAGACTCTCTTTCATTCCCTGAATCCTGTCAGTGGCAGTAAAATGAAATAGTAGAGTCACACTGACTGCTGAGCTGTCTTTTGGGGGATCCCTGAGCAGTGATTTTGCTTGTTCCCCCTCTTTGCTGGCCACAAATAAACTTGAGGAAATGCAGCAGTGGGAAGAGGGAACAGATAATGGGAAATAGAGAGGCTGAGGCTTTGAGGAGCTTTTGTTTTCCTTTAAGCAACAACCTGATGGCATTTTGGCTGCATAACAGCTGTGGTTTTTTGAAGGATACTGGTGACAATGATCACAGAATTATAGAACGCGTTGGGTGGAAGGGACCCTTGAAGGTCATCTTGTTCAACCCCCCTCCAGGGATCAGGGACATCTTAAACTGGATCAGGTTGCTCAAGGTCCCAACAAGCTTGACCTTGAATGTTTCTGAGGAGGGTGCCTCCACTACCTCTTTGGGCAACCTGTCCCAGTATTTCACTATCCTCTTTGTAAAGAACTTCCTCCTAATGTCCAACCTAAATCCACTCTGCTCTACTTTAATACCCACATAGTAGATCCATGGCTGCAAGGTTTCTGACCCAGGAGTCAAGAAACATGGCAATGTGCAATGTCAGCTTAGATTCCTGTGATTTTTTTTTTTTTTTTTTTCTGGCTGGGAAAATCAGGCTAATAATCATCACTTTCATCACAACAATAAAACATGAGTTTAAGAAAAATAATCAGGGGATGGATATGGTACAGGAATGCAGTATCCAAAGCAGCTGGGATTTCAGGAAAACTTGTGACATGCCATTCCTTTAAAAAGTTTTGCTCACAAATAATTAAAAAACCACAGGAATACACATCATCTGATTTCATTTTAAAGAAAGCTTCTTTATCTGCTGATTTCTAATTGCATGAAAGGATACATACACACTAACTTCTATTCATTAACTTTAATCAAAAGAGTTCTCGGCTATTTCATTCAAGGGGGATTTAATCAAGCAAGGTTGGCTCTGGAGTGAAATTACTTCACTTCTGCAGCCTTTAGACTACAAAACAATTAATTAAGAGTTTTGCCCTGCAACAGGTCCCTGATGTAATACTAAATTAACACATTGCAATGGGGCATTTTGGATAGGCAATTTTAAATACAATGTAGGTGTTTTCTCTTAAGATGTATAGGTAAAACCTTTGTGCAGATTTGCATGTTGCCTTTCCAGAGCAATGTAAGATACTGCTCAAAACAGTTTATGCTATACCAACAAACACCAAAGAAAAACTGTTTGCATTGCAACTCCATATAGAATCATAGAATTGTTTCAGTTGGAAAAAACCCTCAAAGATCATCAAGTCCAACTGTCGGCCTAACAACACCGTGCCCACTAAACCATGTGCCAAAGTGCCATGTCCACACGTTTCTTGAACACTTCCAGGGATGGCGACTTCACCACCTCCTTGGGCAGCCTGTTCCAATGCCTGACTCATACTTCAGTAAAGAAACTTTTCCTAATATCCAACCTAAGCCTCCCTTGGCACAATTTTAGGCCATTTCTTCTCATTATATCACACAACACTGGGGAAAAGTGACCGACCCCCACTTCACTACAACCTCCTTTCAGGGAGCTGTAGAGCACAATGGTGTCTCCCTCTTCTTCTCCAGACTAAATAGTCACAGTTCCCTCAGCAGACCTGTTGTCCAGACCCTTCACCAGCTTTTTGCCCTTCTCTGGACATGCTTCAGCTACCTCAGTGTCCTTCTTGCAGTGAATAGCCTGAAACTGAACCCAGCATTTGAGGTGTGGCCTCACCAGTGCTGAGTACAGGGGCATGACCACTTCCCTACTCCTGCTGGCCACACTGTTCCTGATCTAGGTTAGGATGCTGTTGGCCGCCTTGGCCACTGAGCATGCTGATGGCTCATGCTTAGCTGGCTCTTGCCCAGCACCCTCAGGTCCTTTTCTGCAGGGCAACTTTCCAGCAACTCTGCCCCAAGCCTGTAGCATTACATGGTGGTGTTGTATCCCAAGTGCAGGACCTGGCACTTGGCTTTGTTAAACCTCGCACAACTAACTTCAATCCATTGATCCAGCCTGTCCAGAAATCACACTAGAAATCAAAGCCTTCTCCTCAAGGTCATCTCACACAAAAAACAGTATGAGTAATGTGCTCTCCTACCAGCAAGCTTGTGAATCTTGTGGCTATTAAGCATTTGTATCAGCTAGGATTAATAAAAGAGCATAAACTTTGCAATTTATGTGATTTTAAACTACAATCTGCACAATCTGGTGCTCTCTGACGTCTTTTTCTTCAAGTCTCTTGGAAACTCTTGGTGTGTTCTCTCAATTAACTAGTGATGTCAAGAGGAAATGGCTTCAAGTTGCACCAGGGGAGGTTTAGATTGGATATGGGAGGAAAAAAATCTTTACTGCAAAATTGGTCAGGCATTGGAACATGCTGCCCAGGGAAGTGTTGGAGTCACCATCTTCAGAGGTGTTCAAAAAACATGCAGACAGAGCTCTTCACAGCCTGGTTTAGTGGTCATGGTAGTGTTGGGCTAACAGTTGGACTTGATCTTAAGAGGTCTT
This sequence comes from Picus viridis, assembly GCA_033816785.1. Classification (NCBI taxonomy): domain Eukaryota; kingdom Metazoa; phylum Chordata; class Aves; order Piciformes; family Picidae; genus Picus; species Picus viridis. The sequence continues at coordinate 35,830,028 of CM066576.1, forward strand.
TTCCAACCTTAATGATTGCATGATTCTAAGTAGGTTAATCTCTTTTATGATGAAATAAACCCACTTGTAATCTCAAACCAAAATAATATGACATGACAACCTTGCAGCAAATGCTACAGCTGGCCTCTGATTCTAGTTGCCTTGGAAGGTACCCAAAATCCCTCTGCTCTTACAATACAATACAATACACCAGGTTGGAAGAGACCTTCAAGATCATCGCGTCCAACCCATCAACCAATCCAACCAACCCAACAACTAAACCATGGCACCAAGCACCCCATCAAGTCTCCTCCTGAACACCTCCAATGAAGGTGACTACACCACCTCCACGGGTAGCTGATTCCAATGGGCAATCACTCTCTCTGTATAGAGCTTCTTCCTAACATCCAGCCTAAACCTGCCCTGGCGCAGCCTGAGACTATGTCCTCTTGTTCTGGTGCTGGCTGCCTGGGAGAAGAGACCAACCTCTGCCTGGCTACAACCTCCCTTCAGGTAGTTGTAGAGTGCAATAAGGTCACCCCTCAGTCTCCTCCTCTCCAGGCTAAGCAACCCCAGCTCCCTCAGCCTTTCCTCATAGGGCTTGTGTTCCAAACCCCTCACCAACTTTGTTGCCCTTCTCTGGACACGTTCCAGCAAGACAACATCCTTCCTAAGCTGAGGGGCCCAGAACTGGACACAGTACTCAAGGTTCTCAGTACTTCTCCTGTTGTGGCAAGAATTCAAGAGGGGATGTGTAGGAAACCCCATCTTCCTAAGATCTCCTGCAAAGAATGTTTTGGACAAATATTTTTGTATTTAATCACAAAGAAAAATTCTCTGAATGAAGTGAAAGTGATTCAAATAGACTAAGAATTTAGATATCTGCACTAGAAGCAGCTCTGTGATTGCTGTAAGTTGAGTTAATTGGAAAGGTAGTTTTGCTCCTGCAGTGACTCTCAGTCTGCTTCATTTTCCCAGATCAGAGTGAGGGCTGCAATCTGGTTTTGATGCAAGCGAAGAGCCTGTGGGGCATTTCAGTACCCAGCTGCTAATTCCTACAAACAGTCTGGTCAGGCTGCTTGACTGAAACAACAGCCTAAGCTGTCTTATCCCTCATGCAGGTGTACATTTGAGTGTGAATTGGTTTGTGCCCACGGTAAAATGAAAAAAACCCAAAACAACAAAACATCCTAACAAAAGAGAAACTACTACAGCTCAGAGATGACCTGTGGAAAGCACTGGTCTAGCCTAAACTATACTATCCTGCTTCAATCTAGAGAGCTCATGAAAAACAAGGTGCAGTACAGTCACAGCCTATTCAGGACTGTTTACACTTAGCCCATATCCTGGGCTAAACTCATCGTCATCCGATGAGCCCTTCCCAGCAAAGATGGGGAGTCAGGAAAAGGAGAGAAGACCCACAGGATGAAATGACATTGGGCACAAAGAAAGAGCCAAATTAGTACCAGTGTTAATATAAGATACACAGTTTGGCCAGCAAATTGTGCAGCAGTCACAACACCCAGGATGGGAGGCCTCAGGAGCAAGCAAAGCAGCACAGAGCCCAAGCAGGAAGCCCTCTTCCTAAGCAGGAGGCCCGCCTCAGCAAACTTCCCCTTTACACCGAGGGTGACACCCATGGTCTGTGATACACTTGCAGGCAAAGCCAGTCAGCTGTGCTGATTGACTCAGAACTGCTAATGGCCTGCAGCCCATGGCTGGCCTTGGATTCTCTCCTAGGACTCTGTTCCAGCAAAACCAGGACAAGGACATATAAACACCTGATATAAAAACTGCAAATGTCTGTGCCATCCATCACCAGGATGACAGCTCTACTAATGACCTTACAATATAGAATATTTGTTCAGAGCACTTATCAGATTGATATTTGTCACGCTGTAATCTATTTTCAGTCTATAAAGTCAGCTTGGATGTTGGATAATAACGTACTTTTTTTATTGTTGGCCTGGAAGCTGTGCTTTGTTTTTCTACAAATGCTGTATTAGCTTCATTACCTCCTGAATAGACATATGAAAAAATCAAATCAACCTTCAGACCATATCACAGAATCAACCAGGTTGGAAAAGACCTGAGAGATCATCCAGTCCAACCTATTACCTAATACCTAACACCTCGTGACAACTAAACCATGGCTCCAAGTGCCACATCCAATCCTTTTTTGAACACCTCCAGGGATGGTGACTCTACCACTTCCCTGGGCAGCACATTCCACCAGTCAATTACTCTTTCTGTGAAAAACCTTCTCCTCATGTCAAGCCTAAACTTCCCCTGGCGCAGCTTGAGACATATTACAGCTACAACACCACATCACCTGCGAGGCTTGAAAGAGATTGCAAAGGGTTTTCAGCAAATCAAGGTACAGGATCATGTGTGAAAGCCAACTGCACACAAGCCATGTTTTCTCTCTAGGCTAAGGCTCTCACCTTTTACCTGATTGAATTCCTATGTGAGAAATGTGCTGAGGTCAAGAGACCACAAAACCACATCCCTTACAGAGGCTATTTATTAATTTATTGCTTTCCATTTGGCCTGCTGAAGCTTGCTCGACGTTCACATGAAATTGAAAGCCATGAGGCAGTAGTGGCCAGTATTTTAAATAGAACTAATGCCTGTGCCATCCTCACTACCATACTTTTTCTGCCTGTCAAATACTTTCCCAGTATAAATCAAGATGTGCTTTGAGCCCCCAAAGCTTTACTTCACTTTGTAAACCGTTAGCTGATTTCTTTTGCTCTTCACCAAGGAAGCTGTAGCTATGTTAGGTGAAACTCTGCAGCCACAGACAAATCCAGAGCAAACCACTTCAAAATTCAGAGTGAAAAGAAAATACCATGATTAAAGATCCAGACACAAGATGGTTTTGGTCAGCTTGCTGCATCAAATTACTCATAGCCAGGAAGGTAACACTTGCTTGGCTGCTTGTCCTCCTTACCTAACTTTCTCTTAGCCACAGGGGATCTTCAGTTTCTCCAACATTGAGTGATTTGTCAAGATTACTGAGTGGCATGGCCAAATGTGCTATTTGGCAAAACATATTCATGTGAACAGTGATCATATCATAGGAGCAGAGAATGGTTTGAGTTGGAAGGGACCTTAAAGATCATCTAGTTCCAACTTCCCCTGTCATGGGCAGGGACAGCTTCCACTAGACCAGGTTGCTCAAAAAGCCCAATCCAACCTGGCCTTGAACAATGGGGCATCCACAACTTCCTTGGGCAGCCTGTTCCAGTTCCTCTTTCAGTTTGGAACTGCTACCCCTTGCCTCATCACTATACTTCCCCATAAAGTCTTGTAATTATGTTTGCAAAATATATACATGTCATAAAGTTTTAATGCCTTATTTTTGTTAAAATAGGTACAATTTTATTTTAAGCTAAAAACTGGCTACACAGAGAGCTGTAAGAACCATATGACTGGGATCAAAGCATCACTACACCCAGAACTGTTAACATTTCGAAACATTACAATAAAATCCATTAGTAAATCAACAAAAGGTCAGAAAGATTAAGGGATTAAATTTCTTACTGGTACAAAAATATGCAAATTGAGTGCTAGATGGAGATGTGGCCATGCCTGATGCCCTCTAGAGAGTACATGAAATGAAAAAAATTGATTACATTACAATACTACGTGCAAGACAGCCTCACATCAAGTCAGTGGGAAGATGTTTTGTTGCTAGATCAAAGAACAGGTAAAATACCTAAAGATTTTAAAGCCTGAAAGAAAAAAATTCCAGTTGGAAACAATCTACTTTTATATTAATTTCCCTAAATCTCTACTTAATGTTACTTTAGCTCCATAAAGAATTTAATTCCTAATGACTAGCATGATCAGCTAATCCTCATGTGGCAAGAATACAGTCGTGGAGTGCATGGTTTAGTCCTTGTTCATACCTCCTCTACTTTCCCCAAACCCCACCTCCTGTCCCTGATCTGCAATAATGCATTCGTTAACATAGAAACATAAAGACCTCATGTAGGATAGGAGACAAAATCAGGCCATGCACGTAGCTCTGCAGAACAAGCAAAACCCCACAAACTCTCACAATAAAATTAACTTTAAAACCCCAATACCAAACACTCAAAAAGCTGAGTTACAAAATAAAGCTCAAAGATGCCTAAATATCACTTTCCTTCTGTCATGAGATATTTGGCTATAACAACTATGATAAAATAGTTAATCTTTAGCCAAAAAAAAAAAAAAAGCATTTAAAGCAGCAGTATTTATTTAATTGTCTTGTACAGAGACCATCTGCCTATTGTGAACACTTACCTCACCCACAATCTTACCTCTTAAATAAATGTACCTCCCATGAATATCTCTAGAGAGATGCCTTTTCTTTTTTTCCTAGACCAGGATTAATTCTTTTTTTTTTTTTTTAAAGGCATGTTTCATTACTTTGCAATCTACTGCTGCCATCTCCTGTGTTAAATGAGGCAGAAAGTAACTTTACAGCTAGAAGCAGGCTATTCAGCTTTGGCCATATGGGAATGGTTCTGCTGGTCAAGCACAGCATTCCACCAAAATGCACCACAAAAGCCTGTTAAAAAAGTTGGCATTACCTCTAAGTGACTCCGTCGTTCTGCAATCACTCGTTCATCCTTGTTTCCAAAGAGCTTCTTTGGAGGGAATTCTAAAGAGGCAAGCTGGAAGACATTAAAGGACAAAAAAGTATCAGAAGTGACATGCCAAAATGAGAAAATTCTCTTTAAACTATGAAGCAATTGAGAAGAAAATACCAAATATTCATGAGCTGCACTACATGCTACTAGCAAGGATCACATTACATGTTGCTGTTGATGTTATTGCTATCTGGTCTGTAGCACTGCTAAGATAAAAACGCATTCTGTCATAAAGGAGAAGCAGAAAGCAAAGGAATCAGACCGCTGCTGTTTGCTCATGTAAAGACTACAAAGTTGCAAACCCAATCTGATGTGCTAGCACCAGCTAAGAAGTCAGCAAGATCTCCTCAGGAATTCTGGGTGTCTTAAAAGTTTGTATTTAACCTCTTAAAATCTGTGGTCCCCAACTGTGCTGCCATGCCATTTCTCTGTCTTTTCCTGTGGTGGATCATAAACATCAGATCTTTGGGCCTCAGACCTATCACTAGGGTTATGCTGTGGAAGACGGCAGTGCAGGACTCCAGACGACACTTGAGCTGGACCTGAGGGACTTTTCGTTTTGCCTTGTACTTACAACTTCTTCCTTCCAGCAAGAACAGGCTAAGGACATGCACATACACTGTAATGGTAGCTAAGATAACGATAAGTGGAGCTTCTTGAGCTGTAGCTCAATCACATCCAAATGTGTGTCCATGCTGGCAGCTGATAGCTTTAATTTCTGAAAAGCCAACTCCCACACATCACACTGAAAATTAAAATCATGGCAGCAGCACAACTCTTCAAAACAACTATTCAGATTTGTCCTTCTAGGAGTTCTTCCACAGGAGTGGTCAAAGCTAACTTTTCATTTCTTTTTCATTCTGTAGAAACTGTTGCAAGCTACTCTGGTAAGGGAGAGAGCAAGGGCACTTTCTTCCTTTCTTTTACCCCAATAAATAAAATGCGTGCACAGATTCCAGCCAACTCCATCTGGAAAACACACAAAAGACACAAGACTTTATAACAAGCACCAAAGAACTTGGCCTGCTAAGACACTGAGGCTGGGAATGATGCACAAGAAAGCAAGTCCTCACCACATAGGTTGCGCTTACACTTAAAGGCACATCAGAACTGATTTCTTCCTAGCTCTCACTGTGTGAGACAGAAATATACAACCTCACATTGGTATTGCTGGAGCTGCTTTGCAGGCAAAAGCCCTGTGCAGAAATGCCTGCTGCACCAGCTCCTCTGGCTATTTGATGATATGGAAATAACAAACAAGATGTACCATTTTCTTATATATCAGCACATACAGGGCTGTGGGAAATTTATAACTGGTGACAAGGAGCAGCAATATACTGAGTTAAACAAGGAGATTCATTATTAACACTAAATCACAGTACCATGGTATCTCACAGTACATTAGAGGCTGGGAAGGACCCCCAGAGATCACTGAGTCCAACTCCCCTGCCAAAGCAGGATCACCTACGATGGTCCTCACAGGAATGCATCCAGACAGGTTTTGAAATTCTCCAGAGAAGAGACTCCACAACCTCTCTGGGCAGCCTGTTCCAGTGTTCCTTCACCCTCACTGTAAAGAAGTTTCTCCTCATGTTGAGGTGAAATCTTCTATGTTCAAGCTTGTTCAAGCTTCTTTGTCTTATTATTGTGCACCACAAAAAAGAGATTGGACCCCTCCAGTTAGGCCCCACCTCTCAGATATTCATAGACAATGATCAGATCCGCTCTCAGTTTCCTCTTCTCATGACTAAACAGGCCCAGGTCTCTCAGCCCCTCTTCATAGGGGAGGTGCTCAAGTCCCCTAATCATCCTCTTAGCACATTAAAATACAGTGGAATTCCACAATACAAATAATTGATTCCCATTCTCTGGTTCAAATCCAAACTGGAGGAGAGGCTGAGAGAGCTGGGGATGTTTAGCCTGGTGAAGAGAAGGCTCAGGGGAGAGCTTATTGCTCTGTACAACTACCTGAAAGGATGTTGTAGCCAGGTGGGGGAGTCTCTTCTCCCAGTGACAGAATAAGAGGACACAGTCTTAAGCTGTGCCAAGAAAAGTTTAGGCTGGATGTTAGGAAGAAATTCTTCCCAGAAAGAGTTATTTGCCATTCGAAGGGGCTGCCTGGGGAGGTGGTGGAGTCATCATCACTGGAAGTACTTAAAAAGAGGCTGGATGAGGCACTTAATGCCATGGTTTAGTTGATTAGATGGTGCTGAGTGATAGGTTGGGCTTGATGATCTCAAAGGTCTTTTCCAACTTGGTTAATTCTGTGATTCTGTGAGGAATATTAAAGAAACGCCTACACATCTTCAAATGAGCAGCATGAAGCGATGTAGGGAACCAGAGGAGATGGAAAAGACATCTGCTCTGCATCAGTCTTGCCAGAAAGCCCCAATTATATCCCTCAAATTTCGCCAACCATATTCTTCTCAGTGTGTTTGCTTCTTCATGTTGGCAGTACATAACCAAACAGTATTCTATAATTACATCCTTGGGACTTATTTTCATTGCATTACTCCTTAACCTACACAGGATTATAACTGCTAATATTTTCAAGGATTTGAAAATCCCACCCCTGTAGAAATGATATTTTATTAAACAGCACTGCATCACATCACTGCCAGAAATAAGCAAGATCAGGTCTGTATTTGTTGGCTAATATTTTCATTATAGACTTTTAAAACAGCATCTCTTAAAAAACCCACACTTGCACAAATTACAAAACCCTACTGTTATAACATCCTCAGATGAAAGCAAGGTATTTCAGCTAAAATCAGGAACAGTTTTACCAAAGCTAAGTATGATTTTAACAGGTGTTTGGGGAGTGAGCCTACAAAGCTCCACAGTAGGCAAATTGTTTTCCTAATCTGTTAAGATTTCTGGATACATAGATTAGCCCAGTCTGGAAGGGACCTCAAAAGATCATGTGGTCCAACTGTTAGGAAAAAACCTTAGAAGAAAACCAGTTGCATTTTCTGAAGACGGTCAGTTTTGCCAATCTCCTTCAACCCGAAGCAGCTACTCACACAGCTTCAAAATGTCTTAACTTCCACATCGCTTTGAAGCACAAATCACCAAATCCAAGGCACCTTCCTCTGGAAGGTGTGTTACAATGAGCAGGGGGGTTGGACTAGATAGATGACATTGAGATACTTGAACGTGTCCAGAGAAGGGCAACAAAGCTGATGATAGGTCTTGTGCATAAGCCCTGTGAGGAGAGGTTGAGAGGGCTGGGGTTGTTGGGACTTGATGCTCTCTGCAGTCTTTTCCAACCTGGTTCATTCTGTGATTCTGTAACCTTAGGAGGTCCCTTTCAACCTAGACCCTTCTCTGATTCTATGACCAGCTAGTCATCTAATGCAGCCACCATGTCTACAGAAGGTCCACAATCTTGAGCCTGCTGGAATATCAGCATCCCACTCTTTCTGAAGGGTCCTCTGGCTCCTCTTTTACACAAATGATTGAGAGGTATCCATCTCACAAATAAATAATGGAGATCACTCCTGTCACACAACAGGTGACCACCCAGCTACCTAACAGAAAAACCTCCAGCTGTAGATTTCACCATCCCTTCAGCAACTCTTGGAAGCCTTGAATGATTACAATATATTCTACTCCATCGCAGGTCAATAGCCTAACCCCTATCAAAAAGACAGTCAAAACCCTCCAGGCTTTAACATCAGACTGTCTGAATGCTCTTGCAGACATCAAAGCACCCAATTCACAGGCAGAACATTATCTCTGAAACATGAAAACTATAACTATTCATTCAGTAACATGAATCAATACAAAATATGTGACTGTGTAGTTTCACTGTGAGAGGAAGTTGGTTCATTTAGATAAAAATACAGTATTAGAGTAGTGTGCCTATCTAGATCACCACTGTAAGAGTGACAAAGTTCCTCCTTTGGTGTTGGGAAAGGAAAAAAAACAACAGTTGGTGCAAGAGTGCCAATAAAATTTTCTCATCTCATCATAATTTTGGCTTATAAAGAAATAAAGAAAAATAAAGAAGCAAAATAAAATCATCATCATCCCAGAAATACAAACATAGTGAATTAATGATAAAAGTTATGATCACTGTCTACACAGATTTTCTGTTCTGATGCATCATTCGACATACAGACTCTGACTGTGTGTGATTCAGACATGCAACAATTAAAAAGGACTGAGGTTTATTTAAAATAGCTTACTTTGTTTGACTTAAGTCAAACATTTCAGCAAATTTTGTTACTAGTAATGCTACAACACCTTTGAGAATCTGCACAGTAACTCTGTGTGAGACAGACTCGGTTGTTCTATGATATGGTAGAGATCTGCAGGTGTAGATTTTGCACCAAGATGTTTGCTTTGGCTCAAAGACTGAAAGAATTTCACACTATGCAGATTCAGGAGGATAAATTACTCTTTTAGAATTAAATGGTTGTGTGCCTTTTGGAACATATTCATTCTTCAAGGGTCACACCATGACTAGGAGATGAACACTGTGTGGCCATACGAGACATAACACTAGGGTTCCACAGGCAGCAGGGAAAACTATTCCACTTCCCTGACATTTCTGAAGCACACTCATCCTCTCTCTGTCCTCCTTGCTGCAGTGGCAATGAAAGCATTTGGCAGTCATTCTCTTTCAGTGGGGATGCTTTGTCATTTTCCAGGGCTGTTGATGAGGTGATGTGTTTTCTGTCAGGGGAAATTAAGAGGCATATTCCCCAGTATGACAGGAAGAGAGAGCTTGAATGATTTCCTGAGAAGCTTCTGTACGTAGTGTGCAAGATTTCTAATTTTTATTTTGGCTGCAGAAGCATTTCCCTACTAAATTATAGCATGGCTGCAATACAAATTCCATTTATATCCATAGGAGTGTGCACACACAGAGAGGCACATACCATGGGCAAGGCTGGGAATACTCTTAGACTCCAATGCAAAGCCAGATAACACTTTTAAATAGTACAGAGACACCCCAGGACTGCACATCAGCAATCCTGATGTCTTTTAGACATTAAGCTTTTCACAGTTAATGATGTTTATCCTATCTGGTAAACGTTGCTAGGCAGTAGCAGTCCTAGGGAAAGGCAAACAGTCATTTGCAATTTACTCCCTAATTTCTTTATAATAAATAAAAGCTGTGTTTAGTTTCTGAGTCTTTTATTACTTGGGGGTATGTTGTTTGGCTGTGTCTCAGCAACCTTATCCATAAGAAATGACAGCCTTCTAGGGATTGATACTGTACCCAACGCTGTTTACTATCTTCAGAACTGATCTGATGTTGGGATCAAGAGCACCCTGATGACATTGGCAGACCACACAAAAATGAATGGAGAGGTTGACACTCAAGAAGGGAGAGCCACTCTCCAGGAAGACCTGGACAGACTGAAGGAGTGGGCTAGCAAGAACCTTATGAAGTTCAAGAGGGACAAATGTAGGCTGGAAAGCAGCCCTGTGGAAAGGGACCTGGGGATCTTAGTGGACAACAAGCTCAGCATGAGTAAACAGTGTGCTGCAGTGGTAAAGAAAGATACAGGCCTCTAACTAGACTTGCACAGTACTTTGCAGGATGGTGTTTTAATAGTGTGGACCACAGTAAAATATCACACAGTACAGTCATGTAGGCTTGTCACTTCTGAAGCATAAAATTGCTCAAAGTGTTATGCTCCCTAAACATTAGGGGAGAAAAAAAGCAAAGCATCATTTTCCAACATCAATCAAAAATCTACAAATCTGCAGGACTGAAACATCTCATTATGTCTTGGGGCTAAAAAAATGTTTTTAGTGACTATAATGTAGTAAAAGATTTTTTTCCCAAGAAGGAAAAACAGGGCAGACATTGATGGAGGCTGAGTCAACTTTAATCTTTCATCTCAAATTCTCTTTGTACTTCAATGTTTTGATATATTTAAATGGGGAGGGGGAAGGGGGAGGAAAGAAAGAAAATTAAGGAGATGCTAACCATTAAGTTAAAAAGTCAGCCATCTTTAACTCTCACGTTAACTTTACAAGCTGAACTTTCTCATTTTTCAAAGGGCATGTCTGACTTTTGATCCTTTGTACCAGAAATCTCTGTCACAGAAGAGGAAAAAAAATAATCAAAGAACAGAATGTGGCACAGTTTTGCAGCCAATGTGGCTGCACCTGATTTGATTTTGCAGTGAGTAATGACAGAAAAATCTGTCCTACTTTTAGTTTTTGAAGTTTAAACCAAGTAACTTAAGCCTTTCGTTCTCAAGATGTACTAAGACTCTCAGAATCTCAAGAAACTGGACAAAAGCTGTATTCTTGACTAGGAATTTGCACTAAATATTTAGGGATTTGACAACAAGGGAAACAAAAAAGCTTAACTCCCACATTTTTGTGAGTATTTCGTCTGCAATAAACCACCTATACATAATTGCATAAGAAAGCCTTAGGCAAAGGGAAAAGTTGACACTTGATGAACAGATTAAATGCTGCTTTATGAATTCTGAAAAAAAAAAAAAAAGAGAGCTCAAAGATTAATTATTTGAACATGCACAATCCACTAAATAAGCCAACAAAATAACTTTCAAATTACGTCAAGCACTTTTTCAGTTGATGCAGCTCAAACTATTGCGAAGTTCAAATGAGGTTTTCCCTGATAGGAGTGAATAAAACTCTAAACTTGTTCTCCTTTTAAAACAAATGTATTGGGTTTGGCTGAGCTGCAGTTCATCTCCCCAGAGCACCTTTCTAGTGCTGTGGTTTTTGTAGCGCTGTAGCTGGGTGTTGATAACAAACTGGTGTTTTGGCTACTGCTAAGCCAAGCACCAAGGCTGTGCTTTTCTAGCACTGCATCCCCTCAACAGTAGGCTGAAAGATGTGCAGGATCTTGGGAAGGGACACAGCTAGGCCAGCTGACCCAAACTGATCAAAGGGGTGTCCATGCCATATGGAGACTTACAAAACCCACCTGGATACGTTCCTCTGGATCTAGATGAACCTGCTCTGGCAGAAGGGTCGGACTAAATCTCTAGAGATCCCTTCCAACCCCTGCCATCCTACGATTCTCTGAGTCCCTGCAGAAGGTCCCTGATATCACAGTATCACCAAGGTTAGAAGAGACCTCAAAGATCATTAAGTCAAACCTGTCACCACAGACCTCATGACTAAACCATGGCACCAAGTGCCACATCCAATCCCCTCTTGAACACCTCCAGGGATGGTGACTCCACCACCTCCCTGGGCAGCCCATTCCAATGGCTAACAACTCTCTCAGTGAAGAACTTGCTCCTCACCTTGAGTCTAAATTTCCCCTGGCACAGCTTGAGACCCAGGACACTGCTACACCACATCCTCGAGCACCACATCTAGATAGCTTTTAAATATAACGAGGGATGGTGATTCAACCACTTTAACATTCTGTTCTAGTCTTTGAGACCCCTTTTGGTACAGCAGCTTTTCCTAATCTCCAATATAAACCTCCCACAGTGTAATTTGACGCAATTTCCTCTTTTCCTAGCAGTTGTGACTTGTGAGAAGAGACCAACCCCCACCTCTCTGCAACCTCCTCTCAGGGAGCTGTAGAAAGCAATGAGGTCTCCTTTCAGCCTCCTTTTCTCCAGGCTAATAACCCCAGTTCCCTCAGCTACTCCTCACCAGCCCTCTTCTCCAGGCCCTTCACCAGCTTCATTCTGCTTCTCTAGACCTGCTCCAGCATATTGATGTCTCTCTTATACCACAACATGCAAAACTGAACGCACTACTCTTAGATAGAATATCAGCCTAACACTGTCAGTCCTCCACTGGCCTTGAGGGAAGCAAGCTCTGCTTCAGCCCATCAGCTCCCCAAGTCTTTGTAGTGTTCCTGACACCTGAAGGTCAACCCTGCTATCTCTCAGCTACTTGATCAAAGCTGCAGCCTTCCAGCTTTCTGTTGTTGTCTTTCCTTTCTACTGCAGTCTGCAATGTGTGGATGTCACTCAAACACTCACAAACAAACAACTCCCTCCTTCCTTGAAAGGATCTACTCTGAAAAATCCTAAATAAATCAAACTGCAAAAAGATATATTTGCTGTAATATGTATCTCTTGACAAATACATGAGAGACCATACTGTAGAATGATGCATTGGAGTTTTGGAGGTTTGGGTTGGTTGGTGTTTGGTTTTTCTTCCGGTATACTCTTTTCTTCCTGCTCTCCATCTATTTTGCTCTGTGCCAAAGGTTTATTGGTCCACACAACTGGCTTAACCTTTGCATTTTTTGGCTGGCAGGAGCAACTCCTGGCCTCTAGTGCAGGCAGCCTTCTACACCAGGCTCCTCCAGAACTCACTCCATTGAGGACAGAGTGTACTGGAGACCCTGCTTGGGTTAACCTGCCAGGCAAGTTCCCTGCTGACCTCAGGCTGCCTACAATTCCTTGTCTTTTTCCTGCTTATCTCTCTGGAGCTCACCCATGCATAAGCAGGGAGCTCCTCTACACCATTCCCCTGCAATAAGACATGCCAAAAAAAGCACCAGCACTTACATCTCCCAGAAATATAGGCAGTTCTGCTGCAGATCCCCTTAAAGTCTGCATGCTGTGACTAAGCACCCAGAGCATCTTCTATGGAATGGCCAACACATGAGCAGCTTTCTCAGGGTGCAGAAGTTTTCACAGCTCTGCTGTCTCTGAGTAACTCTCTTTGAACTTTATCTTCCTGGCTTGCTTGCTAGTTACCTTCCCCAGATAGGCATACCTGTTTCTAAAAAGGACATTTCAACTTCATCTGTCACTGAAGAGGGATATGAACACAATAAAGGAACTCACCTCTTATGAACCTCCCCGAAGCCTCCCTCTGGTGATTCAGAATTACCAAGTAGGCTTGGACACCAAAGCTTTCCTTTCTGCATTTCACTAACTGTCCCTCACTGTCTTTGAACTGTGCCTACCTGCCTATGAAACAGTCATCTGTGATTATCAAAAAGTTTGAGAATTCTCATATCCAAGTTTCTTTTTTAAACAAGCAGGCTAACCCAGACTCGATACGCAGTTTTGGGACTACGGTACGATGTGAAGGCCACTGCTTGTCTCATTTTAACTCCATTTAGTCTGCCTCCTGCTATTGAGAAAAATCAAATTAACTTCAGCCAAAGAAGTTACTTTGCATTAGAGGGGTGTTTTTCATCTCCTTAAAGCAATTTCTAGACTAGTCCAAATAATAACATAGCGAAATAGAGCCATAAATGATAGTCGATATAATATTTGACAAATTACTTCATCGTTTTGTTCATTATAAGCAGTAGGATGGTGTTCAAATGCAGAATAACTATAAAAATGAGCGATAGGATGTATCAGAGTTCATGCAAACCCTTTCCAGTTCTAGAAAATTATGCAGCTTCGGGATTCTACTCTCTCCTATGAAAACTGAAAACTAACACAGCCAAGGCTTCTTTCTAAGTATAAACCTGCCTTGGCTCAGGATTAACACCCAAGGAAAGAAGGACAAAAATTGGCCCAAATGGCAAATAAAATGTATTAAGTCCTCCATGCAGGCTGTAGAAAGGCAAAATAAGATGATTCAGAAACAGCATATACCAACCCAAAGGATATAATTTTCTCACATGTAAGCCAGTTAAAAACAAATACAAATCATAGAATCATAGAACTGTTTTGTTTGGAAGAGACCTTCAAGATTGAGTCTACCATTCAACCTAAGACTACTATGGTCATTAAACCACATCCTGAAGTGCCAAATTACAGAAGCACAGAATATAAGGGGTTGGAAGAGACCTCGAAAGATCATCCCCTCCAACCCCCCTGCCAGAGCAGGATCACCTATACCAGATCACACAAGAACATATCCAGGCAGATTTTGAATATCTCCAGAGAGGTAGCCTGTTCCAGTGTTCTGTTACCCTCACAACAAAAAATATTTGTCCTCATCTTTCCATGAAACTTCGTATGCCTCAACTTCCACCCATTGCCCCTTGTCATGACACTGGGCATCACCAAGCAGAGCGTGACTCTATCCTCTTGGCACTCATCCTTTACATAAACATGAATGAGGTCACCTCTCAGTCTTGTCCTCTCCAAGCTAAAGAGCCCCAGCTCCCTCAGTCTCTCCTTGTAAGGAAGATGTTTCACTCCCTTAACCGTTTTTATGGCTCTGTGCTGGACTCTTTCAGGCAGTTCCCTGAGGTCTTGAACTTAGGGGCCCAGAACCAAATACAATATTCCAGATGCAGCCTCACCAGGGCAGAGTAGAGAAGGAGGAGAACCTCTCTCAACCTACTAACCACACCCCTTCTAATACACCCCAGTATGGCACTGGCCTTCTTGGCCACAAGAGCACACAGATGGCTCATGGTAAACCTTCCATCCACCAGGACCCTCAGGTCCTTTTTTCCCCTTCACTGCTCTACAATAATTAAATATGGTTTGTAGATGCATTTGGAAAACAAACAGG
This sequence comes from Picus viridis, assembly GCA_033816785.1. Lineage (NCBI taxonomy): Eukaryota > Metazoa > Chordata > Aves > Piciformes > Picidae > Picus > Picus viridis. The sequence continues at coordinate 35,845,048 of CM066576.1, forward strand.
AAAAAATGGTAACATACCATCTCCTTGTAACTTCAGATTTGCTCCTGTGTTTGCCAATCCCTTGCCCCATGATAGAATCCTCTGGAGAAAGATACCAGTACCATGTGGCAGTCCATGGTCTAAAACTAGGGTACATGCTGACCTAGAGAGTCTATGAAGTTTAACATATATTTTTTATGCTTTTAGGTCATGATTTTGCAAGGTAAACTTTATGGGTTTTTTTCTATGTAGTCTCAGGTCATGGCACTTGGTTATTTCTTTAAGGAAATGGCAACAACTGCTGGGCTTGCAAGGTCACAGTATCACAGTATCACTAAGGTTGGAAGAGACCTCAAAGATCATCGAGTACAACCTGTCACCCAAGACCTCATGACTAGACCATAGCACCAAGTGCCACGTCCAATCCCCTCTTGAACACCTCCAGGGATGGTGACTCCACCACCTCCCTGGGCAGCCCATTCCAATGACGAATGACTCGGTGAAGAACTTTCTCCTCACCTCGAGCCTAAACTTCCCCTGGTGCAGCTTGAGACTGTGTCCCCTTGTTCTGGTGCTGGTTGCTAGAGAGAAGAGGCCAACCCCTTCCTGGCTACAACCACCCTTCAGGCAGTTGTAGAGAGCAATGAGGTCCCCCCTGAGCCTCCTCTTCTCCAGGCTAAACAATCCCAGCTCCCTCAGCCTCTCCTCATAGGGCTTGTGCTCAAGGCCTCTCACCAGCCTCATTGCCCTTCTCTGGACATGTTCAAGTGTCTCGATGTCCTTCCTAAACTGAGGGGCCCAGAACTGGACACAGGACTCAAGGTGTGGCCTAACCAATGCAGAGTACAGGGGCATAATGACCTCCCTGCTCCTGCTGGCCACACTATTCCTAATGCAGGCCAGGATGCCGTTAGCCCTCCTGGCCACCTGGGCACACTGCTGGCTCATGTTTAGGCAGCTGTCAACCAGGTCATGTGTTCAAAGCTCACCACCTTAATCAGTCTTCATCAGTGCATGCCTCCAATCTTGCTTCTCAAAAAAGAAGGTGAAAAGGCAATTTTCTGGTGCTCTCTGCAGAGTTTATTTTCCTTTCAAAAATTATTTGGGATTTGATTCTCTTCCACTGGGATTTCTAGCAAGGTACAGAGAGCATCCCTGCAATAGCACAATGTGGACCACACAGCAGACACCATCTTGGTGGTGGCTGGGTGCAGCCTTACCCCACTCACTACATTGCTGTTGATGCTAACGTTTGGGATCAGGTTGCTCTGATTGCACACCAAGTGGTCACAGTACCATTTGACTTAAGCAACAGGAATAGGTTCAGAGAGAAGACTTCATCCTAGCAGTTTTCACAGCTCTTTGCAAAAAGATTTGCTTGCTGCATACGAGCTCATCTCAGCGGTACCTGGCAGCATTTATGAAACATCCTTGTCTCCTGTGGCCAACTCATGCCATAAATTTCAGCCACCCTTGCCTTTGAGAAATGCTAATAATGAAAACTCATCAAGGAGCAGCAATAATTTCTGCTGCTGACTAGATGGATGCCTTCCTGACTGCTCAAAATTAATGGCAGATCTCAGGGTCTTCCAGAACATCTGTCACAGAGAAACACACCTGCAAACGAACACACAGGATGCCTCCAGGTTTGATTTGTTATATATATAAAGCAGCAACTCTCACAACAAAACAGACTGATTACAAGAAGCAGTTAGGTAGCATTCTCTGTCATTTAAAATGATAAAACCAGAGAAAATGCAGCTCAAGGAGGCAAATGGAAAGCTTAAAAGGAAATACTTAGTCCCTCCTCCAACAGTAAGAGTGATTGATAGTCACATAGGTTATAGATAAATTTTCACTAATGACTAGTCTTACAGACATTATAGAATGTTCTGTGATTCCAATATGCACACCTCAGCTCAAGAAGGACAAAGAACTGCTGGAGAGAGTCCAGCATAGGGGCACTAAGATGATGAGGGGACCGGACCATCTCTCATGAGGAAAGGCTGAGAGCTGGGGCTGTTTAGCTTGGAGAAGAGGAGGCTGAGGGGGAATCTTATTAATGCTTGCAAATATATATGCAGGGGGTGTCAGGAAGGTGGGGTCAGACTCTTCACAGTGATCTCCAGTGACAGAAGGTAATGGGCATCAACTTGAACATTGGAAGTTCTATCTAACCATGACAAGGAGCTTTATGTTGAGGGTGGCAGAGCACTGGAGCAGGCTGCCCAGAGAGGTGGTGGAGTTTGTCAAGGCCCACCTGGACGTGTTCCTACATGATCTGCTGTAGGTGATCCTGCTCTGGCAGGGGGCTGGACCCAATGATCTTCAGAGATCCTTTCCAACCCCTACCATTTTGTGATTCTATGATAGAACCAGTTGCTTTATCACAGGATTATAAACTAGCTGTAAACCTCATTCAAATCTGGGACTTTCCTGCCCCCATTACTGTCACTAGATTATGCTTAAAATGACCGACAACTAATTAAATGTAATAAACTTAAAAGATACATCTTCAGGACCTGGTAAAGGACTTTGAATCTGCAGGACAAAAAAATAAAACAACTCAAGAGACCAGGAAGATCACTGATGCTATCACTTACACAAGCACTACCCTATTTAGTACTGCTTTTCAGATTCTAAAGTCACAGGGGTTGGGGGGGACAGGACAGGACAGGACTGTTTCCCACAGTATAAGAGAACTTCTTGATTGAGGACTTGAAGATAAAGCCTTAGAAAGCAATGAATGTACCACACACACATGGAAAACTCAAAGACACACTTGACTAAAATGCCATGGTATTGAAGCCAACATCATTATGCAGGGCTGTAGTTAACTATTCCAAGTGTTTTGGTTTGGATTACACATCAGCAGACTCACAATTACTGTCTGTCAGATGCCTTCTAGAAGGCTGTAATAGAATCACAGAATGCATTGGGTTGGAAGGGGCCCTTGAAGGTCAGCTCCATTGCAGGAAGCAGGGATATCTTCAACTAGATCAGGTTGCTCAGAGTCCCATCAAGCCTGACCTTGAATGTCACCAGGGGTGGGGCCCCCACCACATCTCTGAGAAACATGTTCCAGTGTCACTACCCTCTGTTCTCCTCAAAGGGAGCCTCCTACAACTGTGACTCTTCTTCTGTGTACGGGTGGCAGTACTAACATGGGAGGCAGTTCTTTCTGGTGTTAGTGACTCCTCTGGCATGGAGGAATTGATGCCCACATCATCCATTAACTAGGTCCTCCACTTCTAAAGTCTCACACCTACTGTGTACTGGCACTAGAGGAGGCATGGTGGGCAAGGAGGGGGCTCGCTTGCCTCCCCTAATGGGGACCTTTTTCCACTCACTGCTTACTTTCAGGGTCCTACCTACCTTCTGGTGTGGGGAGGATGCAGGATCCCAGGCAAGCAGGGGTAAACTAAAAGATCACAACAATTAGTAATTTACTTTTTTTTTTTTAAAACAGTATCCTTGTAATGAGTTACAGCACAAAAGAGCCCTCATGTACCATCAGAATGGAAGCTTTGCTGCTCTACGTAAGTCAATAAAACCCTGCAATACAGCGATAAACAATTACTTCAACCACTGTGGGTACTACTCAAAAAAAAAAAAAAAAATCAATTGAATGTTACAATATTTTTATTTATTCCCTGATTTCAATATAGAGTTAGAATTGAATATACAGTGAGTAATTTAAAGGAGTTAAAATACTGCTACAGCTTTGCTGTATGCTTTTTCTCCAAAAAAGACATAACGAGACTAGAACAGGGAATGTTCCATTCGAGAGAAACCTGAAGTATTTCACAGAAAACAATGACACAGACCCCAGTGCCCAAGCAGCTGACAGAACTGCACTGCACAAACCATTAAAGTGTCACACAGAATCACAGAACTGTCAGGGTTTGAAGGGACCTCAAAAATCATCCAGTTACAATCCTCCTGCCATAAGCAAGGACACCTCACACTAGATCAGGTTGCTCAGAGCCCCACCTGGCCTAGCCTTATAAAATTCCAGTGATGAGGCTTCTAACACCTCCCTGGGCAACCTGTTCCAGTGTCTCACCACCCTCATTAATACCCATGGTACCAACAGCTACGACAGAAAATAAGTCAATTCAATACAGGAGAAAGTGGCCAAACAGAACTCTGGCTTTGATCCTTTTTTATCATTCCCAGCATCATAACCCTTTCTAGGCAACCATGAATTAAGTGGATGTTTTATGCTGGCTCTCAAAGTTCAGCAATCCTGAAAAGTCTGCTTTTTCATCTCACTCATGCTACGGTCACCAACATTCCCACAAAGAATTTTGTTTTTCAGACACAGGCAGACAGCTTGCCCTCTGTGCTATTATTCCTGGCTTTGGTTCTGAAATACACCCTAGAGTAGACTGGACAACATCCTATACTTTCAGTCTTCTCCTCTTGACACTTTCAATTATACACCTGCAGCTCAATATTTTTCCTGAGAGTCAATACTTCTTTATGTTTATTTTCATATTAAACCACAAGAGATTGTGTTTTATTGATTTTTGTCATGCATGGATGACTAATAAATTTTGCTGGTTGGGTATTCTTGCTCTGGGCTCTGTAGTGGGGTGGACAATTCTCCTGTGTAAGATGTAGCCTTGTGTATGTTCTGTGTTACAGAGACAGATGGTAAAAGACACTGCCAGACGGTTTTTTTTTTTTAATGCATTTACATTACAGCAATCAGGAACATATCCTGAGAGCCTTACAGGAAGACCTCATTGCCAATACAAGGCTTTTAGAAACTGCTGCTCAAGTCTGTGAAATTTGTCATCTTCCTTTCTTCTGAGGACAACCCGTTTTTAATGAAGAAACAATACTATTTTCACTATATCAACTCTGAAAGCTCATTGCCAGCCACATGATCAATTAATATCTATATAGAACCTTACACAAAAAGGTGTCTCCTGCAGCCTGTAACAACGCTAACCATAAAGTTGCTTTGGGCTGGATTTTGGGTTGTTTTTGTTTCTTGTATTTTTTACAACAAATTCACAATTTAACCAACCTAACATTACACTGCAGTTACACTGCATGGCTTTCTCTGTTTCACTAGCAATTACTCTCTGTTGGACTGACCCCGCGTCTGACTTGTCACTTCACCTTGTAAGCTGATCCCTGAATATCAACCAGAGTGGTTAGTAACACCATCCTGGCTCCGCTCAGATACTGCTCGACTGTGCCCTCGCCACCAAGGTCCCCACTGTGCTGCAGCCACCCATAGCTCTTGGCTTGTCTTCTTCCTTGCGGAGCAGCCCTCATCTTGCTGCTCCCTGAATCCTCCAGTGGGAAATTCAGGGTGGGACTTACCTTGGATGTTCTGAAATGACACATGAAGCCACTTATCTTTCTATAGTGAATGCAAACGGGGCCTATGAAGATGAAGAATAATGCTTCAATTTAACCTTTACACCCTAAAAAGCATGAATGTCAAGAATCACAGGATGTTAGGGGTTGGAAGGGACCTCCAGAGATCAAGTCCAACACCCTGCCAGAGAAGGATCATAGAATCTAGCACAGATCACACAGGAATGCATCCAGATGGGTCTTGAAAATCTCTGGAGAAAACTCCACAAACCCTCTGGGGAGCCTGTTCCAGGGCTCTGTGACCCTCACAGTGAAGGCATATTTTATACTGAGGTATGCACCTCAGTACAAAACACCTATGAGCTTTGAGCCTTCCAGGGCATCTAGATAAACTAAGAGCCACAAAAAGTAACAACTGTTGGCACAGTTTTGCAGGAGCTTTTCTTCCTTGCAGACTGTATCAGTCTTATCTGAATGAGGCCTCTACCAGGTGACAGTCAGCAGCATCTCAATCCCATTTAGATAAGTCACTCATTTGCTTAATGCAGTAATACAAAAATAAACAGCTAAATATTCTTATTGCACTTCAAAATCTACAACTTGTATTTCCCTGTTTGTTCTCTCAGGGGTTCCAAAGAGATGACAGTTCTGCAATAACCTGTTGAAAAGCTGCCACATGAAGCTCAAGACAAGCTTGCTATAATTCTCCAGAATAGGCAGTGAATATTGTGCACCACAGCAGTTTCACATCTGCAGTTGTGTCTAAATGTGCAAGGGGAAAAGGCGACAGGCAGCACAGTTGGGACCAGACAGGTTTTGCTCTTATTTATGTTATTGCTCAGTATTAACCCAGGTATTTTCACAAAAAACAAAGTTAGATCTGTCACCCTAAATGAAGTGAAACCAAAGGATTGTACTTGAAAAGTCTACTTAATCTAGCTGCATATCCATGACCAACACAGTAAGAACAAGTTGTTCTTCCCAAAATCCTTAGGAGACACTGAGACTGTCAATAGCAGCTAATGACTAAGCACAAGTCTTGAAGTTTCTCCAAAGCAAGGCAATCATCAAAAAAAAAAAAAAAAAAAAAAAAAAAGAAAGAAACATCAGAAACTCCAATAATCCCCTCTGCCTTTCACTAAGCAGGAAGAAAAGTGAGACACAACATTGCAGCCTAAGACATTCCCCAAGCCTGCAGTCAGGAGCAGCTAAGGAATGGCTGGATCTCCACAAGAAGTCACACTGTCTAGGAATTGCTCTTGTCAGAGGCATTCTCTCTTGCAGGTAGCTATTACTCATCTGAAACTATTTTATTGATAAAACACCACGAATATTTTGATACCATGAACATTTACTGGATAATTGAGCAGAGCCTTGAAAATCAGATTATCAAACAATCAAAGCAATTATTCTATCAAATGGTTTGTGAATGATGAGATGAAAGACTTACTCCTCTCTAAATGCCTCTTTTTATCCACTTCTGCATTACTAATGCACAATCAATGAAATCTGGAATTTGATGTCTGCCTGCAGGTTAATCTTGTCTCATGCTGAATTTATCAGAAAATCTATAAAGCTAAAGGTATTTTCCCAGAGAGCCATTTGGAAACTTGTAGATTTCAGTACCTGCTCAGGACAGACCTAAAATAATCCCAAGTCTCATCATCAACCAAAACACAGGAGGAAGGAAGGGGAAAGAGGAGAGACAGAGTGAAACTGTATTTCTGCAGAATTGCTTGTACCACGTGAAGAAAATTTTCTTGCACAAACCTAGCAGCCAAACCAACAATCATCACAAATTAATTCCAACCCTGGGATCTTGCAAGGCTCTTCCACATCCAGATTCTGCTTCATTACAAGAAATCCACACACTGAATTCATTTTCCTACTCAAAATAAACTGGGAATTGCATATTATGCTGGAAGCAAATATGCCAGGGGGTTTGCTGCATCTCAAATGCTCCAGTCCTGATAAGCAACTATGAATTCAGAGGGTCCACATGGAATAAATATTCTTTCCCACAATCAAATGCACACTGAACTACAATATATGGTTAGCAGCAATGTTTTTCACACTTCACTTATGGGAAAAGGTTCTTCTCATTTGTAGACTGATGTACTGAGCAAAGTCCTAACATTTCTTTTAAAACCAGCAGCAGCCAGAAGTTTCATGCTTTAGAAAGAAAGGCCAGATGAAGCACTTCAGTATCTACCTCTTAACTTCTGTAGCAAGTGGCAAAACAAAGCTGATGGGGAAGTACCGAGTGCTCTGAACATCATATAATTGAGAATGGGATCTGGAAATGTGCATGTGACAAAATATTGCTTCCTCTGTGTGTACTTCCTGGCTGTTACAGGTGACAAGAATGTGAATATTAAAATTATCTATACCATAATTACTGTTATTTGTACTGAATAAAGGTGAAGACTACAATCACATGCTTGGGTAATAAGGTTTACACGCTGGTGTGTATTCTCAAAACTGCTTAGTTTTCTTCCAGTATTTATGGAAAGGTAGATTATTAAAGCTAGTAAAATTCCAGGAGAGAAAGTGAAAATTAAGGTGTGCCACTAGTTTAGGATTTCTGTTTCAGAAAGTATTTTCTAAATGCTTTTCCATACACTTACAATTCTGTCACAGGTGTTATTTTAATACACACCATGGCATTTTCTGTTTACAAGCAGATCAATGTCACTAACAACTTCCATTTTAATCTGTGCCAAAATACAGAGTTTCTAGGAAACAACAAAAAAAGCTTTTAGACTGCTCATGCATTCTTGGTGTTGGTTGTAAGGTTATATTCAAAGTTACTCCTACTATGTTTTTCCATTGTATAAAACCAGAATTTCAGTGCACATTCCTGACTATTTTAAAAAATATATCCAAATTTGCTAGTTTTTAACAAGAAATACATCAAGATTCATTTCTGCCTGGACTGGAAGGGTATCATCACAGACTATGCCAGCTAATGGTCATGGAGTGTGGGAGTAGAGGCTGAAAGAACCTGAATTAAGAATTAATATCCAGACAAACCTGAACTTCCTGAAATAATAAAATAGGATTTGCAGGATGTTTTGTACCATTGTGTTCATTGCTCTCTCAAATACATGTAATCTGTGATTTTAAATTGCTCCTTGGACCCAAAAGCTTCCCAACATTAATCTTAACAATTACTGCACTTGCGAACAATTTGGGACTTTGGTCTCTGCAGGATCAAGGCTTTGCCATAAGCATTGCAGGTTTCAGAATAAAGTCATTTTAACTATCACCTTAGGTGTTTTTAGTTACAGATGCTTACAGCTGTAGTGCTACTTAAAGCTGAACACTAGAAGCATCCAAATGCCCAGAATTTTGCACTCAATGAAACTACCTAAACCTTATATAACAATTATGTAGTTGCTAATGCCAGTAAACACAGAAATCCAATGGTTGAACCAGCAGAGCTTCAGCCTGGCCAGCTCCAATGCAACAAGCTTTTGATTTTTGCTGCCAAAGCAGTTCCTAAGCTCTAGGAGCTCCCCAGTTACATGTCAACTGGCTTGCAAGCCATGCAAGCCAAGTACCTCAAAGTTATTGCTTCCTCACCCTTTTCCCTTTCAAAGTAATCTTCAGAGATTAACATAAATTCTACATTTAATGAAATGCTACAGCCGCACAATTACAACCCAAAATTAGAGCAGCAAGCCAGCCAGGATGCCAGTACAAATGCTGCCCTAAGTGCACAAATCTGCTGCCTTATGAGTCTCTTCCTGGTTCAACTTCTCTAAGAACTCTGTCTCTCTGATAAGACTTTAAAAAATAAATTAATAATTACATAAACATACATTAAAATGTCCAATTATGCTTGAGACCAACAAGGGGAAATAATTAAAAAAAAAAAAATCCCCTTATCATAGTGTCATAAAATGGGTTGGGTTGGAAAGAACCTTTAAAGGTCAATCCCTCCCAGCAATCAGGGACGTCTTCAACTACATCAGGTCACTCAGAGCCCAATCCAATGTGACCTAGAATGTTTCCAGGGATGGGGCATCCACCATCCCTTTCTGGGCAATCTGGGCCAGTGTTTCACCACACTCACTGTAAAACATTTCTTCCTTCTCACTAGTCTAAATCTCCCCTATTTTAGTTTAAAACCATCACCCCTTGTCCTGTCATATCAGGCCCTGCTAAAAAGTCTCTATTTTTCTTACAAGAACCCTTTATGTACTGAAAAGCTTCTATAAGGGCTCCCTGAAGCCTTCTCCTCTCCAGGCTGAATAATCCCAACACTCTCAGTCTGTCTTCAGAGGAGAGGTGCTCCAACCCTCTCATCATTTGTGGCCTCCACTGAAACCACCCCAACAGGTTCATGTTCTTCTTGTGCAGAGGACTCCAGAGCTGGACACAGCACTGTAGGTGGGGTCGCACCACAGCTGAGTAGGAGGGTCAAAATCACCTCCCCTGATCTGCTGGTTACAAAGTTAGTGCAAAATTACATTTCTGACAGTGATCCTGGGGAGAATTTTTTCCAGAACCTAAGGATGTTTTCCTAAAATTAATAGCTTCACCTCCAACTCATCCCCTCATTGTTATCTGTGCCAGAACTTAATGTCAAAGATTTCTTCCACTTCTTGCTTAGCAAGGGCACCAGGTATATGGACCACTTAAGACGAATATACAGATCCCTCCCTGGCAGTTACCCAGAAGAGGAGTATGGAGGCAGAATGAAAGGATACTGAGATCAGTCAGCAGTGGTTACATGAACAGTGGCATGCCTCTTTGCTCATCACTGAAGAGTCGAATTACTCCTAAATGAGAATACTAGAAAAGTCTAAAAAGAAAGAAACTATTATAAAACTGATGTCTGTTTTATTCTAATAGCAAGCATATACATACTATGTTGGGTGGTTGTGGGCAGTATGGATGGATGATATTAGAACTTGCTTCACACAAACATTCATCTTCTCTCAGATGCAAATACTTCCAACAAAAACCAGACAATAGCTTTGAGTTTTAAATACTTAAAACTTGAAAAGCTTGAAACAGATGTTTTGAATTCTATGCATTTTCAAAAACATTCATATACTGTTTCTAAAAAATCTGAGAAATACTTTCTGCCCTCTGAGTTGCACACAATTTTCACAGGTATGCAAAGCAAAGAGCTGCCTGTTAACTCCTCCAGCTGGCAACAGCCTCGAGGATGTTTCTGATGAGCAGAGGATATCACCTTCAGAAATAAAAATAAATATATAATTCCTAATTAAATTACTGATGACTTTCCTCCACAACACTACACTTCAAAAAACAGGCACCATTTTTTTCCCTAATGGTTATAAAACACAGTTTTTACTATCCAATACTTTAAGGCACCTGAAGAACTCTGTCGTCCAAACAACAGCCTCTGATCCCAGTTTCTGGTATGGATGTGTTACTGCACTATGTTGTACATACTCATCTCCCTGGTGGGAACAGCAGATGGGAGGTATGGGCAGATAATCTGGTAACTGGAAAGCTGAAGTTTGCTGCTGTTTCAGATATAGATGTTCTGCATCCATTCAGTCATGTAAGATGATACAAACCAGAGCAGCAGCAGAGGAAACCAACTAAATTATGACCTAAGATTATTTCAAAATTAGATCCAGTCCTTTTGTGCTTTAGATTGTGAAAGACAGAAATATAGATTTATCTACAGACCTCCATACAAATGCAAATACCTAAATGATTACATTCTGTTAAATAAACTAGAAGTCAACAGCTTTGGCACTCCCAGAGAAATCTTGACTCCACATGTACATCCGTGTCTCCACAAATGAATCTATAAAAGCAAGCATGTATTTTACCTTCTCTTTGGCAGCTGTCCATGGATTTACTAATCTTTTAAGCCAAAAATCACTGCTAGTAATAAAAATGCCTCAATAGTAGCCACTTCTCTTAATGCTATGTATAGATCTGCTCAGTGATGCCCAATGACAGGACAAGGGGCAATGGGTGGAAGCTGAGGCATAGGAAGTTCCATGGAAACATGAAAAAAATTTTCATTGTGAGGGTGCAGAATACTGGAATAGGCTGCCCAGGGGGGTTGTGGAGTCTCACTCCATGGAGACACTCAGCCCCTAACATTCTGCAATTCTGTGAGTTTTAAGCATAAGGAAAGAGGTTTTGGTAAGACTGACAGAGCTCTATAACCAGAATCTACAGTGAAAGCCCCAGAAAATGTGGCTTAGATCACATGGGAATCCTTAATTCACACTTTAATCCAGGTAAGAAGGGACTTCATAAACCCTGGGTTTGGCTTGAGAAAGACAGACAACTGTTCCTCTGCTCTCTTTTGAAAAAGGGAAATGGCAAAGTGTTGGGAAGAAGGAAGCTGTCTCGACTGTAGATTGCTCAAACTTGCTGAACTAACAGAGATGGGAGAGTGAGCTTTCCCTTAGAACAAGATGAGAATCAGGAAGGGAAGTTTTTCTGCAGAAATCAGCACTCTGGTAGTAGTTCAAAGCCATGAACTATTAAGAAAAGATGAAGTGGGAGGGGGAAGAGAATCTTATGCTGAAAGTTCTCACTTCACTCTTGAAGAGTCCACTTGCTTCAGTTTCTGATTAATAACAAACAGAAAGTATGTTCCTGACAGAGACTGCTGCAACCGAAAACCAAGGCCTTAATTAAAATTCCAAAAATAATAAGAGGCATTAACAATCTAGCAAGGTAAGAAAGCTGAAGCTGGGTAAATGACAATCATGCAGACCTAAAAAAAATCCAGGCACCGTAAAATGCTTGGTACTTAACTGCCACTGGCACAATCTCACCCTGCTGCAGCTTCTTCAGTCTTCCAAAATTTGCATGTGACACATTTCAATTAGATACCCAGTCGTCAGCAGCCACTTAATTACATCAGAAGACATGAGCAGGTGTATAAAATATATGGCATATTGTAAGACTGGAGGACATTAGATAGTTCCTGCTTCTGAAAGAGATATGCATTTTTTGCCCCCTTTTCCTTTTTAAACCTTCCTAATAAATCAGATTGCCAATACACTCCTTTGGGGATTCAGTGGCAGCACCACAAAATGCATGATCAGCAAATTATGAAAATACTGATGTAGTAACTCAGAGCTGAGCAACTAATGAGCTGTAAAGTTCACTTCTAAAAGCAGGACACTCATACATTAAACACATCCCCAGTAATTTTGCTGTTCATTATAAATATTAATTTAGAGTTGGAAGGTGAAGTATGCAAAATAAAATTCAACTCTGATGGATTCTGATAGCATTACTTTTCAGGATCAAGTTTCTTTGCAGCAATACACAGTCACTAAGGACACAACTTTGCCAAATTTGGCATTAAAAATGCATTTTTAGCATCGCGGTGAATCCCAAATTAGGGCAATGACAGATGACTTTGCAGTCGATAGATGATTCTCAATTTACCAAACAAACTGAACTCCGACTCACCTTGCAAAACGAATCCAAAATTAGCATAAATTAAGGCCATTTTAAATAAAGGCAAAAATATGGGAAGCCATCAATCATTCCCATACAGAGCACTGATAACGAAATGCCTTCAAATAAAACAAATGCCAAATCTTTACTGCAGTGCATGGCATGATGTGTTCCATCCATCACAATGTGCTCTTACCCTCGGATAAACAAGGACACAGTAGTTTGTAGGAATGCTGGTGAGTAGAGGAAACCAAGTGTATTAGCTAGGCTTTCTAGCTAATATTAGCTAGGTTTCATCTGCCCACAAACTTGCCATTTCTTGTTGTGTCTTAAGTCTCAAAGCAGGAAATGTATCAAAGGTTGTTGTGAAGTAGAGCTTCACCAAAGGCTGACACAAGATATTACCAAAGTGACAAATCTGCTGATTCCCATGCTAACATGAGCAAGCATTTCTTTCAAGTACATTAGAAGCCAAACCACAGAATACAGAATTAACCAGGTTGGAAAAGACTTTTGAGATCATTGAGCCCAACCTATCACCCAACACCATCTAATCAACTAAACCATGGCACTAAGTGCCTCATCCAGGCTCTTTTTAAACACTTCCAGTGATGGTGACTCTACCACCTCCCTGGGCAGCACATTCCAAGGGCAATTCACTCTTTCTGGGAAGAATTTCTTCCTAACATCCAGCCAAACCCTCCCCTGGAGCAGAATGAGACTGTGGTTTCTCATTCTATCACTGGTTACCTGGGAGAAGAGACCAAGAGGCCAACCCCACCTGGCTACAACCTCCCTTCTGGTAGTTGTAGAGAGCAATAAAGTCTCCCCTAAGCCTCCTCTTCTCCAGAGCAATCCCATTTCCCTCAGCCTCTCCTCACAGGGCTTGTGCTCCAAACCCCTCACCAACTTTGTTGCCCTTCCCTGGACACGTTCCAGCAAGTCAACATCTTTCCTAAACTGAGGGGCCCAGAACTGGACACAGGACTCAAGGTGTGGCCTAACCAGTGCAGTGCACAGGGGGAGAATGACTTCACTGATCCTGCTGGCCACACTGATACTGGCCAGGATGCCATTGGCCTTCTTGGCCACCTGGGCACACTGCTGGCTCATGTTCAGCCTACTATCAACCAGTACACCCAGGCCCCTTTCTGCCCAGCCACTCTCCAGCCACTCTGTCCCCAGCCTGTAGCACTGCATGGGGTTGTTGTGGCTAATGGGTAGAACCCAGCACTTAGATGTGTTAAATCTCATTCCTATGCTTCTCCAAAGAGTGTAATTTTTCAGGGAAAGTTATATTGGCAAGCCTGTGAGACTTGGTATTTGCCTTGAAATGCAAAAACTTACTAAAACATACTATCATGCATCTCCTATCATGCATTAGAAGTATATTCATCTGTTATGTATTAGATGTGAATTTCAGTAAGTTTACCTAAGACACAGACATATGGCAATATGGAAATGTAAATAAGAAACAAATTGTCACATTAAAGCAGACAATGCATTAACCTTGCAAGCATGACCACAAACAGGGAAGAAGCTGGGGGGAAAAAAACATCAGTGAGTGCTGTAGAGAATGGAAAAGAAAACAGATAAAATACATAGCAAAAACATTACAGATTCATGGATACCATCATATTGGAAGGGGCCCTCAAAGGTCATCCTTTCTAACACCCCTGACGTGAGCAGGGAAATCTCCAACTAGATCAGGCTGCCCAGGGCCACATCAAGTCTGATCTTGAATGTCTCTAGGGAGGGGCCTCAAGTACAGAGTCACAGAATTGTGAGGGTTGGAAGGGACCTCAAGGATTCATCCAGTTCCAACCCCCCTGCCATGGGCAGGGACACCTCACGCTACATCAGGTTGCCCAGAGCCACATTCAGCCTGGCCTTCAAAAATTCCAGGGATGGGGCTTCCACCACCTCCCTGGGCAACCTGTTCCAGTGTCTCACCACCCTCATGGGGAAGAACTTCTTCCTAAGATCTAATCTAAATCTCCCCTCCTCTAGCTTGGATCCATTCCCCCTAGTCTTATCACTACCCGACACCCTAAAAGTCCCTCATCACCTTTCTTGTAGGCTTCAGCACATCCCTGGGCACCATGTAAAGAACTTCCTTCTGATGTCCAACTTAAATCTACCCTGCTCCAGTTTAAAACTATTGCCCCTTCTCCCATAGCTACAAGTCCTTCTAAACAGTCCTTTCCCAGCCTTCCTGTAGGTCCCATTTAGATATCGAAATACCATCATAAAGCCTCTCCAGAGCCTTCTCTTCACCAGGCTGAACAGCCCAAACTCTCTCAGCCTGTCTTCATAGCAGAGGTGCTCCATCCTTCTGATCATCTTCATTGCCCTCCTCTGGACCCACTCCATCGGGTCCATTAATCACAAACTATTAACCGTAAGGAAAAATACTTCACCTGGGCAGACTTCAGGCTGAAGAAAACTATGTGCCTTTGCTCCAGGCTGGGATATGTTCTCAGTTTATGCTCTTTGATGCAAGACACTATTTTGACATAGTAATCCCATCCCTATGTTCACACAATTCTTCAGAACAAACAAAAATACAAAATGCAAGCCACTCCCTCCTGTAAAACCAAAAAAGTCTGAATTTTTTACTGTGAATTATAAATGCTTGATTCAAAAAGGTGACATCAGTAGACTGCAGCACACAGGACATTTTAGTGGAGGATTTAAGAAGATCAGATCCCTCCTGTATCTGATTACCACACTGAAGTTGTTCTCCCACCTAATTTAAAAGTCAAACTGGACTGTTCTTTCACATATAGTCAGGACCAATGAGGAACTCTGAAAGGGACTACTCAGACCCTTGTTCCTAAATAGAGATCAGTCTCAGAGGTGCTCACATAGCTCTTTTCTATTCAGCTGGATAACTGCCTGTCTGGTTTTCCACAGTTAGATGCAATTAGTCTATCCTGTTCACAGACTATAACCCAAACATCCAGAAGGAAAGAGCAATTAATTCAAATAAAACAAGAAAATTATACCAATGCTCATTAACAAGTAACATTTTAAAATCACTTGTGGAAAGAGACTATTTCTGTTTCCTATACAAAAGTCATTTTTTTAACCTTTACAATTCTTTTGATGATTAGAAAAAATAATTTCCTTTCTTTTTTCTTTTTTCTCTTTGTATTTTAAACCAAACTCTTGTTTAGATATTTGTGTGGTAATATCCAATTCTGTTTTTCATACTCTTTTGGAGTGGCAACGATCTTAAATCCTGGAATCTCCTCCAGATCTAAACATTTTACTCTTTAAAATTCAAGATCTTCCAATGCTCAATCAGTCACAGAATCACAGACTGCTGGGGGTTGAAAGGGACCTCTAGACATCATTGAGTCCAACCGCCATGCCAAAGCAGGATCACCAAGGACAAGCCACACAGGAACACATCCAGACAGGTTTTGAAAGTCTCCAGAGAAGAACACTCCACAACCTCTCTACTCAGCCTGTTCCAGTCTTCCATCACCCTTAAAGAAACTCCTCCTCATGTTTAGACAGAGCTTCCTGTGTTCAAGTTTGTGCCCAGGGGTGGTCTCACCAGGGCAGAGTAAAGCAGGAGGAGAACCACCTTAGACCTGCTGGACACACTTTTCTTGATGCACCCCAGGATGTCATTGGTGTTCTTGGCCACAAGGGCACATTGCTGTTCCATGAAGAACTTGCTGTCCAGTAGGACTCCAAGGTCTCTCTCTGTGGAGTGGCTCTCCAGCAGGATGACCTCTAGTTTGTACTGGTGCCTGGAGTTATTCCTCCCCAGATGCAGGACTCTAAACTTGTTCTTATTGAACTTCATGAGGTTCACTTTTGCCCATCTCTCAGCCTGTCCAGATCTTGCTGGATGGCATACCAGCCACCCCTCTCAGTTTCATATCACCAGTGATCTTGCTGAGGGTACAGTCTATCCGCTCATCCAGGTCATTGATGAAAATATTGAACAAAACTGGACCTAGTACTGATTCCTGGGGAACAGCACTGGCCACAAGCCCTCAATTGGACTCTGTGCCACTGATCACAACCCTCTGAACTCGATTGTTTCCAGTCCACCGCCAGTTTCCAATCCACCACCCAGTCCAATCATCTAATCTGCTTTTCTTGAGTTTACCTATAAACATGTTACGGAGACGGTATCAAAAACCTTGATGAAGTCAAGGTAGATGACATCCACTGCTCTCCTTTCATCTTGGTAAATCCATGCTGGCTAATCCTGATAACCTTCTTTTCTTTCATGTGGTTAGGGATGGCCTCCAGAATGAGCTTCTCCATCACCTTTCCAGGGATGGAGGTGAGGCTGACTGCTCTGGAGTTGGCCAGGTCTTTCTTCTTGCCCTTTTTGAACACTGGAGTGACATTGGCTTTCCTCCAGTCTTCAGGCACCTCCCCTGTTCTCCATGAGCTTTCAAAAATGCTGTTGAGTGCTACAAAAACATCAATGAAGACCAAGAAAAAGTCTGCACACTATATTGCTTAGGATTATCTGGCCCAGGTTTATTTACTTGTGCTAACTCTCAAACCAGGATCACTTCCATGGCTTGAATGATAATTTTCATATATTTCTGCAAGTATCCAAGGGAATGAGTAGAAAGGAAGCAAAATGTTAATAATGAAAAGTTAGATGTGGAAACCAAGAACTGTAATTCTAAAAGCACTCCTGCCAATGAACTAAAGCTCTGTCAGGCACAGCTCCTCATATCCTGAATACCCAGAGTCTCCAAGGTGGTCAGAAAGATCAATTTTCCATATTGCAGCAACCTGGAAGCCACTATTACAAAAGGGTATCTGTGGAACAACACTTCTTTTATAAATGAGGAGTTGTCAGGATGACATGATCTGACTGCAAGTACCTTGCAATGCACAAAACACCAGCCTCCAGGGACCAGCACCAGTCAGCAGTGAAGGGAATGAATGGCTGGAGGGAACAAATGGGAGTCATGTTTTCACTGAAACATTCATCTAGTATCTAGCAGCCTTGGAGCTTTCAAATACTGAAGAGCTTGCCAATTTTACTAGGAGCATACTGCTGACAGGAATCATAGAATAGTTTGGGCTGGAAGGCACCTTTAAAGGTCATCCAGTTCAACTTCCTTGCGGTGAGCGGGGACACATTCAATTGGAGCAGGCTGCTCAAACCCCCTGTCCAACCTGACTTGCAAGGATTTCCGTCACCTCTCTGGGCAGCCCATGTCAGTGTTTCACCACCCTCTTTGTCAAACATTTCTTTCTTGTATCTTTTCTTAATCAACAGTCTATTAGTTTCAAACCATTACTCCTTGTTCTATTTCAACAGGCCCCACTAAAAAGACTGTTACCATCTTTCTTATAAGCCACCTTCAAGTACTGAAAGGCCACAATCAGGTCTACCTGGAGATTTCCCCAGGCTGAAGAGTATGGACCCCTGAGGGACACCACATGTCACTAATCACCAGCTGGACATTGAGCCACTGACCACTATCCTCTGGGTGTGGCCATCCAACTAATTCCTCATCTACCAAACAGTCAACACAACAAATTCCTATGCCTCCAATTTAAAGAGAAGGATGTTATGAGTGATAATGTCAAAAGTCTTACAAAGACCAGACAGGTCTTCCCTTGTCCACTGATGTAGTCTCTCCACTACAGAAGGCCACTAGGCTGGTGAGGAAGGACTTGCCTTTGGTGAAGCCACGCTAGCTGTCTCAAATCCCCTCTTTTTTCTGAGTAATCATCTTTCATCTACCTCCAGTCTTTCCTGCAAAAGAGGTGTTACCCAAACTTACCTCTGGGTACTTCAGTTTTAATGTTTTATGCATTTCTCGAAAGCGACTGTAGCGCCTGAACACTGTCCACGTCTCATCCAGCACTGTTATCTGTGTCACACAATAGGAAAAGAACAAACAGAAGTAAAACCACACAATGCTGAAAACCATACAGTGTGTCAGCTTATCAGATTGAAAGAGGCAACTCTTTGTTCCCTTAAATCTGTAAGTTGTTATTTGTTTCCTTAGTTTTTCTTTTATGACAATGAAAGAACTGTCTTTAATAAGGAGCACTGACTGCAAAGCAAGAAAACTGAATGCATTTATTCCTTATTCTGGAAAGGTTTGACAAAGCTGTAAAGATTAAAATATCCCCCATTCCCAATCACTCCTTGGTGCAGCTCTCAGCATGACAACCAGTGGGTGTTCCACTAATGAACAAGTAACACCCAGCACAAGCGTTGTGTAGCCTCTCTATATGTTCATAGAAGTGTATCTTCTCATACACACACACACACACACACACTCATATACACAGAATCATAGAATGGTCTGAATTGGAAGGGAACTTAAATACAATCTACTTCCAACACCCCTGCCACTGGCAGGGACATTTTCCACTAGACCAGGTTGTTCAAGGCGTTTTCCAACCTGGCCTTTAACACCTCCAGGGAGGGAGCATCCACAACCACCCTGGGCAACCTGTTCCAGTGTCTCATCACCCTCATTGTCAAAAATTTCTTCCTAATATCCAGTATAAATCTAGCCTCTTCCAACTTAAAACTATTCCCCCTTGTGCTATCACTACAAGCCCTTGTAAAAGTCCCTCCTCAGCTTTCTCGCAGGCCCCTTTCAGGTACTGGACATACACAGAAATACACATGAACAAATATACATTTCTTGCACACACAGAATTCATTACCACATAGAATGGGATTCCAATTCATAGGATAAAAAATTATGTATGTCAGTTTTCAGAAGATATTCCTTTAAAGGACTCTAAGTCTTTGTCATCAAGATATTACCACAGAATTCTTTCAGCTGGAAAAAACCTCTAAGATCACTGAATCTAACCACCAGCCTAACACCACCGTGGCCATTAAGCCATGTCCTGAGGTGCCTATGTTGATGTTCCCATGTATAGGGAAGATTCATTCAAACCAAGAGAATTACTCCTGATAATAAAGCACAGCAACAGAAGCAAAGAGGGAAAGCAAAGCGAACCTTACCATAAGGTGTTCACAGAATCCTCACTGGAACTGAGGGGCCAACAAAAATTTCAGGGAAAGAAATTTTTCCCTGTCTGAAATCAGGTGAAAGAAATTTCTAGGTAGATCATAAAAATGCCATGGCAGGAGCCTTTGATTTTACAAGAAGTCTTTTTCTGTAGCTCTGGCGATCCAAGGCTACCAAGAAGCAATGTTGCAGGGAGAGGTGAATATTACTCTACATCGACAACTAGGGTTGGAGAAAGTCAGCTGGCATTGCCTAAACCTGAAAGACTGTTGCTTTTTCAGTCTAACAAGTCTAATATGTGGTATTACCTCCATCTAGCTATGATTTTATCACCAAGATCAAAAGCATTTTCACAAAAGACATTTCAAAGATACAGGCTTCTTCATCTTAAAGTGATTCCTAACCTTAACAAGTAGATCCCTCACTACTGAGTGTATCAGGAAGTTACAGAGGTAAAGAAAGTTGCCAAGATAACCAAGCAGGAGAAAAATAAACCAAAGCAGTAAAGCCAGCAACCAGAACCAGCACCACTGTTGATACCTGCTACCTCACACTTGCAAACTCATCTGTTGTCCGCTCTTCCCTGCCTCTACTGCTGCATACAGAAGGAAGCTGGAGGAAGTGTTTTAGAAACCAAAATATGAATATAGGGATATGTTCACGTTGCACTCATCTCCATTAACCATTTTGTTGTGAATAGTTACTTTAAAAGTAAAGGGCTTTGTGATTTCAATCTTCAAGCAGATATTAGAGTGCAATAGATAATCAGAAAATAAAGATGCTACTCATTCCTGCTTTCTTCTTTGCTTTAATTCTGTATGTCAATGTTTCTGAGTCATGAAACGTTGCTGTGATGGGTTCATTTGCACAGATCTTTATTCAAAAGCAACTTTTTTTTTTTCCTTCTTCCCCCCCCCCCCCAAGGGTTTTTACAGCAGCATGTCTTTAGGGGAGTAACATAACTACACAGCTTCAGAAAGAGCACAAATGTCAGCTTGCCAGTGATACTGCTGGTTGTGCATCTGACACCTGTCTAGGTGACAGTGTGGTACCAAGGTGGTACAAAGTTTAAAAAACAAGTTGTCAGGGAACAACAAGAAGGAAAACAGCAAATCCATCTATCTGTACTGCCTAAGAACGGAAGAATTTTTCCCAAGAACATTCCCTGGTGGCTTCACTTACCCTGGCTTGGTCCCTGTTATCCTCTTCGTTTACTTTTCTAACTCTTGTAATAAGACTAGCAGGTAAAGTGGTGCAAAATTGTATTGTGTTACTGCTGATATTATTGGAAAAATCATTTCAAAGCTAAACAAAATCTTAAGTGGTCCCCAAAGCTCAACAAGAATGTTATTAGGACTGACAGGATCAAATTCCACTCATATAAAGAGGAGAATTATGGTGCAGCTAGCATGGCAATAGAATTTCCAGATCTGGGCCTTTTACTACTAGAGGCAATCCAACCATTCTGGGCTGGGATTCTTTTCCCTCATTTAAAAAAAAAAAGCTGTATGGCAGACTGAATAGAAGAACAGAACAGAACAACCCCTCGAGGTGAGGAGAAAGTTCTTCACTGAGAGAGTCATTTGCCATTGGAATGGGCTGCCCAGGGAGGTGGTGGAGTCACCATCCCTGGAGGGGTTCAAGAGGGGATTGGATGTGGCACTTGGTGCCATGGTCTAGTCATGAGGTCTGTGGTGACAGGTTGGACTTGATGATCTTTGAGGTCTCTTCCAACCTTGGTGATACTGTGATAGAACAGAACAGAATAGAATTAACCAGGCTGGAAAAGGCCTTTGAGATCATCAAGTCCAACCTATCACCCAAGATCATCTCATCAACTAAACCATGGCATCAATTCCCTCATGCAGTCTCCTATTAAACACCTCCAGTGATGGTGATTCCACCACCCCCTGGCCAGCCCATTCCAATGGCCAAGTACATATGGGATGGGGACATTGCACAGTATCACAGTACATTAGAGGTTGGAAGTGACCTCCAGAGATCGTAGGGTCCATCCCCCCACACCAAAGCAGGATCACCCAGGGCAGTCTGCACAAGGCATGCATCAAGGTGTGTTTTGAATGTGTCCAGAGAAGGAGACTCCACAATCTCACTGGGCAGCCTGTTCCAGTACTCTGTCACCCTCACTGTAAAGAAGTTTCTCCTCATATTGAGGTGAAATCTTCGGTGTTCAAGCTTGCACCTGTTGTTTCTTGTCTTATTACTGTGCACCACCGAAAAGAGATTGGCCCCCTGCACTTGACACCTATGCCTCAGACATACATACATATATATATATATATATATATACACACACACATTGATGAGATCCCCTCTCAGTCTTAGGAAAAAACATTCCCATGACTCTCAGCCTCCCTTCAATTAAACCACAGCACCAAGTGCTTCATCCAGTCTCCTCTTAAACACCTCCAGGGACAGTGACTCCACCACCTCCCTGGGCAGCCCATTCCAATGGCCAATCACTCTTTCTATGAAGAACTTCTTCCTAACATCCAGCCTAAACCTCCCCTGGAGCAGAATGAGACTGTGGTCTCTCATTCTGTCACTGGTTACCTGGGAGACCAACCCCCACCTGGCTACAACCTCCCTTCAGGCAGTTGTAGAGAACAATAAAGTCTCCCCTGAGCCTCCTCTTCTCCAGGCTAAGCAACACCATTTCCCTCAGCCTTTCCTCATAGGGCTTGTGCTCCAACCCCCTCACCAGCTTTGTTGCCCTTCTCTGGACACGTTCCAGCAACTCAACATCTTTCCTAAACTGAGGGGGACTCAAGGTGTGGCCTAACCAGTGCTGAGTACAGGGGCACAATGACTTCCCTGCTCCTGCAGGCCACACTATTTCTGATGCAGGCCAGGATGCCATTGGCCTTCTTGGCCACCTGGGCACACTGCTGGCTCATGTTCAGCCTACTATCAACCAGTACCCCCATGTCCCTTTCTGTCTGGCCGCTCTCCAGCCACTCTGACTCCAGCCTGTAGCACTGCATGGAGTTGTTGTGGCCAGTGTGTAGAACCCGGCACTTAGATGTGTTAAATCTCATGTTGTTGGGCTCTGTGCATCTGTCCAGCCTGTCAAGGTCCCTCTGCAGAGCTCTCCTAGCCTCTAACAGATCAACACCTGCCCCCAGCTTGGTGTCATCTGCAAATTTACTGATGATGGACTCAATCCCCTCATCCAGATATCAATAAAGATACTGAACAGGATGAGGCCCAGCACTGATCCCTGGAGGACACCACTAGTGACTGGCTGCCAGCTGGATGTGGCACCATTCACCATCACTCTCTGGGCTCAGCCCTCCAGCCAGTTCCTAACCCAGTGCAGAGTGTTCCTGTCCAAGCCATGGGCTGACAGCTTGGCCAGGAGTTTGCTATGGGGGATGGTGTCAAAGGCCTTGCTGAAGTCCAGGTAGACTACATCCACAGCCTTCCCCACATCCACCAGGTGGGTCACCTGATCACAAAAGGAGATCAGGTTGGTCAGGCAGGACCTGCCCTTTCTAAATCCATGCTGGCTGGGCCTGATCCCTTAGCCATCCTGTAAGTGCTGTGTGATTGCACTGAAGAAGACCTGTTCCATAATCTTGCCTGGTACTGAGGTCAAGCTGACAGGCCTGTAATTCCCTGGCTCATCCTTCTGGCCCTTCTTGTGGATGGGCATCACACTGGCCAGCTTCCAGTTATCTGGGACCCCTCCAGTGAGCCAGGACTGTTGAAAAATGATGGAGAGTGGCTTGGCCAGCTCATCTGCCAGCTCTCTCAGAACCCTAGGATGGATCCCATCCAGTCCCATGGACTTGTGAGGGTCCAAGTGGCTGAGCAGGTCTCTAACTGCTTCCTCCTCGATTACAGGGGAGCTATACTGCTCCCTGACTCCATCTGCCAGTTCAGGAGGCCAGCTGTCTGGAAGACAACCTATCCGGCTATTAGAAATTGAGGCAAATAAGGTGTTAAGTATCTCTGCACATTCACCACCTGGAGACATGCCTAAAAAACTATATAAAAGATTTGAGCAACTACTGGCTCGAGAGAAGGAAAAGACCGGGGCAATGCTGCTCTGAAGAAAAATGAAGTGAATACCAAGAGAGAAAAGGACAGAGACATCACCATGTAGCCTGGAGGCAACAGACCAGGAGGTACCCTCTCTCCATGTCCTAAGCTCCACCTGCTACAACTCATAGAGCTGAAGAGACTGCTCAGAGAAGGGTTTGGACTTGGGCTTTGAGGTCTCTCCCTCCCCTCCTCTGCTGGAGGACAGTGCAGCCAACAAGGATGACCTCTCCTCCATGGCAAAGCGGCAGCACCCTTCCTCCACAGACCCAAACAGTCTTGGGGGGTGAGGGGTGTGGTAATATAATTCCTTTCCTCCTCTCTCTCCCTCTTCACTCTCTCTCGCTTTCTCCTTCTGATCCATCCACTTTATTCTGTTAATCAATAGCCTCAGGGCTGTTGATGCTTTGGCCTCATTTGTGCCTCTAATTTCATAACATGGGAATATTCAAAAGAGCTGAGTCTCTTTCCCTCTCTGGGCTGAGACAATGACCTAGCAACATCCTTAAACATTTCATGGGTTACCTCTCCTTTTTCTAAAGATGATACACCCTCTTTTTTCCCCTTAATTCATTCAGAAGCTCATTGACCATCCAGGCCAGATGTCTGCCCTGGCAGCTCATCTTCCGGCACATTGGCACAGCCTGTTCCTGTGTCTTCAAGATTTCTTTCTTGAAGCAGGTCCAGCCCTCCTGGACCCCTTGGTTTTTAAGGGCTGTTTCCCAAGGTACCTTCTGAAGTTAGTTCCTTAAGTAATCTGAAGTCCACCCTCTGGAAGTCCAGAGTGGAGGTTTTGTTGATGCCACTCTTAGCTTGACTGCGTATTGAAAACTCAATTATTTCATGGTCACTGGACCCCAGACAGCTTCCAACCACCACATCTTCCACCATCTCCTTCTCTGTTTGTAAAAAGAAGGTCAAACAAAGCCTTACCCCTGGTAGGCTCACACAGCAGCTGTGATAAGAAAGTATCCTCCATACACTCTAAGAACCTTCTAGACTGCCTTCTCTCTGCTGTGTTGAGTTCCCAGCAGATATCTGGCAGGTTAAAATCGCCCATAAGAACAAGGTCTGGCAATCTTGAGACAGCCTTTAGCTGCCTATGGGATAATTCATCAACCTCTTCATCCTGGTTGGGTGGTCTATAACAGACTCCAACCAGGATGTCAGCCTTCTTGGCCTTCCCTCTAGTTCTCACCCACAGGTGAGAATCTTATCTGGGCACTTATGGGACCCTAGGCCTGAGAATTGTGGGTTGGTTTGGGTTTTGTATTTTTTCACTCAAGTGCACCATTTCCTATGCAAAATCTACAAATCTGAAAGGAGTTACTACAGTCCTGTCTGCTCATCTTTTCTTCTCATGATGATTGACAGAAAATAACCTAACAGACTTTTTCAATTGATGCTACTGTAAAGCACGTCACAGAGTTTGTTCCCCTTTTGTCCCATACAAACAGATGCAAAACCAACAGGAGTGTGGAGGGAAGAAGAAATAGAAAGCAATATTCCATCTGGTTCTGAAACAATTAGAAATAATTGAATAGCAGTTAGAATAATAGAAAATGCCCACCACACTTATCTGGGCTGCTTAAACTGTCTACAGTTGCTGTGATAATTAATATTTCCCTAAGCAGAACTTGTTGAAATGGTTCCTCACACTGCCTATGAATACAGCATCTGAAAAATTAAAAGTTGCCTAGAAATTTATTGTAACTTCTTTTTTTAAAAAATATTTCTTATTGAGGGTATTAATCTGATAGAGATGATGGATGAATGGGCTTTTGCTCTCTGCTCATATAGGTAGACGCAGGGCATGCATCATTTTCTTTAAGACCTAATTCAGTGAGTACTGCTTCAGCTTTACTCCGATTCTGCAACAGTCCACCGAGTTCAGAAAGAAACTTAGATTAGAAGCATAGACACTTTGAGCAGACCATCACATCATCTGTCTGAACAGAAGTGTGACAGGACATAGAAAAAAGCAGTGCTTTGGGGAGTACATTTGCCTGGATCTTTTCCTATAGG
Organism: Picus viridis; assembly: GCA_033816785.1. Taxonomy (NCBI): domain Eukaryota; kingdom Metazoa; phylum Chordata; class Aves; order Piciformes; family Picidae; genus Picus; species Picus viridis. Next base: position 35,870,868 of record CM066576.1, read on the forward strand.
GAACTCATGAGAGATGAATGAAAAACTTTGAAACACAAGAAAAAGGCAGTTTTGAAAGTCTATCAAACAGGATAAATAAAATAAGTCCTAACAGTGAGGGAAGGCTGTATGAAAAGGCTTATCTACATCCTTCCCTCTTGACAAGGGAACCCCTGCAGGGCTGTGCTTGATTCCAGGCTTTGCTTCCATCACCTGCTCTTAGGAGACCTTATATACTGGAGTTCTCCCTTCCCTGTTGCCCTTGCTGCTCCTGCTGCCATCCATGTTGATTCTGTCTGCAACAGATGCCAATGATCTTATCCATACAAAAGCTCTTCCCACCCACTGTTTCTCGCACATCCCTGTCTGAATGTCTTGCATATGACAACATGAAAAGAAGGGGAACATACAAGATAATTTTTCAGGTACTCTAATTCAGCTTTAACACAAATATGTTCAGACCTGATTAAATTACCACTATATCGTTGTGTCATCTTTAAAGATAACATATACAACTACTGCTTAAATGGAAGGGTTTTTTTGAGACGTATCTATTCATACTGACTACTTCATAGCAGGCCAGCACAAACAGCTCCATGTTAGCTCTTGCTGCAAGAGAAGAAGGTACTCTCCTAACTCTACTAAAGTATGGGTTTGTTTTTATTGTGAATTCTACCCAATTGGTTCTTGTGGGACTCAACATCTTCAAGTAGGATCTGCAGCCAGTAGAAACACCTGAGTGGACAGACCATCTTGCTGGCCCATTCCCAAATGTCACATATGCCTAGATGGACAAGATGATGAACTTGGAGTAGTTTTTTTGGATGTTATGTTAAAGTTGAAAAGACTTATGAACTGATTGTGTTGCTGCCAAGAAAAGTGGAATCAACTTACTTGCTTTTGGCATATACAGGACATATCTTTACTACTGCATGTAACAAAAATAATCAAACCAAAAAAATATATGCTTGCTTATAAAGAGAAATTTGTTATGTTTATTCTTCTATACAGCAAAATCTGAAAGTAGGTTGTAGTGAGGTGGGTGTTGGTCTCTTCTCACAAGTCACAACTGATAGGATGAGATGAAGTGCCTCAAGTTACTCCAGGGAATGTTGAGATTGGGCATTACAGAAAACTTTTCAACTGAAAGGGCTCTCAAAGACTGGAACAGGCTCTCTAGGGAGATGGTTGAATTCCCATCCTTAGAGGCATTTAAAAGAGACAGAGATGTGGTGCTGAGGCACAAGGTTTAGCACCAGACTTAAGAGAGAAAGAGAAAATGATTGGACTTGATTATCTTAAAGGTCTTTTCTGACTAAAACAATTCTATGGTTCAAATATGCCAGGATTTAAGTACAAACATGGTGACTAGAAACATCTGCTGAAGAAAATACATCTGAGACACCTAGGATTCAAAGGTTCCCAACTCAACTCAGTCATCCCATGTCCCATTATCAGAATTCAAAGTGCCATTACATGCAAATACACCAGCTACACATTTTCCCAAGAGGAAGAGGAACCTTTGTGAAGCAAGCTTGGGAGGTGGCAAAGCAAGTGAGATTTACACCACCTCAGCTCTTCCCCAAGACTGACAAATATTCTGAACTTGGAAATTATTTCAGTAACTGATATTGTATCCTGACCCATCAGGAAGAGATGAAATAAAGAAGTACCTGTTCTCTCTTCCCTACCCTGTCTTCCTACTTTCCTGACTTTTAAGGCCAAAAACCCAAGTGTTTGTGGTTTGTTGTTGGTGGGGTTTTTTTTGGGGGGGGAGCATATTCCATGTATCCTGATTTCCCACAGAATAACTGTAGCAACATCTGAAGATTAATACATTTCAAAGTAGAGCTGGGAGCTCTACAGGGAAAAGACTTAAAATAGAAAAGTTTGTAGAAGGTCTGTGGATTGTAGCTTGGAGCCAAGTCCTGACCACAGCAAAAGCAGCCCACTGTGAGCTACAGAGACCTGCAGGCAAAGAAAAAAGCATAAACAGTTGATCGAGGAGGAAGGACGGTGCCAAATATCTCTCAGACAGCCACAATGAAGTGCACAGGAGCTTGCAGAAAAATATTTAGTGCTCCAAGGAAGTTGACAGCAACGGGATACAATTATTAAAGTAATAGCTTATTCCCTATCCTTTATGTCACCCATTTCTTTGCTTTGAACTTAATCAAAGCAGCTATTTAAGCAGCAGATTCTTTTAGAGACAGACTAGAAATGGCACAGGAGAGAGAAAAAGATGCTACTGGCAAGTGTGACAGAAGATAATAGCCACACAATGTACACATCTCTTAGCCACGGCATCTGCTCATTCCATGCCATTCCTGAGGTTCTGCTTCTCACAGAAACAAAATACAGGCACCAGAATTGCCAGAGCCTGATTTCATATGCATTTGTGTCTCTCCTTTATATATCCCCTATTCCTATCTGGTTATGAACCCCACCCTTTTCAAACATTTTCTGCTATTACGTTTCTTTCCAGGTAAGTCCATGTCTTTAACTGTCCTTTCATCTTAAGCTGCTTACATGGGCCTTAGGGATGAAGGGAAAAGAAATCTATCAACTTCCTAAAAAAGATAAAAAAACCTTTTCATTGAATTTATGTTCACTAACCCCTACCCAAGTTTAGTAAACCTTATATGCTAAAAGAGTTGGTGGCCAGAACAGTCCTTGGGGAAGGCTTGTATGTGCTTAATCTCAACATCCCTGTGGCTGTGGGCTTTCACTGGCCCCAGCAAATTCAAAGTTCAAAAGGCAAAATGAAGTATTTCATCCACAAATGGTGCAATATGTTTTGAGATGAAAATTTAATTAGCTCAAGCAGAGCTAAGATTGCCCACCTTAATAAGAGCCTTTGTAAAAGGGACTGTGAGCATAGTTCAAAAGCTGTTCTGCATGCCATGAGGGCAGGTCCCTACTTCGACTTAACACCAGCTAACAAAGCATCTGGCAGTACGTTCAGTGAAGAAGGCTGCCAATTCCATCTCTGATGCCATGTGCATCAGTTATTCCACATGTCCACAAGCACTGAGAGCACATTTCCAATTAGGCATCACATTGTGCTTTGAAAAAACACTGGCTTAGTACCAGAGGAAACACAATGAATATGCAATTTTCCCAGCATTTCTGCGCAGAAGATCAGATGAGGAAGCCAGCAGAATGAAGGGGAAGCAGGGAACAGTTTGGAGAAGCAAGACCTTGGAAATGCAGGGTGGGAAGAATCAGAACAACAAAGAGGGTCTGAAAGGACACAAAATATTTATTTACACTTTCACTACTATAGGCATTTCAAGTCTAATAATTTTCTATATGTGACACTTGCACCTCAAAAGAAGGCTTTCCTACAACCAATATGCATTTAATCCTCATTTCTGCACCACTTTCAGCTTAACTGTTTGACACTGGATCTGTAACTGCTCACCTCAAGAGTCTGACCACCAGTCCCACTTTATACACCCACTTTGAAAACACCTGTCTCTATAGCGTCCTGTATCGTGTAAGCCTCCTCACAACACCTTATTTAACAGTACTGAGACCACTAAGACAATGCAAAGACAGCCAAAAATTTGAGTTAGAGGAACAAAAACTACTTTTCATTGGGGTTAGTAAGGTGAAAATCCGCAGCGGATTTCCAGCTGCCATTTCCACCTTCACTGTTATGCTGGCACAGAGAACACTGATGGTTGGACAGAGCAAAACAGGAACTATCTGGTTTTAAACAAAAGCGTTTGGTTTAGATTGGATATAAGGAAAAAAATTCTTTACTGAAAGAGTGGTCAGGTGTTGGAATAGACTGCCCAGGGAGGTGTCACCATCCCTGGAGGTGTTGAAGTGTGTCGATGTGGCACTTCAGGATAGAGTCATGGTAGTTGGGTTATGATTGGACTCGATGATCTTGAAGGCCTATTCCAACCTTAATGACTATGATTGTTATTGTTACTACGATGCTATGTTGTAAAATGCAAGCAATGTGTGTATAGAGACTTCGAATGTGAAGGATAAGAACTGCAGAGCACTTACCTTTATTTCAAACTCATAGTGTTCATCCTTTCCCTGCCCACACAGGACATAGCGTGGAATACTAATTTTAATGGGGTCCTTTAAGTCATCTGGATTTGCTCCCAGTGAACGACAGACCATCCGCTTTCATGTGCGTACCCAATAGGGAGAACAAAGGAAAACCAAAATCACTACGTAAGGAAAGAAAGAAAATAACTTCACTAAAAATGAGAAAACGTTCTTGGCCAGAAGAGTAGGGAAAGAGAGCATAGAAAAGGCATAAATTATGTAAAAAATGAAGGAATTGTTTGAAAATAAAGTGGCTCTCCTTTTATATTCAAACCCCATCATTTGGTTGGGCACAAAATATTTGAGGTGTAGTGTCTTCAAGAACAGTGCTCTTTGAGAAGGCATTTTCAGCTTAGATCTCAAAAATGAGGGAAAGCAGAAAACTTCTTATTAGCTCAATTTTATATCCCCAAATAAATAATCAAGCCCTCACAGTCAGCCATATATTTTGTATGTCTTCATGAAACAAACCTGTTTACAAGATCAGGAAAAGCTGCAGTGGCTCAAGCTGATTCAGAAAACTCTTGGATGTTAAAAATCTGAACTATTTTATTATTCAGTAAGGTGTTGCTAATATAGCAATTGGCTGTCAGAACAGTTCCCTACTATTTTCTTTAAATAATATCTAATTAACAGAAAACTCAACTAAGATAACTTTGCATGGTATGGACAAAATGCTTTGAAAAGGCATTTGTAATGGCAGCACATTCCTCTAAGGGCAGCACATTCCTCTAAGAGCCAGATGAAATCTGTAGCTCTGAAGTTATGTAAAAAAAAACCCATATTTTTGCAACTGAAAATATTAATGCTTTGCAGACACTGTGTCCAAAAATAGCACAAGCACTTACAGTGAATAAGTACAGAAAGTGCCTTTTTAAGGAAGCCCTTCAATTTCTCAGTTGAATGCATTTGATCTGAAAAGCTCAATGAACTTGTGCTGAGAAAAATAACAGCACCATGACAAATATAATTTCACAATAACAAAAAAAGGTTGAAAAAATATCACTTGACAATTAAGGGCATGTTATATGCTTGTATTTAGTGAAGCTATCCATCACTCCTATAGTTACTCTGTTCTCAGCATTCATTTACAATCGCTTAGGAGCTACCACGAGACCTGTTGCTTGGTCAGATTTCTTCAGTCTTGACCAACACTATCCCCCACACAGGTGGTTTGTTTCTGCTCATTGACACTTGGTCTCTCTCTAGCAACTCTTGGTGACTTCCAGTGCAAGTGATACTGTGTAGGAGCTGGAGGAAAGTTTGAAACTCATTCATAAATTCTTCTCTGAATGCTGTTTGTTACAGACAGCTTTGCGGCACCCTCACCTGGCTATTGAGAAGGCTCTTATTTCATTAATGGTCAATTACAAACGGAAACAGCATTTCTGTCAATGTTAACATTAAGAGTAGAGAAAAGGCAAAGCAAGTGTATTAACTTTCATTTAACTGAAATAACAGTTCCAATTAACTGACTTGATCTATGTGTTTTCCACAACTTCTTTTTTAGGTGAAAACACAAATATGTTTGCATTGGAACAGAAAAATACTTCTAGTGACCCTCGTCACTAAACTAATTTCTGGAGCACAGAAACGCAAGCAATTATTTCCTTGGGGGAAAGAGGAGTTCACTACCTTGACAACAATATCATCTGCTTTAAAAGAACAATAAAACCATAGAGTCACTCTTACAGCCACCTCTGTCAACCATGTAATTTACTGGCAGTCATTTTCAGAGAACTATTACAAACACCTAATAGTCAGAGAGGAAAATAAACACAAAGTATTGTGAAAAATGCACCCTAAGACATTAAATAGTGCTTTCATATTCATAAACATCCATCATTATGCTGTGTTTAATTTACAGTAGAATAGGAGATATTGCTGTGAAGTAATTTTTTATTAAAATGCCAAACATTTACTGAGTTAGATTTGAAAACAAAGACAAAAGAAGCACCCCATGTTATCAGCAATAGAGTAGAAATGTTTAACTTTGGGGTATAATCTGCAAAGGAAGCAGCTGCAGAAATTGCTGTCCTTTAAAGGCCTTGAATAAGGCAAATAATCACAGAATGCCAGGTTGGAAGGGACCCCAAGGATCATCTGGCCCAATTGTTAAATAAGATGGCCCAGCATCCTGTCAAGCTGAGTATTAAAACTGTCCAGTGTTGGGAAATCCACTACTTCCCCTGGGAGATAATTTCAATGTCTAACTATTCTCATGATGAAAAATATTCTTCTGGAGTCCAATCAGAATCTCCCCAGGAATAACTTGGACCCATTGTCCCTTGTCTTTTCCATGTGACTCCTTGTAAAAAGACAATTCTTCCAGACTGTGTCACTCAGTGTTAACTTCTGGATGATGTTAGTGAGGGAACCACTCTTGAACTGGACTGACACAAGGTTATGCTCCAGCCCCAAACTGCTCTGTTACCTCCATGTTGTCTAAGTTAGTTATTTGTATATACTATTTTTTGTTAAAGAAGCAACAACAAAGCAAAAGAAAAACCAACCAGCCAACCAGATCAAAACAACGAACCAAACCCCAAACAATACCTAAAAGAAGTGACACATTTTGCTCATCTTTGGACTTCCTTAAGACAGTAGAAAGTTTTATGATAAAAAAACACATATCTGAACCAGTGTTCATCCTTCCAGACAAAACTTCCCCATCCAAATGCAAGTTACTTCTTTTTAAATCCCACGTGAGTTATGTTATCCTGTCTTAACATATGGCATGAACAAATCGGAAATGTTCTTATACTAGTAGAGAGACTGAAGTCTAACTCTGTCTAGTAGAAGATTGCACCTCCCCTGGCAATATGCTTAGAGAATTTAGAATTTCAGATCAGATACCACTGTTTTATCTGCCAAGGACTATCTTCTTCAAATAAGGCAGATGGCACATTCAAGCAACAGGATTCAAAAGGTATTCAGCTCCCTTTAGAACGGAAGAAACAAAAGATGGGAACCAACAGCTTGCTTATTATTTCAACATCTGACAGGGAAACAGGTAAAGAATAACCTTGTACTAAGCTAAAGGCAAGCCTTGACTAAGAGAAATCTTTTAGTGACATCCAATAGCTCCATTATTTCTTAGAATGCAAAGAGACTCTAAGAGATGCAATCTCACAGCATCAGCAAGCTCATTAGTAAGCAAGCATTAAAAAAAAAAAAAAAAAAAAAAAGTCAGTCAGGCCAGGCACATTACATGAAGACAACTCTAGAGTTAAACTTAATCTGTCAGGCAATGTCCCCAGTTGCTAACTATCATTTTACAGCACAAGAAATGTATGCAGATGAGAAACCCCAAAATGTTTGTCCTACTAGAGGTATAGTGGCAAGACAAAAAGGTCAAAACGCTATTTAAAGGACAAAAAACATCTGTTCACACCCTTTAAAACCATGTTCCTTTTCAAATCACACTTCCCTTTAACACTCTCATGCAAAGAATATGACTGCAACAGGTTAACACACATAAACTGGCTTAACCTGCCTGCTTCCCCCAACACCGAGGAAAAAGGAACACACAAAAACTTTGGGTTGAGATTAAGAGACTGAGATAAGAGTTTAACATAGAATATAGCTTAGTCTACTTGCATAACAAGAGCAGTGAAATGCAGGGGAAGAGAGTGGGAACACAAACAAACAACAGAAAAGCAAACCCAGTGAGCTACCAACAGCCCCATCTCGGAACCCAAAAGCAGCAACTGGAACAGAAAGCTACAAGCTGAACTTCCAGCCCCATGATACTCTGCTCCTGCTGGCACTTCCATTTTAAAGCTGGCATGAGGCAGGATGGTTTTGAATAACGGCAGCAAATTTAAATTCAAGCCATGGCAATGACTTTGTTGTGGAGGAGTATGAGTGAACTGTTTGGGCAAAATACATAGGAATTACTTAAAGTCATGCACTGCTTTCCTGCAGGAAAGGGAGGGAAAGGGAACTCTACAGAGAATATTGGATATTCTCTGCATTTTTCTTGTTTGGTTTCACTGCTCCTGTGCAGCCGACACTCCCTTATGCCTGGGAAAAGAGGGCAAACCCAGGACAAAAGATATAGGGCAAATCCATCAATTTATGGTAACACAGACAATGCACCCAGAACAAGCCAAGCAACTCCTTTTGTGTTTGTGGCAAACTTTAATGCAAGAGTGCAATAATCCTTGAATACAAAGAGAATTGTCAATGCTATTATTCCCAAAGCCTTAAGTATAAAAGCTATAAACATCCTTAGTATTAAGCACATATGGTGACTAAAGGATTTTTTAAAAAGTGTTGCAGATGTTTTAAATATTGAAATCAAATGAGAAGCATGAAAACCAAAGACATGCAGAAAGATTAAGAAAAAGGTAATTAAGAAGGAATGGAGAAGACATTAGTGAAGACAGGTAGTAAATGAAGGGAGCCAAAAAGCACAGCCAAAATGGAGATCAGAAGACACAGCTGTAATTACAGTTTTGGTCCACACCAGAGAGAACCATTTAATTTCCTCCCTTTCCCAAGGAAATATTATGTACAATATATTGGAGACCCACAAAAAACAAGCACTCCAGTAACACTGATTTTTGCTACGATGTGCGCATATACCCTATGGGATGTCCTTACAGGCTCAGAGGACTCTTTTGCTTATTGATTAAAAACCAAAAAGAAGGAAATATTATCAATATTAATTAGCCTTTTGTTTTGAACATATCTAAACATATTTGAATTTCAACACCTAGTCAGATGCATAATTAGCCAAATAGCTTCTTGACTTGAACTGAATGTTAATATCCAGATTTCTGAAGGGATATGCAAACTGCTTTGAAGACTTGATGGGATGACTGTCAGCTGAGGATTTCTTTCTTTTTCACAGTATTTAGAAAAAACAATTCCTGAATCAGATCCAACATTCCTCCTTCTGGAAAACACAAGCTCAATTTTTGTGGGATTCTCTTTGTCTGGCAAAACTGCACATCGGATATCATTCAAACTGTGCAGCTGAATGCTGTCAAATTGTTGGCATGGAGCATCCAGAAAGTTAGCTGCCAGGTAAAAGACATTATTCTCTTTTAAGAGACCTATGTGAGTAGTTGTAAGAACTAAAGATCTATCCACAGTTTCCTTAGTATAGGTTACTTTCACTGAGGTATATAGCAGTACTTGAATGTCACCTAATGATGGTTTAATACTTCCCATATTTTCATGGAGTAAGTAAACCAGATCAGCTAATTCAGTTCTAAATTTACAGAACAATCGTACTCCATTTGAAAAAACTATGTCATTGATTTCTGATGTCCAGTCAAGTGAAAGCTGCATCAAATCATCTTTCAAGAGCTGGTGATTGAAATAAATAGCATCATCTGTTCTAGAAATCAAAAGGTTCATTATGTCATGGCAAATTCTTTGAGTGAAGTGCTTGCTGTAAGTAAATATTGTGAGCCAACCATCTTCAGCAGAACACAGAAGACTAGTGCTCTGCCCAGCAAAGCCAACTTGAATCTCTCTTATATTGACGATGGGAACCTCACAAAACATTGTCAGGGCACTCTGGCAGACGTCTTGTTCAACTGATGAAATGACGACATACAGCACAGAGCTGAACAAAAGCAGGCAAGCAGGTTCTGCATCAGGTTTTTTACTACTGCCAACAGCAAGCCAATATACACCTTTCAACTCCTCCATTCTAATAGAAATCTGAGGTAAGAGACAGGTCAAAAATTCAAGGACTTTTTCCAGAGAACAGACTTGAAGCTTCAAAAAGACATCAGGAAAATTCACAAATTTCTGTCTCAACACAAGGCTGTTTTCCAGCTCTTCATTGTTACAACAATGTGCAGCTCCTTCAGAGGGCTTTCTTGCACAGGCATCGGAGACTCCTCCACTCACACACATCGCGATGGTCTCTCGCACAGGGGAATCAGGCTGAATGACATTTTCAGAGAGAGCTTTGGCATCATCAGTAGAGTGGGATGCATCTTGATTTGTATCAGACTTGAAGAACACATTTACCTGCAAGTTTCTTATGAGTGGCAGGTTTTTGATTAATGACACCACTTGCATGCACTTCTCATTTCTCTCACACAAACTTCCCAACTCCTTGATCTGTTTAGAAACAATTGTATTGTTGAGCAGCTGACTACCGGTATCTTTGTAAAGGCAGGAAAGCTTGCTGAAAAGATATCCCAAACCAGAGGTGTGTTCAGGGCTCACATCAAAATGAGAAGCTATTGACTTAAAAGAAATAAAATCTGAGGCTTTTTGCATTGGAAGCTGAGAATTACTAGAGTGGTCTTCAGTTGCTGGGTGCACTGTCTTACATGGGCTGCTTTCTTTGGGAGTCATTATTTCAGAATATGCATGAGACTGAGAAAAGGGAAGGCACGATATGCTGTTAAAGCCAGCTTGCTCATTAACACCCATTAAGGATCCTGCAGGAGACAGCTGTTTCAAGTGGGAACAATCAGATTCAGTTCTTAAGCTGTCACAATCCAGAGAAGTAATTATTTTATCATCAAAATGATTGAAATTTTCAACCTTGCAGCACGAATAAGGCACATTATTTAAGTCATGACTTTGTAAAGAAGTAGAGAAAACATTCTGATGATGAATTTTCTTACTTTTTAAAGTATTAGTATTTTTAGAGAGCATTAAACAACTTTCAATGTCACAACAATGAGCAAAGCCCTCCTGTTCTGAATTCCTTTCATTCTCAAATGTTTTCTCTGATGTAAAAGAGGAGGAGATTCTTCCAGAACTGGAAAATAAATCCCACATCTCTGTATGCTCCTTCTGTATTCTATGGTCTCTCACTCCAGAGTTTTCTCCACACAAATTAGAGGCACAATTGTCATCTTTAGACATAAATGGAAAGCCATAATGTGGCTGCCACTGTTGACTTTTCTGTTAAAAATTCCAAAAGAAGAAAATAGAAATGCCTGTAAAACCTTCTGCTCTGAACATTTCTTAAACTAAAGATTGATTTTGATTAGGTTTGTAAAATCATTCAGAATTGGTACAATCATTGCACATTCTCTCAAAATTAGAGAGCAAAATTCCCACAGAACTGATTGAGGTCTGATTCAGGAATGGTTGATCTTCCCAGCCCACCAATGCTTTATCTTTGTACAGTATCCATTTCTCTTGGTTTATATTTGCTTCACTCAAAAACCACAGGAAAGCCAAAGGGTGATGCAGAAATTTGCAAGTTTTTTATTCCCACACATGCACAAAAATAGTAATCCCATACCATCCAAGGTACCAACATGCTAAAAAAAAATTACAGAGTAAAAGTAAAAAAAATAATCCAAAGTAGAGGTGTTGCAGCCCTCCTCCTCCTCCAGTTAAAATCCATGAAAGGATTTAGAATTTACTCACCACAATAAGTAATTAACCATACTTCAAGTAAAAAATGATGGGAGTAGTCTAAGCCTCAATTTGAAAACACATGTATGAATCCTTCACGACACAGGCAAGTTCTCCCATGCTACTTGCTGATATTATGGTCACTGTCACAGTAGTTCTTTGGGAGTCAAAAATGTGAAGTGGTATCCTGAATTCACACATTATCTCCTCATTAAAGGAAAACTTAAATAAATAAATAAATGAATAAAATCAGGAAAGGGATACTGTTCCAAATTAAGAATAATGACAAAGCAAGGAAGATAGATCCAAAGTAGCACCACACCTTCCAAATACGATCAAAGCTAAACCAAATCTGAGAAAGATCACTCGAATTCCAACTGGAAAAATGCATTGCTGCCTCTATTAGCTATTAATCTTGCTGTGAATTCAGACTCTTAATTATGCAGCTAAACATTAAAAAAATTTAATTACAGGGCATGCCATAATTTCCTTTTGACAAATTATGACCTACCTCATACTTCAGCTTGCGTTGAAGAGTGCCATTATTAAGTCTCTCATTATCCTAAGAACAAAAAGGGTACATGTGATTATTTTTTAAAGTGTCTCCTGGTTTTAAGTTCATTTGAAAGTATTCATAGGAGGAGTCATTCTTTTTAATAGACAAAAGTAACTAATTTCTTATTAATAATTAATTAAAATGCAAAGAAAAACATATAAAACAGTCACTGGGGAAAAAAAAGAAGACAATCAAAAACTAAAACTGAAATCCCTGTTTTACTATTTTCTTTTTTCCCCCCTGTAAATTAGCAAACATAGCAAAAGATAAATGTTATTAAACAACAAAACCAAATTAGTGGTTAGTCATGGTACACTGAACATCAGGGTTTTCTACCCATCTCTGCTCACCTTTAAACTTTCTGAAGACCAAGACAGGCTAACAACATTATCCTCAGCTTTGTGATGAATATTCTGGAGCCTTCTCTGCACTTCTTGTTCAATAAAGGCATTTATCCTTCAAGAAATAGAAGTGGGGGGAAAGTATATTAGATACAAATCAAGACAAGCTAAAGGGCTCTTTGAAATGCTTATGAGTGCTAAGTACTGTAGAACTCTTAACTGGTGGGCTTCATGTTAGATGAGTTTTAGCCCCCTTTAAGGAACATTGCCTTTTAAGCAAGTGTTCACTTAAGAAACTGTTAACTTTTGTCTATTATCACAATTACACAATTTACAGAACCCCAGTAAAAGCACTGCAGCTCTACATACAAGTGGCAGTGAGAGTAAGAGCAACTAAAAAGGAATAGGAGGATGAGGTTGCATCCTTAGTTACTAATGGTTCATTTTTATCACATGTGGTATGGGTAATTTTTGGCTAACATGGGTTTGGTCTTCTAACAGAAGGAATGCTCCAAAAGTTGACAGTAATAGTTGTGTGTAAAAGTGTAAAAGGAACAGAGACGCAAAAGATTTTAAGAGATATCAGGCATCTGCCCTGTTAAAAAAGGCTTAAGACAATTTCATTTACTGTGTTGCTTTAAGCATATATAAAGCAGCAATATGTACACGAGTAACCGTAAACACAAAGCCAATTTAAATACATTTGCCCTAGAGATTCCTAACCCTCTATTCTAAAACAAACTACACAGGAGCACCAGAATAGGCTATTGGTTATTTAAAGTCAAATACAGCTGATTAATTTTATTTCCAGGCTAGTCTTTAAGTACAAGTACATAAAATCCAGTCCTGGCAAATGATCTTTCAAAATATTTATTTTCCAAAACTATTGTTTGTATTCCTACCAAAACGTAGCAGAAATGCAGGTTACCTACCTATCATCAACCAGTGGAGCACCAGGTGGCTGTGGCTTTGTTGGACTGGTATGGGAAGTGGTATGGGAGAGTCTCTCTTCTACCGCTCCATGATTTGCTTTCTGGCCACCATCGCCCTCACAAATTTTTTGTTTCAGCTGCTGAATTTCCTGGTCCAAGCTATAAAGAGATCTTAATATGCAATTTGCTCTGGTTTGGAGTTGACTCACATAGTTCTTACAAAAAGTACTGCACTTATACTGGGATGCACCTATGTAAGGTTGTGAGTATTCATTTTTATGAAGATATAAAAATCATAACTGTTTTAAAGTACATATAGTTAAATAGTTTTAAAGCTAGGAGAATAAAGGCAGCTCAAACCCATCTTACAACAGCAGTACTAAGTTAAATAAAACAACTTCATTAACTTCCAGTGCAAAAGGTATCTAACTCAATACCTTAAATATTAATTCCTAAGAGAAGCTATCTATTAGGATCACTTGAATAACCTTTCCTCATCGCAGAACTCTATCACTGACCTCAGTTATTAGCTTCCAGTGTCAAGTAACTGAATTATGGGAAGAAAACAAATTCAGAACTGAAAATTCAGCACTATGCACACATGCAGAAACAAACAAAGAAAACCTAAAACAATGACATGGCAAAAAATATCCATAGGAGAATCTTTAAACTGCATACTATACCTATAAATCTTATTTTCCAGTTATTCCCTCAGTCTGTATATAAATATATGTATGTATATAGAGACACACAATTTACTTATATCATAAAGCATCTAGTATTTATTACATATACACCTGATAAATCACCTTTTGAATTAGAAACCTCCTCACTTTCCTTAAAAAGCAAATTTAATACTAGGCAGGTTTATGAACAGAATAATTATGTAAAATTGGATACCATGTTTTTTGATGGCAAATGCCTGAGTCAGTTCATATAAGAAGCAATTCTGACAGTACTTCACAGTATCACAGTATCACCAAGGTTGGAAGAGACCTCAAAGATCATCGAGTCCAACCTGTCACCACAGACCGCATGACTAGACCATGGCACCAGGTGCCACGTCCAGTCCCCACTTGAACACCTCCAGGGACGGTGACTCCACCACCTCCCTGGGCAGCCCATTCCAATGGCGAACGACTCTCTCAGTGAAGAACTTTCTCCTCACCTCGAGCCTAAACTTCCCCTGGCGCAGCCTGAGACTGTGTCCTTTTGTTCTGGTGCTTTGCTAGAGAGAAGAGGCCAACCCCTTCCTGGCTACAACCACCCTTCAGGTAGCTGTAGAGAGCAATGAGGTCGCCCCTGAGCCTCCTCTTCTCCAGGCTAAACAATCCCAGCTCCCTCAGCCTCTCCTCATAGGGCTTGTGCTCAAGGCCTCTCATCAGCCTTGTTGCCCTTCTCTAGAATGTGCTTTTGCCAAGAAAGGTTGGACAAGATGATCCTTGAGGTCCCTTCCAACCTGATTCTCACTTAGTAAAATAAAACTGTGACACAGCAATCCGCAGAACACACTTTCACTTGTAATGTGTCTGTGATTAGATTAGTAATACAAAATCAGATTAGTAATAATCTTCCCCATTTCTGCTATGACTTTTGTCTCTAGAGATAGTGGTTTTCCTAGAGGTTACTTGAAAATTAAGAAGTTGCTCCAAAAGCAGGAGAAACTAGTTGGAACTCTACCAGTTATCCTACAAATGGCTATATCAAAATTGAAGTACAATGCTACAATTACTTAAACCAGAAAATGATGCCAAATGCTGAGGTTTAGGCTGGGGTAAAGCAGGCTGAACATTTACTTTATCTTTGGAGTATTTTTTGCAGCATTGCCAGAAGCCATCTGCTTCTTTTGATTAGCAGCAAAACAGTTTTGTATCCTGAGGGAAAGTGAATGGGAGATGGCTGATGCATATAGGAGACTGTTTGCATCTCCAGAAAAATCAATTGACTAAAAAAAAGTCAGAATTATATTAAGGGATTATATTAAGGGATAAAGCTTATCTCTTGATTTGTAAACATCCTGTAGTTATAAACCTATTCAGATGTGTGATGCATCCACCAGTAAGTACCCTAAACTGCACCTCACCAGTAGTGAGCAATGCATCCAGCTGTCTCAAACAAGACTCTAATGTTGCTTTATGTTCATTATATTGCCACAAACCTCTGCCAGTAAAGAAAAAATATGCATTAATTATTCCAATATAAGTTAACTTTTAATTATCATTTTAAGGGTCATTCCTGTAGGTGAAAGAACTTGAGCTAACTTCAATAGTGAAGTGTGACCAGCGGGACAAGTGAGGTGATTCTCCCACACTGCTCTCGTGAGATCCAACCTGGAGTTTCAGCTCTGGAGCTGCTAACACAAGAAGGACATTGAACTGCTGCAGTGGGTCTAGAGGAGGCCACAAAGACAGTCAGAGGGCTGGAGCACCTCCCCTGTGGTGACAGGCTGTGAGAGTTGGCACTGCTCAGCCTGGAGAAGAGAAGGCTCCAGAAAGACCTTATAGCAGCCTTCTAGCACCTGAAGCAGGGCTACAAGAAAGCTGGGGAGGGACTTTGTCAAAAATAGTGAAAGGATGAGGGGGAATGGATATAAGCTTGAGGAGGGTAGATTTAGATTGGATATTAGGAATAAATTCTTTATAGTAAAGTTGGTAAGACACTGGAACTGGTTTCCCAGGGAGGCTGTGGATGCCCCTCCCTGGAGCTGTTCATGGCCAGGTTGGGCAGGGCCCTGAGCACCTTGGGCTAGCAGAAGGTGTCCCTGTCCTGGTGCAGAGGGCTGAAACTAGATGATGTTTAAGCTCTCTTCCAACTCAAACCATGGTATGATTCTGGGACTATTCAAACTGGAAAAAGAGATTTTAACCAGTTATGCTGACGTCACAGAGCATTTCAAATTAATATTGCATTTAAATATTCTCAGAGAATTACTACTGATGTGAACCAGAGCACATCATCATATAATGGTATCTAGATAAACAACAACAAACATACTCAACTCATAGGTTGTGCCCCATGAAGTGTAAACTCAAACACAAAAGTGGTAAGCAGCCTGAAGCATTTAACATACTATCAAGTATCTTTTAGATTTTCTTCTGCCTGAACATCCATAAAAACATTCCAAATTTAATTATTCAGACCCTTGGGTGATTCACTGGAAGACTTCAAAGTTTTATTTAATTTGTGCAAGAGGACTTTAAAGTAAACATTAAAAAAAAACCCACCCATAACACAAACAAAACAACCAAGGAAATGAAAGACCTTTTCACTTCCTTGGTATCTTCTCCAAACCTTAGTCTCATAGCTGATAAATTTTTTCACTTATCACACAACCCAGCAATCTCTTGAGGGCTAACTAACTAAGCTGTCTATTTTTCTGTAACCTCCACTTGTTTATAGCTGACTTGAGACAAGCAAGATCTTTAGTGTAGAAAATGAGATTTTTATGCTCAAGACAATTATGAAAAATAATGTCAATATCCACACCAAAAACTCACACAATGTAGCTCTAAATGTTGAAAAAGTGACCTCTACTTAGGGTAGAAAAAGGAACTATTATCTTCTCATAATGGTCTAAAAGGAAAAGGATACAGAAAAGTTTTTTCAATTTGCTAGAGGCAAGTTTATGGTTTTTAGGTTGGTTTGGTTGTTTTGTGGTTTTGGTTGTAGTTTTTTTCTAATCAGGCATCTTTTTTAAGGGCTCATGAAAGAAGAGTCAAAGAATTAGTGGAATATTAAAAACACAAATGATAAACACTATTTCAAGAAAAACTCTTCACTGTTTCACTAACCATTACAGGTTTTAAAGCTCTAATATTCTCTACTATTAGCAAATCAAACTACGCTGTTTTAAATGGCAATCTTTTCCATACTGCATTAATCCCAGTGGTATTTTGCTTAGGCCAAAAATAGAACAAACAATTTCTTCCTCTTCTTCCACACAGAAAGATCCTTTCTTACCTCAATCACCTTTCTTTGAGCCTCCCTTACTTTAGTATACTACTTGGTAGTGTAACATTCAGTCTAAGTGACAACGTTGTTTCTGTAAGGCTGTGTCAGCACAGAGGGCTATATTAAAGCCTCTCTACATTTTCCAATAAGCTTCAAAACCACCATCAAAACTGCATGGATACATGGCTGGCTTTGTTTATTTATCCCCAAAACTAACAACACAAAAATTAAACACTACATCTGTTTACTTTGAATACCAGAAGTGTTCAGTGCATCATCTGTTGAGAGAGTTGGCAGGCTGCTGTAACTACCAGCCTCCAAATCTTGAACAAACAACTAGCTTGTTACTGATAAAGAAACAAAATGTAATACATTAACATTTTAAGGGGGGGGGGGAAAGCTGTGGGTACAGGACATAGAGCTGGCTGAACTTTCTAAGTAGGCTGATGTAGATACTGAATACAGAAATAATCAGGTTGGAAAAGACCTTTGAGATCATCAAGTCCAACCTATCACCCAATACCATCTAATCAATTAAACCATGGCACCAAGTGCCTCATCCAGTCTCTTCTTAAACACCTCCAGTGATAGTGACTCCACCACCTCCCTGGGCAGCACATTCCAATGGCAAATCACTCTTTCCATGAAGAATTTCTTCCTAACATCCAGCCTAAACCTCCCTTGGCACAGCTTGAGACTGTGGTCTCTTACTCTGTCACTGGTTGCCTGGGAGAAGAGACTAACCCCTACCTGGCTACAACCACCCTTCAGGTAGTTATAGAAGGCAATAAGGTCTCCCCTGAGTCGCCGCTTCTCCAGGCTAAACAACCCCAGCTCCATTGGCTGCTCCTCAAAGGGCTTGTGCTCCAGGCCCGTCACCAACATTGTTGCCCTTCCCTGGACACATTCAAGATACTATCGGGCTGAGCTGATACTATCCTGTGGGGTAGGTATCTGAACATAACAGGAATTCATGAGTGAGCTAGAATTCTTTAAGAAGCAACACAGAGTTTCAGTTCTGGGTAAACCACTTGAAACTCAAAGAATGTCAAATACTGGGACACAGAACAAGTCTCAGCATTTAAGGTGTAAAGTGATGCCATTTGTGGAGAGGTTTCTAACAAATGAAAGTTGTCACAGCACTTACCGTTCTCGGTCTTGTTCCAGAGCTTTCTGCTCAGCTTCCAGACTGGCTTGCAGACCTGCCTGTTCACTGCAGCTGTTGTTCAAGGTGGCAAGCTTCTGTATCTGCTCTTCAATTTCAAAGTCTATTGTTGAACGACGTTGCAGAGCAGAGTGCCTCCTTTCCAACTTCACAACAGCTTGCTCTAGTGCTTCTCTCTGCTGCTTTTCCCTTGATTCAAGGATTTCTTTTTCCTTTTTACGAACCTTTTCTTCTTGACGAGCTACGTTGGCTGTGAATTCAAACGTTTCTTGAAGCTGCTGCAGCTGATTTGTGCTAGCTCTGTACTGGGCAAGCTGTTCTTCTTTTTCTTCAATTTCTTTCTCTATTTGATAGAGAGTATTATCTAACCCTAACAAGCCCCTAGCAAGGACTTCAGAAGCTCTTTGTTTTTCTTCCAGCAGAGCTGGCAAATGATTATTCTTCAGGTACTCAAGCTGGCGTACTTTAGATTGGAGCCTGTACTCTGCTCGATTTATCCTGTCAACCTCTTCAGCCTTGAGTACTGCATCCACAACATTTTCATCCCCTCTCTTCAGATTTACATGTTCTTCATCTACAAATTTTAAATGTTCCAGAGCTTTTTTTTCATCTGCTATTTCCTTTTCTAGGCGATCCATTTGCTGTACTACATCTTTTTCCAAAATAGTCAGCTGTTCTAATTGCTTCCGTTTAAACTCTATGAAATCGTGCTGTGCCTTGTCTAATTCGTCACCATTTTCATCACCTTCAGATCGGGCCTCTTTGACTTTCAGAAAAGATTCTCTAATATCTTCAAGATCTCTTTTCTCTTCCTCAACTCTTTGTACATCCCCTCTCTTAAGCAGCTCTATCATGACATGCTTCTCTCGAAGCTGTTCTTCTAGATGCGCCACTAGCATCAGCTGCTCCCTTTCCTGTTCTTCAAGTCTTTTTTTTCTGATTCCAACTTCACATGATGCTCATCTTTTTCCTTCTTAAGTTTCTCTAGTTCACGGAAGATCTGCATTTTCTCTGCTTTTTCATTATGATTAAGTTCTTGTAGCCGCTGCAACTCCTCTTTGACTCGGGAAAAAATTTCTTCCTGCTGTTTTTTCTTTTGAAGCTCTATCTCCTGTTGTTCTCGCAATCTCTCCTCTTCAAACTTTTCTTTTTCAGCCAGCAAATCCTTTAACCTGCTCTCAATGTGAACACTCCTCCGTTTCAGACTCTCTTCCTGTTTTCGAATCTGCAGCTGCACTATTTCAGTCTCTTTGCGCTGGGACTCCACTTCTTGCTGCATTCTTACAAGTTCTGCTTTGTCAGATCTTTGTTTTTCTTCCATCTCTTCTATTTGTTTCCTACAGTAAAACATTCACATGCATTATTAAAAACTTCTTTTTTTTTTTCACCCCCCCTCCCAAAAAAGCCACACATTCTCCTTAAAAGTTAAAAAGGTTTGGACAAGAACTTCGCTGTACATGTAACTGTATTTTTTACATAGTTTTCTTTTGCCACAGATTGATATCTTGTAATTGCTTGGAAGAGACTCAATGCATGAAAGAAATGGTAAAGAGATTCATTGTGGATATATGAATTTACAGGAAGACATGTTATTTAGCACTTCTGTTAGCAGAAAATTAGATTTTATTGGGACTTGTCTAATACAGAGACAGGAGCTGCATGCAGAATTTAACTTCCTGAAGTAAAAGGTTGCTTGAATGTGATTCTGGATACTGTGGATATTGCCTGAATGTGACAGTTGGACTTGGTGATCTTAGAAGTTTTTTCCAACCAAAGCAGCTCCATGATTCTAGGACAGGGAATGGCTTGAAAGAGTCCAGTAAAGAGCCACACAAATGATTAAAGGAGTGGAACATCTTCCTTACATGGAGAGACTGAAGGAGCTGGGGCTCTTTAGCTTGGAGAAGAGGAGATTGAGAGGCGACCTCATTAATGTTTATAAATATGTAAAGGGTAAATGTCAAGAGGATGGAGTCAGGCTCCTCTCGGTGATGCCCAATGACAGGACAAGGGGCAATGGGTGGAAGTTGGGGCCCAGGAAGTTCCATGGAAATATGAGGAAAAAATTTGTCACTGTTAGGATGATGAAACACTGAAACAGGCTGCCCAGGGGGCTGTGGAGTCTCCCTCTCTGGAGATATTCAATACCTGTCCGGACATGTTCCTGTGCCATCTGGTATAGGTGATGCTGCTCTGGCAGGGGGTTGCACTAAATGATCTTTTGAGGTCCTTTCCAGCCCCTAACATTCTGTGTTTCTATGTATTTGTCCTATTAAATCCAATAAAAATCACGGGATGCGATGTGGGCGCACACAGTGAAGAGTGTATATATTTTTTAATATATATTCTCATACACAAAAACTTGAGTAAGGACTTGATTAGAAATCTGTCTCATCAAATTTAAGCCACCAGGTGAATTAAAACAAAGTCTCTTTAGGTGAACCTAATTGAATTACTGATAAACAAGATTATAAGATTAGAAACAGACATATTTGAGAGAGAAAGAATCTCTCTCTTCTAGTGCATTCCACATGAGGACAGACTGAAACCTGAAAATCACCATTACTCCCATAATACAGTCACCTAAACACACTTAGAGACAACCTGGAAATCTGTTGGTGACTTCATGAGAAAATCAAATTAAAGCATGAGCAAAACTTCAATGCAATCTGAAGTCATATCCTATCAACATAACAAAGAGGAGAAGTATCAGTAATTCTGAGTAACATCATTTAATGCTTCAGAGTTTCAGGGTTTTTTCAGGGTGTACTTAACTTAGTCCAATTATATTAGCAGCTCTTTGAAAATGGAGCAAGCAGCTGAAAAGCAAGATGGCAGAAAGTGTCTCCTAATTTATGGATCTAATCAATGCTGTGATATCTAACAAGGTGAGATCTATTACTTCTAGAATCTTAGCAGGTATGATGAGCCAGAACAGCCAGCTCAGTTTGCCAGCTGACAGCATTACTTTCTTTTGTACTTCAAACCGATTTTGAAATAATGTTCCTATGATTGGCATGTCCATAGCAGCATTACAGTTTTGAGATGTGTGGAGCTTATAACATGACTTTTTCTAATCAAAATTCAATCCAAAGGCAACTAAACCATAAAAAAAAGATCTAAAGAAAGAATCTAATTTGCCACCTTTTAAATTAACATCATGAAAATTAAGTCAGATATTACATTTGTATAATCTATCCTACTCATATCTTTATGCTTGACATTTTCTTTGCTAATGAACACAGTCAGCAACAATTCAGCTTGCCTGTCTGTTACTAATCAGTAAGAAGGAACAGTTCAGGAAAATTAACACGGCCTTCAGATATGACAAAACAAAACAAAATTATTTGTATCAGGAACCTCTGCTTGCTGAGTAATGGCATCATTCCAAATAAATGACGTGAGAGGTCTGGAGCACAAGCCCTATGAGGAGAGGTAGAGGGAGCTGGGGTTGTTTAGCCTGGAGAAGAGGAGACTCAGGGGAGACCTTATTGCTCTCTACAACTTCCTAAAAGGAGGCTGTAGGCAGGTGGGGGTTGGTCTCTTGTCCCAGACAACCAGCACCAGAACAAGAGAACACAGTCTCAAGCTGTGCCAGGGAAAGTTTAGGCTCAAGGTGAGGGGAAAGTTCTACACAGAAAGAGTAATTGGCCATTGGAATGTGCTGCCCAGGGAGGTGGTGGAGTCACCGTCCCTGGAGGTGCTCCCAATTCCGTGACTTCAATGAGGCTACAACATGTATATATACACACACATACATGTAAAGACCACAAAGAATACTGTTACCTTTTGCTTTCTAGCTTTTCAAGCTCCTCTCGTTGTTGTCTCTCAAATTCTAACCTGATTTAAAAAAAAATAAAACCAAAACAAAAAAGAAGACAGTAATTATTTCCTAAGCATCACAAAAGAATAGGAAGATTTGATACAATTCAGCATCTGTTTAGAACAATTATAACAATGGTTATAATGAAATGAAAAGTTTTACAAAACAAACAAACCAACAACTTTGTACAGTAACAGAAAGTATTCCCTTCAACTTTGTACAGTAACAGAAAGTATTCCCTTCATTAAGTTTACAAATTAGGTATCATGCTGACATGAGTACAGAGATGTAAATGAACTCATAGAATGTTTTGGGTTGGAAGGGACCTTTAAAGGCCATCTAGTCCAACCCCTGCTGCAGTAAGCAGGGACATCCCCAACTAGAACAGGTTGCTCAGAGCCCCATCAAACCGACTTTGAATATCTCCAGGGATGGGATCTCCACCACCTCCCTGAGCAACCTGTTCCAGTGTTCCACCACCCTCATTGTAAAGAACGTAGTTTTGGGGGAAGTGGAGTGTGAAATTATTCAAAAGCAGGATGATCAGAGGGCTGGAGCACCTTTCCTATGAGTACAGACTGAGAGAGTGGGGGATGTTCAGTCTGGAGAAGAGAAGGCTCTAAGGAGACCTTATTGTGGCTTTCCAGTATCTGAAGGGGGCCTACAAGAAAGCTGGGGAGGGACTTCTTAGGGTGTCAGCTAGTGACAGGACTAGGGGGAATGGAAAAAAAAAAAAAAAAAAAGAAATGGGTAGATTGAGATTGGATGTTAGGAAGATGTTCTTCCCCGTGAGGGTGGTGAGACACTGGAACAGGTTGCCCAGGGAGGTGGTAGAAGGTTTTTAAGGCCAGGCAGGATGTGGCTCTGAGCAACCTGATCTAATGTGAGGTGCTTCTGACCATGGCAGGGGGGTTGGAACTAGATGATCCTTGAGGTCCCTTCCAACCCTAACAATTCTATGAAAAGTGAAGCTAAACAACAGATAAATGATTAGCATAGCCTCTGCCAGTTAAATACATGCAGTCAGGGCAATCAGTATGTAGGAAGTTAATTTCTCTACCTTAGGCAGATTGGTCCTTTTACAGGGAAAAGACTGCCACGGGAGGCAGGGGGAAACAGAAATCAATTAAGAAAGGAATTGATAGAAAAAACATAGTAACAGTACAGAATATTTTGAAGTCAGCAACAGTTTTTTGTCACATTACAATTCCAAGGGAAAATTCAAATAGTTATTCTTTCTAAGCATGTTTTTCAAATGCCAATGATAGTTCAACTGATGCTGCTCTTCCTATAGCTTATTAACTCAGCCACTTCTGAGATGGGAAAGAGCAATCAAACTGCTACTGCACGCTTTTCCTCCAAAGTAAAACAACTCAGACATTACTATGATGGTAGTCCCTGGAGCTGAAAACCCTCCAATTCTTGTGAAGCACACCATTCAAGCACAGAACACCATTCAAAACTCTTTATCCAAAATATTTTGACATTTTGATATATTTAGTTTGACATAGAATCACACAATGGTAAGTGTTGGAAGAGATCTCTGAAGACCATCGAGTCCAACCTCCATGCCAAGGCAGGTTCACTTAAAGCAAATCACGTGGGAACATGTCCAGGTGGACCTTGAAAGTCTCTACAGACGGACTCCACTATCTCTCTGGACAAAAATAAAAATCACTGGCTATGACAAATCACTGCCAGTTTTACAAAGCACAGATTCAAGACTCATGTTTTCCAGTTTAGCCTACCTGTAATTAAAAATAAATAAATAACATCTTTTTTTTCAATATAGCATTTACTCCTTTATTAACACGCGCACTACTCTGAGCAGAAAAAAATTTTAGCCTGAAATTAAAAAGAAAGAAGCACACAGATAGTACAGACTAGAATCTGCTTATTTCTTCTTTTGTAGATCTACCACAAAGGAACTTAATCTGATCGCTGTTGAATTACATAGACACCATTTTCCTGGAGAATGTGGCATGGTGAGTGATAAGAGCAGTGCAGATAAGCTGCAGAGAAAGGAAGTCAGTTCTGCTAGCACACCACTACAATAGCTTAATTTATACAGCACAAAAGTGAGATCTGGTACTACATCTGTTCAGAAAGACTGGGTACTGGCAGGACTACAAAGATATTACAATACCATTCACTAACTCAGTTTATGAGATTAATTAAAAAACAAACCAAACAAACAAAACCCCTCAAACAAACAAACAAAAATAAATTAAAAGCCCCCACACTAAAGCCCTGACAAGACCAAAGCTTCTCATGAGTGGTTTTAGATTTATAGTATGATGTAGCTTACAAAAGGTTCACAAATGAAATTTTCAGCATAAATCTATGCACAAAATTCTATTTCATCCAAAGCTTATTATCTGAAGCAGTGTTGCATGAAACTAGATTAAAGGCAGAGACAAGGAACAAGCAGAACAAAGAATTTTGCATGTTAAGCCAAAATTTTATGCACATGGGAACTCAACAGGCAAAGGAAACACACACACACATAACAAAACACACACAGAAAGACCACCCATCTGAAAACACAAATTTCACACTGGTTTTCACAGGGGAAAGCTACAGATACAGTAAGCAAAACCCATCATTTATCTGCTTTTTACAATAACTGAAGGTAATACCCCACAGGCTCTTCTGCCCCTGTTTAAAATGCTGCCTCCTATGAGCTCTTTATTACACCCTACAGAAATTGCAAATTTACCTACTAGTCTCCAGGTTAGCAATACAAACTAGAAGAAAAGATGGTCTTGAAAATGCTAAATTAGCAATAGGCAGAATGCTGGAGAGCTAGAGAAGTTGCACACAAGACATTTGCACAAAAGCCCCAGTTACTGACAGGTCTACACTGCTGGTGGGCAGCATACCATGAAGTTATGAGAAACTGATCCTACACGCTTTTGTACTAAAGGGTCACATCAAAAAGACCACATTCTACATGGCTCCTGATAAAATCAATTAATTAATTAAATAAGCAAAAAATCCAAACCAAATTTTATGTAGGACATTCTCCATCTGCACTTCTCCAGGAAGCAAGATGCTGGCACCCGCTTAACGCCTTGGATACAATTTCCCTGCCTTCAATACCCAGAGTCAGACTTATTGGAGGTTTTACACAGGCTGAATGTAGTCATAGAATCACAGAATCAACAAGGTTGGAAAAGACCCCAGAGATCATCAAGCCCAACCTATTACCCAACACCTCATGACAACTGAACCATGGCTGCAAGTGCCATGTCCAATCCTTTTTTGAAGACCTCCAAGGACGGTGACTCCACTACCTCCCTGGGCAGCCCATTCCAATGGCAAATAATTCTTGTTCTGCTCAGCACTGCTGTACTTGCTAAGCAGCATCCCTAGCTGAAAGTGTGGACCTCAAGCATTCTGCAAGTTATCTAACATTTGTGAAATGTGGTGACATTGGCTTTGAATTATTACTAAGGCTTAAATGCTTGGTGTCTGCATTATTCAAAATGTATTCTTTTCTGTAACTTGCATTTGCCCCAGCTCCCTGTTCTCCTTACAGTAAGAAAATCCCTGGAGGTTTTTAAGGCCAGGCTGGATGTGTGTGAGGGGTCCCTGCCCATGGCAGGGGGGTTGGAACTGAATGATCCTTGAGGTCCCTTCCAACCCTAACAATTCTATGATTCTAAATAATAGAACTTTGTCTTTGACACAAGCTCTCCAAATGATCAGAAAAAACACAGTGCTGTCATAGAGGATGAGATGGAAAGTAAACGGTGCTAGCATCAACACAAATACATTTAAAATTGTCATGGAACTCCAGCCTAAGCTGAAAAGCTGCTGTTGCCAAATTGTTGTCCATAAAGATGCATCAATTATGGAAGATGCTTTCTTCTACTGATTTTTAAAACCAGGGCTCAGTTATACTGCAGTGAAAACTTCAGAGCCTACCTTACCTTTGCAGCATTCATAAAAGTGGGTTTGGGGTTTTTTTAGTTGTTTTGTTGTTTGTAGTTTTTTGCTGTTGTTGGTTTGTTGTTGGTTTTGTTGGTGGTGGTTTGGGGATTATTTTTTTTGTTTAGTTTCTTGGTTTGGGGTTTTTTGTTTAGTGCTGGTTAGTGACTATGAGACAACCTTAAACGAGGTTTATTGCTCACACACAAGTGACAGCCATGCAGACCTGCACCAAGACTGTGCTTTTCCAGCATTTTTTCCCCTTCAGCAGTGTGCTGAGGGATAGGCAGCATCTTGGGAGGAGACACAGCAGGGCCAGCTGACCCAAACTGATCAAAGGGGTGTTCCATGTCATATGATGTTAGCTAAGAGATAAAAGCTAAGGGATAAGGCAAGTGTGGGTACATTCCTTGATGGTGTCTGTCCTCCAGAGCAGCTGCTACCCATCTTGGAGCCCTGATTCCCCAGGAGTGAGCAAACATCACCTGCTGATGGGAAGCATAGAATAACACCTTTCTTTGCTCTGCTTCCACATGTGGTCTTGGCTTTTGCTTTGTACCCTATTAAATTGCTTCTCTCTTGACTCACGGGGCTTTTGCTGTATTTTCCCTCTCCCCTGTCCATCTAATAAGGGAAGTGATAGAGTGTCTTTGGTGGGCATCTGGCCCACAGTCGGGGCCAAACCACCACACTGATTTCCAGGAAAGCAAGGCAAGAGGTTTGAAGAACTGATAAGGGGAAAAGGCACTTCCACAAAACATATCAGTGAAAAAAATGCTGCAATCTACTACATCGATCAACTCACTCCCCAGACTTTCACTCTCTCTCCTTTTTCTATTTTTTCCCCTTAATAAGGGTTATGGGAAAACCTCTTCTCTATAAGGCACAGTTTGGTATTATCTGAAGACAATATGAACACCTTGGGCGGTGAAATCATTCTTAAGCCCACATTCAAATGGGCCTTGCCCATGACATTATATTTTGCTGCAAATCTCAAAGACTACACTGAAGCAATGCTGAGACAATCTGTGCTACCCCATGCTGATTGCAAAGTCAAGGTCAGCCACTGTGCAGTATAATGCAATTACTCTTAAGAGTATTGCAGCAGCATAACATTATTAGTCAGGGAAAAGCCCATAGCAGCTCATCAATAACCAGAGGTAACAGCAACAACCAGGAACTTTCCCCAGCCCACAGCAGATGTAATACCAGCAACTGTCACTACAAGTTTTTAGACTGAACTATTTGGAAAGCTAAATAAATAGGAAAATGCCTGGGGCTACTGGTTGATAGGAGGCTGAACATGAGCCAGCAGTGTGCACAAGTGGCCAAGAAGGCCAGTGGCATCCTGCCTGCATCAGAAAAAGTGTAGACAGCAGGAGCAGGGAAGTCATTCTGCCCCTGTACTCAGCACTGGTTAGGCCAGTTACTGGCCAGCACTGGTTAGGTGTCCAGTACTGGGGCCCTCAATTTAAGAAGGATATTGAGACACATGAACGCGTCCAGAGAAGGGCAACAAAGCTGGTGACGGGTTTGGAGCACAAGGCCTAGGAGGAGAGGCTGAAGCGGCTGGGGTTGCTTAGCCTGGAGAAGAGGAGGCTCAGGGGAGACCTTATTGCTGTCTACAACTACCTGAAAGGAGGTTGTAGCCAGCTGGGGGTTGGTCTCTTCTCTCAGGCAACTAGCACCAGAACAAGAGGACGCAATCTCAAGCTGCTCCAGGGGAGATTTAGGCTGGATGTTAGGAACTTCTTCACAGAAAGAGTGATTAGCCATTGGAATAGGCTGCACAGGCAAGTGGTGGAGTCACCATCCCTGGAAGTGTTTAAGAAGAGACTGGATGAGGCACTTGGTGCCAAGGTTTAATTGATTAGATGGTGTTGGGTGATGGGTTGGACTTGGTGATCTCAAAGGTCTTTTCCTACCTGATTAATTCTATTTTATTCTACTTTTTTTATCTTCTCTTTTATCTTGGGGGGGCGGGATAAAAAGAGATGTAATTTACCAGCAACTAACTCACAATCTTGGGTTCTCTGTAGGTAGCTCAGTAGCAAAAGAGTAACGGTCACATTTTAAGCAGTATTATTACGCATACTTACTGTGTTTAAGACATTGTTTAACTTGAAGTTATTATTACCTGTCCAATCTTCCTGAATTCTAATGGATAAAAAGCAACCCCACAGTAAAACTCAGGAATAAAGCTGCACTATCCAAGCCTATAATTAAATTTACAGCCCATTTTTCAAAAGCACATAGGTGGTTAAAGAGCCTCATCTCTCAATTCAAACACAGGCACTAGCTACTGGGGAGAAAAAAGGTAGCACAAAACACCATCAATTCTCTGTAAGTCACCTTAAGAACAATGGTTAAAAACATTAAGGACAGCTTCTCTATAACAAGCAGTCTATGTCATGGTAACTGGATAATAAAACTGTTTTCCACATCCTAACTTGGCTACCTACTAAGAAGTATAGGTGAGAACATCAGACACTCATTTCCCAGCCTTTTCATGCTTGCATTGGTATTATATGAAGCCAAGAAATCTTTGTTTTCAGTTTACAATGCATTTTTTTCTGAGGAAAAATAGTTAACTTGTAATTCTGAAGGAAGTAGAAATATAAAATTTGCCATTTCATTCTTGTGCAGAACTGCCTTGGTCATAATGCAAATGTTGTCTGCTGGACTCCAAGCACTACAGCTTTCTTTGTGTCAGATCTATCAGCATGGCTCTTCACTGGTGCAGTTACATTTCTTGCACTTTTGAGTAGAGAAATCTCAGGTAAAGGCAAGTTTAAGCACCACAAAAAGCTTCTCAGTGTCTCTTCACCCCATTTTCTAGCACGGACTAGCTCAAATAACCTTTCTGAGAAGTTCCAGCTTCATTCAAGCATAAACTCTGAACCAAGTATTTTCTATTCCTGCCATTTGGAGCATTCACACTGACAGAAGGAAGAAGAGCTGGAATTTTAACATCTTAGACTCTACTCACCCTGGATTATAGAGCATAACCGCTGACAGGTTCTCACATGATTTTGAAAGATCTGTCATCGACAAGCTGAAGGAAGACAGCAGTCCACTCTAGCAACAGACCATAAAATGGATGCATTAGACAAACACCAATGTGCTTACAAACTCTTCATTCATTTCTCCTGATGAAATATTAACTCAAGTATGAGAAGCAAATTTTTTAAAAAAAAGTATTCTACAACAATCAAGGTATGTTTATATTAGCAAGAAAACTGTGAAAGGGTTTAAGTGTCCTGAACACTGATTTAATCTCACCTTTCTTTTCTCCCTTAGCTTAGCTGCTTCTTTGGGGTGGTTAAAGCGAAACATATTGGTTCTTCCAAGTAATATAACAGCACCTGATGAGAAAAACACAGACCATTCACCGACAACATTCTGTATCTGAAAATGCCATGGATTTTTTCAGGCAGGCAACATATAAACAAAGACTTCCAGTAAGCAAGAACAAAAAACAACAACAAAAAACAGTATTTTGGCAATTCAAGTGCACAACAACGTGCTGTCACAGCTATGTTAACTGATGAATACACCTATATTCCTCCCTATTCCAACTTTAAAATCCAAACCACACGTGTTCACACACACAAAGGTCAGTCCTGTTCATATGATAAAGAATAATATTAAACATAGGTAGAAGCAGCAGTGGAAGCAGCTGCCTCAGTTTGATCAATACACTCTTCAACAGTGCTGCTTCAGAAGTCCAGCAGTAGGCACCAGGTGGGAATGTCCATAAATCTGATTGAGAATAAGTGTGTCCATCCACTACTGATCATAGTCAGCTCAAGATCTCCAGAATTTGTACTCTCACTTATCTTTTTCTTCTCTATGTGGAACAACAGTGCAGTTTATCATCATTCAAAATGCAGTTATTAGATTTTTTTCTATCAAATAGCTCTTTTCTGAGGGGAGAGCCTTGAATAATTCATACTGCTCAATGCACATCTATTATTGTATCTAATCAGCTATGGTGCAGGTCAGAAATAAAGAGATACTGGGCAATTCTTATCATATTTTAAAGACAATGGCATCAAGATCAATATTTTCCTACTAAAAATAATATTGTCAGTCATGTCTCACTACTGTCGTAACATGGAATTCTTCCAAGCTAACCACTACAGAATCAAGCATTTATCTGTTGGTCATTATGAGACATTTTAAAAAAGAAATAGGACTCCATTATACTCACAGTATGAGAAAACTGCACTTAAGACTGTTACAGAGTCACAGAATGGCACAAGGTGGAAAGGACCTGGGGAGACTACCCAGACCAAACCTCCTGCTAAAGCAGATTCACCCAAAGCAGGTTGCCTAGGGCTGCATCCTGGTGGACTTTGACTATCTCAAGAGAAGGAGACTCCACTACTTCTCTGGACACCCAGTTCCAGTGCTCTGTCGCCCTCAAAGTGAAGAACATTTTCCTCATGTTTAGATGGAATTTCATGTGTTGTAGCTTATATCTATTATTCTCTGTCCTATTAATGGGAGCCATTGAGAAGAGCCTGTTCCCTTCCTCTTGACACACACCCTCCAGATATTTATGAACATTAATAAGATTCCCCTCTCAGTCTTCTCTTCTCCAGCCTATATGGTCCCAGATGGTAACTTCATGAATTTAAAATCCGAGAGAAACTTTACAGCAAGCACTGACAGTCAGATGACGAATCACATGAGCTGCTGGAAAACAGCCCCATGGAAACGGGCCTTGGAGTCCTGGTGTACAGTATGTTATCTGTAGGATACCAATGCAACCTTGTGGCCAAGAACACCAGCGGTATCCTGGGCGTGTGTTGAGTGTGGCCATCAGGTCAAGGGAGGTTCTCTTCCCTCTAATCTACCCTGGTGAGATCAACATCTGGGCTACTGTGTCCGGTTCTGGGTTCCCCAGCTCAAGAGGGACAGGGATATACAACAGAGGGCTATGAGGATGATTAAGGGACTGGAACATCTGTCTGATGAGGGAAGGCTAAGAGACCTGGGGCTGAGGAGTCTGGAAAAGAGAAAACTGAGATGAGAACTTATTAATGTTTAAAAATTTCTGAAGGGTGGGTGTCAAGAAGGTGCCAGGCTCTTTTCAATAGTGTCTTATGATAGGACAAGGCACAATAAAACTGTAACACAGGAAGTTCCACCTCACCATGAGGAAAAATTTCTTTACTGTTAGAGGGACATAGCACTGGAACAGGCTGCCCAAAGAGGTTGTGGAGTCTCCTTCTCTAGGCACTTTCCAAGACCTGTCTGGACATGTTCCAGTGTGACCTGCCCTAGCTGATCCTGCTTTGGCAGGGGGTTGGACTCCATGATCTCCAGTGGTCCCTTCCAACCCCTACCATTCTATGTTCCTATATGAACAGTTCTCTTCAAGAACTCTGCTGACTCTTACAATCATTTCTTATTATTCTGTTATTAAGGAAAAAAACCTCTACAATCATAACTCCATTCCATTAACATCAAAGCCTCTTTAAGAAGAAAAGCGTGGACAAAGCCATGCAGTCACATATTTCTGAAGCATCAGGTTCAACTGTCAGTTGCTTTACAAAGCGGCTCTCCATCAGAAAGCAAGTACACAATGTACACCATAAACGTCATCATGGAAACACAGCTGGGTTTGCAATGGGCTTTGCTTTCCATTTATTTACCGTTTAAGAACAACTCTTATTCTCTTTGAGTGCTTAATGGAAACGGGGAAAAAAAGGCTTGTCAAATACACTGATAGCACTAAGAACAACAAAAACTAACTGAAAAAGTCTTTATCATATCTGGAGCTCTCCTCTCACAATTTAACTGGTTGACTACAACAAGTAAATTACTAGAGAGCATAGAAAATAAGCAAATAAATAAATAAGCAGAATGCCTACTGGAAGCCATTTAAGCATGTCTTATGTACACGAAGCAATATTGGAACTATGCAAACAAATGTATATAAAATCAACTTGTAAAGGCAACTTTATTTTTTAATATTTTTTGTAAATGCATTCAGAACCAACAAGCAGTTGGAAGTTAAGTACAGAAGGGGTGACAGCTTGGTCTAAAAGACTGAAAACTTGGTTTAAGTTGACATATACTTAAGATAAAGGACAAACTCTAATTGCAAATGTCAATTTAGTTACCTCTAGAAATCTTACCATACATTCTTAAGAACAAAAAATACTGCAGTAAGTTACATTTATACAAAAAGGCCACATTAGGCAGAATTCACAGATGCTAGAAGTAATCTGTAGAAGGAAGCAGTAATTAATTACTGTGCCTCCTTCTTTTTAAAAACTTAGTGGCAGACTAAGAACTTCACACATTTTGAAATGAACAGTTATTAATGATGAACGGAAACATTTAAATGCATCAGCAGTTAATCAGCGTTACCTAAAGTGGGTATTTTAAGAAGGCTGGCACTTCATGCTGTGAGATTAAATGCTAACATAGCTTGGATACATGGGTTGTGCACGCATCATTAAGCTGGCTACCTTACCAGCATCACCTGAGAATATATGTTTCCCCTCCTTACCTTGGAATAAATATGGTAATACTATTATTGATAATAGAATCATAGAATCATACAATTCTTAGGGTTGGGAGGGACCTCAAAGATCATCTAGTTCCAACCCCCTGACATGGTCAGGGCACCTCACACTAGTTCAGGTTACTCAGAGCCACATCCAGCCTGGCCTTAAAAACCTCCAGGGATGGGCTTCTACCACCTCCCTGGGACCTCTTCCAGTGTCTCACCACCCTCATGGTGAAGAATCTCTTCCTGACATCCAGTCTGAATCTACCCTTTTCTACTTTTTTCCATTCCCCCTAGTCCTATCATTACCTGACACCCTAAAAATCCCTCACTATCCTTCTTGTAGCCCCCTTCAGATACTGGAAGGCCACAATAAGGTCTCCTCAGAGCCTTCTCTTCTCCAGACCAAACAGCCCCAACTCCCTCAGTCTGTACTCACAGGAGAGGTGCTCCAGCCCTGTAATCATCGTTGTGGCCCTTCTCTGGACATGCTCACACTTGATGCCAGAGCTGCCACCTTTCTCCCAGACCCAGTCTGGCCAGCTACAGAGTCTTCAGGTCAGCTCATGCAGCTGTTTTTTCTCAAGTTAATAAAGACTAAGCAACCATTTCCTCTTCTTTTGAGTTGGGAGTAAAAAAAGTAATATTTCTATTCTTCAGGGTACAAAAATCATGTTAGCACATATGCCTGGAAGAGGGAAATAGCATTCAAACTCCTACTTTCTTCTGAGACACATCAAACCTTTACCGCCTTTGAAATGCAGCAGGGTAAAGATGACTCCCTGCAACTCAGCTCTTATTGTTTACAGCCATTAATGTCAATGTTTCTATTGCTAACCATTTATCAATGGCATTTACTCAAACATAAGAGAAAAAAGACTAAACTTTGTTTCCCCCAGTATCTGTAACAGAAGCAAGCACATACACTTCTCCTTTTGCATGAAGAAACAGACACCTTACAAAATCATCATCCCTTCTCTATGTCAAAACTCCTTACTTTCTGAAAGCAGACTTTTGAAGCACATGTTTGAGAACAGAAAAGATGCAAACTTTTCTTGTTCAATACTGCATTCTTCCTTTGTCAGAATAAGTTTACTTTAAAAGCTTCTCTCCAGGAAGGCAAAGTGAGATTGTTTTTCAGCAGCTGAGTTGTGTCACAGCCTCACTCTTACACAGGTCCCCTCTACTCATTGATAAATGGGATGATATTCTGAGTGCTCCAGGAAGATAAAACATCCCAAACCTCTGTTGCAGCACTCACCATCCTATCTGTTAGCCAGTCCTTTCTAGGCCAACACAATGCACCTTTGATTAGGCTGTCCCAGCTGCTTTTTCATTTACAGATTGTAAAGCTTTTATATTAAAATTATGATTCTCTAAACTTCTTCCCTATGGAGCTTAACCTTCTTGCAGCCAAGAAGGCAAACAGCATTCTGTGGTGGATTAGAAGGGCTGTGGTTAGTAGGTTGAGAGAGGTTCTCCTTACCCTCTATCTGCCCTGGTGAGGCCACATCTGGAGTATTATGTCCAGTTCTGGGCCCCTCAGTTCAAGGAGGACCCTCAGGGAATGGCTTGAAAGAGTCCAGGGCAGAGCCACAAAAATTAAAGGAGTGGAATATCTCCCTTATGAGGAGAGACTGAGGGAGCTGGGGCTCTTTAGCTTGGAGAGGAGGAGACTAAGGGGTGACCTTTTTCATGTTCATAAATATGTAATGGGTAAGTGCCAAGAGGATGCAGTCAGGCTCTTCTTGGGGATGCCCAGTGACAGAACAAGGAGCAATAGGTGGAAGTTGAGGCATAGGAAAACTCCACTGAAATATGAGGAAAAAATCTGTCACTGTGAGGCTGACAGGCTGCCCAGTGGGGTTGTGGAGTCTCCCTTTCTGAAGATACTCAAAACCTGCCTGGATATGTTCCTGTGTGATCCGCTCTACGTGATCCTGCTCTGGCAGGGTGTTTGGACTGGATGATCTTTCAAGGTCCCTCTCTGCAACTCTGAGAGGTTAGCCACCACTGCTCCTTTTTGTCATTTCCCTATAACTGCAGTGAACAGATACTCCATCTGTATCTCCTACTATACGAAAAAGTGTGGCAATGAAGTGTAAAGTAGGACCAACCTGAAGCTCAGAGGGGAAGGAAGGTGTCTCTGACATTATTTTAGACCTATAGAGATCAATATTCTTTTTATTAATACCACAGCACTATATAAGCAATCTGGCATGGAGTTCATTTTATGTATAAACTGTGAATGAAATCAAATGGTAACTTTCAATTCATATTCAAGATTATGAAGTGGCTTGGATTAATAAAGAATTCTCTTTTCTTTTTACTACATGGCAATTCTTTGACAGAAAAAAACCCTCCCACAACTTCAGCTCTCCTAATCGTTTTCAGCTGCAGGTGAGAAGAAATGGAATTAAAATTAATCAAACAATAACCCCTTTATATACACATTGGGTTTTCTTCAGTGCTGCAGGCAGAGAGAAACAAAGATGCTCCATGTAAAATGGCATTATCATGGGTAATACCTTGGTTTAAGTGTGTGGCCTCTGTAATCTGAACACCATTCACAGAACACTGTGCTCTGTTCAGTGGTATTAGATTCACAGTACCGTTGAGATTTTCAAAGATGCAGTGCTCACTTTCCAAATCAAGGCCATGAAGAACTGAACAAAAAAGAAATAAGATAACATCATTAGTCCCCTAAAAACTAACAAGACTGGCATGCTGATACTAATTTATCATTAATACATTGCACTACATAACTAAGAGTATCTGTTCTTTTTATTCTGCACAAAGTTCATCACATCCTGCATGCCTTAAATGTTGACCCTGTTTGTTTTACTGTACTGCAAAGATGGATGCTGGGTTGGTAGGTGTTTTTTTCATTGTAATGTTCTTTCCTCCTATGTTTGGGCACCTCATTAGCAGGTGCTCCTTTCTTTCTGATAGGAACCAGAAAAGAAAAATTTACAAATTTATAGAAAGAGGCTTTTGACCAGTTTCATTGGGAAGTAATCACCTCAAAGCAGCTATGCTTAAATGTGAAAAGACAGGATGTAGCATGCAATCATAAACTAGCAGGAACAGGGAAAATAAGGTTCTTCTATTCTGTGACATTAAGGCTTTTATCATCAGCTATGCTACTTTCTATTTTTTCTTCAACTAAAGTATGATAATCTCTACCTATATTGTTTAGTACCACAAAGCAATGCTGGTTTGCTAGTTTCATGGAATGTGTGTATTTTAATCTCAGCATTTTCTGACCTACAAAAATACACCCACCTAAGTTTTTTGACTCTCAGTCTCTTGCCTAAGATTTCAAGGATGCAGCTTCTTTAACCTAACTGCCTTCAAGCAACATATGTGACAAGGCAGTCCAGGTCTGGCAGTTAGCCAGATAAATAAGAAAAGACAAATAAGAAAATCAGCAGAAGCAGCCTATCTGCTTTTTACCAATTTCCAGATTTTAATTCAACTCAAATCTACAGTCCAAAGGCTGCTTTAGGTATAGCACATAACAATACTGTCATTATACAAAAAGGTTAAGAGAATGATTGTGCAGTAATGGTGACAGGTGCTGCGTGAGAAGCAGGATGCTATTTCAAGAGATGCAAGAAATTAGTAGCAAGTGTATGAATAAATTCTAAGCCCACAAGCTATTCCAGAAGTCATGCCTTTTGAAGCAAATTTCACATAATTCAAGCCTGGAATTGCCTGAAGATTAAAATACACAAGAACATACAGACAACCAAAAAAAGGCAGGGGGTGGGGGCAGAACAAACAAAACAACCTCCCCCAAAAAAGGTAATCCTCCCAAACCCAAACAACATAACAAAACAAAAAAAACACAAATGAAGCTTTGTTCACATATTGCTACATTAGAAGGGAAAAAAGACTTGAAGAAAGAACATAAAAACATGTCAAATTCCATACCAATATCCTGTTCTGTCACAGCATCCTCCCTGCCAACATGTGTTTGGCCCTCCTAATTAAATGAGAAATGCACATTATTTTCAGTTGAAATCTCCCTTCTTTTTCCATAAGCTTAGTTTATCCTTCCACTTTCTGGGAGTAGCCTGAACAAAATACATGCTTAAACACGCATGAAAAATTTAGGCAGCATTTTTAGAGTGCTTTCAGAGTCATCATTATGCAATATTATTAGTAAATTCAAGTTTCAACTGTCCTGTGTAGAACCACCTTTGCAGTTTTGAGGCAATTAATCTAGGTTCAGATTTCAAGCCACGCCTAACAATGAGATGAATGTCAAATGGACAATACATAGGGAAGAATATAAAACACTGGTTAACCACTTGACCCACAGGACAAACCTAAACAGTAAATTAACAGACACTTTAATTAAATTAGTTGCAAGCTCTTAAAAGCATTTCTTACTGCAGAAACATAATGAACTTCTCTTTCTGCAGTGGAGAAATATAGCAAGCCTTATATTTAGAAAGCACATTAATGCCATGATTTGTCTATAGAAAGAAATTGCAAGGTATATAAAGGCAATGGAAACACAGATGTCTATTTACCTTCAAGTGGTACAAGATAATACCAGTACTAAGAAGATCATCATCAATGCCAATTAGATGAGGCAGTTCAGAATCTAACACAACACCTATCCCTTCTTTCCTCAGAGCCAAGGTTTGTTCCTACAAAAGACAAAAGTCTGTTTGTTAGGGCATGCAAGAAATACCACTCTTCCTTCTCATTCTAAACCAAGTTTAATGCAACTGATTCTCTGTAATACCATCCCAAAATAAAGCAGGCTTTAATTTAAATTTTTCCCCCCTACATTTTCAGTGTGACTGTTGTATTTCTGTGAAGTGTTCCAGGCTTTCTGCTCAGGACATTTGTGAAGGTGTTATTTGAAAGAAACCAGACAAACAGCTGAACTACACCAGATAAGACAGATCAATCAAAAGCATAGCAAAGCAATGTTGTCTAAAAGCAAGCTACCATACCACCTTGTATAATGGTAAGGAGAATCTAAAACTCTTCTTTAGCCATGCTGAATTCTGAGGAGAAAACTAAAAACTCTTTGGCAATCCTCTAAATAAATTGAACCTTGCACAATAACCTCCCCAAAGATATCTGAGAACTTGGTACGCTTAAGCACTTAAGACATCCAGGAAGCACTGCCAACAGTAAATAAATGTAGGAAATATTTGCAGCATATAATTTTAATTCCTCCAAATTCCTTTATAGCCATCTGTAGGATGAAGCAGGACTGCCAGTGGGAGACTTCAATCTCAGCTAAAGCATCATGTGATGCAGTATTGACCAGAAATACTATAAGAACGACAACAAAAAATTGGTTCTACTTGTGAAGTAAGTCTCAGTACTCATGAAATTTATTTTTCAAATTGAAACCAAATCCCATTGGCTTCCAGGCCTGGAAGATAACAGCAACAGAGACAGTGAACACATACACACACCATCTTTCAAAATAAATGTGGTTTTCTACATAAAGCAGCTGAGTTCTTATAAGCCAAGGAAGACTGACAACCCATGAAGGAGAGGCAACGTCAGTAAGCATCACTTCTGTGTGTTGAAAGAGCACAGACTTTTCTCCTGGTGCTTTTTAACACAGAAAAAGGGGGTTTTGGCAACGGCATGATAACTCCTTCTCCAAGTCATCAGTATGCCCTCTGCAGAGCCAACCAAGACACCACACTAAGAAAAACACCCATCTAACAAACAATCCCCCCAAAAAACCCAGATAAGATAATTTTATGTGTTTTATGTGGTTTAGACAGGATGTTAGGAAGAAATTCTTCATAGAGAGAGTGATTGCCCATTGGAACAGGCTGCACCGGGAGGTGGTGGAGCTGCCATCACTGGAGGTGTTTAGGAGGAGACTTGATGGGGTGCTTGGTGCCATGGTTTAGTTGATTAGATGGTGTTGGATGACGGGTTGCACATGATGATCTCAAAAGTCTCTTCCAACCTGGTCTATTCTATTCTATTCCCAAGCACAGTGATTTGACAAAGTTGAAAGATGAACACCAATGCAGTATCTCATTTTCCTGTACAGCACAGAACATTGTCAATACTGATCCTGTTTTAAAAAAAAACTCCAAGTATGGATACATCTGGGCAAGGCAGGACGACGGCACAATGTACAAGAGGCACTCCAAAAGCAAACCAGGGAATCCTGCTGTGGTCATGCATGAATTGAAAAACTTTCTAGCATTCAGAAGGAAGGTGTTGCCCTGTAGCTCTCTGACATTCAAAGTGTGTAGAAGGGTTGTTTTCAAATAGCTTTGGAAGGCTATGGAGATTTGCCTTTGCTCAAATCAGGGAAGGCTGTGTTTAGTCTTTGACTCAGAAAATAATGTAAACATCTTGTAACTGAAGGAGAGAAATTAGGCAGAATTTGATTGGATGTGTTAAAACATTGTTTTGTTATTTTGACCTATTGTATGCTTTAATTACATGCATGCCAGTAGAAAATAACCAATTAAGATGTGACACGTGTGCCTTCTGATAGACTATATAACTTTGCTGTATAACACAATAAACATCATGCCTGCTTACATCTTGTCCTGGAAGCTTTGCTTAGGGTGAATAGAACAACTATATTACAACAAAAGTGCACCTAGATATTCCTTGATATGATAAAAGTGTCACCTTGTAAAAGCAAAAAAATACAGCTTAAATCATTGTTCCAGTGAAAAAGTAATTTCCATACAAAACATACTTATCAAATATTAAATATTTAATGAGCAGCATTTACTGCTATCTAGAATTTATAATGTTCCCACATCATAAGGTTGAAGACTTAAACCACTGAGAACTAGTGGCTGTTTACACAACAGCTGGCACCTCCAGCCCGATGGAACTGGTAGAAACCCAGAATGGTAGAGGTTGGAAAGAACCTCTGGAGATGATCATCAAGTCCAACCCCTCTGTCAAGGCAGGT
This sequence comes from Picus viridis, assembly GCA_033816785.1. Lineage (NCBI taxonomy): Eukaryota > Metazoa > Chordata > Aves > Piciformes > Picidae > Picus > Picus viridis. The sequence goes on from CM066576.1 coordinate 35,910,426, forward strand.
TCACCTACAGAAGGTCACACAGGAACACATCCAGGTGACTTCTGAATGTCTCCAGAGATGGAGACTCCACCACCTCTCTGGGCAGCTTGGTCCAGTGCTCCATCACCCTCAAATCAAAGAAGTTCCTCCTCATGTTAGGATGGAACTTCTTATGTTCAAGTTCATGCCCATTACTCCTTGTCCTGCTACTGGACACCAACAAGAAAAGCCTGGTCCTATCCTCCTGACACCATCCTTTTAAGTATTTATACAGCATTGATGAAATCCCCCTCCCCAGACTTCTCTTTTCAGACTAAAAAAGACCAAATTCTCTCAGTCTTTCCTCAATAAGGAAGATGTTCTAGTCCCCTAATACTCTCTGTCACCCTTTTCTGTACCCTCTCCAGCAAGACCCTGTCCCTTCCCTGAACTAGGAAGCCCAGAACTGGACACAGTAATCCAGATGTGGCCTCACCATGGCAGAGTAGAGGGCAAAGAGAATCTCCCTTGGCCTGCTTGCCACACTCTTCTTGATGCAACTCAAGATGCCATAGGATTTCCTGGCCACAAAAGCACATTGCTGGTTCAAGGTCATCCTGTTGTCCATCAGGACTTCCAGGTCCTTTTCTGCAGAGCAGCTCTCCAACAGGCCAGCACCCAACCTATACTGACCCATGAAGCTGTCTTCCCCAGATGCAGGACTCTACACTTACTGGATTTCTTTAGATTGCCCTGTCCAGGTCTGTCTGAATGGCAGCACAGCCTGCTGGTGTGCCAGCCACTTCTCCCAGTCTGGTATCATCAGCAAAATTGTTGAGGGTACATTCTATATAATACTAAGAGCTGAACAACTTTTCCCCCCAGCATACACAAAAACATTTGCCAACATTCCTGACACAAACATCCCAGGAGGCAAAACAAATTACCACTGGGTGGGAAAAATATCTCAACAAATAATTAAGAACAAAGAAAAAAATGCTTCTTCATTTTCTACTCTTTAATATTTAACCACGTTTTTGCTACACTCAGAGCTTGTGCAATTGTAATTTAAAATTGATGTGTTGCTTATTTATTCAGAACTGAAATTAAAGAACACAAATTAATTGACTTTCCAAAACTTCATTTTGTAAACGACTACCATTCACATACAGAATGCATCCTGTCAATGGAGGAATTAGAATAAATGCAGCAGACAGGAGCTGCAATTAACTATAATTCTTTTTTCTTTAATACTTGCTAAAAATTAGTTTATCTCTCCAGATACAATTCACTAAAAATCCTGTCTCTTAATCAGGTAACTGGAATCATTGCTAGACTTGAAAATTTAATTCCAGATTCAGAAAGCTTCTTCAAGGAAGCTTCCAAACATCAAACTGAGCCCTTTGGCCCCAAACCCAAAATCACAAAAACCCAATCAACAATAGACCTTTATTATTTTCTGCTCCTATTGTCAGGGAAAGAAAAGAAAAAAGGCTGGAAAGAAGTAGCCAAACTGCCCTTTTTTCAGTCTTGATAGCATAGGAAGGAAGTTTCTAAAGGAAAACAGAGCTTTTTGAAATAAATTGAAGGTCTGTAAGCTATTGTAAGGCAGTTAAATTGTTAGGTTTGAGCCATGGTTTGATTCATTTTCGTTTGTGCAACACAATCTTAAGAAGCAGTGAATCCATAAGTCAAATGACATGAGCAGGAAAGGTCACTGTCCCTATTAAAATCATACTAATTCAGAAGATTTATGAAACCCTCAAGTTACACTTTAAGAAAGCTGAATGCACCACATGCATCTTAAATTATGCTTGAACAGAAAAGTGTGCAGATACTCTCTCAATATTTAAGATGCCTTCATAAACTGTGGAAAATAAAGCAAGACAAGAATTATCCACAAAGGAGCATTCCACTTAATATAAACAGCTATTTAGTCTGGAGAAGAGGAGGCTGAGGGGAGACCTCATTGCTCTTTACAGCTTTCTGAAAAAAGGTTGAAATGAGGTGAGCATTGGTCTCTTTGCCCTAGAATCAGGTGGTAGAATGAGAGGAAATGGCCTGAAATTATGCTAGTGCAGGTTTAGATTGGATATTAGGAAAAATTTCTTTCCTGAAAGAATGGTCAGGCATTGGAACAGGCTGCCCAGGGAGGTGGTGGAGTCACTGTCCATGGAGGTGTTCAAGGCCACACTGGACAAGACCTTGAGCAACCTGGTCTAGGGGAAGGATTTCCTGCCCATGAGGGTGGGGTTGGAACTATATGATCTTTAAGATCCCTTCCAACCCAAACCATTCTATGATTCTATGATATAAGAATTGTTGCATAATCTCATCCCTTCTGCACTGATTGAGTTTGCTCAATGATATGGTGGCATCTCAAAGCTCACATCTGAGATGTTCTGACAGTTTCAGAACAAAACCATTGTCTGAAGTACTTGTTTGAGCTGTAAAATTATTCTTCACCATATAGAACTGCCTTTGATAAATAATACACTAGGATATATAAGATTTCTTTAAATACAGTTCATTAAATGCACACACAAAAGTGGAATCACACAGGTTTACTTTGTTAGCCAAGAGGGTATTGAGTTATATTACAAAATAAAAGCAGCCCAAGTGCTGCTTTTAACATTCCCTGACCATTCTATCAGTAGAGTGAAACATGCTGCTACTGGGCTGGCACATCAAGAGTATAGGGTAGTTAGTATACTGCTCTTACAGGTTAAGGGCCTAGTGTCCTAATTTTAAATAAGTTTTTCCAGAGAATTCAAGTGCAGTGGGATGGATGATCTCAAAGGGGTTCAACAGAATGCGAAAGACAAATTTATTCCGTTTCATAGGTTCTGCAAATTTCTATACAGTATGGGAGCACAGCTTGCTCTCTCTTCTCTCTTGTTTTTTCCCCTCTTTGCCTCCCTTCTGGACTTTGTTTTCGCTTCTCTCCACCGATCATTGTTTAGGCTATTGGTAAGAATGCTGTCTGGGAGGAGAGAGAGGTAACTTAGCTGGTACACAGCCCTCTAGGCTTTGTTCAGGGGGGTGTGGGCTTCCTTTTGTGTACCAGGGGTGGGGGTCCTGTACAGGGGAATAGCTGAGCTATTGTCTAGCTGTATATGTACATATGTATTTGCATGTGTTTATTACCTTTTATGCCTTTATATTTAGTTTGTGGGGTTTTGTAAATAATAATTTAACTTCCTGAGTGTGAGTGATTATTTACCCTTTTAGGGCAAATGCCATATTCTATGTGGTGTCAAACCACCACAGCTGCCCTTTCAACAAACAGAATTCTGTTACCCTTTCCAGTGCAAAAGCTCAATTGTTTTATTCAAATATTAAAGAGAGAGCTGTTGGCACCCAGTCCTGAGAATACACTGTGCAGACGCTTCCGGGGAAACATGACAATTTACTTAGCCAGCCTAATGTTCAGATGTCTGCATTTGAATTATGGAAAAAAAAAAAAAAAAAAAAGGCATAACATCAAATTAAAGACATTATGGGTAAAATACTCAATGGCAAAAGTCTTTGCATTAATATTTAACCAGAACACATTAGAGCAGATCCTTATGCTAACAGGTACTTTGGGTGCTTTTGGTTTTATTGAAAATATGCCATCCTAGCCTGAGTTCAGAAAAGTGTCTGAGGATACTCAGTGGCCCAGCACCAACATTAAGCTCTCTACAAAAGATATAGATTTAAACTGTACACAGGGGAGGATCTTAATTGGGTTTCCTCCAATTATGTATTCCATTTAAATCACTGGAAACAAATGTTTCATATCTACTGGGGGGGAAAAATGAAAATCTATACTGCTCAGATTTCAAAGACATATGAAAATGCATTTTTCCAAACCCAAGCATATCACAGAATTAGGGGAGTAGGAAAGAAAATCATTCACCAAGAATTCACAACCAAAAGGCAAAACCGAAGGACACTGCAGACATCACTAATTTACATGGATGCAAGAAATAAACTGGAGAAATGGTGAGAAAAGCAAATTACCTATGGAAAAAGGCACAGGGTATCCACCATCTGCGATGCCAAAGCTCCAAAAACCATGGATGCAGAAAGCATGAGTTCGTCTATGGAGGGTATTTAACTGGAACCAGTATAATTTACTAGCAGTACAAAGGACAAGAATGTTTGAAGCTTGATTTAAACCCATGTTTCCTACTGTCTTAATGTATATTATCAGTAAATCACAGAGTAACAGGGGTTAAAAGGGACCCCCGGAGATCATCTAGTCCAACCCCTCTGCCAGAAAAGGCTCATCCACAGCAGACTGCACAGCACAGAGTCCATGTGGATTTTGAACGACCTTAGAAATTTGTGCTACCAATTCTTGATTTCTTTTGACTCCTGTGAATTTTGTACTTAGAGAAATTCTTACAGCCATTCTTTAGCTCCATTTCTGGACATAGTCAAAGTGAGGCTTGACAGGGCTTTGGGCAGCCTAATCTAGTTGAGAATGCCCCTGCTTACTGCAGAGGGCTTTCGACTACATGACTTTTGGAAGCCCCTTCCAACCCAGACCATTCTATGATTAAAATCAACATAAGGAAACACTTTGTATTCATACTGACACCTTTTTTTAGCTGTTTTTATCCTGTGTTCTGAAGGCACAAGATCCTTCAGATCTTACTACTTCAAACTCAAAATTGTGATACAAAAATATCACCTGGTGATTCCTTACCCAGCTTTTTCTGGTTTTGGTGAGTTACCTTTCAAAAGAGCTATGCAATGGCAAACATCGAAATGGCACTAACTAAAGAGAAAGACCTCCTGTCCTGGATATCTCTCTAGATTCTTAATTTGCAGACTATTTCATAATTCTTAAAATTTTTGAGCACACAAGAGGAAAAATTCTTCAGAGTACTGTTTTAGTTGGCTGTCTTTATCAAGTGCTTCTTTTTTCTTCGGGGTTTCTATGCAAGCTAGCCCGAGAACCACAGTGCAAAAATGCCACTGGCATTACCTACATTCTGTAGCAGTTTTAGGCTGATGCCTAGGAAAGTTTTCCATAGATTGAGTAGAAAGTGGTAGAATGTAAACAAATTATGATTGGATGTAAAACAGAAAATAATTAAGGCCTAATAGTTAAGGTCTAAATAGTCCCATTGTTAGTTGTGTAAACTTACTCCTTTGCTTTTTGACTTCACTCTAGCAGATACTAGCTGGTGCTTCTGCTTGGCTGTTGCTGACCTTGGCTGCATCCTTCTTGTGGATAAGTACTAACAAGCTACTCTCTGCTCTTCTCTTTCTCTTGTCCCAGGTACAAGGGGGAAGCAGGGGAAGAAGAGGAAGCTGTTGGTAACCCCCTGGTTTTGTCCAGGGTGGTTCTTTTGCTGTTTATATATTGTGAATACATGTAAATATTGTATATTTTGTACATATTCATTGCATTTCATATTTCTAGATTGTAGTTTTGCTTGTAAATACAGCTTCATTTGCTTTCCAACTGAGCTGGTCTGGAAATTTTATTTTGGGAGTAATTTCAACACACCAGACATGCATAGATTTATATTTTAGTAATAATACATACTTTTTAAGAGGGGAAAAAACCTCACCACATTTAGACAGGCATTAGACAGGAAAAACCTGTGTAGATCTATCCACAAACTCGACAGCTAAAGAAACTGAACTCCAATTTACTGGCACAAACAATTTTTCGCTTCATCTTTGTTAACCTGTAAATCCTTTCTGCATTTAGCTGCAGGTTGTCATCACATTATGAAGTCAAACAAATTAAACTATAGATCAGTGAAGTTGTATAGAAAACCCAGGAATAGTTTAGCTGAATAAATTACTGAGCTTCCATCAAACAACTAAGTATGCACAAGCTAAATAATTGTGCAGTTTTCTCTGTTAATATGTTGCTTTGACACCCTAACAAAATTCTAATAATCAGGAACTTAGATCAACACAATATCACCATCTTATTGTGTGCTATGCATGTATTGCACATTCCACAGAAACCAAATTTATCTGTAGAGTCATTAAATATTCCAGACATGTCACTGGGATATGTGATGCTTTTATTATTCCTGTATCACCTTTCTGCATGAATAAATTACTCTTGCAAAATACAAAACCTTGTCAGTACAAATGAAAAGACACTGTTTATCAGGGTCTTTTTTCTTCTTGTCTTTTTAAACAGAATAATATTTTGCCTACTTAAATAAGGCAGGTAATCCTCCAGCATGCAGTTCCTATAAGCTTTAGACATGTTGTTTGCAATTCTATTCAATTCCATATGGTGCTGGTAAACAGTAACTGTTCTGAAAACTTCTCTATAACTTTGGTCTTGAACTTCAACTTGCATGCAGTTCTGCATGACTCATGTAACTGCTAAAGCCTCAAGTTTGATGCAAAATCCATGAGGCATTATGAATGAGTGTTCTTTGATGTTTAAAGCAAATACTTGCAAAAAAGCAGCCTGTTAATAAATCAAAAGCCTATGTAAGAGTTTTGGCAAAAGCCAATGTTGTAAACTCAACTGTGCAACAAGACCACTGCCTTCATACAGACCAGCTGTAGACCATGAATTAGTTCCATCTCTACTTGATTTCTTTATCCTTCTAAATTATAGAATTGTCAGGGTTGGAAGGGACCTCAAGGATTACCTAGTTCCAAGGCCCTTGCCATGGGCAGGGACACCTCACACTACATCAGGTTGCTCAGAGCCACACCCAGCCTAACCTTAAAAACCTCCAGGGATGAGGCTTCCACTACCTCCCTGGGCAACCTGTTCCAGTGTCTCACCACCCTCATGGTAAAGAATTTCTTCCTAACATCCAATCTGAATCTATACATTTCTATTTTTGTCCATTCCCCCTAGTCCTACCATTACCTGACCCCCTGAAAAGTCCCTCACTAGCCTTCATGTAGGGCCCCTTAAGATACTGGAAAGCCACAATTAGGTCTCCTCAGAGTCTTCTCTTCTCCAGACTGAACAGCCCCAACTCCCTCAGCCTGTCCTCATAGGAGAAGAGCTCCAGCCCTCTGACCACCCTTGTGGCCCTTCTCTGGACATGCTCCAGCATGTTCAGATCCTTCCTGTAATAGGGACTCTAGAACTGGATGCAGTTCTCCAGGCAGGAAAGGTTATTCTCATTATTTGGGTGGTACAGTCCTAATGTTTGGAGAGCTTTTTAGTGGATTAAAAGTAGCAGGATTTAAGAGGCATACACTTCAGACAGGCTTCTGTTTCTATTTACAGAAATTATCTGCATAATTCAAGATAAGATTCTTTGTAAAGAGCTACATAAACAGATGGACTACTCCCCTGAATTTTCAAATGCATTGCATGCTAATCAGTATAAAGAAGATATGGCAAACTACTGAAGTTGTACTCTCAAGATTAAGAGGCAAGGATACTAAAAAATTTAGTAAAGTTGCCAGTAAACCCTAAAAAAAACCCAACCCAAAAACTTTATTTGATTAGCTCTGCAAGGATTTTAGCTCTGCTTAAAACACAGCAATGTTGTCCCAACTGGAGGCTAAAGAACTGAAAGGGATTTTATATGTTTCCAAGAGCAGTTCCCCAACATCATAATGAATCATTTTATGGATTATACTCAGGCTCTCATCCATTATATAACATAAATTGTTTTCAAATATTTGGTCTGAACTTAGTAATTATCAGCTCACATTTGTGTATTTTCTATCAGTATTGACATTCAACTGAAATAATTTTTTTCCTTCTCCAGCATTTATTCACTGATGCAGTAACTGACAGGAGTTCTATTCACCCTTCTTACTGTGGTTATACCAGGCCAAATTCCAGGTATATCCTTTCATATGATCAGTCACCATACTCTGGCATTTAATGCATCCTCTCTCAAGGTCATCTTTGTTCTCTACAACTCCCTGGCAGAAGACTGTAGGGAGGTTGGTGCCTGTTTTTCCTAGTAACAAGTGATAGGATGTGAGGAAATGGCCTCAGGTTGCACCAAGGGAGGTTTAGAGCAGAGACTAGAAGAAAATTCTTGTCTGAAAAGGTTCTCAAATGCTGGAACAGGCTTCCCAGGGAGGTGGCTGAATCCTCATCTCTGGAGGTGTGTAAAAGAGGCAGAGATGTGGTGTTAAGGGACGTGGGTTAGCAACAGACTTGGCAGAGTTAGACAATGGTTGGACTTTGTGATTTTAAAGGCTTTTCCAACCAAAACAATTCTATGATTCCGCAGTGACTTCCATGCCATGTTCACAGTACATACACAACTTTGGCCAGCACCATGTGCAATGGCAGCCCTATTTTCTACTCACTATGCAAAACACATACCTGATCCCTCCAAGATTCATTCATCTTCCATGCAGGTGTACTATCTCACAACAGTAGTCTCATGCCTGCCTTTTCCCCTTCCACAGTGTGTTTAGCTCTTATTAGTCTCAATGTTCTTGCAGTGAAAGCTGTTTACTAGTCATCTTTTTATTAGTCTAATCCTTAGAGTCATCTCATGGAGATGCTCTGCTAGACAAATTAAGTCTCCCAGCATTAACAGCAGCAAACTTTACCATCTAGCACACCCAGTTAACATACCTAAAGAAATTATTAAACAAGATCAAGCCCAAAAATGAGCTCCAAAACCATCTCCCAAAATACCCACAAGCACCTTCTCCCCCCCGCCCCCAGTACCCTGGCTCTATCTCATCCCCTATAAAACTAGTTTGATTTTATTTAAATTCTAATCTCCACACTACTTCAGTAAAAAAGTTGCCTGAGTCTCAGGTGGTCAAATGCTTTACCAACATCCACAGAGATGAGAATCAGTCCTACAGCTGTTTCTAGAAGGGATCACTGAAAGACAGGACCAGACCCAGAACATACTGAGCAAACAAAACCGAACCAACTAACTCCAGAAATGATCACAGGCTATAGACAACATTATAAATATTCATTAAATAAGAAATGTCTATATACAAAATAACATATTGATGGGGAAAAGGTAGTTATGACTGTTCCCATTTCTGAAAGTCTTATGGCAGAAATCAATATGCTAGTTTGAAGAAGTCTTCACAAAAAAAGCATTAACTAAAATTAAAGTCTCCTCACTAGTCCAGCACATTTAAGTCATTCAGGAGGCAGTACAGGTCAAGGTTTTGAGTTCCTCTCCAATTCCCTTCCTTCAACATAACTAATTCTAAATAGTTTTTGTTGCAGGAAAGTGTGCTAGTTGCCTTAATATACATTCTAGCACAAGTCTAGCACAAGCAGACCAGGAGGAAGGGTTGCCAGTGTGAAGGATGAATACAGAATTAACCAGGTTGCAAAAGACCTTTGAGATCATCAAGTCCAACCTATCACCCAACACCATCTGATCAACTAAACCACGGCACCAAGTGCCTCATCCAGTCTCTTTTTAAACACTTCCAGTGATGGTGACTCCACCACCTCCCTGGGCAGCACATTCCAATGGCCAGTCACTCTTTTTGTGAGGAATTTCTGCCTAACATCCAGCCTAAACCTCCCCTGGCACAGCTTGAGACTGTGTCCTCTTGTTCTGTCACAGGTTGTCTGGGAGACAAAATGTAGGGTAGTGCAGCAGTTCTGAATTTAACATTTGCATTTATTTTAAATGTTTAGTTCTGCTAGGTAATATTTTACCAGGCTATTTTTCTTTTATTTAATTTTTAGAACAGAGTTTAAAATTACTTTTCTGGTAACTGATGAAGGTATAACCAACTTACTTTTTTACCCTGGTAATTGACAAAGGTATAATCACAGTGTCTTAAGTTTCACTAGGTCAGTGACAACAAATACAAGTTGTCACTTACACGAAGTTTTAATGCAAATTGGAATCCAATTAAAAGGTTGGAAATTGGAGAAAAAAATAAAAACAAAACCCACAAACACCCACTCCCTTTTAGCCTGAGGCAAACATGTAAGGATACCACAAGATGACAGAGTAAAATACCTTTTAAAAACTGTTTGATTTTGCATACTCAAAGCATACAATAATTGGTGCTTTAAGGTGGCACAAATGACAACAGCTTGTACATCATAACGTGACTAGGATTGTTGATACTCTTCTTTTGTAAAGCTGGCAAACTCCATTTGGGAAACTACTCTTAGCAACTACTCACATCTTCATAGATTCATAGAATAGTTTAGAGTGGAAGGGACCTTAAAAATCATCTAGTTCCAAGGCCCCTGCCACAGGCAGGGACACTTTCCACTAAACCAGGCTGCTCAAAGTCCTGTCCAACCTGGCCTTGAAGGCCTCCAGGGAGGAGGCATCCCCAGCCTCCCTGGGCAACCTGTTCCAGGGTCTCACCACCCTCACTTTAAAGAATTTCTTCCTAATACCCAGTGTAAATCTACCCTCTTCTAGCTTAAATCCATTCCCCTCTTGTCCTGTCACTACTAGCCCCTGTGAAACAAATTCAAATTCTATCATTAACAGTATACAAGATATGTATATGTGTATGTGTATATATTTATATATCTATCTATATATATCATGTAATCATTCAATGATTGGGAGATCACAGAGTCCAACCTCCCTGTCAAAGCAGGATGAGGGGTGAGTCACAGAGGAATACATCCAGATGAGTCTCAAAGCCTCCTGAGAAGGAGACTCCACAGCCTTTCCAAGCAGCCTGTTCTAGTGCTCCATCACCCTCACAATACAGAAGTGTCTCCTGTGTTGAAGTGGAATTTCCTGTGTTCCAGATTGGATCCATTGCCCCTTGTTCTATCACAGGACATCGCTGAAAAGAGACTGGCACCACCTTCTTGACACCTACCCTTCAGATATTTATAAACATCTTCTCAGTCTTCTCTTTTCCAGACTAAACAGCCCCAGGTCTCCCAGCCTTTCCTCATCAGACAGGTATTCCTGTCCTGTAATCATCCTCACAGCCTACACTGGATACTCTCCAGTATATCCCTGTCCCTCCTGAACTGGGAGCCCAGAGCTGAACACAATACTCTAAATGTGGTCTCACCAGGGCAGAGTAAAAGGGGAGGACAACCTCCAGTGACCTGTTGTACAGTCTTAATGCACCCCAGGGATACCATTGGCCTTCTTGGCCACAAGGACAAATTGCTGTCCCATAGATAATTTGTTGTCCACCAGGACTCCAAGGTCCTTCTCGATGGAGCTGCTTTACAGCAGGTCAGTTTCTAATCTGTATGGGTACCTGGTCTGTATATATGTACAGATATAAACTATCTATGTTGTATACTGTGAATTGACCAGAAGTCTCAAAATTGCAGCACTTACAGTACAGTGACTGAAAGCCAGGAGAAGAGACACAGGAAATGTGTATGCCCTTTAATTACATTTAATGAAAGCACAGCTCGTTTCACAATTTAAGCAATGAAATAAGAATGAACAGGTCATTGTATGTTGCAAGATCTCAATAGAGTAATTTAACTGTTTTGAAGAACAGCATAAGGGGATGTCAAACGCTTGAGCATCATAATAGAAGGATCTCAATCTTAATTAGGAACAATAATAAATCGTGTATAAATGCCAAACGAAATTAAAATACCCATTAAAAAATATTTAAGGAGTAGGTCAGACAAAGGGGAAAGGGCAAGATGACAAGAGTATAATTCCCAAAATACAATTAAAAGAAACAGGTACTATTTCTATCAGAGGGAAGTGTCCTTTGAAAATTAATGAATCAAAACCAACTTATACTAAGCAAACTATGATCTGGCATCAGTCCCTAACACCACAGCCAAAACAAACATCCCATCTCATAAGAAAAAATAAAAAATAAAATACTTAAGCCATATTTCATAGCCAAGACAGACATTCCAAGTATTGGCTGAAAGGTAAAGTTCCCATCACATTTTTTTTATGACTTCCACTAAAATGGAACAGGAAAGAAAAGAAAAAAAATCAGAAGGGGGACTCTTGCACTCTAGACTACAGGATATTATGGAACTCTTGGCAGATGGCAGTTTTGAGCACTTTTTAAATTTAGGGCCCATTTAGACAACCAGAGTAAACCAGCACAGCTTTGCCAGCTACTAACAGAAAATACCACTGCCTTTAAAGGCACAAATGTGTTGTATCTTTAGGAAGAAAATGCAAAGCTAGAAAGCAGCTCCAAAGAGAAAGACCTTGGAGTCCTACTGGACAATAAATTACCTATGGGACAGCAATGTGCCCTTGTGGCCAAGAAGACCAACGGTATCCTGGGATGTGCTAATAAGTGTGTCCAGCAGGTCTAGAGAGATTCTCCTCCCTCTCTGATCTGCCCTGGTGAGACCACACCTGGAATACTGTGTCCAGTTTTGGGCTCCCAAATGCAAGAAAGACAGGGATCTACTAGAGAGAGAGTCCAATGAATAGATATTAAGGATAATTAAGGGACTTGAACATTCTTTCCTATGAAGAAAGACTGAGAGAACTGGGATTGTTTAAGCTGAAGAAGACTGAGAGGGGACCTTATTAACATAGAACCAATAAGGTTGAAAAAAAACTCAGGGATCAAGTCCAACCTATTACTAATACCTAACACCTCATGACTAACTAAACCATCGCTTCAAGTGCCACATCCAATCATTTTTTGAACACCTCCAGGGACGGGGACTCCACCACCCCCCTGAGCAACACATTCCAATAGGCATACCGCTCCCAGTGCTGATCCCAAGCAGCTCTCTTGCCAAATGGCCTATAACTATCTGAGGGGTGCATGGCAACAGGAAGGGGATAGGCTCTTTTCAATGGCACACAGTAATAATATAAGAAATAATGGATACAAGTGGGAACACAGGAAGTTCCACCTCAGCACAAGAAGAAACTTCTTTTCTGTGAGAGTAATGGAGCACTGGACTAGGCTGCCCAGAGAGATTATGGAGTCTCCTTCTCTGAAGACATTCAAAGCCAACCTGAATGAGTTCCTCTGTGACCTTCCCTAGCTGATCCCGCTTTGACAGGGGAGTTGGACACAATCTCTGGAGGTCCGTTCCAACCCCTAACATTCTGTTATCCTGTGATAGTCAAACCTCAAGAAGCAGTCACTGACCTTTGCACTTTGCTGTCTGCTCTGAACCCTAATTTGGAGAGCCACCATCTTTTGTGCATCCTCACAAAAACACTCAGGGGATTGCAATTTGTCAATTAATAGAAAATAATAAAAAACAAAATCATGTTCACCCAAGGAGGTATGCCATTTGTTGTGTTTCCAAACTGTAAAATAAATACCTACATAAATAAATAGGAGAGGCCAGTTTTTCATCTTCAACGGCAAAGCTTTATATCACTTTTCTATCACTAGAGAGAGCTCAAAACATCACTGCACAAATGCTGCCTATCATGGCAGCTGTGCCTCTCACCCAAATTCTCAGTGACTCCTGACAGCTGCTGCTGTACCACCTCACCTCCAAATCATAGTCATAGTCAAAGCAATTAATCCCACTATGTAAATGAACTCAAAAGAAAAGATTCATGCACTGATATGGAATATAATGCGACACTTTTCAATGCCTTATAACGGAAGGCAAATAAATATCACCAATCACAACAGAAGGAGGACAAATCCACTCTTTCAATCCTAAGCCTTTGAGGCAGCCAAGACACTAAGAGTGTCATTGTGATGGTTTGGGCTGGGTGCCCCCGCTGCATGGCACACTTCCTGTGTCCAGAAGTCCAGCCCAGTGGGTGGACACAGGAAAACCGTGTATCTCCTACCACAATCCCCTGCACCGCTATATGATCTCGCGTGGGGTCCACCTCTTTCTCTTTCTTCCCTCGCCAGCACCCGGTAACTGGGGGAGACGTCTCCCGGCCTTGGGCCTGGCTAGGCCCAAGGCCAGGGGGATGGGCGGTCTCAGGCCTGGCCAGCTGAGACTAGTCTAGCAGTGGGGGGGGGGAAGAACGAGCCCTGGGGGTCTTGGGCCCACCCTCAGGTGGGGATGGGGTTCATCCGGGTGTGTTTTGGGGTTTCTTCTGTCACTGTTTCTGGTTTCTTTGTGCACTTTCACCTTTTTCCTATTTAGACTTTTCCATCACTTTTGCAATCCGTTTTGCCAGAGTCGTTATTTTGCCTGTGGTGGGGAGGGTGGTTGTCTCAACCCACTACAGTCATATTTTCAGAAGCTAAATAAGACCTCACAGAATCATAGAATTATTGTAGTTGGAAAAGACCTGTAAGATCAAGGCCAGCCATCAACCTAAGACCACCATGGCCATTAAACCATGTCCCAAAGTGCCATGTCTACACATTCTTTGAACACCTCCAGGGATGGTGACTCCACCACCGCCCTGGGCAGCCTGTTCCATCGCTTGGGGAATAAAAAAGTCTAATTTTAACTGTTTAAATAAAAAGCAGATTCTGTGTCTGAAATATTAAATGATTCATTAATTGCCAGGAGCACATTAAAAATCTCTTTAAAATGTTGCTAATTGACAAATTTAAACATGTACAATATCCTCAATGAAAACTAGCTGAGAGGTGGGTTAAGATCAAAAAGATCACTGGCAGACAAAAGCTTATAACCTCTGAATAGTACTTACTGAATTCAGGGCAAACGTCAACACTGCTTTATCAAAAGCAAACTATGGTGTTAAACATTTGCATACTTTAAAAACAGAGAAAACTTACATTTCCTATCTAAAGCAACTTATACTTGGTCAAAACTCCAGAGATTTAAACATAAACCCAAATATAACCAAATTCTCTCCCTAGCATATTTCAATTAAGTGTCTTAATGACTGTCTTAGATTCAAGTAATCAATTTAAGTCTTAAGAGATTGGCAACATTAAAATAAAACAGCCAGAAGAAAATTCCTCAGAGAAAATATTCTCAGATTTCCCTGGGTTAGAGATGCAAGAAGATACAATTTCCCTAGTTTAAAAGAATCTTTAACCTTAAAATCCTCCTTTGCCTTTCTGTCATGCTGCCTGTATGTGACCTTAACTTTGACACCAATCGAGATCCATCAGACCACAGCCTCCTCCCCTCCACATCTCAGAACTCCCTGTTGGATTTTGCAGCCATCTCTCCATTGACTGAAACCAGAAAAAGAGATGAAGAGAGACCACGATGTGATCACGTAATTAAAGACTCTGTAAACAGAGGTAAATGGCAGGGGGATTACTCTAATTCAGCTGGGCAGTTGAAACACCACCATTTCAGCTGTCCAAAAGTGTGACTTGTTACTTGCCACATTATCAGCTGCACTTCTCAAGGGAATAAAGCCTTCCTTACAAACATTAATGAAAATGACAGATGGATGTGTACTGCCCTATACAGGCCAATTAACAACTCAGATGAACATCAGAAACCCAAACCTATATGCTCCTTTTCTTTCACACAGATAATTCCTAGTTATGTGATAGTCACTCTACCCCAAAATCCAGAGTGCCCTTGCAGCAAAAATGTCACAGAGTAACTGCCATATCAATATTCCAAACCCTGATTTCCTCACAGTTCCCATTAAAAAGCTGTCACCATAGAAGATGCAGAAATACAAATGACAGGTGGATCCAACTGGAAAAACAAACATACCAAAAAGACCAAAATAAAGCCTTTACAACTGAGTAGATATCATAACCCACAATTAAGTATCTTGGTTGCTATTATTTTTTTTTTCTTTTAAAGCTTCTAGACAGCTCATCTTGTTCCTTAGAGGAATCGAGCCCCATGACTAGGGTGTGGTAATTTCAACTGCTTCTCTTGACCAGAAATTCTTCTTCAAAACAAACATCCCCACATTCAAACAAACATCTCCACACTGAAAGCAAACCAAACCAAACCCCACAATGAAACCCACAAATAACCCAAACCACACCCAAACCCAAACCAGGAGACCCCAGTCATTTCAACCAAAGACTGAAAAATGGTATTTTCCTGAGTCACGTCAGCACCTTTCATGGTTGACCACAAGCACATCAAACCCTGCTACTGACCATGCCACTCGCCAATCAAGTTGTCTGAAACTGTAGCCTGAGCTCAGGAATGGAAATGAAGAAGGATGGTAAGAAGCTTATGACATCAGGCTGCTTCTTCACATAACTAAGGTCTGAGGACCATCGGGCTGTTACAAATTACAAGAAACCAAAACGCTGTTATTTATGCTTTGAAATAATCTCTCCAGATTTGATTCCTTTTGCTGTGTGAACACAGCCACAAAATTAGAACACAAGGGGAAATAATTTTTTTAAAAAAAAAAACAAAACACAACAAAAAAACCCCAACCACACTGAGAACAAAAATAAACTTCCAACCTTTAACAATCAAATACTTGGGAAATTGATCATGCAGGATGATACTTTTTAAAAGAAACATGACATACCAAAAAAAATAATAATCCAAGAATTTCATGAAAGCTATTCAGATCAAATCTTTCAGCAACATCAATCCAGATGCTGGAAATCAGACCTTTAAAGAAATTAAATGTAAGTATTTAACACAAAAAGTTACACAGAACTTGATATATTGAAGATGTGCAAGTCCTTCACCGCAGTGTTGAAGATTAGCTGATCTTAATTAGGTCTTCTGGATTTAACCAAGGGTAAAAACTCCAGATGTGGAAACAGTCATCTAGAATGAATGATTACTATGTCAGAAGCTGACCAGAATTACAAACCTTTTGCTAAAAAAGCTCTTGAAAAACAATGAGACTTCTCTCACATAAGAGGTTGAGCTGGGAGGGGGAAAACACCCAAAACAACTCCCCAGCAGGACTCCATCCAAACCCTGTGTTTTTAAGGTCTTCATACAGCCACATCCAACTGAAAACAAATGTGAGTCAGCCACCTAAAATACCTTTGAACAGCAGCACCTGAAAGAGGAATAACTCGAAACACCAGCACATTCCCTTCCAACAAATCAAACTGAACCTGCATTCTCTTTAACAAGACTATGTCGGATGAGTCACTCTGACAAGATTTTTTATTTCCTTCTGAGAAGACTGAAGTGGAAAGAGAAGAATATTAGGTTACATTAGATTGTCAGGGCTCAGTATTCTCTAAACTATATGTCTCAATAAAATCCTCATACTCGGAGAAGAAAAATATATACAAGTGAACTAGCAAAAAATATTCTGCATAATAAAGCAATCTTGCTATGGATCAACTGGAAAAACCTGCAAAGGTGCAGAAAAATTATTTGGAAACAACACAGTTATGTTCACAGAGCTTTTTGTGTTTGCAATGATGGGTTAAACTATCCAGACTCCATGCTCAAGAGATGGAACAGACCCACTCCTTACTTTTAAATGCTGCATGGAAAATGGGCAGATATTTCATCAATAGTTTTCCAGACAACTAGCATATACATAGTAATCCTGCCAATGTTAGGGATGTATCCACAAATATGATATGGGGAGTGGAACATCGTCCTTACGAGGAGAAACTGAGGGAGCTGGGGCTCTTTAGCTTGGAGGAGACTAAGGTGTGACCTCACTCATGTTCCTATGAGGACAGACTGAAGGAGTTGGGGCTGTTCAGTCTGGAAAAGAGAAGGCTCTAAGGTGACCTAATTGTGGCCTTCCAGTATCTGAAGGGGGCCTACAAGAAGGCTGGGGAGAGACTTCTCAGGACATCAGGTAGTGATAGAACTAGGGGGAATGGAATGAAGCTGGAGGTGGGGAGATTCAGGCTAGATGTGAGGAGGAAGCTCTTCACCATGAGAGTGGTGAAGCCCTGGAATGGGTTATCCAGGGAGGTGTGTGGGGCCCTGTCCCTGGAGGTGTTTAAGACCAGGCTGGATGAGGCTCTGGCCGGCCTGATCTAGTGTAGGGTGTCCCTGCCCATGGCAGGGCGGTTGGAACTAGATGATCCTTGTGGTCCCTTCCAACCCTGACTGATACTATGATACTATGTTTATAAATACATAAAGGGTGAGTGCCCAGAGGATGGAGTCAGGCTCTGCACAGTGATGCCCAATGACAGAACAAGGGGCAACGGGTGGAAGCTGAGGCATAGGACGTTCCATGGAAACATGAGGAAATTTTTTTTCACTGTGAGGGTGACAACACTGGAACAGGCTCCCCAGAGGGGTTGTGGAGTCTCCTTCTCTGCAGATACTCAAGACCTGCCTGGCTGTGTTGCTCCGTGACCTGCCCTGGGTGATCCTGCTTTGGCAGCGGGTTTGGACTAGATGATCTTTCAAGGCCCCTTCCAGCCCTTAATATTCTGTGATTCTGTATGCCAGGTAACATTAGAGATGCCAAAATTAAGAAGGCTATAGATACAATGGTTTAGAATGCAAAACGATTTCTCAAATCATAATGCTACTTAAAGAACTGAAAGAGGAATAAGGAACTCCCACTGCAAAGCATTGGTTATATGGATGAGAGGAGCAAGAGGTAGGAAAGGAGAAAAAAGGATTTCAAAAGACTGCGAAATCTGGTTTGGGCTTACTAGTAATAATTCCTGAAGAGATGACAGAAGTAAAGCTGATTACTCAGCTTGTGTTTTGGATGGGAACTGGTTACGTGGCCACTCTTCTTATTCTGTAGGCTGGCTCCCTTACAAAACACTTATCACAAAGATCAGCCAAGACAAAACACTGAGCAAGCAGCTGAAAGAAATTCAGTTGTGACTAATTGTGATTGACAAGGCAATTCCAGGGGAAAAAAATATATCTATTCCCAGAAAACAACTTTGAGATTCCCATTAAAGTGACAGCCTACATATTAACTAGGAAAAGCTGTTTTGTATCAGGGAAGCTGCTCCTCTTCCTAGCGGGTGTCCGCTAAACAAGCTTCTTTTCTATTCCAGAAAGGTGCACATACAATATCAAATTTCTGTTCTATGTTTTACTACCTTCAGCTCGACAATTGCATGGTTCCTGGAACAAGATGATCAATTTTGAATCATCAGCCACAGAAGTAGTAGTGCTGTTTGAGAGAACAGGGGAAGAGAGGAGGAGATCCAGAACACACCATCAGTGAGTAGGTGTACGCTTTTGAATCTATGGATGTGACAAAGCTACACATTGTACTATCCTAAGACTTCAATAAAATGCTTTTGAAAGCACTAAGTATGCTCTTCTTTTGTAAGCAAGAAGTTAGTTATTTATATAACCATCAATTATGAAAGGAGATATTGATTCTTTCATGCATACGTATGTTAGGTAAGGCACAAATTCTTAGTATATCTTCTCCTAGTCAATGGGACAAAAAATGACATCATTCTGCTGGCTGACAGAGTCAGTTGCAGTAAAATTAAAACAAAAAAGTTTAGTACAATTAATACATTTCATGAGAGGGAGAAACTTCTACTAGTCACAGCCCCAACGAAAACCACAACTGTGAAGAAACTTCTTAATCAGATTTTTCCCTATCCTCTTGAGCGTAAGACTACAGCAGCCTCAGCAATCAGTAAAAGCCATTAAAGAGTCTGCAACAAACAGAATCAGAAAATGCAGTCTTGTTGCAAACAGCTTACTGTGAAAGTGCAGGTGCTCCAGCAGCAGTCCACACAGGCATCAATAGCTCTCTGAAACGAATTGTCAATGTAAAAGCAGATGCAGAAGTGCTTCAACAAGCAACTGCTAAGACGGTGAAGCTAAACTGATGGAAAATCGAGTGCAGTTCTTAAGTCTCATAAGGTCAGCTTACCTTTTCCATTTTGCATTGTTTCAGAATTGATGGGTGGGTGTTCATTGCTGACAAGCAGCTGTCTATCAACGCACATTGTAATAGTCCCCCAAAGCATCACTACACTTAACGTGCTGCAAGGGTTCCCATCAGAAGCCTCAGCAAATTCAAAGTACTTTTTCAGGAAATTTGACCTTTATTCCCAGAATTACAAGGACAAACTGGAGTTGAAATGCCCACTTCTTGACCCTTTGCACCTTGTACAGACAGACCTACTACTGATATCTGAGAAAAATTCCCTGAATACTGCAGGATTTGGCTAATTGTATGTAGAGGTGCCTGCTGGGCTGCTCCAGCTTTCTGGACACTAGCCTGTAAAATCCTATTTTCCAGTGGCTTACTAAACTTAAAACATCAAAGCTGCCATTTTCCATGCTGCAGGCTGGTTTCTGCTCCCACTAGCTTAGGTTTAAGGGAAAACTATTCTTCTGTTTCTAAAAATGAGGCATGCACAGCATTTTGTTATGTCTCAAATGGAGCAGGCTTCACCTTTTCACAGCTTTCTATGTGTGACTACACTGAGCATACATTAGTCTCAAAGGAAAAGTGAATCTATGTACTGCAGCACTGATATTCAGGGTAGAGAACAAGATATTTCTTGCCATTAGTGGTCCTTCCTAGCAGGAGGTACTTTACCTTCCAGCTAAGAGACAGCAACACTGTCCTCTCAATTCTTCATGCTGGCATCTCAACTGGGAGAGGGCCTGACCAATAGAGAAAGAAATAGGCTATCTTAATTCTTCCTCTACTACCCTATGCATTACAATGCACTCTTTAATTACATGATCATATGTTTTCTACAGGGCCTGTGAAAAATTCATTCCATGGACTGTACTCTGGGAATGAATCAAGAGAATGCAGTGAACTAGACTATTATCTACAGGACTTTTGCCTTATTTGTTGCTAGAGCTGGATGATGAATGAGTCATGGAATTGTAGAGGGGGGGAAAAAAACCATCTAATCTCAGAGCTAATACATTTATTATTTTTAAAGGTATTTCATTTTTTTGTGTATTTCTTGGGGGATGGGAGAATTTCACACATCTAGAGTTCTGGTTTGTTTATTATTTACCTAGAAATTCATCTTTACTTCTGTAGAGATTAATCTAAACCAATGGATTATTTTAAATCTCCAAGTCCCCTCCCTCAGGGCCAACATGTAGCCCTTGCTATTGAAAGAAACTGAAGAAGAGTAGGACTGTGCACACTAGTACGCAACAAGGAGGTAAAACAGACTTCAGGACCAAGATAGTTGGGAAGGGGACCTTTTACAAGGGTGAGGGGTAATACACTGAAGCTCAGGGAGAGGAGATTTAGACTGGATATTAGAAAGAAATTCTTTACAGTAAGGGTGGTGAGGCACTGAACAGGTTGCCCACGGAGGTTGTGGATGGCCCTCTCTGGAGGCATTCAAGGCCAGGCTGGATGAGGTCTTGAACAGTATGGTCTAGAAGGGGTGTCCCAGCAGGGTTGAAACTAGACACTCTTAAAGGTCCATTCCAATCCAAACCAATCTACGAAAGTGTTTTGGGGAAGTATAGGTCTGGTTTCTGGCATGCTCTTGTCCCTCATAGCACAGCTACAGAGCTATACAGTGGATGAACCCAAAGAGACAGGCAGCCAGAAACTGGACCTGCCTTTTCTTTTGTTCAGGAACACGGCCTGATAGCAACAGTGTCAGATGCATGCTGTCATCTGCGTTTAAGACATCTCCTAGTGGATTTCATTAAAAGTATCATATCTGTATCTGGGAAGAACAAAGAACAAGCACAACACTCCAGCAGCATTTCTCCTGCAGTATGACTATGTAAATCAAGACTGTGCTGAGTTGCCAATTAAGACACTGTCAGGTGCACAACAGTACTCAAAGCAACCAGAATCATGCACTCCTAAACTAATATACTGCTAAAGACATCAGCAGAATAAAATAGTTCCAGTATTTCATATCCGATGCACAGTGCAATTAGAAACAGTTCCTTTGTAAGTGACTCAAGTTAAATTTATGTTCATGTCTGAAATGTTGATGTTGGAATGCTCCTTTACCCTCCCATAACCAAATCTAATGAGAAATTTACATTCTGTCTTTTCTCCTTCTCACTACTTCTCTGCTGATCCTTTAGAAGAAACATCTTTCAGGGTGTATTTTCTTCCCCTTTTTTCTACAGGCTAAATCAGGAGCTTCCACTGCTTTCAATTTAGCTCCCCATCCTGAGACAAGAAAATTAATAGAAAAGCAGATAAATGCCCAGGAGGAATTGTTGAACAAGCTGCATCTGAGCTGTAGAAAGGATTTCAAAAGCAACTCACTCTGTCTGACTCCCTTTCATTTGAAAACCACCTACAAGCCCTAGGGATGGATTAAAGCTAAGCATGGCCTGGATAATCTACAAATGCAGGACGCCAGTTGTAAGAAGGATGGCAGCAAAATACTTGGGAGCATGGTTATTCCTAGAAACTAGAGGGCCTCCTTTGGAGTGCACAGCCTGGATCAACCAAATTATTCAGCCCTGCCTTAATCTGTAGTTAGTGAGCTCAGAAATGGCAGACCCCGACAATGTTTCTCTAATAGTCCAGGTGGTTTAAAGTGGGGAAAACCCATTTTAAACTGAAATAAAAACACAATTAGTAGCATTAGGCATCTCTTGATTCAACTTCCTAGAGGAAACTGAAAATTAAACTGGTCAATCCACTGCAGAGACATCACAAGCAGCTCAAGAGGCTGCAAGAGAGAAAGGAGGTTTCTGAATAAGATGAACACAGGTGGCAGACTTGAAATCAGACAACTATTTCTTTTGAAATCTACTTTTGACTGCTGCACTCAGCATTCCCCAGGTGGCTGGGACCCTTTCAATAGTGTTTCTATTAGGAAAAGGGCTACAGTAAATCAGCAGCACCAGCTCCCAATTTAGTATTCTTTCTTCCTCTGAAACAGCAAGCTGATGCTGAGAATGGACAAAGCACTTAAGGGGAAAAAAAATCATTTGTGAGTGAAGAGCAATGAGAGCTGCTCTCCTGAAGAAAACCCAGTGTGTATCAGGACAATTATACACGCCCTTAAAAAGTTTCTATTTGCTTGCTTTTGCAGCAAATCATCTCCACTGTTTTTTGTTTCTTCAGTGTTTGCACTGAGCTGAGCATACTTCGACTGATGCAAGCAGGATGAACAGGTAAAGTAGTGACAATCATTTAACAATGGCTTCTGATCAGTAGTACAGTATAAAATGCAATGTCTATTTAAGGCAAAACAAATCACATTTGGACAACCTCTGTCCAAACTCAAATTCCAAGGCAGGAATCTGTGTGCTGGCCAAAAGGATAAAGATCCTAGAATGAAAACACATTGATTTTATCTTAACAGAAAAAAAAAAGTCAAGGATGGGGAAAGATTTAACGTTATAGGAAGATATAATGTTATGTTTTCACATCTCTGATTCTGAACTAGTCCCCAAAGAACAAAAAGCCCATCTGTAGATGCTTTGGAGGAAGGAAGCTATATGACATTTAGCAATGACAACTTATCCCAACTTTAAATCTTCTGACCAGAAGAGATGACATTATGGACTACAACCACTGCCAGTAACCGCTACACTTGGGAAATAAATAATGCCCAAGGCCAGGTATTACAAAGCAAACCCTAAGTAAAACAGAGATCTAAACTAGATATTCCTTGTCACTGCACAGGAGGCAGGAGCTGTGGGTAAAGACTGTACAAGGACTGAGAATAGTAAACATTCCCTTGCTGTCAGATAACTTTCTCAAAAAAATGGGGGGAAAAAAACAAAACACTCAGTAAACTTAAATTTTAACATACTGAAACTCAATTACAGATCTACAGAAGGGATTAATGAAGATAAAAGTGTTAAAAGAAAGTTATGAATAGAAGCTGCATATCATTGATAGTGGCTTTTCAATTGCAAGATCTATCAAAAGAGAAAGCAAAGAGCAGAAGGGGCCTGCTGAAAGATCTGTGGGTCTACAAAGCCTGTTTGTTTTCCCAGGGATATTACCTGGTCAAATAAAAGATACCATAAAAGATACCTTCATATCCTTAAAATATTAGAGCTACAACAAATTTAAGAAAATAAGGATGTTTTAAAGGCTTTGGCAAAAGAAATTTGTCAGCCATTCTAGATATACAGTCACTTGCAAAAGAGAGATGAACAACAACATACAGGCAAGTACTGCAATAACTTTGAGTGTATATGATCCCTTCACAGCACATCCCACCTCTCAATTGTTGTTCACAAGCATGTCTGTCAAAACAGCTATTCAGGTACTTCAAGACTGGCTCCTAACACAACATTTTGGCACACTCAAATTTCTTTTAGTAGATTTGAACAGCAACAGAAGTCAAGATACTGGAGATCGTTTTGCCTTAGAAGATCTGAATGAAACATGCAGAAGAACCTGATTTTTGTATCTGCAGTGACACCTAGTGCAAGAAACCAAAACCACATTTACACAGGCTTCTAGAGAAAGGGAAGCTACTATCATTTCTTGCATGATTTCTGACAGATAAACAAGAATAATTAATATCAGGTCTTCCAAAACTTCCTTAGTACCTTGTCTTCTGCACAACACTCACAAGCCAGTTGAGGTGATCCCCACCAAGCCTAACACATCAGGTTGAGACTATTTACTGCAAATGTGCTTTTTCCCTTTCCATACAAATTGTTTGATAAATGTACACATGTAATTGTTGGATGGCAAAAAATTGCTGAGAAAGCAATCACTCCTATGAATAGTTGTTATTCTATCAACTTTTCTAGAACAAAAACAAAACCAACTGTAACATCTGACTTAAAATTATCTCTGCAAACTCCATGTATAGGCAATCCTATTTTAATTTTGCAGTGATTTTTAAACCACTTTATTAAAAATTCAAGCAGAAGACAGTCTCTAGAAAGGAAAAAAAAATCTGAAAGCAAACATTGAGTTTTGTCTAATACAGATTACAAATGGAAAAAGTAACGAGTAAGTTTTGTGCAAATCACAAACCACAGAATGTTAGGGGCTGGAAGGGACCTTGAAAGATCATCCAGTCCAGTCCCCCTGCCAGAGCAGGGTCACCTATACCAAATCATGCAGGAATGCATCCAGGTGGATTGTGAATATCTCAAGATAAGGAGACTCCACAACCCCCCTGTGCCCCTTGTTCTCTTATTGGGCGTCACCGAGCAGAGCCTGACTCCATCTTCTTGGCACTCACCCTTAATCATTTTTGTAGCTCTGCCCTGGACTCTTTCAAGCAGTTCCCTGAGGTCCCTCTTGAACTGAGGGGCCCAGTACTGAACACAATATTCCAGATTCAGCTTCACCAGGGCAGAGTACAAGGGGAGGAGAAGCTCTCTCGACCTACTCACCACATCCCTTTCTACTACAGCCCAGAATGGCATTGGCCTTCTTGGACACAAGAACACATTGCTGGCTCATGGTGAAAGTGCATGAAAGTACAGATTTAAGTCTCCCATTAAAAGTACAGTTATGCTTCAAACACAGCCAACAACAGACATCCTAACCAAAATGCAACACCAACATGTCTAACTAGCAACAATTTTACAAAAATTACTCACTTACTGAAATGGGAAAAAACCTTAGAAACGAGTGTTATTCCTGCCAAATATACAAATAAACACATATGCCAAAGCTGAAAATGGAACATTTCAAAGAAAGTCTCACGCACACATCAGTTTGTATATAAAGCTCCCCATTTCCCTAACTCTCTTTTTCCATTCAAGCTGTGCTGGAGCATGTCCAGAGAAGGGCCACGAGGATGATGAGAAGGCTGGAGCTCCTCTCCTGTGAGGACAGACTGAGAGAGTTGAGGCTGTTCAGTCTGGAGAAGAGAAGGCTCTGAGGAGACCCTATTGTGGCCTTCCGGTATCTGAAGGGGGCATACAAGAAAGCTGGGGAGGGACCTTTTAGGTTGTCAGGCAGTGATATGACTAGGAAGAATGGGAAAAAAAAAATATAAATGAGTAGACTGAGATTGGATATTAGGAAGAAGTTCTTCACCATGAGGGTGGTGAGACACTGGAACAGGTTGCCCAGGGAGGTGGTAGAAGCCCCATCTGTGAAGGATTTTAAGGCCAGACTGAGCAACCTGACCTAGTGTGAGGGGTCCCTGCCCACGGCAAGGGGGTTGGAACTAGATGATCCTTGAGGTCCCTTCCAATCCTAACAATTCTGTGATTCTAAATACATCCTTTTTTGAATCTGTTCCAAAGGCATGTGTCCAGAACTCTTAAAAAACTCACATGTACTTTTTCAATGGCAGGATTAAAGCCCAGGCTGAAGTCTTTTGTAAAAACTTCAGCATGGCAATTTTCCAATACCAAATTTACCCAACAGTAAAATGATCAGATCCTGGCTTGTATTAGAAATGCTGTGTCCAGCAGGAGTAGGGAGGTGATTGTCCCCTTGTACTCAGCTCTGTTGAGGCCACACCTTGAGTATTGTGTCCAGTTTTGCACACCTCCATACAAGAGAGATGTGGAGGTGCTGAAGTGAATGCAGAGGAGGGCAATGAAGCTGGGGAAGGCCCTGGAGAATAAATCTGATGAAGAGCAACTGAAGGAGCTGGGGCTGTTTACTTTGGAGAACAGGAGGCTAAGGGGAGACGTCATGGCTCTCTACAACTACCTGAAAGGGCATTGTGGAGAGGCCTGTGCTGGTCTCTTCTCCAGGTAATTAGTCATAGAACAAGAGTGAATGGCCTCAAGCTGCTACTAGGTAGGTTTAGACTGGACACTATGAAACGTTTTTTTTCAGAGTGGTCAGGCATTGGAATGTGCTGCCCAGGGAGGTGGTTGAGTCACCAAACCTGGATGTGTTTAAAGGTTGTTTGGATGTGGTGCCTGTGGATATGGTTTAGGGGTGAACTTTGTAGAGCAGGGTTATTGGTTGGACTTGGTGATCCCGAGGGTCTTTTCCAACCTGAATGTTTCTGTGATAAATAAGTACAAATACCAAAATGTACTTTTTGTTCATTAGATATAAATATATACACTATATAAAATTAAAGTTAGAATGGAATAGAATGGAATAGAATGGAATAGAATAGACCAGACCAGGTTGGAAGAGACCTTTGAGATCATCGAGTCCAATAACCATTTGTTAGTGACCTAGGACATCATTATTATGCATTAGGTTCCTAACGGTCTAGCAATCTTACTATGGAATAGGTCAAAAACCCACAAGATTTGTGGATTATTAAAGGTAATTGATAGGGAAGTGGCACAAATACTGGTTTTTGGAGAAATGCATGCCATGGTTAATGGCCTATCACCTCTGCTAAAGATGCAGTGAGTACTTCTAAAGTTCTATGGTTGGTTCCTAGGACCCCAAGAACTTGCAAAAATTCTCTACCCTACAGCCATCAAAACATGGATTTAGTACACAAGAATTTTATGTGAGAGTAGCAGGTGTTAATTGAGAGCACTTTCCACCTGAGGGCTGAGGTTGTTAAAATAAAGACATGAAAGGATGCAGAAAACAAATATTCACCCAAGGGCAAGGTACAGGAGCAGAACACATAAGAAGTGAGGAGAGAAAAAGGAGACAAACCAGACAAGCTTAATAGTAGGCAACAAAAAGGCATAAACGAGGAAAATAGTAATGAATATCTAGCCTTACAGGCAGAAGAAATCAGATAATGCTGCTTAAATACTATTCAGCAACTGGAGTTTAAAAATTACCTGGAAATGCAAATAAACGTAGACAAATACAGCATTCATGTAGAGTACAACAAACTGCTCTTGACAGAGTTCACTAGGTTATACAAGGAAGTGTAGAAAGGAAATTATTCAAATCAAAATCTATTAGCTTCTGCCACCTTAATCAGCACCTTATAAAGAGCAACACAATTACTTGGAGTTTTGGTTTCCTTGTATCTTTACTGGGTATAGCCAAGACTCCTAAAAAAAAGAAAATTCCTGTTTAGATGACTCTGTCTACCAAAAGAACTGTTTGGTATTGGTTTGTATACATTCACCATGGCAACGTAACAGTATTGGATCTCTCCCAAAAATAATACTTAAAAAATTATGGATGCTAACATTTGAAGTTAGACTTGCAGTTTGCTATGCCAGGTAGGAACAACCATTGCAAAGGCCTAAAAATGGACTATTACCCAGTACTCAACCGAAAGGCAGATAAAGAGATCAAATAAACAGTGCTCAATAGCATATTTACACAACTGTAGAATCAGTATTATTGATGAAAGCAAGGCTGTGTCATTAAATACAACAGGATAAAGCCAGTTGCAGCAGCTACTAGTTAAACTATTGATCACGAGAATTAGACATAAACACACACACACCAAATCCACCCTGCCCTTTAACAGACTCTGATGTCAGATCTGTCTGCATCCTTTGACATCCATTGGGCTCTGCCATGCAAAGCTAGTGGCACGAATGGAGCCAAACCAGAGAACGAAACAAAAGATAACTCTAAAACTCCTTATAACCAAAATGGGAGAGCATCTAAATGACATACATTGAAAGGCCAAAAGCTAAAAGTCAAATCAATTCCTACACAAACAGTAAAGGGGAAAAGAAATTTACAAGAAAGTTGGGGAAAAAAACAGACAATTCTACAAAGGAGTGCATCTTTTTAAAGGATTAATATAAAAGCTGGTAAAGGTTAGAGAAAGACATTGGAACACGCACAAAAAGATGACAAAAATAAGATGCCAATAAATGAAAGATCTCTGGGAGAATGACAACACGTGCATTCAAATAGAGCAAGCATGTGGGCAAGAAAATTTTATCAACTGCCTTTAACCCCGAAGTGAAAGAAGACCTATGCTCAGGTATTCAAATATCAGCATATAAATGTGCAAAATAAAGAAGCCGTATGGATTAAACTAACAAAAGCTCAATACCAGAAAGCAGAATTACAGCTTCTGTGTTTAGTCCTCTAAATTCAGCTACCTAACAGGTGCACCTTTCCCTTGCTTGTAATGAATTGTGCAGCTAACATCACCTACAATTTTGTCATTTCTGTGCAAGAGTTTCCAACACATAGCTTTAAAAATTTCCCATATGCTGCATCAAGTTCACTTTCATAACTGACCAAAATTCACAAATTCTCCATGTCACAATGAACTCCCCAATCCAGACATAGGTAAAGAGAGGATTAATAAAGTTCCATATACGCATAGATGCTTCAAAGCAACAAATTAACACCAAAATGATGTAAAACTGGACCCAAAGCATCTCTGAAGAATATGCAAATAGTAATTCCCAGTTCAGTATCTTTACAGACATTAAACAGTCCATTCTGTCACACCATCTGCCAGGTAGTTACCAACCCTGCTCCATTCTCTATGCTATTTGTGCTTTGTTTTTATTTTTAAGGATGGAGCCATTCAACTTATTTGAAGTCAGATAAAAGACACAGTGGTGAACTTTACAAAATAAATCAGTAAGTGACACACAGGAAAAAAAAAAAATCAACTACAAAACCCAAGTCTCAGATCAGCAATAAGGACAATGAAAAAACTTTTAAATGCTTGCTTGAATTTGACTCCTAGCAAGTTTCTCCCCAGCACATACAGCAAGTTATGCAAGCTTAAGCTCTGCTTTCAAAATTTTTATCTAATAGAACAGTTAAAACATTTGGCAAAACAAAATATTACTCTATGTTATGGAAAAGAAATTGCAGGAATTATTCCTGTGCGCACATCTGCTTTTGTGTGTGTATAAGATCATAAAGCGGCCTCCTAAAACAACACCTCAAGACTATCAACTTTAATCATGAGCCAAATACAAATATAAAACCTTACTAGTACAACTCGACTGTAGGAGTGCCAAAAAAACATGCAGAGAACACAAAAGTCTCAGTCTGAATCATGCAAAAAACCCAGTATGAAAGTCACCAAGATGTATACTATATTTACAATATGCCAGAGAAGGTTGGATTTAACTGCTCCAGAAGCTGTCCAGAGTGACATGAAGAGTATCACACTGGCCAGCTTATCGAGATGAGCTTCACAAAACCCTGTGCTTTGGACTCCAGGGCATACTTAGGCCAGATGCATCTAATGAAGACCTACTGCAAAATATTCAACCTGAAAGTTGTTCTTCAGGTTTGAAAGACAGTTTTGACTGAAATGTGAACCTGCAGGCCAATGCACCCATCTATCCACTCTGCACTGAAGATGCGGAGATACCCTAGTTAACATAAAAGGTGTTGATAAAACACAAATACCAAAGGGATGTGGGATCCATTTGTCCCTGCCCCAGGGCTTCACCTCAATAAAAACATTCTCTAATTGAAAGATTTGTTAGATACAATCTGTTTCACACTGTGAGGTCACTACGGTGAAGAAAAGAAAGAGTTGTGCTAACTTTTATTAGTAGTCTTTTATATCTTACTCAAAAATGTTACTGTGCCTAAACATTTACTCTTAAAAGCCCTCAAAAACTAACTATTTGGAAGAAAGTCAAACAAGACACAAAAAAACCCATTGTTATTGTAAAAAGTTGAAGAAGGGAACTTGGAACAGTGGAAGAGTAACTTTTGGGGTATTTTTTAATGCTAAGGCTAGTTCAAAGGCCAAGCTGAAAATGTGTTTATTTGCCTTACTTTCAGAATATCTTGAGTTTCATTCCACTTGTTTGTCCACTCTTTGGTCAGTTCTTGTACCTATAAAAGAAAACAAATATTGGAACAAAATTACATCTCTTCCAAAGCCCTTGATAAAGCATTATCAGAGGAGTTCTAATTATTTGTGCAATTATTCTTGAAGTTTAACACTTCAAAATTTAGGACAGCAGTAAGTAGTCATACCTACAATATCTCTCTCTCTCAAAAAGGATAAACAACACCCAAAAAAAAATTCACAAAATTCTTATTTATAATATAAAATGAAACAAAGGACAGGGACAGTCACTTCAATTAATGGCAGGTACGTTCAAAGAAATGGTGCCATTCCATAAAGTGTTTCATCAGACCTACAAAGTCCACTGCCACAGGCTGATGCCTTGTCCCAAGATGAGAGCTGCTTTCCTAAAGCACACATAGGTGTGTTCAGGCTAAAACAGCCTCAGAGGACAGCATGAGGAGAAAAAAGCAGACAGGCAGCCTTCAGGAGGGAATCAGAGCAAACCTTTCTGCAAATTAGAAATCAGACACTTGGATAAATCAGCACAGAAGCCAGCAGCTGCTTGTAAAGGCATTACAGACTGGGAGAGCATTGGGTATAGTCCTGCTGACCACACTCTGATACAAGCCAGGATGCTGTTGGTTCTCTTGGCCACCCGGGCACACTCCTGGCTCATCTTCAAAGAGCAATCTACCAACATACCCAGGACATTTTCTGCTGGGCAACTTTCTAGCCACACTTCCCCAAGCATGGGGTTGTTGTGACCTAAGCGCAGGGCCCAGAACCGCTGACCTTGGCCCATTGATCCAGCTCTGCAGAGCCTTCCTACCTTCAAGTAGATCAACACCCCTGTCCAACTTGGTGTCATATGCAGACTTACTGAGAATGAACTCAACTCCCTTGTACAGGCCAGTGATAAAAATATTCAAGAGAACTGCCTGCAAAATGAGCCCTAGGGAGGGAGTCACCATCTGGATTTAACTTCATTCACTGCCACTCTCCAGGCCTAGCCATCCAGCCAGTTTTCTACCCAGTGAAGCACCCACCCATCAGTTATGGTTTGCGGCACCATCCAAACCATGAGCAGCCAGTTTCTCCAAGAGTGGGTGACACCCACCAGGTGATGACATCAAATGCTTTACTGAAGTCCAGGTAATGAACATCCACATCCATAACCTTTCCCTCATCCACTAAGCAGGTCACAAAAAAGAGATCAGGTTAGTCACGCAGGGCATGCCTCTCCAACCCATGCTGACTGGACCTGATCATCTGGTTGTCCTGCACATGCTCCATGACAGTACTCAAGATCATCTGCTCCAGGACCTTCCCCATCAGAGAGATCAGAATGCTTAGGTTTTGTCCTGCCTTTCCTACTCATCCAAGCTATCCATCTCATAAGTTAACTTTCACACATTCCATGTCAGTAAAGGTTCTTTTAATTTCAGAGCCTTTCAGATGGCAATGCATAGAGGGTGCTTCAGGCAGATTCACCTCAAAGCTCTGTCGGACTTGGATTCATAATCATGTTAAACAAAACCATATGTACACACACATATGCACTTTCGTTTTTTAAATCACTGGACTTCTGTACAGGAAATAAATACAAATACTTTTAAAAATATATACAATTTGTTATTATTTTATTTCACTTCAAGCTGCAGAAAATCGGGGGGGGGGGTGTGGAAACGTGGAAACAGCTATGTGCCTTTGTTCCTTATCATATAAAACCACTGTCAAAAAGAAAGGTCTTCAATACAGTGCCTCCAAACATCTCCATATTTGACACCTGCAGCCTACATTTCTATTTGCCCTTTGCAGACCATCTGCAACTTAATGAATGAGAACTAAAGAAACTTCTAGCACCTCTACCTGTATCTCAAGGTCTCCACAAAGAAAGGTAAGCACATTTTCCAGTGCATCATTATCATTCCTAGTGCTGCTAATTGAAATATTAGGCAAACAAATAAAAGAAATAATGATTTAAAAGATTAACAAAAAACATGAAAGTTTATCATAAGTCTATCACCATACCAGGACAATTCTTATGCCTCAGAAACAATCTGGTTTTATACATAAGGATAAATCAACTCATTAAAGAAAGCTACTGTACATTTCTCAGATAATTTAAATATGGTGATAAAGTCTTTAGATCTGTATAAACAAATTAATTGTGGTACTCATTCAATTATGAAACAGCTATAACCACTGCATATCTACTAAAAATGTTCAGTAATTATGTCAATTGTAATTATCATGAATAGTAATCACATAACCTTCTAATGAGGCTGACAGAGGATAATAAAATATGCTCGATATATTCCCCACACAGAGGGGCCAACACTGCTTGTCACAGGACAAGCAGTGATTACTGTCAGAGCATGAATAACATACTCTAATTAGCATGTAGTCAGCATTTTCTATTACTCAGTTACTCTTAAACAAAACCTTTGGCTTGTGCACAAAAGTAAAAGCACTCTACACATACTAAACAGGATTATAACTCAGCTCTGATTCAGCTAAAAACTTTCTTAAAATATAGTATGAATATGAAAAAAATAATTTGCACCTAAGGCTCTGACTGTGCTCATTATTAATTATGTAGTTATTGAATACAACACAGTAAGGATTCCTGTATATATTACAAAGCTGTAAAATGCATTCCTAGCAGAAACTTGACTTCAGGAGAAGCCTAGAGTCTGCTTTGCAGCTATGGGTCGTACTGAAATACACATTTCACCCACTTGTGTCATGAAGTTTTATTTTTTCAAGTGTTGTTTCACTGAAAAGTATTTCAACATGTCTTTAACATTAGCATTAGCAAGGGAAGCCCTGAAAAGTGCAAATATCATACCAACTATTGAGGTCAAAACAGGATTCTCACAACAGTGCATTCATTCTCTAATTGTAAAAGTCTACAGCCAAGAAGCCCCTATTCCTTAAAGGTATCGCATTCATAGAATGGTTTAGATTGGAAGGGACCTTAATGATCATCTAGTTCCAACCTCCCTGCCATAGGCTGGGACACCTTCCACTAGATGCAAATTACAGCAATTAGTGTATATTCTTTTGGACCCTGTCTTACAGGGTATCTAAAAATACCTGGAACACCACACTCAGTTGGATAATTAAAGCAATTTAGAGGGTGGCACACTATGAAGTATACCTCTACATCTCAGAGCCTTCCCCAAAAAGACAGCTAATGAGCCACTGAATGTATTTGCACATAGATTTAAAGACTGAAATGTTCTGTCACACAAGCTATCGATTACTCGAAAGAGCTCATTATTTCCCCCTTCCATTCTATTTATGAAAATACTTTCATTAGTAACACAAGCTAGCCTGGGAAGAAAAATTTTTGTTAAATAGAACTCTTATTTAAATACCAAAGAGACTTTCTTCTTATGTCATCTTACATCAGCAGGGAAATAAAGTCACACATAGGTTTTCAGTTTGTTTTTAAAAAGCACTGAGACAATGTTTGGTGGCAAAAAATCTAGTTGTGTACCAAAAGCAAATCCTGAAAATAACCAACGTTATTGTATCCAGACCTCCCCTTTCCTTTTTTCTTTTTAATTGAAATTTTCTTTATGAAACTGTAACTCACCCTTGCTTCATTCTGCTGAAGCTTTTCTTCCATACTTAAAGCTGTTGGAGAATCCAAGAGGGCAATCTGAAATTGTAAAAAAGTAAACATCAATAAGAAAAAAAAAAAAAGAAAAAGAAAAAAAAAGAGTAAAACAAACGATACCCTCAAAACAATTTCTGGCAAAAATCAAATTAAAGAAATGCAAGTGCTGACTTTTCTAATCATTATTTAGGATTGATTATTTTAAACTCCAATGTACATATTTTTTTACCTTGAAATACTATAAACAGAGTATCATAGAATGGCTTGATTTGGAAGGGACCTTAAAGACCATCTAGATCCAACACCCTTGCCATGGGCAGGGACACCTTCCACTAGACCAAGCTGCTCAAAAGCCTTCTCCAGCCCGGTCTTAAATCCTTGCAGCAATGAGGCATCCACTACCTGAAGGGAGGTTGCAGCTAGGTGGGGATTGGTCTTTTCTCCCAGGCAACCAGCAACAGACCAAGAGGACAGAGTCTCAAGCTGCGCAGGGGAAGCTTAGGCTTGATCTTAGAAAGAAGTTCTTCGCAGAAAGAGAGATTGCCAATTGGAATGGGCTGCCAAGGGAGGTGGTGAGGTTGACATTCCTGGAGGCGTTTAAAAAAGACTGGATGAGGCACTGGATGAGTGCCATGATTAGCTGATTAGCTAGGGTTGCGTAATTGGTTGGATTTGATGATCTTGGAGGTCTCTTCAACCTGGTTGATTCTGTGATTCTCTGGACAACCCATTCCAGTGTCTCACTCCCCCTCATAGTAAAGAATTTCTTCCTAATGTCCAATCTAAATCTACCCTGCTCTAGTTTAAAGAGTAATCAAAACCTCATGAAAGCAGACAGTTAAACTCCTTATGCTGCGGTGACTACCTGTTTCACAGTACATGGCAATCAAACTGATTATATTAAAAGAAAGCTAGAAGCTTTGGGATGACAATTTTTTCCCCTCTCTTACTTTATTAAAGAAGTAATTTACTGGCCCTATGGAAATTGATTCAATCAGGAAAATAAGATTCATTCATAGCCTCACAGAGCTTGTTTACTCAAATCAATATAATGAAAGATAATTATCTTGGTACCTTCTAGAAATAGATGTTATAATTCAAAGAAAATTACACCTAAATTTCAAGTAAAGCTAACCTGATTCCCTTGAGCAAGCAGGGCTTTCAGCCGGGCTATTTCAGCTCTCAGCTCACGGATCAGTTTGACGTTAGGATCCTCATTAATAGTAGGCTTGTTGATGATGTTTTTGGCTCGATTTGCATAGCGAAGTGTACTTAAAGTTTCTCCGTAATTGATATCAGCAGGTGAAATTGCTAAGGAGATGGAATCAGAAACAGTTTCATGTGTTTGATTTAGTAAAGTCAGTGTACATTTTACAAGTCAGATAAACTTAGTGTGGATGAAGAGAGAGAAACATGAGATTAACCAGTATGGCTACAACTTGTTCTTCACCCCAGCTTCACTGCTTCCATGTCACTTTGCTTAAATAAACACTGCATTAGAATAGTGTATAAGAATAATCAGATCCAACAACCAAGCATTGTAAAGAAATCTTGCTGTCACTCTACTTAACACTTCCCTACTAAGCATAAACATCCTATAGGAATACTTGACATGTTTTGTTGCAAATCTTTTACAAGAACAGTGGGGGAAACACTGAGTATTTTGTAAGTATCGGTGCAATCATTGAATGGAAAAGTCATTTCAGGTAAAAGCACAGTAGGTTCAGTCCAAGTTTTGAAGGGTAGTTAAAGAGCATCCAATTGAAAAGCAGACAAAATAAAACAAAAGAGTAGAGCTCTAATCTACAAACATAGCTGTTCTGCTGAGCTGCAGGCACTTGGCAGCATGCAGATCTGTCACCTATCTGATACAGCAAGAGAAACCCGTACTATATTCACAGGCAGCTTCACCTGAAAATAAAAACAACAGAGTTTAAATGAAAGTGCTAATGCTACCCTTCACTTGATCTTCCTAACGATACACAAGATGCTCCCAATTAAAAAGATAATTAGTGCATCCAAACAGATGAGCACAAATACAGAAGACAACACCATGCAGGCATGATGACGGATCAGAAATCCTAATAATCGAACTGAACAAGAGACCCAGAGAATCAGATAATGAGAACACCTGAAAAACTAATCAAGTACCCAAAATATCCTGTCCTACTTCATTCTCTCAACAGTAATAAATATTCTCTTTCTTGTAGACTCCTTGAATTAATTGAGATGCACTTGGCATTGGAATGTACTTCCCCTAGCTCACTTCCCTACTTTATCTACTGTCTCCTCTCCACTACTCAATTATTCTCTTTCTGGGAGGATGTTACAATGCACTATAGAAATCTGACAAATCAGAATGGGAAAGCATTGTTTGAGATGATCTTCCTGCTTGCTTTGTGTTCAGTAACAGAAAAGGCAGGCCAAACATATCCAGACAGCTTGTCAGGCTCTGTTAGGCAATTCAGCCACTTCACTAGTAGAGTTACCGTTGGAGAAAAGATCAACCAGGAGGGGTCTGCCTAGCAGAAACTTTGTTAACAGACAAGGAAGTAGCTGCAAAAGCAGCTGGGCACTGTAGTCATTAGTACAGGCACCGAAAGCTCACTGTGTTTCTAAGAAGTCTCTTCCCAATACTTCTGCCAGGGGAAAAAGTAAAAAAGAAGAAAAAATAAGCCAAACACCAACAAAAGTTACTCAACCATGTAACTGAAAGAAAGCATCAAGAAAAAAAGTTGCCAGCACAGTGTTGTGTAAACAGCCAGAACAACAAACCAGAGGCTGGTCCAAAGTCCTCATCTGATACTACTATGATCAGCCTAACAAAAGAAAAAAAAAAAAAATTAAAAAGTGGCATGGATTCCAAAAACATCTCCAAAATCATGCAACAAAGGAACTGCTGTCCAGAGAATTTGCCTGTAACAAAGAGACTGAGTGATAAGAATTTGATCCAGCATGTTTTATCCTCTCAATTCTGCTTTCCCAAGTGAGAATTGCATCCATGAGCCTGCATTTCATTTCAGCAGGAAAGAGCAAGAGCCATTTCAGAGCTGCTCTCTTCTTCACAGCCTACATCTCCAACATCCAAAATCCTCCCTCTTAAACCTCTCCTGGGCTTCCCATGGGTATTTTTTAGGAATGGAATTCCCATCCTAGTTTGTTGAAAAACCTGCATTAAACCAAGTGATCCATACAAAGCTTCCTACAAGTAAAAAGGAAACTATAAAGGAATGCTTGTAAGATGACTGATAATAAACTACTAAATACAGACAAAAAGTTAAAATGCTGTGTACATTCAAAAAGAAGGTTAATTAAACACAACAGTCTTACTCCACTGCATGTCAAAGAGACTAAGTTGTTTCTGCTACTAATGCAACAACAAAAGACAACACAGTTTTGGAAAAGCAAACTGATTCACACTTTGATATTGCTTAGGGGCACAAAGATAGAATTCATTACTTTTTTTTTTTTCCTGAGATCAAAGTCTGCAACCCAAGGAAGGGAGGTGTAAGTGGAGAGACATACGAGCCTTTATCTAGGTTCAGGTCGAGCATTTTGCCACATAGACCAGAGCTGCCTGAAATGCAAATAAACGTCAAAACCAAATAGGAACTATTATTTGGAGTTTAACAGGTCAGAGTAGCTTACCTTTACACTGTGATGTGTCAAAAACACAGCAGGGAGATAGATGACAGACCAAATGCTAGCCATTAGGCACGTACATTTGGATGATCCTTACTCCTGCACAAGAATGTCTAATGACCGGGCATACCCTACCTGGATGCCATGGTACACATGTAACCAAATACTCAGTCACACACACAAACATGCTGTATCTTTAGGGAGAAAATGTAAAGCTGGAAAGCAGCTCCAAAGAGAAAGACCTTGGAGTCCTGGTGGGATGATTATGGTCAGGAAGAGCAGGGAGGTCATTCTTCCCCTATACTCAGCACTGGTTAGGCCACACCTTGAGTACTCTGCCCAGCTCTGGGCTCCTCTGTTTAAGAAGGGCATTGAGACACTTGAACATGTCCAGAGAAGGGCAATGAGGCTGGTGAGAGGTCTTGAGCACAAGGCCTGTGAGAAGAGGCTGAGGGAGCTGGGGTTGTTTAGCCTGGAGAAGAAGAGGCTCAGGGGAGACCTTATTGCTCTCTTACAACTACCTGAAAGGAGGTTTAACACAGCTGGGGGTTGGTCTCTTCTCCCAGGCAAGCAGTCACACAACAAGAGGACACAGTCTCAAGCTGTGCCAGGGGAAGTTTAGGCTCGAGGTGAGGAGAAAGTTCTTCACAGAAAGAGTATTGGCCATTGGAATGTGCTGCCCAGGGAGGTGGTGGAGTCACTATCCCAGGAAGTGTTAAAAAAAAAAAAAATATTAGATGTGGCACTTGGAGCCATGGTTTAGTTGTCAGGTTGTGTTAGGTAATAGGCTGGACTTGATGATCTTGGAGGTCTTTTCCAACCTGGTTGATTCTGTGATTTATTAATGTCTATAACCACCTGAGGGGTGGATGTCAAGAGGAAGGAGAGAGGCTCTTTTGAGTGGCACCTGGTAACAGAATAAGGAATAAGCTATAAGGATATAAGCTAGAACACAGGAAGTTTCACCTCAACATGAAGAGAAACTTCTTTACTGTGAGGGTGATGGAGCACTGGAACAAACTGCCCAGATAGGTTACGGAATCTCTGTCTCTGGAGAGACTTTCAGCACCAACCTGACATGTTCCTGTGTGACCTGTCCTAGCTGATCCTATTTTGGCAGGTGATCTCTGGAGGTCCCTTCCAACCCCTAACATTCTGTGATACACATTGAGTTCCTATATAGTTCTACTGCTGGAGATCTGCAGAATCACAGGTAAACTCAGAACGAGAGAATTCATTACTATGTGTGACCAACTCTCTGCCTCAACATAGCATCTGGAATCTAAATATTTACAGCCACTCCTACTAAGCATGAATTGCTCAGGACATACAAAAGTAGTTTAAAAACACTTACTGGCAATCATTATTGTTTTAGAGTTTCCTCCTAGGCTATCTTTTAACAGCCAAGTCAACACAGAGTCTCTGTAAGGCACAAATACTTGTTTCTTCTTTGACAGAGGGTTTGTTGCTTCCTGAGATAAATCCGCTGTGATGTGGAGGCAGAGTAACAAAACAAAAAAATAAATATGTGTATTTCATTCATTTTGAAAAATGCTATCTATGCATTGGGTCACTATTTGAGTGAGTATAATTAAACAGAAGGGTATTTAATGACCAAAAAAAACCCCAAAACAGACAATCACATAACCCAGACACTTACCTAAGGCAGAAATCACATTTCCCAGAGTAACTAGAGATTTGTTAATATTCCCTCCTTCCTTTAATCTAACCCCTGTGGCACCAGTGGCATCTGCTCTCTCACTGCCAGCAAGATCTACCAAGTGAATCTTGCTAACAGTTTCACATGGCATTTCAGAATCAAATTTAGCCTAAAGAAAAAAAAAAAAAAAATACAAAGAGAAATATGTCAAGCCACAAAAGTCTGAAACTTTACAGACTCCAGCTTAGTGGCCTTTTTCATGTCATGATTGAATTTCACTTGTTCAGAACAGCAGTTTCAGAAGACAGATGTATTAGAGGTGTCACAGAAAGGCATCTGATCTTGAATTGATGCGTAACTCCTATCCAAGTCTTTACTTCTTTAAATTGTACAATTTGCAACTTTCTAGCCACTTCTGCCCATGCACTGACAACCGTGAATTGGTATTTGCATGATTCACAGTGAACATGTGCTGCATCCATTCAACATTTATATTACATTTATATTTAGCTCTCAATAAGTTACAGCATGCACACACACTCATTTCTTCTCCTACCTCCACGTTCAAGTAGCCATTGCAGTTTTATTCTAGGATTTTAACTGTGGCTTCCTCCCAGTTTTTATCTTCATTCATATAAATCAACTGAAGATTGCCCTGTTTCAAACTTCCTTCTACTTTCACACAACAGTAGAAGGAAACCTTTTGCTGACTTTCATCCTTTCAATCTGAAAGCTTTGCAATAAGCAATTAGTTGTTAGTGAACAGCTGGTGTGCAGGATTGTGTGTGTGTGTTTTTGGGGAGAGACATGCAAAGTCCTGTCAGGAAAGTGAACCAACACTATGTTACCTTCTCTTCACCTAGCAGGTTACCTGTGGACTATCTAAAAAGGCCCCCAAAATGATGAAGAGTGACTGTAAAAGGAGGTTACTACATCTAAACAAAGAGATCACTATGCTCCAGGAAAACTTGTTAAATCTCTCCAATATTCCATGAGTAAATCTAGGAATAGAAACACGTTTCCAATAGCAACAGATAAAGAGTCATCAAGAAAACATGCAGAAAACCTTTCTACCCTCTACAATTTAGGCTTTGGATATGCCTAAGCGACCTTTCACAATGTAAATGGTAGCCCATGCTCAGCTCTGGCTGAAGTCTCACCCAACATGCTCCTCATTGAATGCTGCCACAGTCACATCATGAAACATGCCGGCACTGGTCATTACTATTCAGTCTAAAGTCCCAGCCATTATCTCCTCAAAATCTAGTAACTGCATTTCAAGTAACCATATGACACTGTAAGTTTTCAAGACTATAATCACTGATAAACATATTTGTAATTCTCAAAACAGGCTTTTCACACTTTTACCTTTCCCTGTCACCCAACATCATCATCATCTACCCACACTCACTTGACAGCCTTACTTTTTAATTACTGTATGAATTCTTGAATGCAAATAGATACTAAGAGAGGGGAGCTTGTTTTGCTACCTGAGTGAAGTTGATTGTGAAAATGGCGTGTGACCTGCTGCTGACATCATTCATTCCAGTTGCAGCAGTTGTTCTGTTGAGGTTTCCTGCGTCCATAAGTTCCTCTACATCAGCGTAATTTTGCACTAAATGTTTAGACAAATCTAAAGAAAAGCAGAGTGTTGCACAATGCTCAGACCTGTACTTGACTTCCTTCACAAAAAGATTCAAATCACCCTCAGTACTGCTGCAATTAGGGTTTGCTGTTGGACTTGGTTAGCACTTAAGGAAAGGAATGAGGCCTTGTGTGGACAACGGAGAATTTACAGATTTACACTAGAAAAAAAAAATATGCAATCTTACTGAAGTGTTTAGTGCAATAACATAAGCATAATTCCTCAAATATATGAACCCTCCCTGGCAGATGACAGATTTAGACAATTAGATCTTAATAGGTTCCTTCCCCCTAAATATTAAAGATTTATAAGCCACAATCAACAAGTTCTTAAACCCAGTTGCGCCTCTTCACATTATTTAAAAATTCGTTATAAACAAGTCATTATAAATGAATATACATTAATTGGTGCAATTTTTAAAAGGGCTATAAGTTTGGAGATAAAAACTACATATATATTTACAGATAAAAATACCTAATAATCTTAGAACAGGGAAAGAGTGAAAGCTGCACAAGAGTGGAGATACAAATTAGTGCTTTTCTATCACGGAAAGCACTGTATCCATCATCATTTAGATTTTAAAAGGTAAAAATGCCCTATGCAATTAGACATGACATTTGACAACATATAAGGTAACAAAACACCCAGTGCAAAACAGTGAAAGTGATTTTACCCTCAACATATGGCCCTTCCTTTGGATGTTCTCGTATTCGCAAATTATTCGTTTTTGATGATTTCCGCCTAAGAAGATCTCTCACTCGCTCATTATAAATTTCCAGGTAGCTGAAAGAAAAAGATTAGAAAAGCACTGACTGATTGAAGAGTCTTTTAAAAAGGAAAGCAATATTAATATTGAGCTTGAAAGCAAGATACCTGGCAAAGTAAATGGATCCAAAGTTGACTTTGGATAGTAATGACTACAGTGTCAGAAAAAAAGTGGGGGAAAAAAGGCAAGAAGCAAGTAGGAAGTAAGTAGAAATTAGCAAGACCAAGATCTCCTAATGTCAGTCTGAAATAAAGCATAAAAATCAGGAAGGTGCTGTCCAGCAGCAAAGGCATTTTCACCACCAATTAAATAAAGCAAAATGGAGTTAGAGGTACTGTTAATTTTGACTACAACTGCCAACAAAAATCAAGTCTAGGTTTGAGGCCAAGCACCGGAAGTCATTTCTAACATATACACTCTTCTCAGAGAGAAAGTAAAACAGGGTGATCTTAACAAGTCTGATAACCAGCAAACTATTAACAGACTAAGACCTACCTGACTTCTGTTCGAAAGGATGCCTCGTTCCGCTTTGTTTTTTCACTTATTTTGCTGAATAATCCTTCACAAATTCGAGGTATTAAACCTGCATCACCCTGCAATAACAACAGTTCTTATTTCCAAGACTCACATATGCATGCACTGTATATTTTGCAAAATAAAATCCAAGACCACCAGCTGAGAACTCCAACATCCCAAACAAAGGAGAAAAAAACCCATACATTTTCAGCAAATACTCTCCTGCCCTT
The DNA here is from genome assembly GCA_033816785.1 of Picus viridis. Lineage (NCBI taxonomy): Eukaryota > Metazoa > Chordata > Aves > Piciformes > Picidae > Picus > Picus viridis. The sequence continues at coordinate 35,952,651 of CM066576.1, forward strand.
TATTTAACTGCAGTCACCTTGCCACTCTAATCCACACGTGTGCGCTGGAATGTATACCCTAGCTGCAACTCTTTGCTGTTGGGAGATATTTTGCCCCTCTCATTTAGTTCCAATAATAATCCCCACTGCCTAAGGTAGAAACTTGGAGCAACACATGAAAAGCCTTATCTCAATATTGTCTTTTCCAGCTTCTTCTATCTCATTTCACTATGAACTTGGCAACAGCTGCAGAGGCTGGGACAAGAGCCATATCTGAGCCATTCTCATTCAAACCCCAAGTCCCCAACTCACAGACCTTTCTGTCTGGAAAGATGAAGCAAGTCCTCTGGATAAATCGGCATGCACTAACAAAATTTAAATTACACTCCCTGTATCCCACAAAGCAGCCAAATTACATTTTATATTTAGCTTCTGAATGCTCAAGTCTTATGCATAAAGTCATTGATTGCTTGAATAAAGGAAACTGAAAAAACACATCCCTTCTCACAGATCCCTACAGATTAAAGCAGGGCTGCAAGTATCCATTACAGGGTCCTTGTCACTTCAGCTTACACAGCAGTCAGCAGCAGCAGGATGTCATCTTCTCAGTTAAGCTGGCACTTGAGAATTGAACCTCATCCCAGCACGGCTGCCGCTCCACCACTGATGTCAAACACCTGTCAGACTGCAAGGGAGCAGCAAACACCCCTGAGACACCCAGAGATTAGCGCACAGCTCTCCTCTTCCTCTTGCTTCAGGGAGACCCCTGTGCAGCCAAGCAGCAAGGCAGCAAGTCAAAGCCAGGGCTCTCCCCAGCAGCAGAGAGGAGCAGAGTGCCATGCAGCTCCAGTCTCAGCTCCCTGCTGCCCCATTCTCACCGAGGCTGGTTAGGTAGACGGCCAGCTACCTTCCCCCTACCGCTTCAGGAATACAGCAGCTAACATGCCTTCAGAGTCGAAATGAGTGAGCATGCCCCCCAGGAGTAAAGAGAGAGGACATACATACAGATGAGCTTTGGGCTCAGAGCTGCAAACTCAGAAATAGCTTTACCAAACAGCCTGTCAGCTACAGTTTGCCTCCAGTCCAAAAACACGTCAGATTTGATGCCATGGACTAATTCTAATTCTATGCACTGCTGAGGCAAGAAATGTGCTTGCTTAGAGTTAGGGTCTTCTAATTAAGCAGGAGGCAAATTAGGACAAACCAGACCAAACATGCAATCTGAGCATAGCCTGGACACTCCAAGTACCCAAGAGTGTGCTTAGTGGGACTCTACAGATACCTGGCAGCAGGAAAATACAAAGACAATGGACTCCCCTGCACCAGACTGTCAAGGCAACTGCTCCAGGGACAAAGATTTCTTTTCTACTCAGACTCCTACACAGTCTGACTCCTTTTGCCTAAGATCGCTCCAGTCTGCTCCCACACTGGTCCTCTCTGCCCTCATTCTTCAGCATCTCCCTGCATTCTCTGTCCTAGCAACCTTCTTTCAGATGCCACCTGAGCTTTTCTTCCTCTTTTCTTTGCTTAGATATAACTCCAAATTCATCATTCAGTCTCTCCTTTTTTTTTCTTTTTAATCACACTCTATCCCTACATTTTGCCCTTTTCCAGTTTTTTTCCTCCTTTTCATCAGAATCTCTCTGTACATCTCAAACCAAGCTTCAATCTTCAAAATAATAATCTATTCTCTCTTCCCATCACACCTAGTCCTTCTGCACATTGGTCAGCAAGAAAAAAAAAAAAAGAAACAACAACAAAACAAACTACATAAAGGGAGAAACTTGCTACTTAACCAGGCTTTTTTGAGACAGTTGCCTTTAGGAACAGAGGAACAGCCTTTCCCAGTATGTATGAATCTCTAACTCCAGACAAAGTTTCAGGGTTCAGTGCTGGAAATTCCCACACACTTTTTTTTTTTTTAAACACATGAAGAGGGAAAATACTTTTCTTTTAACTCATGCTTGGAAACATCTAAACAGCTTTAATTGAAGCTTAAGGGAAAAACACAAAAGATCCATCACAGAGTTTTAGGCAAGTCATTAGTGTCTGACATAATTTAGCAAATGCAGACAGCCTTAAAACAGGAAATGTTTGCTGTAATTGAAGAACTTCAACCATAGCAATATAGTTATGAGAAAGGAAGAATATAAAGTTCCCAGCATATTTGGTCAGTAAAATGTCCATCTTACAGAATGTACACTCTTTATTGTAGTCTACATGTAAACATTTTCTCCCTTTCTTACCCCCTATAGTTCCAGGGCAGGATCAACTACATCTTTGACTGATTTTTTTCCTGGGTTACAGAGTTTCCAATCACAGAAATCTGTAGAATCAAAATAGGCAAATCGCTAAAGAGCTAAATTTTCTCATTCAAAGCCTGCCTCTGCCGTCTCTGCTATCTAATCAGAAAACTCCTTATTACCCATCTACCTTAGACATCAGGAACAAATTATTATTCCCTTCCCTTCTGCAGCAGCCTTTCTCATCTTGGAAGACTTTTTTTCCTCCACAGTCGTCTTTTCTCTGCATACAGCAGTCTGACTTCTCTGATGGATCATATTTCATAGATCTCTGATCATTTCAGTATCTCTGCTCAAGACCTATTCTAACTGGTCCACATATTTCTTGAAATGGCTGCTGCACACAGAATTGCAGAAGCCTTCCAGAGCCAAGAACAGCAGATACTGAAATAACAGAATTGATATTTTTAAAGAGGGAAAAAAAAAAAGAAAATTTATTTCCAGCTCAAGTTTTCTTATTGCACTGTAGTCTCTGTGACAGGGCCATCAATTTTCAAGCATTTAACTTGGCAGCTGACTATATTTTATGCACTCTCTGTACAAAGCCAGATTAAAGTATTTATGTATGGTGGCAAGAAGATTAGACCTTTGCTATTGAATAGTGTCAAACAAACTTCAGCACCTATTCATTTGCAAAATGTCTTGATGATTATGGTCATTACATACAGTGAGGGAGCCTCATAAAAATGTCACTTTGATACATTTCTGAAATAGAAATCCACATCTAGGTCATAAGAGCTTTTTTAGTGACAAAAGTCTATTCTGCTTACCTTATTGAAGCTAAATATAAAACTGCTTATTCTGTGACAACTGAAAGAAAGATTTACAGCTAATTTACTACCCAAAGCAATAGGAGGTACAAAGTGGCCAATCTTGCTGCATTTCAACAGAGTGATCCAAAGAAAGACAATATTCCCCTTTTCAGTTCTGCTGGGAGAAAGCATGATGCATTTTTCTTCACAGAAGATTTAAAAAAAAAAAAAAAAAAGAAATCTCTAAGAGGTCTGCCTGGCAAACAGCCTTCATCAGTCAGCCCTCTAAAACTGCTCCAATTCCAACAACTGAGTGGGCTCTTTCTGTCCTTGAACAGAGGCACCCGCAAGAAAGTGCTCCCATCTTTTACTCACAAACTGCCAGATATTCCTCCTATCACACCTTCCTCTTCCAGAGTCTTCACTGCAATTCTCCAAGGGACTTAATCCTTACAATTACTGTATCAACTCATAATGGTTTGCTGAAACTTACATTTAGCTACTCTCATCCCTAGTTTCTACTCCTCACTCCATAGACTTCTCTAAACAGGGGTCAAGGACCTAGTTTAATCTTCTGACCCTTAAAACAAGTCTAGAAAACAGATCTCTTCAGAAAGAGATGATCATTCATGTTCTGAAAATCACTATGTTCTTTTCTTGTCCCAAATTTGGCACAGAAAAATCAGCAGTAATATTTGAAATTTTGGGGTTTGTTACTGACCAAAAACTATCGCTCTTTGTCCAACACAACAAAGCACCACTTAAAGACTGCTTCCAAGTGTAAACATCTACCTATAAAAAGAAACAGCTTCTAAAAATCTCTGATTTACTACTAGTAGTATGATACATGGGGAAGCATCAGTAGCATACTGACAGGATCAGTAGTAATAATTTCATACAAACATGCCCTTGCAAACAGCATTTCAATGCATTGCTGCAGAATGAAAAGCAAACAAAACCAAAAAACACCAACTTCGTTGATGTGGGGCAAGCAAACATACATTGTCCACAACAGACAGTGATGCATTATGGTCTAGACAAGTGGTCTCTATGGTGGGTGGAGAGCTCTATGACAGGCTACACTCAGAAGGTGTACTTGTAAATAGCTCCTTTTCAAACTGCCAATGTGTCACAAGTGGAGTGCCCCAGAGATCAATATTGGGCACAACGCAGTTTAATATGGGAAAGACGCTTCTGAAGGGAGAGCCATCCTACAGGCAGGCAGTGGCAAAAACAATGGCTAACAGGAACCTCATGAAATTCAACGAGGACAAGTGTTAAAGTCAAATGTTAAGGTCTTGCACCTGGGAAAACATAAGCCAGGAGCACAGCACTGGCTGAGATCTACACAGCTGAGGAACAGCTCTGTGGAAAGCAGCTCAACGTGAACGAACAGTGCGCTCCCATGGAAAGAAAAGCCAAAAGGATGCTGGGTTGCATCAAGAAGTGCATCACCAGTACAGATAAAGAAGTCATTATCCCACTCTACAGTGTTCTACTACTGCACTCAGTTTTGGCCGCTGTGATACAAAAAAATATGTGGGCATGCTGGAAAGGGCCCAGAGAACACAACCACAAAGATGATCAAAGGACTGGGAAGCTGCCACACGAAAAACCCTGGGAAAACTGGGTTTGTTCAGAAAAGGCAGCTTAGGGGAGACCTTCTCACCATACTGCAGTATTTAAAGGATGGCTAAAAAGAAGATGGAGACTCTGTTTCTATAAGGATGCACATGGAAAAGACAAGGAGTAAAGGGTACAAGTCCTTCCTGAGGAGATTCCAGTTGGATACCAGGGGAGAATTTTTCACACCAAGAACAATGAGCCATTGGAATAATCTCCCAAGTGAAGTGGTAGATTCCATAACATTGCACACTTTTGAGATTTGGCTAGACAGAGTGCAGAACGACAGTATCACAGTATCACCAAGGTTGGAAGAGACCTCAAAGATCATCGAGTCCAACCTGTCACCACAGACCCCATGACTAGACCATGGCACCAGGTGCCACGTCCAATCCCCACTTGAGCACCTCCAGGGACAGTGACTCCACCACCTCCCTGGAAAGCACATTCCAATGGCGAACGACTCTCTTGGTGAAGAACTTTCTCCTCACCTCCAGCCTAAACTTCCCCTGGTGCAGCTTGAGACTGTGTCCTCTTGTTCTGGTGCTTTGCTAGAGAGAAGAGGCCAGCGCCTTCCTGGCTACAACCACCCTTCAGGTAGCTGTAGAGAGCAATGAGGTCGCCCCTGAGCCTCCTCTTCTCCAGGCTAAACAATCCCAGCTCCCTCAGCCTCTCCTCATAGGGCTTGTGCTTAAGGCCTCTCATCAGCCTTGTTGCCCTTCTCTAGAACGTGCTTTTGCCAAGAAAGGTTGGACCAGATGATCCTTGAGGTCCCTTCTAACCTGATAGCCCATGATTCTGTGAAAATACAACTTACCGCATTTCCCATCATGGTGTAGGACTTGCCAGATCCAGTCTGGCCGTATGCAAAAACACAAGCATTGTAACCTTCAAAAGCAGATTTAAGCACATCTGTACCGAGATTTTTGAAAACCTAAAACCAAAAGAAAGATTTTTAAGACAACAGAAGCTTGGGGGGGGGGGGCGGGGAGTTATCAGTAGTCATGAGTCCAGCATGGCAAATATTAAACTATTTGCATCAATCAGTTATATTTACTATCAGATAGGAACATAGTACTTCGAATAAAACACTAAATTTTACTACCACACTTAGTTTACATCACTGCAACAGCGTGTTTTCTACTTCTTTTTCTGTCAGAGGTCTACTCGACATGTAGAAGCACAAGTAGTACTACCTTCCTTCTATAGCTCCAATCTCAGCTACTTCATTCACTTTCCCCTACTGTTACTATCTGCTCACTTCTTTTATCTTGGCCAACTCTCCATGTTCTGCAAATATCCAGCCTTTCTCAAACAAAAATGTTCTGGTGACCCTGTCAGTTTCTTGGTTTATGTTTTTGGAGAGGTTTGGCTGGTTTTGGTTTCTCACTTTAACCAAGTGTAAGAAAATTGCCCACTACCTGTATTTCCTCCCTAAATGGCTTTTACTTTCCAGTTTTTTTTAGGCTGGCTAACAAGGAAATACACTTTCTATATTGGTGATCCCCAGGGTCTTCTCCAACCTGAATGTTTCTGTGATATGGTAAGTGACCCCCTTCATCAGCTGGTCCCTTTTCTTTCTTCTCAACATTTACAAACTGATAACAATCCCTTTGTCACATCCCATAATGTTAGCTTACTCTCACCTCAGAACTTCAGCTCTGATAGGATGCCTTCACCATCTTCCTCTGCAATACTGGCTCCAGTGTCCCTCACAGAATCCTGACCTTTTGTTTTTATTACCCCACATTTCCTTTCATATCCACACTGGATATGAAGTAACACTTGCTGTGGCCTTTATCTGCATGAAAATATTCACCTGGGTCTCCCAATCCAGACATGATTTTAAAAAATCTCACAAATGCTTCACATAATTGGGCTACTAGTTCACAGTGTGTGTGGTGTAAATTAACCAAGAGTTACACTTCGTTATTGATAGCAAATGGCACATGCACAGTATAATCATACTCCTCTTCCTTTAAAGGAGTGCTGAACAGAATCACAGAATTGTCTCAGTCAGAAAAGATCTCTACGATCATCAAGTCTAACTGTCAACCTAAGACCACCATAACCATTAAACAGTGTCCCAAAGTGCCACGTCCACACATTTCTTGAACGCCTCCAGGAACAGCGACTCCACCACCTCCCTGGGCAGCCTGTTCCATTGCCTGTCCACTATGTCTGTAAAGAAATTTTTCCTAATAACCAGCCTAAAACTCCCCAGGCCATTTCCTCTCATCCTATCACCTCATACTGAGGAAAAGAGACTGACCCCCACCTCACTACAACCTACTTTTAGGGAGCTGTAGAGAGCAATGAGGTCTTCCCTCAACCTCCTCCTGTCCAGACTAAACAATTTCAGTTCCCTCAGCCACTCCCCATAAGACTCGTCCTTTAGACCCTTTACCAGATGATTTCTTCTAGTGTTTTCTAATCATTAATGCCTAGTTGCAAGTGTGCCTTTGGAATATTTATTTTTACCTTCTCTTGAGAAAGGAGTTACAATGCTGTAATCAGTTATACTTTCCAAGGATGTAGAGTACAAAGATCAGCCAAAGCACTATTTCACTTTCACTTGTCCTTTGAAAAACAGCATCTTAGTTGATTCCTCACTCCCTCCTAACAGTTCCTTTCTCTCTCTCTTCCCCTCTTTTTCCTCTCTCTACACCCACATTTTCACCTTATTATCTGAATCAAGTCTCTATACACCACTGTAAAGATTGTATTTTCCCTTTGGAAAATGCATGTATATCCTGGAAAGGGATTCCACGTAGAGACATTGGACAGCAAGAGTCAATGCTGTCTGAACACAGAGGCTTAACACAGGCTCAAAGAAAAGACATTGTTAGGATGGGACTCTATCAGAACCAAATGCCTGTAACACTAACTTGTCACAAAAGGGCAGCAGACATCAAAAATCTATTTGTTTCTCTTTCAAGAACATAAACTAAATAGCTTCATGGTGAACTGCCACTCCCACTCTACTTTTTGAATACTAAACCATGTTTTGCATCTACAAAGCATACTAATGGGGCATGTAGTATTGGACAGACATGCATTTATTCTTTTTCTGCCGTTCATGTGAGAAAATACAATCATCAAGAAGAAAGTACACTGGGCAACTGCATTACCAACAATCAAGATCCATTTTATTCCATAGCAAGATGAATGTGTGTGAGAAACTACACCACTGGTGCAGTAAACTGGAAATTCTGCAGCAACTTGATAAGAGCTTAACCACAAAGTCTTCCAATTAAACAGGACATTAAGAATACGAGCAAAACAATAGCTTGTGCAGTATCTCTTTTGAAATCGCACTCCCACGGTTTGAAAGGCTCATGTAGGCTGAACATGAGCCTACAGTGTGCCCAGGCAGCCAAGAGGGCCAATGGCATCCTGGCCTGCATCAAGGAACAGTGTGGCTAGCAGGAGCAGGGAGGTCATTCTCCCCCTGTACACTGCACTGGTTAGGCCACGCCTTGAGTACTGTGACCGGTTTAGGCTGTGCCTTTAAGAAAGAGACACTTTCTGAACACTCTGGGCGAATATTTTGATATTAGAATGAAAACAAGAGATATGCTAATTCAATTTCATTGGTGGAACCCAGCCATAGATTTTTATTTAGTCTTTCAGTCGGGGGAGTCAGTCAGCAGTCGTCTTCTTCTTCCCCCTGTGCTGTGAGCTGGCTCGTTTCTCTCTACGATTCTTGCTAACCAGATAAGAGAAAACTAACTTTTGCATCCGCTTTGAGCTTTAACAAGTTTTCACCCTTTTAATTACCTTCCATTCTCTTTCTCTCTAACCCTTTTGGGAAAAAGGGGAGGCAGGGAGGGAGAAGGGGGGACAGGCCGAACCCCCTGGCCGCAGGGGGGTTGGGGAAAGGTTTCCTGTTTCTGTATATTTCTGTATATATTGTAAATATTGTATATTTTTGTACCTATTCATTGCATTCCATATCTGCTTGTAAAATACAACTTTCATCTGCTTCTCCGGCTGAGTTAGCTGTGGAATTCTTTTTGTGGGGGGGGGAACCTTCCTACTCCACCACATATTTTTAATTGGCGGTCCAACGTGCGGCTTGTGGATAATTGCTGTCCAGAAGCTGGGCTAAAAGGTTGCTTGATTTATTGCCTGCTCGAGTCGGAGTTGCAAACATGAAAGTGTTTTGGCTTTTAGAACATTTGGTCTTTTCAGTTTGTTCGGTACTGGTCTACAAGTACTTCATGGGAATGATTTTCAATCGCTTAGGCAGATACTTGATGTATAGATTGTATTTATGGTTTAAGTATAAGATTCAGCTTCTTTACGACCGGTGCCTGGGATTCTTCTGGCTTAACAGATACGGGAATGTGACCTCCAGCACTCTGCCCATAGAGATAAAGGAGTTTAAGATCCCGGTAGGCAAAAAGGTTGTTTTAAGTGATGGCTGGGATCCAAAGGTGATTTATGTGATGTGTTTAAATCTGCTGCTGGTGATGGTGATTGCGTACTTGTTATATGCTCTGTATCGGAAGGAAAAAGTGGCTAAGGCGTGCTTTGTAATTAAGCGTAGATCGAAACGCAGAAAGCGCAGCTCTAACTCTACCCCAGAAGTGTCTAGTGATGAGGAAAATGCAGAATCTGTATCAATTAACGACAAGGCTAAAAAGTCCATCGGAAAGGCTGCTCTGAACAGTGCTGTTGGTGGCTCTGGCAATCAGCCAGCGGCAGCGGCAGCTCCTAACATGGCTTCCACGCCCTTGGCAGCCATTAATGGGGCAAAGCCATTTCCTCCTTCTTCTTCGGCGGGACCGGAAGTGTCCTCCACAGCAGCTGATTCGTCTCAAAACCTGTCAGCTTCTATTAAGCCAGCTGTAAATCCAAACACAGCTCCAGTTAAGCAGGTAGCTGTTTTAAGTACGAGAGGAAAAAAGGGCAAAGCTGATCCAGATGCTGATGGGGGAGAGCAGCAGGATCCTGGTGAGGGAACTTCTGCTCAAAGAGACCCTGCTGAGATGGAGGAAAAGGTTTGTCTTAAAGATATAGCTGAGTTATTGAGATCATCACTGGATGGAGATGCAGGGCAAATTGCTGATAGCAGAACAACTAAAGGTGGTACTCCTGACCTTAAGCAGATTCTTAGGAGAGTGACAGTAAGATTATTGGGACAAGAACTTCAGGAAGATGAGGCAGAGGAGGAGGAGTCAGATGACATTGAGAGCTGTTCGTCACCCAGGGAGGAATTGAGGAATGTGCGTAAAGATTACATCAGAGCAGATAAGGAGCCAATCCTAGCTTGGCTTGGTAGATGCTATGATACAGGTGCTCCAGCTCTGGTAGTTGGAGACAAGTCAGCAGCCCAACTAGGAACTCTCTCAAAGGATAATGGAATAGATAGACATCTAGGCAGGACTCTCGGCAAGGTTACTCTCTGGATTCGCCTTTTAATGGCAACTCTCATGAGATATCCTTCCCGAGATGATCTTCCATGGAATGCTAAACCCTGGACTACCATAGATGAGGGAATTAAGCGTCTGAGAGAATTTGCTGTTAGAGAGGTACTCTATGGTGACCATGAGACTCTGAATCCTGATGAAATTCCTGTAGGAACTGGTCTTGCTAAAAAGCTCATCAAACTTGCTCCTCCTAATTATGCAAATATTCTGGCAAGCAGAATTGTGGCAAGAAATTATGGTGGAGTTTCTCCTACGGTTGGCCAATTCACTGATCAAATGAGACAATTGGAGGATAGCATGACACATGTTTCTTTGGTTTCAGCCATTGAAACTCTGTCTGGAAAAATTGAGAATTGCATGAAAGAGCTGAAGGATGAATTTAAAAATACATTCTCCCAATTGGCACAAAGAGATAATTCCAATTCTTCCTCCAGATGGATACAGGTTTCCTCTGTGAGGAATAGACGTCCTCCAAGGATGTCATTCCAAAACAGGTCATTCCAAAATAGGTCATTCCAAAACAGATCCAACCAAAACAGACCAAGGCAATCACGTGCGAGTATTTGGATAACTCTGCATGATCAGTTTGGTGAGAACATGAACAGATGGGATGGTCAACCAACTGCTAATCTTTTCAGGAGACTGAGGGAACTGCAAAGTGGCAGAACCCGAGGTAGCAATACCAGAAGGGTAGCTGTTACTTCTATGGTTCCCCAGGACAACTCTAATAGCTCCAACAGTGGCTCCAGTTCCAACACTGCACCATGTGCTCATTGCACATGTGGGCATGTTCCCCATAACTAGGGGTGCCCTGCCTCCCGCCAGGGGGAGGAGAGGGGTAACAGAGATAACAGAATCTATTGGGATGTGTACATCCAGTGGCCTGGCACTTAACAATTTCAGAAGTACAGGGCCTTGGTTGACACAGGAGCTCAGTGCACCATAATGCCATCAAATTATCAGGGATCAGAAGCTATAACTATTCTGGGAGTCACTGGTGGATCTCAAGAGTTAACTAAGGTGGAGGTTGACATAAGTTTAACTGGTAAACAGTGGAGAAAGCATACAGTTGTGACCGGACCTGACGCACCTTGTATTCTGGGAATTGATTTTCTGAGAGAAGGGCGTTTCAAAGACCCTAGAGGTTACAAATGGGCTTTTGGAGTAGCATCTGTAGAAATTGATGGACAAAAGCTGAAGCTGTCTGTTAGACCTGAGCTTTCTGATGAACCTGCAGTTGTGGGACAACACAAGATTCAGGACATTAAATTGCCGGTTGCTTCTCAGACTGTGCATCACAGACAATACAGAACCAACCGTGACTCTTTGTTGCCCATTCAGAATCTGATTCGTCAGTTGGAGAGTCAGAAAGTCATCAGCAAAACTCATTCACCTTCCAACAGTCCAGTGTGGCCTGTACGAAAGCCGAATGGAGATTGGCGTCTGACAGTCGACTACCGAGCCCTGAATGAAGTAACTCCACCTATGAGCGCAGCAGTACCAGACATGATGGAACTGCAGTATGAGCTGGAATCCAAAGAGGCCAAATGGTATGCTACCATAGACATTGCTAATGCTTTCTTCTCTATTCCCATAGCAGAGGAATGCAGGCCTCAGTTTGCTTTCACCTGGAGAGGAATCCAGTACACTTTCAACAGGTTGCCAATGGGCTGGATCCACAGCTCCAGCATCTGTCATGCAGTGATCCACGATGCTCTGGAGGAAGGTGGTGCTCCAGAACACATCCAGTTCATCGATGATATCATCGTCTGGGGTAAAACTGCTGAGGAAGTCTTCGAGAAAGGTAACAAAATCATTGACATTCTTCTGAATGCAGGTTTTGCCATCAAGCGAGACAAGGTGAAAGGACCTACCAGAGAGATCCAGTTTCTGGGAGTGCGGTGGCAGGATGGACGCCGACACATTCCAGTGGATGTGGTAAACAGAGTCTCTACCATGGCAAATCCCATGAACAAGCAAGAAACTCTACGTTTCTTGGGGATAGTGGGATTTTGGAGACTGCACATTCCTGGATACAGTCAGATTGTGAAACCTCTGTACGATGTGACTCGAAAGAGAAACCATTTCCACTGGGGACCTGAACAACAAGCAGCCTTTGACCAGATAAAGCAAGAGGTAGTGCAAGCAATGGGTCTGGGACCTGTCCGAGATGGTCCAGACATTAAGAACATTTTGTACACGGCTGCAAGTGACAATGGTCCAACCTGGTGCTTGTGGCAAAGAGCTCCAGGTGAGACACGTGGACGACCTCTTGGTTTCTGGAGTCGAGGTTACAGAGGTTCAGAGGCTAATTATACTCCAACAGAGAAGGAGATTCTAACTGCCTATGAAGGAGTGAAAGCAGCTTCTGAAGTAATTGGAACTGAATCACAACTTCTCTTAGCTCCCAGATTACCAGTTTTGAATTGGATGTTCAAAGGCAAAGGTTCCACACCACATCATGCAACAGATTCCACCTGGTCTAAGTGGATGGCTCTGATAACACAGAGAGCACGAATGGGAAATCTTGAAAGACCTGGTCTGGTGGAGGTGATCTCAAGTTGGCCTGAAGGTACCAACTGTACTAAACCTCCAGAGGAGAGAGTAACTCGTGCTGAGGAAGCTCCTCCTTACAATGACCTATCTGATGATGAAAAGAAATATGCTTTGTTCACAGACGGTTCCTGTCGTCTTGTCGGGAACAAGCGAAGGTGGAAGTCTGCAGTGTGGAGTCCAACACGCCGAGTTGCAGAAGCAAAGGATGGAGAAGGAGAATCCAGTCAGTTCGCAGAGGTAAAAGCTGTCCAGCTAGCTCTCGAAGTAGCTGAACGTGAGAGATGGCCAAAGCTTTATCTCTACACTGACTCATGGATGGTAGCCAATGCTCTGTGGGGTTGGCTAAAGAACTGGAAAAAGAGTGGTTGGCAGAGGAAAGGAAGCCTATTTGGGCAGCAGTTGCAGGATTCGAACCCATGACCTCAGCACTCACAGTCTCATACCCTACCAACCGAGCCACACATCTGCTTCTCCAGCTGAGTTAGCTGTGGAATTCTTTTGTGTGTGGGGGGAACCTTCCTACTCCACCACAAGTACTGTGTCCAGTTCTGGGCCCCTCAGTTTAGGAAGGATGTTGACATGCTGGAAGGTGTCCAGAGAAGGGCAACGAAGTTGGTGAGGGGCTTGGAACACAAGCCCTATGAGGAAAGGCTGAGGGAGCTGGGGTTGCTTAGCCTGGAGAAGAGGAGACTCAGGGATGGCCTTATTGCTCTCTACAACTACCTGAAGGGAGTTTGTAGGCAGGCAGAGGTTGGCCTCTTCTCCCAGGAAGTCAGCACCAGAACAAGAGGACATAGTCTCAGGCTGTGCCAGGGCAGGTTTAGGCTGGATGTTAGGAAGAAATTCTATACAGAGAGAGTGATTGCCCATTGGAATGGGCTGCCCGGGAGGTGGTGGAGTCACCATCATTGGAGGTGTTCAGGAGGAGACTTGATGGGATGCTTGGTGACATGGTTTAGTTGTTTAGGTGGGTTGGATTGGTTGATAGGTTGGACGCGATGATCTTGAAGGTCTCTTCCAACCTGGTTCATTCTATTCTATTCTAAAGCTCTTTTTGTTTTCAAATGTGCTGCACATGTTACAATTAAAACCACACTTGACACAGGGGCAGCAATTTTTTTGTGGCTGAGAAAGAGAAGTTAGCATTCTTGCCAGTAAGGATGAAGGAGGCAGTCTGGGGTTGTGGGACACTCTCTAACAGCAGAATATTGAATGTGGTCACCTAAGCCGTGTTTAGGATTTATTGTTAGCATCTTATTACTAAGAGCCATAACACTCATAGCTTAAAAAAAAAAATCATTGCTTAAGACTGCTGCAGCAATCCCTATATGGGCATTTTAATTTATTTTTTCTATAAGCTCCTGACATGGGCAATCTTGCCTCAACCTGACCCACTCTGAAACAGAGGCAAAATGACAGCAATGTGAGAAAATGTAAAAGCAGGAAAACTTTATCATGTATATGTGGAAACTGGACACCCACACAGGATACAACTCTGGTATCTATTCATATTAATGTGAATTTCCCTTTGACCATGTCTGTTTTCAGAAGAATTAATTGAATTACACTTGGTATTAGTAAGAAATTCTTTACAGTGAGAGTGGTGAGACACTGGAACAGGTTGCCCAGGAAGGTCATGGAGACCCCTCCCTGGATGTGGTCAAGGCCACATCAGATGAGGCCTTGAGCAATCTGGTCTAGTGCAATATGTCCCTGCCCATGGCAAGGGGTTGGGAACTAGGTGATCTTAAGGTCCCTTCCAATCTAAACCATTCTTTGATTCTATGAATTATTTCACATCAGATTCTCGGGGCGGGAAAAAACAACTGCATTGTAACAGCAACAGCCTAACAACAATTTACTCCATTCCTGGGATTCTTCTAATGAGGTCTTGCCAAATGTAGCTTATCAGAAGTATCTAAAGTCAGGGAAAGAAACAGCTACCTAAAGGCTCCAAGAATTAAATGTCAAAACACCTGAGTCACAATCAGTGCTTAAGAAGAATTTCTGTGAATACATTTGTAATACATTTTGCAGATTTTTCCAAATGTGCATTTACAGAATGAGAGGAAATGGCCTGAAACTGAGCCAGGGGAGGTATAGGTTGCATATTAAGAAAAATTTCTTTACCAAGAATGTGGTCAGGCATTGGAATTGGTTGCTCAGGGAAGTGGTGGAGTCACTGCCACTGGAGGTATTCAAGAAACATGTGGACATCTAAATGATGCCTATAGAGCTGAGTTTGATTTTCTGATTTGAGTGTTCAGGAAGAAAGGCAGTTTTCTCCTTTCCTAGACTGAACACTCAAGGGAGGAGAAAGAATAATCTTGTTTAATGTGGACCAAGGCTTTTGGAGAGAAAAAAAAAACAACAATTACTTCAAGCAGATAAGAAGATTCTTTCTCTCTAAATTAATCAAACCTATGAGGCTGTTTCTCAAAATTAATTTTTTTCAGAACCAAATTTAGTGCTCAGTTTTTTACCTTAACTTTACAAGAGAACTAGAAAGAAGGTGTTCAGCACTTAAACAGTGTTAGATAAGCTAAACAATAAAACAAAACAAAATTCAAGTTCTCAGATATCTAAAGAATTTATGAATTACACAAGAAGCACTCTCGGTGGAAAGAAATTTCACAGAAGGCTTTCAAGCCAAGGAAAAGGGTAAAGAAAAAATCATTATTGACATTCAGAAGTCCTACCGTTTCTTGACAAACAAAACTGGGACTTTTACTGTCTGCTGAGAAATAGGAGAAATCATAGGTAAATGTCTTTGTTCTTTCTCGTCCTATGTCTCCAGTACTACCCTCTGGTACCTAGGGAGGAGGAGGAAAAAAAAAGCTGGTAAAATAGATACTAATGAAGTCATTAAAACCATTTTACAATAAATAGTCAGAACATAAGTTTAACATAAACCTATACATACTTAGAGACTTACAATGACAAATGAGCCTATCATTCCAACGGTGAGAAAAATCAGAGAATGGTTTGGGATAGAATGGACTCTGAAGATCATCTGGTTCCAAGCCCCCTGCCACAGGCAAGGACACCTTCCACTAGACTGTGTTGCCCAAGGCCTCAAACAACACGGTCTTGAACACCTCCAGGGAGGTGCCATCCCCAACTTCCCAGGGCAACCTGTTCCAGTGTCTCACCAGCCTCACTGTAAATCTCCCAAAGGACTACTACAACACAAAGATGATCAGAGGGCTGGGGCATCTCCCTTGTGGAGAAAGGCTGCAAGAGCTGGGAATGTTCAGCCTGGAGAGACCTGATAGCAGCCTTCCAGTACTTAAAAGGAGCCTACAAGAATGCTGGGGAAGGACTTTTTACAAGGGGTTGTTGTGATAGGATGAGAGGGAATGGATTTAAGCTGGAGCAGGGATTTAGACTGGATATTAGAAAGAAATTCTTTGCAGTGAGGGTGCTGAGACACTGGAACAGGTTGCCCAGGGAGGCTGGGGATGCCCCCTCCCTGGATGTGTTCAAGGCCACATTGGGTAAGGGCTTTGAGCAACCTGTTCTAGTGGAAGGTGCCACTGCCTATGCCAGGGGATTGGAACTAGATGATTTTCAAGGTCCCTTCCAATCTAAACCATTCTATGAATATGATACCTTTGCAGAATAGGGGCTACGAAAAACGGTATTTTGAAAAGCAGAGCATGTTCCCTGCAATGCAATGAGCAATGTCATATTTTGGCAGCTATTCAGTTAGGACTTCATTTTTGAAACTGTGCTTACTCACCTTTAAGTTAATGATTGTCGTTTTATTTTTGTCCATTGAAATAATGAACTTTGCATTAAGGTCTTTCTCCCTGGGGGAAAAAATAGAAAAGACTTGTGTCAAATAAAACATATCACAACCACTTGCAGCCACTTTTCCACTCAGCAAGTTGCTTGCCACAGTCAGTTATCAAGTGAATTAATTTTGATTTCATTTTTGAATGGTTACGACCAATGTTCTTTTATTGCTATGGGAAATACTTGAAGGACTTGGGCTTGCCTCTAAACTCCTCCATCTAGGCACAGAGCAGCAGCTCGGGGAAACCTGCTTCAGAAGTTTGACTCTGCAAGTCAATTAAGTGGTTTGCTCTTACTTTGAAGCACTCTGATCCAAAGCCCAGTGAAGTCAATTACATGGCTCTAAGGAACTGCAAAACAGAATGTTACAAGATAAGCCCCAGCCTCTTACCACCAGCCTAGTAGCAGCAGTTCCTATTTACCCAATTAGCCTAGGTAACAGGAATAAATATTTCATAGAACCTCAGAGTGCCAGGTTGAAAGGGACCATAAGGACCATCTGGTCCAACCTTTCTAAGTAACAGTAGAGCTGAAATGAGCTGGGCCAGAAATCTGTCACCCTGAGTTTTGAAACTTTCCCTTCTTTTGGGAGATGATTCCAATGCCTAACTGCTCTCATGGGGAAAAAATTCTCCTGGATTCCAATCAGAATCTCCCCAGGAGTAACTTGTACCCACTGCCCCTTTCTTTTCTGTGTAACTGCTTGTAAAAGGAGTCTCCATCCTCCTGGTAGCTACCCTTTATGTACTGGTACATGGTAATAAGGTCTCCCCTAAGCCTTCTTTTCACAAGACTGAACAAACTCAGATCTTTCAGACTTTGCTCATATGGAACAACACCACATCAGTATTTCAAAACTCTCTTAGAAACTAGGTACTCAATGTACTTTTTGAGCTGTAATGCATCATGGCAGTGCAGGATACTGGTGCTGCTACCAAAAGAGTGTTACACAGGCTTGTTGCTTCCCAGAGTACAATGATTCCAGGAAGAAAATACATGGCCAGTTCTGCGGCACCCACATCTATTTGACATGAGCTGTTTCTGACTGGTTGCAAAACTATCATCAAAAACATTGTTAGACTAGTGCCTAAAATCAGCATGTATCAACCTGCTTGCTCAAGATGAGATTTCACTGCAGTTAGTCATAAGAGGCAACTCTTGAATGACAACCTCGAGAATAACATCTGTGTTATTAAAAACATGCACATGAAGAGAAGAGCCAAAGATGACTGCTATGTACACTATACATAACCTCACTCCCCAAATGCCAGCAGACATGCCTGATCCAAAACCATCTGCTAAGTCACCTGACTGGTGTAAAGGAAAGCAGAGGGCTTTAAAGCACAACATTGCACAGAATCTCAGCAATTACTCGTTATGTGCTTGCACCAACTGCAAATGTACAAGAGAAACTTCTTCCCAGTAACAGAAAACCCAAGTTTAGGATTTTAATGTGACATTTTCTTCCCTATGGTACACTGGATGACCCAGCTCTACATTCCTCAGCAGACTGTACAGCTACTCCCTAGTCACATTTGTTTTTTTCAGTAGAAATTTTAAACAAAACAAAGCAGACAAAAAAAAAAAATACACAAAGGAATAAAAATTAGGCAAATAAAAGTTTTTTTATAAATATCAACACATTATTTTCTAAGTTAACAAAAGCCAAAATGGTAATAATTACAGCATCAACTCTACAACTGAATTTAGATCTACCATAGGAAAACATCAGAGGCACAACTTAGAGATGCCTTAGTCATTTGCATGACAACCTTAGCAGTTTTTACTAGGTCTGCAGATGAAGATATAGAAATACTAAAACACAGCTAAGGTTAATAAACAGGGAAACAGAGAAGAAGTATCCAATAATATTTTTCAGTAGGAAATAGATTTTAGCATTGCAGTAAAGCAGCCTGTGGAAGGCTACCATTGATGCTGCTTCCCCAACCGTCTGTCTGCCTTCAACTATTTGCTCAGCAATGCTGTAATAAGCAATGTGACCCAGTTAAACTATCTTACTATGAAAACTTGTTTCAAATATAATTTGTAACCTGCTTCATCTAGGAAGTTGGAAAGCCTCCAGGCAGGATGAAGTCTGGGACAGAATTACTGGGTTTTTGTCTGGATTTCCTCATGACTGAGGGTAAAGAATAAAATAGAGGGCTTTTTAGCCTGGAGAGGAGAAGACTGAGGGGGAATCTCATCAATGCTTATCAGTACTTAAAGGGTGAGTGTAAGGATAGTGGCACCGATCTTTTTCCAGCAGTGCTCAGCAACAGGATAACAGGTAATGGGCACAAACTTGAACAAAGGAAGTTCCTTCTAAACATGAGGAGGAACTTCTTTACATCAAGGGTGGAAAAGCACTGGAACCAGCTGCCCAGAGAAGCGGTGGAGTCTCCACCTCTAGAGATATCCAAAGTTCACCTGAACACCATTCTGTGCAACCTGCTCTAGGTGAATCTGCTCTGGCAAGGGAGTTGGACTAGATGACTTCCAGAGGACCATTCCAGTCCCTATCATTCTGTGATTCTGTGGCTCAGTAGTGTTTTCTTTCCCTGACTTAGCCAGCTCTCCATACTACAAAACCTAAAGCTACTCATTAATGGAAAACTGATACAAAACATTTAAAGTCTAACACCTATATATATATTACACAAAATTCAGAGAGGCCTACAGTCATTAAGTTGTGTGATAACACAGATGTTAATAAACACTGTTAAAGAATGGGGATTTCAAAGTTTAAAAATAAAAAATTGTAAAGCACTAGCCAGTAAAACTTCATACATAGAATTTTGCATTTTTTAGGGGAAGGGATACGGAGAAGACAACCTGAGATGGGAAATCAATGATCAGACTCAAAAAACCAACCTGAGAGAAGTGAAAAGAACTAACAGGAATCAAATGCTAAAGCTTCATTTTAATGAGACAGCTGAGCATAATTTTGGGTACACAAAAAGAGCTTGAGAGGATTTCATAAACAAAACAATTGCTTGCACGAAGCCAGTTATTTCCAGGCACTCATTTAATGCAGTTCAACAGGATCTGAGTTTCCTTCAAAATGTTTTGATTTCAAATTCCACCTTAATTAAAGGTTCAGGCTGTAAACAGATGTATTACTGTGTTGGGTACCCTTCTGAGAACATTCAGGGCCAGGAGAACCCTGCAACCAGCTGCTCTTCCAGCACCCATAGGAACTACTAGCCTTACCTCAGCCCAGTCATGAGCCCCAACCACTAACCGAGGACTCTACCCCCTGCAAATTCCACCCCCCTCATTACAGGGCAATGTA
Organism: Picus viridis; assembly: GCA_033816785.1. NCBI lineage: Eukaryota > Metazoa > Chordata > Aves > Piciformes > Picidae > Picus > Picus viridis. Next base: position 35,972,389 of record CM066576.1, read on the forward strand.
AACAGGCTGGCTGCCAAAACTAGTTCACAATTAACACTTGGATGATTTAAGAAAGCCTGCTTCCCCCCAGCCCAATGAGCTTCCATGGCAGTGTTCAGGGCCAGCCTCCAGGCTGTTCTTGCTGCTGTTTCATACACCACGTGGAGTTCACATGGGAAGTAAACTCATAACCCGTGATCCTGTGGCCCCTAATCAAACTACAAAGTTATCAAAGAGGCAAGTTCCTTGGCACAGACATCAGGGAAAACATCAGCCTAGTGCAGTTATTAACCCTCTCCTGTTGCTAAATTTGCTAATTTCAAAAAGGAGAGGGGAAAAGAAATAAAAAAAAAATTTCAAATCATACTGGCCTTTCTTTTAATATGAACACTATCAATGTTAGTACCAAGTGATGCTTAGAAGAAGTAGCACACTGGTCTTGGAATGGGATAACTTAATAAATGGCTTACTTGGACAAAGTTTTAATAGTTTCTCCTCACCACTAGGGGCATGCAGGTTATGAAGACCTGGCCAAACTTGTAACAAAACACAGCAACTTCATGGAGGAAGCTGCAAGGTAGTTATCTGTGTCAAGTTTCTTTCTCTCCTTCCCTTATATTTATTTTCATTTATTGTCATTCTGCTTTCCTTTATATTATTTTTGGGGCAAAGACCAGAGCAGTTTTTGCACCTCCATGGGCAGCTAGCCGAAATCATATTATGGACAGTCAAACTTATGCAGTATCTCCAGACTGCAAAGCATCTTTCAATGACTCTTGCACTTGGTCCTCCACAGAGTTTCTGAAGATCCTCCCACAGAGAGATAAGAGCAAGAAGTGAGGAATGTTCTATCAAGTGACAGAATGTGAGGAAATGGCCTCAAGTTGCCCCACAGGAGGCTTAGATTGGATATTAGGAAAAAATTCTTTACAGAAAGAGTGGTCAGGCATTGGAACAGGCTGCTCAGGGAGGTGATGGAGTCATTGTAACTGGAGATGTTAAAAAATCCCAAACATATAGACATGGCACATTTGGACATGGTTTAGTGGCCACAGTGGTATTAGTTCAATGGTTGACCTAGATGATCTTGGAGGTCTTTTCCAACCATAACAATTCTATAAGGACATAGAAAAACACTGTTACTTCTAATATAAATCAGTGAAGCTTTAAAATAAGCCTGTTACAGGCTTGTCAAATGTGTTTGGTCTCTTTACAGTTTCATCTTTAAATTCCTTCTTGTAAGATACTTCAGTGGATGGTTCAGCTATATCAACAGTAGCTTTTTTAAAAATCCATTCTATATTCCTCAGACACTAAAGTATTCTTTGCAGCTCCGCCCACCTGAAAATGATATTGTGTTATCCATTTAATGGACACTATGGGAATCAGTTGTGATTACCATAATACCTGTCAGACATGACTCCAAGAAGAGAACAGAAAGACAAGATGTGCTTCATGTTGGGGGGAGTTGTGGAATGGAAAACACAAAAAGAGGCAGGATAGGAAGTGCAATCAGTTTTCCCAAAGAGTGTTTTATCAAACCACTTCAGCAAACCTCCAAGGCCACAGAGACAAGGACACAGGCACTGCCTGAGCTGCCTGCCAGAGCACCTTTGTGTCAGAACAGAGAAGAGGAACTATAAAATACACTCTTGGAAATTCACTGTAGGCATCTAATGGAACATCTATTGGAAAGGGATTATACTGAATAGCAGATGTGCAATTCTGTATTTCAACTACTCAAACCCATTGTCTGAGCACTTGTAAAAGCAACTCAACCATACTCAATGGCTTCTCTTTTCAGCAAAGTGCCAGCTACTTCTTCTGTTCGCATTTTAGGCACAATGTTAAGGATTTCCTGTTTTATCACTCTGCTTGTTCACTGCCCAGGTGTATTTCTGGAGTCACACAATAAAAGCATGAAGGTTGCTTAATGACCAGGAAAGTTCAAGGTAGATTTAACTGAAAAATAAGCACAATGTGTGTCACAGGAAGAACTTGTCTTTTTCTTGCAGCTTGGTAAGATAGTAACTGCACCTTTGCCCTGATGTCCCATGGGGTTACACAAACCAAGAGCACTTTCCTTTGAGTAGCTCTTAAAAAGCGAATGCTCAATTCAACCGTATGCTTGAAAAAGTCAAACACATATCCCTATACACAAGACATTCTTTGTTATTTTCTGCAACTGCAGGACAAGTAAAGTTGGTGCATTCTGAAATATGATACTTTTTTTCCTCAGCCTATCCAGAAGGTTTTCCTTGGTTTTGGTGGTTTTAACTTCTTTAATGCCTATCAAATCCTTTTGTAGAAAGCCCTTCTTTAAAGAATGTATTTCCATAGCTAGGTGCAGTTAAAAACATAAACCTGAATACAAAACATCTTCATTAACTCTTGGGTTAAAGTAATTTTTTTCCATAAACATCAATACCATGCTAGCTCAGAGCTAAAGTCAGAACAGGTCAAGCAATTAGACTTAATCACAAGGCTCTGGGAATCCACTGCGGCTTACATCACCAGTGCTATATGATTACACTGTATAAAAACCAATTGCCTCCATAGCAGGCCAATAGCCAATCATACCCCGAGCTCAAACTGACCTCATGCTGCTGATTGATATGGCTACAAGTACATAATTAAATGGCCAAAGCCAATGAGTTTACACTGATGGAGTCTCAAAGTTAACAACTATAGATAGTACATCAAATAGCACAACTGCACTTAGACGTCCTTCAGGCTCAGTTTGAGGGGAGGTTCCTAGGTGGATCCTCTGATAGCTGGTAGGGGCTGGGCTGCAGCCTTCTCCTTATGTTGGAGAGCTCTGCAGACTTTCCTAGAGTTGCCCATTTTCTCTGAATGACACATCTTTATTATCTTCAAGACTTCTACAAAGCTTTTCAATCCAGTTGACATCAGCCAGAAAATTCAAAAGCCACTAGATGGCTGACAGCCAGGCTGTGCTGTCTCTCAAATTTCACCTCAAGACGCCAGACAAGAAAACAGCAGGAAGAAAAAAAGAAAAGGAAAAAAACAAACAAACAAAAAACTCACTACACCACACAAGGACTGAAGTTAAAAGAAACATTTCTATGGATACAATTGCAATCATGCCTCAGTAAGAAAAAGAAACTCTGCACATAGTTGGTACTTTCAAGAAGAGTTTTGTCATAAAGTACATTGTGTGGGCATGAGGTTTTCTGTGATTAACCTAACCTTAATAATTTGCTTGTGCAGATTTATGATAGCCATGCTCTCATTTGTGATACTGGTTTTGCAGAAAGCATTGGCAAACACTGCAAGCAGCTGAATGAGAGGGTTCCCAGACTTCCAGAACTCTCTGCACAATGCTGCAAATCCAGAGACAGAGAATGCAGAAACAGGGGAAATCTTGTGCATCTCATGAAACAGAAATATTCCCTGAGTTTCTATGCCAGTACACACATACCAACTTTTCTCTGAAGGACAACCTAGATTAAATGCCTCTAGCCATAAGAATAAATTTTACCAACAATACTGAAAGGCAGGAGTTTAATCTACAGCAGTAAGGCTCTCCTGGGAAGTGAATGCAAGTTGTCCTTGTGATGTCTCCTGTCAAATGAGATTAGCTTTTGGGGGAAGCTATGCACACTGGTGGCAACACATACAAGCTGATCACTATATTAAATCACCTATCCGGTCTGCTTTTTACATTTGCATTTTTAATAATGTTATAGATAGACTTCACCCTTCAACAACTCAGATCAGGTCCGATGGGTTGCCATAGGCAACTTTTTAAATCATCAGCAATAGCTAATTTTTTTTTTTTGTTTCCTTTTAAAGTCAGCACATGCACACATTACATGGTCAACAACTGCATAAGAACCAGAAAAAAATATTTCCTTTGCAATTAGCAGACTACCACAATAGCAACTTTTCCACTATGCCAGTGTAGAGAGCATGTCAGATCAGACTCAGTTACAGCTTTACTAGTATGACCTAGCCCTACATAGCTACATTTTAAGATATTCACCTGTGAATCTCCTCCTTAAAAAGCCTTTAAGAAAATGTAGGAAATGCCTATCTTTGGCAGAAGCAAGATAAAATATAGCTTCAGGCACAACCCAGTTGATTTGAATGACATCCTGGAATTTTGTTTTAACTATTATCACAGTATCAAGTTTCTCTGGGATTCCTGGATTTTAGTCTGCATGATATTTTGCTTCCAATATCTTGTTTCTTATGATTCGTTGTTTTACTCCTGCCATCCCAAGCCATACAGGCAGTATATACTTAACCTCTGGTGTACAGCAAAGAGCAATTCAAAGAAATCTCATTGCATCCCTGTAGTGCCCTTGTCATTTGGGGCAGGAGGTCCCCAGATTAGAAATTCGGGGGAAACAAAAACAAAGCCTACACATCATTCTGCCTGACCTCCTGGATCTATTAACCCCTCAAGTAATCCATAAGGCTGCTGTTGCGTCACTCTTTTCTCTAAAGAGAAACATACAAGCAATCTGGACTGAACAACAAATTACTTCAGTTATGCAAGTGCATACGTCTTCCCAATGTATAAGCACACAGGAAACTGAGGGGTGTGCTCCAGGTTTCCGTATCTCATACTGCTTTGTATTTACAATACAAATTCTCTGAAGAAGACTCTTAATAAAGCCAATATTTGAAGTGTCTGACTCCTCAACAGTAAGAGCTTCAGCCCATCAGTAATTAAGATGCCAAGTGCCACGTATGCCCTCTTTCTGTTAGATAACTTGGAACAAACCTCTCTCAATAAATAACCCTGGCTTTGTATTCATAGCTGCTGCAGAAGAGAGGACTTTGCTCTTCAGTTCAGTCAGCTGCTCTTACCAACAATACCTGCCTTTCAGATACTCAGACTTCTAAGCGTCTTCAAGTCCAAGAGCTCAGTTAGGTTAAAACAGCCAAACACTAATCCAATTTATTTCAAAAACTGTCTTAATTTCAAACAAAGAAAGCCTGAGAAATCATCAGACTTACCTTTCTCTCGCTTCCTTTTGTTAGAAAAGCTACAAAACAGACTCACTCATTAGCTTTTTCTCTGTTGGTCTCGGGGAGCTCTCAACAAAAAGCAGAATTTTAAAGTGATACAACATGGCTACATAACCTGGCAACATGTTCTGTAACACTCTAATTAATTAATTAGGACATACCATTCTAAAACTAGGGAGTTAAGTTCAAAATGCCTAAGATCATAAAGTTTGGGGCACTAGAGACAGTAAATGAGGCCAGTTTAATTACATTGACCCATATGGGCCCACACTGACGGTGTGGTCCAGCCCCACTGGCAAGGAAAGGTCCTTACTCTTCAGTGCTAGGGAGGAGTACAGGTGAAACAAGGTAGTAATTGTGGCAAATCCCACAGGATTGAAAAACTTTTGAGGCATTTGAAATAAACCACTAAAAAGGACCGAAAAATAAGCACATGCAAACAGAGGCTGTATGTGGCCTTCCCAATTTCTGATGGTTTATGTAAGATTAACTGTCAGTCCCAGCAATTAGCTCTTCAGTTAGTGGAAATCCAGTATTTTGCTGAAGCTCCTACAGCAGTGGTCAAGTCATGTCTGCTCCAGTTTTGCTGCTGATTGACACATGGATAAAGTTCTGCATCTGGACCCTCCCTCCCTGATACACCTTGCTTGATACACAAAACCAGCAAGAACCCATTTTAAGAACTATGTACCCTATTTATGCTCTCTTCTGTATATAAAGCTGAGCAAAAAACACTGCAGAGGAGATTAGAGGTAGAACAGCAAGTGCAGGAACCACTTCAAAGTCATCCAGGTCTAGTCTCAACTTCCCACTCAAGCAAGATTGCTTCCTGTATTTCTTCAAAGGAATTACCTTTTCCCAGCTGCCTGGGCTTTCATTCCCCTGGGGAGATTCTTCCACAACCTGCACTATCTCATTAGCAGCAACTCCTTAAATAAAGTCTAAGCTGATCCATTATTAGCTTCATACTATTACTCCCAAGATACTAGGAGAGAGTCGTGATTAAATATTTAATTCCTCTTTTCAATATTTAAGTCCTGCAAATATTTCTACATTTGCCTCTGTTGCAGTAGTCACAACACACAGTGTACATATAGTTCAGTATGTTTGGAATCAATGATTCCCCATCACTTTTGTTGATCTTTCAGATAATGAGGTTCAAAAAGTGGGACATTAAAAGATACCAACTCAGGGGCTTGCTGGGGGAAGCACCAACTACAGCTTCAGCATTTGGCTCTGTAATATATTTGCAAACAAGAGCTGCACTGTGTTTGTAGCACAGTCCTAAATTCAAATTCATTGCTTCAAAGTGGAAAGGTTTCAAAGATGAACCACAGAGGAAAAGGGTATATAAAAAAAGAGGAAAACAAGCCACTGGTGTTCAAAGACCACATACTTGGGCACAAGTGAGAAATTTTTTATACAGAAACAAACCACCAGAGTGCTGGTATTCTCCACTGCTTGTACCTCTGACTTTCAGCTTGCTTCAGGCACTGGGAGAGTACAACAAGTTTTTCTAGAATATCCTGATGTGTGGCATCCAAACTCTCAGCCAACCATCATCCTAGTGTTAGCTTCAACTTCTCGCTTCAGAAAAGGCCATACTCTCACTAGACCCTGCTCCTTAACATAGTTGCCCATTTTATCACCCTATAGGAGATGTTGCTTCAGGAAAGCAATTCTTCTGCTTTGCAATGTCATCCATAAACTACCAAGTCAAATAACTTGGGCATTTTCCCTCGATCTCATGGCTGATGCTTCTTCCATTCCTACATAACCAGGCCTGAGCTATTTATCTGCTACTTATTACCATTATGCCAAAGAAACCTTAAAACCTACAAAAAGCAACTCTGCTCCTGTGCTACTATATTCATTATAAGAATAAAGAGGAGGTGACAGGAGTCTTGCCACTGACAGACAAGACTTCTGGAAGCCTAGTAGGCTGTTCTCTACCTTTTTCTTTTCCAGTCCTTACAAGTAAGAGTCAATACTCTGCTGCAAGTGAGTTGTCTTTTCAGGAGTTGATCTGCTGGAGGGAAGAGAGGCTTTGCAGAGGGACCTCGACAGGCTGGACAGATGGGCAGAGTCCAATGGCATGAGATTTAACACATCCAAGTGCCGGGTTCTGCACATTGGCCACAGCAACCCCATGCAGTGCTACAGGCTGGGGTCCGAGTGGCTGGAGAGCGGCCAGGCAGAGAGGGACCTGGGGGTGCTGGTTGATGGGAGGCTGAACATGAGCCTGCAGTGTGCCCAGGCAGCCAAGAGGGCCAATGGCATCCTGGCCTGCATCAGGAACAGGGTGGCCAGCAGGAGCAGGGACGTCATTCTCCCCCTGTGCGCTGCACTGGTTAGGCCACACCTTGAGTCCTGTGTCCAGTTCTGGGCCCCTCAGTTTAGGAAGGATGTTGACTTGCTGGAACATGTCCAGAGAAGGGCAACAAGGTTGGTGAGGGGTTTGGAACACAAGCCCTATGAAGAGAAGCTGAGGGAGCTGGGGTTGCTTAGCCTGGAGAAGAGGAGACTGAGGGGTGACCTTATTGCTCTCTACAACTACCTGAAGGGAGATTGTAGCCAGGCAGAGGTTGGCCTCTTCTCCCAGGCAGCCAGCACCAGAACAAGAGGACACAGTCTCAGGCTGCGCCAGGGCAGGTTTAGGCTGGATGTTAGGAAGAAGTTCTACACGGAGAGAGTGATTGCCCATTGGAATCGGCTACCCGTGGAGGTGGTGGAGTCACCTTCACTGGAGGTGTTCAGGAGAAGACTTGATGGGGTACTTGGTGACATGATCTAGTTGTTTGATGGGTTGGACGCGATGATCTTGAGGGTCTCTTCCAACCTGGTTTATTGGTTCTACCTTGTTTGCTTCAACACCAAGATCTTCAGCCTTTCCTCAATTTTCACATGGTCTGCTTGCAGCCTTATAACACAGCTCACTACATCCCTTTCTCAAATATAAGAGCCACGCAGATACCATTTAGAGGAGCCTGACAAACACAGCACCTACCTTTCCTAGCCAACACTGCTACCTCAATCACATCTTCATTCCAGAACTACAGACAGCAACAACAGCCACAAACTGCAAGTGCTAAGACTTTTATAAACTTTGTGGGCATTTGTATATAAATACCAATCTTTATGTCACCATTTGTTGTTGGTACTCATGCTGGAAGCACACATATTCTTGTTGCATTTAACAAACACAGCCCCCCTAGCACTAGGCAAGTCCCACCTAAACCATGGACCAACAGCCCCTTCAGAACAGGCACACTGTAGTGTCCTACTCACTTTGCCTTTTTTCTCTCCCCAAGTCCTCCACCTTAATCACTTGATATACAATGATCATTCCACCTGTAGAGAAACACAGATCAGGTTCTAGATTTCTTCTTCACAACTGAAGAAGTACTAGATCTTTGTTCCCACTCATGTCTGGCAGACTCACTGTGCTGAGCTGCCACAGACAAACGAATGAAGCAGCCTACTGCTACTTCACCCTGCCCAAGGACCTAGCCATAGCCCCTGGGTGTTGCCAAGCCATCACCAACCACAACCCATCTGTTAAGCAGATCTTCATTCAGATCAGGTAACAGGTAGTGACTACTGAGGAGAGATGTACAGTGTCATATTGATGATCACTTCTCTAGTCCTCCCTGTACTAGAGGACTTGCCTTGAAAAAGTGCACATCACCATACTGTAGGAAAAAAAATCTGACTACTGTTTGCCACTTTTGAAGAGGTGGGAGACAGTTATTACAAAACACTTTACAAAACTAAAAACGCTTTAAATTTTGGACTTCAAATTCTCTTAGTATCAACTCCATATTATCCAAGTACTCAGGTAAGTCTAAACCTTTATGTTTTGGCCCAAAGCTAACAAATGAAGTAGCACACTGATGAAGCTCCTTGCACTTACATACACATATAGCTTACTTCCAGGGAGAGAGGCATATGTACTCTGAACTCTTTTTCCAAAGATAAAAGTCTGATGGAGGTCATTAAAGGGATTCAAAGTTTTGGACCCAAAATACAACAAGCTGAAAAAGTCACATTCAGAACAATTAGCTTTTCTTGCCAACTCAGCACAAAAGTAGACTTCTATTGCATTCAGACTCACACACAAATAAAGGCAGAGGCAAGACAGAGGAACACTCAACCCAGGGGCACTAAAGCCTCAACTACCCTTAGAAATCTTTCAACTTACAGAACCACAGAGCTGTTTTGATTGGAAAAGACTTCTAAGGTCATTGAGTCCAACCATCAAACTAAGACCACCATGGCTATTAAACCACGGCCCAAAGCACCATGTCCACACACTTCTTGAACACCTTCAGGGACGGTGATCCTGGGCAATCTATTCCAATGCCTGACCTCTCTTCCAGGAAAGAAAGTTTTTCTAATAACCAATCTAAACCTACCCTGACAATCCCTCCTTTTTATAGTAGAGAAATTGTGCTTGCGATGTGCTGTATCGTCACATACAACTATTAAAAGAGAAATTCAAACAGTGAACACAAGAAATAGCAAACTCAGCTTGCTGATAAATAGTTTATTCTGGTTGGTATTATAGTTCAGAAAGCAGAAGTATTGCGACACTTGGCCACATTTAAGCTTTAAGTTAGGTTTCTGCTATCACTCTGGAAGACTTTTAAGAGGAGCAAGCAACAATCAGTGCTCAGAAACAAATGCAGCAAAAACCTTCACCATGCACTTGAGACAAATACAATCTTTAACCATGGGTGTTCTTGCTTGTAATCACTCCATCTTTTCTCTCTCTGCCTGCGTTCTGGTGATGTTATACACATTTTGTCAGAACACTCTACCTCTATAAATTAATGGAAATGAAAAATACACATAGTAACCTATACTTTAGACATAGCAATTCATCACCAGATGCACACGATTCATTTCCTTCTTCCCTGCACTGCAAATTCTGTAATATATTCCCTATGTATGTCGTCTCAAAAGCACAAACAGTTAATTACGACTTTCATACTCTCAGCAAGCTCCTGCCCAAATCACTTGTAAACATTCAGAATGGAATTAAGATTTTTAGCTAGCTCTTTACTGCTTACTTGTTTAGCTCTTTTTGCTCCTACTAAAACACTCCACAGTAACATTTCCCTTGTGAAATGAAACAGCTTATTTTATATCTCTGACCTTTGCATTGCTATGTTAATATGACCTTCTGAAACCTCTGCTATTGATACTAAGGCTGGGATTATGCAAGCAGTTATTTTTAAAGGTAATATGTTGGTCCTAAATTTGCCAAGGTACTCTGACACCAGCTCTGCAGGCAGAAGTATTATAGACTTCAAGCATAGCTCAGAGGTGTAATAACGCTAAACTAAGAGGGACAGCATTATGTCTAATGAATACATATCTGTGGATTTAAGTATCAACATTGACATAGCTTTTAATCCAAATGAATCCCAGAGTCACACCAAAGCTTTCTCTAAGCAATAAAACATATTTTCTCTGTCTCCCTACTATCAAACGTAAACGCTGTTGAATCTTCATGTGGTCACTGTGACTGTTAACTACACACAGCACAAGCCAGTGACATGTATTTCTGTCATCCCAGTCACTCTCCTGTTTGGTGAGCAAATCTAAGGAGCATGTGCATGTAGAGTTAAAAATTAATCTTTTTAAAATTAAATCAAATTGGATTTTCTATTTCATTATATTGTAAATAAAAAGAGAGCTGTGGGAAAGTCTAAACAGCTTATTAAAATAAACATTTAAAAACACACAGAGCACTGAATAAACACAGTGAAGAACTCACTGCAGAGCAAAGCCATATCCTGATATCAGCTGCATCTTCTGCAGGTAAGGATAGCATTTGACCACTTGCTTAGTTTGTTCAACCATTTAAGTTATTAGTTTATGCAAATGCAAAAATGGATGGAAAAGGTAAAAACAAGAATATTTTTTTAAAAATCAGAAAAAGTTTGTTTCCCTCTATTACTGCATGAATTAAAAGCCAAACAGAATAGCTGTCAAGTGTAAAAAGTTCAGGGACACAAGAATCAGTGACAGTATCTAAAATAATCAAAGTGATATTTTCTTTGTTAAATACAAAAGCATTTTTTTCTTACTTAGCGTACTTTAGGGTTAATACTTCTTTTGTCAGCTAAATAAAAGTGGTTTTCATGGACACTAATTGAATTGTAGTTTCCATGCAGAGAAAACGGGACATAAAACGGAAGTAAGAAAAGATTACCCTCATTTTCTGTAAAAGACTCTGAAGAGATTAACACAAAGCAAGGCATTGATTTGAACTGTGAGGATGCAGTACACAATACAAAACAGAGAGCTAGGACTGGGTTAGGTTTAACAGGATCCCAAACAACTCACACTATGCAGAGGACAGTGATTCGGTCATCCACAGTCATCCATTCAGTAAGTGAAAAGTGCCTCAAAGCATATTACACTTGGCTATAATTCCATCATTCTGTCCAGGAAACAACCATTTGGAGGAATAACAGGATCTTGAGGAGAAACTGCATTTTGTGGAACCTGATATGGGATTCCCCAGTCAGGTCTTCCAAATTCTAAGGCAACAAATGAACACTTCTAGTGACTCTCTTGGAAAATGAGCCTCAAAAATAGTGGTGAGCAAAACCATTAGTTTGCCAGAACAAAACAGTTAAAATAGTAAAATACCCAACCTCACCTCCCTGCAGATTTCTACTCAATGAAGAAAACCTACTCTTTCCCAGCTGATAGGTTTTTATAATCATAGCATCATCTTGGTTAGAAAAGCCCTTTGAGATCATTGAGTCCAGCTACTTAGCCCCTTTACATTAAAATATAAGCACAGACTGAAAGGCTGCCATTGCAATTCAGTATAGAGTGAGGGAAACCAAAGGATAGCTGGAGCCTCACCAAACATCTGAACTTTCTACGCTCACATTCGCAACTGGTTTCAAAGCAGTAAGTGGAAAGACGCTACATCGTTTTCGTTATGTCATCCAGAGATAGAGTCAAAAACTTTAGTGTAACCTCATGTAACACAATTTGGGATATAAACTACTTCAAGAACAATCATGGTCTTCGACAACAGCACTGAAATGGACAACATCCTTCCAGGTAAATTCAGATAACCAGAAGACTAAAAATAAATCACAGCTGAAGGGGAGTGAAAAAAGACTAAAGTTTGTCACCTCATTAATGGAATGTCAAGTAATCCTTACACAACATCCCCCTACCCCATGATTCATTCCAAGATCCGTGTTCATGACTTATTACACAATTAGCAGCGCTATGACACCACAGGGTGCAACTGCTTCATAATGCAGGAAGCTTACCAATAACCATTCATTAACTCTGTCTTCTCTAATTAAAAGCAACTCATGAAACAAGCTGCATTATATGATTAAGTTGTGAACAAACCAAACCAAATTTAGAGGCACACATGAAATTAAATTTAACTCTGTACAGTACCACGCTAAAGATTTTAAAAAGAAGTGCTGTAGAATGAACGTCCAGTTGGGAAGTTCCTTCAAAGGGGCATACAACACTGCTGCTTTACAATATAATTGAATAGTCCAACACTGACTGAGGAAGAGGAGCACCACCCACCCCAGCCCCATCCCTGGGCTGCAGTACCCAGTGCTACACCCAACAGCAACTGTGCCTCTGAAAAACATCAAGACTTAGAAACAACATCCCATTATACTGGATCCAGCTTCCTGATAATATTCTGTGAACATCAAGCACGATCCCCTAAACAGCAACGTTTTGTCAATTTCAGCTGGAAAGCTCTTCACAGTTTGCACATTTCCATAGTGCACCTGTTTTTGGAGTAGGGTCACTGACAGCCCACTCACTGCCACTCAGTATGCTCTACCAAAGACAATGGTGATCACGCAAGGCCTGCCCTCCTCTTAGGCTCTTTCTTTTCCATCATATCAGAACTGTCATCATTTTCTACATGTGCTTGCATCTAATCCCCACCAAGTTGCCCTTCCATATGTATCCAAGACACAAGCTCCAGAGTCCATGTCTGTAATAGCCTTTTGCCACAACACTTTATCAGCTGGTGCTTTCACTGCACATCACGATCAGCAGCCCTTTTCTCCTCTGCTATATGCTTCCCATTGTCCCACTCTCTTTTGTCTCTTAGATGATCCTGGTTCTTGTTTACAAGACTTCTCCATGCTACCAAAACACCACAAATAACAAGTCTTACCAATACTTTGAAGACCTATGTTACTTGTTGTCAGAGATTCTGAAAAGAAAAGCAAAGTGTATGTATATATATATATAGTATAATTTTTAAAGTTTCTAAGAACCATATGTTAAACTCTGGGAAGATGTTAAACTCTGGCAGGTGTGACAAGATTACTCACCACTCCTGACCTCTAACCACTTGACTCCATCAAACTGCCTGAATTGCTTGAAACCAACATGAGATATTTTTGCCTTCCTAACTTCATCAATTTCATTTTCATAAGGTTTGTTTCTCCCACACTGAAAACAAGCTGCCAACTGACACACAGAACTTGGCAAATTATTTTTTTTAAATACTTGAGTCAGATCAAGTAAATGGAAGGGGTAGGAGCTTGATGGCTGTGAAGAACTCCCCTTGTTATGGATGGCTGGAATGCAGGAGGGGGTGAATGGACCTTGAGGAGAGGAAGATCAAACAGGACTTTCTGTGAAATACTTCTGTCATTCTCAGATAACCTCTGTGTAGACAGGAAGCATCAGGATTTTCTGTGAAATATCAGCATACCTCTGTCATTTTAGATAGATAACTTTTCACACATAAGCCTGTACTGAAATCTCCATAGATACACAGGCCTTTGGGAAAGATCCCCCTGTGTCCAGCATAACATGTGAAACTTACTGAGTTTCTCGTCCTTCTCTAAAACGGTGCTTTGAAAACACTTTTCTTTTTACCTGCCTACATTAACCCAGGACAACAGATGAAATATGAACACTGCCAGTAGAATCTGATCACTTTCCACATATCGTTCTTAACGTGCATCATTAACTGGACCGTGCATAATACACGCTAATTGTTTCACCAAGGAAAACAGTGTTTGTTTCCTTGATACATCTCGGGGAGTACCGGAGAAAATCGCGCCTACGTAAGTGGGGCTGTCTTACACTATGAGCTTAAGTAACCAACTAACAACTCAGTGGCTCCTCCACAAAGGCTAGTGTTAGGAATTAACTACACAGAAACCTCTTTCAAGCAGGCTAAAGGGATTGACGTCTCTAAATAAATCTCCCTGCTTTCAGATTTTAGAAGCCTGGGTTTACACCCCTGTCAGGCCGTTGCCTTTCCACAGTTTTCCTCTCTTCACCAAAATAACCTTGTCCTCACTATAAAGGGATGAGAGCTTAAGGGCATGCCAGACAACTTTCCAGGAAAGGCCCCACACCTTCCAGTACAACGAGGAGCTACTTCCCAGTCTGCCGAGGAGGAGAAGCCCTCTCTGCAGTGGCTCCCACCAAGCGGAGTCACTCAGCCGAATACCAAGAAAGCCCTGAAACCCCGAGCTGAGCTCAGCCTCCACCGCTGCAACGGCTGTCACCGCCTGCACAGCTGGGGCACTGGGTTTCTTGAGACCCCTGCGAGCGGCGGTGTGCTCAGAGAGCTGCACTCGTGCGCCCGGGGACGCACAGCCTGTCAGCAGCGGGGAAGACCGGAACGGCTGCGCCGCCGGGCCGCACTCACCTGCGGTTCATGGGCCGCACTCGCACGGCCACCTTCACCGACGCCATGGCTCATCCCCGCCGGGCCGCCGGGGCCCGCACCTGCTGGTTCGGCCCGGCCTGGCTCTTGCCGCTGACCTGCGCCCCACCCGCCGGGGCCGAGCGCAGGCCTCTTCCTGGCCTAGGCCATGTCGCTATGGCAACCGCCGTGCGTCTACCTCTGCGGGCGGCTATGGGGGCAGCGCAAGGACAAACAAAGTAGCAAAGCGTTGCTCCTCCTGGCCGCTTCGCTCCGCCCCCGGCCGCGGGGAGAAATGGGGTTAGACCGATGGGCCAAGGCTATTGCGTGAAGTTCAGCAAGTACAAGTGCCAGATCCTCCACTTGGCTTACAACAACCCCATCGTAGGCTACAGACTCAGGGATGTGTGGTTAGAAAGATGCAACTCGGAGAGGGACCTGGAGGTATTGCTTGATAGTTGACTGAATGACAGTCAGCAGTGTGCCCAAGTGGCCAAGAAAGCCAATGGCATCCTGGCTTGGATTAGAAACACAGTGGCCAGCAGGAACAGGAAGGTGATCATCCCCCTGTGCTCAGCACTGGTGAGGCCACACCTTGAGCATTCTGTGCAGTTCTGAGCCCCTCACTATAGGAAGGACATTCAGGTGCTGGCCCATGTCCAGAGAAGGGGAACAAGGCTGGTGAAGGCTTGGAGCACGTGGCCTACAAGGCGCATCTGAGGGAGCTGGGGTTGTTCAGCAGGGAGAAGAGAAGGCTGTGAGGAGACCTCATTGCTCTCTACAACTACCTGAAAGGAGGTTGGACTGAAGAGGGGAACAGTCTCTTCTCCTCGGTGTCCAGCGATAGGACTAGAGAAAGCAGGCAGAATCCCTGGTGCTGTGCTTAACTAATGAGAAACAATAAGAAGGCCTTGAAAATGGATGCAGTGCTCATGCCTTGAGAGGAGATGACTACTCCACTGGCACTGGCCAGGCACATTCCCCCTGCAGAGCAACTGGCTTTAGCAGGACATCTGACACAGAAGATGTAACTCTGAAAAGACAACCCCAAAAAAGCAGGATACATAATACTGTCATAAACAATATTTGTTTTTGTTTGCTAGGAGTTGTCAGTGCCTGAAAACTACACACAGGATGGAGACACCATTTCAAACACTGTACAAACATAGTTGCACTGAAGTCATTAAGGGGTTACTGGCTTGACAAGCCTGAAAAATTTAATTGCCAAGACACAGAAGAGGGTCTCAGATGCAAACACCTCATCTTTAGTGGTGACTCCTATTGACAACTTATCATCTCCAAAAAGAGGAAGTAATGAGGAAGGGGAGGTGACAGTAAAAACATCACCTGATGAGCAGTGGAGGAGGAAGGTCAGAAGAACACAGCCAGGACAGAAGAGATCTGCTGGAGGTGATCGGAAGGTGTGTGTATGTGTTGGGTTTGTGTCTGGCAGGGTTTCAGTGTTGAGGGAGGGGGCTGCTGGCATGGGTCCTGTAAGTAGCTTCAAGAAGCTATCTCCCAAGTCAGATCTGCTTCTGGCCAAGGCCGAGTCAATCAGCAATTCTGCAATAACATATGTGTGAGAGGAAAAATATTTTTGGAGGACTTACTCTGTTTTGGAGAGGAGTAGGACATAAGACAGCTGTGCAAATACCAAGGTAAGTGAGGATGGCAGGGGATGTGTGCCAGAGCAGTGTACAGGCTAACCACCTGCAGCCCATGGAGATCAATGGTGGAGCAGAATTTTGCACCCCATGAAGGACCCCATGATGGAGCAGGTGGCCGCCCCAAAACCATGCTATGACTCTGAGAGAAGTCTGCATTAGCGCAGTCCATCACTGGGAGGATTGTAGCCCATGGAGGAGACCCAGGCTTGTTGGAGATGTTCATGGAGGACTGTCTGCCATGGGAGGGAAGCCATGATGCAGCAAGAAGGTTTATCCCCTGAGGAGGAAGGAGAAACAGAAACGGTATGGAGCAGACAGTGAGATCTGGTTGCAGTTCTCACTGTCCTGCTCCGATTCAATTGGCAAATTGGTGATGATTTTTGTTGTTTAAATTAAATGGATTGTTTCCCCAAGTCAGGTCTATCTTTTGCCTGTGACCATAATTGGAGAGTGAGGCCTTCCTGTCCTTTGTCTTGACCCTTGAGGCTTTTGCTGCATTTTCTCCTCCCTTTCCCACCAGAGTGGAGTAGAAGAGAGCAAGCAACTATGTGGTGCTCTGTTGCCAGTTGGGTGGGCTTAAACCATGAGTGAGTGGAAGCCAGACATGGAAACAGATGAAAAACAGAGTGAAAAAGAGATGCCACAGGGAGAAAGGAGAAGATGAAGAAAGCCAAAAAAGTGATGTCTCTGCCAGCTCATGGAATCAACTAAAAGTTGAGGTGACTTTTTACAAGAGAGGTCAGGACCAAGGGATGCTTTTTATAGGAAAAGAGAAACTATTATGTGTTCAATTTGCTCAAGAAAGGGAAGAAGAAGGATGAGAACAAGAGGAGTCTGGAGCAAGGGGTTAGAAACTCACTGCCACAGCATCTTATAAAATATAGTGCTGATAATAGGACAAAAGGAGGAAGGAACAACAGAAACAGAGAAAGATGAGCACGTTGTTGGAGACCCAGGAGGCTTTCAACAGTCAGATGGGACCTCTGGTCTAAGATTCAGACATTAAAAACAGTTTTGAAGGCTTTCAAAAGGTGGAAAATAAAGTAGTGGATTCATAATGTGTATTCTTCCTGAGGTTTTCGGCAATGTGGGAGGAAAAGCTTGGGGGAAAGATGTAAGGAGGGAGCCAGAGTCAGTGGTGCTGAGATAAACTCCAAGGAAAAGAAAGAGTCAGGAAAGGTTTTGACACCAGTGTCAAAGTATCACTGACCAGAGGTCACAGGAGTGCTAAAAATGAAGGAAACTATTCAACTGTGCAATAGTGTAGAGGTGTTACAGTAGGAGAGAGAGAACTGGGGTGCTGGAAAATCAGAGAAGCAATATCTGCCTAAAGATCAGCCAAAACTGGGTCATCCTGGTGGGCAGGAGCTGCTAACACACTGCAGCAGCTAAACGAGCAGGCAGGGGGACCCCTGCCAAGGCATCAGACAAACTGATTAAGGCATATTGAAAGCTTTAAAGAGGATCTGAGAGACATGAAATAAGTTGACAGGGAATAAATAGCACAAACACATTAGAAGGAAAAAAAGCAGCCTCAAAAGTGTCTAAGAAAAAAAAAAAGTGATGTGTATGCATGGGTAATAGGATAAAATAACTAAAATGGTGGTAAAAAAAAAAAATTTTTAAAAAAGTAATGATTCTCACCACAAGTTAGGGGTCCTAGAATAGCCAACCAGCCTAATTTGTAGACCATGCACTAACTCCTCCCAGACAGTCATGCTTCCCGTCTCTCTGATGAGCTAAGCTGGGTAGCCACCAGTGAGATATCTGTGAGGCTGGGCTGCCACCATGCTGGTACTTCTGGGTTGGGGATAGGACATGGACCCAACACCCCACAGCATCATGCTGCCATGAGAGGCAGACTGGGCATAGCACAGGTGCAGATGGCAGCATCTCAGTGGAGGAAGGAGAAAGTTTCCAGGAGACAGAAATGGTACAGGCTGCCCAGAGAGGTTGTGGACTCTCCTCTGGAGACTCAAAATCTGCCTGGATGCATTCCTGTGCAGCCTGCCCTAGGTGATCTTGCTTTGGCAGGGGTGTTGGACTCAATGATCTCTGGAGGTCCCTTCCAACCCCTAGCATTCTGTGATTCTGGAAACAGCAACCATCGCAGACAAATAATAATCTGGTTCAGTAAGTACATTTCTTCATGCTGTGTTTTGAGGCATCCAGCCATTAAGGGATACAATGAGCTTCTCCACAGATTCTCCCATGAAATGGAAAACACTTTTCCACCTCTGTAATGTCCAGTGCCGGACCAGCTAATGAACCCACAGCTTGCCCAGCATGAGGCAGCAAAACATTGCCAGGCCCACCCACCTTCCTGCAGTTTTTGGTGCCTTGCTGTTTTGATGATCAAGCATTGGAACAAGCTGCCCAGGGAAGTGGTGGAGTCACCATCCCTGGACGTGTTCGAAAACAGTGTAGACACAGCACTTTGGGACATGGTTTAGTGGCCATGGTGGTCTTAGGTTGATGGTTGGCCTCTTTTTAAAGGTCTTTTCCAACAAAAGTGATTCTATACATTTCTTTCCTTCACCAGGTGAGCACACGAATGCTGTAGGTAGTCTGCAGAGAGTAAACCCAGACCTGGTTTTGTCCAGCAACATTGATGAACCCATGTCCAAGGGCTGTAACTGGCCTCAAATGCTTGGGTGGTTGCGGTGTGACTCAGCAGCAGTGTGAGGAGGCTGGGCTCTGCTCAGGTTGTAATTCAATACAACGTAAATTATAGCCAGGGAAGTGGAATAAATTAGTCCACTCAGTAAAACTAAACAGAACTTAGTTCAATCTTGCTCAAATTAGACATATCCAAAATCAGCACTATTTGCCCATCTTTAATGTAGACCCATAGGCAGCATAGGTTTGCTCCTTTAACCCATTTCTGTCTTGGTATACCTCTCTCTTCTGGCCGTTGATTTACCAATAAGTTACTACTTGAAATTCTCATCACTTCGGTCTGCCACAAGAGATTATTACACACAACATGCAACCTCTACCACAATTTCAGAGAGGAGGACCCAGGAAGAAGGCTACTTTCTTAGGGCTGTGTTCTGTAGTTAAACTGCTTGGTAGATGTAGGAAGGATTGAGCCTGTAGGGAAGTCACTCTGTTCTCCACCTGGCTTCCACAAAACTTGTGAGAAAGGGTTGGGGTTTTTTTGGTAGTTTGTAGACATCAATGACAAAAAAAGCAAATATAAAAGTCTGTAGGTATACACACCCCACACCAAGCACCTCAGCCTCCTTTCCTTCAAAATCTGTTGGCAAATACAGGTGTCAGTTTCTAAATACTAAATATTTGACACTCAGAAACACCTGGCAAAGTTTGTAAACCCAAATCCAATCCACACCCAGATCACATGCATTCCAAAATGCTCCTCTACTTCTTTCACTGTGTCTTCAATAAACACATTTCAGATATGGTTAACTAAGCATTTCCAAGGTTTTCCCTTGAGTTAGCACAAAGAGCTTCTCTGCTATGCTTCACTCAGAGTTGAGAAAGCCAGTTCCACCTGCAGCAGAAATGATCTTTGTACTCAGAGATGGGAGCTTGTGTGACTCTTCAGCCTGCTGTCAAGAAGACTGACTACCTTCTTCTGTACTTCCTTCTCACTCCTAATTGATATCTTACAATGGATCTGCATGTTTGGAAATGCCTTCAGGCACATACCATCATTTCCTGGGGTTGCAAAACAGGCCTCAAGCCCAGGAGATGACAGGCTGGACCTCACTGATAATGAGTGGTGCAAGGTTTTCATTCAGGCCCTTCCAATGCATGCTTCTCTGTGATGATGACCAGTTGCCTCTCCTTGTGCCATAAGCAAATATCCTGGAAGGACATGAACTAACAACTGGGACAATGGTTACATCTTCCCTGCTATAATCCTCTTTTCCCAGTGAAGTTTGCAATACGCTTCCTAGAACGGAGCACCATCCAGGACCTGTGCCTGAGCTTGCTAATACACTCTTCCCTTTGGCAGACAATGGAGGAGACAGAAGACAGGTATCTCCCTGTCCTGTGGAGACTCGGTGTTGGGCCAGAACTAACCATCAGACCTGGTCCCGTTTGCTGATTAGCAAACCAGCATTCACTAATTTGATGTAGAAAACTCTATGCTTGCTGCTAAAGAGATTAAGAGGGTCCTCTAAGGGTGATATTTGGGAGAAGATATTATCTTGTCACAGATGGATTCATCAGGAATGTTATTCTTGACTCCTGGGAACTCTTAGGGAAAACACTTGCTGACACACAGTCAGATGTCATTTCTGTTGTCACCATTGAGTGCTGTGAACTCCTTTATTGCAGCCAGGGGAATCAGCCTTCTCCTTGGCCTGCTTTGATTTTTCAACCTGTCAAAATCACAAGGAATAAACGGCATTGCCCATTCCTAGTCCATGGCACGCAAGCACAGTCTTTTATATCTGTGTACACCTTTTGCCTTCCTGAGCTCATTCCCAAGCCAACTTTGGCTCTATATCTATTCCCACTTTGCACAAAATGGCTGTACATTTTCAGTTCAAACTCACGTGTGTATTCAGACAGAGGCTGTTGCCATGGGTAACTTCTTAAGCAGACAGCTGCCCCTCCACCAGCCCCATCAAGTGTCAGGGCTTCAGTACAGCTTCCTGATGGAAGGTCTAAAGACAGCTACCTGATGGCTGAAAAATAAAAGATTTCACTCTATTAAGAATGAAAGCAAGTGGTACATGGATCCACACTAAAGAAGGAGCATTAGAATCATGGATTCATAGAATTGTTTCAGTTGGAAAAGACCTCTAAGAGCACCAAGTAACCATAAGCCTGGCCATTAAACCAGATTCCAAAGTGCCCTGTCCACATGTTTCTTGAACACCTCCAGGGACAGTGACTCCACCACCTCCCTGGACAGCCTGTTCCAATGCCTGACCACTCTTTCAGTGAAGAAATTTTTTCCTAATCTCCAGCCTAAACCTCCCCTGGCACAGTTTCAGGCCAGTATCCCCTGATACTACAGAGAAGAGACTGACCCCCACCTCACTACAACCTCCTTTCAGTAAATCTCCCCTCATCCTCCTCTTCTCCAAACTAAACAATCCCAATTGCCTTAGCTGCTCTTCATAAGACTTGCTCTCTAGAATTCCTAAATGGATTTATCCCACTTCCAGCATGAAGTTTCAAGTAAGCAAGCATCAAGCTGTCAGCTTGAAATTCTTCTTAGGAACTGTGGGGCTTTAATGAGCTCCCACCAGTGCCAGGTTTTGGTATTTTCCCCTTTGTTCTTTCCTGCAGTTGCTATTTTCTTTTTAATAAATTTCCACAGACATTGAGCCAGTCCACCTGCCACAATGCTGCTGGCAGCTCAGGGTGGAAGCAATAAACATGGGGCAGCCTGGGAAGATTGCCTGGAGCTGGCACTGCCAGCACCATCATTGGAAGTGACTTGGGTAGAGCAGAAGCAGTAATTGCAGAAGACATGGCAGGACTTAGTGCTTTTGGCAGCAGAGGCAGCAACTATTGCTGCGCCAGGCTGTGTGCCAGCACTCTGCTTTCAACAGTTTGGGAAATCAGCTTAAACTAAGTGGTAGCAGGTCTGTTTCCTTTGTAGCTTTGTCATTTGGTTAGGCCACACCTTGAGTACTGTGTCCAGCTCTGGGCTCCTCAATTTAAGAAGGACATTGGGATATGCGAACGTGTCCAGAGAAGGGCAATGAGGCTGGTGAGAGGTCTCAAGCACAAGCCTTGTGAGGAGAGGCTGAGGGAGCTGGGGTTGTTTAGCCTGGAGAAGAGGAGGCTCAGGGGAGACCATATTGCTGTCTACAACTAGCTGAAAGGAGGTTGTAGACAGATGGGGTTGGTCTCTTCTCCCAGGCAAGCAGTGACAGAACAAGAGGAAACAGTTTCAAGCTGTGCCAGGGGAAGTTTAGGCTCACCCAGAAAGAGTAATTGGTCATTGGAATGTGCTGCCCAGGGAGGTGGTGGAGCCACCATCCCTGGAAGTGTTCAAAAAAGGATTGGACATGACACTTGAAGCCATAGTTTAGTTGTCATGAAGTGCTATGTGCTAGGTAATAAGTTGGACTTGATGATCTCTGACGTCTTTTCCAACCTGGTTGATTCTGTGATCTGCATTCAGCCCTCTTTGTGACCTTCATGGTGATAATATAAGCAAGAATGTGATGATGATGCTGCTCTTAGCAGAAGGACCATCAATAGCTCATCCATCAGCTGGATGTCATGATTGGTGAACACTGCCCATCTCTTGCTGGAGAGCTCTGTGCCCACGCAAACATATAGAGGCTGCATCACAACAGCTTTGTACAGGAGATGGTGGATGTGGAGACTGTTTTCAGCACAGACAGCAGACATGCAGGAGTCCTGCAAATTCCTGGATGGACCATACAAGGAGATGGCTAGCTCAGTTCAAGAATGTTGCCAGTGGCACCACCTCACACAGGCCTTCATTTGAGCCACAAAGAAGAGTGCAAAAGGTTTACAATCATACTGACTCTCACACTGGGATGGGGAAGCAGAAGAATCTCCTGGCCCCCCGTGGAGGGACCTGAGAAGATGCTGTGGTGCAGCTGTGGCAGGATGGGGCAACACCAAAATCCACATTATAAGTTTCTTATGGCCTGCTAGACCACACAAAAGAGGAAACTGTTTGTAAATCACCTTTGAGTTGATCATCTGGGGGAATTAATCAAGGAAATATTCAAACCTCTGGCTACACATCAACATTTTAAGGTTGTGTTAGGCTTGATCCAGAGTTAGTCCAGAACAGCTTCAGCCAAAGCTTGGTTAGAAGTCAACCACAAAGCCACCAGTCTGACTCTCTGCTGCTTTGATCTACTGCTTATTGCTTAATTAATTCTTCTGTGAGCTGATTTTGCTTTTGCTGTGCTTTCCACCTCCATTTATTTTCAATGCATTTTAAGCATTCTCGATGTGGGAATAAGCAAATAAGGTCTATAATGGCAGAAAAACAAATGCACTGCTTATATTCATGAGTATATTCTGTAGGAAACAACTTTCTCCTTTGACGCATGATTGTCACCTTGAACTCTGTGAAATCACAGCCAGCTAATTTCTGGTTTAAAGTATTAATGGGAGATGGCTTTGCAGAGTACAAGTTTGCCCTGCACAGGCAATTATGAAGAGCACTCATGAGTTTCACAGAGTCTGCTCTAGCATTTTAAACTTCTTGTTGCTTTCTTGGAAGTGAGGTTGGTTTTGCCCCCTCTCCTGCTTCACTTTCAGTTAGGGAGCCTGACAAGAAGTATGGTATGGAGAAGTGAAAATGAAGAATAAGTGTTTGTAGTTGACATTTAATTTCTGCACAGTTGGAAAGAGAAATGAGATTGTCTGTTGTTCAACCCATTATTTTTCCCAGCCATCCAAGAACATAACAATTTATTGTTTCTTTATTAAATATAATAGGGAGATGTTCAGATAATTTTTCCCTATCGAGTTCTTATTCTTTACAACTCATGCGCAGTGGCAGCCTCTGAGCTCTCTGCTCTGCTTTCTGGTGTATCATTCAATTAACAGAGAGGCAATCTGTTATGTCCAACAGGTAATACAACAGAACTTGATAAGCAAGCAAAGCACAGACAGATCTAATAACGTTTAATGAATTGTCACGGGCCCACATTTGGAGATGTTCTCTTGGCAGCAACCTGGGACTTACACAACACATCAGCGTGTCATTGGTGGATGAGAACTTCAACATGAGCCACCAGTGTGCACTTGCAGCTCAGAATGCCAATTGTATCCTAGTTTGAATCAAGAGAAGCATAGCCAGCAGGACGAGGGAGGTGATTCTCCCCATCTGCTCCACTCTGGCGGGACCCCACCTGGATTACTGCATATAGTTCTGGACCCCCTGTTACAAGAAGGATATGGATGTGCTGGAGTGTGTCCAGAGAAGGGCCACAAGGGTGATCAGAAGGCTGGAGCTCCTCTCCTATGAAGACAGACTGAGGGAGTTGGGTCTATTCAGTTTGGAGAAGAGAAGGCTCTGAGGAGACCTTCTTGTGGCCTTCCAGTATCTGAAGGGGCCTACAAGAAAGCTGGGGAGGGACTTTTTAGCATATCAGGTAGTGATAGGACTAGGGGGAATAGAGCAGAAATAAAAATGGGTAGATTCATATGGGATGTCAGGAGGAAATTCTTTACCATGAGAGTGGTGAGACACTGGAACAGGTTGCCCAGGGAGGTGGTAGAAGCCTCATCCCTGGAGGTTTTTAAGGCCAAGCTGGATGTGGCTCTGGGCAACATGATCTAAAGTGAGGTGTCCCTGCCCATGGCAGGGGGGTTGGAACTAGATGATCCTTGAGGTCCCTTCCAACCCTAACAATTCTATGATTCTGTGTCACTACTTGGGATCAAGAACAGTCATGTATTTCAAGGCTATGTTAGTTATTGGGTATGTCAGTGTAGTTTTATCCATGAAGGCACTGCCATTTCCTCCTGGCTTTTTAAGACATAGGCAGTGTGCTCACTCCTCACTCCAGGACCCCTTTATCACTGGCAGGAAGACAGAGGAAGTTTGGAGTTACAAAGGTTTTCCTTTGAGACATGAGACTGAGCACCTGCCTGATTCGATCTTGTATCCTCAGCCATGACACGCCACAAGCCATGGTGCTGGAGGGACCAAAGAGTTTAGCAGCAGGAAGATCTGCTTCTTCACTCTTTATCCAGAGAAGCAAAACAGCTGATGCTGATGTTGACATCCTCACCAAGCAAGAGTTAAAGGCTGTGAAGGGCATCTCTCTAGTGTGTTAAACCCAGGAGCTCAGCTATGGCTGCTGTCAGGATATATAGGTTTAAGGCAGTAAAGTGTCCTTCAGGTATCCACCGTGGAGGACATCAGACTGGAGGAAAAGGCCATGAGTTGTGTGAAAGAAATAAAAATGCATAAGAAGAATTCCTGGAGGCCAGAGAAGGTTTGATTGATGGCATACAAGAAAAGAATAATAATAACCTT
Organism: Picus viridis; assembly: GCA_033816785.1. NCBI lineage: Eukaryota > Metazoa > Chordata > Aves > Piciformes > Picidae > Picus > Picus viridis. The sequence continues at coordinate 35,997,689 of CM066576.1, forward strand.
TCTTTCTGTATTTCCAAAGTTATTTCTATTCCTTCTTGTGGCAGAAAGTCTATTTTCCTTTGCTTAGACATGTCCAAGGTGGGAATTAGTGAGTGATTTATACTCTGGGTTTTAGGGTGCTGCTAATGAATGACTACATGAGGCTGGAAACTAGAAGGTTGTGGACACTGTGTGTGTTTTACAGTCTGTTTACTCCCTAATCTCTAGCAGTTACTGCATTTCCAGTGGAAATGAATGTTAGTGTTTTAGGCTGGAAAAGACCTTTAAGATCATTGAGAACATTAACACTAACCTCACAGTCAAGTCCAACACTAAACCATCTTCTCAAGTGCCATGTCTACACATCTTTTAAATACCTCTAGGGATAGTGACTCCACCACTTCCCTGGGCAGCCTGCTTCAGGGCTTGACAATTTTCCTGGACAAAAAAAAACTTTCTAAAGTCCAATCTAAACCTCCCCTGGCACAACTTGATGCCATTTTCTCTCTTTCTCTCATCCTATCACTTCTTACTTGGGAGCAGAGACCAACCCCCACCTCACTACAACTTTCTTTCACAGAGTTGTAGAGAGCAAGAAAGTCTCCCCTCAGACTCCTTTTTTCCAGATTAAAAAACCCAGTTCCTTCTGCTGTTCTTCATAAGACTTGTTCAGCAGACCCTTCACCAGCTTTTTTGCTCTTCTTTGGAGCTGTTGTAGCACTTAGATGTCCTTCTTGTAGTGAGGGGCCCAAAACTGAATGCAGTGTTCGAGGTGTAGCCTCACCAGTGCTGAACACGGGGCACTGGTCACTTCTGTGATGAGTGCTGGCCACACTGTTTCTGATACAGGTCAAGATGCTGTTGGCCTTCTTGGCCACCTGGGCACTCTGCTGGCTCATATTCAGCCAGCTCTCAAACAACATTTCCAAGTCCTTTTCTACCAGGAATCATTTGAGCCACTCTGCCCCAAGCCTGAAGCATTCAGTAGGATTATTGTGACCCAAGTGTAGGTCCAAGGACTTGCAGCTGACCTCAGTCCATTGATCCAGCCTGTCCAGGTCCATCTGTAGAGCCTTCCTACCCTCAAGCAGATCAACACTCCCACTCAGTTTAGGTTATCTGCAAATTTACTGAGGGTGCACGCTATCTTCTTATCCAGATCATTGAGAAAAATATTAAACAGAACCAACTGGATTGAACTTAATTCTCCAGCACTCTCAGGGCCCTGCCATCCAGACAGTTTTTAACCCAGTGAAGAGTACACCCATTCAAGCCATGAGCAGCCATTTTCCTCAAGGAGCATGATTTGGCCATGCTCAGAATAAAATAAGAAAAATCTATGAAAAATACATTGATGTAAAGCCAAGTGTAAGAGACTGGAAATCATTGAGAATTCTTGTACTGACTTCAGTGAAATGTGATCGGTATCTACAGGGGAAAGCAGACAAATGTGCTTGGAATTATGTCCCTTGAGAAAACACTTAAAGGATTTGGATAAGCCAAATTTGGAGAGAAATAAAGAGATTACTCTGAGTTAATATAGAGCACATTTAAGTCCTAATACACTGCTTCCACATGAAATCTTGTTGTATTTAACGTTAAGATTAGGATCTGTGGAAAAATAGACTGGAGTACAGGTCAGCCTCCTTAAAAAATCAGACTTTATCTGTCATCCCCAGGGAAAGAGACAGTGTAAGTCTGAGCTGCTGAATATGGTAATATCCATAAGAAAACTATTTTGGGAGGTACCTGAAAGGCAGAACTCGCATCTTCAAGGGATCTACAGATTCCTCTTGACTGGAATGCAATATTTAGGTAGTTTAGAAAGCCATTTTCCTGATACTTGCTCAAGAAAATAAACAGAACTTTATTTGTAGTAAGCCAAGTCTACCACCCAGTGCATCAGTGAGTGAATCCTGCTGAGAAGTTCAAGGAGGAAAAGAGATGGCAAGAAAAACAGCAAACAGAAACAAGGGTATGATGAGAGATTGCTGCCTGGGCTGAGGAGGGCAGGTGGGCACTTGCTGAAGGCAGGACCCCCTGGGAAGCGTTAGTGTAAAGAGAATAAGTGATTGATGCATACAGGCTCTGTGTTTTTGCACAAGATGGACAAGAGAGGATTCTGCCCACCAGGGAAACATCACAAGAAGGCCACTACTTACATCTGAACTGACTCCACTTTTGTTGTCCAAAAGATAAAATAAGTTTCTCTGGTGGCTTTAAAGGCCAGGCTTGCCTGAATAAGGAATTTGCAGAATTTGGCCTCTTTCAGAGGCTCCTGGATGGGTAGAGTTGGTGTGCCCCCCGAAATTGCCACTATCTTTGCCCCAGCTGGACAGCAGCCTCCACAGAGAGGGCATCCCTGTATGTAAGCCCATGAGACGTAATGTGTACACATACATGTGTGTATGTTTCATGTGGCCCTTAACAGATCACAGATGTTTCTCTTCATTCAGTGATGCAAAATATACTGGTCATAAGCAGAAAAGGGACGTTCAGACAAGGTCATTGAACAGCCCACCCAAAAACATCCAGGAGTGCTATCTGTCAAAAAAAAAAAAAAAAAGCATTTAGGGGAAAGTTTAGCAAGAAACTAAACACCTTCAGAAAGTTTTTTTTTCTTCCAAGTTGCTAATGTTCCTTCATCCTATATGCTTTCAGGAACAACTCTTACTAGTAAGAAACCACTCATTTGTTATTAAGTAATCTTTCAACTTGCAACATTATTTATTCTTTTCTATTCTTTTTTTTTGTTTTTTAATACTCTCCACAAAGGGCATCAGGCAATGCACACTTCAATTTGTACTCAAATCAAGAGCAGTGGTGGAGTCACCATTCCTGGAGGTGGTCAAAAAACACGTAGACCTGGCACTCTGGGACATGGTTTTGTGGGCATGGTGGTGTTGGGGTGACAGTCAGACTCAGTGATCTTAGAAGTCTCTTCCAACCTTAAGGCTTCAATGATTCCATTAAATACGAATAAAAAGTATGCATGTCACACAGATACATGGTACCTCTTCTCCCTCTAGTGGTCACTGCTTCTCCATAGGAAAACCTCTGTCTTGGAGACATACTGTGCTGGAAAAGATGCTTTTCATTTAAAGAGTTTGCTTTTCTGCTTAGATGTGTCTCACTAAGAGATCTAATGTTGCTGGTCAAAGGCAGCACCCTGTGCTACTGCACATAAGAGGGACAATCATCTTTCAAAACCACAGCCAAAATTGGTTTTGTGGAGAGGGGACAGCTTGCTTTCCATTGCTGAATTACTGATCAGGCAAAAAAAGCACAAACCCCATTTCTAATCTGCCACATAACAATTATATTAAGAAGTCAGCAGTCTGTGCTGGTGTTCCAAACAGAAACACTAAGATAAAAACAGGTTTTTCACAGAATCACAGAACACATGCAGTTGGAAAAGATCTCAAAGATCATCCAGTCCAACCCTAGAGCCAGCACCGAAGGGTTATCACTCAACCACATCCCTAAGCACCAGGTCCACACACTGCTTGAATACCTCCAAGGATGGTGACTCTGCCACTGCCCTGGGCAGAGCATTCCAATGTTTGAGTACCCTTTCTGTGAAGAAGTATTTCCTAACATCCCCTGGCTTAGCTTGTAACCATTTCTTCTAGTCCTGTCACTTGTCATCAAGGCTGCCTCCTCCTCAGTCCAACCTCCCTTCAGGTAGTTGTAGAGAGCAATGAGGTCTCCTCACAGCCTTCTCTTCTCCCTGCTGAACAACCCCAGCTCCCTCAGATGCTCCTTGTAGGCCACATGCTCCAAGCCTTCACCAGCCTTGTTCCCCTTCTCTGGACATGGACCAGCACCTGAATGTCCTTCCTATAGTGAGGGGCCCAGAACTGCACAGAATGCTCAAGGTGTGGCCTCACCAGTGCTGAGCACAGGGGGATGATCACCTTCCTGTTCCTGCTGGCCACTGTGTTTCTAATCCAAGCCAGGATGCCATTGGCTTTCTTGGCCACTTGGGCACACTGCTGACTGTCATTCAGTCAACTATCAAGCAATACCTCCAGGTCCCTCTCCGAGTTGCATCTTTCTAACCACACATCCCTGAGTCTGTAGCCTACGATGGGGTTGTTGTAAGCCAAGTGGAGGATCTGGCACTTGGTCTTGTTGAACTTTATACAACTGACCTTGGCCCATCAGTCTAACCTGTCCAGATCCCACTGTAAAACTTCCCTATCTTCTAGCAGATCAACACAGCCACCCAGCTTGGTGTCATTTGACAACTTACTGAGGGTGCACTCAATCCCCTCATCCAGATCATTAATAAAGATATTAAAGAGGACAGGTCCCAGTACTGAACACTGGGGGACACCACTAGTGACTGGACTCCAGCCAGATTTAACTCCGTTCCCCACCACTCTTTGGGCCATCCAAACAGTTTTTTATCCAGTGCAGAGTGGATTTATCCAAGCCTTGTGCCATGAGTTTCTTAAGGAGAATGCTGTGGGAGACAGTGTCAAAAGCTTTACTAAATTCTAGGTAGCCTTTTCATCATCCGCTAGGCAGGTCACCTTATCTAGCTAAGTATTTCAATTGATTCTGCTTCCTGTATTTGATAGGAAGTATTACAACTATTTAAAGCAATATGACTTTCTTGTTGCTAAGAAGGGGTGCATATAAGCACGTGAAATACTCACACCATTTGACTGCATAAGAAACCTGGTGGTATTTCTACTGTCTGTGGGTAGCATCATTGCTGATACCATGATGATGGCATACATAGAAAACTGCACACATACTTTCAGATTATAAGCTGAATGAAAGCACAAACCCCATTGCCATGCAGCAACGAGATTCTAGAAATGCAGAGAGCAGAGAATCTCATAAGTCCTCCCAGAAGTCCTTTATTACTGTGTTGTAGAAGCCCCAGCCTTACAGAGTCTCAGACTCCCACTTACAGAAGAAGTCCCAGATGCCCATAACAGATGAAGCAGCTAGCATATCCCCCACAGCACCAAAGCCCTAGCCAGAAGTAGCTAAACAACAGAAGCAGAAGTCCCTAGCAGCCCTAACCAAAGACCCCTAACCAAAGATCCCTAACCAAAAAGTAACTCTTGCTTGGAGTGGCTGTTTTTTATACTCTTTGTTATAAATCCCTTCACCAGTAAAATCCAACCACATATATAAGCTAAAATCTTTTCCCAGTAAGAGGTGCCAGCATGTCAAGGAGGTGGCTTCTGCAGCATGTTCCAACCCAAGGGTGCCAGTGTGAGGATGTTGTTCTTGGCACACCTGGAATGTGATTGTTTTGCTCTAGGTAGCCTGCTAAGGAATTGGTCAGACAGGGAGTCATGTACTCTGCATGTGTCCAGCAGCTGCCCTCTGAACAGTGGCTGCAATAATAAGCATCACCTGATAATATATGTTTCCCCTCCTTACCTTGGAATAAATATGGTAATACAATTATTGATAATAGAATCATATAATCATATAATTGTTAGGGTTGGAAGGGACCTCAAGGATCATCTAGTTCCAACCCCCCTGCCATGGGCAGGGACACCTCACACTACATCAGGTTGCCCAGAGCCACATCCAGCCTGGCCTTAAAAACCTCCAGGGATGAGGCTTCTACCACCTCCCTGGGCAACCTGTTCCAGTGTCTCAGCACCCTCATGGTGAAGAACTGCTTCCTAACATCCAATCTGTATCTACCCATTTCTATTTGTTTTCCATTCCCCCTAGTCCTATCATTACCTGACACCCTGAAAAGTCCCTCAATTTTATATATCCATTTCTATTCATATACAAAACGTCTGGAGTATCCACCAAGTGAATCCAGAAAGCCCAGGGCAGCAGATATGCTGCAGTATCACTCCTGTAGGAATTTGCAGTTTGATTAGAGAGGATAGGTAGAAAGAATGTGTGAAGAAAGAAGGGAAAGGAGATGCACATGGTCACACAAGAAGTCAAAGAGCATGTATGAAGGGAAGTTTTATAAGCAGAAGTTTTACGAACTGTATGCTCACAGTTCAGCACCTGGGTCACAAGGACTTGATGTAAAAGGCACAGTCAGAGGTCAGTTTAAGTCATGCTGGAAAACCAAGGAGCAGCCCCCTTCATCCTCTCACTTTCCACTGCTTAAAAGGAAGCAAAAGACTAACAATATCATGTTGTGAAGGTGTTTTATCTCAGACACCTGTCCAATCCAGCATGCCACAGAGAAATGGGCCCTGCCTCTAGACAAAACCCAACCCACTCATGTATGAAATTGAATCTAGTAAATCAATAAAGTTCTGAAATTTAAGTCAGGGCAATTTAAAGGTGTATTTGCCATTCAAAGACTGAAATGAAACACCTCATAACACTGTTCAGTCAGAAGACACATTGCTAATCCCAAATGGAAAAGCAGCATTAATCTGTATGCTTCTGCACACCGATAGCAAAGGAGAGGAAACCCTGAACAGTGAAGGTCCTTGCAGGCTAAATATGGATTGGAATTTTCAGCCATTATGTTTGTACTGTAGTCCTAAATCACCTGGCAACTACCAGAGTCCCAAAGGATGTCTGTTTGACTGAGAGTAGCTTGCTTAGTCGCTGCATCACAGACACCTTCCAAGTGGCCATCCATCACCCAGCCAGTACAAAGTCTGTGTTCATCTCACCAAGGAGAGGTGTTTTCTTAAAGAGAGGACCATTAGAGAGAAGCAGCTGTACCCATTACACCTTTTTCACAGGGATGTAGGTCTTCCAGGCAGCCATTTCAAACCACAGTTTGAAATTAGAGAAGAGTAGATTTAGATTGGATATTAGGAAAAAGTTCTTTACAATGAGGGTGGTTGAGCACTGGAACAGGTTGCCCAGAGAATATCTCTGGAGATATTCAAGGTGAGATTTGACAGGGCTCTGGGCAACCTGATTTAGTTGAGGATGTCCTTGCTCACTGCAGGGGTTGGACTAGACGACATTTAGAGGTCACTTGTAACCCAAGTGATTCTATGATTCTATGATTCCACTTCTCACTTTCTCCCTGAATCTGTTTAAAGAAGGGCTCTGCAACAAAGGCAAACACAGTGGTTTGGGCTCTCTTTGCTAGGCTTTGATCTCTTTCAGAAGCTCCCCACCAATGAACAAGCTCTGCCTCTTTAATCTCCCTGTTTTCACATCCCATCAGCTGGAAAGGCCAAAGCAAGAGGTGCATTTACCAAGGCTCATTCCTTCAGAAGCCAGGTAATACCTTTCACAAGATTGGTTTTGCTTATCTCAAGACAGATTTAGCAGAGGTTAGTGCACTTTTTATTTTGGAGATGATTGCTATCTGCACTGGAAAAGCTTCCCCAAGATTGCCAAGAGGAAATGTCACATCACAGTATCTGATTTCTAAAGCTAGGGTACAAAACAGCCTCTTTGACTGAGACCCAGAGCAGCACTCTTATGAGAACTGCCCCATGGGAATTTTCAGTATTATTGCCAATTTAAACATTGCTCAAGAAGTTGCACAATTAAGAACAGGATGGTTTTGGGATGATTGTAATTGAGGACAGAGAAACAGCAGTCTGGCTATTGGAAGTCAAATGAGCCTTCAAGGGTGATGGGCATCACCCTGGCACTGATGGAGCTGCACCTCAAATACTGTGTTTGGTTTTGGGACCCTCACTCCAGGAAGGACACTCACATGCTGGAGTGTGTCCAGAGAAGGGCAGCGAAGCTGGTGAAGGGTCTAGAGGAGTGGCTGAGGGAACTGGAGTTGTTTAGTCTGGAGAAGAGGAGGCTTATGGTAAACCTGAAAGGTGGTTGTAGTGAGGCGGGGGTCACTCTCTTCTCCTTAATATCAGATGATAGAATGATAGGAAATAGCATGAAACTTTTCCATGGGAGGTTTAGTTTGCATATTAGGAAGAATTTCTTTCCTGAAAGAGTGGTCAGGCATTGGAATGGGCTGCCCAGGGAGGTGGTGTAGTCACAGTGCCTGGAGGTGTTCAAGAAACATGTGGACGTGGCACTTTGGGACATGGTTTCATGGCCATGGTGGTCTTAGATTGATGGCTGGACTCGATCTTACAAGTCTTTTCCAACCGAAACAATTCTATGATTCTATGATGAATGGCAAGGAGATGTGCTGTTGCTGCTGACACCTATGTCCTTATTCCCAGCGTTGTTCCAGCAGAGCTACACTTTCCAATGAGCATCTAGAAAACACATATGGAGTCACTTTAGAAGAGCCATGAATACAAATAGTCCAGGCAACTGTATTCTGTAGAGTAGAGGAGATGCTTTACAGCCCTAACGTGCTGCTGACACTGGATTCAGCTTTTCTAACATGCCACATTTCTACAAAACCATTATTCAAATGCCTTTCTGAAATTTCCCACAGCCTGTGCAGGCATTCTTGTTTGCAAATTAGAGAATCACAGAATTTCAGGGGCTGGAAGGGACCACAAAAGATCATCTTGTCCACCCCCTGCCGGATCAGGATCACCTACACCAGATTACACAGGAACGCATCCAGGTGAGTTTTGAATATCTCCAAAGAGGAAGACTCCACAACTCCCCTGGGCAGCCTGTTCCAGTGTTCCATCACCCTCACGGTGAAAAAATTTTTCCCCATATTTATGTGAAACTTCCTATGCCCCAGCTTCCACCCATTGCCCCTTGTCCTGTCACTGGGCACCACCCAGCAGAGCCTGGCTCACCCTTTACATATTTATAAACACTAATAAAGTCATCTCTCAGTCTCCTCTTCTCTAAGCTGAAGAGCCCTCAGCTACCTCAGTCTCTCCTTGTATGGAAGATGTTCCATTCCCTTAACCATCCTCATGGCTCTGTGCTGGACTCTTTCAAGTAGTTCAGTGTCTTTCTTGAACTGAGGGGATCAGAAGTGGATACAATATTCCAGATGTGGCCTCACCAGTGCAGAGTAGAGGAGTAGGAGAATGTCTCTCGACCTACTGGACACACCCCTTCTAATCCACCCCAGAATGGCACTGGCCTTCCTGGCCACAAGAGCACATTGCTGGCTCATGGTCATCCTTCCATCCACCAGGTCCCCCAGGTCCCTTTCACCTATTATAGGGATTACAGAGCTCTTATGTCTGCTAAGCATGGTCTTAATGCCCATGCCCTGTATTCCTCTCATCAACCTGGCACCCCTATACTTTCATTACCATTTCCTGGCAACACAACACCGAGGCCCTTTCATGAATGCCAATGATCCCTACTCATCCCACCAGCAGTCCATTCTGGAGAGCCCTGCCAAAATGAAGGAGTGGGTCAGTGATATCTGCTCTTGCAATAGCAGACTCAAGCACAAGATCTTTACTTTTCCCTTTTTTTTCCTACAGAGGAAAAGTATTATAAAGGTGATTTGTTATCTAAAAATCACTACCTGTTTTTTATCAGGCATTTCTTTTCTGACTCATACCCTATTATTTCATCCCAAAATGTAACAATCCTATTTCTGCACAAGCCTGATTCATCAGTTTGATTTTATCAGCTAGGCAGTTTGATTTTATCAGCTAGGCAGTTTGATTTTATCAGCTGGGCAGTTTGATTTTATCAGCTAGGCAGTTTGATTTTATCAGCTGGGCAGCCTGGTTTTATTTTTTGTTAATATTTTTTTCCCCAGTTTACAGTATCAATGTGTGGTTATGTGTCAAATCTAATACAGTGCATACACTTTCTTTTTTTTTTTTTTTTTTTTTTTAAGAAAAGTGATCAGCAGTTCCATTTTTAAGGAAAGAGACTGTTTCATTAATACCAAGGCTGGACAGATGAGTGGAGTCCAGCAAAATGGCATTTTATAAGTCCAAGTGCTGGGTGCGGCACTTCGGCCAGGACAACCCCATGCAGCGCTACAGGCTGGGGTCAAAGTGGCTGAAGAGCTCCCAGACAGAAAGGGACCTGGGCGTACTGGTTGACTGCAGCTGAACACGAGCCAGCAGTGTGCCCAGGTGGCCAAGAAGGCAAATGGCATCCTGGACTGCATCAGAAATAGTGTGGCCAGCAGGAGCAGGGAAGTCATTGTGCCCCTCTACTCAGCACTGGTTAGGCCACACCTTGAGTCCTGTATCCAGTTCTGAGTCCCTCAATTTAAGAAGGACATCGAGACTCTTGAACGTGTCCAGAGAAGGGCAACAAGGCTGGTGAGAGGTCTCGAGCACAAGCCCTATGAGGAGAGGCTGAGGGGCTGGGGTTGTTTAGCCTGGAGAAGACAAGGCTCAGGGGAGACCTTATTGTTCTCTACAACTGCCTGAAGGGAGGTTGTAGCCAGGTGGGAGTTGGTCTCTTCTCCCAGGCAACCAGCACCAGAACAAGAGGACACATTCTTAAGCTGCTCCAGGGGAAGTTTAGGCTCGAGGTGAAGAGAAAGTTCTTCCCAGAAAGAGTTGTTGGCCATTGGAATGTGCTGCCCAGGGAGGTTGTAGAGTCACCATTCCTGGAGGTGTTCAAGACGGGATTGGATGTGGCACTTGGAGCCATGGTTTAGTTAGTCATCAGGTGTTATGTATTAGGTAATAGGTTGGACTTGATGATCTCTGAGGTCTTTTCCAACCTGGTTGATTCTATGAGTCTATGGTTCTAAGACTACAGACAAAGCACCATGTTGTAAGGACTTTTTAAAAGGGTATGTAGTGATAGGATGAGGGGTGATGGCTTTAAACTGAGATGTAGGATAGATGCAAGGAAAAAGGTCTTTACTGTGAGGGTGGTGAGGCACTGGAATAGGTTGCTCAGAGAGGTTGTGGAGATATTCAAGGCCAGGTTGGATGGGGCTTTGTGTGACCTCATCTAGTTGAAGATGTCCCTGCCTATGGCAATGGAGTTGTGACTAGATGATCTTTAAGGTCCCTTCCAACCCAAATCATTCTATGATGTTGTGCGTTATCCTAGTTGAGCGATATGACTCCTGAGCCTTCTTGGCACTAAACTAAGGCAGAAACGACTAATGGCAGAAAAGCAGGAAAACAACATGCTTTTTCTGTCTTACACTGTTGTGAATGCAGAGGGAAAGAAGTTTGCTGCTGCCAAGAGCAAGTCCTCCTTGATGCTGGAACAGGCAAGGGGTGCAAAAGGCAATACAGAAACAGTGTTGTCAAATAGAAAAATATTTGCCTTTATTTTTCTCTCCTCAGACACAGAAGGGGAAGGGGAAGGGGAAGGGGGGGAATGGAAGGGAAGGGGGGAAGGGAATGGAAGGGGGAAGGGAAGGGAAGGGAAGGGGGAAGGGAAGGGAAGGGAAGGGAAGGGAAGGGAAGGGAAGGGAAGGGAAGGGAAGGGAAGGGAAGGGAAGGGAAGGGAAGGGAAGGGAAGGGAAGGGACAAGATCATCCCATACCACTGTAATCCCACCCTGGAGAGTACACACAATAGTCCTCCCTCTGCTGCGCTGGGGACTTTTCTATCCACCAGAAGCCTTTCTCAGCTGCACTAATAATCTGAAATATTACCAGCTAGCAAGCTTCTTTTTCAGTCTAGAGGAAACCTGGACAGGTTTTAAAAAGAAAAAAATATCAATCAAATAACCAAAAATACTTCTTCTGAATTAGGATTAGGACAAGGCTTTGAAGTGTATGGAAAGAAAAAGGACAACAAACAAACCCAAACAAACAAGCCAAAAAAACAAAACAAAACAAAAAAACCACCAACCACAAACCAAACCAAACAAAAAAATCCCTATTATCTTCTGTTCTTGGTTACCAGGGACTTCCACCAGTATTCTGATACTAGCAGGCATCTCTCTTCCATTTCAGTTTTGTTGGTTATTTTAAATTATGCAGGGTATCTGCAGTTCTGTGATGAACATCTCTTGTGTATTCCTTACAAACTCCCTCCCCTTACAAACTCCCTCTCCAGCCCTGGTGAGGCTTTAGTTAACACTAGGGTGTTCATTGAACAAATGAATGCACCCTCACTGTGCCTGCCTTCCCCAGGGTCTTGCTCATGCTGAAATCCTGTAAGCTTCACAGCATGCAGATCCAGAGAAGATGTATTGCATGATCTTATCATCCAGAAAAAGCACGATATTGACATAGAATCAATACTCAGGTTTGTATTGATTCTGCCAATATTGTTAATACTTTCATGTCCTAAGGTAAAATTTGTTTGACTTGAAAAAGATCTGAGCATAGCCCAGAATAGTTGATTTTCTGTACGTTTCCCTCTGGCAGCTGGCTGTGGTTTGATGTCAGGGCAAAAAAACCCTTTAGGGTCATTAACACTGCACTGTGACCATCTGCATAGCAAGGTGGGTTTTTTTTCGCCTCAACTGTTGTTTGGTTGGATAATACTATGCAGGTAGTGAGAAAGTGAGTAATGTGCTTCAATCACACTTAGCAGATGTAAAGGGTTAGCTGTCCCTTTCTATAATATACAGCCCTGGCTGTGTTAGCCTAAAATGAGTTTAAGATGGATTCCCTGAAGAAATGTTTCATGGCATATAATCTGGCTGCCAAGCAGTATTTCTTAGGGTGACAGCATCCCCAGCTGCCTCACTCAAAGGCTGAGGCTGTTGAACAAAGTCAGCCTGGGGATGTTCTCTGTGTAAAAGATGTTTTCCCCCAACCAAAAAAAACCAAAACAAAACCAAAAACACCCCAAAATCAATATTTTCAGAGGATTCACTGAAGAAGGGAAATATGAGCTGTGACAGAACCCATGGCTGGAGTCATTTATTCACACATGTGGTCTCAATATACAGGGGCAAGAGTGACACCATCATGGCCACAAGGGACTAGGAAAAGTCGCAGAGGGCACAGAGACATGAGTGTCAAGCACCAAGGAACAATATTCTTCCTCTTCTCATTGACAGATCCACTTAGTAAAGGACAGTCTACTCCCTCCCCAGGGTATGGATTCCTCCCTTCATGTATCACATGCAACTGAAAGTTAAAAGTTTGCTGAAGTCCAAAGGGACAAAGACAGCCCCAAGCTGCCTTAGCTGCTGAGCTCTACAGAGAAGGCATGGATGCAGCATGATGAAGTCCAAATGCTCCCAATTAGCTGACCCTCCCTCAGCCATGTTTTGGGTTGGATGCCAGTTCTCACTCACATGCACCATTTTCAGAAGATTAGAAGCCAGTCTGCCAGAGCTGAGAAGCTAAAGGCTGTTCCTTAGAGGGCTGCCTGCAGAGCGGCAGCTGGTGCTTGGGTGGAGACTGAGGCAGAGGGAGTCTACTGGGAATGCTCAGCACCAGTATAGGAGAATGGGATCAGTAATTTGTGCTTTTATTTAATATCTTAACTTTCTGCAGGACAGGCTATGGAAATTTCCTCACTTTCACAGAAAAAGTGTTTCCAAACACCAGATTTCTATTTATTGTTTCTTGCAAATGGTGAATGCTGCTTTATTCCTAACACAGAGTTAAGGAGGACTAAATATTCCCAGTGACCGATGAGATAGTTAAAATCTAGGCACAAAGTGAATCCAAACTCCCAGAATATTTTGCCATCAACAAACACCTTCTCTAGGTTATTTAGCTGGGATTTTGTATCATATGGAAAGTCATATTCTATTCACATTCATATTATATTCTATTACTAACACTTTATCACAGGACCCTGCTGGAGCAGGTCCAGAGGAAGGCCACAAAGATCACACAGAATCAACCAGGTTGGAACCAGCCTCAGAGATCATCAAGTCCAACCTATTACCTAATACCTAACAACTCATGACCTCCTCCAAGTGCCACATCCAATCCCCTGAGCACAGTACTGATCAGAATGCTGATATACTTCTGCTATGAAGACAGGTTGAAACAATTGGGTCTGTTCAGACTGGGAAGGAGAAGGCTCTGGGGAGACCTTATAGCTACATTTCAATATCTGAAGGTGACCTCCAAGAAGGCTGGGAACAGACTGTTTGAAGGGCTTGTAGTGACAGGATGAGGAGCAATGGTTTGAAACTGGAGCAGGGTAGATTTAGGCTGCACATCAGGAAGAAGTTCCTTAAAATGAGAGTGGTGAAATACTGGAACGGACTGCCCACTGATGTGATTGAGACCCCATCCCTGGAGACATTCAAGATCAAACTTGATGTGGCCCTGGGCAGCATGATCTAGTTGGAGTTGTGCCTGCTCACTGCAGGCGGGTTGGACAAGATGCCTTTTGAGGGTCCTGTGCAACCCAAAGCAATGTGTGAAGCTGTTTGAGAGAGGGGACTAGGAGAGGCACTGTATTTTATGGCAACACTACCCACTAGGTGCATCTTCATTGACAATTTGTATAAGCTGGCTCTGTCCTCTTAGTCCTACACCTTGCGCTCAGATTGAGGTGGAGAGCTCACTTTTCTTCTCTGCTTTATAGCTGCACTTCTCTACACATTCTTAAGATGGTTTCAGTACCTACCTGAATCAAGCAGGGGAGGGAAGAGCAGCAAACTGCTGCCATCCAAGCACCTTCTGTGGTTTCACAGAAGTCATCCTTCTGAGCTTTAATACCTTGGTGGTGTCGCTACACAAGCCGCCTAAATTATTGTTAGGGCAGAAATGTCTCCCTGTGCTGGAAATCACACCTTTGGCAGTGACACAGACTTACATTAGAGAGAGTAACCATGAGACCATATTTTCACCTCTGACAAACCACTAGTGACAGAGTAAAGAAGTTGTATGGGTTGAATGGGATTCTCCAGGATAAACTGTCACTTCACACTGAATTCAGCAGGCAGAGGGAGGAGTGCTGGGAGACTTCATAGTTCCTCTGTCTTGCAAGAAAAGAACAAAATACCTTCTGGGTTTTTTGGTTTGGGGCTTTTGTTGTTTTTTGTTTGTTTGATTGTTTGTTTTGATTTTTTTTTTTAAATAAAACTTTTCAGTGCTTGGAAATGTTCAGGGGTTTTATCCATTTTGTGAAGAACAAAAAACCTTTTATAAAAAAAAAAAGTATATCATTTATAAACACACTCTCAAATACAAGGGTTTTTTTTTGGTCCTTACTAGTCTTCTCTTGAAAAAAAGAATTACAACCAGCTGTGAAATAATTGTCTTGCTGGCTGAAAACTGGAAATTTTTATTTGATGGCAGAGGGGTTGGAACTAGATGATTCTTGAGGTCCCTTCTGACCCTGACAATTCTATGATTCTATGTAGAATATTGACTGCTTAATATCAAAGAGCCTTACTTTGCAATCAGAAGGTTGATGGAAAAGATTTTCTTAATCCACCTGTGCCCTTCATTTTAAGACAGCAGATTTATGCATTCAGACATCCAAGCATCTGCTCTCATTTCACTCTTTGGAGGTAGGAAATTTATTCATTTGGAGGCAAGATCTCATCTCAGAGAGATGAGATTTTTTTTTGCCTTACTGACGGCAAGATGGTGTAAATCACAGTCAGAAAGGAGCCTTTTAGAAAGCCAAAGCATGCAGAGCTGCTCTGCGTGGAGTTCTGATGGAGAGGAGACTGGAGCCACGTTTGATGTTGCTCTTGACCTACACTGTTTGTTGATACAGGGTTTTCTTTTAAGGGGCTGGCACAGGAGAACCCTAACACTGGGAAGGGACTCCACTACACAGAGGCTTAAATGAGAAATAAGCACTGCACACCTCCCTGACTCGGAGCAAACATAAGGCAGCACAGCACATGCAGTCTTTTCCACAGACAGCCAAGCTTTAGGAACACTAAAAGAATTTACAGCCAGATCGAGTCTACTAGATACAGTAAATTTACAGCCAACTGAAGTACCAGAGATGGTATGATTTACCATCAGCTCCCCAATGTCTGCTGTGACTGAAAAGTAAATGATTTAAATCAATAAATGCTTGAAGGCATGAGACAATCAAAATAACTCATGAGCTTTATTAGTATCCATATGGGGAACTGGCAGAGCTTCCACACAAGCCAAGGCAGAACTTGTTAAAGGGGCTTACAACTCCTGTTTGCCCAAACTGCAGTAATTATTAACAATCAGACTAGTATCAAACAAGCTTATTTATGGCTTCATAGTTTCCTATTTCCCAGCTGCTTTGGGCTCAAAGATATAGGTAGCATTCCCAGCATCCCATTTCCACTTCAGCAGTCCTGCAGGTGTCTGTGGTTTGCATCAAGGCCCCTAGCACATCCCTCCAAAGTGTCTGATTGCTTATGCTCAAGACCAGCACTGACACAGGGAAGCTGTGACTCTGGCTCAAGCTCCTGTGATCAGAGTTTTGAGAAGATCTGCCAGGGCTTTTTCTCTTTGCCTGGAACTGTGCTCAGGCACAGTTTCTGACTTCTGATCCTTACCTGACTGCACGCAGCCTGTCTGCCTTGATGCACTGGGATCCTAACTTGCCCTTCATTCTGGACCCACCTGCTCTTGTTTCTCCCTGACAGCTTCGTGTCTTCTCCAGCCACTTTACCAAATGCTGTTGGCTTTGTGGATCACTCAAGCTTGTTCCTCTAGCAGGTCATGCTCTGCAGACAGTTCCTAGTTTCCTAGTTTCCTTTGGACAGGGTTTCACTCTTGGTAAGAGCCCATCCATCTTGCACCCTTGGGAAGGTATTGCATAGAGCACCATTCCTCTTCTTTTTCCCAGCTTTGTAGCCAGGCCACCTCTAGTGTGCTGAGAATCACAGAACCACAGAATCATTCAGGTTGAAAAAGACCCTTAGGATCATTGAGTCCAACCATTAATGCTATTTTACAAAGTCCACCCCTAAAATATATCCCTAAGCATCATATCTAAATGACCTTTAAACACATCGAGGGTTGGTGATTCAACCACCTCCCTGGGCAGTGACCAGTCTGACCAATGCCTGACCAGTCTTTCACTAAAGAAATTTTTCCTAATATCTAATCCAAACCTCCCTGATGCAATTTCATGCTATTTCCCCTTGTCCCATCACCTGATACTGCTCTCTCTTTTCAGGGAATTGTAGAGAGCAATGGGGTGTCCACTCAGCCTCCTCTTCTCCAAACAACCCCAGTTCCCTCATAAGACTTGTTGTCTACACCCTTCACCAGTTTTGTTGCCCTTCTCTGGACATGTTCCAGCACCCCAATGTCCTTGGAGTGTCCCAATACTGAACACAGGATTTGAGGTACCATATCACCAGTGCCAAGTACAATCACTTCTCTGGTCTTGCTGGCC
This sequence comes from Picus viridis, assembly GCA_033816785.1. Lineage (NCBI taxonomy): Eukaryota > Metazoa > Chordata > Aves > Piciformes > Picidae > Picus > Picus viridis. The sequence goes on from CM066576.1 coordinate 36,014,695, forward strand.
ACACTATTTCTGATACAGGTCAAGATGCTGTTGGCCTTCTTGGCCACCTGGGCACTCTGCTGGCTCATATTCAGCCAGCTCTCAACCAACGTTTCAAAGTCCTTTTCTACCAGGAATCATTTGAGCCACTCTGCCCCAAGCCTGAACCATTCAGTAGGGTTATTGTGACACAAGTGCAGGTCCCAGCACCTGGCCTTGTTAAATCTCATACAGTTGACCTTGGCCCATTGATCCAGCCTGTCCAGGTCCCTCTGTAGAGCCTCAAGCAGATCAACACTCCCACCCAATTTAGTGTTATCTTCAAACTTGCTGAGGGTACACTCAATTTCCTCATCCAGATCATTGATACTGATGTAAACAGAACTGGTCCCAATACTGAGCCCTGGGGAACACCTGGTGCCAACTGGATTTAAGTCCATTCACCATCACTCTTTGGGCCCAGCCAACACACTTGTGTTTCTCTCTAGCATCTGATTTTGAATACACTCACACATGGGTGAGATAAAAATATTTCTGTATTGATGAATTAGAGTCACTTCAACAATTCCACCGTTTTCATACAGCAAAGTAACAACTGCAAGAAGTATAAAGCATCATTAAATGTATGTGGACCCAAACAAAGCTGTGAGGATTGCGCAATGCTGTGAAGCTACACACAGCTCGTGGTTATTGTTCTGCTTTAGTTCAAAGAATCACACTGAATTTAGAAAAGGCAAAGAAAAGGAGGAAAAAAGGTCACTTTTTATTACAGGTTTCATAACAAATAGCAGCAATAATAATGAAAAGCTAGGTTTGTTTGAATTTGAGCAAAGGGCAGGAAAGGGGAAGGACAGTGGCTACAAAGATATTTCCAAGAACCTTCTGTGCTCTCTGCTGTTTCTCCAATGTTGTTTGACAATCTCTGACAAAGCAGCTACTTGTTCAAGCTGGAAGCATGTTTCCAGCCCTTTATGTTGGTGATGAATTAAAATTACTCACTAAGTTGCTACAGGCATTCTTGCTATGAAACTTGAAATAATTTTTACAGTACTTGGAGCTTTCAGGGCCTTTTAAACAAATGACCATTTGAATGAATATGAGATCATTGTACCTTCCTGTCTGGGGATTAAGAGAAAAGAGGTAATCCAAATCAACCTTGGGGAGGAGGGGTGGTGGGGAAGCCAGCCTGAGGAATGAATGCCACTTCTATTGAACTGTCAGGCAGACTGAGAAATCCTACCTGAAGAGCAGGACACAGCTTCTCTGCTTTATTGCATTCAAATTCTGCAAGAATAAATCATCTGTGCTTAAAGGGACTCTGAGCAAGTACAAGTGTAGCATGCTGTGCTGGAAGAATTACAAATGCCATGAATTCTTCCCTACTTTGTGTGTGGTTAAGGTTTTTCCTGTGTCTTATAGAACCATAGAATGGTCTGGGTTGGAAGGGACCTCCAAAGGTCGTCTAGTCCAACCCCCTCTGCAGTCATCAAGGGCATCCTCAATGGGATCAGGTTGCCCATAGGCCTGTCGAGCCTCACCTTGAATATCTCCAAGGAGGGGGCCCAACCACCTCCTGGGCAACTTGTTCCAGTATTCTACCACCCTCTTAGTAAAGAACTTTTTCCTAACATCCAATCTAAATCTGCTCTTCTCTAGCTTGAGCCATTGCCCCTAGTCCTATCACTACAGGCTCTTCCAAACAGTCTCTTTCCATCCTTCTTGTAAACCCTTTCACGTACTGGAAGGATGCTCTTAGGTCTTCTTGGAGCCTTCTCTTCTCCAGGCTGAACAACCCCAGCTCCCTCAGCTTGTCCTTGTAGCAGAGGTGCTCCAACCTCCTGTTCATTTTCATGGCCCTCCTCTGGACTCACTCCATCAGGTCCATGTCCTTCCTGTATTGAGGGCTCCAGACCTGGACACAGTACTCCAGGTGAGGTCTCACCAGAGCACATTCAAGTGGCAGAATCACCTCTCTGGATCTCCTGGCCAGGCTTCTTTTGATGCAGCCCAGGATGCCATTGGCCTTCTGGGCTGCACGTACACAGTGTCTGCTCATGTCCAGCTTGTTGTCACAAGTCCTATTCCACAGGGCTACTTTTATCACCTCATCCCCCAGTCTGTACTGATAGTGAGGTGCAGAACCCTACACAGAACCCTACACTTAGTCTCATTGCACCTCATGAGGTTCACCTGTGACACCTCGCCAGCCTGTCCATGTCCCTCTGGATGCCATCCTGTCCTCCTGGCCTTTCGACAACACCACTCAGCTTGATGTCATCTACAAACGTGCTGATGTATCTTCTTTAGACTGCCTTCTCTATGAACAATTGAAGGACTTCAGAATCAGGGAATTATAGTAGTTGGAAGGTACCTCTGGAGATCAGCCAGTCCAACACCCCTGCCAGAGCAGGCTGCACAGAGCACCATCTAGGCAGGTGGGCAGCCTGGTCCAGGGCTCCACCACCCTCAATTGTAAAGAATTTCATCCTCATGTTTAGATGGAACTTGTTCAAGTTTGTGCCCATTACCTCTTGTCCTGTCACAGGGCACTACTGAAAAATCACTGGCCCCATCCTTCTAAGACCAGCCCTTTAAGGATTTATAAGCATTGATGATATCCCACTCAGCTTTACCACCCGAGACCCCTCGCTGCCCTCATGGTGTGTGTCTAGGGCAGCCGCAGCAGATGCACCAAGAGAACAGCTGCCGCACCAGGCGGTGCCCGGTGCAGGCAGATTCCTCGGCATCGATGCGCCGGCGCTCGGCTTATCGATTGCTGCGGGAGCGGCTCTGCTGCCTGCGCTGCGTACCGGCCGCCATTCTCGGCGAGAGGAGGTGAGGCGGGCGGCGGTGTGGGGTGAAGTGGGTGGCGGGATGAGGGCTGGCTCCTAGCTGTTCCTCCGGCGCTGCTCCTCGGGGTCCTCCGGCTCGTCACACTTGGCACTCTCCCGCGTGGGTAGGGTAGAAGCAGTGTGGGCGTGCAGCCTGTGGCAGGGCCGGCAGCGCTTTGGGCCTATCAGAGCTCATAGCAAGTGGCGGGCTCCTCGGCTGGGGTATTGCCGGCGCACGCTGCGGTACCAGTGGCTTGGGGTATTACCGGCGCTGGTGACTCCCCTACCTGGGAGCCTGGATCTCGCCTCGGCCGCTGCTAATGTCTCCGTGTGTGCTTTGCCCGCAGGCAGGTCTGCAGCCGCCCCAGAGGATGGACATCAGGCCAAACCACACCATCTACATCAACAACATCAATGACAAGATTAAAAAAGAAGGTATTGGTGACTCGCCTTTGTCACAGATGGACACAGATGATGTCACTTGGGGCTGGCTTTCACGCCTGGTCATGCACTCTTACACAGCCCTTGGTACTTGGCGGTGCAGTGGCTTCGGTGGCTGCCGGGGTTTTCTGAAGTGCCGTACAGGTGGTGGTTGTGCATCGAGCTCTCAGTAATTGGCTGTTTGTAATGAAGCAGCGGTTAACTCCACAGGTGTAGCACACTGTTTAAGTATTTTTGTGAGACAAGGGCCATGTTTCTGTGGAAGCTTCTCATTTCCTCTCAACTGCATAGGTTAGGTAGGTTTGTCAGTGACTAACTGGCAATGGGAGGTTTTGGGTTGAACTAGAACAGAACTAATTCTCTTCACTAATTTTACTTTTCAACCAAGTCTCTTCTCGGCAACGGTGATTTCTGAAGTTTTTGCAGACAGTCTGCTTCTAGCAATGATAACGCTCTCAATGTTTATAATAACTGCCAAGCATCTTGTGCCCCATGTTGGGCTGCAGGAAGAGGTCACACCTGAAGGAAGGAGCAGACAGGACAGGTGACCCATAACTAACTAGCAAGGTATTCCATTGCATATATGTCATACCTCAGCTTTATACTGGATATCACAAGGATTAAGCTCTCTTCTTCACTTGCTGGCATCTGAGGAGGACTCTGTTTTTCTGCCCTTGATCTCTGAATCCAGTTCCTAAATCCTGAATCTGGTTCCCATCTGGAACTTCCACAGTCCCTGATACATCATCAGTGGTGACACAATTGTCATTAAGATACTTCATTATTTTCTTAGGATTAGTATATTTTCTTTTTATTGTTCTTGCTTCATTACAGTTGTATTTTCCTATCCATAAGTCTCTCCCTTATCCTCTTTCTTTGCCCCTTTGGGAAGGTAGATCATCTGTCATCTAGTGGTCAGCCTAAGCCCTAACTCTTGACAAGGAGTGCTGAGATGATGTGATGGCTATTAACAGCCATGTTGGCATATGTTTTGGTGGTCAGTAGTCCTGCCTTACTGAAATGTGAGAACATCTGTGTGCTCCTCATTTGTTTTTAACACCATGCAAAAGCAGCAAGCCAGCCTGCTTTGCATCATCATGTTAGAGAGAATACCTTGCAGTTACTGCAGCTCTGTCTAGATGAAGATAACTTTGTGCTGAGGAAGTCTGGCTCCTCAGTGTGTGCTAAAAAAATCTCATGCCTTTACTTGGTTATATATTCAGTGTCTGCACAGGACTATCTGCTTAATACTCATGCTCAGCTTGTAATCTGAAGTGATAATGATCATTTATTTGTTATTCTTTGTGATCTGGGTGGCTGGATCAAACCAGCACTATTCAAATGTTTCTTCAGGGTGCTTCAGAGTGAGCTGGACATGGGTACAGCTTTGCTGAGAAATTATTTATTCACTTGTTCAAGATAGTTCTACTGAATAAATGCAACCCAGAGCTTTGTAGCATGCTAAGTGCCCTGTGAACTTCTGTTACGAAGTTTCATGATTATAATTTTTAAATACAGAAATTCAGATTACCTGTAAAAATTACAAATGTGTTTTTTTTCCCCTCTAGTACAGTGTTTGAAGTTATTTAAGGGAAATGGTTTTGTAAGAAAGCTTCTGTAAAAACATAGCACAGTAGTTGGTCAGATGCAGCTTGAGGAAGTGTCAGCGTGCTGGTATTACCAAGTCCCAACAGCTGTAAACAAGGGAGTGCTGTTGTGTTGCTGAAATATCTTGAACGTCAGATTTGTGAGTTAGAATGATTACAGAATAGAGAGAATTTACTTAGCTTGATTTGATAGGGTTAACATTTCATTTGGTGTGTAGTTGGGTGATTTTAAATTGTGAAAATAAGCCCTTTGCAGCTGTAAGGTACCACAGTATCACAGTATCACTAAGGTTGGAAGAGACCGTGAAGATCATCGAGTCCAACCTGTCACCACAGACCCCATGACTAGACCATGGCACCAAGTGCCACATCCAGTCCCCTCTTGAACACCTCCAGGGACGGTGACTCCACCACCTCCCCGGGCAGCACATTCCAATGGCGAACGACTCTCGGTGAAGAACTTTCTCCTCACCTCGAGCCTAAACTTCCCGGCGCAGCTTGAGACTGTGTCCCCTTGTTCTGGTGCTGGTTGCTAGAGAGAAGAGACCAACCCCTTCCTGGCTACAACCACCTTTCAGGTAGTTGTAGAGAGCAATGAGGTTGCCCCTGAGCCTCCTCTTCTCCAGGCTAAACAATCCCAGCTCCCTCAGCCTCTCGTCATAGGGCTTGTGCTCAAGGCCTCTCACCAGCCTTGTTGCCCTTCTCTGGACATGTTCAAGTGTCTCAATGTCCTTCCTAAACTGAGGGGCCCAGAACTGGACACAGTACTTAAGGTGTGGCCTAACCAATGCAGAGTACAGGGGCACAATGACCTCCCTGCTCCTGCTGGCCACACTATTCCTAGTGCAGGCCAGGATGCCATTGTCCTTCTTGGCCACCTGGGCACACTGCTGGCTCATGTTTAGGTGGCTGTCAATCAGCACCCCCAGGTCCCTCTCTGTTTGGGAGCTCTCCAGCCACTCCGGCCCCAGCCTGTAGCTCTGCATGGGGTTGCTGTGGCCAAAGTGCAGCACCCGGCACTTGGACTTGTTGAATGCCATCCCATGCCATTTTGTACGATACCATGGGATCGTACAAAAACACCCTCAGATCCAGGATATGAAGACATATTTCACGTGCTTGAGAGAATTCATTAACCAATTGCAAACAAAATTTTCAAATTTCATCAGCCTTTAAGCTCTTTATCTTTTGGTGTGTTCTTGGTTTAAGTCATACCTCTGCACCGTTATGTGATGCAGAATTTATTTGCAAAAGGATGGCAGTCTTTAATGGCTGCCATCGTATTTGAATGTATTACAGGATGTGTGTGTATTTATATCCATATATGAAAAAAATGTATTTACTTACCCTGGGGTCATTGTTACTGTTGGAATGGTAGAATGGCTGGTGGCACAGCATTTTCATAAGCTGAGGACTCAAGGTGTAAAACCAAGCTACAGAAACTGGGCAACTAAACTTGTTCTCATGCAGCAGTTTTGACTAAACTCACGTAACTGATCACTGTGAGCTAAAGCTGTCAAGCGATGCAGTCCCTAAGGGACAGCAAACTGTAGAAGTGGATATTGGCATGCATCCTGTTACAATATTTTATTTATTTTTTTTGTATGGTGAACAGAACTGAAGAGGTCCCTGTATGCATTGTTCTCACAGTTTGGTCATGTGGTCGACATTGTGGCTTTAAAGACTATGAAGATGAGAGGACAAGCTTTTGTGATATTTAAAGAGCTTGGATCATCTACCAATGCTTTGAGACAGCTACAAGGCTTTCCGTTTTATGGGAAACCTATGGTAAGATATTTTGTTAGCATTGTAAAGGAAAGACAAAAAAAGAAGATATGTAGAGTTGTTAAAACACATCCTGATGAACAGCTGAACTAAGGGAGCTCAAGGGATGACTGGAGTTAAGAACGTACATAGAGCCTGAACTTAGTGTTTAGGTCTTGTAAGTAGATTTAGACTGGATATTAGAAAGAAATTCTTTACAGTGAGGGTGGTGAGACACTGGAACAGGTTGCCCAGAGAGGTTGTGGATACCCCCTCCCTGGAGGTGTTCGAGGCCAGGTTGGATGATGCCTTCAGCAACCTGGTCTAGTGGAGGGTGTCCCTGCCCATGGGCAAGGCGCTTGGAAATAAATGATCTTTAAGGTCATTTCCAACCTGATCTGTTCTGTGAATCTATGAATAAGTGATGACTTCATGCTGGATTAAAGTTTTCAAAATCTTAAATACTTCTGTTTAAATCATGTCTTTTCTTGAAGTGATTACATTCTTTCAGTGCTGCTACCAAAATAGGTGCTTTCAAGTTAATTTATCTCAAGTAATCTTAGTTATTATTATATTCATAATAAGTAGGTGGAATACGATGTTTCCTTTTCAAGGTAACAGTGAGTAGGGTGGAGGTTTCTGCAGTTTTGTTTTCCAGAAATCAACAAATGTGACCAGTGATTAATTGTTTGGGGTTTTTCAATTGATAGCTGGTTCTGCTTGTGCATCACTGAACAAAATAACAGTTTCAGTAGAACTTCAGTGAAGCACACAGTCTGCTGGCTGATGGAATGTGGTTTAATAATGTACTTGATAACATGCAGAACAGCACACCAGTTGCTGTTGCAGTTGCTGTTGCCTGCATGAATAATTAGGCATCCCCTAATTTTACATTTGTGAGGCATGACAATAAATGCAAATGGTGCATTTCAGTTCTGGATGGGTGTCTTAATACTGGTTTTCAGCTGGTGGCTTTGAGCACCAAGGATAGCAGAGACAGCTGTGTTGCTGATCCACCAAGCTGTTTTCATTAATGCTCTCAGATTTTCTAAGAAAAAAATATTAACAAGGAATTTGCAAGCCCAGTTTTGTATTTTACCCTTGAAGGGTTTTGTGCTCAGTAAAACTCAATAGGAAATAAAAAGATTAAGGCTTCATGAGATTTCAGGTGTACTTGCCCCTGATTATTGCTTGCAGTATGCATATTCCATCTATGCATTCAAGAAAAACATGAAAAAGTGCACTTCAACTGCTGTGTAATTTTGTACTGAGGTAGTTTCTGTTGTTAAAAGCATAGGACTGTGTGCATAAATAATGTTGCACATCTCATAGCTCAACCTGCTGACACCTCTGACTAGGGCATTGGGCAGCATTTGTCAGAAAATGAGCACTGTTGTGCTGCTGACACTTGACACAATCTGTTTGGCTTCAGGCAGGTTATTGGCTTTCTGATTAAGAAGTCTGAGTTCTGCTGAACTCAAATTTTCCATAGAGATCTGAGAAATCGCTGTAAAATTTTAACTCCCTTTAAAATGGGGTGAAAAAACCCTCTCAGGTTTTTTAACAGTAGCTAGTGCCAATTTTGTTAGAGGTTCTTACCTCATTTTGTACATTTGTTACCCTGACAGATGTTGAAAAGATTTCTAATTCAAATTATGTAAATTAGCCATATCCATCTTTAGGTTTATGTTAGAGTATTGTAGTTATGTTCAGAATTAATTATGATGATTAGATGCTCTGTTAGCATACCTAGATTTTCTAGCAGTACTTTCAATATAAGAAGTTCCTGGGTTGTGGGGGGGAAGTGTAAATGCATAGTAGAACATAGCCAATGAAAGTAGTGCAAAATGATTGGTATTATGAAGTGCAAAATGTACTGGGTGTTTGGGTTTTTTTTCCCTTTCAAAAGCGTATCCAGTATGCCAAAACAGACTCTGATGTCATCTCCAAAATGCGTGGTACTTTTGCTGATAAGGAAAAAAGGAAAGAAAAGAAGAAGGCCAAGTCTATGGAGCTATCAGCAAATGCAGCAAACAAAAAGGTTATCCAGGTAAGCTGCTTCACTGTTTAAAAAAGATGAAATAAACACAAAAGCTATTTTGAATTTATTTTATTTTCTTTTTAGGAATGAGTATTGTCTTCTGGTACGTCCAAATTCCCCAAATTGTGATATTTAATTATGATTAATTTAATTGTGATTATGCTCTTAAGCATTTACCAGAAGTTTAAGGAGAGGAGACTGATTGTATGGTCCTGTTTTCCGCCCCCTGCTGCTTTCCTGTTATCAGATGAAAATAAAGATGTAGGCCAGAGGTACAATACACCAAAGTAGAAACTGCCTCCTTTTCAATAAAGGAAGAACAGGGAGGGGGTGTGCTTAATTTTAATGCCAGCTTCAAGTCTTCAACCAGCTTTTTTCTTCAGTGTTTTAATGCACCATTTGCTCTAGAAGCACTGAAGAATGGTAAGTCGGAACAAGATAATTCATTTAGCTAGATGAAAAGGAGCTGGCTTGGAACACATCTCCACTAAGGATTGGCCTGGCCTAAATATCATTTAGTAATCTGTTTGCTGAAGTATAGCAGAAAACATCAAAGCATAGATTTGGAGTATTGTGCTGTTGAGCTGCATGTCTTGCTAAGACACAAATTATTGTCAGGAAGAGGTAACAGTACTCATAGAAATCAGCATTTTCTAGGGAGATGTGGGGCAGGAAAGCACATTGATACAGCAGCCTCAGAACCAAGGTTGTTTGCCATCAGCAGTTTGTGTTAAATGAAGTTCTGCCAAGGTGACCTGCCAAAGAGCTGAACGAGGGAGTCTTGTGAAGATAAGATGGCCCTTTTTGGGCTAAAACTGATGAAGCAAGGCTGAAATGATGTAAACATCCAACTTCAAAGCAGATGTTGAGGACCTTAATTAATTAACTGCAATTTTAATAGAACATCTAATCTTCTCCTATGAGGTATGTCCTGTCTAGGCCTTAATTTCCAATATCCCTCTTCGGGGCTATTCAGCCCGGAGAAGAGCAGGCTCTGGGTGAGGAACTTTTTACAAGGGCTTATAGTGATAGGATGAAAGGGAATGGATTTAAGCTGGAAGAGGATTGATTTAGACTGGATATTAGAAATCAATTCTTTGCAGTGAGTGTGGTGAGACACTGGAACACGTTGGCCAGGGAAGCTGTGTATGCCCCTTCCTTGGAGGTTTTCAAGGCCAGGATGGACAGAACCTTAAGTAAATGTGGTCTAGTGAAAGGTGTCCCTGCCCATGGGATTCTTCCATCCCAAACCATTCTTTCCTATTTATTAAACTATTTTGTAATGTGGACCTGGTGTTTTAAACTTGATTGCCTGGTTTTGGAGTTCAGCAAAATTCACGTACTTTGTTTGCCTTCAGGAAGTATCTCATAAACAACATAAGTTCTTGGATTGTAGCTTTAGGAAAACCTTACCATACATCTGGAGTTGTACAGAGAAGTGGTGATGTGTGCTTGTGTATTTCTGAAAGAATACCTTTGTAAAGCTATTGTCTACTTATTCACTAGGGGGCAACACAAAATGCAGCCAATGCTCCAGGGACTGCAGCACAGAATCAGCAGGTAATACTTCTTCCCCCCCCCCTCCTTTTTCTTTGTTTTGTGTTTTTGGGGTTTTTTTTGTGAGTGAAAGTACCAATGTTTAAAAATGTTCTCTATGAATAATAGTTTGTTATATATAGAGGTTTGAAGATATACTTTACAGCTTCCTCACTGTTTGGAGAGGTACTTTTCTCACAGATAAATCATAGTAAACAAGCAAAAGAGGTCTTCTACTGTATTTAGTTGACAGATGTTTCTCACAGAAAACTGCACTGTTTGTGATCAACAAATCCTACCTGATTCTTAAATTTGTTCTGTGCTTAATATTGGTTGAAGGATTCTTAATTTTATTTTTTTATTGTCAGTAAATTCTCTTTAGAATTCTAGTAGTAGTAAAGCAGAAGGAGACTGTGCAGGGATTTGCTGGAGAAAGTGCAATGGAGAGTCATGAGGATGATTAGGGGACTTGTGCATCTCCCTACAAAGAGGGACTGAGAGACCTGGCATTGTTAGTATTGAGGAGACTGAGAGGGGATCTGATTAGTGTCAGAGTACAGCAGTATCAGCTATTGAGTTTAAATACAATATCTAAGACAGTATGTTACCCTGCTTTTCATGGGAATAAGAGCGTTTCCAAATTAATATACCCTTATGAAGGGACCGAGAGGCTGTGGCTGCAAGCTTCATAAAGATAGACCAAAGTCTGGCTAGCAGTGGTATGAGCAGCATTATGAATATGTGAGACTTGGTTCAAATAATCATGCAGAGGAACATATTGCTATGTATAATCTTCTGAGCTTTGATCTTCTGTTGTTGCAGGTGCCTGATAACCCACCAAACTATATCCTTTTCCTTAATAACTTGCCTGAGGAAACAAACGAGATGATGCTGTCCATGTTATTCAATCAGTAAGTTTTTAATTCTTTCATGACCTGTATGTTTTGCTTGGTTAGCAAGCTGCCTTTTAGACATAAGAGTTTCTCCTGAAAGTATCTCAGTTCTTTGTCTTACTTACAGATGTCAGTACTGATGACTTGCTGCAGAAAGCAGCCCCAATTTTTTTCATAGCTGGTTATTGATTGTGTAAATTACCTACTGTCAGTCTGCACCAGATTTAAGCTGGTGGCTGTAATATTAAAGGCTTGAAAACAGCAGGAGTTTGAAAACTACCTTTAGTTGCTTCTGTATGTGCAAAGGCCGATTAAACTGCTTCCATGTAGAAGTCAGGCTCCTCAGAGAGGCTGTGGAGTCTTCTTCTCTGGAGACTTCCAAGACCAGTCTGGATGCGTTCCTGTGTGACCTGCACTAGGTTATATGGTCCTGCTCTGGCATGTTGGTTGGACTCTGTGATCTCCAGAGGTCCCTTCCAACTCCTGACATCCTGTGATCCTTCACTGAGGCACAGTTCTGAGGACTGGACATGTAAAACCCTTCCTTTTAAATCTTTCATTAAGTAGTAACCATTAGACTAATAGATGCTGATGATGAGGTCTGCTTGCTACTGAAGAGAAATCCATCTTCAAACCAGGAAATGCAACTTGATCCTTTTGCCTTCTTTTAAAGGTTTCCTGGATTCAAGGAAGTGCGCTTGGTGCCTGGGCGCCATGACATTGCCTTTGTGGAGTTTGAAAATGAGAATCAAGCAGGAGCTGCTCGGGATGCCCTCCAAGGATTCAAGATCACTCCATCTCATGCCATGAAAATCACTTACGCGAAGAAATAAACGGATGCTCCTAGAAAGCTGGTGCTTTGATCAGCTGCCACAATGCTCTTCTCTGCAGAAAACTTACAGACTTGTGTACAGTCGCCCCAGTGGCCTGAACAGATGTAGAATTTTCACACATCTACTGGAGAGTGAATTTTTGTGTTGGAATACTGATTTTTATAAAATGAGTTTGGTTTATGCTGTTTTCAAGCCATGGCTTTTCCTCATATACCTCTTATTCTTGATCTATTAGGCTTGCAGGGCTTATTTACTGTACTAGTTTAATTACTTTTTTAGTCTGGAGAAGACAAGACAGAGGTGATCTAATAAATGTATATAAATATCTGAGGGCTGGATGAAGTACAGCACCTTCAGGGAGGCATGATTGCTTTGCATAAAATCAGAATGGTATAGGTGAAAGAGACATTTTAAGGTCCAACCCCTTGCCATGGGCAGGGCATCTTCCACTAGATCAGGTTGCTCAAAGTCTTAAGCCAACCTAGTCTTGAAATCTTGGTATACTTTGTGGTTCTGGCATGTCCACTCAATTCCTGAGCAAGTCTGTCTTGTTTGTAAGCATAGAATAGCTACATAAACCACCTTTTTATAGAAGACCTGAAAAAATCTGTCATCTTCTGCTCCCAGAATACATAGCAAGGTCATGCCCCTTCCAGTGTGTTTTGATAACAGCCATATCCCCATACATGTATTTTAAATTTCTTTTTAGTGCGGGACTTCTAAAATAATGTTACAAATATTTAACACTTGCAAATGAAAATCACAGAATGGTTTGGGTTGGAAGGGACCTTAAAGATCATCTAATTCTAACCCCCCATGCCATGGGCAGGGACACCTTCCACTAGACCAGGTTGCTTATGGTCTCATCTAACGTGGCCTTGAACACCTCCAGGGAGAGGGCATCTACAACTTGCCTGGGCAACCTGTTCCAGTGTCTCACCACCCTCACTGTAAATTTCTTCCTAAAATCTAGTCTAAATCTACCCTTTTGCAGCTTAAATCCATTGCCCCTCGTCTACCATTACAGACCCTCATAAGATGTCCCGTTCTGGCTTTCCTGTAGCCCCCTCCAGGTACTCAAAGGCTGCTCTGAGATCTCCCTGGAGCCTTCTCCAGGTTGAATAATCCCTTTCTCTCACAGCCTGTTTCCACACGAGAGGTGCTCCAGCTCTTTGATTGTCTTTGTGGCCCTCCTCTGGACCTTCTCCAGCAGTTTGATGTCCTTATTGCATCATTTCAATGTGCCTGTAAGAGAGCAACTGTTACTCTGTCACTGAGCCTTCTGTTTTTCCTTCTGTAGTCATTATAGGTATGAATGATGCTGTCCTTGCATCCTACTAGTCTTGTCTACATAAACCCATGTGTACATGTGTATGTACTATGGCTGTTCACCTTAATTCATTTAGAAGGGTTTGTGTGGAGCTGCCTGCAAAGGGAGTCAGATGCTACACATGGGAAGTTGGAGGAAGGAATAATGGGGTGGAGAATTTTGGGCTTGAAGTGTAAGAAGAGATTCTTGTGTATATGCACAAACCGGAGTGCATTAACATGCATTTCTGTCAAGAAATGGGTGCTAATGCTGACCTATTGTGGGGTTTAAAGCAGCAACTTAATTTTCTGAGTAAATGTTTAAATTTACACTGATTGAGGAGTCTTGAAGTCCTAAATGATTTTTGTAATGAAATGACTAGATGGTTAGTGGAAGGGCTCACAGTAAGGCTCAACAGTAAAGCATTTGGCACCATCTGCCACAGCATCCTCACAGCTAAACTGTGGCAGTGTGTTCTGGATGGTTGGGTAGTGAAGTTGACTGAACTGGTTGAAGGAAAGAAGTCAGAGTGTTGTAGTCAATGGGAGAGAGTCTAGTTGGAGGCCTGTGTCTAGTGTAGTCCCTCAGGGGTCGGTACTGGCACCAGTACTACTCAATATATTCATCAACACCCTGTGTGAGGGCATAGAGTGCACTGTCATCAGTTGGCTGATGACACAAAACTGGGAGGAGTGGCTGACACACCTGGAGGCTGTTCTGCCATTCAGGGAGACCTGGACAGGCTGGAGAGTTGGGAGGGAGAAATTGAGTGAAATACAACAAAGGTAAGTGTAGTGTCTTGCATCTGGGAAAGAACAACCCCATGGACCAGTATAGGTTTGGGTCTGACTTGTTGGAGAGCAGTGCAGAGGAGAGGGACCTCGGAGTCCTGGTGAACAGAAGGATGACCATGAGCCAGCAATGTGCCCTTGTGACCAAGAAGGCCAATGGCATCCTGGAGTGTATTAGGAGGGATGTGATAAGTAAGTCAAGAGAGGTTTTTCTCCCCCTCTGCTGTGCCCTGCTGAGGCTGCATCTGGAATATTGTGTCCAGTTCTGGGCTCCTCAGTTCAAGAAGGACCTCGGGGAACGGCTTGAAAAAGTCCAGCACAGAGCTACAAAGATGATAGAGGGAGTAGAACATTTCTCCTGTGAGGAAAGCCTGAGGGAGGTTGGAGAAGAGGAGAATGTCAGGAGGATGGAGCCAGGATTTTCTTAGAGATGTCCAGTGATAGGACAGGGGGCAATGAGTGCAAGCTGGAGTATAGGAGGTTCCACATGAACATAAGGAAAAAATATTTCACTGTGAGGGTGACAAAACACTGGAACAGGCTGCCCAGAGAGGTGGTGGAGTCTCCTCTGGCAAAATTCAAAACCCACCTGGATGCATTCCTGTGTGACCCACTCTAAGTGATCCTGCTCTGGCAGGAGGGTTGGACTAGGTGATCTTTTGAGGTCCATTGCAACCCCTAAGGTTCTGTGATTCTTGATGAATCTATGGAGAGAGCTTTTATCACAGTTCATCATGAACCCCTTCAATTTAAGGGAAGTGAAGATATTAGCTGATTTTAAAAGTCCAGATGAGCTATAGTTTGTGTTGATTTAATAAAAAATAATCATAGAATCAATAAGGTTGGAAAATACCTCAGAGATCATCAAGTGCAGCCTAATACCTAACACCTCATGACTAAACCATGGCACCACATCCAATCCTTTCTTGAACACATCCAGGGATGGTGGCTCCACCACCTCCCTGGGCAGGACATTCCAATGGCCAATTATTCTTTCTGTGAAGAACTTTCTCCTCATCTCAAGCCTAAACTTTCCCTTGCACAGCTTGAGACTGTGTCTTCTTGTTCTGGTGCTGGTTGCCTGGGAGAAGAGGCCAACCGCCACCTGGCTACAACCTCCTTTTAGGCAGTTGTAGAGAACAATAAGGTCTCCCTGAACCTCTTCTCCAGACTGACCAACCCCAGCTCCCTGAGCTTCTCCTCACAGGGCTTGTGCTTGAGACCTCTCCCCAGCCTCATTGCTCTTCTCTGGACATGTTCAAGAGTCTCAATGTCCTTAAATTGAGGAGCCCAGAACTGGACACAGTACTCAAGGTGTGACCTAACCAGTGCTGAGTAGACGGCACAATGACTTCCCTGCTCCTGCTGGCCACACTATTTCTGATGCAGGCCAGGAGGCCATTTGCCTTCTTGGCCACCTGGGCCCACTGCTGGCTCATGTTCAGCTGGCTGTCAATCAGTACCCCCAGGTTCCTTTCTGCCTGGCTACTCTCTAGCCACTCTGACCCCAGCCTGTAGCACTGCATGGGGTTGTTGTGGCCAAAGTGCAGCACCTGGCACTTGGAATTGTTAAATGCCATCCTCTTGGACTCCATCCATCTGTCCAGCCTGTCAAGGTCCCTCTGCAGAGTCCTCTAACCCTCTAAGATATCAACACCTGCTCCCAGCTTGATGTCGTCTGTAAACTTACTAATGGTGGTCTCAATCCCCATTGTATGCCTGTATCAGAGCTTGTGTTAATGCTTCATTTCATGTGCCAAATAACTGGAAACCGGGAAATCTAAGGCCAGAGTAAGAAACACTAGTAGTGTTTCTAATAGTATAATAATTAGACTAAATTATGAACTAGCTCAAACCAGATGAGGATTATTTTGAGGAACCTAATTACTGTCTCCTTGCTTGAATGTTTATGGAGAACAGTGTGAAGACCAGATGGGGACAGTCAGGTATTTTCCTAGCAGTTTAGTCCCAGAGCAACATATCTATCCAGAAGCAAATAAGACTCTCCCCACAATGGTAAGGAATTTGCAAAAGCCCAGCTGGCTCCATAATTATATGTGGCTGTGTAATGCTAATTTGCTGTAAAAACAAATCATAATCGTGGCAGTTGATTGTAGCACATCACAGATGCTCAGGGATCCAATCTTTGGGCCTTTGTACAGACAAATATCCTCAATAAAACCTCTTACATAAGCTCTGCAATTGCAGACATTGAGAATGCTGCATTAAGGCCTCAATCCTATTAAAGTTCCTATTGCTCTGGATAGTGTTCTTTCAAGGCTACATATGTTTTAGCCAAAGCTTGCATTTTTGGAGTCTGGATATTGTGCTGCATAGTTTAGTAACATAGAATCATGGAATTGTTTTGGTTGGAAAAGGCCTCTAAGATTGAGTCCAACTGTTGACCTAACACCACCATGTCCATTAAACCATGTCCTGAAGTACCATGTCCATGGGTTTCTTGAGCACCTGTGTGTTCATCCTGTTCCAGTGCCTGACTACTCTTTCAGTAAAGGAATTTTCCCTAATATCAAATCTTAACCTGCCCTGGTGAAATTTGTGGCCATTTCCACTCATTCTATCACTAACTACTAGAAGAGACCAATGCCAGCCTCACTACAACCTTTTTTTCTATTCATCAAATATCACAGAATCACAGAATGTTAGGGGTTGGAAAGGACCTCAAAAGATCATTTAGTTCAATTCCCCTGTCAGAGCAGGATCACCTAGAACAGACTACACAGGAATGAACCCAGGCAGGTTTTGAATATCTCCAGAGAGGGAGACTCCACACACCCCCTGGGCAGCCTGTTCCAGTGTTCTGTCACCCTCACAGTGAAAAAATCTCACCTCATGTTTCCATGGAACTTTCTATGCCTCAGCTTCTACCTTCTGTCATATGGAAGTTTCCCTTTACTGAAAGCCTGCTTACTTTGTCATAACAAAACCATTGGTGTCTCAAAAAGCTGAATGGAAAACTTTTGGAAATGCATTAGTGTTCTGATAAGTAGATGTATTTCTGAAAGGGTGATTTTCCCTGACAATGTGACAGCTTACAAACCAAATACTTTGTAGTTTTACTGAAGGTCTAAACACTTGACAGAGTAGAATCAGTCATAGAATTGTCTGGGTAGGAAGGGACCTCCAAAGGTCATCTAAGTCCAACCTCCTCTGCAGTAAGCAGGGGCATCTTCAACTAGATCAGGTTGCCCAGAGCCCTGTTGAACCCCACCATGAATATCTCCAGGGATGGGGCCTCAATTGCCTCCCTGGGCAACTTGTTCCAGTGTTCCTCTCCTCTCATGGTAAAGAACTTATTCCTAACATCCAAAGAAAAGAAGAGAAAGGTCCTTTCCCAGAGGCTCTTATGGTTTGACATACAACTAATACTTCCTCATAACTTATTTCTATGTTTATAAACAAACTGAGTGGTAGGTTTACAGTGATTACCTTCATCAGTATTTTGTACCTAGCTATATACTATTTTGAAGCATATGGCAAAAATACAAGTGTGCCAACCTTGAAATCATCTACCTGGATTCTTTAACCTAGATCCAGATTTCTAGATGAGTTTCAGTAGCACAGACAAAACAAGGGAAAGGCAGAATTTTGTTTCATGTTAATAGTGGCGAGGATTTGCATTATAATGTGTCAGACAAGCTTTATTGGAGGAAATGCAAATGTCAGCAAAGTGATTGCCTCTCTTGACACTACATGGGGTTACTCTGAATTGGCCCAGAAGCATTGCAGCAATTAGGTAGTCAGAGAACATGAAAGAATGACTGAAATATGTTGCTAAGCCCTTTTCCTCAACAATATGACAGCCAGTCCACTGCATGGCAAGCTGAACTGGAATCTGAGCTAGATTAAAGTGATGTTTCAGCCTGCAGGGTGACTTGGGGCCTAGAATGGGCCGTTGACAGACAGTAATGGAGAACTGGGAAATAATTTTCTTTTACAGCCCCCTCCCAACACAGGCTTTCACAGTTGTTTCACTCTGACTTTGCATTCTTGCTATGGAGGAGCTTTGCAAAGAAAGGGAATGGCAGTGCAGGCAGGTTCTTTTCCTTGTTTTACTGCACTCAGCTCTGTGTTGCAAATGTGACCTGAAGGATCTGGCTCTTCCCAAGTTCACATCTAAAACAGTCTGCAGCCCATCTTGACCAATCTGTGTATGGGCATGCTGTTCGCTCTAGCAATATCCCTAGAAGGTGCTGTTTTATAGAGAGCAAATGTTGCATACTGACATACATGCCTCTGATACCACCAGCCTGCCATCTGCTAGTCAGAAGCTGGTCTCTTGCTGATAGCTCTGTAACCTTTCCCAAGCAACTGACAAGTTTTTTGCCCTGCTTTCTTGTCCTCGAACCTGCAAAGCCCAATATTGGTGTTACGGTGGGCTCTCTTGAGAAGAAGCTGTCTTTTATATTAGGGGAACTGATGATGCTCAAAGCTTAATGATTAATCAGCATGCAACTTCTGCTTCTGAACAAAGCTCTGGGTGGTGCACACAAATGGCATTGCATGGAGGAACAATTGGTAGGGAACTTAATGGGGGAAAGTATTGGGGAGGGGGCGACATCTACTGCACTGGAGAGAAACCTTAAAGGGAACATCAGCCTGGGAATCTCCCTCTCTCTGACTACTTTTATTTTACTTTTTTTCCTCCTCCATAGTAACTTTCACCTTTGAAGTCAGTGTATGCCATCAGCTACAGAACCTACAAATAAGCATTTCTGTTTATGAGCTTCTCTCAGCATCCTTTTGTGCAGCTCTGGGTAATCCATTTCTGTTGGTTGCTGTTCAAGCAATACATTTAGGATATTTTTTCTTTTCCCCTAGTGCTGCTACTTCAGAACTGTTGAATCATATACAATAGACTCAACACAATAGACTGTGTGTACTATAAAGCAGTGTGGGATTGCCTGCTGTGCTGGGCTACACCCATCCTGGGGTTGGATTGTGAGAGCCCTGCTTCCCTTGGGACAAAAGAAACCTGATCCAGGTGGACATGGTTTCTCCATCCTGGGAGGAGGGGTCCCCCAGGCCTAAATTGGTCTGTTCTGCTCCCCCTTCATGTCCAGCAAGACTATAAAGGGGAGGCCATCTTCTCTTTGCTCCTGCCTTGCCTGTTTGAAAGGACCCACAGCTGCTGCTGGCTTCCTGGTTCTGCCACGTGGTTGGGTCTGATCTTCTCCCTGCCAGGTCCACACTTCTCTAAAGGACTGAAATCCACATACATCAAGGGAGATACAAGGCCATCCAAATTTGGTTTTGTATGCTCTCCTATTCATCCTTATTCCTTACCCTTGTAAACCCTCCCTGTTATTGCTATATAATTTTTTTGTTAAAAACTTTACTTCTCCTACTTCCAAACCGACTCAGATATATTTTTTTGGTACATTAAACTCCAGTTAAGGCTTAAACCACCACACCTGCCTTCCCTTGATCACTTAGCACTGGCCATTTGCTGGCTAAGATGAGAGCGCTTTCATTACCTGTAAGCCATCTGCTCTGAAACATCTCCATGTCTTCTGCTTGCATTGGACAGCTAGATGTAATACACTGGTCCGATGTAAATGTCTGTGGTGGTTTTAGGATATGCCTTTAAAATTAGTTACAGATTTTGAGCAGAAAAGTAGAAAAATATAAATAAATCACTATTGGGCGTAAAAAGGAAAACAAAATATTATTCTAAACAAATTAATTGGATAAATATCTAGAATAAGATGAGCTGTACCATAACAATTTCTCTCTTTTTCTCTTCACTTCTGATCTCTGGCTGGTTTTGCTTTGCTCAGGAGAGATAACATGCTTTTGGCTGGCCTTGGCTAAGTCTAACTTCTCTGCTCCTTTCTCCTGCCCCTTTTGTACAGGGGGAGGGTAAGGGGAGAAGGGGAGGGAGAAGCTAGTAGCTTCTCCTGGTCCTTGGCCGGGGGATCCTTGTGCTGCTTATTAATTGTAAATATTTGTATAATGTTGTAAACACTGTGTATTTTGTACATATTCATTGCATTCCATTGTAAAGTGTAGATTTCACTTTAAATACAGCTTCATTTGCTTCTAACTGAGTTGGTCTGGCAAAGTCAATCCACCACAATGTTCTACAGATTGAGCATCAGAGTGTAATAATTCCTTGCAGCAGAATCAAAATCTACATAGTCATGTATGATAATATCAGGAAGTCAGATGAAAGCAAGATGCTGTGGAAATCTATCCTGTGCTGGAAGTTTGCAAGCAAAATACCAGCATCTCTTTTCTGGTCACATTTTTCCACAGTGTGTGTATTGCATAGCCTCAGATTGTCAAAGGCATTCTTTTCATGTGCAATTAGGAACTGTTTAAGGATAAAGGGTTACATATGACTAATAATCCAGATAGGGACTGCAGAAATATAATTTTTTTAAAAAAGAAAAAAAAAAAGTGAGGTAAAGGAATCATTTGAAATGGAGAGAAGGTCATATTGCCTTTTTACAGTAGGAACAAATCAGCTACACAAAAGGAGTCAAAAGATCTTTTCCTTTCCCACTATACTTGGAGCATATTATGATGTTCTTTGAGTATAATATAGTGTTTTCTGGTTTTGCATCTACTTATGTACCTCGGGGAGCAGGTGGTGAGAGGGGTGGGAGGTTGTTAATCCTTCAGTAATCTCAAAACATCTTTCCTTTTAGCTCTCTCTTTCAGGACATTGATTTCTTCTGTGAAGAGTCCTGAAAGCAGTCAGGTAATCTCTTGGCTGCTACCAGGTAAATCTGGCAGGAGGAAACCTGCACAGCCTCTCTGTACACACAGCCCTTTCTATAATAAGATGTTTGTGAAACAAGTAATCTTTTCTTCAAAACATGAAAACTTTCAGTTAAAGAGAGTGATTTTTAGATGGGGAAATAGTCCCACGCAGAATTTGTTCTTTAGAACTTTTTACCTGTGTATGCTTTGTTGCTTGTTAACAAAGTTAATAGCCTTTGACTTGCTGGTATCAATACTCTGTGTGTGGGAGTAGATGTGCCATCTTGACCTGCATTTGCCTGCCATACCCTTACACCATGTATCATATATTAAAAATAATTGCCTTGGCTGAGCTGAACAGTTTGTCTTGCAAGAGCTATCCTACAACTGAGAAGTCACTACTAATTAAATACTGGCTGTAGGAGCCCATTGAACGGCTTATCTGGTGCATATGTGTGCTGGTGTGGAGCATGTTTGAGCTGGAAACCAGCTCAGAGCCACGGGACGAAGCAAGAGGATGGAGTGAAGCTGGGGATAGTACTTGCCCAGGGCCTCCCCTGGCTTGGAGGCAGCACTGTGCCCAGTTGCTCCCCTAAGTGCTGGTACCGAAGATGTTTAGGCTCTGCTTAAAGTTCAATGGTAAGAGAAATGGAGGCAGTGTCCTGCTGAGCCCTCTCTGGAAGAAGGAAAGGGACAGGCCTGTGAGGCAGCCTGTGGCAAAATGGCGCCTGGGCCCTCCGCTGCCCCCACCTGTGGGGAAGATGTCTGGGGAGCTGTGGGGATGAGCCCTCTGCCCCTTCCCATGGCATAATGTATCACTTCACATTAAATATGCCCATGGGTGGACATGGTATTCAACCTCCATGCTGTCAGCTTGGCCTCAAAAACTGGATTTTTTTAGGTAAAATATCATGGTTCTGGGGAAGTGAATGCATAAAAGGCGGGTGTAAAGAACTTTAAATAAGTTTATCCTGTCCTCTTCATTTAAAGGGCAGGAGCTTCTGGAGAGCAGTGAAGGGGGAAAAGACCTGGCTGTCCTAGTGACTGGAAGGTTGACCATGAGCCAGTTGTGTGCTCTTGTGGCCAAGAAAGCCAATGGCATTCTGGAGTGGATTAGAAAGGCTGTGGTTAGTAGGCTGAGAGAGGTTCTCCTCCCTCTCTTCCTCTGCCCTGGTGAGGCTGCATCTGGAATACTGTGTCCAATTGTGGGCCCCTCAGTTCAAGAAGGGCCTCAGGGAATTGCTTGAAAGAGTCCAGGACAGCGCCACAAAAATTAAGAGAGTGTAACACCTTCCTTATGAAGAGAGAGTGAGGGAGCTGGGGCTGTTTAGCTTGGGGAGGAGGAGACTGGAAGGTGACCTCATTAATGTTTATAAATGTGTAAAGGGTGAGTGCCGAGAGGATGGAGCCCGGCTCTGCTTGGAGATGCTAAATGACAGGACAAGGGGCAACAGGTAGAAGTTGAGGCATAGGAAGCTCCGTGTAAACATAAGGAAAAAAATTTCTCTGTGAGGGTGACGGAACACTGGAACAGGCTTTCCAGAGAGGTTGTGGTGTCTCCCTCTCTGGAGATACTCAAAACCTGCCTGGATTCATTTCTGTGTGATCTGCTCTAGGTGATCATGCTCTGGTAGGCAGGTTGCACTAAATGATCTTTTGAGGTCCCTTCCAGACCCTAATATGCTGTGATTCTGTGAGCTTCAGGCCAGGAGAACTGGACCTTTGTGGTATAAAATGGTTTTAGTCCTTGGCATTGCACTTAATCCTTAACCCATGTCCTTGTAAAGAAAAGCTTGTGGACATAACTACATTCAGGTCCCATTTGCTCCTTAACCAGCTTGTATGAGGTATGGATACTTCAGGGTAGTAAAACAGCAGCTAAAAGGAGAATACTTTCAGTGCCAGATGCATACAACACAGAATAGATATCCATATATTGTCTTTTTTGAGCTTGCACAAAGGGAAACATTTGGAGTATTGGTGAAAAAAGCCTGTCATGGCTTCTTTGGCAATAATAGGAAGTCTGAGGCTGTCATGTCAGAATGTGAGCAGTATGTATTTATTTCCCTTTGCTTTTTCCCTGGATGCCATCAGAGGCCCTGTTCTGCAGTGCTGTCTTCTGTGCAGAAAAATAACTCAGCAGGCTTTCAAGAAGCATCAAAGCCCCTCTTTGCTACTTGAAAATCTAATTCTGAGGAAGGTAAGATAAGGGTTCACTTTGTGGTATTCATAAAGCATCTGGCTGTGAAGAAGCATTGTACTGGCAAAGCTACTTGTCTACTGAATTGGGTCTCTAATGTGCAGCTGTTTGATGGTTTCTAACTTAATGAAGCTTTATAACATCTTTCATCTGTACAATGTCCTAGGTACTTGTTTTATCCACCCACATTGTGTAAAACTCTCATCTTGCAAGCAGTGCTGACCTATGCCACAATCTGAACTCTGGGATCATAGACTAGAAAAATTTATAGCTTTATTATGTGACTTACTGGCAGGATCCTTTTTTTGAGTTGACCAAAGGCGCATCGTGGCTTCATTTGTTAGTCACCAGGGATGTGATATAACAAATGTGGTAATTCCTGATCTTTATGGCCATTGCCTCTCTGAGTGCAACCTCTTCACTGTGTAAAAGCTACAGAGAGAAGGCATGTCAGGTAGAATCAGTTTGCCAGGGATCATAGAATCACAGAATGGTAGGGGTTGGAAGGCATTGAGTCCAACTTTCCTGCCAAAGCAGGGGTTGTGGAGTCTCCCTGTTTGGAGATATTCAGCACCAGCCTGGATGTGTTCCTGTGTGATCTGGTATAGGTGATCCTGCTGTGGTAGGGGGGTTGGACTAGATGATCTTTCAAGGTCCCTTCCAGCCCTTAACATTCTGTGATTCTGTGACCACCTAGAGCAGGTCAGACAGAAGTGTATCCAGATGGGTTTTGAAAGTCTCTAGAGGAGGAGATGCTGTAACACATTTGTGTGGCTTGTTCCTTACCGTAAGATGATATTTGGGCTCAGAAGAGTGGAGATGTTGCAGTCTGACATGGTCTTCTCACTCCAGAGGAGATGCACAGTATGGTTCAATTGTCATCCATTCACTGGAATTGAATCAGTGCTTGATTTTATTTTCAGTATGCCAACTTTCATTGTTCAATCACAAATTTTATGATGTTTGATTAACTTCAAATTCCTGTTGCCAAGGTTTGATTACAAGAGAAAAATGAGAGAATTTCCTGTTTGTAGAGGAACGTTTCTGTTCCTCACAAGTGTAGAGAAGCATGGCAACGTTAATCTTAAGAGTATTGACACCAAAGGTAAACAAAATGATCCCAGGTCTGTATGATGAAATCTGGGATAGCAAGGAAGGGGAGAATGGCAGGGGAGCACAGGATATCTGTAGAAAAAAAAACTTATGAGTGTTTGCAGTTGGCAGTACTATTAATGTGAAATTGACAGTTAGAAATCAATAATTTTGACACTGAAGGCAGATTTGGTTCCTGCATTTCACATTCATGGGTGAAGCTTGTTTCAGAACAACACAGCTTGCCATTCAGACCCCTAACTGTTTATGCTGTAGCATACCTGGCTGAAATAAACAGGAACTGACTTCCAGGAGAAGGAGAATCAATATTAGGCTAGCAGGCAGTGGAAGATGCTTTTGATTTTCTAGTTTCTTTCTTTAGCCCCTACAGTGATTATTGTCTGCAGTTTCTTTCTAGAAACCACAGCAGTTTCACTGTTATTGTTTCAGCAATATATACACAAAATCTCACATACAGCCTGTGCTATTTATATAGCAAGATCATACAGGCTGTTTCTGTACATTTGATCCCAGCACAGGGGAAATATGCACACTGTTTGATGCATATTTCAACTTTGCATTTAAACAAAGCTGGATAGGACTCTTGATATGGCCTCAGACTGCCCTCTTTACTTACCATCTCATGGATGTCTGTTTGGCTGAAGTTATCATTAAGTTTTCAACCTCAGGTGAGGATGGATAAGCTTTTAAATTAAGTGGTGCTGTACTTTTCAGCAAGGTCTGCTTTAAACAAGTGCAATACTCCGGAATCATTACCTAAAGTAAAAAGCTTGTAATTAAGAAAACCTTCCCCCTGCAATGGGATTTGATCCTTTCTTTGCCAGTGGGAGCAGTTTTGTTTGGTGGTTGCAGGGTGACATCCAGTGGCTGGCTTCTGCCTGCCTGTTAGAAGGCCAGGTTTCTGATCTGGCTTGGCAACAAGGATGCCTGAGTTTATGAAGGATCCCTACATGCTTACCTGATTCTTACTCGTGGTGGCACTACATTTCACACTGGAATTTTTTTCCTAATTACATACAGTGCTGTAAGCATCTTGTTATTTGTTCTGTTAACAATAAACATGCCTCAGTGGTTATGAAAGTCAACAAGGGCTTCACTCAGGGCTTTCCTGCAATATGTTTCTTCCACAGAAAACCTGTTTTTGCCACCGCAATGGTCACGTCACCGTACCCTGACAATGAGAGCACCGTGTGTTCCCAAAGCGCTCTGGCCCTGTGGCAAAGACGCAGTGCATGAGGTTCCTGTGTCCCACAGTGGGGTGGTGTCACCAAAACCTCGGATGTCTCCATAAAACAAAATTCAGCAACAGTTAATGCATCCTGGGATGCACTAAGAGAAATTTGGCCAGTAGGTCAAGGGAGACTCTTCTTCCCTTCTACTCTGCACTAGTGAGGCCTCACCTGGAGTACTGTGTCCAGTTCTGGGCGCCCCAGATGAAGAAAGGCAAAGAACTACTGGAGAGTGTCCAGTGCAGGGATACCAAGATACTGAGGGATCTGGAACATCTGTGACATGAGGAAAGGCTGAGAGAGAGCTAGGGCTGTTTAGCTGGGAGAGGAGGAGGCTGAGAAGGGATCTCATTAGTGCTTACAAATATCTAAGAGGTGGGTATCAGGGAAATGGAATAGGACTCATCTCAGTGGTCCCCAGTGACAGGACAAGAGGTTATGGCCATAATCTTGAACATAAAAAGTTCCATCTGAACATGAGAAAGAACTCCTTTACTTTGAGGGCAGCAGAGCACTGGAGCAGGCTGCCCAGAGAGGTGGTGGAGTCTTCATCTCTGGAGATTTTCAAGGCCCTCCTGGATGTGTTCCAATGTGATCTGCTTTAGATGATTCTGCTCTGGCAGGGGGACTGGACTAGATCATCTTCAGAGGTCCCTTCCAACCCCTACTATTTTGTGATTCTGTGACAGAAAACATCAGGAAAGTGGTAAGAGCCAACTCCTTTTTCCATGCACAGGTTGCATCAATGGGGGCTTTGTAGGAAGGGAAGCCTCCCCAGCTGCCCTTTTGCAGGGCTAATGAAGGCCTAATTGTAGCTCTGAGTGCAATCAAGGTGTAGGGATGTGAGAATGAGCAACAGCTGCTACAGAAATCACCACTTCGGCAGTACTGTGGTTGAGAGGAGGGGCTGCAAAGGTACCTGTGGGAGAGGATTAGATGTGGTCGTTTGTGCTCTTTGTCACCCAGAGTTCTTTGTTTGAGTTGTCTGTTTGCAAGATGAAGATCTAATTCTGGTGTAAATCTCAAATCTTTCATGGCCTTGGGATTTAGGAGCTCTTGTTTTAGAGTAGCCAGGTATATAACAGAAGAACTGGAGAGTGTTATTGATGACCTTGGGTCCTGGGTTGATTTGTAAAATAGTGCTTGCTATTAAGCTATTCTTGATTTGTGTTTATTTACTGGAAATACCTGATTGAAGCTGAAAGATAAGCTTGCCTTTCTTTCTTGTTCACTGGCAAAGGAGAAATGCTTTTTATCTTCTATTGCCAGACACTGACCTGCCTGCAGGGTTTTCTTCTCTTACAGCCTCCTACCCCTGCTTGGTTTCCTTGAACTGGGAATATGGCTGTGTCCCCGGTCTTCAGAGGTGACTGACAAGTTAATGGAGGGAGGGGAAAAAAATTAGAAAAAGCAATTTATTTTTTTTTCAGGGGTGGGTGCAAGAAAGTTTGCTTTGAGGTGGCTGAAGAGTATTCTGCCAATACAAATCACAATGATCGTTCTTCCTGCTCAGACTGAAATTACATTATCAGCTCATGAAAAACAGGAGCTTAAAATATTTATTATTAGGCACAACTGTATGAGTATTAAGTAAACAGCATTGGCTAAGTATGCATGTAGTACAAGGGCCTCTCAGCATCACTTTAATAGAGGAATGAATGTCTCTAAGGAGTGTAGAGTGTGAAAGAACACTTAGTTTTGCACAAGTACGCAAGCTGTAAAGCTTGTCTTATGTGATAGTGTGGTGAGAACGCAGCTTGGAGACATCTCTCCTCCCTGTGTTGTAATATTTGATTTGATATATGTTTTAGTAAAGCCCTGCCTGTGGTCAGCCCCTCCGAACACCAGCAATGAGGTTGAGATTTGGCAGAGTTTCACCAAAGAATTTTTTTCCAGCTAGAAGGAATTCCTATAAAAGGGGACTGGACTCTGCTGATGTAGTTTTGCCACAAGAGTTTGTTAAATGCTTAAGAGGTGGACTAAATTTGGGGTTGTAGTAGCCAACTCTAATCAGATTAGGCTTTCCCCCTCCCTTATGGCATATCCTCTGAACAGCATGGAAAAGCTGCTAGTCCATCTGCTATTGGCTTTGTTGGAGTATAGCCCACACCAGTCAGTATTCTGTTTTGAATCTGTCTGTTTCAGTGATGTTGGCTGAAGGTTGCTCAAGTCCCAGGCAGACTTTCTGGAAGCTGGAAGTGGAGAAATCCCTCTGCATGCATAACAACACAGGGGCCTGGACTCTCAGCTGTGATACAGGTAAGTCCTATTTCTAAATCACATGGCTGAAACTCTGACCAACTGCATCATATTTGTCCTCATTTCTGAAGGTTAGTGGAACAGTTATTAGTAGCAGAAGGTGTTTGCTCCCACTTCTGGTGCAGAAGGAAAAAATTCCACAGTAAGAAAGTTTCAGAGGGGAAAACTCCTGCTTCTGTGTTCTAGTGGATTTTTTAAGCCATTGTGCTGAGTGAAAGGTGCATTAGCCAACAAATAGCTGCTTTTAGGTGGTGTAACTGCCAATACACACTTTATTCTCTCTGCAAACAGTGACACAGCTCTGTGTAAATTAAATGCCTGCTTGATGCCTGCTCTTCCTTATGCTGCATTTTGGAGTGTAGACAGTCTTGTGGATCCTGGTGTGAACTCAAAAGAGAAGGACAGAGTGTTGGGGCCGAAGTGCTGTGCTTTTCAACTGGACAAGCTGCATGTAAAGAAAAAGCCTTATGTCATTAAACCTAATCACTAGAGAGAAGACAGCAAAATCTCTATTCCCTAAGGCATTGCCACCACCTCCTTCCCTGGGGGGAAGACATTTTTCTGCCAGAACAAGCTTTCACTAGCTTGTGGTTTGTTTGTGCTGTAGAACTGTAAGCAGCTGCTATGTGTTCTTAAGGGTTTGAACTGCCACCTTTTGTTCCAATCAGAGCTCTGCTCAAAACAATGTGCCTTTTTTTTGTGTGTTGGGTTTTTTTCCCCCTTTTGTTTAAAGGGGCAGAGGGAAGTGAAGCAGGAAGTAACTATTCAAGGATACTCAGAGTAGCTGTGGCAAAATTTTAATAATTCAGTGGTTGAAGTTGTTGAGCTAGGTCATCCTTTGCGATTTGCAGCACACCTGTGTGTAAAGTTGCAATATGCTGCTGAGCAAATTCTGCTGTTCAGCTTGTTTCTTTGGTTTTTGGTTGTGCTGGCTGGACATGCTTGGGCAGTAGGAAAATACCAAGCTGCTTGGAAGCTCATCATGTGTTGACATATCCTGGGGTTGCTTCAAGTTGGTTGAATATGACCAGTGAACATAGAAAGTCTTGCAGGCTAGCTCTGGAGCTTTGTCAGAACAGTGTTGTTGCACTCTAGCATGGTTTATGGAGCGGGGAAAAAGGGTAGCAGAAAAATGTTTATTTTGACTCTTTCTGCACACATACAAACAGATTGATTCCCACCCTCTGTCTGGCAACTACCTTTTCCTTGTAACTATGTTGCAAAATGAGTGGTGGATATGCTTCTTTATTTGTTGTGCTGTGATTTCTTCAGCTCTTTTCTGTGCTATCTTGAACTGATTGTGGCACTTTGGCTCTGGCTGTGCTGAAACTTAATTCTGGCAGTAGCAAGGCCACTGACGGCAGGATGCAGGCAGTGGCTTTCTCATTCTGTTCAAATTGGTAGCTGCTGATGCCTGGTTGCATGCCAAGAGCAGCTGGTGTGATGGGGACGATTGGCAGCTTTAAAAGCATTTTTCTTTGTGGGAGGAACTGTGCAGCATGGGTTAGATGTGTCCATGATGCAATGGAGCTCGTTGCTCTGGTTTCCAGCTGCTGTTGCAATTCAGCTTAAAGCAACAGAATTCTGCATATTTAAAGCATGATACCATGGTCATCTTGGTGGTTCATCAGGGTCATCATGAGGTTCTCACTCATAAGCCAGCCTTGTTGGTTTCTTCATCTGTTGCAGACATAGCCTGGTCTGTTTTCTCTGAAGTTCTGAAGTCAGCTTTTTCTGTGTTTTGATTGCTTATTTTTGGTGGGTTTTGTTTGTGTTTCTTTGTTTCTTTTTATCCTTTTTCTCATTTGTTAGGTAACTTTGTAAATGAGACGAAGCTACTTGCAGGCATCCATTCCTGTTGATAGCCTAAGGAACAAACATACAAAACATCCCCCCTGCTGCTTTTGATGCAGTCTTCTGGGGGTGGAAACCACACCTTGCATCTACTCCTATACTAGCACTGCCATGGTGCACTTGGAGAAAACAGCCATTGTCTGCACTAGCAAAAGGCCACTAAGATTCAATCACTAATGTGAATAGTGGTAACCCTAAATAGTTGTGCTAGTTTGTACTTTAAAAACTTTGTAGCCCTCTTACTGTATTTGACACCACCATTAAATTCCTTCTTCAGTAATGCTAAAAAAACAATGGAAGTGAATGACCAGCTCTAGGTTTGTTTTCTTTTTTCTTTTCCTTTTTTTCCCCCCTTTTTTCCCTAAAAACTAGACTATCCTGCATATTCTACAGGCAAGGAGAGGCTATTGGCCTCTTGCCATATCCTACAGCAGTTTCCTCAGTGAAGCACTACTGAGTTTCAAGAGCCCTCTGCAGGCCCCTTATCATGCAAGAAACTGTACAAGGTATAGCTTGTTCTGCACATAGCATTGAAAGAGGGGAACTTGAAACATGTGGTATTTTTTTAGAAAGCTGATGAACTTTGTAAATATGTGATTCCAAATGGATGTGTGGCTATTTTAAGGTGGGTAGATAATTAAGTAGGATTGGGGTGGTTTGGGTTGGGACAGGGAACTGCTGGAGAAGGTCCAGTGAATGATATCAAGATGCTGAGGCGGTTGGAGCATCTCTGTGAGGAGGAAAGGCTGAGAGACCTGTGGTTGTTTAGCCTGGAGAAGAGCAGCATGAGTGGGGACCTTCTCAGTGCTCATCAGGAGCAAAAGGGCAGGGCACAGGAGGCTGTCATTGGTGCTCAGGAACAGGCCAAGGGGCACAAAGTGGATGGGAACAAAAAGTCCATTTGAGTTGGCAAATGAGCTGGTTCTAAGTTCATGAAATGTGTGAATGTGGCACTTTGGGATGTGGTTTAGTGGCCATGGTCATGTTAGGCTGAGAGTTGGGCTCAGTCTTGGAGCTTAATTTGATTTTAAGCACTAAATATGTATTTCCATTTTACTGGCAGTTTGCAGAGTGCTAACTTAGAGTAAAACCTTTCCTTCCATTTATATATTCAGGGACCCTGGAGATCTGTTAGACTATGTTTGTATGAATGCAGCTTCTTCATCAGTATGAAGCTTTTTGAGTGCAATGTGAAAGGTCAGGTATACAAGGCTTTCCTGATAACCTTTCAGGAAGGATGAACTTTGTGGAGGAGAGAGACAAAGGGATGGAACTTAGAGTCTTTAAATGCCAAGTTCACAACCACAGCTGTAGAGCATTCATGTAGAACAAGAGTGCTGAATAGGTAGACTGCTGTTAGAATACATATGCAGAGGCAGTTGGTGCAGTGTATTAGATCTACAGGCCAGGTTGCTAGTTTCTGTCAGAGGGTAAGCTCACCAAACAACTACCTAAGTCGAGGTCATCTATACAGATGCTCCTTACAATTAGTTACTCTGAGCAGGAGTTCTACTTGTAAAAGCATTTCCCTTACATAATGAGCATTTTTTGTTGTGACTGGAGAGATGTCCAAGAGGATACAAAACCCCAATCAACTTAAAATAAAATTAGTATGGTGTGTATCTGGATTAATATGGTGTGTATCTGTAGAGTCTTATTTAAGATTACCAGAATACAGTATTAGTTAACTTTGGGACAAAGGTGCTGCTCTGAGTACTGTTTGGGAATGTTCTGGTAGGGAAGAGCATCACTTTTCCTTCAAATTCTTTGTGACTCAAATCTGACTGGTTTCAAGTTACTTCTGGATGCAAGTAACACCTTCTAATGCTTTTACCAAAGAAAAAGATCAAAAACATAAAATTCAAGTAAATCAGCAAATTTGAGCGTTCATGTGTTGAGACTTTTGCCACATTGGAAAAAGAGCTGAATCCCTTGCTTCAGAATTAAAACATATGGGGGAAAACAGTCTTGGTGAATATGCCAAAGGCTACTCTTACTCCTTCAGGCTTGAACTAGAATTTACATCTTGGTTATGAGGGGAGTTTTCACTGGAACTTGATAGTTTCTGTGGAAAACTTTGGTTTGGGTGGAGGAATACCAGAAAAACATCAGAAGTTTGGGTTTGGGGTTTTGTTTGTGCGAGCATGGGTGGTGGTGTTTGTTTGGTGTGTGGTGGTGGTGCTCCTTTATTTCAATTATGCCTTTGGCTTTCTGCAGTCGTTGTGTTCCACTGAATTGACACCAGAACTTAGCAACGTTTAGACTTCAGAGCTTTATTTAACTAAAGGAGAAACCAAAAGTTGAGAGGCTGCAGGACAGGGTGGAGGCCACTGGGTGGCAGATAAGTCTAAGCAACAACTCAGCAAGTGACGTTGCTCGATGGGGAGCTCGCAGCAGGTACAGGTATAGAGGTCAGACAAAATGTACCCTTGCTAATATCTTTTAGCGGATTTGTCAGGCACTGGAAAAGCGGAGAGGATGGGAAAGATTACTGTAAAACTAGTAATAGACCTGGATACTATCATAGCATTGGTTTGGTTGAAAAAGACCTCTGAGATCAAGTCCAATCTTAGACCAGCATGGCTGTTAAACCATATCCCACAGTACCATGTCCACACATTTCTTGAACACCTCCAGAGATGATGAGTCCACTGCCTCCCTGGGCAGTCTGACCACTCAAGAAAGAAATTTTTCCTAATAGCCAGCCTAAACCTCCCCTGGCACTTTCCCAGGCCATTTCCTCTCATTCTATCACCTGACACTAGGGAGAACAGACCTCATAACAACTTCCTTTCAGAGAATTCTAGAGAGAATAAGGAATCCCCAGTTCCCAGCTGGGATTGTTCTGTGGCCCAGCTTGAATTGCCGCAACAAATTTGCACTGAGCATCAACATACTCCAATGCACAGCTATGGAGGAGGTTTTGAGTAAGAGCTGTGTCCAAAGTAGCACAGGCTTTGAACTGTTGCCTCTCTTTATTTTTAATCCTATTTCCTTCTTATCCAGAAAGCAAATTACTGACTACTTCCAAGGAGCCGAAATGGGGAAGGGATCTCTGGTTAGTTTTTATTGTCTGGTTACTAAACGAAATATTTTGTGTTTTTCTTCAATAAGGTAGCAGCATGTTCCCATTTTCCTGTTGTGTATGTCTCTGTGTGGAGGGTCTCATACTTTGAACTCTATTGCTGCTTGTCTCAGCTGCGTCTGTGATGAGGGTGTTGGCACTTCAGAATTATAGCTTTTAAAAAAGGGAGTAAATTTTCCAAGTCATAGGGGGGTTCCTCTGATGGAGCAGCTTTGCATTCACCTCGTGCTTAGTTTCTGAGATTGATTTCAATTAGATTTTCCTTGATTTATAGTCAATTATGTTTGTGCTGCTGTTGACTGCAGCTCATTCCTTGAGGTCTCTGCATTGTTGGTTCAGTGCCAGCAAATTGCCAGCTATCTGCTCAGTTGCTCACCAGGAAGCAGGGAGATGAGGTATGTGACTGCAGCCCTGTGAGGCACCCAAAGGAGGGCCAGACACTAGTGGAAGAACAGTGCTGTCCCTTCTCTTGCTCTGTAGGGTGGACTGGAGCACCTGGCATACCACCTTTGAGTTGTGCTAAAGGTGCCCCTTTAGCTTATCATGGAATTGCAGAATGGCAAGGGTTGGAAGACACCTCTAGAGATCAAGTCCAACTTCTCTGCTAAAGCAGGATTGCCTAGGGCAAATCACACAGAAATCTCCAGAAAATGAGACTCCACAACCTCTCTGGGCAGCCTGTTCCAGTGCTCCACCACCTTTACAGTAAGGAAGTTTTTTCTTATGTCAAAGTGGAACTTCCTGTGTTCCAGTTTGTATCCATTGCCCCTTGTCCTATCACAGGACATCATTGAAAAGAGATTTGCACCTTCTTGACACTCACCCTTGAGATCTTTATAAACATTCTATTCTTAGTCTTTTCTAGACTAAACAGCTCCAGGTCTTTCAGGCTTTCCTGGTAAGACAGATGTTTCAGTTCCTTAATCTTCCTCCTAGTCTAGGTGTTGGTGAAGGAGCAGTACTGTCTCTGTCCGCTCCACGTGATGAGGTGGACTGGCGTAACACTCTTGAGCTGTGTTAAAGCTGCCCCTTTATTTTACAGTGAGCCTCTGCAGCATATCTTCTGTACATTTACCTGTTGGTACAAAAAAAGCCCAGAGCAGCCTCTGGCCCGTGAGCAGCAGACAGTTTGCTATAGTGCCAGGAGTGAAGTCCAGTTATTTCTTTCCTAGTATCAATGAATAATCTAATTCCTTGCTCTATTTGAGCAATATTGTTCACTAGTTAAAGCTGAAGGATAGGCTGGTTAACAACAGCTGCCTGGAGACATGAGGCTTTGCAGGTGTGACAGGAATAATACCTTTTATTAAGGCCACACGTTCCTAAATGACAACACACAGATATCCTGTAGCAGGGAAAACATAGGCAATGCTAGTCAGCGGAAAAGGAAGATTCTACAAAATAATTTTGCTTTGTATTTTGAGAATCTGGTTGAGGATACCCCTGCTTACTGCAGAGGGGGTTGGAGGTCCCTTCCAACCCAGACCATTCTGTGAACTACTTCTAGTGCAAATGACTGTTCTAAAGCAAGAGAATTGGGAGCATGATCAATGAGCCAGTATGTTCCTTTGCACATAGAGCTTGGGACACACATACATTCTTCTTGTTCTGGAAATGTAATTTATGGCTGAGACTGTTCTCTGATTCATAAAGAACATGGAAATCATTCACCTAGGGCCTGAATGCAGCACCATGTAATTCTTTTCATGTTCAGAGTAAAGCTTATCTGCCCTGTGCTAACCCTTCTTCTCTCCACGCCGCACATTAATTAGCAAACAAAAGCCAGCTTGTAGACTTTCCATTGAAGCTGCAAAAGTACAAACAAGCAAAGAAGCAGCAAGGCACTTTTTCTGTCTTCTGTAAACATTCCAAATGTCATTGATCATTTTACCAAATTAGTCTTGGATGGCTGGGGGAAAAAAATAGGCAAAATTGTGAAAGGGTAGGCAGCGAAAAACCATTAGGGAGAATGTTAACACAAGTACTCTGGTTGTCACTGGTAGTGATTCAAACAAACAAGACACTTGGCTGTAGCTTGGCTGAAGACTATTTCTATAATACAGAGAAATGAAGTGTGTAGCATAGTAAATGCACTCTGAAGAGCCATTTCCTGGAAGCCATTTTCATTTGTATCATAGCCCATCATTAAAGCCTGGCTGCCCCTTCCTGTGTTTTTGTGTTGGGATTTTCCATTATTTGCTGTGGGCTATGATAATGTGGGGCTCAATGTTGGGAGAGGAAGCTTGCCAGGAAGAAGTAGATTCTAAAGGAAGGGAAGGGTGGCTGCTTGGCTTATGCAAAGTTTGGCTTGATGTAGCTCAGAAAACAGATTGTGACTGCTCCTCCAATAATGATTTAGGTTCAAATTTGTCTGGGAGAACAAATCAGTGATTTGGGTTTTTTAAATTTTTTTTTCCCTGTTCTGTTAGGAGATGAGAGGCCTGTGGATGGCTTTTTGTGGCAGATTGAAATACGACAGGTTGTTTAAAGGTGCTTCTCTTTCACAGAGGCTTGTTTTCACAGAGTCATAGAACGTTAAGGGCTGGAAGGGTCTTCCAAAGATCATCCAGTCCTGTCCCCCTGCCAGAGGAGAATCACCTAGAGTAGATCACACAGGAAAGCATCCAGATGGGTCTTGAATATCTCCAAAGAGGGAGATTCCACAACATCCCTGGGCAGCCTGTTCCAGTGTTCCATCACCCTCACAGTAAAAAAATTCTTCCTCATGTTTGCTGCTTGCTTTGCTGCATTATGGGTGTCCCTGCCACTGCCATTTTCTATAAATTTTGCCTTTTTCTTTTCTTGCCTCTTGGTTGAATTTAAAGGCTCTGATGCTGAGCTGCTGCATTCTGTTGCAAAGAGTGGACACTGCAAAACTGACAGACAGATGGCTAGATGCTGAAGATCCTTAAATGAGTTAGAGCTGCACTATCTCTCTATCTCTGTGTTAGTCAGAACAGGTTGTAGGAACCAGTCCAAGAGAACAGTGTGTGCTGTTACACTCCCCTTTTGAATTCTCCTGTGTTGTGCTGTAGGGATGGATCTGTCTGTGAAGGTCCTGTTTGGCTAATGACGGACTTGCTCAGGAGCCCCACAAGCCAGGATAAATGGCAAGATTCACAAATGTGAATCCATCATCAGAGGCTCTAAAGACTGTGTTTCTCTCAAGATACTGCATGTAGCCAGTTCCTTCAATGCAAACAGTGCTGATTAAGCTCTAAACTATTGAAAGAATTCAGTACTGGTGCTTTCTCCATTAATAAAATATGGGTTTATGCCTCAGCTGGGGTTGAACTTGTTCTTATGGGTCAAACTCTTAAAAATGTCACACAAACAGACATTTATGCACTATTTATATATAATTACATAAAGAACCTAATTACCAGTCCAGACTTTCCCACTCCGTGTTTGGCATTAAATGCAGCTATGAAATACAACTATTTTTCAGTGAATAAAATTTCTTATTATGTTTGTACTTGATGTTAAATGAGTCATGCAGTCAGGCAGTGGATAAAGTTTGAGAGAAGGAGGCAAAACTATTTCTCTACAGTGTCATTCCCATCTTGACTATATGAGTCATGACACAAAAAAAACCCATGTAATGCTCTCCAGATCTGCAGCAGGAGTTCCTCACCAGGAATAAAGATCTAGAAAATGATCCCACCCTACTGAGGTACAATCCAAATATTGATGTGAGTGTAAATGTTTTAAAATCATCCTTTGCAGTGCTGCAAATCAATCTGTGCTCTAGCAATTATTATTTTTTTTTTTTTTGTATTCACAGAATATTAGGGGCTGGAAGGGACCTACAAAGATCATCTAGTCCAACCCTTCTGCCAGAGACCTATACCAGATCACACAGCAATTCATCCAGGTGGGGTTTGAATATCTCCAGAGAGGGAGACTCCACAACCCCCCTGGCCAGCCTGTTCCTGTGTTCCATCACCCTCACAGTGAAAATTTTTTTTTTGTCATGTTTCCATGGAATTTCCTATGCCTCAGCTTCCACCCATTGCCCCTTGTTCTGTCATTTGGCATCACCTAGAAGGTCATGATGAAATTTGCAGGATTTCAGATCTACCTCCCATCTTGTTCAATGATGTTTTGTTGTGTTTTTTCTTGCTTGCTGAGTTATTACGGTTTAATAGGAGATATTGCAAGGAAAGTGTTCAAGATAGAGAACAAAAACGAAAGCTAAAATATTCTTCATGCGAAGTGTATTCTCTCTCTCTTAAGGACTGCTCCAGGAACAGAGTGTTTTTTTCTCTAATCCTTACAGCTGATCAGCAAAGGCAGCATTGTTTTAGAGACCAGGATGCTTCAGGGCAGCATGAATTACTAGAAGTTAAAGAGAATTAGAATGACAGTCTTGGCTATGACGAAGAGGAGGATGTGCAATTAGAACTGTTACAGCCAAAAGAGTGTGTGTGTGTGTAAGGTAAGATCCCAGCATAAAGGATACCACAGCAAAATCTTCTCTGAAATCTTAAGACATTCTGCATATTAGGAAAAATTTCTATACTGAAAGAGTGGTCAGGCATTGAAGTAGGTTGCTTGGGGAGATGGAATTACTGTCCCTGGATGTGTTCAAGAAATATGTGGACATGGCATTTTGGGACATGTTTTAATGGCCATGGTGATCTTGGGTTGAAGGCTGGACTTGATGATCTTAGAGGTGTCTTCCAACCAAACCAACACTCCATGCTTCTGTGAAATGCTCAAGGAAGCCTCATTTGACAAGACTCTTCAGAATTGAATAGAATAGAATAGAATAGAATAGAATAAACCAGGTTGGAAGAGACCTTCAAGATCATTGTGGCCAACCTATCAATCAATCCAACCCACCTAACCAGCTAAACCATGGCACCAAGCACCCCATCAAGTCCCTTCCTGAACACCTCCAATGATGGTGACTCCACCACCTCCCTGGGCAACCCATTCAAATGGGCAATCACTCTCTCTGTAAATTGTACCTGAGATGTGTCAGTGGTAGCTGGCCTGATTCAGCAGGGACTCTACTCTCTGTTCTCCCATCAGTTCTCTTGAGGTTATTTGCAGGGGAGGAAAAAAATCTTCCTGTGCACTACAGGCTCTTGGCTCATCGTCTTCCTCTCTTTCTCTTTCCTACACACCAGCTGAATGTCACTTCCAGTGTATTTGAGTGTGCTGCAAGAATGGCTCCGTTTTGCTAGAGCCATGTGGTGTTGCTGCAGTTCTGGAAAGGGAATGCCACTCTTGCCACCTGATCCTGGCTGTGCTGGGTTACACCCATCCTAGGCGGGGGGTGAGGTTTGGGTGAAGATTTCGAGAGCTCTGCTTCCCCCAGGGGACAAAAGAAACCTGATCCAGATGGAGTTGGCTTCCCCCTCCCAGGAGGAGGGGACCCCCAGGTCTGAGTTGGTCTGTTCCTCTGCCCCTTCCTGTCCAGCAAGACTATAAAGGTGGGGGGCATGGTGGCCATCTTTTTCTTTGCTCCTGCCTTGCCTGTTTGAAAGGACCCACAGCTGCTGGTGGCCTCCTGGTTCTGCCACGTGGTTGGGTCTGATCTTCTCCCTGCCAGGTCCACACTTCTCTAAAGGACTGGAATCCACATACATCAAGGGAGATACAAGGCCATCCAAATTTGGTTTTGTCTATTTTCCTATTCATTCTTATTCCTTACCCTTGTAAATCCCCCTGTTACTGCTATATAGATATACTTAATTTTTTTTTTTGTTAAAAAAAATGTACTTCTACTTCCAAACCGATTCCAGATTATTTTTTGGTAGATTAAACTCCAATTAAGGATTAAACCACCACACTGGCTCACCCTTGGACCCAAAGAAAAATGCCTAGTAAATATGATGTCCATGCTTAGATTTCATAAAGGAAAACTGCACTAGTTCTACTTGCACTGCCAGCTCCAAGGTGTTTGTTTCTGTTTCTTTGTATCCTTCAGCTATTAAGGAGGTGTGAGGGTATGCTTCAAACATAACATTTCACACTAGTTAGTGTTAACAGATGTTTGGGATGCGTATTTCCTGACACACCTAGATGTTCTCAGAGATCCGAATTTACACCAGAATTTCATCTTTCCCTGGCCTTTCTTGTGACCTATGGCTTAATTCAGATGCTTGGTTTAACATCTAAGAACTAAGAACATCTAAGAACATCTAGAACTGTTAATTTCCCTTGGGCATTGTCTGTTTGAATCGCCTGTCTAGATGGTAAACATGAGTGTTAATGAAGTGTTAATGCTTGCTCTAGTATTTAACTTGGCAATAAACAAAAAACTCCTTTTGCCATACGTGCAGTATTTCCCTGCAGCACAGCGTGTGAGGGTTTGAAAAGGGAGTAAAAGGATGATATGCAGCCCTTACTCCTTAGATTTTTAATTTTTTATCTTGCAGACATCTTTGTTTATGTACTCTGCATTGGTTAGGCCACACCTTGAGTACTGTGTCCAGTTCTGGGCCCCTCAGTTTAGGAAGGACATTGAGACACTTGAACGTGTCCAGAGAAGGGCAACAAGGCTGGTGAGAGGCCTTGAGCACAAGCCCTATGAGGAGAGGCAGGGGTTGTTTAGCCTGGAGAAGAGGAGGCTCAGGGGCGACCTCATTGCTCTCTACAACTACCTGTAAGGTGGTTGTAGCCAGGAAGGGGTTGGTCTCTTCTCTCTAGCAACCAGCACCAGAGCAAGAGGACACAGTCTCAAGCTGCGCCAGGGGAAGTTTAGGCTCGAGGTGAGGAGAAAGTTCTTCACCGAGAGAGTCATTTGCCATTGGAATGTGCTGCCCGGGGAGGTGGTGGAGTCACCGTCCCTGGAGGTGTTCAAGAAGGGATTGGATGTGGCACTTGGTGCCATGGTCTAGTCATGCGGTCTGTGGTGACAGGTTGGACTCGATGATCTTTGAGGTCTCTTCCAACCTTTGTGATACTGTGATGATTCTTGATGCTACATGCTGCAGATACATGCAGTAACTCACTAGTAGCTTGCAGGAAGTACTGTCATTATGAGAGCTGAGTTCTCCCAGTTGGTGGTGAATTTGTGTTGCCAGGGTGGAATTTGGGGATTACCAATATGAGGCTGTTCCAGCCACCTCTTCTGTATTTGAATTACTTTCATGTTTGTTTGGATGTCAGATTAGTACAGTGCCACACTATGAGGTGTGTGGCAGGGGGTATGTGAATGACATGACAGAAGCAGGAAAGAGAAAGCCATTCAAATTGTCTACCATGGATTGTTAGTTTTAAGAAATGTTCTGTAGGAGCAGTACCACAGGAAGACAGACTTTACAAATCAAATCTGTTAGTGGCAAAGTGAAACAAACCAAAAAGTGTAATCGCACAGAACTACAGGGAAGACATGCAGTGGGTCTTGGGTAGCCCTGAAGCTTTGTAAACAAAGTTCCACCTAGTCCAGGGACATGAATTTATAGGGGCATAATAGGAGATCCTGCTCTGGGCAAGTAGTGCCTTTTTTTCAAAGCTGTGTATAGGTACAGAAGAGCAAAAGCAGCTCTGACGACTTTGAAAATGGTGATAAAATTGATTACAAACAGCAAGAAGTTTAGAGGAGACTCGTGGGCATGAATGGGATCCTGTCATTTGGGATCTGAAAAAACATGTGGAAGCTGGCAGATGGATTTGAGTGACTGGGAAAGAGAGGAGACTTGACCTCCACTGCTTCTTTCAGGGAACAGATAACTTTTCCTATAAAGATAATAATAAGCATTGAGACACAGGAAACCTGTAGTACCTTTCCAAGGGTGTGATTTTATTCTTTTGCTGTTTGACTCATGCCCTCTTCAGAATAAGAACTCTACATGGGCTGCTTACTGCACCTTGAGTATAAATCCATTATTTATAGATGTGGCAAAAGCACTACTGAATGAGAGACCATGAGTGAATCCTGAAACGACTGTGAGTAGCTCACTTTTAAAAGGCTCTGAGCTGATGTACAGCCAAGATAATCAAATACAATCATGGCAAATGCATAGACATTTCCCAGATTAAAGGGGGAAACTAACAGCTGCATATTAGCACAGAGCTTTGAAAGGATGAGGGACAGTGAGTTTCAAACAGGGTGCATTAACAGGAGAGATGATTTAAACTCTTATTGCTTTTCTTCCAAAGAGCACTTTTACTGAAATGTATTCCTTTGAGTAACTGGATGGATTGCACACAGTCACAGAATGGTAGTGGTTGGAAGGGACCTCTATCATAGTATCAGTCGGGGTTGGAAGGGATCACAAGCATCATCTAGTTCCAACCCCCCCACCATGGGCAGGGACACCCTACACTAGATCAGGCTGGCCAGAGCCTCATCCAGCCTGGTCTTAAACACCTCCAGGGACGGGGCCCCAACCACCTCCCTGGATAACCCATTCCAGGGCTTCACCACTCTCATGGTGAAGAAAGATCATGGAGTCCAAACCCCTGGCCAGGGCAGGATCACCTATAGCAGATCACACAGGAACATGTCCACACGGGGCTTGAAGGTCTCCAGAGATGAACAGCCTGGTCCAGTGCTCTGCCACCCTCCAAGAAATTCCTTCTTACATTTAGATGGAACTTTTTATGTTCAAATTTGTGCCCATTACTGGGGACTACTGCGAAGAGTCTAGCTCCACCATCTTGACACCCACCTCTTAGATATTTGTAAGCATTGATAAGATACCTCTCGACCTCCTCCAAGCTAAACAGCCCCAGCTCTGTTTCCTCATGTCAGAGATGTTCCAGTCCCCTCATCTTAATGGCCCTGCACTGGACTCTCCAGTAGTTTTTTTTGTCCTCCTTCTTCTAGGGTGCCCAGAACTGGACACAGTACTCCATGTGAGGCCACACCAGTGCAGAGTAGACGGAGAGAAGAACCTCCTTCAACCTTCTGGCCACACTCCTTTTAATGCATCCCAGGATGCCATTGGCCTTCTTGGCTGTGAGGGCACATTGCTGGCTCATGGTCAGTCTGTTGTCTACCAGGACTTTCAGGGCCTTTTCCTCAGAGCTGCTCTCTGACAGGTCAGCCTGCAACCTGTACTGATCCACAGGATTGTTCTTCCCCAAATGCAGGACTTCAACACTTGCATTAGGTGACTTGCAGGTGTGGTGGTCTTTGTCTGGATGTCCAAGTTAGAATTTTCTGAGGGGCATCTTGCATTTCTTGTCAGCACAGCCAGACAAAGCTTAATAATGTGAATGGTCTTTCGGCATTGTTTCCTAATGACTATTTTTGGTAGAATACTTTTAATGATGCCAAATGCCTTATGGTTTTGTATTTGACAAGGAACATTTCTTCAAAAAGCTGCTTGCTTCTAAAAACAAAAGTGTTTAAAACTCAAGTAGAGTTTCAGCCTTGCCACATATGGAGATTGTGCAACATCAGAAGGT
Source organism: Picus viridis (assembly GCA_033816785.1). Lineage (NCBI taxonomy): Eukaryota > Metazoa > Chordata > Aves > Piciformes > Picidae > Picus > Picus viridis. The sequence goes on from CM066576.1 coordinate 36,056,558, forward strand.
AAAGAGGTTGAAGATTTCCAGGTATATACTTACAAGCTGACGAGCAACAATTTGCTTAGGTGCTGGTTTTCCATCAAAGAGCAATGGAGCAGAAATACAGAATGGGTAAATGTTTGCAGGAGGAAGGTGAACTTGTTTGTGATGAGTGCTTATCATGAGCTGGGTGATGAGGGCAGACAGCATGTCACAGAAAATATTCTTTCTGTTCTCTCTGCAGTTTATGTACGTATCTTAGCTAAATGCATCAGAGCCTTATTTCAGATGCAAACTCTGCCTTGCATCACTTCGTGCTGGAAAAATAGACCTTTTCCCAGTGAACTAGAATGAACAGATGCAGTTACAAATGACTAGCAGATGTTAGAAGCAAGGGAGCAGGGATGAATTTGGGGGCCCTATCTGGGGAGCCAGCTCTCCCTGGAGTTAAGAGACTGTGAAGGAGCTGAGTTGGTTTTCCCTGAAGAGATGGTAAACAGTGCTGCAAAGACACTAGCAGCTTAGGTGAACAAGGTCCCACTGAATTCCAGACAACTCTTTTATTGCCTGTTTTTTTCTTTTTTTTTAAGAGGGTCCAATCATCTTGTGCTTGTTCTTTGGCAGCCCGGGTGAGCCTGCTATCTCAGATACATATTTAGGGTATAAGAATTGCCAATAAGTATTTTTCTTAGTCTTTATAAATTGTCTGATATCCAAAAAGTAGGGGGTTTCTGTTACTTCTTTGCAGAACTGCAGTATGTGAGAGATGCTAAATAGGATAGGGCCAAGTAAAAAAAAGACAGTGACAAGAAAAATATAGTTAGTCCCAACTTCCTCTGCGGCTGTGAAAGAGCTGATTGTTCCCACCCAGCAATCTCTCTGAATGGGTGGGCTGGATTAAAAACCAAAAATGCTTGTTGTGGCTAAGGTGCTTCCAATGGTGCACGTTACCCGGTTTCTTATTTTAAGTCATGTTTTGCACACCATGTTGGTAATTCACAGAAATCACTTTCCAGTCTTCTTGTGATACTATGCTGTGCTGCTGTGTTTCTTGAAAACAAGGTCATGTGAAGAATAAGTTGCTTTTCATTTTGGTGTGTTGTACTTTTGGTGGTTTGGTGGTTGTTTTTTTTAAAGTGAAAGTGCAGAATGGACCTTAAAGCAGGTAGTTTGCCTCTGTGCTGTTTAAATACAGAAGGGTTGGGCAGTGCTTAGGAAAGGGCATTGTCATTAACATCAGGAGCCTTGGCTCCCAGGTTTAAAGGAGAAGGTAGCTTAGAGCATTGGAGTTGTAACTCCCCGCTGATTACAACAGGAGTCACAGAATACCTGACTTTGGAAGGCACTTCTCTAGATCTAGTCCAGGCCCTCCCACCAAGCAAGGTCAGTTACAGGTTTTTCAGGGCTGTGTCCACTTGGATATTGTCCATCTCCAAGGGTAGAGATTCTGCAGCCTCACTAGGCAACCTGTTTCCATGTTCTGTCACCCTCAAAGCCTTTTTTTACTGTTTCTTATTTAGTACAGAATTTCTTGTATTTCAGTTCATGGCTATCTTGTCTCTGGGTACCCTTGAAAAACAATCTGTCTCTGTCTTTACAAATATTGTTGTCTGCCCTCCTTCCCAATTGTCATACACATACTGACCCCTCCCTGAGCCACCATTTCTCCACTCTGAACAAGCCCTACTCTCTCAGCCTCTCCTTGTGTGTCAAGTTCCTCATATTTGCAGCCATCTACTGTTCTCCCTCCAGTATGTCCATGTCTCTCAGAACTAGACCTGGCACTGAAGATATTTTGCCAGTCCTGAACAGAGGGGAAGCATCACCTACCTTGACCTCCTTGTCATAGAGGGTGGGTAAGGACTCTCCTTACCACCAGATTCCTGCCCCAACTGGAAGCAACATGATATCTGAATCTCTTCTTGTACCTCTGTGAAAATATGAATGCCAGGTGAAGTGGATCTGGTTTTCAGCTCCCCCTGAAAAGGTTCATCCTCTCCAGAAAAGAGATTGTTTAGGGTATTTAATTTCATCAAGTTTTCTTACAATTTGTGCTTGTCTCTTCCTGAGTGTGTGGACTGTTGTAAAGCACCTGGCCTTCCGTGCACATTGTGTAGGAAAGGAACCTGGGGGTAGAGTACCCCTTTCTTTGGGTCGTGGGCATGCCTGGACCCTCTAGGGGCAGGGACCCATCTTGGTTTCACACTTTTAAAGTGCAATAGCCCTTCTATGTATCTCAGTGTTATTTTGAAGGTAAGCTCATTAAATGAGACCAAAAGAGTGAAGAATGGCCATGTGCAAGTATAAATTGGATAGGATAAAGTGTAATATGAATATGAAACAAGATTGTCTGATGAAGAAAGGCTGACAGACTGTATAGTCTGGAAAAGAGAAGGCTGAAAGATCTTATTAATGTTTAATAATATCTCAAAGATGAGTGTCAAGAAGAAAGAGCTAGTCTCTTTTCAGCGGTGTCCTGTGATGGGACAGGGAGCACTGGAACACAAGCAGTTCCACCTTGACATGAAAAAAAACTTCTTTACTGTGAGGGTGATGGAGCACTGAAAGCCAGTGAGGTTGTGGGGTTTTCGTCTCTGGAGACTTCCAAGACCCATCTGGATGTGTTTCTGTGTGACCTGCCCTAGGTGATCCTGCTTTAGCAGGGGGCTTGAAAGTGGATCTCCAGAGGTCCCTTCCAACCTTGATGATTCACCAAACTGCCACAGAAGCCCTTGCTGTGGCAAAGAATCTTCTAGGGAGCAAGCACTCTTATAAATGGAGACACGGTATTTGGCTGGAGGTGAGTCATTGTAAACAGAGAGGGAAAGAGAAGCTGATGATCAATATTGTGCTTGCCCTCAGTAAAAGATGTCAGTAGAAATTACTATTTAATGTCAGCCTTACTTTGTTTTTAAAATGGGGCAAGTGTTAATCCCAGAGAGTACAATGATGGTCTTAAATTTTTATAAATGAGAAGGCAGGTAAACTTTTCCTGCAGCAGGATCTAATAAGACACTAGCTTTAGCACTGGCGTTTCATTTACAGCCAAAAAGCCATTGTACATCTTGTGAGTAACTGAAGTGACACTATGGGACCTTACCACTGAGGAAATCGTGTGCAGATCTCTAGGGGAGAATGTAATAATGGTTTGGCATTAAATCTATACTGAGCCTAGTGCCTAGCCCAGCTGCCCTACTTTGACTCACACTTGTTGTTGGTGATAAGCTATTTAGCAAGACTTCTGCTGCCACTTTATTGGAGTTGATGGCACAAATCCCTGTTTCCATTCTGTTTAACACGGTCTGTAAGGGTAGCCTGACCCAAGATTATATGTGAGGTCCAGATGATTTTCATGAGATTGTCCATACTCTACAAAAGCAGAGTGTTTTCCAGAGCAAAAAGAAATAAAATTAGATTTCTTCAAGGAATTATGCTTGTCAACAGGACTGGCCACTGATAGATCAGGACTTACAAAGCTCTTAATGTAGAGGTTGGGTCTGCCAAGCTGTTTGCACCCCACTGTAAATAATTGTCTCTTTTGGAAAGGTAAGGATGGGCATGGGGGTGAAGAGAGTCACTGTTGTAAAGCCCATGCAGCCATTCTGACAGAGCAATTAGCTTCATTTAGAAGCAGGCCTCAGCTTTGCTTCCCTCCCACCAGTTTAGGACAGAAAACATTCCTGCTGTAAGAGGCAATACAGAATTTTTGTGAGTGGAGCTTTTCTACAGCATTGAAAATTCAAGCAGAGCCCCCATGTTCTGTACCTAGCATTGCAGCCTGCAGTGAAATGGTGTTTTGTAGAGGTAATATCTTTTTTTTTTTTTTTAATTATTTTTTTTTTCCTGGGGATGATAGCAGGTTTGTGCACTTGGCTTTACACCAGCGTAGAGAACTTTTTGTCTCTAGTACATGAGTGGCAATGCAAACGTTACACAAAAATAACCAATCCTGTTCAGACTGTCCTGCACCCCCTGCACTCCTGGAGGATGATTCTTTTTTATGGAGTTCAGTTAAAACATCTCACTCCTAAAGGTAGAAATCACTGAATACACTGGCTCTGCAATGGAACACAAAATAATGGGTGTTAATTCAAGCAGAAGACTGTAGGCTGGCACCTGTACAGATGTATGTACAGTATGTAACCTGATTACCAAACAGATGAGCAGAAACTTATACCTGAATGTTTTCAGGACACAACATGTTCAGCTAAGACTTAGATCTAGGCTCTGTAGTGTGGTGGTTACCACAAGCTGTGGTTTGATTGCTGATTGCATGTTGAGCTATTAAGAATACCTGATCTGTTACTAATTTGTCTTGGGTAAAACTGCCACGTTTTCTTATCAGCTTCTGTACTTTGACAAAACACTTTTAATGAGTCAAAGTAAAGTATGGATTTTATTTTAGGTTTTATATTTCCATATGTGATCCATCCATGTTGGGGCTGTTCATCCTAGAGGAGTCAAAGGCTCTGGGGAGATATTAGAGCAGCCTTTCAGTATCTGAAGGGGCCTACAAGAAAGCTGGGGAGGGACTTTTACAAGGGCTTGTAGTGATAGGATGAGAGGGAATGGCTCAAAGCTTGAGGAGGGGAGATATAGACTGGATATCTGAAATTCTTTCCAGTGAGGGCATTGAGATACTGGAACAGGTTGCCCAGGGAGGTTATGTCCCTTCTTTGGGGCTGTGCAGGGCCAGGTTGGATGAAGCCTGGAACAATCTGGTCTAGTGGAAGGTGTCCCTGCGTATGGTGGGAGAGCTGAAGCTAGATGATCTTTAAGGTCTCTTACAACCCAAACCATCCTATGGTTCTAAGGTTGCAAGATTGAACCCACATGTATTTCTATTACTGAGGTGTAATTCTTTTCTTCACCTGTTAAGATATACTTTTGGCAAAAAATAAATGTAAAAAATACTGTTGTCACTTCTTAATTTTATCTGGTGACACTTAGTACAGAAAGTCTGTGACCATGCTGTCATTGTAGTGCCTTGAGCAAAGATGAACTATTACTGCAGCAATCATACGAGTGTGATAATGTGGTTATGAAAGGAGTAGATACTGAGGGGGAAACGTGTTTGTATAGGATTGCTCTACCTGCAACAGACCTGAGTAATGCCAGTTACTCATTCTGTCCTCACAAAGGTTACCACTTCCTTGGTTACACTGATTTAAATCACAGAATGCCAAGTTTGAAGGGACCCTAAGGATCATTTGATCCAATCTAAGTCATAGCTGAAATGAGATGGCTCAGCACCCTACCAAGACGAGTCTTTAAACTGTACAGTGTAGGGAAATCTGCTATTTCCCCTGGAAGATAGTTTCAAATTCTAACTGTTCTCACAGAGAAAAATCCTCTGGAATCCAATTGGACTTGTGTCTAATATCCCTTGCCTTTTCCATGTGACTCCTTGTAAAAGGGAGTGTCAGAAACAAAAGAATCACAGAATGTTAGGGATTGGAAGGGACCTCAAAAGATCATCTAGTCTAATCCCCCTGCCAGAGCAGGATCACCTAGAGTAGATCACATAGGAATGCATTCAGGTAGATGGTGATTATCTCCAGAGAAGAACACCCCACAGCCCCTCTGGGCAGCCTGTATCCTGTCACCCTCACAGTGAAAATTTTCCTCATGTTTAAGTGGAAGTTCTTGTCTTTCACCTTCTCCTATTTTAGTCTCACACTGAGGAAATTAGCCTGAAATACTGTGTGCTGGAGACAAAAATTCATAATACAGGGTATTTTAAAATTAGATTTTTGTTTCATGTAGATGTAGTAGTAGCTTTGACTTTTGAGAGCACAGGCTGAGGTAGAGGATGATGATGAAGCAATAAAAATAACAGTTTGCATAGCTAATGTGACTCCAGATCCCTCCTTTATCTAACATTAGTGCAAATCTGAAGCTCTTCTTTTTTTGAGGAGGTGGGGAGGGTGAGGCAATTAGAGGTAGCCATTAGAGATGACCTCTTGCTTTTGTTTAGTGGTGTTCGTTTCACTATACAGTAGTATCAGGTTGCTCACCACTTCTAGTCAATTTTAAACTTCATTGTGTGTCCTCTTCACATCTTTTTGCATTTGCTGTAATTTTGGAACCTGAAGAAAAAAGTCAAAGTCCAAAGCAAATGGAGTTTGTGCTTCTACCATGCAATTTTCTGGCCCTTATTTAACTGTAAGTTACATAATATAGAACTCCCCCTCTCCCCCCAAAAAAACCCCAACAAACCCATAACACCCAAGCACATAAATTATGCTTTGTGTTTCTTCTTTCCTGCATAAGAACAAAAATCTGGTACTAGTATTTAAGCTGTGGCTATGTTCTATGATTAAATGTTGCTCGTCATTCTGCAATTAGGAAAGTTACCAATCACAGAAAGATGCAGGAAAACTGAATTCGGAGAAATGAAGGAAAATATGCAAGCACTTTCAAGATGAGGATTTTGGTGTTTTGTGACACCAAAGAACCTTCTTCTGAACAAAACAGAAGGGTCAGGAAACTGAAGAGTAAATAAATCTTTGCAGTGAACTTCCAAAGAGATTTGACAGCTAATCTTATTTTTGCCTTTGTGAGTCTAATTGTGGTGCCCAGGAAGGAGTCAATTAAGAAGATTAAATCCTGAGCTTAATATCTCTAGTAGCATTTACCGGTGGCTGTACTGGAGTCAAAGTTGTTGCTGTGCTCCTACAGGTCTATTTATTCCTAAAATGTGTTAAAATATGTGGAGTATGGATTATCACTAAAATAATACAAGTCCCTTTGGTTTGCCTAGTTATTGATAAGCATTCCACTGAGGCACCAATGACTGTTGTAGAGTTGCTAGTGCTTTTTGTGGTCTCATGGAGATTCTGTACCATTCTGTGTCTTACCATGAAGTCTAGATAGGAATCCTACTTCTCTGAGAGCTGTTGAACTTAGGAGATCTCCAATTAAACAAAGTCATTGAAATATGTAAGCATAATTACTATGCAGAGCAAGTTTTGATTGTTTGTGACTATAAATCTTTATTTTTATAAATCTTTATATGTACGTGGTGCCTTTTAAGAATAATCATAAAAGTGCTGGTTAGGGAAATGATAGGATGTTTCTCTGCTGTACAGATGTGCTTCTTACAGAAGTACAAAACTTCTTGTCCTCAAAAGCCATAAATAGGCTTCTTTGGAAACTCTCATATATTTATAAGAACAAATTTTAAGCATTCTGAAGATGTGTAAAACTCTTAAAAATACCTATGCAATCTAAATCTGTTGTCCCTTTAAACAAATGTCTGCCTTTCTGCAGCATCCTGAGCTTCCATGCTCTGCATGCAGATGAAAAGGTGTAGTGAGTAATAGTGGATATTTACCCACTTAAATTTGGAAATCTGAGAGAACCCATCCATTCATTTTGGCCAAAATGCCACCTGATGCCCTTGTTCAGCACTCTGAATACAGTCTGGCCAGACAATGGGTTGGACTAATGCTTCTGAGGGGTTTGAGTGCCAAAGTAAACTGGCACTGATAGAATTTCTCAAGAGCAGGAACATAGCGTACCATAATTACATATTCAGTCTTATTTTGGGTTCTCAAAGCTATATTAATGCTGTATGGCAGTGGCTAAGGGGAAAAAATGTAGTGTACTCCTGGGGTTTTGTACTGATTATATTCTCGCTTTCCCAAAAGTTGTCTTCTTGATGCTTTTTTTCCTGCTTTTCTTTTTCCTCGTGGTTTCATTGAGACAAATGGGCACAATGCAAAAATACCCTGCAGAGATCCTCAAATTATTGTTTGGTGGAGATGCACCTAAATCAGTAACACTGCAGTTCTGTAGATGTAGCCTTGCTCTCCTGAGCTTCAATGCTGGAATTCAATGCCTTATTAAGAGTGCTTTGATCTAGTTGTCTTATTAACTTGTGGTGATGTGTGAGCCTTTAAAAAGAGCTGCAAGGGCTTGTCTTTGCTGCTTTGAGAGATGTCATTTTTAGCCAAAGCTGAGTCTGGGTTTGAGTTGAGCATTCAGCATTTGTTCCATAAAAAAATTTCCCTTGACTCTAATTTCTCTAAAAACAGAGAACCAGAGGGGTGAGATTTTGTTTTCCAGGTGCAGCATGTTTCATGCACAGTAGTAAACTACACAAAAGGGAATACAATTAATTTGTCATTGCAGGAACACTTTTGGAAAGTCACAATGACATTCACTCCTTTCAAATGGAATGTCTGATCTTAAGTTTCAGTACCAGCAGTTTCTGACAAAGTGCCATGAGGAGCAGGCTCTGATGAGGGCACAAACGACCTGTAAACAGCATATCTTTGTTTTCTTGGCAGGCACTATTTTAAGACTCCTATGGATTTTTAAGAGTTTTGAATACAGCTTGGATACAGTATTCAAGCTGAGATTTCAGCTGAGGACTACACAATTTATAAGAAATGCTGGATCAGAATGTGGTTATGGCCAGTATCAAATATAACCCAACAAATTAACTGAACGCATGTTTCTACACACAGTCATCTGTTGTAAAGGGCTTTGGAACAGGAAAGGAGGAGGAGGTCCAGGAGAAAACATGAGTCTAACTGCATTAGCTGCAGTTTCCTGGAGGATTATGGAAGCACATGATAGATGTAATAAAGAAATAGCAGGATGTTTCCTGGGAGCTTTGCTTTGTTTGGATTAATTTTTAGTAGATAGAAGTGTTCTTGACTTCGTTCTTATACCCAGTGTCTAACTTATTGCTGTGTTCAGATTTTTGCAAAATATTTTTCTGCTGTTATGTCAGCTTTTACATCCACTTTTTTTACCCAATGCATGAGGTCTGAGCTGGATATTACTGAGTTTGTGGCTCTGGTTTATCTAGAGTTCAGCTAAAGCTCACTTGACACCTCAAGTGCTCTAAGTAGGGCTGCACTGTTTGGAAATCTCTGGTAAGGTTTTAGGAGTTGAGTGTTTTTTCTGTAAATGGAGAGCATTCATCTGCACCACTTTGCTAATTGTAGATTGTACTGTGATTAAAAGGATTGAGAAGGAGAAATTGGAAAGGAAATTAAGCTTGGAAGCAAAACAACAACAGAAAGCCTGGAGAGTTCCCTAGCAACAGGGTTTTATAGTTTTCTGCTGCGAGGCTAGTTTTTGAGAATTTGCCCCAAATCTACAAGCAGTGTTTTGCTTCCCACTCAGGGCAGAGGCAAGGTAAGTAAACATTTTCCTGAGGATCACATATTTCAGACTTCTGATTCTCTAAATGACCTTCTAGAAATATGTTCACCTCTTAGTTATGTCCCATTATTGTCTTGTTTATTCAAAACTTAACTTTTACTACTGTCTGTCTTTACACATGGAGGACAGAGAGGTGATTCAAGTCAGCCAACATGGTCTCACCAAGATCAAGTCTTGCCCCACCAGCCTCTGGTGGCTTTCTACAACAGAGTGACTATACCAGTAGACAAGGGCAGGGCAAATGATATCATCTATCTGTACCTCTATAAAGCTTTTGACAGTTCCCAACAGCATCCTTTTCTCTAAACTGGAGAGAATAGAGGATTTGGTGGGTAGACTGTTTAGTGGATAAGGAATGGGCTGGATGGTTGCATACAAAGGATGGTGGCCAATGGCTTGATCTCCAGACAGAGACAGGCAACCAGTGGTGTCTCTCAGGGGTCCATACTGGGACCAGGGCTGTTCAGTATATTTGTCAGTGATATAGACAGTGAGATTGAGGGCAACCTCAGCTAGTTTGCTGATAACACCAAGCTGAGTGGTGTGGTTGACAAGACTGATGCCATCCAGAAGGACATAGGCAGGCTAGCAAAGTGGGCTCAGGAGATCCTCATGAGGTTTGATAAGGTGAAGTACTAGGTCCTGCATCTGGGTCAGGGCAATCCTTGATATCAATACAGTCTGAGAAATTATGAGATTGACAGCAGCCCTGCAGAAAAGGGCTTGAGGGTACTGGTGGATGAGAAGCTGAACCTGAGCTAGTGTGGGGATCAAAGTGCAAGCCTTGTCATGTATTTCTTGTGGCTCCATGTCTTAATATGCCACAAACTAGCTCTGCTCTGGTGAGACCTCACCTGGAGTACTGCATCCAGCTCTGGAGCCATCAACACAGGACCATCAACATGATCAGAGGGCTGGAGTATGTCTCCTACAAAGACAGGCTGAGAGAGTTGAGGTTAGAAAAGAGAAGGCTCCAGGGAACCTACATGAAGGCTGGGGAAGGACTGTTTAGAAAGGTGTATGGTGATGGGATGAGACACAGTGGTTTTAAACTAGAGCAGGGTAGATTTAGGTTGGGCATTAGGAGGGAGCTCTTTATAATGAGAGTGGTGAAATACTGGAACAGGTTACCCAGAGAAGTGGTGAAGGCCACATCCTTGACATCAATATCTTTATTGATGATCTGGATGAGGAGATTGAGTCCGCCGTTAGTAAGTTTGCAAATGACAAGTTGGGGGCAGGTGTGGATCTGCTAGAGGGTAGGAGGACTCTGCAGAGGTACCTTGACAGGCTGGACAGATGGGCAAAGTCCAATGGCTGAGATTTAACACATGTAAGTGCCAGGTTCTACACATTGAGCACAACAACCTCAGGCAGTGCTACAGGCTGGGGACAGAGTGGCTGGAGAGCAGCCAGGCAGGAAGGGACCTGGGGGTACTGGTTGTCAGCAGCTGAACATGAGCCAGCAGTGTGCCCAGGTGACCAAGAAGGTCGATGGCATCCTGGACTGCATCAGAAACAGTGCGGCCAGCAGAAGCAGGGAAGACATTGTGCCCCTGTACTCAACACTGGTTGAACCACACCTTGAGTACTGTGTCCAGTTCTGGGCTTCTTAATTTAAGGACATTGAGATATTTGAATGTGTTCAGAGAAGGGCAACGAGGCTGGTGAGAGGTCTGGAGCACAAGCCCTGTGAGGATAGGCTGAGGGAGTTGAGTTTGTTTAGCCTGGAGAAGAAGAGGCTCAGGGGAGACCTTATTGCTGTTTACAGCTACCTGAAAGGAGGTTGTAGCCAGGTGGGGGTTGGTCTCTTCTCCCAGGCAACCAGCACCAGAACAAGAGGACACAGTCTCAAGCTGCACCAGGGGAAGTTTAGGCTCAAGGTGAGGAGAAAGTTCTTCACAGAGTAATTTGCCGTTGGAATGTGCTGCCCAGGGAGGTGGTGGAGTCACCATTCCTGAAGGTGTTCAAAAAAGGATTAGACATGGCACTTGAAGCCATGGTTTTGTTAGTCATGAGGTGTTATGTATTAAGTAATAGGTTGGACTTGATGATCTCTGAGGTCTTTTCCAACCTTGTTGATTCTATGATCCCTGGAAACGTTTATGGTCAAACTTGATGGGGCCCTGAGCAACCTGATCTTGTTGGTGTCCCTGCTCACTGAAAGGGGGTTGGACAAGATGACCTTTGAGGGTCTCTTCCAACCCAACACATTCTATGATTCTCTCTTTCCCTCTCAAAATTTTGTTCTAAAACCTTACACTGAGGTCAGGCTAACCAATCTCTCATGCGTGGATCATCTTCTTGTGTCCGCACCTTGGAGACAGGTTCAGATACCATGTTCTTCACTCTGTGGTACCACCATGGCTTTGTGGCCATGACATGAAATCCTTTCTTCCATTTCTGGGAATTGATTTCATTTTCCATGCTGAAAATCAGAAGAAAATACGCTGACAAATTTTGTAACTATGTACTAATTTCTATTTCCAAATATTTTCTAGCCACTTGGTCTTTGCTCATGTGCTTCCTTTCATCCTTTTTCATGGCTAAGGTTTCACTTTGTTCTGTGGTTGTCATATGAGTAACTTTATTCCCCAGGCATCCTTCAGTGGTGGGATTAGCCAGCTAGAAATAAATAGTGAACTACTGGGAGGCATCTGGAAATACTTTCAGTACTGAGTTTGAGCAAATGCCTTCTCACTTACTATATTAGTGCTCAACTTATTGTTCTATCACTCTTTTCATATTAGTCTTGAAAAGAGATGAGAGCTCATGTCATCCTACAGAAGTGTTAGAGAAAAAAGGCTTCTTCCTATTTGCAGGATTTGGATTTCAAGTTCCACAGTTTGTTTTATACTACTGTACTTCATCTGTCTCTGGAACCCTCAACACAGGAAGGACATGGACCTGACAGAGCAGTTCCAGAGGAGGGCCATAAAAATGATCAGGGGGCTGGGGCACCTCTGCTATGAGGACAGGCTGAGGGAGCTGGAGTTGTTCAGCCCAGGGAAGACAAGGCTCCAGGGAGACTTAATAGCAACCTTCCAGTACCTGAAGGGGGCCTACAAGAAGGATAGAGAGGGACTATTTACGATGGCCTGCAGTGATAGGATGAGGGGCAATGGTTTGAAATTAGAGAAGAGTAGGTTGGATATTAGGAACAGATTCTTTACCATGAGGGTGTTTGAGCACCTTCATGGAACAGGTTGCCCAGAAAGTTGGGCAGAAGGTTGGGCCCCATCCCTGGAGATATTCAAGGTGAGGCTTGACAGGGCTCTGGATGACCTGATCTAGCTGTGGATGTCCCTGCTTACTGTAGAGGGGTTGGACTAGATGACCGTTAGAGGTCCCTTCCAATCTGGGTGATTCTATGATTAATTTTCACAGTGCAAGATACAAGTATGGTTTGATCTCTAGGCTAAAACTTGTCTGCTTCCCTCAAGCAGTAGAATGGGGCAACTGAGTTTTCAGGAGTCTATTTTAAAGCTTAGCTTGTGGCTTTTTATTTAGGTGCCTGGAGAGGAGCTTCTACATAAAAGTCTTTGTTGTCCCTCTGAGGCTCATCCACACGTCCTTCCTCTACAAGTGGCAGTGTGATTATGATAGTTAATAATGAAAGTATTCAGAAGTTGAAGCTGAGAGGCATAGCTGATGTTTTTCCAGTCCTTGTGGCATTACAAAACACCTTCTTATATAAATTGCCTAGTACACGCTGTACGCGTCTCCTTGTGCTCTAGATAAGAGGGGCAGCCTGCGACGGTACTTTGTGAGCTGGTAGCACTGAATGCTGACCTAAATTAGAACTTCATATGCATAGGGACAGTTCCATGTTCAGCTTCCCTTCATCTGACCACATAGGATAATGGGTTGCTATGGTAAGAGCTGTGGTGATGACAGGCCCTGTGACGTCAAGCTAATATAAGATGGTTTTAGCAAAATGAAGAAAATGCATTGAGAGAAAATATTAGGCAGATATTTTTGATGAATAATGCTCTTTGTACTTAATGAAAGGAAACACTATTCTACCTGCATTACTTCTCTCTGGCCAGCAAATCCAAACCAGATGGGGCTCATGTAAACATCTGGCCATTTATTCTGAGCCACTGCTCAGAGAAATGGGATCTAATTCACAGAGAAGCATCACTGTTTCGTTTTTGTGTGCAAGTAATTTATAAATGTCCTAAGATTAAGCTGCATCACAGATGCTCCTGCAAATGGAAGAATAGTCCATGTTTATAGGAAAACCAGTTATGTCAGGGAGATATCTTGGTCCTCACTTTTGTTGTCTAACTGTCCTGAATCTCCTTTTGAGAAGGATGAGGTAGAATGTCCAGCAGTTCTCAAAACTGTAGTTGAGTGAAGTCTAGGGGACTCACATTAGGACATATGGGTCCTATATGTGTTTTTCAAGTGAGTTAATATGAGCTTTGTCTTTGATTGTAAGGTCTTTTGGTGCCTGATTGTTCATTTAGCAGCAGTTTTTAAAACCTGTCATACTATTGTTGATAGGTACTCTTCCCACTGCTGAAAAACTCAACTTTTGTGACTGGTTTTTTAACTAAGTTTCTCTTTTTTTTTAATACAGTTGGGAGTAAACAGCAAGAGAGACACTGCAGTACTGTTTCCCAAGGCTCAGTAGTGAGGCTAGTTCTGTTTAGTATCTCTACCAATGATCTGGATGAGGGAACTGAGTTTACCCTCAGTGTGTTTGCAGATGATACTAAATTAGGTGGGAGTGTTGATCTGCTTGAGGGTAGGAAAGCTCTACAAAGAGATCTGGACAGGCTGGATCAATGGGCTGAGGTCAGTTGTTAGAGGTTTAGCAAGGTCGAGTGCTGGGTCCTGCCTTTTGGGTCACAATGACCCCATGCAAGGCTTCAGGCTTGGGGCAGAGTGTCTGGAAAGCTGCCCAGCAGAAAAGGACCTGTGGTTGCTGGTTGACAGCTGGCTGAAGATGAATCAACAGTCTGCTTCGGTGGCCAAGAAGACCAACAGCATCCTGGTCTGGATCAGGAATAGCGTGGCCAGCAGGAGCAGGAAAGTGTTTGTGCCCTTGTACTTGTCATTGGTGAGGCCACAACTGGAATATTGGGTTCAGTTTTGGGTCATTCACTCCAGGAGGAACATTAAAGTGCTGGAGTATGTCTGGAGAAGGGTAACAACACTGAAGGATCTAGAGAACAGGTGTTGTGAGGAGCAGCAGAGAGAACTGAAGTTATTTAGTCTGGAGAAAAGGAGGCTGAAGACAGACCTCATTGCTCTCTACAGCTCCCTGAAAGGAGGTTGTAGTGAGGTTTGGGTCAGTCTCTTCTTCTTAGTATCCAGTGATAGAATGAGAGGAAATGGCCTGAAATTGTGCCAGGGAAGGTTTATTTTGGATATTACCAAAAATTTCTTTACTGACAGTGTGGTCAGGTATTGGAACAGGCTGCCCAGATAGGTGGTGGAGTCACTGTCCCTGGAGGTGTTCAAGAAATATGTGGACACGGTATAGTTGCCATGGTGGTATTAGGTTGAAGATTGGACTTGGTGACCTTGGAGGTCTTTTCCAACTAAAACAACTCTATGATGCCATTTTTCCCATATTAAATACAGCACGTAAAGTACTGCAAACACTGTGTTGAGTATAGCAGAGTTTTTGAAGGCTGTGCTTGATACTTGTTTTTACTTTCATGAAAACAATGACAAAATATTAAGTTGACTTCTACTCTGGTAACTGGGGGCAAAAGTAAGTACTGACAGAACCCACTGGAGAGAAACTGCACATTCACAGATGTCTAGGTCTCTGATTTTTGGATCATATTAGTTGAATTACAGTGCTACATGTAGTTGCAGCTCTTCTCACTCCATCTTCAGAATTGCTGTGTGGCTGCTTAGTAAGGATGGATGACAAGTGGACCAATTCTCTGCCATTTGGGATTTTCCTGTAGTCCATGTGTGTGCTAATTTCCCCTTTCTTCTAAGATCTCAATGCTTACAATGCTGCAGAAATCAGATGTCACTGACTTCTATTTGTGGTTTTAATGAACATAGGTCTTGTGCCTCCTCTGTCACATTGATAAAAGTAAATTGTGAACCCAAACTGGGAAATAAATCGAATCTAGTGGCTTGGACACCATGCTGTTGCTCCTCAGAAAATGGCTATGAAATGTTAAATCTGTGAGAATAACAGAAACTCATTGGCATGGATAAGATGGAGAAAGAGCAACATAGCAGTTAAAGAATATTCATTATAATTGTCATTCACCTGTTGATCCTTCTTTTTTTTTTTTTTTTTCTTCTTCTTTTTTTTTTTTTTTTTTTTCCAAAAGAAAATCCCTTTTTTCCCTGGACTTCAAAATATGATGATCTTTTTCAATTTAGTGGTGTGTTTTGGGGTGGGGTTTTTTTTGTTTGTTAGCTTGTTTTTGTTGTTTGTGTGTGTGTGTGTTGTTTGTTTGTGTTTTGGGGGGACGAAAATATCTTGCACTTAGTGGTTTGTGTGCAGTCTGAGTTCATTTCCTGGCTTGTGGACTCTCAGACTGCTGGGCTGAGAGAAATGGCTGTGGGTTTCCTGGAAGGCTTGACCTTATGCCTTTGCATTCATCACATATTACTGTTCTTGTTGTTTTCACCCAGCTTCCTTGTGGCTTTTCTTCCTCTAGTTTCAAAAGTTGTTTGTTGGTTTAATTCTGTGTTGGTTTTTTGTTTGGTTGGTTAGGGTTTTTTTTACTTCAAATGAATTTTTCTCATTGCTGTGTGCTGGTTGAGGACTGAATCTTTTAAATCCTTAATATATAGATAGCTGCTGTGTTGCCTTTTCTCAAAAACAAACAAACAAAACCCCAACCTAAAATCCAACCCCAAACTGAAACACAAGAATACTTGTGGTTGTTGTGGCTTTACTGCTAGAGAGTAAGTCTTGCAAAGGGTGACTGAGGGAACTGGGACTGTTTAGTCTGAGGAAGAGGAGGCTGAGGGGAGACCATATCACAGTCTATACCTGAAAGGATGTAGAGAGGTAGGTACTGGTCTCTTTTCACAAGAGTGATAGAACGAGGGGGAATGGCCTCAAGATGCACCAGGGTAGGATTACACCGGGCATTAGGAAATTTTTTTTCCCTGAAAGAGTGGTCAAACATTGGAGCAGGCTGCCCAGGGAGGTGGTTGAGTCGCCACCCCTGGATGTTGCTTAGAGGTTGTTTAGATGTGGCACTTAACGATATGGTTTAGTGGTGAACTTGGTAGAGTAGGGTTAATGGTTGGACCTGATGATCTCAAGGGTCTTTTCCAACCTGAATGATTCTAGTGCCTACTCTTTCTCTGATATTATGCTTGCCTTTCCATAGCTTCTTATGGTCCTAAGTTTGGCTCACGCTGGGGTGAAGGGTTTATAGAGAGTTATGACTACTCCAGAGCACTATCACAGGGAAGAACCGGCTGTATTGTAAAAGATGTTTTCTAACAAGATTTATTCCTTGCTTTTTCTCAACTGTCTTGCACCTCCACATTATATCTATGTTTCCTATCTCCATGGTGTGTATTTCATTTGTTGGATAAATGGCCTGTGTTTTATGTTACCCCTAAAAATTATTTTTACCAAGCTACCAGCTTTGCATTTGTTTTTGTATACCTCCAGTGTTGTCTATATTCATCCTGTGCCTGTATGCCTTACACCAAGGGATGTTTGCTTGGGTAGGGGTTTTTTGACTGACTTGTGGCTGTGTTTGTATTGTGGTGTGCGTACCTGGTTTTGGTTTCATATTGGGTTTTTCTTCTTTTGCTTCCCCTTCCCCCCCCAACCCCCAAAGAAAGAGTTGCCTTTTTTGGAAAGGGTGATGTGTGGTTGTTGTAGAGCAGACAGAATCATAGGAAGGTTAGAAGTTGGAATGGACCTCTGGAGATCAAGTCCTAACTCCTTCCTAAGGCAGATTTGCCTAGAGAAGATCACACAGGAAACGGGTAGGTTTTGAATGTTTCCAGAGATGAACGCTCCACTACCTCACTGGGCACCCCTTTCCAGTGCTCTGGCACCCTTAAATTCAAGAAGTTCCTCCTCATGTTTAGATGGAACTTCTTATGTTCAAGTCTGTGCTTGTTACCTCTTCTCCTATCACTGGTCACCACTGGAAAAAAAGCCTGGTTCCATAAGCATTTATGAGATACTTCCATAGTCTGTTCTTTTCCAGACTAAAAGACTCACTGTTTTCCTCATAAGAGAGATGTTCTAGTCCCCTAATCAGCAGTTGCTGGGATAAGCCAGCAAATCATCTAGTGCTTGGCCTTACCAGCCTGCCCCAAAATGTTCCTAGTGGATGCCTGGAGCCCCTTTTCTGAGTCACTCCATGCAGAAGAGACTCTATACTGCCAGGGTAAATCCTGTGACAGTTACTACCACGACTAAGATACCAAAGATCAGCCAGTAGTTTAAAAGTTTCTTTGGTGACTACATCCACTTATGGGCTGTAACAGGCCAGAGGGATGCACTTTCAGTTCTTCTCTTCCAAGAAAACAAGAGATATGAGTAGCTTACAAAGAAAAGCGTTGAGTGAAGCAGGGTAAGGCACAATCTATTTTATTGTGATGGCAGCTTTATAAAAATGAAAAAAACTCACTCTCTCTTCTTCCCGTATCAAAACAAATCCATCCTTTGTTCTCCCCAAACTGAAGTGCTAAGAACACCTTCAGGAAAATTTTAGCACAGAATTTAACAGGGTCAGATTAGGGAGTGCAGAATATTGTGCCAGCCTTTACTGAAATACCATCCATTGGATTTCCCTCACTTTCATTCTCTACCTCATGTCTTCCCACCCAGGCTTCCAGGTGAATTCCCTGAATACGCACATCCTGGGCCTGTGCTTTCAAAGTCTGGGGAGCCGATTGATGTCAGCCTGGGTTCAGTGTCCAATTGTAGGCAGTGTTTGAAACTGGTTCAGCACTCAGTTCAATTTGTCCTGTTTTTGTCTCAGGAGTTTACTACCATCCCACTCTCATCCTGCCTCATCTTCCTTCTCTACTTTCAGCCATCAGCTGCTCTTTTCCTATTCCTGATAACCACTTTCTGAATCTTAGGCTATTTCCATCAGGTGACTTTATAATGCTGAGAAGAGCAAGAACAGATTGAGAAGGGTATGAGAATGAAGGCTCAACAATGGGTTTTTTGATCGAGATTTTGATGCATCACTGGAAACCCAAGCATGGCTATCAGTTGAACTGTGTATTCTTTTCTAACAACCTTGTCTCCATTTTGCCTAAATGAGTCAGTGGAAAAACCACATGCTCCTTCTGCCCTTTAAAAGCACTCAGTGAAGCAGAGTTCCTTAATGAAGCTTGGAAGTAAGGGTGCTTTTTGGTTGATCTATTTTGCTCATCTTCCACAAGCTTATGTGGACCAGAGGTGCAGACTTCTGCAGTAGTGGGTGCTTTAGGAAAAAAAAATGCTAGATTCTAGTGTCTCTCTCTGTGTTTCTCTGTGGGTTTTTTTTTTTGTTGTTGTTGTTTTGTTATTTTGGGGTTTTTTTTTGGTTGGTTGGTGTTGTGGTGGGTTTTGGGTTGTGGAGTGGGGTTTTTTTGTGTTGTTTTTTTTTTTTTTTTTTTAATATGAGCAGAATAGAATCATAGAATTGTTAGGGTTGGAAGGGACCTCAAGTGTCTTCTAGTTCCAACCCCCTGCCATGGGCAGGGACACCTCACACTAGATCAGGTTGCTCAGAGCCACATCCAGCCTGGCCTAACCTCCAGGGAAGAGGCTTCTACCAGAATCACAGAATCACACTCCCCTGCCCAACCTGTTCCAGTGTCTCACCACCCTCATGGGGAAGGACTTCTTCCTAACATCTAATCTCAATCTACCCATTTCTATTTTTTTTTTCCATTCCCCCTAGTCCTATCATTATCTGACACCTTAAAAAGTCCCTCACCAGCTTTCTTGTAGGCGCCCTTAAGATACTGGAAGGCCAAAAATAGATCATGTTGTATTTTGAGGACTTCCTAAACAGCATTGTCTCCAAAATCTCACATCTCTGTTGGAAACACATTTTTGCTCTTAGTGAAATGCTTGGTTTGGATTTGGGCATCATCCAGGTGTTGCATGGGCAGCTAGAATTGCTCATTTGGAGACTAGAATGTTCTTAATTTGCTTTCAGAACTTTATCTGAAAATTATTCTATGCCAAACACAATTTTCGCTGTTCTTCATGTAAGTTTCCAAGAGAGAACACCTGCTTAGGTTAGCTCTTCTGATCAGAAGCATGACTAGCTGTTCACATTTTCCAAGATGTAAACCCCTGCTTCTTAGCATCTTTCCTGGGAATATCTTCAAATGGACTCCCTTAGCAGTGGTCTGAGGAAAGGGCCAATTCCAGGTAAGAGAGTGTCATGGCAAGTGCTAGCTTGTGTCTGTCTCTGCTATTAAAAGAAGACAAAGGAGAGAAAATGAAAACTGCTAAAACCTGACCTTGTGTTGCCAGACTCCTGGTGAGTGACATTATTTCAAAGCTGAATATGGCAGCCAATCCATTCGGGTTGCTTCAAAGGGAAAAATGTGAGGGAGCAGCCTCACAAAGAACTCATTCTTATTGGCAGGGTTCAGGGAAGGTGTAAACAGCCCTTTGAGTGAGTGAGTCAGTCCTTTGAGTGCTGTTTTGAAGGCTGCAAATAAAGACAGCTTCTGAAAAGTCAGTGTTTGCCAATAAATTGGTGAAGAAAGGTCAGGTACAAGGAGAGAAGCAAGCACTTTCAAGTGGAGGTGAAAAATTGATCCTGGATTTCAGTTTAGGTATTCTTAATTTTTTCCCCCCGTTTGCTTCAGCAGCCCAGATAGCCTTCATTTCCCAAAAGAAGAGGTGTTTGAAACCTGAAAGTAAACCATGCATGTCAACAATGACAATGGATCTGGTGAAGGGTCTGGAGGACCTTCTGGGGAGTAGCTGAGAGAATTTGGGTTGTTCAACTTGGAGAAAGGGCTGAGGAGAGACCTTCTTGCTCTCTGCAACTCCCTGTAAGGAGATTGTAGGGAGAAAAAACATGTAGATATGTGCCTTAAAGGTGTGGTTTAGTGGTAGATTTGGTAGTGTTAGTTTAATGGCTGGACTCAGTGATCTTGGAGGTCTTTTACAGTCTTAATAATTCTATATTGTACTACTGTGACATCACAATTGTAGGTCCAAACTCGTACCAAATCAAATTGGTGGTCTGTCTTGGACTTCAGTGCACTCTGCCTCATCAAGGCAGAAGGAAATAAGTCTTCCTGCCTCTGATTTGACTCAGGATGTTCTATACTTCAAATCACTAGTTATGAGCACAGGTCTGTATTTGTAAGTGTCCTTTCCAATGACAGCTGATATTTTTCTATCCTTCTGTGCAAGTGCAAAATAGGAGTGAGAAGAAAAGCTTAGGTTGAAAATGGTTGCACTTATATTACTGCATGCTGTATTCTTTCAAATCACTGCAGCTTTCTGGAGCACATTTTTGCTTTTAGATATTTTTCCCTGCAGTAAGGTTTTGTGGTGTTTTGTGTTGGGCTCTGTCCTGTCTCCCCCAAACACTCTATTGTCTTTGGATTTTTTTTTTTTTTTTTTAGCATTATTTTAAGGACTCCTTTGTCCTTGCTTTGGTCTGGAAGACATGATTATTGGCCTGCATCAAGAATAGTGTGGCCAGCAGGAGCAGGAAGGTCATTGTGCCCCTGTCCTCTGTACTGGTTAGGCCACACCTTAAATACTGTGTCCAGTTCTGGGCCCCTCAGTTTAGGAAGGACATTGAGACACTTGAACGTGTCCAGAGAAGGGCAACGAGGTTGGTGAGAGGCCTTGAGCACAAGCCCTACAAGGAGAGGCTGAGGGAGCTGGGATTGTTTAGCCTGGAGAAGAGGAGGCTCAGGTGAGACCTCATTGCTCTGTACAACTACCTGAAGGGTGGTTGTAGCCAGGAGGGAGTTGGTCTCTTCTCTCAAGCAACCAGCACCAGAACAAGAGGACACAGTCTCAAGCTGCACCAGGGGAAGTTTAGGCTCGAGGTGAAGAGAAAGTTCTTCTCTGAGAGTGTCATTCGCCATTGGAATGTGCTGCACAGGGAGGTGGTGGAGTTGCCGTCCCTGGAGGTGTTCGAGAGGGGATTGGACATGGCACTTGGTGCCATGGTCTAGTCATGAGGTCTGTGGTGACAGGTTGGACTCGATGATCTTTGAGGTCTCTTCCAACCTTGGTGATACTGTGATAAACAGAATTTGCAGTGGGAATAGATGCAGAGAACACTAG
Source organism: Picus viridis (assembly GCA_033816785.1). Taxonomy (NCBI): domain Eukaryota; kingdom Metazoa; phylum Chordata; class Aves; order Piciformes; family Picidae; genus Picus; species Picus viridis. Next base: position 36,077,946 of record CM066576.1, read on the forward strand.
ATTAAAGTGAATGGTTTTGTTTTATATACCAGAGTCCCTTTTTCCCTGTATAATGTGTCATGAGATTGAGCCTTAGCTATCAAAATGATATGAACCTGTGTGTGTTTAACCTGAGATACAGAAATCTCCAATTTTTTTTTCCATTTTTTTTTTCCTCTGTCCAAGGCAAATAGTTCTAGATTGCATTTATTTAATAAGATTTTTTACTTTTATTTTTTTCTTTCACTAGTATTAAAAATAAACTACTTTCAGTAAAGCAAACAGATGAGGTGAAGCCTGTATGATTCGGTAGTTTATCAGGTGTGGCTGTCAGGGAATGGGACCCAAGACTTTTCGTCAGCTGTTTGGAAAAACGTGGTTTTGCTTTCATAATGGAGCTGGAGTGTAGGCAAGTGCATGAGATAGGGAGCTGGCTTATCTCTTCACCCAGAAAATGTTCTTAAGAAAACATGCTGATATGTGCACAACCATAATTAGTAATTATGGCAATTTCTGGAAGAGGGGAAAGTCAAATGTGACTGAAAGGACTGCAGTTTCCTCCCCACCCCACCTTGTGGAAAGCATGACCTCAGCCCTTGGCTAGTAAGGGAGAACAAGAGAAAACTAGCAGAAATGGGTATATGAAATGTGCTGAAGGTGATAGATTTTGTTTAGCGCCCTAAGTCGCTTTCAGTTCTAGCGTGGACAAATGTTATGTCCATTCCTAATAAGTGGAGGGGGCCAAGCTCTTTTCAGTGGTGCACAGTAATAAGACACGGAACAAAGGGTACAAACTTGAGCAGAGAAGATTTCACCTCAACATGAGGAGAAACTTCTTCATGGTGAGGGTGAAAAGAGCATGGAGCAGACTGCCCAGAGAGGTTGTGGAGTCTCCTTCTCTGGAGACTTTCAAAACCTCCCTGGATGCATTGCTGTGTAGACTACCCTCAGTGATCCTGCTTTGGCCAGGGGGTTAGACTTGATCTCTGCAGGTCCCTTCCAATCTTTAATATTGTGTGAGTCTGTAATTCTGTGATCAACTTAGCTCCTTTTCTGACCTAATCCCAGAAACATTCTGCTTGGAAAAGACCCTCAGCATCACCAAGTCCAACTGATAACGCTACTCTGCAAAGTTCACCTCTAAACCATATCCCCAGGCACCACATCTAGATGACCTTTAACCACCTCCCTGGTGGTTGGAATATGGGCAGCATATTCCAATGCCTGACCACTCTTTCTGTGAAAAAAATTTTCATAATATCTATTCTAAACCTAATCAGTTGTAGCTTGAGGCTGTTCCCTCTTGTTCTATCACTTTTCTCTACCTGGGAGAAGAGACCAGCACCAGCCTCTCCACAACGTCCTTTCACATAGCTGTAGAGAGCCATGAGGTCTCCACAGCCCCCTCTTCTCCAAGGCAAACAGCCCCAGCTCCTTCAGTTGCTCTTCACGAGATTTAGTCTCCAGGTCCTTCCCCAGTTTTGTTGCCCTTCTCTGCACTCACTTTTCTGTGGACTGTGTCAGACTTTTAGCACAAGAGAATCTGATCTGAGATTAAAAGCTTGTTTTAGTATGGCATTAGGAGCTCTTGTGTCAAGAGCCTTCAAGCTCCATATAACTCAGTTTAGCAAAATGCTATGCCAATTTGTAGTGTGGAAGGGTCTGAGGACACTGTAAATTTATCATTCAAGCTATTGCAAGAAGTGAAGTTAGAATGCAGGTTCTCAAAGTCCGAGTTGACATAGCAGGGTGTGCATAACTCTGGAAAGGTCTGTGTTGGGCATTAGTAGAACAGTTCTTAAAGATCAAATCCACAGGATAATATTATGTACCATTGTTGCACCTGCACAGATCATTAATGCTCTTCCTGCTGTTATTTCTTCCCTATAATTCATATCCCTATAATTCTTGGGACTCTTCATTTTACAAGTAGGGTTTTTTGAGGTGAAACCTCAAGTAAGTAGCTCTTTATATACACTGCACAGCAGAAATTGGGGGTAAATAACAGTATTTGAGTCTTTCCTGAACATGGCATTTGCAGACATTGCTCTGCTTCCTGTACACGTTTTTATTCAGTGCCATGCCATTAAAAGTTTTGTTACAAGATGTGTAATCTCTGCCCATTCCTGTGCCACACAGTTGATGCTCTTTAGTGAAGGTGTGCACTCCGCAGGGCAAAACTGCAGCCTGCTGTCCTTCGAGCCATTTGCAGATTCTCTGTGTATGGGAGCCTGTGGTATCCATACAGGATTTTTCAGTTGTGAAATGTGTGTGTGAATGGGAGGGGGTTGAAGGGAGCATAGATTTCTCTTGCAGCAGATGTATTGTGCAGAAAAACTTCCTGTTGAATAGAAACTTTAATTTCTCTGGGTGTCTTCAGAGGAATCTTGCATCTCAAAGTGTAATAGTAAAGCTGGATAGCATTATCATAGAATGGTCCAGGCTGGAAGGCACCTCCAAAGGTCATCTAGTCCAACCTCCTCATAGTCAGCAGGGACATCCCTGACTAGACCAGGTTGCCCAAGGCCTTGTTGAGTCTTACCTTGAATGTCTCCAGGGAAGGGGCTTCAAGCACCTCCTCGGGCAACCTGTTCCGGTGTTCCACCATCCTCATAATGAAGAACTTCTTCCTTATATCAAATCTAAATCTGCCCTTCTCTAGTTTGAAGCCATTGCCCCTCATCCTGTCACCAGAGGCCCTTGAAAAGTCTCTCTCCACCCTTCCTGTCACCCCCTTCAGCTACTGGAAGGCTGCTATCAGGTCTCCCCAGAGCCTACACTTCTCCAGGCTAAACAACCCCAGCTCCCTCAGCCTGTCCTCCTAGCAGAGGTGCTCGAACCCCCTGATCATTTTCATGGCCCTCCTCTGGACCCTCTCCATCATTTATCCATCCTATATTGAGGGCTCAAGACCTGTACACAATACTCCAGGTGAGGTCTCACCAGAGCAAAGTGGCAGAATCACTCTCTGGATCTGCTGGCAATGCATCTTTTGATGCAGCCCAGGATGTCACGAAAACAAATTTTTGTGCATTTTTCACTTTAATTTTTGATGATACTGATTTAATTTTGAAAAGCAAAAGGTAAAATTGAGGAGCTAAGAAAAGGCTGAATGCTGTTATCAAGAAAAGTCTACAACCTGCTCCACTTCACCTTTTTTAATTTTTTTTTTTTTAAGAATTTCAGTGTAACTATAGATCAGACTCTAAGACTCTATTCAAGGAAAGAGTCAGGGAGTGAAAATACCGTACAAGAATCTTTATCCTGAATTAATTCAGAAAAAAATACAAGTTAGGCTTCTACATATCCTGAGCAACCATTTTATTCTTACACAGCCCTTGGAAAATAATATTGAAATGAATTCTAGGATGCAGCTTCCATTGTAGTGATCATATAATTGCTTCTTTTTGTATTTGCCCCAGAAAAACTGTTTAATTAAGACCATATCAGCCCTATAAAGTAAGGAACAAAATCTTTATATTATTGATCGAGTGTTTCACAAGGAATTGGGAGGGGAAAGATTTCAGAGGCTAAAAGTTTTACACTTTGCCTCCTTAAGCCATCATAGGCCATTACAAAACAGGGTCTTAAGATACATGTAGGTTTTGTTGACACTTTTACCAGGTTGTCACAATTCCACAGCACATCTGTAATATCAGGCATGCAAATGAACTTCTTGACTTAATTGAATTAGCCATGTGCTTGAAATTAAGCCAAACACTGAAGTCATTTTCAGGCTGATTCAAGTCAGGTTTTTGTCAGGTTGGACTCGATGATCTTTGAGGTCTCTTCCAACCTTAGTGGTACTGTGATACTGATACTGGGATCAGGCATCTCATCCCTCTGGCCCTTAACAGAAACTCATGCAACAAAGATTTTTTTGATTTGAAAGTAAATGTTAGACAAATTAATCTTTATAGCATTCAAATTTCCATTTATGGTGGTTCTTTTGCAAAACCTAAGCTACAAGTCATTATGACACAGCATGCAAATACTGCATTATCCTTACTGAAGTTAAGGAGATATAAAATGTTTTTGACATTTTCCAGAATAGCTGTGGTTATGCTGTTAGAAAGATCAAATCTGGACAGGAGATGCAACACCATAAGATGAGTAGGAAGAAGTAAATCACAGAATTTTTTTTTTTTTTCTTGAGGCTGTAAAGATTTACAGAAACTTTGACATCTAATATGCTGATCTAGGAGGAGATATCCATTTTCCCCCCCAATCCCAGACAACAGCTTTGTGACTAATTGTGAAATTACTCAGCATTATCTACCAGTATAGGTTATTAGAATAGAATAAATCAGGTTGGAAGAGACCTTCAAGATCATCACGTCCAACCCATCATCCAACACCACCTAATCAACTAAACCATGCAACCAAGCACCCCACCAAGTCTTCTCCTGAACACCTCCAATGATGGTGACTCCACCACCTCCCCGGGGCAGTCCATTCCAATGGGTAATCACTCTCTCTCTGTACAACTTGTTCCTAACATCCAGCCTAAACCTCCCCTGGTGCAGCTTGAGACTGTGTCCTCTTGTTCTGGTGCTGGTTGCCTGGGAGAAGAGACCAACCTCTGCCTGTCTACAACCTCCCTTCAGGTAGTTGTAGAGAGCAATAAGGTCACCCCTGAGTCTCCTCTTCTCCAGGCTATGCAACCCCAGCTCTCCCAGCCTCTCCTCATAGAGCTTGTGTTCCAAACCCCTCACCAACTTTGTTGCCCTTCTCTGGACACATTCCAGCAAATCAACTTCCTTATATACTAACATCTGTACCCCAGCTGGTCTAAAATCTGGTCTCCCCTGAGCCTTCTCTTCTTCAGGCTAAATAACCCCAGCTCCCTCAGCCTCTCCTCATAGAGCTTGTGCTCAAGACCTCTCACCAGCCTCGCTGCCCTTCTCGGACACACTCAAGTATCTCAATGTCCTTAAATTGAGGAGGCCAGAACTGGACACAGTCCTCAAGGTGTGGCCTAACCAGTGCTGAAACACACAAGAAAGCAGATGAACTGAATTGCTGTAGAAATGACTGTATTGATGTTTGCTTTCAGCTGTGATTTGCTGTTAGCTCTGTTGTTAGACTGTTGGCTTTCTGTCTCAAGAAAATATTTACTAGCACGTGTTTACGTGCATAGGACAGTCACCTCCTCTTCTTTCTGCCACACTAGAGTACCAGTATTTAGAGCTTGACATTGCAAGACTGGAAATCCAGAACTGAAAGTGAATTCACTGTAAACATGTCTGTGCCCCTTCTAGGGGTGTTTCTGCATAACACAGATGCTTTGCCAGACTGCCATTTTGTCGTGAGTGCTGGTATGCCAGGAGTGTGACAAGCAGTGCCAATGGCAAATACCTCTGTATGGTGCTGCTGGTCATGCTTGTAGGTGGACACAGCATGATGTAGCCTTGTACTGTGTAGTCTAAGTCACTGAAACAGACTGGGTAGGAGTATGACTGCATTTCCAACCTACAGTGTGCCACCTCCATGCCCAAGCACTTTGTTTCTTTGAAAGAAACAGGTATGGAAAACACGTCCCAGTTATTCCTCACATGACTAGGAATAAAAGCAAGACTGCTGGGAGTTGGCGATGGAGCAAAGCATGAGGTACTTCTATTAGATGATAGGTGAGGAATTTTAAGGTAGGAGAGCTATAGGAGAAAAGGATGCTCTGATGTAAACCTCACTTGCCCGCAACTCTGCAGCAGAAAAGCCAAGAGAGTTTTAGAAGCTGTCCTGGCTTGAGCTATAACAGAACAAATTCTCTTCAGTGACTTGACTTTTTCAGCAAAGTCTTTTCTAAGTGACTGCACTTGCTGAAGTCTCAGAGAATAACATTTCCTGCAGTGGTAACATTTCCAGTTAGTACCAGGGATTGGTGTGCAGATCAAGGTCAATGCTAAATCTTATGAGCCATGTTGGGGTGCAGAAAATAAGAAACTGTCATCTCTGGGAAGGAGTGGACTGAACAGGTGATTCTAAACTGACCACCAAGGGATTCCATTCTACTCCCATGTGCATCATGTTCAGTGTATAGCTGAGAGATCGCAAGGATCAAGCTTTCTTCTTCAATGGTCAGCATCTGAGGAAGATTCTGTCTGTTCTGCCTGCAATCCCAGTCTATGAATTCCTGAATCCAGGCCCTGAGTTCAGTTCCCATCTGCTGCTGAGTCCAGTCTGGGACTTAACTAGTACCTGCCCACAGCACCAGAGGTGACAATGATGTAATTGCCATCAAGAGGCTGGGTTCCATTTTAGTTTTGTATGTATTTGTATATTTCTTTTTATGGTGGTTATATTCATTTGCATATTTTAGTTTTCTTTTCCAACCTATCAGTCCCTCTCCTTTTTTCCCTTTCTCTTCCCTTTTGGGAAAGGAGAGTGACTGTCAGTCATTTAGTGGGTGGCCCAGCCCCAACACTTGACAGAAACACACTGCAACCTCATGCAATAAAATGTATTAACTGTGGGTATGGTGAATAAGACATTGATTTCTATTTGGGGAATGCAGACTCTTTGTATGAAAATGAAGCATCGCTTTGTACAAATACTAAGTTTGTGGAATGTTATGTGAAGGGTGTCAGCTTTGTACTAATTAGCATTATTTCCTTCGTTAATTCTCCATGTACTTTGTAGAGTGAAGAAGCTCTTCTCCTCCCTACACTCCTGGTTTTTGGAAACAGAATAACATTATTAGTAACTTGCAAAAGGAGCTACTCTGTGCACGTTGGACCCCAGGGCAGGACTCTGTCATCTTCTGCCTGTCCACACAGATCTACGTGTAGAAATATGCACTATCACAGGATACTAGGATTTGGAAGGGACCTCTGGAGATCTCAGAGTCCATCCCTCTTGCCAGAGCAGGACTACAGAATTTAGCATAGGTCACACAGGAGCACATCCAGATAGGCCTTGAAAGTCTCCAGGGAAGGAAACTCCACAAGCTCTCTGAGCAGCCTGTTCCAGTGCTTTGTTACCTGTACAGTAAAGAAGTTATTCCTCGTGTTGAGGTGGAACTTCCTGTGCTGCTGTTTGCATCCACTGCCCCTTGTCCTGTCACAGGGCACATATAAGAAAAGGCTATCCCTTCCTTCTTGACACCCAGCTCTCAGATATTTATAAATATTTAGTAAATCCCCTCTCAGTCTTCTCTTCAGACTAAAAAGCCCAAGGGCTCTCAGCCTCTCCTCATGAGGCAGTGCTCCAGTCCCTTAATCGTCCTTGTAGCCCTTCACTGGCCTCTCTCAAGTAGATCCCTGTCATTCTTGAATGGAGGAGCCCCAGACTGGATGCAGTATTCCAGGTGGAGGCTTCACTAGGGCAGAGCAGAAGGGGAGGAGAGCCTTTTGAAGTTGGAACTGCTCCCAGTTAAAATATCCCCATCCTCTTGAGCCCACTGGGGCTTTCATAACCTAATGAATTGTTCATTGCATCTGAAAAATTCAGGTGTGCCCCCAAAGGCATTTCTGCCCTCCCAGATACACAGGGGAATCCTGCAAGCAGAAGGGAGGCAGAAAACAGTGCATGTCAAATTACTCCTTCTGTGAGCGTGCTGATGAGCACAGGCAGAGATGCTGCCTGGGATACAGGGCAGAGAGGAGCAGGGCAGATGAATTGAGAGCTCTTCTAAGATGAGCGTTGCCATAGAAACCACCTTCTTTCCTCTGTATGTAGAGGTATGTTGGGTACGTACCTCCTGTGAAGTCAAGCTCATACTGCAGATCTGTGATACAGAGGTGCCTTAGAGGTCCCTGGGGTTGTGCCTGCAGTAAGTCAGCACTGCTTGAATGGAGCTGCTTCTGTCTCTGCAGCTAAGGAGCTGGCCCACAATTTGGTAGTTTAATCAACATCTGCCTCAGCTCTCATGGTTTATTGTGGAAGGGAGCAAGTGTTATGCCTTGTCAGACCTGCTCTGATGCCTGCTGAGGAAGACAGCATGACCAAATTCTATGGGACAGGGAATTTGTATCCTCTTCTCAACTCTGGACTCTTTTTGTGCCTTGATTGCCTTGACTTCTCCATCTGTAAAATAGCACTGATTTGGGGAATTTTTTTGCAAGTATAGAATGATCAATCCAACGCTATCTGTCATCCAAAATGATAAGAAGTCCTCCATAAAAAGTTCTTTAGTCAAAGAATAGAATAGAATTAACCAGGTTGGAAGAGACCTTTGAGATAATCAAGTCCAACCTATCGTCTAACACTATCTAACCAACAAAACCATGGCATCAAGCACCCCATCCAGTCTCTTCCTAAATACCTCCAGTGATGGTGACTCCACCACCTCCCTGGGCAGCCCATTCCAATGGCCAATCATTCTTTCTATGAAGAACTTATTCCTAACATCCAGCCTAAATCTTCCCTGGCACAGCTTGGGACTGTGTCCTCTAAGGCACATCACCTGAGGCTGTTACATGTGATACAGGTTAAAAAAACCCACAAACAACAACAATCAGACTAGAAACAGGATTAAGTGTTATGATAATACTTTACTTCCTATGTTTATTGAGCCTTCAGAGTCTCCCCTTTAAAGACTGTAGACAAAATGAGAGCTGGGAATCTGAGAAAAGAGCTGGAATTCCAGGAGAAATTTAGCTCTTGGATGCAGATCTTGATTTGTAGATCCAGTAGGCTAAATTTACAACTTTGGGGTTTTGTGACCTTCTGTGCTGCTTCTTTGCTTTCTGCACATAGTTTATGGCATTTTAAGATACAGGAGAAACAAGGGACCAGAATCCATTAATTTTTGACTCAGATTTCTTGGGAAACAGAGCAGAGCAGTTTGGTGACTGACATTTACACTAAGCCCCAATATGCAAGTCTTAAAGTTCTTCCAGCTCAGAGTAGGTGTAAATGAGGGAGGTGTGATGACTGAGAGAGTTTATTCTGTTAGCAACCTTCTGTGAGTTATATGAAAACTCTCATAAAATCTTCTAGGTGGGGCTGTGGATGTAAATTTGAAGAGCCTGTGTGCAAAAATTTAGGGTCCATGTATTTCTTTAACAGGCATCATGCTATTTATGGATTGCAGATGGGAAGGCTCTGAAGGAGAGATATAATTGTTCACTGTTTCTGTATAATAAATCATGCTTAATCTCCTTTATACACTGTATACATCACTGTAGAAAATCTTTCAGAAATGCAATTTTTTAGATGGATTCATGGTAGTGAGGGTACAAAACTGTGATTAGCGTGCATGGCTTAACTGTTCTGGGGTGTGATGGGGTTTAGATGGGAACTTCAGTCATTGCTGTTTGAGGTTACATAATTGTTCTGGGAATGTATCCAGCTTGCAAGACTGGATATTTAACCCCAAGATTTTAATTGTCTGGGGAGAGATTAGGTTATTATGTAAAAGTGAATCTGCCAAGGAGAGTAGAGCAATTATTGGACTACCATTGTGAAGGGCAGAGATGTGTTTTAATAGGGGAAGCAGAAAACAGCTGCTTTTTATCAGGGTGAAGGTTGCTGAGAATTGTGGAAGATGGCAGAGGCACTATTATTGTGTTCCAGCATAGTGATGCAGTGCAGGAAAGTTAGTGCTGAATCAGAGCTACTCTGTAATCACTCATCAGAGTTAGGGTAAGGGTATTCTCTGTTGTAGGAACATGCTGTGCCCAAGCTCCAGGGGGATGTTACCAGCCCATATAGAAGTGTCCTCACAGGACAAAGCGGCAGAAGAAATAGGAAGAAGCAATAAACAATGCAGCACTCTTCAGGCTTGGGTTCCTACTGAAAGAAATTTGAAAGAGACCATTTAATTGCATGATGCAATTTGTTTACTTCAGCACACTGATGATTGGATGTGTGTGTGTGTGTGTATAAAAAGATAGTGAAACAATGGAACTGAAACACAGGAAATTCCACCTTGAGTTAAAAATCTTTTACTGTAAGGGTAAAGCCTTCCAGCCCTTACTCCCTGAGCGCTGGAACAAGCTCCACAGAGAGGTTGTGGAGTCTCTTTCTCTGGAGACTTTCTAGACAAGTCTGGATGCATTCCTGTGTGACCTGCCCGAGGTGATCCTGCTCTGGCCTGGGGCTTGGACTAGATGATCTTCAGAGGTCCCTTCCAACCTCTACCATTCTATAGTTAAATCATAGAACTGTAAAATTAGCTGGAAAAGACCTTCAAGATCACCTGAGTCCAGCCTTTAACCTAAGCCTAGTATGGCCATTAAACCATGTCCGCACCTTTCTAGAACACCTCAGGGGGTGGTGACTCCAGCACCTCCCTGGGCAACCCATTCCAATGACTGACAGATGTGAACAATTATTCAGCCTAGTTTAGGACTAGAGCTGCTCCCAAATGGGACCAAAATTCAGATGCTGGGAGGGCTGTCATTAGGCAATATCAGCAGTAATTTTATGGGGGATATGGCATGGGGTAACTAAACAAAATAACATTTCCAAGCTAGATCATGTAAGGCAAGAGCCTATTAAGAATCCTTTTGCCTTCTATGAGAGGATACGTGAGACAGAGAGGAAATGTATAGACTTAGATCCAAAGGATCTTAGATCAAGTGATTGAGATTCTCCACTCACTGGTGGAGAATCGATTTTTTTTTCACAACATGACTCTGACAAGCGGGAGCAGGAGCAGATGTGCACCTGGGGGCTATGTGCCACATCACTGACTTAATATTCCTCTCTAATGGCACTAGGAAGCAGCAGCATAGTAGTGTGTTAAAGGTAAAAGACACTGTTAGCCCTGGATTTTACTACCTGCAGGGTCCTGTTATCCAGCTGTGTTAACGACAGAAACACACAATGGAGTTGACTTAAAATTAGACCCCACATGATGTTTATGATCACAAAACAGTTATGTGAAAGATAAACCTTCTATGGCCATAAGGAATAGGTAACAGAAGCTTAATTCATTGCTTGGTAAAAGCCTTGTTGCATCCTAAAAATATTTGATGGAAGACTCACAAAGTACAGTGAGTGATGGGTTAAAAGGAACCTGCCATGCAGTGTTTAAATATCTTTAAAACCTTAAAACTCTTAAATGCCTTTATAAGAATTTGTGCCATATCAGAAAAACAAGGGTGAAACCTGTCAGGAAGCAAGTTTTAGGGCACTGAGTCAGATGTGTCCAAGGAAAAATAATAGCATTTAGGAACTCCAGGGAAATAAAGCACTGCAGTAATTTGGGCCCCAGAGGAAGAAAAAAAGGAGGGAAAGAAAGAAAAAGGCAGTTTACTAGTAGCTAAACATGTTTTGTCCTGAGGGGGAGTTCTTCCAGGCAGTGCCATGCAGATGATAAATCTATGCTCTGAATACTGTTCTGGAGACCATTGTCTCCCAATGAGAGATTTCATTTGAGCCATTCCCCTTCACATAAGCACAGCTTGTGCAGATGAGGAAAGCTTTGCTTTTTGTTTTGTTTTGGTGGAACCTAGGGAGTCTGTTCTGTAATCAGAATAAATGCAGAAGGGAATCCCTGATGCTTACTACACAGTACAGCACTTCCTCTGCTGCCAAAATATCCATGCTTGCCTGTTTCTGAATCTTGGGCCTGAGCATCTGCTCAGCACTGGTAGGACATGAGATATCCTCAAGGTGATGTATAGTTGTGTCAGTGTGGAAGATGATTCTGGTTTTGTGATAGGTTTCTGATACGACTTGAGCCAGATAGACTGGTGCTCTATGACTTACCCTAATACCAAACAGCAGTGATAAAGCCACGTTCCTCATAAGGGGTACTACAATGATTAATGCTTTCGTAAGTATTTTGATATGATAGAGGTGTGAGGAGTACTAAAGAAAAATAGACACTCTGTTTGAAATGTATTGCATACAGTCTGTGCTTATTTAGCTGTGGAAAATGAGCTGTAGCATATAATGAAGAAGACTGAAAACTGGATCTTTTTCATTATTAAAGTTAGGGAAATGCCAGAGACGTATATCCTTCTAATACTCTGGTTGTTATGGCAACAGTGTTTCTATCAAGACAGAGGTCCCTGCGCTTTTCCCTGTGTTAGCACACTCAGTATACTTAAATGTATATCTTCTGGTTTTTTTTTGTTTTTTTTTTTTTAACCAGAAGTTATCATAACTTTAAGCAGAACTTCACTTGCTCAAAGAGGGCTTTGACAAAGCTATTATATGTGCTGCTAAGTACCGTGGGTCTTAACACAACCTGTATTAAAAAAATGCAATGTCATATTTTCTCTTTGGTGTCCTGGAGCTGGACAGAGACCGCCGCAGCAACATTCTGGCAACTTTCAGTAATCATGGATGAGTGGAACCATTATCATCAAGTTCACACATAATTTACTGCAAAGGATTGTATTTGGTTATACCTGTGCATGCTCCATTTTTGAGCTTCATCAGTCCTCCAACAAGAACCTTTGAGAGGAAGGAGGTGGGTCAGATATCACAGGATGTGCAGCTATACACACAGTGATTTCAGACCTATTTGTTCATCCCTCATAATAAACAAAACAGCTGAGTGGCACTCTGACAGCATCATGAAATAGTCGTGAAGAGTCCCAAAATAACAGATGGCAGTAAAAGGTTATTTGGTCTCCTACCCAAAAGGAGTAGAGGTGTGTGATGTTGCAAGCTTCCAGATGAAAGAATATGGATGTCACTGATGAATGAAAGGTATAATTATTTAGAGGGGGAGGACGTTTTTCATTTATTAGAGTGATATTTTGCTAGTTGGATGTGTTAACTCAAGTCACCTTATGAAATAATTTTTGGGGCAGATGGAACAGAATCTCATCCACAGTTCTGTTGTTCAAGTGCTTGGTGTGCTCAATTATTTTCCTTAATTGTACCTGAAATCTTAGTTTTTAATGCTTTGAACCCATTGGTAACTTACTTCCTTCCCATAAAAATGGCCAGAAGCACCTCATGAACAACTATGAAATAAATCATAATCAAAACTTGACACATCTTAGTAACACTTTATACTGAGTTGTGCCTTCAACTTTTTTAGGTTTGGGGAAGATTTCTCAAGATGGATTTCTTTGAAACAGCAGGTCAGACGTGACAATCCCAGAGGTCTGTGATTGGAAATCTTAATCTTTCTGTTAGTTAATGGTTTACTATAATAGGTCTCTGGAACATGTTCAGAGAAGGGGCATGGGAATGCACAAAGGGCTGGAGCATCTCTTGCGTGAGGACAGGCTGAGACAGTTGGGGTTGTTCAGTTTGGAGAAGAGAAGGCTCTGAGGAGACCTTATTGTGGCCTTCTGGTATCAGAAGGGGGCCTACAAGAAAGCTGGTGAAGGACTCTTTAGATTGTCAGGTAGTGATAGGACTAGGGATAATGGATCCAAGCTTGAGAAGGGAGATTCAGATTTGATATTAGGAAGAAGTTCTTCACCATGAGGGTGATGAGACACTGGAACAGGTTGCCCAAGGAGGTGGTGGAAGCCCTGTCCCTGGAGGTTTTTAGGGCCAGGCTGGATGTGGCTCTGGGCAGCCTGATCTAGTGTGGAGGGGTCCCTGCCTATGGCAGGGGGTTACAGCTGGGTGATCCTTGAGGTCCCTTCCAACCCTGACAAATCTGTGGTTGTCTTTTGTGGTATCTGCTTCTGTGATACGAAAACGATAAACTACAAGCTGGTGTTGGAAAAATTTTTATGGTATTAGTCTTAACACAAATCTTGAAGTTTCCTGGGTATGCTGAAATATTTGCGTGTCCGTTTGAGGTAACGGAGGGGAACCGTTGGTGTTTGGTTTAGTTGAATAAAGCTGCTAGTACTGTGAGCAAGTACACCTGAAGATATTCACTTACTCTTTTTTTCATGAGATGTATGATCCTTTAGTCTCTACATCCTCTAGATGGACTTCTGCAACTAGCAAGCTGTTACTGGCACCGGTCTCAACAACCAGCTTTTATGTTGCTTTTGTGTAGAATTCCAAACTGCAGGAAACCCTCTAAGAGAAATTATTTTCTTTCCCTGTTGTTCTATATATGCAAGCAATTTGGTGCACTTGCAGTGAACTGCTAGATGAAAACACTCAGTGTTTTGGCCTTTATGCCTACATTATGTGCTGCTTGTCAGGTTTGTTTGTGCCTGGATTTAGTCTGGCCTTCGAAATCTTAGTGCTGCCATCCAGAGGGCTTTGAAGCTGACTAAAGGGTCAGTCATTGATTCACTCTTCTCTCTCTGTGATGTTTGGGAATGCAGTCATGGGGCATTTTTAGAACTGATGCTGTTATCACCCTCACACTCTGCAGCGCTCTGGGCAGTTCTACAGACCTAAGATGGGAACAGTGACCTTTGAGGCAAAATTTGATGTACATATTTTCAACTCGTTTTTAGGAAAAGTTCAGTATCTCTGGATGGTTGTTATAGGGGGACATGAGAGACTAATTAATCTTGATTGCAGTTCTTCGTGTGCTCTCTTTCTGAGGTATTTTCATTTAGGATTTGCATGGTAAGCTGTTTACTGGATTGTTTACTCAGTTGGGTTTTACTTCTTTGTCCCTCGCCTACCAATCTGCATTGAAGTATACCTCGTACTTCACACTGCCTCTTTGTACCCTGTGCTTTGTCCTCCATCACATGCCAGTGGTCAAACCCTCATTAAGGTGCTTACGTTAAACATACAATGGGAAAGACACAAAGGTGGAGAAAGGAAGATGCAAGTTTTTCTCTTTCAGTCATTATTGGGTTGCTCTTACTGTACTGAAATGCCACCAGCAAAATTTCTTCTCCACACAATAACATCTTTTTTAAAACAGGTATGAATAAGCTGCAACTGACTGTAGTTCATTTTCCACAGCTTCCACATATTTTTAACTACATTTTCTAAGGGTTTTTGATTCATTGGTTAAACTAATTGCTGCTTGTATAAAAGAAAATACGAAGATCATAGAATGGTTTTGGTTGTAAAGAATCTTAAAGATCATCTAGTTCCAATCCCCCTGCCATGGGCAGGGACACCTTCCACTAGACCAGGTTGTTCAAAGCCTTGTCCGGCATGGCCTTGAACATCTCCAGGAAGGGGTACCCACCATGCCCCTGGGCAACCTGTTCCAGTGTCTCACTACCCTCACTGTAAAGATTTTTTTCCTAACACCCACTCTAAATCCATCTTGCTCAAGCTTAAATATATTCTTTCTCATCCTATCACTACAAGCCCTTGTAAAAGTCCCTCCCCAGCTTTCTTGTAAGCCCCTTTTGGTACTGGAAGGCTTCCCTAAGGTCTTCCCAGAGCCTTCTTTTCACCAGGCTGAACAGCCCCAATTCTTACAGCCTGTCCCTACAGGAGAGGCTTTTCTCTGATTGTCTTTGTGGCCTGCCCTGGACCAGGTCCAGCAGTTCAATATCCTTGTGGTGTGGTCTCCATGACTGGACACAGTATTCCATGTGAGGTCTCATGAGAGCAGAGTAAGGGGGAGAATAACCTGCTCAGGTGGGTTCTTTTCCCCTCCCATACTGGTATCTTTACCAGTTGCACAGTGACATTAGAATATCTTTATAGTGTACAATAAGCACACACCAAAACCAGTTTAAACCTGATTAAATACAGTTCTGTTGTTACTGGTGTTCATCATTCTTTGGCATTCATTAGCTGACACAGTTGGTCTGCATTGCCAATTAAATGAATTTTTTATGAATGGCTATAAATGTAGAACAAGCTACATTCTTGGGGTTGTTCAGTCTGGAGGAGGCTGAGGGGAGACCTTGACACTCTCTACAACTACCTGAAGGGAGGGTAGAGTGAGGAGGGGACCAATCTCGACTCCTTGGTGGCAAGTGACAGGACTAGAGTAAGTGGTTTCAAGCTGTACCAGGAGAGGTTTAGGCTGGATGTTAAGGAATATTTCTTCACAGAGAGGGTTCTCAAACATTGGAATGGTCTGCCCAGGGCAGTGGTGGAGTCACCATCCTTGGAAGTGTTTAAGCAGTTTGTGGACCTGGTGCTTAGGGATGTGATTTAGTGTTGCTGGGTTGGACTGGATGATCTTTGAGATCTCTTCCAACCATATGTATTCTGTGATTCTTACTATGTAATTTTTCTTTCTTTATTTATTTTAAAAATTAAATCTATGTTCAGTTGCTAAAGCCCTAAAATGCTTCGATGTTTGTTCTTCAAGCTTATGGACCAGTATTTCAGCCATGTTGCATTTGTTTCAGAGGTTTGCTCCCACAAATTATTTTATTTTTCACACATTGAAAGTAATTATTGCAACATTTGCTCCAACCAGCAAAACAGTTTCCCTATACACTGGAGTTTGTTGTCTGATCAAAAATGCTGGCTCAGTGGATTTCTTAAAATCAATTGGAGCACTTTTTCAAAAACTTTTTTCTAGGTTAAAACTGAGATGAAAATAAGAACTTCTGCCTTCTGGCAGGAGAGCTTTTTCACGTTCCTACAAGCTGCTCCCCAGCTTCTCATTAGTGGGATATCAGTCTTATAGCCAGAAGGTAGCCTCCTCCCAAACGAAAATGGTGGAAATTCTGTTTGAAACTATCGTGCTAGTTTTATTTCTATAGCTACTGATTACAAAGATAAACTTTCACCTTAAGCAGTACAGATGACTTAGAGGTTAATTGCTGTTATCATGCCTTTTAATTATCTACTGCCTTCAGGATCTAGTCTTTAGAAGCTGGTCTGAAGAATGCAAGTCCTCATGAATACACTTCCTATCCAGCAATTTTATTATGCACACTGTCAGCAAAAACCAAGCCATAGTTTAGAGGCTAGTCATCATGCTAGTGATCCAGGGACTAGACAAATCAATTGCTACTGCCAATATTTATTGGACTTTGCCCTGCCTCTTTATTGAGGAGGCTGGTTCATCCTGAGGCCTACGGGCAATTTGCTCCAGAGAAATGTCTCAGCTACCTATGGCAAAAGGCCACAAGTGCTTTTGTGTGGCAGACCACCAGAAGGCATAAAGGCTAAGAATGTAATTCTTTTGGTCTCAGAAGGAACTCACTCTGATTTACATTCATGTAGCTGAGAGAGAAATCAGACTTGGAATATCTTAGGGGAGACATTGTCCAAATAGAGAAAAGGTCAGGTTTGCACATTTCCTATCTGTAATAGTATTCCTCTCCCTCAGAGAGGGAGACCAACAGTCTGACTGTTGGTCAGACCTGTGTGTGAAATGCAAATGGATGTGTGGAGGAGTGAGAGAGAATGCCATCTTACAGAGTCAATTTGAGCAGGAATAGAAAGTTTCCACAGAAAATGGATTCAGAGGGGATTTGTTAGTCCCCCCTAATGCTTTTTCAGCTGCTTATCATGTCCTCACTTGCATCTTCTAAACATTTTCTCCTAATTGTAAAAAAGATAAACCTGAGTTATGGATAATGCTTTGCTGAGAAGAATGACTTTTAATAAGAATTTAAAACACGATTCCAAAAGAAGAGAAAGCAATAAGTGTGTTATCTTCTTGGCTAAAATATGGGCATAACCACACAGTGATGGATCCATTGCTATTAAGAGACTCTTTAAACTGTGCTGGTTTATCTTGTGAAGACACAAGGAGCACACTCTGGGTATAATTTACTCTCAAACTCTTCTTTTATAGAGAAAACAAGTAGAGAGATTTTTATCTTCCTTCCTCAAGAACTTTCCAATGCAATCTCTTTACAGGGTAAGAAATAAAGAAATTAGGTGTGGAGACCTATCTATACCAAGTAATGCTGGTATTATATGTAATATAATACCAATTATATTATGTAATATGATTTATGTTCATGCAGCTCAGAGAGACCTGTAACAAGAAGATTTTTTTCTAACTGTGCTTTGGCTTACTGCAGCAAAGACTGCATCTACTACTGTATGCTCTCTCCCTTATTCTCTTCCCTTCCCAGGTAAAGTGAAAATATTCTGGTATTAATTCCTGGGAGAGGAATGGAAGAGGTGCATCATACACTGGAATGATTGTTGTCATGTAACTTCTTGGCACTTCTGTACCCCTAGTGACTGATGATTTTGTTTAGAAATAGAAATTGCTGGGACTCCAGCTAATATTTCAAAATCTTTCATGGAACTTTTTGAAATACTGTGAAGGGGGAAATGTTGGGAGCTACCACTTTAGGTGTGGGAAATGTTCAGTAGCGAATTTCAAAACAATCTAAATGGATTGAAGGAGCAATAGTGGTAAGAAATGCCCTTAAGAGGGCGCTTCCTCACCGCTGGAAATGAACAGTGATGTAAAAATAACGTTCTGCTGCACCAGGTTAACATTTGGCTGCAACAAGTTTGGGCCAGTTACGGTTGCACGCATCAATAGACACAAAGAATACAACAATACCGCATTAAGGAACCTTAATTTGTGTAATGATTCTGTCAGTTTACAGGAGAGCAGTTTCCATCCAAACCAGCAGGTGCACAGCAATTCCACACCTCCTTCCTTTACACAGCTGGATTCTGGTTTCCGGTGTGTGTGTATGTGTGTTATTTGCTCTGGCTTTGCTTTCCTGTGGCAGTTATCAGCTGTAATAAAATTCTGTGCTTCATCCTCTGCAGCAGTCTTTCTTTGAGTAGAGTAGGGGTGTGGTAGAAGACTTATTTTCTTCTTTTCTTTTCCCTAACCTGACCACTGAGAATTCATGATCTATTTTCTTAGCAAGTATCTTTCTGGTAAGTTCTGCATAAAAACCTTGCTTGTAATGATTGTGACAGCTGGATGGATGTGCCAGTGGTGTCACCTGATAATTTTTTGGTCATGTCTCCAGTGCCTTCATTTTGAGTTTGGCTAAACTGGCAAAGGTACCTTTTCATCCATCTTGATGCTGTTCCCACAGGGGACAGCTGCCAGCAGTAACTTAGGGAATTTCACTTAGCAACAAACACACTGCCTGCTATTTAACACAGCATAGGACACTACAGCATAGATGGGGCATGCCACAAATATCCCTACCCTGGATTGCTTATGTATGAATATGGCTCCATCTTGCTAGCCCTGCTCATCTTTGGCTTTTGTGTAGCTGAGAGTGTGAAACACCTGAAAAGAGACAATCTATGATGCATGCTTGTTTCCAAAGGCAGCACTGGCAGTGCATATTAAGACAAAGCTCTAGGGAATTACCTTGCTTTTGCTGTGTCACTTACTTATGAATTAATGAATTAATAAAACAGAACTTGCCAAAAGATCTCCATTAGTCCAGATGCTGCCATCAGAGTTTACTTCTTCCCACAGAGAGCACTGAAAACTGCAAGTGATTGGCAGAAACTTGGCATAACTATAATTATGCCATGTAACACTAGCAGTAATTTTAAAGCCAATGCATGTGTAATTTTTCTGTCACATAAATTAACATAAAGCATACTCTGGCATTGCCTTTTTGAACGAAGAGAGCTGATTTCCACATCACCACCACTCACCGTCTTCAGATTTGGACTTGAAAAGTTGCTTAACTGGAGACCTATCACCAGAGCCCAGCTTTTGTGTGCCAGCTGAAGAGGTGACTTTCTGCTTCTATTTTAAAGCCTTCATTTTGCAACTTAAACATTTGCAATTAATTCCTTTCAGCTGAATCTGAAGGAATCCGAACATGTCTCGGTGGCCTCTTCATGAGCATTGTGTACAGGCCACAGGCCGAATAACCAGATAATCACCCTGCAGGTTCAATTCTGTAGCAACATGGGCTTTTATGCTGATTGGATATCCAAACTTCACAATGTGAATTTATAAAAGCATCCCTGGTTATCATTTCACAACATGCTGGATGTGTGTGCTCTCATATAGCTTTGTGGTCATACAGTTGTAAAAGTGATGACAATTACTCTGAGTTACTTCTAGGCAGCAAGGGAATATTCTTTTAAACCTTTTTTTTTTTCAGTAATAAGTGAAACAGTCTGTACATTGGTTTCTCTCTCGGGTCTGTGTAGCATTCTTCAGCTGAAACCAGTTAATTTATTCCAGTGGTGCATAGAGTGATCTAAATTTTTAATGGCTTTTCATATTTTAGAATAGAATTAACCAGGTTGGAAAAGACCTTCAAGATCATCAAGTCCAACCTACCACCCGACACCATCTAATCAACTAAACCATGGAACTAAGGGCCTCATCCAGTCTCTTTTTAAACACCTCCAGTGATGTTGACTCCATCACCTCCCTGGGCAGCACATTCCAATGGCCAATCACTCTTTCTGGGAAGAATTTCTTCTTAACATCTAGCCTAACCCTCCTCTGGCACAGCTTGAGACTGTTTCCTCTTGTTCTGTTGGTGGTTGCCTGGGAGAAGAGACCAACCCCCACCTGGCTACAACCTCCCTTCAGGTAGTTTGAGACAGCAATAAGGTCTCCCCCGAGCCTTCTCTTCTCCAGGATAAACAACCCCAGCTCCCTCAGCCTCTCCTCATAGGGCTTGTGCACCAGATCCCTCCCCAGCCTCATTGCCCTCCTCTGGACACATTCAAGTGTCTCAATATCCTTCGTAAACTGGGGGCCCCAAACTGGACACAGTACTCAAGGTGTGGCCTAACCAGTGCTGAGTACAGGGGCACAATGACTTCCCTGCTCCTGCTGGCCATACTGTTTCTGATGCAGGCCAGGATGCCATTGGCCTTCTTGGCCACCTGGGCACACTGCTGGCCCATGTTCAGCCTACTATCAACCAGTACCCCCAGGTCCCTTTCTGCCTGGCCACTGTCCAGCCACTCTGACCTCAGCCTATAGCACTGCATGGGGTTGTTGTGACCAATGTGTAGAACTTGGCACTTAGATGTGTTAAATCTCATGCCAGTGGACTCTGCCCATCTGTCCATCTTGTTAGCCTTTGCTTAATATTAATCTAGACACTATTAATAAGAAGTACCTATACCTAGGATAACATTTATTTGTTGTATCACTAGAGAAGATATGGCTTCTCATACTGGAATGGTAGAATCTTCATTTTGGAGATTATTAAATATTGCTTTGCTTCTCCATCACCAGATAAAAAATAATTTCCTGACCTTTTGTGCTTGAGGAAGACATTTAATTACTTACTTAATGAAAGAAACAACTTTTTTCTCTCAATAAAAGCATAGAATCATTTAGGTTGGAAAAGACCTTTAAAACCAAGACCTACTGTTAACCTAGCACAGGTTTATCTGTTTTAATATATAAAATAAACTTTATATTATCTCTTTTGGTTTGGTAAATGGGGACCGCTTTGATCTTTATGTTTTTTAGTTGCCGCAAAGCAACTTCTGCATTCTTTGTCTTGGTACTTTGCCGCTAGGGCTGGGGAGTTCTTGGGGTGTTCAGGCATTCTGTGTGTCATTATTTTAAGTCTATACCAGGTGCCACTAACTGGAACTAGTGTAAATAGGTACTTGGTGAACAACAGTGAGAAAGCTGCTGTCTTCCTGCTACTATGAAAAAGCCAAAATCTGTTTAGGAAGACAAAGGTTTTCTTAAGTGGTGTCAAGACTGCACTGACAATGCCCTCCACTGACTGACTCAGTCTTCTGGGTGAACATTTAAAGCTCTTGCCTATGTGCCATTGCAGGCACAACCAAAAGAGCCCTTTTAATGAGTGGCAGTGCAGATGCTTCCCCAGAGACCTTCTCAGTTATTTAGCAAATTTTTTTTTCTTGCTGTTTTTTTCACTGTGTTTTAGCTGTTCGGATTGAAATCTCCTCTGCTGCTTTCAGTGGATTTTTAGGGAGATTATTTCAGCCAAAAATTCCTACTGTTCACAAGAGGATTCCTTTCTGAAAGGACAGTAGACTGGCTATGTCATATGGTCTCATAATGAGTATGAAATGGCCGGGGCAAAGATGTTCCTGAAGAAAGCTGCCATAATTACCACTGGCAAGCATGAACTCAGACTGCTGCTAGAATATTTTCTGCCCATTGTAGTTGGTGCTGGTGTTAAAAAAGCCAAACATCATCTTAGGCTGTGTCTGAACCTGACCTTCTAGGTCTCATGTTGTCTTGCATGAAAGCTACTTCACTTGTACGAGAGGTTGTTTGCAAAACTCTGGTGTAAGAGATGGTTCAGCTTATGCAAATTTTGCCTTTGAAGACTCTTTTATGGTGAAGAGTTTAGCAGTAGAGAGCATAAATAAATAACGCAATGATAGTAATAATGGAGTTGCTCAGACATTGATTACAACTAAATTAAGTGAGATTACTCACTGTGATCTCTGTACTACAAATTAGGTTTTGATAATTTGACCTGTTCTCTATTTTAATTTGTCAATTAGAAAAATAAATTGCCAGGGCAGAACACTTAGGAAAGAAAATATTATTCTAACATCTAATATTGGGATAGGCAAGCTCATCCAAAATATTTTTGAAGGTAATATTTTTGTATTAAAGCTTTGGGAGCCTTTGTTTTCTTTCACTTTTAAAATCTTTAAAATAGAATTTACCAGGTTGGAAAAGACCTTCAAGATCATCAAGTCCAACCCATCACCCAACACCATCTAATCAACTAAAACATGGCACCAAGTGCCTCATCCAGTCTCTTCTTAAATGTCTCCAGTGATGGTGACTCCAACACCTCCCTGGGCAGCACATTCCAATGGCCAATCACTCTTTCTGGGAAGAACTTCTTCCTAACATCCAGCCTAACCCTCCCCTGGCACAGCTTGAGACTGTTTCCTCTTGTTCTGTTGGTGGTTGCCTGGGAGAAGAGACCAACCCCCACCTGGCCACAACCTCCCTTTTCAGGTGGTTGTAGACAGCAATAAGGTCTCCAAGCCTTCTCCAGGCTAAGCAACCCCAGCTCACAGTATCGCCAGGGTTGGAAGAGACCTCAAAGATCATCGAGTCCAACCTGTCACCACAGACCTCATGACTAGACCATTCCAATGGTGAATGACTCTCTCAGTGAAGAACTTTTTCTCCTCACCTTGAGCCTAAAATTCCCCTGGTGCAGCTTGAGACTGTGTCCTCTTGTTTTGGTGCTGGATGCTAGAGAGAAGAGACCAACCCCTTTCTGGCTACAGCCACCTTTCAGGTAGTTGTAGAGAGCAATGAGGTCTCCCCTGAGCCTCCTCTTCTCCCTAAGCCTCTCCTCACAGGGCTTGTGCTCCAAATACCTCACCAGCTTTGTTGCTCTTCTCTGGACATGTTCCAGCGACTCAACATCTTTCCTGAACTGAGGGTCCCAGAACTGGACACATGACTGAAGGCGTGGCCCAACCAGTGCTGAGTAGAGGGACACAATGACTTCCCTGCTTCTGCTGGCCACACTATTCCTGATGCAGGCCAAATTCCCTAATCATAAAATATCTCTTCCAGTCACAGGGGTTTGGTTTTGTTCTTAACAAAACCCATAAACAGTGTTTTGATGCAATAAATTTCATACTAATCTTTCTTCTATGCATGTCAGGGAGTTGCAACCCAGTCTGGTAATCAGCCCTGAAATAATTTCTGGGGACTTCTGTTCTTGCAGAGATCCATTTGCATGCAGAATCAGAGCTGTCAGATTTCTTGTATCAACAAATGCAGAGATAGAATTTGCCACCGTGTGTGATGAATTAACCTCAGAATAAATGAAGAGTGTTTTGTGTTAAATAGAAACCAAAACTTGAGCAACATATTCCCAGTTTCTAAAACAGTGTGGTCTGCAGTATAATCCAGAAATGTGACCAGAAAGTCAGCATTATTTAATCCAGTTTATAGTACAGTGGGTGGAATGAAGGCTGCATCCACCTTCCAGGAGATTTTGTTGTCTGGTAGCACAAAGGAATGAGTTACAAGCATTATGCTTTAACGTAACTGGTCCAGCATTTCACAGGGCTCAGCTTTCTAAAAGATACATTTCTTATTGCAAATGATGGAACCAATTTCCTCAGAGTGCCTCTGGGAAAAGTGCATTGGAGTGATGTATTTGTTTTGTGGCTTCCCCCTCCCTGTTTCTTTTCCTTCTCCCCCTTCCCTGATCAAAATGTTAATTTCTCTTGTGTAGTTCAGTTTCTTAAGGGCCTCATCTGAGTGGGGCATTTTGACATGAGCCTGAGAGGTTTATTGTAAGCATCTTTGGAGTGAATTAACGTCTTGATTAATAGGGTTACCATTAACTCTGAGAAGAGTTTAAAATGGATCTTGATTCATGGCTTAATTTATGAAAGGCTATTGTACAACCTTGAACTTCATATAATTCTTCCAAGTTGGAGGCCTAATTTTCAGGCTGTTCTCTATCTCACATCAGCTAATAACCTTTCCCTATTCTCCTTTTTCCACAAATAAGGAAAATTTTGTGACAATTCCAGCAAAAAAATTGCCCAGGATTCTCCTCCTTCCAACTAGGATGCACATGTCTTAATATTTAAACATGAACTAGTTGCACATTTCTTGGTATTAAAACTGGAACTAGATTCCTAGTCTACAGGAATGCAGACTAAACTATCAATCTTCAGTTGTATAGATGACTACATTTTATGACATCTGAAAGCTATATGAAGAAAATATAGCATAAGGGAGGATCCTGAATCTTGGATTTTTCCATTTGACAGAATCACAGATTGTCATAATGTTTTCAATAGGACCTTAAATAACTAGTAGCCATTTGTTCTGCTATGCTTAGTTGAACTTGGTTTAACATCACTACCTGCTGTAGATTCTCCAGAGAGAAGTCAGAAAACCCATCCTTCCTCAGTGAGGGCAGCTTCAAAGTGTCAGTCAAATGCTTCCACTGTTGAGCTGGCCTTTATTTATAGTTTTCTATCTGCTTTCCCACCGTCTCAGCCCTCATTGTGCCAGCTGGGTATCAAACTCCTGAATCACTATAAAAGCTGTAGTAAAAAAATGCTAGGATAAAATGTTACAAACACCTCCACACAAATTACTCTCAGCACTGCTCACCTAGGCTTTGTGAGAAACAACACACTGTTCCTGAAATAACCTTCCTCTGCCTTCTTTTTTTAAAAATAGCCCTCCAAATACACATAAACATCAAAGGTGGTGAAACAGAGCCCCCCTGCTAACTGTTTGTAGCTCTGCTTAACACCAATTTACGCACTGAGGGAATTAGAATGCCTGCAAATATTATCTGTATTGTTTATAAATGTTTATAAATGTGTGCTGTCAGATGTATATCGATAAATCTTGCAATGCCAGCATTTCTCCTTTTTCATCTTCTGTGACAGAAGGGAAAGTCTTCATTCTTACAACTCTTAGATTTGTTCCAACAGACAGAGCTCTAAGGTCATAGGGCAAATATATCACCTTTAACAATAAATAGTGGTGTGCCTGCTTACAAACACCAGAAGAGAACTATCTCAGTTTCAGGGTGATGAGGAATCCTTCAGCAAATTCACTGAGCTTTTTCAAAGCTGCAATCCCTTGCACAGGCAAAGCAGAGCAACGGCCTTTAGAATTCCTCTTCCCTCATGCTGAGGGAGCTGGGGCTGTTTAGCCTGGAGAAGAGGAGGCTCAGGGGTGACCTCATTGCTCTCTACAACTACCTGAAGGGTGGTTGTAGCCAGGAAGGGGTTGGCCTCTTCTCCCTAGCAACCAGCACCAGAACAAGGGGACACAGTCTCAAGCTGCACCAGGGGAAGTTTAGGCTGGAGGTGAGGAGAAAGTTCTTCACCGAGAGAGTGATTCGTCATTGGAATGGGCTGCCCGGGAGGTGGTTGAGTCTCCGTCCCTGGAGGCGTTCAGGAGGGGACTGGATGTGGCACTTGGTGCCATGGTCTAGTTGTGAGGTTATGGTTACAGGTTGGACTCGATGATCTTCAAGGTCTCTTCCAACCTTGGTAATTCTATTCTATTCTAAGTACAAATTGCACAAAAATTGGAGAGAGACTTTTTTGGTATGTTTGTAAATACGTAGAGTGTCTAAAGGATGGCTGGAAGATGCTGGGGTCTTCCTGCCTTGGGCTTGATATTGGTAGCCAGGCAAAGCTGGATTTCTGTGTTATACCAGTGACAGTGACTTGACTTCTAGAGAATTTCTGAGCCAGAGGCACGCTACAAAGAGTAATGGAGCCTGCAGCATATCCAGTCCCAGCACTGCTGCTGGTCTGTCCTTTATATGTGTCCTTTTATCCATCTTGCAGGTTATAGATGGTTCTTTTTGTTTGGGCCCAGAGGTCACATTTGGAATTCATCCAAGCTTTGAGCTTTTCCTTGCAAGAAACAATTTGAAACTCTTTTACTGTCTCTTGTCTCAAGGAGGTTGATATTGAAATCAAGCACCAAGTATTGCAAGATATACAGTGGAATCCTCAAAGTCTATAGTAGCAGTTAAGTAGCTTTTATATGTCCCTTCATATATAGATTAGTATTATGTTAACTGTAACCATCACTGTCTCTCAGAATCCCTAATTTGCATACATGTGGGGTTTTTTTCTCTCCTCCTCTTTTAACTCAAGTTTATACTTAAGACTATTTTTTCCCTTCTAATTTTTATGGCTGTATACTCTAACCTGCAACACTCTGGTTAGATGTAGACTCACACATTTTGGTATAGAAGTAGGATTCTTCATCTCCTTAACCTAAATTCCATGACAAGTCTGGCCCTTGTGCTGGGTTTCTTCAATGTTGCTGAATTCAGATCTGATCAACTAATGCTCCCAATGGTGTGGAAGTCTTTTGGTTATTGAAGTCAAGCCAAACTAGCACAGAATACATTATTTAACATCTTTGGGGAGTTTATCACATCAGTCTGCAACAGGCTGCCCAGTGTCACCTTGCTATCCCAAGAGACAGATCGGATAAGACCTGTTCCTCTCTCTGAAGTAAAGGCTGAAGATTTCAAGCCTAGCTCAAGTGTGCAGTTCTCACAGAGTAGTGCTGCAGAACCTGTGAATGTGTAAGGTACCCAAAACTCCTCTAATATTGTATTGCTGTTGCTCATTACTTTGCTGTCACTTGGAGGCTGTTGGCCAAGGTCTTTCTGCTGAAGTTTTCCTTCATCCCTTTATGCTGAATAGCCAGTCCAGAAAAAGCTTTTGATCACTGTCACTTTGTCTTGGCTTTAGAGGTTGAAAGCCTCTGCTCTTTGTTAGTATATTTGTGTAACATCACCATGAATGAAATCAGGACCTTGTTTTCCATTTGCCATTCTCACACCCCCTTGCAGCTCTGCAGCAGCCAGTGGGATGTGGGCCACCCATTCTCACTCCAGCTCTTCCATGAAATGGTGCCATAGTGCTGCTCTTCTCACAGTGTCCTGCCGCAGCCAACCAAAACAGCAGTGAGTCCCAAACTCATCAAAACCCTTTAACCATTCAAATCTGATGTAAAAAGCTGTTAAGAGGAAACCGTTTTGCAGCATTCTGTCATGATTTTTGTCAGTCCAGCAAAACCATAAGACTCCATCTTTGAAGTCCCCCAGTAGAAGGGGTTTTTTAACCTGTTTGCCTCCATGCTAACACAGCCGTCCCCCAGAACACTTACCCAAGGCAAGAGATAGCCCCTGCAACAAGTGAACTAGGCAAAAATACTATTGTTCTCCTCTGACACCTGACAAATCCATACAGGGATAATAAGCTACTAAACCAGATCTTAGGCAGTAGCCAGAATGAGATTTACAGATTTATTCTATTTTGAGCTCCAGGCTAATGTCTACTAAAAGCTTCTCTCAATTGAACACCATCAGTTTTCCTCAGGAGAGGTTCAGTTTCTCCTCTCCTTCCCAGTGGTTTAATTTGACCCAGATTTGATCAATTTGTTGCAATCAGTCCAAGGAAAACTGCTGTTTCTCTGCTAGATGTATAGCCCCAAACCTCTAACAGAATGTAACACACAGTCCAGACACAGTGTTTATTAGCAGTTCAGGCTGTCACATCCATGACTGGTCCACCTTTTACTGTGATTTCTTTTCATTAGAAAGGGGGTGGGGAAGAGAAATAACATGAGACAATACTTCTTGGTGATTTCTTTTATATTTTTTTTTCCCAAGTTCCCATCACATATTGGAAGAAACTTTTTCACCATAAAGGTTCTCAAACACTGGAATAGGCTCACCAGGGAGATGGTTGAATACCCATCCCTGGAGATGTTTAAAGGATGCAAAGATGTGGTGCTGGGGGCCAGGGTTCAGCACCAGCCTTGGTGGACCTTTAAGATCTTTTCCACCCAAACCCATTCTGTGATTCATTCTATGATTGTATATACTCACTTCTTTTTAGGTTGTGTAATGGATTGCATGAACATGCTCATATTCTTTCTAGTTTGCAATATTGAAAAGTAATTAATTAATTGGAATATGCCTCCAAGCCCATTTATTTTGCTTAAGATATTAAAGGGAAGTATTATTGTCAGTAAATATTTTATTTTTCACTTGCTTTTCTTCACCAGCCTCCACCATTTTAAGAGACAGCCTGTATTTGGTTGTCACATAACAGGACTTCCTTCTGCGAACTGAAACAATACACATTTTGCTTACAAGCTCATCAGAACAGCAGCAGATGATGCTTAAAAATTACATTTATTGTGATGTTTTCCTAAACAGCAGATGTAGCTTTGCTCAAGCACATAAATGTCAAGGAGCAGAGCACCTAGCAACCAGCTTGCGAGATACCTTCTGGAAGCAGAGAAGGTTCTTGGAGCCTGTTGGCAGATGTACTTTCTTCAGTGTCCAATAACCGTCCCAGCTGCAGGCTCAGATAGACAGGCTGTCTTCCTCACCTAAGAAAATAATGGGCATGGTAAAAATGTTCTCCAACCCCATGTTTTCTAGCTCACCCAGGTCTCTGAACCCAGTCCAGAGACTTTTTATGCAGGGAAGGTGATGGGCTTAACAATCTTTCAATATGAAATTCTCATGCCATAAAATGAAAGACCCGATGGTCCTCCAGATCATTCTTCTCTCCAAAAGCAAGATATGTTTCAGCCCTTGAGAAGCTTCTTGTGATGGAGATCCTGCCTTTTCTCTAAGCAATCAGTGACAAGGATCACTATCCTTGTTGATAAATAGCAGCTGGAGGCTGTCTCAAGATCACCAGACCTTGTCCTTGTGGGTGACTTTAACCAGCCGGACATCTGCTGGGAACTAAACTCAGCAGAGAGGAGGCAGTACAGAAGGTTCTAGAGTGTATGGAGGACAGCTTCTTGAAGCAGCTGTTATGTCAGCCTACCAGGGGTCAGACCATGCTTGACCTGCTGTTTTCAAATAGAGAAGGGCTGGTGGGAGATGTGATGGTAGGAGGCTGTCTAGGCGCAGCGACCATGAGATAGTGGAGTTTTCAATATGCAGGGAAATAAGGAGGAGCAGTAACAGAACCCTTACCTTGGACTTCTGGAGAGCAGACTTCAGCTTATTTAAGAAACTAAATTGGAGAGTACCCTGGGTAGCAGCCCTTAAGAACAAAGGGGTCCAAACCAGATGGACCTACTTCAAACAGGAACTCTTGAAGGCACAGGAACAGGCTGTGCCTATGTGCCAAAAGATGAGCCGGCAGGGAAAGCGATCAGCCTGGATGGGCAAGCAGCTCCTGAAGGAATTAAGGGGAAAAAAGAGGATGTATTGCCTTTGGAAACTGGGGGAGGGAACTTCTAGTACATTTAAGGATGTTGTTAGATCATGTAGGAGAAAAATTGGAGGCAAAAGCCCAGTTAGAACTTAAGCTGGCCACCTCTGTGAAAGATAATAAAAAGCATTTTTATAAATATATTAATGCTAAAAAGAGGGGCAAGAAGAACCTTCAGTCTTTATTGGACTGGAAGGGGAATATTGTAACTAAAGACAAGGAAAAGGCTGAGGTACTAAATACCTTTTTTGCCTCCATTTTTAACAATAAGGCAGGAGGACTTCAGGATAACTAGCCTCCTGAACTGGTCCATGTCCTTTCAGGTAGCTGTAGAGAGCAACGGGCTCTCTCCACAGCCTCCTCTTTTTCAAACTAACCAGCCCAGCATAGTTTATTACACTGACCATATTACATCACTCATCCTGAATATGGACCTTTTTTATGTCCCATTTGTATCTTATTGATCTCCTGAACATGCTGTGTTTCTAGGAGGTCTATTATGCTACAGAATTCTAGCATAATGAGGATTTTTGGCTGTGATTTTAACAGGATCTGTGGCTTGCAGTTGAAGATCTTGCTTCCCCACCCTGCTGTCAACTAAGTGGTGTATTCCCTTCAATGACAGGTCCAACAGGTGAATGTCACTGCATGACAGTGCATTGCAATGCATTTAGTACTGTGGCTAAAAGAGGAGAAGATAGTCAACAAAAATCCACCTCCTCTTCACATTTTTATTAATGTAGTTGTGGGGGGCATTCTGTGAGTGAATGATTACAAACATAAGAGTCCTTGGATGTCTAACTCCTGCTCACTTTCCTAAACTTCCTCTGAGTAAATATCTGTCCGACTTCTGTGTGATAATAAATAGAGCTTTGAGAAAGTATTTTTTTTTTAGATATGCTGCAACCATTTGAGGGCTAACACTGAACTTCACACTTATGGATACTGGCCAAATAAAGACTTACAGAGGACAGTCAGATGACTGTGATATTCAAAGAAAGGTGTCTGGTTGAATCCAAAAGGGCAGGAATGCACGCGTGAGACTGCTGCTCTTTTCTCCAAAGGAGATCTGCTGTCCTTTGCAGGAGTATTGAGAAGCAACAAACAAGACTGTGTCGTGATGATGGGAAGGATGGAACAATGTCAGAAAATGGGCTGCTGTGCTCTTTGACCCTGAGAGTATGTGAGATGTGAATGAGTCAGTAAGAAGTTCTACACAGAGAGAGTGATTGCCCATTGGAATGGGCTGCCTGAGGAGGTGGTGGAGTCACCATCATTGGAGGTGTTCAGGAGGAGACTTGATAGGGTGCTCAGTGCCATGGTTTAGTTGATTAGGTGGTGTTGGATTGGTTGATAGGTTGGACGCAATGATCTTGAAGGTTTCTTCCAACATGGTCTGGTCTGGTCTGGTCTGGTCTGGTCTGGTCTCTTCTCGTCTCTTCTCGTCTCTTCTCTCTCTTCTCTCTCTTCTCTCTCTTCTCTCTCTTCTCTCTCTTCTCTCTCTTCTCTCTCTTCTCTCTCTTCTCTCTCTTCTCTCTCTTCTCTCTCTTCTCTCTCTCTCTCTCTTCTCTCTCTTCTCTCTCTTCTCTCTCTTCTCTCTCTTCTCTCTCTTCTCTCTCTTCTCTCTCTTCTCTCTCTCTCTCTCTCTTTCTCTTCTCTCCGAACCGAACCTCTCCGAACCGAACCGAACCTCTCCTCTCCTCTCCGAACCTCTCCGAACCGAACCTCTCCTCTCCGAACCGAACCGAACCTCTCCGAACCGAACCTCTCCTCTCCGAACCGAACCGAACCTCTCCGAACCTCTCCTCTCCGAACCCTCCTCTCCGAACCTCTCCTCTCCGAACCTCTCCTCTCCGAACCTCTCCTCTCCGAACCTCTCCTCTCCGAACCTCTCTCCCTCTCCTCTCCGAACCTCTCCTCTCCGAACCTCTCCTCTCCTCTCCGAACCTCTCCTCTCCGAACCCTCCTCTCCGAACCTCTCCGAACCTCTCCTCTCCGAACCTCTCTCTCCCTCACCTCTCCGAACCTCTCCGAACCTCTCCTCACCTCTCCTCACCTCTCCGAACCTCTCCTCTCCTCTCCGAACCTCTCCTCTCCGAACCTCTCCTCTCCCTCTCCTCTCCGAACCTCCTCCGAACCTCTCCTCCGAACCTCCGAACCTCTCCTCTCCGAACCTCTCCTCTCCGAACCTCTCCTCTCCGAACCTCTCCGAACCTCCTCACCTCTCCGAACCTCTCCTCACCTCTCCGAACCTCTCCTCTCCGAACCTCTCCTCTCTCCTCTCCTGTCAGGACTGGGGACAGTGTTCAGTATCTCACAGGCTAGGCAGCTCACTGAGTATCTCTGTGACTGAGAAAGCTTTGCCTCTGAGATGGAAATGGTGAATGCAGCAAGGTGAAAGCAGAGCCATGTGTCCTTGTTCTAAGTGGCTGCATAATTTAGTGGTTTGTTGCCTGTGGTTCTTCCTCAGCATCTGGCTGGTTTAAGATGATATTTTTGTTTAAAGCTGTGTACAGATAGTCCAGTCACATGTCTCAAGTGGGTTTTTTCTAAAGAACAATTAGATTTACAGAAGGGAGAAAAAATACTTTTTTCTATACCCCCTTACTCCACCTTCCCAAATAAAATCACCAATCAGAAAGTGATGACTTGGTGCCAGGTAGAAAACATTGGCATTGTTCTAAATGCTGACAAAATCTGGCTTCTCACTGAGCTGCAGTATTTTCCTTCTTTGATACAAATTGGAAATTGGTAGGAAGGAGGGTAACAGACCTAATAATTTTATGATTCCTGGTCCTTGGTACAGCTCTCTATTCTGGCTCTTAGAGCTGTCCCAGCAGCCCAGAGTCTGTATCACACTCTTCATGACCACTTCTTTCACTCCGAATCTTATTAGCTTTCATTTGCAGAGAGGTTTCCCTGACATGGCAAAGATTCATGAGCTGTAAATTTTGCATTCTGTTACTGCAATGATTCATAGAATCATAGAATCAATAAGGTTGGAAAAGACCTCAAAGATCATCAAGTCCAACCTGTCACCCAACACCTCATGACAACTAAACCATGGCACCAAGTGCCACGTCCAATCCCCTCTTGAACACCTAACTGCCTAGCAGCTGAGTTGGCCAATGTATCTTTAATTTCCTTTCAGCATCCAGTGAGAGGGAATAAGCAATGAACAATTTCCTCAGAGTATCAGTACAAAATTCATCTTCTTCTAAGCCAGCTATGTAATCTAAGCAGGGACAAGTGTGATGTTTTGCTTTGATATACTGCAACAGAAATGGGAATATAAAATAATCTTTGGTACTTGGATGTCTGTTTCCCATGGAGGCATTTCAGGTGATCAGCTCATTCCTTATCCTGATGCTTTCTGAGAATTTCCTTTATACTGTAGCTATCAATAGGTTGTTTACAGAATACTGAGTAGTCTACCAAACCTGGTCAAAGACTTGCATGGCAAGGAGAGATAGCTTAGGAAACAAAACAAAATCAGGTAGGATAGCAGTATATTTTTGTTTAGAATCAGTTCTTCCATTATTAATTGACCTCCTTAGTTTCTAATCCTTTCATAGAGTTGTAGAATGGTTTGGGTTGGAAGGGACCTTAAAGATCATCTAGTCCCAACCCTCCTGCCATAGGCACAGACATTTTTCACTAGACCAGGCTGCTCAAGGCTGCATCCAACCTGGTCTCGAACATCTCCAGGGAGGAGGTATCCACAAACTCCCTGGGCTACCTGTTCCAGTGTCTCACCACCTTCACTGTAAAGAATTTCTTCCTAATATCCAGTTATCCTGTAAAATACACTTATTTTTTTCCAAAATTAATTTGATTTTAATGATTTCATTTAATTCTTACCTTTACCTCCCTTCCTCTTCTTATTTGCTAGATTGTTCAGATATCTCATGGTGCAAACCCACTCCACACCCTCAATCCTTCCCACTCTTCTTTAAGTGCTGGAAAGTTGAATATGCACTACTTCTAATGTCTTGGTGGTGGTGGGCTATGCCCATCCTGGAAAAAAAAACAGGGGAGAGGGCTTGTGAGAGTTTCTTGCCCTCCCTGGGGGGTGTTTTCTCCCCTGGGAAAGTGACTTGGTCTGTTCCACTTCCCCCTCCTTGTCCAGCAGGGGTATAAGAGGGAGGAGAATTGCAGCCATTGCTCTCTTTCCTGCTGCTTCCACACTTTGCAAAGGACTGGTTCTGTGTCTCATATTTTTTCCCCTTTTCTTTTCCTTCTCCCATCTATCCTTGTTCCTTACCCTTGTGAACCCTGCCTGTCATTGTTTTGTTTTTGTTTTTTGTCTGATACATGTTGCTGCTGTATTGCCCCACTCTGTGTGTTCAAGCATAGGGTCTGCTTTACTGTAAGGACTTTGCAGTAATTGCTACTGCAACTTTGCTGCTGTTCTGACCTCCTCCATCATTTTCTTTCCCTTCACATTGGATCTTTGGGGCTACGACTTACTGCCCAGATAAATTCTAGTTCTGTATCAGTGACAGTGACATTATGATAAAAAAAACCCAAATTGTCATTTTTATCTGATTTTCTATTGTCATGGCCTACAGGTTCTATCACTCCTCAGTCCCTCTTTGCTGGAATATTTTAACTGTCCATAATATTAGGATGTTTGGGATACTGAGGCTTCAGTGTAGATTACTTGCCTCCTCTACTTCCTCTCTTTCTTCTCCCCTGGTGGATTCCGCTCTGTGGTGGCAGTTTCTTCAGGGTTTTCTACTTCTTTGTCATTTCTTGAGCACCTACCTAGCTTTAAGCTAGGACAAGTTTCATGGTCTTGGCTTGCAGTTTGCTTTTCTTTATAATCAGTCTTGATCACCAAAGTCTTCCTCCTCTATGACTCACTCTGCTCTGCTCTTATCATGTGTTAGTTCAGGAGGAGCCTTCAGTTCCTGAAATTTTAAATGGTTTTCTAAAGTCTTCTTTGGCTTCCCAAGCCACATGGCACTGCCAGTTACACAACGACTGCTAGTGCCCGTGGATATTGTAATCTGACCTCCCTTTTCCCTGATGATCATTCAGTCAGTCAGCTTCAGCTATGTTTGATGGAAAAATGAAGGAGCTGAACATCTACAAAGGACATGTTGAAGTTTTTCCTGCAGAAAAAGAAAACAGCTTATGGCAGATATTTTTGTTCTTTCATCTTGATTCAGGAACACAAGCTATGCTTGCCTCTAGTGGTTATTATCTTTTTCTCTGCACTGTTTTACTTTCTGGGAACTTATTAATGTCATTTTCTTGAAGAAGAGATACTTTTAAAGCACTCTTTGCTGCTTCTTTCACCTTTGCTCATAAATGGCTGTCTTACACCACTAGGCCACCTGTGCAAAGCCTTCATACAGAGAAAGATGATCTGAGATTTATTCTTTAGTAACATTTAGTCTGAATCCAATGTCATTTAATGTCACGAGGCTAGGATCAATCCCTGACAAATACAAGGATGCACACCAGCTTCTGACAATCAGTCTGTTCAGCTTCATCTGTACTCTCTTTGGCCTCTACCAGATGCTTCAGATGTATTTTGATGCAAAGATGCATGTTCACAAGCATTTTTAAACTGTAGGCTGGTAGCAATTGACCTGTTCTTTCTTATTCCATTTATTTGTTACCACTTTGGATAAATTCTATCCATTTGCTGCTACGTGCACTTCTGGTACAGGAGGTAGATGAGGTGTGTGTATATATATTGCAAATTGAATGTCAGTGATGGTGTCTGTGCCTGTAACTTAGCTTATTATTGTAGCAGCAGGGAAACGGGACACGTGCTTGCTGTGATTCAGAAGTATCCATATCACTCACCAACAGAGAGAAATTAGAAGATAAATAGAAGTGGAAATGAGGCCTTGCAGTCTTCAGTTTTCAAAATGTATTAGCAGCAGTGACACTAAGGGATGTTCTCTTCTATTCTGCCCTGTCGAGACCGTATCTGGAGTATTTTGTCCAGTTCTGGGCTCCCCAGTTCAAGAGGGACAGGGATATACTGAAGAGTGTCCAGTGGAGAGCTATGAGGATGATTGTGTTTGGCAGCAGTAACAGTTTTAAGGAAAGCAGTGAAGAATCTCATTCCTTCTGATTACAAACAAATCAGCTGTGCAAATGTTCAAAGTGTATTCCAGTGGTGCTCATCACTTCATTGTACACAAGCTTGTGTGGCTGTGGTATGACTTTTACTGTCTTGATTTGGGCTGTTTAATGCCACAAGGGTTGGGTTTTGTCCTAGTTTTAACCAAGACACTTCCAAGTAGAACTGCCAAAATGCATAAAAATTGCTGCTGTAAATACTCTTCACAAAACAAGTAGTAAAGTGCTCCTCATGGGGCTGCATGGGTCATCAATTCACAGAATCACAGAAATGTCATGAATGGAATGGACTTAAAGCTAGTTCCAAACACCCTGCCATGGGCAGGGACACCTCACACTAGAGCAGGTTGTGCAGAGCCATATTCAGTCTGGCCTTAAAAACATCTAGGGACAGGGCTTCCACCACCTCCCTGGGCAACCTCTTCCAGTGTCTCACCACCCTTATGGTGAGGAACTTCTTCCTAAGATCTAATCTAAATCTCCCCTCCTCTAGCTTGGATCCATGCCTCCTAGTCCTATCACTACCTGACACCCTAAAAAGTCCATCAGCTTTCCTGTAGGCCCCCTTCAGACACTGGAAGGCCACAATAAGGTCTCCTGGGAGCCTTCTCTTCTCCAGACTGGATAGCTCCAACTCCCTCAGTCTGTCCTGATAGGAGAGGTGCTCCAGTCCTCTGATCATCCTCTGGCCCTTCTCTGAATATGTTCCAGCACATCCATATCTTTCTTGTAAAACTAGGGAAGTTAAAATCTGATGATATTAAAAGATTTTATCCACAATATACATTCCATAATGAATCTTCATCAACCTATATGATGAAAGCCTTGGCAGTAAAGCAGTTGCCCTGCACCATCTCTCTACATAGGTGGGTTTAGCTTAATTTGCCATTGCCTGTTTCATTGCTTCAGGAATATATCAATTCTCAATCTGGATGTAATAGATATTTCTTACAATCTTCACATGTTGTGACTTCCATTCAGCCCTTTCCCCTGCATTTTATTTTATTGATT
The DNA here is from genome assembly GCA_033816785.1 of Picus viridis. Classification (NCBI taxonomy): domain Eukaryota; kingdom Metazoa; phylum Chordata; class Aves; order Piciformes; family Picidae; genus Picus; species Picus viridis. The sequence goes on from CM066576.1 coordinate 36,114,384, forward strand.
TTTTTCACCCTTCCCTCCTCATTGTGTGCAATTTGTTTAACAACACTGATGGCTGGTTTTTTTTTTTTTTTCCCACTGTAATTTTGGTTCATAAATTTTATGGTTCTGCAGTCAGTTCGTGTAAAAAGCTATTTGGCTTTTAGTGAGGCATTGTGTTATGTGTTGATACTGCTCTTGTTTACTGGCTTCTGTTTGGTGGAATTCTTGTCATCAAGTTTTCCTCATCCTTCCTCTTGCTGAGTTGAAAACTGTTCCAGTAAAGCTTGAGCTCTGAAAGATGGCTGTCATCCTCCTCAGAGGACTGGAAGCCCTTCTGTATGAGGGAAGGCTGAGAGAACTGGGTTTGTTCAGCCGGAGAAGACTTAGGGGAGATCTTATTACCAGTACATAAACCTACCCAGAGAATGGAGACATAAATCTACCAGGCTACCAAGAAGATGGAGACTCCATTCTCACAATGGAAAAGGGGCAACGGGTATAAGCTGCTCATGAGAAGAAACCAATTGGACACCAGAAGAAACAGTTAGACATTGGAATCATCTCCCAAGGGAAGTAGTGGATTCCCCTACCTTGGACAGTTTTAAGAGTCAGCTTGACAGGGTGCTGGGCCATCTCATTTCAGCTGACTATTATCCTTGGGATCCTTCCCAATCTAGCATTCTATGATCTCCCCTTCCTGGAGCATGTCTGCATGGGGTGGTCTCCATACACGCTTCTGAATATTTACCTTGCTCATCCAGCTTGTGTTAAACCCAGCTAATATTTACCTTGAATGCCACTAGTTGTATTACTGGGTTTTTTTTGTTATTTGCCTTCTCTGTTCTTGATATTTGCCCATGCATATTTTTTTTAGCTTTTTTTTTTTCATTTTGCAGTCTGTGGTTTTTTTTTCTGCAATTCCCCAATGGCTGTTTTCTTCTTTGCTTGTTTGCTGAATCAGAACAAGACTGTATCACTGTAGAGGAGAAGGTCTGTACTATATGCACAGCTGCAGAAAACCCAGGCCATTCTTTTGTTACTGTCCTTTTCCTAGCAAAAATTAAAGTGAGCATCGGAAGAAAGCAAAGTATTTCTGTTGAAGAATTGGAATTTTGTTTGAAAAGTCAAATGAACTGCCAAATTATGTTAATTTATGCCCCAGAAAAGCAAAGTTTTTATTTCCTGTGTAAGATTGCTGTGGGGGTTGGTCACTGTCTGGAGGTGAATGGACGAGAAAGCATGGAAATTTTGTAGTCTGTTTAACCAAGAGATATGTAAGGGTATGGGACTGTGGGGTGTACTCTTAACTGCAGATATGTATGTGACTCCAGGGGTGCCTGTTTCTGCTGCTTCCAAGGACAGTGAGGGAGTGGGGCTGTTTAGTCTGGAGAAGAGGAGGCTCCAAGGAGACCTTATTGTGGCCTTCCAGTATCTTAAGGGAGCCTACAAGAAAGCTGGTGAGGGACTTTTAGGGTGTCAGGTAATGATAGGACTAGGGGGAATGGAAATAAAGTAGAAATGGGTAGATTCAGATTGGATGCTAGGAAGTTCTTCCCCATGAGGGTGGTGAGACACTGTAACAGGTTGCCTAGGGAGGTGATAGAAGCCAGGCTGGATGTGCCTTTGAGCAGCCTGATCTAGCGGAAAGTGTCCCCACCCATGGCAGGGGGTTGGAACTGGATGATCCTTGAGGTCTCTTCCAACCCTAACAATTCTATGATTCTATGACAGTGATCCAAGTCAAGCTGCCATTCAAGTCTATGGGTCAGATCCTGAGCTGATGGAAAGGGATGTGTCTTAATGGAGACAACATCTGTACTTGACCTGAGGACCTAGACTTGGGCTTTTTGTCAGTGATTTGCGTTGAAGCTGAGGTGGCTGAATCGTCATCCGTGGAGGTGTTTGAAAGAAACAGATTCAGTGCTGAGGGACAGGCTTGGGCAGCAGACTTGGGTAGAATCAGATAATTGTTTGACCTGAGGAGTTTTAAAACCTTTTCCAACCAAAACAATTCCATAATTCTGTAAGACAAACTCATAGTTTTTCCTATTGGATGCTGGGAATGGGTGATATTGCTGTACATAGACTAATTCAAAGCAGTTAGAATGACTTTTTCCTCCTTTGTGATTTGATGATATTTTCAGAAGTGCAGCAGAAGAAATGCACCATCATAAGAAAAGATTGTTCCTACAGCTGTCATTCCTTAACTGCAATTAAGATAGCTGGCAAAAGGCAAATCTCAAAGGACTCCTACAATTGTGCAGCTCTTCCTGAAGGTAAATGGAAATAAAGTCCTGCATTTTCTGGTGTGATTTTTGGGTTTGCTGCTTCAGTGCAAACCCAGCAACATTTGTGCACTACATATGAATTTATAATAGATGCTTTTCTTTATGGAGCCTGTCTATCTTCATATTTAGTTCAGTTTTTCATTACATCAGGAAAGGTTGTTAGGAAGGAAGTGATAAGTTAAGAGACCATGTGATTCCACCATAAAATAGCTAGCTATTTCCTGTGCAAACATCACAAGAGTTAGCACAGTTTTCTTGAATTCCAGCTTACTTTCACTGTTCAAACTTTGGAAAACAAATGAAACTATTTCAGTTCTTTTTTTGCCGGTAGAGGCATTTTTTTTGCTACTCCAGATCAGTCCAGAAGCTGGTCCAGTCTAGAGAATGTTCCCAACCAGTAACTTTTGGGGGGAAAAGTTGGAAAAAGAGTATGTGAAACAGCGTGTGCCTAAAATATCTTTTCACATCTATTTATCTGTAGCTCTCAGTAATCTGCTGAGAACCCTTTTCCAGACTGGTTGACTGTGGCTAGGCCATCCTGCTTAACACCCACCAATGATGAATGAGACTAATTTCTTCTTCAAGCTACTTACAATCTGGCTTTGACAACAATCTGTTGTGGGGAGTTCTGGAACTAAACAAAGCATTGCATAGAGGAGAATAATATCGTGTTTGTTTTCAGCATGCTGCCAAGTAATTTTGAGTACAAGCACAAGAAATGCAAGCTTCTCAAACCCCTCAAAAACCATTTCATGCTTGGGCTGAATTGCCACTTTCTTAATGCTGCAGTTTCACAATATGGTTTAAAGAGCCCCAAAGTGGTGGTCTTTCAATTGTAACAGTAAGTGGTGATATCCAAATCTAGGACTTGCTGCTCTCTGACCCTCACCAGAAAGACTTACTCTCTTTGCCATGCTCTGGAGTTTTCATCATTGTTCAATGTAAGCTTTATTTAGATAGATTTTTTTTTTTTTTTTAAGAAAAGAGTAAAAAAAAATATTATCATCATTATTATATATTTGGCAGACAAATTACCTTTGTTAAATCCCAAGCACTCTGGCACTCTCAGACACTGAGGTGCTGAAGCATGTCCAGAGAAAAGCTACAAAGCTGGTTCAGGATCTGGATAATAGGTCTTGTGAGGAGCAGTTGAGGGAACCAGGGCTGTTTAGTCTGCAGAAGAGGAGGCTGAGGGAAGCCCTCGTTGCTCTCTACAACTCCCTGAAAGAGCTTGTAGTGAAATGGGGATCACAGAATGTTAGGGGTTGGTAGAGATCTCTAAAGATTGAGTCCACCCTCCCCTCCTAAAGCAGGATCTCCTAGGGAAGGTCACACAGGAATGTATCCCAGGTAGGTTTTGAAAGTCTCCAGAGGAGACTCTACAACCTCTCTGGGCAGCCTGTTCCAGGGTCACTTTCACTGTAAGTAAGTGTTTCCTTGTGTTGAGGTGGAACCCGCTGTGCTCTAGCTTGTGTCTGTTGTTCCTTGTGCTATCACTGGACACCAACTAAAAGAGACCATCACTTTCATCTTGACACCCATCCCTCAGATATTTACAGACGCTGATAAGATCCCCTCTCAGCCTTCTATTCTCAAGACTAAACAGCCCCAGGTGTCTCAGTCTTTCTTCATAGGAGAACATTCAGGTCCTGCAATCATCCTCATAGCTCTCCACTGGACTCTCTCCAGCAAATCCCTGTCTCTCTCTAGTATCAGGTGATAGGACAAGAGCAAATTTCCTGAAATTGTGCCAGGGGAGGTTTGATTGGATAATAGGAAAAATCTTTTTACTTAAAGAGTGGTCAGGCATTGGAACAAGATGCCCAGGGAGGTGGTGGAGTCACCATCCCTGGAGGTGTTCAAGAAATGTATGGACCTGGCACTTCAGGACCTGGTTTAATGGCCATGCTGTTGTAAGGTGGTCTTAGAGGTCTTTTCTAACCAAAATAATTCTATGATTCTGTTATTTCAGTGTAATTTATTTATGTTCACTTTGGTTTTCCTCCATGGAAAATGAAAAGATGCTCTCTAAATGTTCATGACCTTCTGAAATTGCATCCAATAAACCTCTTCTCCTGCTGAGACTTCCAATACAGCCATATGCAAGAGCTACTTACTTCAGTTTTCCTGATCTCTTGTAAATCTGCTCTGTGTTTCTGCAGGTAGTACTCTCCTTTGGGCTACAGAAATTATGTTTGTGTTGTCCTTTGGGCTAAGTGTCTTTGGTAGCATGATTTTTAGTAAGTATTTCTCAACTTCTTCAGCAAGATGCAAGCTACTAGTACTTTCATGCAGCAGAGCTTTTCTTGTTGTAGATGGATTCATACACTCAAATTGCTACAGGTCTTTGTTAGGGCTTCAACCTGTGTTGGATGTGGTCCTTTGTACAAGAGCCTGAAGGCGTGAGCTGCAGTTGTACTTCCTGTGGGCTTTGGCAGCTTTGCAGTTTCCCTCCAAAGCATGTAACTTCTCACAAATATGAAAAGGAGTTGCCTTGGTAACGAAACCTCCCAACCTTCATTTAATTTCAGCAGAACAGAAGGTCATATGCCCAGTCAGCAGAGCTTTTTGTCAGGTGCTAACAGTGGCGGGGAGAATAAGGAAAGCCAGAGGTACTTTGTTTTGAAACGTCAAGAAAATGGAAAACTGTGCGAGAAGAAAGGTAATGGCTGAAGCAAGAGCTTTGCTTTCATGAGGGAAGAGGAGTCAGTTTGCCAGGAATCTAACCTGTCTGCACCTGTTTAATCATGCTCTTAGCACAGGTGACATTACCTTCACTGTGGTCATGGGGACATGCCCTTGTGACCTAACAGCAAATGTAAGAGAGGCATAGCCTCAGACACCACCAGCCCAGCATAGCTCTCGTCACTAATATTGGACCCAACCTTTGGCTGGTCTAAACACTGCTGATCCATAAAACATGCTAAATCACTCCATAGTTCACCATGGAGAGGTGTAGCCTGTCTTCAGAAATTGTTTTCCTGCCTTTTAGTGATTTATTTTATCTGATAGCAGGTGAGAGTTTAGAAGTCTTACTCAAACACAGCTGCTGAACATACTGATGTTGCAAAGAGCAAATACAGAGACCATGTCAAGAAGAGCCTTGAAGGCTACCTGACGTGCAGGTAGTTGGCTCTGTAGTGATGCTGTGATGAAATGGACTCTCTTTCTTGTTGCAGTACGGGATCCTGCTTCCAATTTCCTCTGTATGCAGAGAAGCAGCAACTAAATATGGCAGAGGCAAGCATGAGTGGACACAGTAACTTTTTGAGCTTTGTCCATAGAGGTTGAGAGTGCTGAGACACACAGCAGCACTGTGGAAACAGTGAAAAGTACAGCTCTCTGCCATCCTTTTTGTTTTTTAAGCATTTTTTAAAAATTCTGCTCTAGGATGTATTGTGAGGAGAACTAGCAAGTAGTGATGTAAAGGCCACAACTAAATGTATATGCACAGATCACAGAATCACAGAAACATGAAGGTTGGAAAAGGCCCTCAGGATTACCAAATCCAACTGATAACCCTACTCTACAAGGCTTGCCCCTAAACCATATCCCCAAGCACCACATCCAAACCACCTTTAAACACATCCAGAGTCAGTGACTCAACTACATCCCTCAGCAGCCCATTCCGGTGCCTGACCAGCCTGTCCATGAAGAATGTTTTCCTAATGTCTAGTCTAAACCCACCCAGTCATAGCTTGAGGCCATTCCAACTTGTTCTGTGAATAATTACCTGTGAGAATAGACCAGCACCAGCCTCTCCACAGTGTCCTTTCAGGCAGTCGTAGAGGGCAATGAGGTCTCCACTCAGCCTCCTCTTTTTCAAACTAAACAGCCCCAGCTTCTTCAGTTGCTCTTCATAAGATTTATTCTCCAAATACTAAAGCAGAAAGGGAGTAAGGGGCCAGAATGCTCTGAATGTCTCTTCTCAATCAGCTGACCCACAATGACCAATCTAGTGGAACTGGAGCCCTCAGCCTTTTGACATCAGTTTCTTGTAATGTCTGCTGCCCTGTGTAGCAACCAGCAGTGTGGCTACCATTTAAACTGTCACTGTTCATATGGCACTAGTTTCCTCCCCAGAATTTCCTGACTCTGCATGTGGATTGCTAAGTATAAATACAGATTTGGAAGAAGGCAAGCAAACTTGAAACCACCTTAAGAAAAGCTGGTTGAGTTGTGGATAACAGTCTGTGCTTAAAGTCCTTGACAATTAAGGACATTTCTCACTGTCTACCAACTCTGTCACATCATGGATTGTTGAATCTGCTCAGAACAATTTATTAAAAAATATTTTGCTATAAATCTGACAGTTTTCTAGGTCATTGTATCCCTGAGGGCTAAATGGTGAGATGAGAAATGGTTCTGACGAGAGAACAGGCACAGAATCTCTGTTACTGCTAACTCTTCTACAGGTGACTGCATATTCATTCTCCTGCCACTGACTCTTGACTTAGCTATGACATTTAAAACAGAGAATCAGAAAATCCTGAGGCAGAATGGCAGCCATAATCATTTTAGATAGCAGAGAGTTTATAGAATGGTCTGGGATGGAAAGGTCATCTAGTCCAACTGCCTCTGCAGTCAGCAGGGACATCCTCAGCTAGATCAGGCTGCCCAGAGCCCTGTCGAGCCTCACCTTGAGTATCTCCAGGGATGAGGCCTCAACTACCTCCCTGAACAACCTGTTCCAGTGTTCCACTACCCTCATGGTAAAGGCTTTGTTCCTATGGTACAAAGAGGATTGGAAGAAGTCAATATGTTGTTGTGTTACTTTCATGTTTACTCTCTTGTAATTGCTAATTAGAAGAAGAGATAATCAGGTGCTCCTGCTTACTCAAGTCCTGGTTTACTGCCCTACCACTTGTTCTGATCTGCCTCCTTCCTTTCTTTCTTGACGTAACTATGATTCAAGAAGCAAATTTCCCTCATGAAGAATGGGTGCAAGTGGCCTGCTGTGGTCATAAGGATCAGAAGAAGCTCTGCTGGGTCTCAGTGCTTGTATAATTTAGAATATTTACATATACACACGATTTCTCACGCATTGTGACTTTAAGTAGTTTTGTTCAAATCCATGATCATGACTTTCTTAGCAGCTTAGGACAGTCCTGCCTGGCAGGGTAGTTTATGCCTTTTTCTCTGCAGCCATCATGTGATGGGTCTCAGGAATGCTGCAAACCAAACCTTTCCTAGCATGAGCCACAAGTGGCTTTGAGGAACTCAGTCCATTTGAATAGGCATGAGACTTTCTGTAGCTATGTGAAAACTGACATGCTGGATGCTTTCATAGAGTCTTAGTAAGCTCAGTATGCTAATAAAGAAATTAAAAGGAGCCTTAGAGTAATTGTATTAGGCTCTCTGAACTGGGAAATCAAAACCCTGTTTGTACAGAACTGTGTTTCAGATCAGCAAGGTTTGCAAAGCCCCCACGTGTTATCATAATCAGGTTGAGGTTAAATGGGAGACATAAGAAAACTCTTTCTGGAGGTGGTCATTATTTATAGACCCTGAGGTGCCTTTGTCAGAACACTCCTATTAGACAGCCATTGTACATAAGAAGGACCACTTTCTGCCACTTGGACACCCTGAATTACTTGCAGTGCTGCTGTGTTGGAGGCATGAAAGGCTTCTGCAGGGCCAGATGTTTTGCCAGGTGCCAACCTTATGATTTCTTGAGAGATCTGTTTTGGAGGTTCCAGATAATTGTATTGAATCCTAATTATCAGTTTGTTTCATTTGCAAAACAAGGAATGTGAGCATACAGTCTGCTTGGTTCTCAAAAAGCAATACCAGCACTATTTTAGTTCACAATCACAAAGCCGATTTTTGTGTGTGTGTTTTGGTTTTATTTCCTCCTCTCCATTTCCAGTTTATGAGACAAGCTTGTATAGCAAAACATTATATTTGGAAAGCATTTAAATTCAGTTTGATTGGAGTATCATGAACCTCTTAAACTTATAGATGTAGACAGCACTGGAAGCAAGAGTAATCCAGTAGCATTATCTTTCAATGACTGTTTCTATTTTTGCCCTGAATTAGAACAATAGTTAAAGTCTTACGCAGTCTGTGGAGAAAACATCAGCAGTGGTTCAGTTAGCAGACAAAGGAATAAATGCATTTAATTTCATGGAAACTTTGTTAGATAAATGTCAAATCAACACTTACTTGTTTTTAGCTAGAAGCAATTAAGCGGAATTGATGGCTAACAAGTTGCCAAAGGGCTAAAATGAACCATTGGCAAAATAGATGAGTTGACACTGAACAAAAAAAGCAAGGCTGCTGTTAAGCATCTTAACATTGGAACAGGCTGCTCAAGGAGGTTGTGGAGTTTCCTTCCCTGGAGACATTCAAAAACCCCCTGGATGCATTCCTGTGTGGACTACACCAGGTAATCCTTCTCTGGCAGGCAGGCTGGACTTGATGATCTCTGGAGGTCCATTCCAGACATTTTGTGATTCTCTCTTGATTATCTCAATATGATCAGTTGTTCATCCTCTGAGGTATTATTTTATTTTCCAGAGCTTAAAACTTTCAGAGATTGCAGCAATTCAGGCTAACATTCATGGTACTGGGGGTGAGGAGCTGAAACCTCTTTTTTTCTACATGATGCATTGTAAAGAGGTGTGGCAAATTTTAGGCTGATGCCTATGAAATTTTCCATAGATTGAGCAGAAAGTGCTAGAATATAAATAAGTTATCATTGGATGTAAAAGGGAAAATAATGATATGGTCTAAATATCCCCATTGCAGAATCCAACGGTATGCGATTTAACACATCCAAGTGCCGGGTTCTACACATTAGCCACAGCAACCCCATGCAGCGCTACAGGCTGGGGTCAGTGCGGCTGGAGAGCGTCCAGGCAGAGAGGGACCTGTGGGTACTGGTTGATGGTAGGCTGAACATGAGCCTGCAGTGTGCCCAGGCAGCCAAGAGGGCCAATGGTATCCTGGCCTGTATCACAACAGTGTGGCCAGCAGCAGCAGGGAGGTCATTGTGCCCCTGTACACTGCACTGGTTAGTCCACACCTTGAGTCCTGTGTCCAGTTCTGGGCCCCTCAGTTTAGGAAGGATGTTGACTTGCTGGAACATGTCCAGAGAAGGGCAATAAAGCTGGGGAGGAGTCTGGAGCACAAGCCCTGTGAGTAGAGGCTGAGGGAGCTGGGGTTGCTTAACCTGGAGAAGAGGAGGCTCAGGGGAGACCTTATTACTCCCTACAACTACCTGAAGGGAGATTGTAGACAGGCGGAAGTTGGTCTCTTCTCCCAGGCAACCAGTGGCAGAACAAGAGGACACAGTCTCAAGCTGCACCAGGGGAGGTTCAGACTGGATGTTAGGAAGAAATTCTACACAGAGAGAGTGATTGCCCTTTGGAATGGGCTTCCCAGAGAGGTGGTGGAGTCACCATCATTGGAAGTGTTTAGGAGGAGACTCGATAGGGTGTTTAGTTGCATGGTTTAGTTGATTAGGTGGTGTTGGATGATAGGTTGGATGCGATGATCTTGAAGGTCTCTTCCAACCTGGTTTATTCTATTCTATAAGTTAGTCGTGTAAGCTCACTTTGCAGCTTCTTTGATCTAGCTGATACTAGCTGGTGGCTTTTGCTTGGCTGTTACTGATGTTGCCTGAATTCTTGTTGGACAGAGTCCTAATAAGCTACTCTCTGCTCTTCTCTCCCCCTCTTTTCCTTTATACAGGATGGGGGAAGGGAACAGAGAGGGGCAAGCTCTTGGCAGCCTCCCGGTTTCATCCAGGAGAGTTCTTGTGCAGTTTATATATTGTAAATACATACAAATACTGCATATTTTGTAAATATTAATTGTATTTAATATGTCTAGATTTTAGTGTGCTTGTAAATATAGCTTCATTTGCTTTCTGCTGAGCTGGTCTGGCAATTTTATTTTGGGGGTAGTTTCAGACCACCGCAAGAGGTTTTTGTATTGCTTGAGAAATATGTATACAGATAGGACATTGCATTTTTATAGGGTTTCAGTATATTTGCAGTACTTTTTTTTTTTTCTTTCTTTATCTGCAGATAATTCTACATCTGAAGCATGGTATTTGGTTAGCCTTTTAGACTACCAGAGTCTAGAAAATACAAGGTCTGTCGTCTAGTGCTTTCAGGTGCATTTAAATTGTCTCATAGAACAAGTACTGTCTGTATGTGCAGCTGTAAAAAGATCTTCAGT